>CM056379.1:79213316-81613316 GCA_029718625.1 Synaphobranchus kaupii
CCAGCTCGCGTAGGATCCGCTGTGGAATAATATCCTGGCTACCCTCCAGTTGTTCCTGTCCGGCCGTAGCAGCCCCCACGTTCTACGGTTACGGTTCCGGGAGCTCTGGAACTCAGCCAGCTCCAACCGGACCTACCTGAGCCACGCCACACCACCCAGCTCTGCCGAGTTTCGCCGGCTACCTACCTGTTTAACGCTGTACCCCTGTGAGAACCTCCCGGGTCCTTTCCCTACCTACTCCCCAAATTAACTACCCTCTGCTTTCTGTCCAGTACCGGTGTAGTCGTCCCGGTCCAGTTCCAGTCCAGCCGTAGTGAGTCGCTCACCTTCCTCGTTAAAGTCCAGTTCCGGTTTGGAACAAGCGCCGTTCCAGAACCCGTTTCCTGAGTGGACCTCCCGGTCCAGTTCCAGTCCAGTCCAGGTGTGAAATTCACCTTCCAGTAAAGTCCAGTTCCGGTTTGGAACAAATCCGTTCCCGTACCCGTTTCCTGAGTGGACCTCCCGGTCCAGTTCCAGTCCTGCCCTGGTGTTACCTACACCACCTGTCCAGTCCAGTTCCGGCTTGGAACCCGTTCCGGAATCCCAAGTCCAGCTCCGGCTTGGAGCAGTCCGTTCCGGACATTCTACTGTTTTCCTGTGTGATACTGTGTTTGACTTTCCTGTACAGCTTTGGGACTACCCCAAAGCTTAAATAAATATACTTTTCCCTTTGAATCTGCCTCAGTCGTGCATTTAGGTCCAACCTTCCCCGTCTCGTATCTGGATCGTAACAGAAACCACAAATACCTGTAGACACTGCGGCCCCTCCAGGACTGGAGTTTGACACCCCTGCTTTAACCCTTGTGTTGTCTTTGTATTATGTAGCCCAGGGGTTCTCAATCCTGGTCCTGGGGGACCCCTGTGTATGCTGGCTTTCGTTGCAACCGCAGTTGCAATCCCAGAATTTTAACAAGCTGTTAATTTTTCTTAATTAGGTGCTTGTCATGTTTGGAGGAATTATTCACCCTCTTAAGCCACATTATATCAGAAATAGCTATGGATGCCATGTAGAATAAACACCCCATGTTCACATTGTGCTATATTATTTAAAAAAGATAAGAAAATTATTTAACAGATCCATTTAAAGACTGATTTGAATCAATAGGCTCCTAATTGGTGAAAGTGTGGACACATGGCCACTAAAATTAACCATTTCGTAGATAATGAAGAATTCAAACACAAAGCAAATGATAACGAGCCAAACCTGCATTGTCTTAAGCTTAAAGAAAAAATTGAGTTAAACACGTGTTCAACAACCTAATTAGGAGCCTATTGATTCACTTCACTCTTTCATTTGAGTGAAAATACATTATTTTGTAACCTTTTCTTATGTAATTGTTGCAATAAAGCACAATGTGAACATGGGGAGTTTGTTCTACATGGCATGCATAGCTATTTCTGACATAATGTGTCTTAAGTGGGCGAATAATTCCTCCAAACATGAAAAGCACCTAATTAAGAAAAATTAACAGCTTGTTAAAATTCTGGGATTGCAACTGCGGTTGCAACGAAAACCAGCATACACAGGGGTCCCCCAGGACCAGGATTGAGAACCCCTGATGTAGCCTACCCACCCCATGTCCACACTCCACAGGGTCAAAAATTACCCACCATCTACAGACCCCTTGTGATAAAGCTTTTTCATTGAATTGACCATAAATATATTTTTCATGTAGAAACAACCTGTCATTCAACAAGAAATTGGTGAATAACTGTGCTTTTCTACTTCACAGTCCAGACCGATTGTCTATCTTCAGTCTTCTTCACCACTCATTTTACTAAGTAAATATATGTTTTTTCTGCAGCAAAAGATGGGTGGCACTTAATTTTGATTATGACTTCTGATTTGCTAACTGTAGGGTTAAAAAAAAGACTTCTTTGTACTAAATAAGACAATCTTTGTACTGAGATGGTGTACCTGTATGGAACACGGAGAGTGCCACAATGATAAAAAAATAAAATAAAAGAATAAATAAATAAATGTGGAAATATAAAAATAATTTGGAAATAAATAAATATGGGAATGAATATAGAAATATAAATGTACGTGCAATTAATTGAAATTATTAAATTTATTTTTAAATAGATTTTCAAATATTTTTTCTAATATATAAATGTATTTATTTCCATGTATATTTCCTAATTTATTTCCCTATTTACTTATTTAATTCCATATATATTCAGATTTCCAAGCAAAATCTGTCAATCAACTTGCTTTGCTCCACCCACTAAGTTCACCTCATTCGCACCCTTCCAACATACACTACTCACAAAAAGTTAGGGATATTCGGCTTTCGGGTGAAATTTCAGGATGAACCTAAAATGCACTATAACCTTTACAGGTGAAATTAATTTGACCTTCTCTAAACTTTTGAATGCACATGTCCAACTATTCAATGTTTCAGTACTTTTTGCACAACTTGCTGTTCTCTAACAAGGAGCTGAACGGCAAAATTCACAACAGGTGTTTGATCCATGAATCGACCAATAAATTTCCTGGTTCAATTAGAATTGGTATTTAAACAGTCCTCTTCATCATGCTGTTCACATTTTGACATCATGAGACCAAGACGACACCTAACAATTGATCAACAGTACCTCGCCATTGCGAGGCTTCAAACAGGATGTTCTCAGAGGGAAGTGGCCACTGAGCTTAGAGTGTCACAGAGTGTCAACAGCAGGTTGCAACAGAGATACAGAGAGACTGGAAGAGTCACAGAAAGGCATAGAAGTGGACGTCCTTTGGCCACATCCCACACTGATGACCGCTTCATTGTGAACAGTGCCCTGCGGAACCGGATGATGAATGCCACTCAACTCCAGGCACATTTAAGGGAGGTGAGAGGTACCCAAGTGTCACGTCAGACCATTCGAAACCGTTTACATCAGCGTGGTCTGCGTGCTAGACGACCTGCAAGGGTACCTGACCACACCACCAGGCACAGGCGTCATCGTCTTGCATGGGCCAGGGAGCATTTACGCTGGACGAGGGACCAGTGGGCCTCAGTGCTGTTCTCTGATGAAAGTCGATTCACGTTGAGCAGAAATGATGGCCGCCAACGATGTTGGAGACGTCAAGGAGAGCGCTATGCATCAGCCACTGTTGTCACCAGACGACCCTTTGGTGGTGGCGGTGTTACAGTGTGGGCAGGTGTGTCTAGTCAATACAGAACTGCCCTACACTTTGTGAATGGTACAGTGACAAGCCCATACTACCTGAATAACATCATTAATCCAGTCATTGTGCCCCTGCATGAACAACACAGGCCTAATTTCATCTTCATGGACGACAATGCTCCAGCTCATCGAGGTCGCATCATTAGGGAAAGGCTGCTGGAGACTGGGGTACCTCAAATGGAGTGGCCTGCACTTTCTCCAGACCTGAATCCCATAGAAAACCTATGGGATCAGCTGACTCACCGTGTAGAGGCTCGTAACTCTGTACCCCAGAACCTCAATGACCTGAGGGCCGCCCTTCAAGAAGAGTGGGATGCCATGCCTCAGCAGACAATAAGTCGACTTGTGAACAGCATGAGACGTCGTTGTCAAGCTGTAATTGATGCTCAAGGGCACATGACAAGTTATTGAGACATTGACATTTTTGTTGTGGTATACCCACCACTGTTGTTGGCTTTTGTTTCAATAAATTGTTTGAGATGAGGAAATCACCATTGCATGCTTCTACTTAAATGCCCTACTTTCATGATACGTATAATATCACTGTAGCGTGAACTTACATTTTCCATAAATTTCACCCGAAAGCCAAATATCCCTAATTTTTTGTGAGTAGTGTATGTCAGAGCATAGTCTGTAGAAAAGTGGTTCAGAGCTGCAGACAGCGTTTCTCAATGTGAGCAAATACATTAATTGAGAAGTCAATTCCTCACAAATTGAGAGAAACAACGGATAGAGAAAGCTATCTAGCTATCTGTTTGAGATTTAGATTTGCATCGGATGCCAGCGAACATTGTAGGCTATATGGAACATGTAGCTAGCTTTCTCGGATACAAGATCGCTATGTTGCTCACAGCAATATAATCTATCCGCCCGCCCTTTCTTTCAATATTTGAGAAATTGACTCCTCCAATTGCTCATAAGAAACGCTGTCAGTAATGTCAGGAATAGCCTACATGGTTTGGAACCTGGTTGACTTGGAACTATGCGAAATTAGTGGATGGACCAAAGCAAGTTGACAGATTGTGCTAGCAAGCTAGCTTTCTCTATCCGTTGTTTCTTGACTTCTCCATTAATGTATTTGCTCACATCCACAAGCTCTGAATTATTTTACTACAGTCTATGGTCTGAACACAGTGCTGCCAGATTTTTAAACTATAAACCCGCCCAATCTTGATAAAAATAGGCCAATTTGGATAAAATACATTAAGTTACGAATGGGGGGGGGGGGGGGGGGGGATTTATGGATGTGATCGTGAAACGGGGCGCAGGCGAGTGAGATTGTGGATTGGAGGTGGAGGTAGCCTACTGTCAGAACTGTAGCCAATCGATAGACTCTGATAGACACACACACGCATTTAAGTTATAGGCTAGTTCTATTTTCCTAATCAAACGTTTTGTGCTTATGCAAGATCGGGGAAAGCAAGCATGCACACACAAAAAGTAGAGCAACATAGAAACATAGGCTGCTCATTTCTCGCCCATTAGCCTACAAAGTTCTCAAACAGCTACTAGCCTACTTTTCCATGAGCAACTGAAAGTCAGTGTTCTTTCAGATTATTTTCCTAACCCACTGACAAGCCTCTGCATATCAAACAAAAGCAGCGACTATTAACTGGCTTCAACGACAACCGAGGAATAGGAAGAGAGAGAAGGGACAAACTACAGCAGAGCCAATGAATGTGAATAATTAGCTGAAAGATATAACAAAAAAAAAAAATAGCCCCAATTATGACAAGCTGCAAAAAGTCATTTTTCCCTGCACAATAACATAAAAAAAGCCTAATTGGGCTGGAATACGCCCAATCTGGCAACACTGAACACATACACTACTCACAAAAAGTTAGGGATATTCGGCTTTCGGGTGAAATTTCAGGATGAACCTAAAATGCACTATAACCTTTACAGGTGAAATTAATTTGACCTTCTCTAAACTTTTGAATGCACATGTCCAACTATTCAATGTTTCAGTACTTTTTGCACAACTTGCTGTTCTCTAACAAGGAGCTGAACGGCAAAATTCACAACAGGTGTTTGATCCATGAATCGACTAATAAATTTCCTGGTTCAATTAGAATTGGTATTTAAACAGTCCTCTTCATCATGCTGTTCACATTTTGACATCATGAGACCAAGACGACACCTAACAATTGATCAACAGTACCTCGCCATTGCGAGGCTTCAAACAGGATGTTCTCAGAGGGAAGTGGCCACTGAGCTTAGAGTGTCACAGAGTGTCATCAGCAGGTTGCAACAGAGATACAGAGAGACTGGAAGAGTCACAGAAAGGCATAGAAGTGGACGTCCTTTGGCCACATCCCACACTGATGACCGCTTCATTGTGAACAGTGCCCTGCGGAACCGGATGATGAATGCCACTCAACTCCAGGCACATTTAAGGGAGGTGAGAGGCACCCAAGTGTCACGTCAGACCATTCAAAACCGTTTACATCAGCGTGGTCTGCGTGCTAGACGACCTGCAAGGGTACCTGACCACACCACCAGGCACAGGCGTCATCGTCTTGCATGGGCCAGGGAGCATTTACGCTGGACGAGGGACCAGTGGGCCTCAGTGCTGTTCTCTGATGAAAGTCGATTCACGTTGAGCAGAAATGATGGCCGCCAACGATGTTGGAGACGTCAAGGAGAGCGCTATGCATCAGCCACTGTTGTCACCAGACGACCCTTTGGTGGTGGCAGTGTTACAGCGTGGGCAGGTGTGTCTAGTCAATACAGAACTGCCCTACACTTTGTGAATGGTACAGTGACAAGCCCATACTACCTGAATAACATCATTAATCCAGTCATTGTGCCCCTGCATGAACAACACAGGCCTAATTTCATCTTCATGGACGACAATGCTCCAGCTCATCGAGGTCGCATCATTAGGGAAAGGCTGCTGGAGACTGGGGTACCTCAAATGGAGTGGCCTGCACTTTCTCCAGACCTGAATCCCATAGAAAACCTATGGGATCAGCTGACTCACCGTGTAGAGGCTCGTAACTCTGTACCCCAGAACCTCAATGACCTGAGGGCCGCCCTTCAAGGAGAGTGGGATGCCATGCCTCAGCAGACAATAAGTCGACTTGTGAACAGCATGAGACAAGTTATTGAGACATTGACATTTTTGTTGTGGTATACCCACCACTGTTGTTGGCTTTTGTTTCAATAAATTGTTTGAGATGAGGAAATCACCATTGCATGCTTCTACTTAAATGCCCTACTTTCATGATACGTATAATATCACTGTAGCGTGAACTTACATTTTCCATAAATTTCACCCGAAAGCCAAATATCCCTAACTTTTTGTGAGTAGTGTATGTTGGAAGGGTGGGAACCGGTGGGAACGACGCAAACTTAGTGGGTGGAGCAAAGCAAGTTGATTGTCAGATTGTGCTCGGAAATCTGTAAATATATATGGAAATAAATAAGTAAATAGGGAAATAAATTTGGGAAATATATACACACTACTCACAAAAAGTTAGGGATATTTGGCTTTCGGGTGAAATTTATGGAAAATGTAAGTTCACGCTACAGTGATATTATACGTATCATGAAAGTAGGGCATTTAAGTAGAAGCATGCAATGGTGATTTCCTCATCTCAAACAATTTATTGAAACAAAAGCCAACAACAGTGGTGGGTATACCACAACAAAAATGTCAATGTCTCAATAACTTGTCATGTGCCCTTGAGCATCAATTACAGCTTGACAACGACATCTCATGCTGTTCACAAGTCGACTTATTGTCTGCTGAGGCATGGCATCCCACTCTTCTTGAAGGGCGGCCCTCAGGTCATTGAGGTTCTGGGGTACAGAGTTACGAGCCTCTACACGGTGAGTCAGCTGATCCCATAGGTTTTCTATGGGATTCAGGTCTGGAGAAAGTGCAGGCCACTCCATTTGAGGTACCCCAGTCTCCAGCAGCCTTTCCCTAATGATGCGACCTCGATGAGCTGGAGCATTGTCGTCCATGAAGATGAAATTAGGCCTGTGTTGTTCATGCAGGGGCACAATGACTGGATTAATGATGTTATTCAGGTAGTATGGGCTTGTCACTGTACCATTCACAAAGTGTAGGGCAGTTCTGTATTGACTAGACACACCTACCCACATTGTAACACCGCCACCACCAAAGGGTCGTCTGGTGACAACAGTGGCTGATGCATAGCGCGCTCCTTGACGTCTCCAACATCGTTGGCGGCCATCATTTCTGCTCAACGTGAATCGACTTTCATCAGAGAACAGCACTGAGGCCCACTGGTCCCTCGTCCAGCATAAATGCTCCCTGGCCCATGCAAGACGATGACGCCTGTGCCTGGTGGTGTGGTCAGGTACCCTTGCAGGTCGTCTAGCACGCAGACCACGCTGATGTAAACGGTTTCGAATGGTCTGACGTGACACTTGGGTGCCTCTCACCTCCCTTAAATGTGCCTGGAGTTGAGTGGCATTCATCATCCGGTTCCGCAGGGCACTGTTCACAATGAAGCGGTCATCAGTGTGGGATGTGGCCAAAGGACGTCCACTTCTATGCCTTTCTGTGACTCTTCCAGTCTCTCTGTATCTCTGTTGCAACCTGCTGATGACACTCTGTGACACTCTAAGCTCAGTGGCCACTTCCCTCTGAGAACATCCTGTTTGAAGCCTCGCAATGGCGAGGTACTGTTGATCAATTGTTAGGTGTCGTCTTGGTCTCATGATGTCAAAATGTGAACAGCATGATGAAGAGGACTGTTTAAATACCAATTCTAATTGAACCAGGAAATTTATTGGTCGATTCATGGATCAAACACCTGTTGTGAATTTTGCCGTTCAGCTCCTTGTTAGAGAACAGCAAGTTGTGCAAAAAGTACTGAAACATTGAATAGTTGGACATGTGCATTCAAAAGTTTAGAGAAGGTCAAATTAATTTCACCTGTAAAGGTTATAGTGCATTTTAGGTTCATCCTAAAATTTCACCCGAAAGCCGAATATCCCTAACTTTTTGTGAGTAGTGTATATGGAAATCAATAAATGAATATATGAGAAAAAATATTTGAAAATCAATTTAAAAGTAAATTTACATTTCTATATTCATTCCCAGATTCATTTATTTACTTCCATATTATTTTTCTTCATTTTTATATTTAATCTTTTATCTATTTATTTATTATTGTGGCAACTCTCAGTGTTCCATATACCTGCTTTTATAAAAATGTTAAACAAAATTTATAATATAATAATAATAAAAATGGCAACTTTTTTTATTGGTACAGTCACACCGGGAAAATTTCCTGCTGAAACTTTAATTTAGGGGGTTTTCATTGCTGTTAAACTAGGAAACTAGGGTAATTTTTGACCCAAGGGCAACACGAGGGTTAAGTAGAATCAGATTCTTAGTGTTGGGCTAAAACAAAAACCTGCACCCATACCAGCCATTTTCGGATAAGATTGGACACCCCTGCTTTATCCATTCCTCACCAGGCAGGCTGCCCAGCTGCTGGTTCAGGCTCTCGTTATCTCCCGCCTGGACTACTGTAAATCCCTCCTGGCTGGGCTTCTGCAGGACGCTTTCCAGCCCCTTCAGCTGTAGCCCACCTGGTTTTCAACCTCCCCAAATTTTCATGTCACCCCCCTCCTGCAGTGGTACTTCCACTAGGGGTGGGCGATACTGCAAAATTTGGTATCGATCCGATACCAAGTAAATACAGGGCCAGTATTGCCGATACCGATACCGATAGCGATACGATACTTTTTACCAGTACTGGGCTCGAAATTGCAACCGTTTTGGTCGCATATGCTCCCGAAATTTAATCTGTGCGACCTCGAAATATAATTGGGAGCATTTGTGCGAGTGCAAATAATTGTTCTGGTGCGACCTTTTTTTTTTTTTTCCCCAGTCGAACGTCCCTTTCTCTGACAGTGACAATTCTAACCAATCAAACGTGAGCTTGACGTTCTTACCTTTAATGCTGATTTTAGATTGGTTAAGATTATCCTTCAATCACTACCTTTCACGGCACTCCACTGTCACATGACACAGAGAGCTAATGCGATAACTAATGTTACCTGAAGACAAAGGTTTATCAATTTATTAACGTTACCTAACTAGCTAAATTGGTAACGTTAGCTAGCGTTATCGAAAGCTAACAATATGAAGCGAACGATTACGGCATTTTTTAGTAATGTTAACGTTACTAAAAACGTAACAGATGTAGTCGCCGTGGCTGCTGAAACAGTTGGCGATGGCGACGTGGGTGCACCAGCAGCGAAGAAGGCGTACACTTTTCGGAGAGAGTGGCTGAAGGACTTCGGACTTCGTTAGCTTTAGCTTAGGTATGACAACGGCGCAATGCACTGTGTATACTGTAAAGCCTGTGGGACGGAGATCGCAGGTAACAGTGCGTTTGCAACGGAGTCGACACATTTTAAGCGTGTGAGCGTAAAAAAAAAAATTTTACATATATTGTTGGTGCTCCTTACATTTTGGTGGGTGCTCCTAAATTTTTGCTGGTGCTCCTAACTTTTTGAAGTTGGGAGCACCAGTGCTACCAAGTAAAAAAGTTAATTTCGAGCCCTGCAGTAGCGAATGCTGGGTTTACAACTTTGGCCCTCTGCCAGGGTCCAGCGCCTTTCTCCTGTTTTCTGCGCACCAGTCAACAAGTGATTCTCTCTCTCTCTCCCTGTATGTATACATACCCGCATCCGTCAGACTTAACCAAATAGTTGCACCACTCTCCCACCTCGCATTGCCACCTTTCTCTCTCTCTGTGTGTGAGTGTGCGTGCTCGTCTCGCTCGCTCTATCACAACGGACACGTGTATAAATGTAGTTTTATTTTGAAATTTGTTTTATTTTGAAAATTGAACGGATGCTCTATGCTGTTTCTAGCACTTGACTTCCTGTCTGGTGCGACCAGCCAGCGCGCTGCTGAACTCACAGCATAATAATGAGCAGGCAGGGAAGGAGGCGGGGAGGAGCAAAGTGAGCATGAGCGAAGTGAGAGAGGAGCGGTGTTTGCACAACCACTAGGATGTAACCGGAGTTGTGTACTGAACGTAGAGAAGAGAAACTGAAACTTAAGTATCGATCTCATCACGCAAGTATTGATCAATACCGATACCAACGTTGGTATCGATACTATCGATATTTTGGATCGATCCGCCCACCACTTTCCACTGGCTCCAAAATTCAAAAGTCTGGTGTTGGCATACAAGGCTTCTAAAGGAGCTGCACGCCCATAACCCTACACCCCAAACTTTTCTCTACACTCTGCTGCCACCGGGCGCCTAGCTCTCCCCTAACTGCGAAAATCTGGGCTTCGCTCCTCCCAGCGTCAACTCTTCTCCAGCTATAAAACCTGGGCTAAATTAGAGCTAAATTGAGACAACTTGAACACATTTATTTCAAAATGTGTGAAAACGTCTCTCAATCTGAGATTTCCACCCCTCTAGACATCAATATTCCGGATTTTACTCACTGTAATTTAGCAAGTAATGGAAGATATAACGTTAGATAACGTTATTTAACTTGGCTAAGAGATCATTATTTTCATTGCACTGTACCGAAAATAACTCCATTACGTTATAAGTTAGGCTCTTAACTGAGCTAACGTTAACGTTATACTGGCTAAAAATATCATCTTAAACTATCACTCTTCAACTGTGTTGTGTTGGTAGGATTTTATTTAGTCTAACGTTACATTCTGCCAAAACTATTCAGCCAAATATCTGGCTATTTTAAAGACGAACTAACGTAATGTTAACATTAATTGTCCTATTGCTTGACACTGTTAGGTTCCATGTGGGGCTTGTAATGCTACCTACCTAGCTAACGTAGTTGATAGCTCACACGGTGTGGCGCTTGTAACGTTAGCTTCATTAACGTTACAAATAATATTGTGGACATGTATCAAAGGAGTAACGTTAGTAGCTAAGTTAACATACAGTTGTTTTAATCTCGTTAGCAAAGTTAGATAGTAGCTGTATTTCTAGCTTTGTCACTCGGTAATGGTAGCTAGCCTGTTGTTGCTGTTCGGTCAGTTATGTGGAACTGCTGTGATCACTGACCTGGCAAAATATTAAGCAAAATAACGTTATCCACCTTGCACTCTCGAGTTGATTTGCCCACATGTCTTGTGATTCAGAAAAATGTTAAACTATACGGAAAACTCAAAACTCGCTTTGGACTTTTAGTTTAAAACTAGGTAACAGTTAACATTAGTAGCCTACGGCTGGTTCATATCTATGGGCTGGTTTCTGTGCGCTGTGGACGCTTCAGAGAGAGCGAGGAGTAAGAAATCTCGCATTGCACGAGACTGTGTGGTAACGGTAGTTCGAACTTTCAATTAGCCTTCGGTTGCTAGCAAATTTATGCCCCAATGTTAAGTCAATGGACAATTAATTTCCGGTATCGTAGAATTATAAAGGTTTATTTAAAAACTGTACAATAAACAGAAACAGATATTACCCACCAAAAGCATTGGTCCATGTCACGCCCGACATATCGCTATGTCAACTTTAGCGATTACAGTTGTAGAATTTGAGCTAGGTCTTTTGGAAAAAAAAAAGCTAATTTTTTAACGTACTTAATTGTATGAAAACAGCTAAACCAATCTTTCCCATATTTGTTTTATGTCGAGATATTGACGAGATGAGTTGATCTGCCAAGTGGCTTGGTAATTGATGCTAAAACGGCTGAGATATTGACGGGCAAAATTTAAATTTTAACATGCAAGTTGCAACCAAAACCAAACTACAGGGGTTTTAAACTACATTTAGAAAAACTTTCGCCTACTTACCTACTTTCACGTCCTGTCTACACAACAACCTACTCAATATTATGGAAGGGTGCTGATTCGGACACAGCAGGTCTGTCGTTATTTTGGCTTGCTTCACATTTCTATCAATGGACATACAAAAGCGGTTTAAGGTGAACACATTCTACAGTTCAGTTATGCTCATTGCGGCAACCTTGGGCATAAATACAGGAACACACCTCATGCCAAATACTGCTGCTTCTTATTACTACATATTAGGTTTGTGCGGTATACCGGTATATTAAAAAAACTCTTAGTAATCAGTCATTTACCGTGGTATCGATTTCGAAGTACCCAAGCTGGTATCGGTAAAAAGGCAAAGTTTTGCCATCGGAATAACACGTAAAGCACATAACATTATATACAGGACTACATATACTCAAATGTTACATTTTTAAAGGGGAGGACCCCCCCCCCCCTTGAGATGAGGGATGAGTGCATGCTGAGTTTCTGGACAAACAAAATGCATTCTGAAAATTGCTTCTGACCCCAAGGAACACAAGTAAAAGGAAAAAGTTGCAGGAAAGCAATAAGTGCACAGACACACAACAAACCAGATGCACAAGGCATGAGCAATGGCACAAATACCAGCAGACACTATGTCTTGGGTACTATGGGCAAGTTGAGCAACTTGTAAACTAAAAAATAAATAAATCTTGCAATTATAACCATTCCAAATCCTGATAGGAAATGGTGCAAAACTTCCTTCTGATGAATGCACCAGAGTGCAGTTCTGTACATTTCAGACAGCAGTAAGCCTGTTGCATACATCAAAGCCCTAAAGTGATAAGGGGAGTCTTCATGAACCAATAGGGGGTGGAACTAACATACTACTGTATGCTGTCAGTCACTGGCACCTATGAATCAAAACCTTGGCTCACAATAAAACATTGCAATTGACTTAAAGCTGGATTACGCAACTTTTTCCCAAAGGTCGCTTTTGTTGTCGAAACATTTCAAAGTCATAACATCCCTTGGCCCTGCCCACAGAGGCAGAGACACACACCCCTACCCCACTGCTTCCAGAGACCTCATTGTGAACATGCTAGTTTTCTAAATAAGATTGCAGGATGATAGCTAACATTACAGTACAAATGTAAGCTAAAAGTCCAGGTAAAACAACGGAATCTTTTCTGTTGTTGCAGAGTTCTTGCATAATACTGAGTTCATGTGGCGTTAGTCTGAAACGGGCATTATCTGGCATTATCCGAGTAGCTGGTTCTAGCTAACGTGATCTATATAACATATAATGTTAGCAAACATTTCCTTCTTCCAAGAATAAAGTAAAATTATCAATAATAGCAACCTAACTACTATTCATTATAGGTAATTACAATTGGCTGGCAAGCAGAAAGTCCAGGTAAATTAGTGTTAAAACATTTGACCTACCTGTCCAGTAGAATATAGGAGCTCAAAATCTGCCTTTAACCCTATTGCCTTTGGCCCTCCAGAGGCAATTTCCACCTAGTTTCTACTAGTCTTATTTAAGTGTTAATATCTCAAAAAATATTCACTGCACATCCATGGTTTAAAGTTAAAATTGAAGACAAGACTGTATACATATACAGAATACATTTATTTCGGAATCGTCACATACAGTATAAACATAATACGCATAAAATATGGAGCCAAATGTTTTTAAATACGTCTTTAAAAAATGGACAAAAGCATGTGTGTTTTTACATAACAACAGAAATGTATTTCAGCCCAAAGTGCAATAGGTGGTCGCTGTGGAAATGTCGACTGTACGGGACTTTGGCGAAATGCAGGGGCTATAGCCCTGGGTCTCTTTTTAATGCCAATTATTGTGCGATGAATTATAAACATTGAGAACGCAAAAAATAACGTTACAACCACAAAGACTGCTCAAGAAGGCGAGTCAAACCATGTGTCAAACGTAACTACTCCGCCCCGCCCCCTTATCTCTCTCTCCCTCTCCCTTTCACCGACACACGCAAAGAAAAAAATCTTGAGCCTGCTGGCGGGATGATTAAGTTAGTTTATTTGGGATGAGACGTTAAGAAAATGAAAAAGGTAACCTTAACATTTATAATGTATAGCTAGACAGCAAAGATATCGCGTATTACATTATTATTATTATTACGATATAATTTATAACTTTGTATGATGAAACGTCCTGTGGCCAGTCGAGCCATTTGTTCGTTACTAGCTGTCGAGCTAGCTTATCTTGCCACCGCACCATACTCAAACAGGATCAACCACACACAGTGCATTTTTACGCACATTAACTTAATGTAGTTCTCAGCATCACTGTTCGCTAGTGTTCCAACTAGCTAGAAACCAAATGTAGGATAATGGTCTAACGGTACCAATGTTAAAAGTGTTACGTGTATGATGGCTAACTCGATAATCCATGTTTGGTTATAATGTGTTAGCTAACTCAGCTAGCGTTAGTAACATTACCCAACCCAGGAACAGTAACGCTAATAATTTATATGATTAAAATTGACAGATTATATATACATATATCTATACAGATACAGATCTATATAGCAAATATTTAATAGCAAGCCAATCAGATTCAGAGGCTTTATTGTCAATAAACAATCAAGTTAACATGCATTGTGATGGTTTCTGTCTTGTCCACAAAACATCCTTTAAATTGGCAGAAATCAAGCCACTACTTAACCAAATTTGGATCCCACTGTCCTGGCTAATTATAGACCCATTTCAAACCTCCCATTTTTTATCAAAGATTCTTGAGAAATGTGTAGCGCAACAGCTTTCTTCATTTTTACATACTAATAACATGTATGAGAGGTTTCAATCTGAGTTTAGGAAGCACCATAGCACTGAGACCGCCCTTGCCCTAGTAATGAATGACTTGTTCCTCTCTCTGGACTGTGGCTGTATTTCTATTCTTGTTTTACTTGACCTGAGCGCTGCCTTTGATACTATCGACCATCATATTCTCTTCCGCAGACTAGAAAATTTAGTTGGTCTTACCGGGCATGCTCTTATGTGGTTTAAATCTTATCTCTATGATAGATCCCAGTTTGTTAGGGTAAACAATCAGTCTAGGGTGAACTTTGGAGTACCACAAGGATCGGTTTTCGGTCCTCTGCTCTTTTCTCTTCACATGCTCCCTCTTGGGAACATTATAAGCAGACATGGTGTTAACTACCACTGCTACCAAGCAGATGACACACAACTTTATATATCAGTTAAGCCAGGTGAAGTTGACCAGTTGTCTAAACTAGAGACCTGTCTTAAAGATGTAAAGGCCTGGATGACCCAAAATTATTTCCTCTTATTGAACTCAGATATTAGTATTAGGTCCAAATCCCTTCAAGATAAATTCTTACAGTTTCCCTTAAATTTAGATTGCTTCTCTGTCTCCGCCAACAAGGTTGTTAAAAACCTTGGTGTAACTATTGATTCAGATCTCTCCTTTCAGCCCTATATTAACAATATCACAAGAATGGCCTTCTTCCACCTGAGGAATATATCTAAATTAAGGAAGGTGTTGTCCCTGGAGGATGCTGAAAAAATGGTTCATGCCTTTGTAACCTCTCGACTAGATTACTGCAATGCTTTATTGTCTGGTTGCACTGGCTCAGCCCTGAATCGTCTCCAACTTGTACAGAATACAGCTGCTAGGGTTCTTACTAGAACCAAGAAATGGGAGCATATCAGCCCGGTGCTCAAAACTCTTCATTGGCTGCCTGTCAAATTCAGAATTGACTACAAGATTTTACTTCTAGCGTTTAAAGCTTTAAATGGTTTGGCCCCAGAATATCTTAGTGACTTACTCATTCCTTACTGTCCTCCTAGATTACTCTCAAAGTGCTGGCTATTTGAAAATTCCTATTATATCTAAAATTACAATGGGTGGCAGAGCTTTCTCTTACAGAGCTCCTTTCTTATGGAATAATCTTCCCATGTATGTACGGGCTTCAGACACACTTTCTGTCTTTAAGTGTAGGCTAAAAATGTACCTCTTTAGTCAATTCTATAGTTAAGGATGTCGGGGGGGGGGGGGGGGGGGGTGGCTAACCTTCTCTTTTCCTCTTTCACCCTGAGCTGAAAATTACTCCGGCCCGTCCCCCCCCTCACCCTGAGTTCGCAGACTGCTTCACACCTGTCCCTCCTTTGGTTTATCCTCCCGACTTCACGCAACCGGAGTCCCAGATGCACCACCCCGCCCCTTTGAATTGATTATTGAATTCACTATTACCATTCAGTCCATTTTAGTTTAAACCGGGCCAGCCAGCGAAGGATGGGCACCCCCTCTCTAGCCAGGTTCCTTCTGAGATTTCTTCCCACTGGGGAGTTTTTTTTTACCTCGTTTTCCTGGTTGGGGGCTAAGGCCTGGTTTTTTGCTCAATTTTCCTTCTGTTTCCCTGTGCAGCATCTTTGTGACAATTTTCTGTAAAAAGCACTGTACAAATAAAATTGAATTAAATTTAATTTATGAATATTTTTCATCAGACCATTTTTCTGCATGTTAGCTAGCTGTCTAGCCAAAAATGTCCACTAGCCAAAATTCTATCTATTTCACGTGTTCCATTTCCCATGTTCCAATAATAATTGTGGATCTAGTCTTTAAATTTTCATCTCAAAGAGCACCAAATTGATACATTTAGCTGTTAGCCACCGGACCCCCCTAGACAGTTCAGGGTTCGCCCACCACAGACAGGTATGCAATTTAAAAAATTTAAAAGTGATCCATCCACATCTACTGCATATCTGGCAGCAGAGTGATGGTTTGAGGCTCGTTTGATACCTCAGACCCTTTCTGATTTTCAGCCATTTAGCCAACCATGTGTTCCAAACTGTACCTGCGTGACTTACAGCTGAATCTATTCTGCATTCCAGATAACTCGGAAACTCGTAATTACGACCTTCCTACCTGGAATGGCCTGTTAACTCGGAATTACAAGTCGGAAACTCGGGTATCAATTCACAGCTCCGGGTTTCCGAGTAGGAGGAAAGCGATGTCATTCAAAATGGATGAATCTGTATTTTAATGGGAATGCTTAACAAGAGTTTGAAACATAATTTAATTTAGTGGTAGTTTCAATGTTTATGCATGTCCACATCCTTCACTTGACAACATGCATAGGAAATATGGGGAAAAAATTAACCTTTTGGTTAATTAGCTTAATCTCACACTGGAAAAAACGAGAAAAATCCAACCTTTAACTGAAGTAAATTTATTCTGAGAAAAAAAAATCCCTCATCAAGAAATTATTATTTTTAACAAAACCATGTTTGCCACAATTATTGGCACCCCTGCATTTAAAGGGGAACTGAAAGATCCATATCCAAGTTGATAACACATTCACTGTTGTATTTTAAAATACAGTTGAGGACAAAATTATTAGCCCCCCTATGAAATTTGAAGTTTCTTCAAGATTTTCCCAAGTACTTTTTTAACAGAGCAAGGAATTTTCAACATAGCATTTCTGAACATACTAGTTTTCTTTAGAAGGCACAAATTATTTATATTTGCACAACAAAACAGAATTATTTAAGAAAATACTAAAATGACCAGGGACATTATTATTAGCCCCCTTTACGAAATTACCATTTATTAAGTCATTGCACAAACCACTTTTGTGCAATGATGTGCTTTAACTTCACAGGTGATGTGCTTAAAGGTGATCAGGTGAATCAGGTGATTTCACTCAACAATTAAGTTAAAACATGGTATAAAAGCCTCAGTATGGGTCATTGAGCTGTCAGTTGAGAAAGCACCATGCCGAAAACTAAAGAAATCAGTTTGGACTTGAGAAAAAGAATTATTGATGCACACAAAGCAGGAGAAGGATATACAAAGCTATCCAAGCGTTTCCAAGAGTCAAGAACTGGAGTGAGAAGTGTCATCCAGAAATTCAAAGACAGCCACACAGTACAGAACAAGCCTGGCAGAGGTAGGAAGCGAAAGATTTCAAAGACCCTGGAAAGAAAACTAGTGAGAGATGTGTCTAAAGACCCCAGAACAACTGCCAAGACACTGGTGAATGACTTGGCCACATCAGGAATCGTAGTCTCTAAGAATACAATCACTAGAGCTCTGCACAGAAATGGACTGCGAGGTTGCAGACCAAGAAAAACTCCACTTTTGAAGAAGAGACACCTTCAAGCCAGACTTAAGTATGCTCAGGACAACCTGGAGAAAAATTATGCATACTGGAAGCGTGTCCTATGGTCTGATGAGACTAAACTAGAGCTCTTTGGCCATAGAGACACTGCTTATGTTTGGAGAAAAAAGGGAGAGGCATATAACCCAAAGAACACCGTCCCCACAGTGAAACACGGTGGTGGGAGTATTATGCTGTGGGGATGCTTCAGTGCATGTGGAACTGGAAATCTTGTCAAGGTGGAAGGAATCATGAACAAAGAAAGATATGTGGAGATTTTGAAAGAAAACCTTAAGCAGTCAGCAGTAAAACTGGGTCTGGGTCGTCGCTTCATCTTTCAACATGACAACGATCCAAAACATACGTCTCTCTTGGTGAAGAACTATCTCCAGAAGACCAAAGTGAATGTAATTGAGTGGCCTGCACAAAGCCCTGACTTAAATCCCATTGAAAATATGTGGGGTGACCTAAAGAAGAACGTCCATGCCAGAAGGCCATCAAATCTGGAGGAGCTTGAGAGATTTGCCAAAGAAGAATGGGCTGGGATTCCTCAAAAGAAGTGTCAGAGACTTGTTGAAAACTACAACAAACGACTGCAGGCTGTTATCCAGCAAAAAGGATACACAATTGACTATTAGGATTCGGGGGGCTAATAATTTTGACCCTGGTAGTTTTTGTTTTTTGTGGAATATTTTCATTTCTGTGTGCAAACTAAAATAATGTAAGCATCCAAAATAAAACTAGGATGTCTAAAAAAGCTGTGTTAAAAATGTGTTGCTCTGTTTAAAAGCACTTGGGAAATACTTTTAAAACAATGACATTTTTGTAGGGGGGCTAATAATTTTGTCCTCAACTGTATCTATCGAAAAAATAATCTGAAAAACGAATATAAATTTTGAAATATATCGTATTTCTTAACCAGATTTTTACGCTTTGCTTGGTCGGAGCGCTGCCATCTTAATTTACATATGTGCCATCTTAATGTGACATATGTAAATTAATTTACTTAATTTACATATGTCACTGGCATGATTCGTCCAGCTGAACGTCTGTCAACTTTGCTAGTAGTAGCTAGCGAATTATCGCTCGTCAATATGAGTGACTACGAGGACGAAAGTGAACGAGATTAATTCGTGCCACTAATTTGATTGAGCAATATCGTGTCTGTTTGATTTACCCCTCCCACTCAGTTAAGACAAATTCAACCAAAGTAGGCTAACGTTACTTGACACAAAATTTGGGGGGGCAAATAACTATCCAGTTAAGGAGTGTACGTGGTGTCTGAGGAGTAAAGGCAAGGGCATAGCTATGCAAGTACTACTGTTATATTTTGGTAAATGGTGCCCTCTCCTGGAGAAATTGGCACTGCAGGCCATAACGCAACGTAGCCTTGACTTAACCTCCATTCACGGTGATAGGGGATAGTAATTGTTTAACTGTTTGACATTAATGGTACAAACACGAATGCACCTTTTTTAAAAAGACTAGATTACGTTTTCTTAAGAAAAGAACATTTTGAAATAATGGAAGATATGCATGCTATTGTGTGAATTTTTAATACGAGACATTTTCTTTGCTCTGAGTTGGTATGAATGCTGCCGTTTTTGTGGAAAGGGGCTTCTACAACATGATCTTAAGTTCCATTATAATGATCATGCTACCAACATTATAATGCTGAAATGCAATGATTGAATTACGTTTCAATGTATTTTTAACGCGTCTATTAATTGGTCAACCCATTTAATTAAGGCGTTTGAGAAGAAACAATACATGGGATCATTGACCTATTTTTGAGAAGATAAAATAGCCTACTGTGTACAGAAAATGTCAACGGGTCATTAAAACAACTTCAACTCTCCATAAAGGCTAATAAAACTAGTAATAAATTAATATTTTATGAACTAAACTAATGTGGTATCTAAACAAAAAAATGCGATGTCCATTTTTATCACAATATATAAACTGGAGCGAACTGGAGCTTGTGGAGTGGTAACGTCCTAATAGTGCTCATCACTCGAATTAACTCCTTTGCGTAGATGCATAGTGATAATGGCGCCGGTGCTAATTTGCTCAACTGAGACATTCGTTGCTCCTGCAGCCAAACTATTAGTGGAAATCACAAACACTGTGTTTTAAATTTATTGGTAGACGATTCGTGACGAATTCTGCGCAATGCAGAGTTTCTAAGGCCTGGTACATACTCTACGCAAGGAACGCGCGCAACGACGCAAAGAGCAACGCAGGGGGCGTTTCTCGCGTTCTTGCGTTGCAAAATGTGCAGTCAAAATTTTGTAACGCGACGCAAACATGTGGTGCAATTCCACGCGTTTCCGTTAGAGGTGCTAAATGTAAATACTGTTCAATAACTGCAGAATTGCAGACTACACACAAAGAAGTAATAATTTCCATTTTAAGGTTACTCGCTCCAACCAGATTAGCCTAGGCTGCCAACTAGCGGACAGGGCGAAAAGAAGCCGGTAAACGCGCGTATAGTATGTAAGCAAAGACCTCGCGTATGTCCCGAAACTACGTTGGCGTTCATGTTCCTTGCGTAGAGTATGTACTAGGCCTAAGTGTCACTATTTTCCCATAGCAAGTCCATTTAACAAGCACCCCCCCACCCAGTCTATACCTACCCATGCGTGACATAGTGGACAATAGCGTCTATGTTTGAGTTCATAAATATATTTATTCATCATATAAAATTTGAATTCCGTCATAGCAACGAGATAAACCCAACAATAGCCTGCTCATATGCCAGAAAAGCCGTGAAAAGCCCTGCTCACTCAAATGCAAAATAAACATGTGAAAGTATTCTCTCATTCTACCATGTATTCTACTAGCAATATATGCTACTAAATATGAAATAAATATGCAATCCTACCATTGGTTTTAGACATCGAGATGTTCCTTTCAAAATTCAGTGGTCATTTATTGTCTGGTACAATTGGTTTGAGATATGTACAACACTTTATACCGCTATTACACTGTCTGAAACGTCGACTCGTAATACCCCCCATGCCCTGCAAGCCTGTCTAATTCATTACAGTTCATTCTGGTTTAATTGTTGGCTCTTATATCCAATAGAGTACATTATAACCTTAGCAATGGTATATGAAATGTCCTCAATTTACTACAGCCCAGCGTAACTGCAGTTTCCGTTTTATCGGTCTGGTATTACGCAAGCTCTATAAATAACGCATTAGAGAGGGGAGTTTCCCTTTATCGAAATGTAAGTATTTTTGCGTCTAAAATGCTGTTGGTCTCGCTGGCTACATGTACGTTCGTTTTTCCACTCGAGCAATCTCTTTCCAATATGTTTGATAGGCCTATTGTTATTTTCGCATTTTGAGTGCATTTCACATACTGTAGTGCAATCGTTAATTTTATGTTTGATGTAGGCTACTGATTTTCATTGAAGATAGAACATTTGGTAGCATTTTGCAGAAGGTGGAATACTATTTTATGTTCATGTTATCGTACATAATATAGGCTATGGTGTACATACTTACATTACATTACATTACAATCATTTGGCAGACGCTTTTATCCAAAGCGACGTACAATAAGTGCATATTGAAGGTCATTGACACGACTACAAAGCAAATCCGACAAAGCACAGCTTTCTCACAGCGTAGGAGCTATCCCTAGTAATAAACATGAGAAGTACACACAGCTATACATTCTGAACTATAGAATAACCAAAAAACACAAGTTGCCCTTGTCTCATAGGGCATGACAAATGCTCATTCCAATTTACTGTGCACTAATATGTGGTATATTAATGTAAAAATTTTCCTTAGAGTCATTATGAATAGTAACATAAAATGTTTTTAAAAACAACAGAAAAATGCAATACGGGGGCAAAAGTATACATACTGTAGAGTACAGGGAAAAGTGATGTTTTATTGAGGTACAAGAGTGAATGATTAGGCTACGTATTTAGGTGTATGTAACACTGTGATTATCAATGTTTTTTATCTTAATCCATCAGAAGGAGCAAATGTATATGCTTTTTAATGGACTAAACAAATTTTATTCATTTTATGACATGTTTTGCATAGGGGTTTTGGACCCATAGATATCTACCCCCCTATACAGATGAAAATATAGTAAAATGAGCCAAAACTGTTGATTTGTAGTTAAATGTATCATAATCTTTTTTTATTTAGAGCAGTGCACAATTTAGCCATTTGGATAGATTTGGAGACACTAATGGACAACAGGGTACACTGCCTATATTTAACATCATAGACCTTTAGTAGTTCAGCATATCATCCTCAGATTTTGCACACTTGTTGACATGGAGTCTATGATCCAGGAAATGTATATATTTACCTCTTTCACTTATGTAGCTCTAAGTATTTTGTTGCAAACTAAAGAAAAGCATTTTTATTTTTTGTTGCATTTTTCCAAAGTATCTTTGCATTTGTGGCACTTTATTTTGACTTAAATTATGAAAATAAACAAATCTAAGTTCGTATTGTAAAGGGTACACCTGTCTTGTTTCATTTAAGCCATTTACCAAGTTTATGTCATGCTCACACCTGGAGTTATAAAGCCTTTAACAGGGCACCCCCTAAATAGATGAGAATTGACCAAATTTGCCATCTGCGCCAAGGGGTTAAATTACGTCCGCTTCCCCTCCTCGCTCGCTCCCGCTCACATACTCCGACACACACACCTTTGAAAATCAGATGCACTCCATCGTCCTGGTATGCAGGCCAACCTGCATGCTCCAGAACAATATCCGCTGTACCTTGTCAGATGTTCCCCACTGGCTGCATACAAACGTCAGGGCTGAGCTAGGCTTGCCTAGTCATGTTCCAAGATTTCTTTCCTTTATTTTAACCTAAATTATGAAAATAAACTTTAGTACTGTAAATGGTTCAACCATCTTGGGCGATTTGGAATCACGGTCAGGAGCTTGAGGAGTCACGCCCTGCAGTGGATGTGATTCCCTCCTTCCTACTAGCTACACGGGGGGAACTGAATTAGAATAGGGGTTCAATTGGCTACCAAAATGGGAAATCAGAAACAAATAAAAAAAATAAATGAATAAATGCAAAGCAACTGGAACTGTTACAAGAGGACCCAAGTTTATTTTGCCCCCACGCACAGTGAGGAGGATGGTAAGAGAGGCAAAAATCCCCAAGGATCACTGTTGGAGAATTACAGAGGAAAGTAGCATCTTGGGGTCATCAAGTCTCCAAAACTACTATTAGATGTCACCTCCATGCTAACAAATTATTTGGAAGGCATGCCAGAAAAAAAGCCTTTCCTATCATTTTACCACAAACGTACGTGCCTGGAGTTTGCTAAACGCTACTGGAACTTTGACTGGAACCATGTTCTGTGGTCCCATGAAACGAAAATTGAGCTTTTCGGCAACCAACACTCAAGGTGGGTTTGGTGTAAAAAGAAGGATGACTATACTGAAAATAACCTGATCCCCACTGTTAAGTATGGTGGAGGTTCCGTGATGTTGTGGGGCTGTTTTTCCTCCAAAGGCCCTGTGGGAACCTTGTTAGGGCATCATGAACTCCATGAAATACCAGGAAGTTTTTAATATGAATCTGGCTGCCTCTGCCAGGAAACTAAAACTGGGTCATTGTTGGATCTTCCAGCAGGACAATGATCCAAAACATACGTCCAAATCAACACAAAAATGGTTAACTGAACACAATCTCCACTAAAATCAATATTCTGCCATGGCCATCTCAGTCCCCTGACCTAAACCCCATTGAAAAGCTGTGGGCTGGGCTGAAGAGGAGAGTGCACAAGAGAGGACCTAGGACTCTGGATGATCTGGAAATATTCTGTAAAGAGAAATGGTCTCAGATTCCTTGCTCTGTATTCTCCAACCTTATTAGATGTTACGGGAGAAGACTCAGTGCTGTTTTATTGGCAAAAGGAGGTTGTACAAAGTATTAAATGGAGGGGTGCCAATAATTGTGGCACACGTGGTTTTGTTAAAAATAATTATTTCTTGATGAGGCTTTTTTTTTTCTCAGAATGAATTTACTTCAATTAAAGGTTGGATTATTCTCATTTTTTCAGTGTGAGATTAAGCTAATTCACCAAACGGTGAATTTTCTTATAACCCTTTCTACTCATCTTTACCAGGGGTGCCAATAATTGTGGAGGGCACTGTAGATCCATTCAAATGCAGAGAGGTTATAGTATCCTTTGATGTTGTTGGGTCACAGACATGAAAGTCATGGCATGGAAAGGATATGTAACCAAATACTAAATATGGCTACTTTATTTTACATTATGTTCATTTGTCCCAATACTTTAGCTGGCCTTAAATAGGGGGACTATGTAAAAAAAAAAAAGTACTTCTAAATGGTGAATCCAATATTATATACAAATACCCTCTAATAAAATCTGAAAATCTGTACCTTAACCTCATATGAATGGTTTCATTTAACATCTGAACTTCTGGAGCATAGTGCCAAATAAAGGGCGAATGCTTCCTTGTGTCAATATTTACATAGGGCACTGTATATACTGTATGGTATTAGTACATATGGTGTTACCATAACAAGGTTGCAACACTGTGGCAACATAGTTTTAGTTGGTAATGCATGTACTGAAATATTCCGTGTTTTAAGATTCTACCAAGCAGAATCACAGATGACAGATGAATTTGGAAGCTGTCCTAAGCACCATATTATACAGTATATGAAGTGACTGGAATTCATATTAATGAAGGCACACTTAAGCAATGAGAAAATCAAACTGTATTCAGTACTACTTCACCTGCCTTTTTGAGTGTATATGTGTCAGTTTGTTGGAACACACTCAACTAATAGAATACTTACTGGGTCTTCCATCTAAGGCAAGGTTGTTAAATTAAACAACTGAAAAAGCAGCTTTAAGAAACAAATTAAATTTGAATGTGGAAAGGTTCTGCAGAAATTATCAGAATAGTACATCTCTGAAGGTAAGGCATGCCTTGTCCCATGTCTTCGCTCACCTCTTTCCTTTTGATGCCCTCACGTAGAAGTTCCACCACGTCCTCACCCTCACAGTCAGTGGCTTTGAAGCCTTTTGTCCAGTTCACAAGGATGCCCTGGGTAACAAAGGACAAACCACATTCAAATGTATCTTTAAGAAATAACAGTGGCAGTCTGCCATCCTGTCGCAGATCATTGTGCATATGCAGAAATCCACCATACTACTGAACACCATTATGTTCTTCAAGAAAATCTGGGCTATGTCTGAATCAGAGTCTATCTACTATGTCCTGTGTCCTATTTACTAACATACTGTTTAGTACACAACATGCAGTATGCAAACAATATCCTCCATACTACACTACATTGAGAGAACATTTCCATACTTAACAACTTTCTCATCCAGTGTACTCATTGAGCATACTCAATAGTATGGAAGGGTGTTGATTCTGACAGTCTCCACCTCCAGCTCTACGACGACAATTACAATTCTGCAAATCAACTACAGTACATCTCCGTAAGGCATCACCAACAATAAGAGGACCTGGACCTGGAATGGGACTTTCTCCTGGCTGTTTCTTTTGTGAAAGACACTATACTAAATCCTACTAAATGATTAGTTGATTTGCAAAATCTGAGGATGATATGCAGAACTACTAAAAATATACAATGCAAAATATAGGCAGTGTACCCTGTTGTCCATTAGTGTCTCCAAATCTATCCAAATGGCTAAATTGTGCAATGCTCTAAATAATAAAATAATTATATATTTAACTACAACCAACTGTTTTGGATCATAAAACTCACTTTTGCATCATTTCCAAGTGTGAATTACTATCTTTTCATCAGTATAGGGGGGTAGATATCTATGGGTCCAAAACCCTATCCAATACGTGTCATAAAATGAATAAAATTTGCAAAAGTATATTTAATCAGTCTCATAAAATTAATTATTAAATCATGATTATGAATTTCAATGTTAACTATTAAAATAATAATCAATAACTTAATCTGAAGGCGTACGTTCTTTTGGAGGATAGGCTCAAATGTTTATCCAAACAACAATCAGACCGACGACCAGAGTTAACAAAATACAATTTATTAAATAACAAACACGTCTAGAGCTAACATCCTAAAAGCAGCGAATGATATGGAAAGCGAAATGAAGTGTAGACAAAGAATGAGGCATATAGAATTCACAGTTCTATTTCTGTATATGCTCAGAACACGTGGTGTTCATAGATCACAAGACAATCTCGAGGGGGAATTACGAATCTAGCTTTAGCATGAAGCTAACGTGGCCTGAAAAATGGTGTGTATTGTGACTATAGAAATTTAGCTACGTCTAGCTAAATTCCAGGCCCCTTATCCGTTTACAGGCACGGGATATTATATCTAACAGGTTAGGTATTAGTACAAAGGGAGATTAAATGCACAGATGCACAATTTAAAGGGCGGCGGATTGTAAATTAGTGTTAAAGTCAGTTAGAGTAGGCTTTAGTTGTAGGCTGTAACTTTAGTTTATGCGAGGCTAATTGGCTATCATTAGCATGCAAGCCATGTGTTGAGGTATAAGTTAATGTTACTCTATACACACACATGTATACAATCAAACATATAATTTCATAGATAATACAACATTAAACAAAGGTTTTCCTAAACTATTGCCTGGATGTTGTTTGTGTCAGTCCTTACTGTACTCGAGTAGCTACACCAGCTGGTTCAGTTCTTTGACGTGTCCAGAAAGTTTTGTCTGGATTGGATTGTCCTTTTTCTCCGTCCTTTGGTGAGTGTTGCTGGAAGACTTTTGAAGAAGGTTTTCTGATCCTTTGTCCTTCGGCAAGTTGTTTCCCAAAATCTTTGAGGGTTGCGGTTCGTGGGAACGTAAGCTACACACGTTTCTCTGGCTGTCGCTTTAAGGCTACGCCGTATGACGGTAGCTCAGTGTAGCTAGCCGTTTTAGTGGCTTTTGCAAACACGCTAACTGAGAGCTGGGTGAGAGAGTGGTCGTTGCAGCCGCATAACCCGAGGGAGAGGAGGTTCTCTCCGTGTGTTCCTTGCCTATGTCAGCCTAGTTGCTTCTTCCGGAACCGGGGAAGTGCGTGCAACTTGGAACTAAACCAAAGCGTAAGAACGTGTGGTAAGAAGGGGGCTGTAGGGGAAGTTTGCTCAAAGTTTTATACAACCGGGGACTCAGTGCTGATTGGTCAAGGATCACATGACTTCCCGGGATCACATGACTGTCGCATGCCGGTATGTGTAGTCTTTTGGAAATGAGGTCTAGGGTCACATAAATGCGGGTTGATTCCCAATGGATATGCACTACAGAACCAAAATAACAAAAAATGTGTCACTGTCAAATGAATTATGGTGCTCACTGTATGTCTGGTATCCTGTTTCTCAGTTACAACAGCAGAATGGTATCTCATTAGTATGCGTAAGCTAGGGCTGTGATAGGCCGATAGGTGCGTAGAAACGTCACGGGAAAACATCACGTGTAACGGTAGTAGGATATGACACCACGCTACTGTGGGTAGCCGGGTAAAGTTAGTAAGTCAGTAAAGTTAGCTAACGTTAGATATAGTTACTTCTGGTAAGTTACTTCCGAACATGCCCCTCAGTTACAACATCAAGGTGTTGTAGGAAGCCGTGTTGTCGGCCTGTGACATACCTCTAATTTTTTGACAATCGAAATGCAGCCTATATCTTCCATTGCCATGGGGCGCTAGCCAGCTTGCTAACTTACACTGCGTAAAAAGGAAACTGGAAGAGCCTGACATTGACAGATTGTATAAGAATTGTATGTGTCAGCCCTATTCGGACAGGATAAGTTTTACGGGGGGAGGTGGGGTAATGTAGCCTAATTATTACCGGAGCATTATTTTAGTCCCGTTGTAGCGTACAATTATTCCCAGCGTATAATTTTTCCACTTCAGGGTCCGTTGCTTGACTGTATGTCTCGCTAGCTCCTAGCACTGAACTGTGTCGATAGCATACGCTCTATGCTAGCCAGCAATCTACAAGTGGTTTGATAATTTTCAATGTATTTGTTGAATTAGCCAGTAAATAAACATTATTAGCTAGTTCATACACTCCCATTAATGCTATGTAGGGTAGCGTGAATGCTATCTACGGACCACGGATAGGTTCAAAAAGATAGTTTGGGTGCGTCCCAATACTCAAAAAATGTACCCTCCTTTCCTCCACCACCAGCTCCTCTCCATGCCCCGAAACCGATCTTTGTGTCCTAATCTAATGTTGCTGATTACATATTAAATTACATATTAATTGTAATATTAATTAATGTCTCAACACCAACCGCAATGTCAGGTATTGTGAGGGGTCGGGTTCGGAGGACCTGAAAGGGGATCTGAAAGTTGTCCCACGGAGTGTGAAAACAACCACTAAAAGGGCAAAGGGAGTCCGTGAATGGAGCAGAGAGAATTAAACAAAAAGGGAAAACAAAAAAATCCCAGCATAAACTAAAGAAATAACAACCCAAAAAACCGGGCGAAGCTTGTAGACTCGAGCAGAGAATAGCAACGAAAATAAAAGAAATGCCTCTCGCTCAATAACTATTAAAGAGCTAAAATAAAAGGCAAACAGAAACAAGGCGAAACCGAGGTACCATCTCAACAGAGATAGGGGAAAGAAAACCAAGGAGGGAAAAGAGTGAGAAAGAAAAACAAAATCTCTAAAAGGAAAGAAGGCAGACCCCACGTGTACTTTTAGCAAAAGCAAAAGAACAAGTGGTCGCCAAATCCTATACCGTCGTTACCTAGCCTAGCGTAGCAAGAATGACACAAAAGCAACGAACCAGGAAGTCCATCCATCCATCCATCTTCAACCGCTTATCCAAAGTCGGGTCGCGGAGGTAGCAGTTCCAGCAGGGGGCCCCAAACTTCCCTTTCCCTGGCCACATTGACCAGCTCTGACTGGGGGATCCCAAGGCGTTCCCAGGCCAGCGTGGAGATATAGTCCCTCCACCTGGTCCTTGGTCTGCCCCGTGGCCTCCTCCCAGCTGGACGTGCCTGAAACACCTCCCTAGGGAGGCGACCAGGTGGCATCCTTACAAGATGTCCGAACCACCTCAACTGGCTCCTTTCTACGCAAAGGAGCAGCGGCTCTACTCCGAGTCCCTCACGGATGACTGAGCTTCTCACCTTATCCCTAAGGGAGATGCCAGCCACACTCCGGAGAAAACCCATTTCGGCCACTTGTATCCGCGATCTCGTTCTTTCGGTCATGACCCACCCTTCATGACCATAGGTGAGAGTAGGAACGAAGATTGACCGGTAGATCGAGATCTTTGCCTTCTGGCTCAGCTCTCTCTTCCTCACAACGGTGCGGTAAAGCGAGCGCAATACCGCTCCTGCTGCTCCGATTCTCCGGCTCATCTCACGTTCCATCGTCCCCTCACTCGAGAACAAGACCCCGAGATACTTGAACTCCTTCACTTGGGGTAAAGACTCATTCCCTACTTGGAGTAGACAAATCATCGGTTTCCTGCGGAGAACCATGG
Organism: Synaphobranchus kaupii; assembly: GCA_029718625.1. Taxonomy (NCBI): domain Eukaryota; kingdom Metazoa; phylum Chordata; class Actinopteri; order Anguilliformes; family Synaphobranchidae; genus Synaphobranchus; species Synaphobranchus kaupii. The sequence goes on from CM056379.1 coordinate 79,242,918, forward strand.
CCTCAGATTTAGAGGTGCTGATCCTCATCCCAGCCGCTTCACACTCGGCTGCGAACCGATCCAGTGAGTGCTGAAGGTCACAGACCGATGATGCCATCAGGACCACATCATCTGCAAACAGCAGCGATGTAATCCTCAGCCCACCGAACTGAAACCCCTCTCCTCCACGACTACGCCTTGAAATCCTGTCCATGAATACCACAAACAGGATAGGTGACAAGGCGCAGTCCTGACGGAGGCCAACCCCCACCGGGAACGAGTCCGACTTACTGCCGATCACCCGGACACAGCTCTCGCTTTGGGTGTACAGAGATTGGATGGCCCTGAGTAGTGACCCCCTCACCCCGTACTCTAGCTTAGATCCCGCTGATGTCAGGAACTACCGTCCTGTATCTCTCTTGCCCTTCCTGTCCAAAACACTTGAACGTGCTGTCCTTAACCAACTGTCTGTTTTTCTCCACCAGAACAACCTGCTTGACCCGCATCAGTCTGGCTTCAGAACCGGCCATTCCACCGAAACTGCTCTCCTGGCTGTGACTGAGGCACTCGCCACTGCTAGAGCCTCCTCCCTCTCCTCTGTTCTGATTCTCCTTGACCTGTCTGCGGCATTCGACACGGTCAACCACAAACTCCTGATCTCCACACTCGCTGAGATGGGCATTTCTGGAACTGCCCTCTCTTGGTTTGTATCGTACCTCACTGATAGATCCTACCAAGTCTCCTGGAAGGGTTCCGTCTCTGCTCCCCGTCCCCTGTCTACAGGAGTCCCGCAGGGATCTGTACTGGGTCCTCTGCTGTTCTCTATGTATACTAAGTCTCTTGGCTCAGTAATCCATTCACATGGCTTCTCATACCATAGCTATGCTGACGATACTCAACTCTTCCTCTCTTTCCCTCCCTCTACCCCACAGGTCAAGGAGAGGATATCTGCTTGTCTGACTGACATCTCTGAGTGGATGGCTACCCATCACCTGAAGCTCAACCTTGACAAGACAGAGCTCCTCTTCATGCCGTACAAGACCTCCCCACTACATTACCTCTCCATCACCGTTGATGGGACCGTGGTGGCTGCCTCCCGCTCTGCAAGGAACCTGGGGGTGGTCCTGGACGACCGGCTGGACTTCAAAGAGCACATCAGGGCGACGGCACGGTCCTGCAGGTTCCTCCTGTACAACATCAGGAGGATTCGACCGTACCTGACCACCTACTCCACCCAGCTTCTTGTCCAGACCATGGTCACCTCACGCCTGGACTACTGCAACTCCCTACCGGCCTGCGCCATTCTGCCTCTTCAACTCATCCAGAATGCAGCTGCCTGGCTTGTGTTCAACCTCCCGAAATTTTCCCACGTAACCCCCCTGCTGAGGTCTCTCCACTGGCTGCCAGTTGCAGCCAGGATCAGGTTCAAAGTTCTGACCCTGGCCTACACTGCAGCAAATAGGACAGGCCCCGCCTACCTGCAGGACTTAATCCAGAACTATGTTCCTGCTCGACCACTTCGCTCTTCTACAGCAGGGCGACTGGCACTTCCCCCCCTCCGTGTCAAAGGCTCTCGCTTGTCCCGACTGCGGAGTTTTTCCACATTAGCACCTCAGTGGTGGAATGAACTTCCCATTCCCCTACGTTCTACTCCAACCCTGCCTGCATTCCGTCGAGGCCTGAAGACACACCTCTTCAGACTCCACCTTGACTGATATCCTCACCTAGGAATATCAGTTCCCTGTTCCCTGTGTTTTCCTGTTTGTTTATTATAGTTTATAATAGTATTTGGAATGGTTTATAATAGCATAGTTTATAATAGTCTTTGGAATGGTTTATAATAGTATAGTTTATAATAGTATTTGGAATGGTTTATAATAGCATAGTTTATAATAGTATTTGGAATGGTTTATAATAGTATAGTTTATAATAGTATTTGGAATGAAAGTGTGGTGTTGCTGATTTGCCCACAGCTTACTGTGAACTACAGTCAACGTTCATTGCTAGGGATAGCTGCTACATTATGCAAAGGATGTGCTTTGCCTTGTCTGTTCTGTAATGATGATGATGTCTCTGTACGCACTTACTGTACGTCGCTTTGGATAAAAGCGTCTGCTAAATAAATGTAATGTAATGTAATGTAATGTACTCCCGCAGCACCTCCCACAATATCTCCCGGGGAACCCGGTCATAAGCCTTCTCCAAATCCACAAAACACATGTAGACCGGAAAAGCATACTCCCAGGCCCTCTCTAGGATCCTTGCGAGAGTAAAAAGCTGGTCCGTTGTTCCACCAGGAAGTCGCTGCGCTTAAATAACTAGCAGACGCTAGCACAGGTTAAACGAATGAGTGCGGGTAGGCGGAAAAAAACAAAAGGAAAGGAAACGTCTGCAGAACAGAAATGGCGTGCTGCAAAACCATGACAGGACCCCCCCCTCTAAGGATCGACCCCAGACGGTCCCTCTGAACCCCGCCTACGAAGATCCTCTATAAGCCCCAGATCCAAAATATGCCTGGACGAGACCCAGCAGCATTCCTTCTGCCTAGCCGATGCGCGCAGGAGAGATGCACAAACTTTTTTAGGGATGTGTAAGGGGCGCAGAAGCCCAGAAGGTGGGAGTTGAGAATTCTTATTACGGGTGCAGATAGCACACGCAGAAACAAACCCCCCAACATCCCTCTCCATGCCAGGCCACCAAAACCGCCTGGACAGAATATCCATCGTCCGGTGGATGCCAGGATGACCTGTAATGCGGGATGAATGTCCCCACTGCAGTATCCTGGAGGGCACAAACAGGCGATTAGGAGGTCCCCTACCCGAACGTCAACAAACGCGTGTTCCTCACGTATAATATGAGAAGACTGCGATCGGAGAAAAAACAGCAGTGAGTAGGCCTAATGTGACGAGGTTCGCTGGTCACAAGTAGGCTAAAACACACTTTTACGTTGCTAATATAGATTATAGCTTAATAATCTGCCTGTTGTTGATATTTCTCTTTTAAGTACACGCACTGTCTCAGCCTGTCTCAGCCTACTACACAATTCTGAAAAATACTTCGTGGGGTGAGCGAGGGAGAGGGGTGGCGCCGGAGGAGCTGTGTCCATCGTCATTTACATAAATGAACATACATTGTACAAATGATTTCATATAACTCGGATCAAACTCTCAAACTAGACATTGCACATCAAATATGAATCCAGATTCAGCAACTGCATGGCCTATTTCTCACCTCAAATATTTTCAGAAACATATTTTAGTGGAGTATTTAGGTGGAATAAGACAGTTGAACAGGACACCATGTTGTTCCGGTTTAAAAACGTGGAGCCGAAACGAAAGTAACGTAGCTAGTGGGTCTAACTAATCAGGTGCCGGTTGTTTCCGTTGTGGGCGACAACAATTATCCATATGACGTAGAGTTACCTCCAAAGACGTACTCTGACATCACGACTGGGGCGGGGGCAGTGTGGGGAGCAGAAAGGAAATTTCAACCATTAGGGGCAGCAAAAAGACGCTTTTCTACCAGTTTCCTATGATATACAATATTATTTCAAAATTGTTGAAATAACGGAATGCATGAATAAGTTTCTGTCATGGATTGGTAGGCTTATTCCCTTTCTGTCCTCATTCTCTGGCGGGGCGCTCTTTTCTCGTGCTCACTGCTCTGCACCGGGTTTTCATTCTGTCCCGGTGCTCAGTGATTGCACCTGTTCCGTGTTTCCGCCGGCTACTTAACCTCTGCGCTTTTCTCATCCGGCGCTTCCATATTGTCTTTGCTATATTGACAAGGAGGTCGGTAATGTATAGGATTCGGTCGCTGCATTTCTGGTTCGTACAAATAGGAAACGCAGCAAGTCCGGTTTAGAGTTAGGAAAAAGATTTATTTTAGTCTTTTTCTTTCCTTTCTCTCTTTATCCTTTATACTCCGCTACCCGTTACCTTTTGTTCAGCTCGTACCCACCTAGAGCTGTAGGTAACAGGTTCTAGTCTCTTTTTCATTCTCCCACCCGTTTATATGGGGTGTTTCTTTTGTTTTTCTCTAACGTCCTGTTATCCCTTTCGTGCGAGAGCGTGAGGTTCTTTTGTTTGATTACTCGCTATTCTCGAGTTCGCTCTCGTTTGGGGTTGCTTTGTTTTGTGCTTACGCCGGGAGGTTTTTCCCCACTGTTTTATTTATCCCTTTCCTGTGCGGATCTGTCTGCTTTATTACACTTGTAGAGTCCTTACCTGTCACGCCTGGTCTTCCGACCATTTCCTCTCCCTGATAGTTTCATTATAAGGTAGGCATACAAACACGTTTACAGTGAAATAAAAGTGACCTAGGGTGTACTTGCCCTTTAAGAGTTTCAGTTTGCTGTGTTTTTTATTTATTTGTTTGTTTATATAATTTATAGCCTATTTATTTGCATTTTTAAAAGAAAATAAAACATTTTTTCCATCAAGTTTTGATAACCGTGAATTTACATTAGCTACATTGTTTTTGCTGTTTCATATCAGGCTGCTTTTTTATTTGGTTATTCATTTTCAAGTTGTGTGTTGTTATAAAGAGTGGAAATAAAAATAACAATGTTAAATGTCTCATTGCTTGTTCTGACACATTCATTTACAGCTTTGTCTATGCCTTTAATAACCTACACCCCGGGCCATAAGCAAACTGATGCCATTAATAGTCAGCGCAGGCCAGCAAATTGCAGCCTGTGCTTGTAGCTATAATTGATATTTTAAATGCTCATAATGATGGTTTTGTATGTCTTTGTAATATAGTAAACTTACTATAGATCAGATGGAAGTCAAACCATTTTCTGATGCTCAAAAATACATATTTAAATAATTAAATTAATATCATAAATGTGCGACGGTTAGTCAACTATGGGTTTGAATTGATGACTACAGGTCGACTAAGCAAATCTTTGGTTGGGAGCAGCCCTAGCGGTTTGCATGTAAAATGATAAAGAATGCATTTCAGAAATGGAAATGAGGTTCCCACAGAGATTATACAGCTGTAAAAGCAATAGTTTATTATTCTACTGGGTGACATAGTGTCACATGTTTACTTCCTTATACAGTGCCCTCCACTATTATTGGCACCCCTGGTAAAGATGAGTAAAAATTCAACTGAAAATGTGCCAAATGGAGAGAAACCGTCTCTCACAGTCTCACTCTGAACAGAGAAGTAGCTTTTTTAGTAAAGTTGTGTTTGGGTAAGTTAATAGCTAACATAACATTAATTGTCTGATATTTCCCTAAATGCTATCACTCCAAAACATTGCCCATCCTCCCATTCTCCACCATTGCTTCCGCCTCGGCTACTACTTGGTGCTCGGCAGCAGCTGGAGCTAGTGTTTGTGTGTGTATGAGTGAGAGAGAGAGAGTGGAACAAAGCAGCCGCTGTGAGTCCAGAGTAGAATGAGCTATAGGCTACTAGTGAAAAAAATAGCTGGGGCATGGTTTGATACCTGGAGCTCAGCCCCTATATTATTACCTTATCACGCCCAGATTTATGCATTTTTTGAATTACAAAAGGGGGCAGGGTCTAGCTAAACCAGCGTGCTTTCTAACCCTTTAAGATACATCCATTCCTTCTGGGAAAGTGGTTTTTAAGCCCAAAATGTTGACTTAAAACTTTGTAAATAACGTTGGAACCTCCAACCTAATTACCAAACATTTATTGCAGCTTGCTGTCACGCATTAACAATGCACTGGCAAACTGTTCTGCTTAATTGTCTTTCAAAAAACTGATTTGAAAAATCATTATGTATTTAGGCTTTAAGAAAAAATACTTCAAAACTTTCTATATGGCTGTACATGATTTTTTCAAATTACTAAATGGACTTGTGCTTTTCAGCGCTTCGTCGCGAGTAGTTTGGCTGTGCTCAGTGTGGCATTGTGCAAATCGGCCAGTTGATGGAGTACCAATCCCTTGGCTTAGTACATTTTAGACAAAGGGGTTTTTTGACATGATTGCACAGTTTACCGTCATCAATTGGGTGTATTTTTCTGACCGATAGCACAATAGGCCTATCTGAAGTGGGACTCACTAGCTAGGGCCGGTTGCTTTCCATTGTGTTTTAAACCGGTCGTTCAATTGTTCCAACCAATAGCCAAGACTCTTATCTTTCAAATAAGCCCTCATTCAGCACTTCCGTTTCAAAATATAGGAATTTATAGCTGTGCGTAACAGGCAGAGGCCCCGGGAGTGTTTTTACTGTACCAAGATGGCGCACCAGCAGTCATTATTTTTAGCATTAGCTCAGCTTTGTCTGTTCATATAAGGTATTTAGGTAGCTACATTCTGCTTAGTAAAGCATAATTCCATTAGGTAACAGCTGCAGTTCAGTTTTTTACTTTACAGTCTCTTTCATACAGTCAGAGCGTTTTTGTTTAGTTATGTCTAGATTTTTGAGGTGTTTCTCCATGCAGCAGGCCTAGCCCGAAGATGTTTTTGATGTGACGCTGAATCTACTGACGACTGCAAAGAAGTTGACATGCAAGTTATTTTAGCACAGTAACATGTTATGCTATAATTGCATCGAATTTCACCCTAGCAGTTAGGGCTGGGTGGTATAAGGTAACAGATTTTTTTTGTCGGTATACCAGTGTGAATTTACACAAACGGCATGCAGTTTTGTAATAGCGTCGTCAACTCTATTTTATTGTTTTTCAGCCAATTAATATTTTAAAATGTGCATTGCAACAGTATGGTAAACATCTTATGAAGTAAACAAGGTATATTGTCTGTTTTGACTGAAACTCATTTTGTTAAAAATTTGGTTAAAAATGTGACGTTGCCAACAACACTGAGAATGCATCTAAGGAAACTTACAATTTAGCAGCAATTCGTGAATCCCTGTGATTTGAGCCATCTAACCTTACATAGTTATGTATAAAACAAATTCCTCTGAATTAAATGAATATAGCTAACGTTCCTATATTGTAACAATGCCAAGCTAGCCAGGAAAATTACACATAGCAGCTATATGTATTTGTGTCTGAGATGAGCTGTTCCAAGTTTTTTTTTGTTGTATGAAATGGCATCTGGAAGTGTTTGTTTAGTACAATTATTGTTCCACATGAGTAAATTGTTCTGTATGCAGTAAATCTGTTTTAATAAAAGCTATGAACCATATTTGTAGCCTTTACAATTTTTGAGATAAACAGCTTTCTCACTAGTGAAAACAGGCGAGAATTGGCCTATTTTGCCCTTGGCAGGTAGAGGTTAATGGTGAGTGTTCATATATTAGTTTAACTAACTTTGTGCTTTGTTTGGTTTTGCTGTAACTACAATGTTTAAAGTTCATGTTGACATACGTAAGCTATAAATATAAACACAACCTCCGGCTCTGGCTGTTAACGACAGCTAGTCAGACAGCATAAGAAAATTAATGGATTGACTTTATATTGTACAGCAGTGTGTGTGTGTGTGTGTGTGTGTGTGTGTGTGTGTGTGTGTGTGTGTGTGTGTGTGTGTGTGTGTGTGTGTGTGTGTGTGTGTGTGTGTGTGTGTGTGTGTGTGTGTGTGTGTGTGTGTGTGTGTGTGTGTGTGTGTGTGTGTGTGTGAATAAGCATTTCCTCTGACAACTCCATTGAGACCAGTTTGTCAAGTAATTTTGCATCCTCCGCCATGCTGTTAAACGCTTAGACATCAGACAGCTTGTTAGGTGTTCACAGATGAATTTCATGATGGAGCTGTCATCGTTGTCTCACGTGGTGCATCTTTCACCCAAAGTAGCATGTGAATGTGAGGTGCACGGCTTTGATATTCCACTCGCCAAAAATATTGTGATACTTCTTTCAAATGCAGAGAGGTTATAGTATCACTTGTAGGAGTACCACAAAATAAGATATCAAGAGACTTTTGATGTTGTTGGGTCACAGACATCAGGAAGTCATGGCATGTAAAGGATATGCAACCAAATAGTAAAAATTACTTTATTCTACATTATGTTAAACTGTCCAATATTTTTTTTGATGCCCGAAAATGGGGGGGGGGACTATGTACAAAAGATTCTATAATTTCTAAACGGTTCATCCGATATGGATGAAAATACCCTCAAATTAAAGCTGTCTGCACTTCAGCCTCATTTTCATTGTATCCTTTCAAACTCAAAGTGCTAGAGTACAGAACCAAAATAACAAAAAATGTGTCACTGTCCAATGAATTATGGTGTTCACTGTATGTTTTAGTAACTAGGTAGCCCACACCAACATGAAAAAGCCAACAAGCTAATGTTAGATAAATACCAATAATACATTTTCATCTTGCTAGCATCTAGCTATTAGTGTCTTCTCAGTTCCAAACACCAGCAGGTATAGCCATTAGCCACCCTTACAAAAATATAGGCCTTCTGGCAAATTTGTGTCAAACCTCTGGCAAGCTCATAGTTTCACATGCAAATTAGCTTTGTGCAAACTGCCATTGTTGCAAGAAGTTAGTTTGCAGGAAAACAATTTAGTTTGTGGCAAATGCGCTACATATTAGCTGCAAGTTTGCAGCAAACTATCCAGTTTTGTAAGGGCAGAAAGCTCACTGCAATGAATTTAGCAAGACAAGCAAACTTATATCTAGCTAGTAAGGTTGATTGGTAGCTGGTAAACACATTGCAATATATAGCCCAAAGTGTATTATTGCTAGCTAGCTTACTGGCTAACTATGGGTATCATTCATTTTTACTAACTAATTTCAGCTATGGTCAGTTGGTTCACACTATCACTTATCTAACATTAATAACATTAACTTCATCATACTATCGCTGCAAGCAACAGGCATTCCACGGACGGATGTTACAGCGAGAATACATCGTATCTGTACTTTGTTACTTTACAACACTGATCACTGGTCACACATTCTGTCATGTTTGAGTTCAAATGGTTGGCTAAACATTTAGTTGTCCTTTACAGAAAAAAAGTCTGATTAAAATGATAACTTTTTACAGCTATTACAGTTATTCTTCTGGGATTTTTACGATCTTGGTATGACTTTGTTGCCCGTTGAAAACTGTGCTGTGAAAAGATTTTTCAGATTTCAGATTCGATTTAGCCGAGATATTGGCGTAAGAATTTTGCCAAAGTCCAATGTAAAAGCTACCGCCTCTGTATAATGTCATTACATACAGCAGTTGTGTAAGCAGGTAGCATCATTTCCCTGACATTTGTTGAACAAGGATGAGGTTAGAGTGTATCCAGTGCAGAGGAGTCCTGTCCTATTTATTTGAATTTGAAACGAGGAAAAAAATCTAAAAAAATAAAATACAATTCTCTGTGGGTGCGTCCCAATATTCTTCACTCCCCACCTCCCTTCCTCCACTCCCCCACTACCACTCCTCTCCTACCCGGAGATATGCAAAACTGCCTGAACATTTTGAGTACTAGTATTTGCATGTACAGTATACAATGTACCTGACATTGCGGTTTGCGTCGAGACATTAATTAGTATGTAACCATTAATACGTAACTAAGATGTAATCAGCAACATTAGATTAAAACACAAAGATCGGTTTCCGGGGCACAGAGTAGAGGAGGTGGTAGTGGAGGAAGGGAGGGTGCATTTTTCGACTATTTTTCGACTGTCACATCCATTTCTAAAATGCGTCTCTTTTGCCAATGGTAAAAAAATGTCAACAGCGCCCACTAGTGCAATGGAAAAATGCAGCTGGAGGACAAGTCGTTCTCATCCTCCGTAGCTCTCAATAGACTTCCATACAAATGTAACCTCGTACCGCCTTCTCTGCATTTACATTAGTGATGGGTGGATCGATACTGAAATATCGATACTTCGATCCTGACGTTTCCTTTTTCAGAAGCGATCCACACATAAAAATATGGATGCCAAATGTTTTATTAATCCAGTAATTTTATATATTTATATTTATATACTTATTTTTTATATTACTCTGCCACACAGACACGCTGAGAAACACAAGCAAAGCTGCAGTCGGAGTCAGACAGTCATACAACGAGACGGCATCAGTGTTGCTCTGCTAATTTAGCAGAAAGAAAGCGAAGCATTGTTTGGAGTTCACTCCACTAAACAGTATTGAAGTAAACTATGATACGTGTCAAAAGTGTGTACGATTTTGTGGCAATACCACAAACCTGCCGGAATGCATGAAAATAGCATGACGAGTTACAGCGGTAGCGATCAGAGGAGGGGAGGGGAGGGAACGCAGGAAAATACCACCACAACTGGAGCTAGAGTCAAGCAGAGTTCCCCGACAGAGGGAAGGCATTATCCAGATATACAGTGCTAATATTAGGTTATTTTAACCTTTCGAACAGAAAGCAGGAAACACTGGTTATTTCTTGAGGAGAAGAACATTACAGTAATAGGCTGATGAATAGGTGTTGCATTTCTTGAATATAACGTTACAGAGTTTAAATCATTTTTCACACAGTCTATTTTATAACTAGATTAACAATTCCTAAATAAATTGTAAGTGTGGTTGCTTCACAATTATCAATTGCTGGAAATGGCATAGAAATATGGTAATATGGTATAGTGTGAGGTGTAAAATAAAAGGTGGAAATGGTATGAACTGGTAATGCGGCATAAAGGGATCTAGTGAGGGTGAAAGTGTTAAAATATGGTGATGTAGCCTATTTTGTGGTAAGTAGTCTAAAGAACCTGGAAGTGACACAAAGTAGTAATGAATTGTGATAAAAGCACGAAAAGGTAATGTCAAATCATCTGGGATAGTATTGTTGGGTCATAACAGTGTTGTTGAGGAAGGCATTGTGAATGCCCAATTTACTGCGTCCTGTGTACTAGCATACTGCTTACTGTAGGCTATACTGCAGTGACATGCAGTATGCAAAATATCCTCCATATAAACCTGGGCCTAAGTAAGCTATATCAGTTGCCTTTCCACTCTTTGGCTATATCATCTGGGGATATTGAGAACACTCAATTTGGCAGCGCAGGTAAGGCTAGCCTAATTTATTGAGTATACTCAACTGGCATACTCAAATAGTAGTGTGTGCTGATTCGGACTATTCGGACAGTCGTAGTTGTGTTTGATTAATAGACTAGAAATACATGGGTTAATACAATTTTTGCCTAGATTTTAACCAAATGCTCATCTACTGATTTCTCCACTTTATTAAACAAACTCTGATTCCGATTACAGATCTCACCATTTTGTCCAAACCACATGTTGTGTGCTGAATTGAGCGTTCTATTCATCTAGCCTACCTAGCATGCAGCTATCTTAAAGCAATAATTAAACATTGTTTGGCTAATAGTAACTTAGTTTAACTTTGTTGACTCACATAAACTTGAGATTATAACCCAATCATGTGTAGCGGATAGTTTATTTTCTGTAGCTACAGGGTATAGAGCTGAGTACAGTTAAAGTCGAAAGTTTACATACACCTTAGCCAAATCCATTTAAACTCAGTTTTTCACAATTCCTGACATTTAATACTAATAAAAATTCCCTGTCGTCGGTCAGTTAGGATCACAACTTTATTTTAAGAATGTGAAATGTCAGAATAATAGTAGAGAGAATGATTTACATATTTCAGCTTTTATTTCTTTCATCACATTCCCAGTGGGTCAGAAGTTTACATACACTCTTTTAGTATTTGGTAGCATTTCCTTTAAATTGTTTAACTTGGGTTAAACGTTTCTGGTAGCCTTCCACAAGCTTCTCAAAATAAGTTGCTGGAATTTTGGCCCATTCCTCCTGACAGAACTGGTGTAACTGAGTCAGGTTTGTAGGCCTCCTTGCTCGCACACACTTTTTCAGTTCTGCCCACAAATATTCGATTGGATTGAGGTCAGGACTTTGTGATGGCCACTCCAATACCTTGACTTTGTTGTCCTTAAGCCATTTTGCCACAACTTTGGAAGTATGCTTTGGGTCATTGTCCATTTGGAAGAGCCATTTGCAACCACACTTTAACTTCCTGGCTGATGTCTTGAGATGTTGCTTCAATATATCCACATAATTTTCCTTCCTCATGATGCCATCTATTTTATGAAGTGCACCAGTCCCTCCTGCAGCAAAGCACCCCCACAACATGATGCTGCCACCCCCGTGCTTCACGCCTGGGATGGTGTTCTTTGGCTTGCAAGCCTGACCCTTTTTCCTCCAAACATAACGATGGTCATTACGGCCAAACAGTTCAATTTTTGTTTCATCAGACCAGAGGACATTTCTCCAAAAAGTAAGATCTTTGTCCCCATGTGCAGTTGCAAACTGTAGTCTGGCTTTCTTATGGCGGTTTTGGAGTAGTGGCTTCTTCCTTGCTGAGCGGTGTTAGCTTTTTCCCAAAAAGACGACCAGGAGACTCAGCAGTCCGATCAGGAATGAAAGTTTATTCCACACAGCGATCCACAGCGAGTTGGTAAAGAGTCTAAAGTGAGGATCGCTCACCTGAATATATACATAGGATAGATGAGCAGTGTATGAGCCTTTGTGGTGCTGACAGGCATTTCAGGTGTTTGGAAATTGCTCCCAAGGATGAACCAGACTTGTGGAGGTCCACAATTTTCTTTCTGAGGTCTTGGCTGATTTCCTTTGATTTTCCCATGATGTCAAGCAAAGAAGCACTGACTTTGAAGGTAGGCCTTAAAATACATCCACAGGTACACCTCCAATTGACTCAAATAATGTCAATTGGCCTATCAGAAGTTTCTAAAGCCATGATAGTTTGCTAACATGAAATCTGTGGAGTGGTTAAAAATTAGTTTTAATGACTTCAACCTAAGTGTATGTAAACTTCCGACTTCAACTGTATGTCATAAGCGATTGCATTTAGATTTGCAAATGTAGGCTACTGGCACCTGTCATCTTGGCATTTTCATGCAGAGTGAAAGGTTTGTTTTTTCCTGGTAGCTTAACCACAGTAGCCTAGCTGGCTATGTTTTGTTAGAAAGTTGTCTGTGCTAATGTTATTAAGACGTAAAATAGAATTTGTTGAATAATGTTGAATGAAGTGATTTGTAGATGAGCATTTAGCTAAAACAGGCAAAAATTGCAAAAGTGCTAAAAACACTTTTTGTTAACAATTGTATTTTGTAACGAGCGAGGGGACTTGGATGCAAAACAGTTTGATAGAGGAAGTTTTGCATTTTGTGCGAACTTAAATGGAAGCGCGAAGATTTTTGGGGGCCAAAGAAAGTGGATTGAAGGACAGAGGAGGACGAGGTGGTTTGATGAAGATGGACGTGGGAGATACTACGACAAGTGTTTTCATATAGTACATGCATTGGTTTGTTCATGAAATCTTCTTGTTAAACGCTGACCTTTCTGCAGCTTTGCACAGACTTTCATACTTTTTGAAGATAAAACAATAAATTTAATTATTTTATACTTGAAATCCACATCTCTGCTCCTCTTTTACAATAGCGTATCTATGTATTGATATTCTATGGTATTTACCAAAGTACCAAGTACAAATTATTTTGGCAAAAGGGCAGCGTTATCAAGCGTACCTTATTTACAGGGCCTCATAGTAGGAGAGCCGAGACACCTAGAGTGGTCTGAGGCTGTATTTACAGCCAGAGAATAAATACTGAAGAATATTTTGGATAGAGCTATTTTGGATTGACTATGTCTGCACCCTCTAGGCCAGGTAACATATTGACTTAGTTGGTTAACTAGCCAGCAGACTAGCCATCTAATAAGGAGCTTGCTGCATAGATATTTCACATTTAAAAAAATGATAGATAGAATGGATATCAAATTGACTGAAATAGGGTGTTAAAATGAATTAATCCTTTGGTTTTTCCTTTAGTTCTGTAATTTCAACAAAGGTTCACAGCTACAGTACACAAAGGTTCACAGCTACAGTACACAACTCCATTGGACAAAGTAAAAGTGGTTTGCTCACGGCATCAAGGCTGGTCTGTTTGCAGGGGAAGGAGAAGGTGAAACCCAGAGGCAAGCGGGCATTCTTCATTCCCATGTAGTCCAAGAAGTCAGAGATGCAGTACACAATATGATCAAAGAGCTAGGAAACAAAATTGAGAAGAAGTCTTTGGTCTAGAAGTCTAATATTTTAAGAATTTTTCAGGAATTAAAAAAACTGGCAGTCATTTAACTAATCAAAACTAAGAGATGAACCCTGATTTATAATCCTAATGCCACCACACTTTACTGTACACCAAGATTGTCTCCCAGTGGATCTCAACCCCATCATTTCACTCTTCCATGGTTCCTTACACCTGATCTGTCTGGAACGAGGTTGCTAGACTTTTTGACCTGCATACCTCTTCTCCGGTCCCCTGCATGACCTCTACAGGAATGGCATAGATTTTGTTGTGCATCTCCACAGTTCGCCTCTTGCCACTGCGGATCTTCACCAACAGGACCCTGAAGTTAGTCCCTCCCAGATCCAATGCCAGGAAGTCACCATTTTCTGCAATAAAACCAAACGTAAAAACATAACATGGCTAAATTAAACAAACAGCAGTACCAACCTATTCTCAGAGTCAGGAAAATTAACCCTTGACCCTTGTGAAAATGCATTTAATTGCCCAGCAATCACATAACATTCCTTCAAAATTGCAGTCACATTGTGGGAGTTTCAACCTACAACAATTTGTTCAATGTGAAGAATTCAATGGCTTCCCTGGTAACGCGGAACGTTGGGATGAACGTTCCCTCGTGTAATGTCATTACAGAACTTTACTTTGGGAACATTCAGGAGGGTATGGGGAAAGTTCATAGGTTGATTGCAAACACTGCTGGGGGCTCTGAGGAACGTTTTTGTTCTTGGGTTTCTCTTATGCCTACAAAAGTACCAGTTTTTGTTGTAAAGTACCAGTAGGGTTGTGTTTAGGAGTTAGGTTTTATAAATCAAAGGCATTTGAAGCTTTTTGAATATTACACCATTTAGGTTATTTTGATAGGGCACAAATAGAAAAATAAATAAACAATACTCTAAAACAGAAATAAAAAAACGTACAAAAGGACCGTGTGTGTTTTTACATAGTCTACGTTGCTGTTGTTATTTCAGCCGTAAATGTGATAGGTCACTGTGGAAATGTCGACTGTAGCCTATGGGACTTTGGCGAAATGTAACATGATAAACTCTTCAGGGTTAATCATAACACAGTGGTAGCTACATATAGCCTACAGGTAAGATATTTGGCTTCATTAACATATGTATAGCTACGAGAGATTTTGGAGAAAAAAAATTTGGTGTCTTCTAAACCGAAATTGCATCAGGTAGCCAGTAGCCTACACTAAGCAATGGAAAACGCTGCATGCTTAGGCCTATTTGTACAACGTTTTAAAAAACATAATTGTTTCTAGCTATATCGGAACATGATTTTTTTTGTAAACGGTGCATTCTATGCATTTTACAGTCTGTGGCTGTGGCAAGACGAGGGTCGTAAGCGCTGTAGCCTAGTTTATAATTTAAAGTGATACTGCAGTCAAAAACCGACTTTTCCCGTTGAAAACCAATGTTTTGGGTTAGATTATAATCATACACAACTGTCTATGTCCGAAAATCTCATGTTCAGTCAAAATAGTTTTATATGAGTTTTTGTGTAGGTTTACCAATACGCTGGTTTCCGGGGATTCGTGACGTCACAAGATCCTTAACATAAAAATGGGTGGAGTTCAGATGGTCCTAGGGGTAGTCTCGGCTGGGCACGTGGTATAAAAGCAGAGACCAACGGGTTTTTTTTCCTCTTTGAGACTGAGACCCTTGTACTGCTAACTAGTTAGTTCAAGTTCAAATGTGAATTGCTTTGTATTACTGCTAACGTTAATATTACGACTTATATCGAGCTACTAAGGCTACGTTCACACTGCAGGCATTAGTGCTCAATTCCAATTTATTGCTCAGATTTTTTTTTTGTTTGGCTGTTCACATTAATTTTTTAATGTGGCCCATATCTGATTCCAGTGTGAACCGATTGCTCTCCTCAAATGACCTGTGCAAATTAACAAAAACAAAAGACATAGCGCCTGTTACACAGCCTGCAGAAATAAACAACAACAAAAAGGAAGTCATCAAAGTCACAGCTTCTGTGTTAATTTTAAAGTTGATGTGCAGTGGAGCTAATGATAAGGGTGAGGAGAAGGGGAAAAAGCCAAGGTTTTTACTAGCTTTTTGTGCTGCCATGGCTGCTACTTCTGTGCAGAGTGACTCGTGAATGCGAGATCGGAGCCAGGAATGGGGGGGACCGTGACATGTGCGGTTTCAGTGAAACTCAAGCAAGGCATGAAATTAACCTCGCTCACTCGCCTGGGCGAGTGATTATGAGGACGGGCGAGTTAAGAAAATGGAGTGCTCGGCCGTTTGGCTAGTGAGACCAGTCGATATAACATTTATAAAACGGATAGTTCCGGGATGAAGATTGGTCAATACAGCGTTCCAGCCGTGTTAAAATACACAATATAAAAAAGCTATCACATGACACATCTGTTCAACTTCATGTGTAACGTATAGCCTAACATCACTGCGCACCCTTAAACTATTGACACACTATTGGACCGACAACCATAACGTTCGGTAAGCAGCTACATGAGAAAACCGTGAATAATGAATAGGCTACCGTGCAACAAACCAAGACAATAATATGGACAGTTCTAACATTATTTTAAATCACAAAACGGCTAACGCAGCTGTCCGCGAATGATATAAAAACGTTGCCTACTTCCGACTTATTATCATGGTGTATCATTTGTGCCCAAAAAAAATCCACTGCTTTGCACATTTACCACTTATCTAAAATGACAACACATGATAATATAATGTGAATCGGTTGATAACCTACCCTGTACAATAGTGAGTTAACTAGCCCGTGCGTACACGTTCTAATGCCCTGCTAGCTGCATCAAAAATGACGTAAAAAGTCACATTAATTCCGATCTGACAGAATGCGGTCAGTTATGTATCGGTAATCCCACATTCAAAAGTGCCCAAATGAGAATTTGAAATGTCAGATTCAATGTGATTTTCGCTGTTCACACTTCCATAAATAAAAATCAGATCTGTGTCACATTTGAGGAAAAAATCGGATCTGTGCCACTTTTTACCTGCAGTGTGAACGTAGCCATAGAGGGTTATTCATCTACAACGTCTTACTTTGGTATCTTTAGCTAACTTGCCTGCATTATGCCAAGGAGTCAGAGATATATCGTTCCTCGGTGTAACGCCACTGGCTCTGTTAGCTTTCACAATCTGTCGAGAGACGGAATGATGTATGGATAAATTAGGTAATGCAAAGCAGTCTATTGTGTGTGAGTTTAGCCCCGTTTGGTCCAGAGAACTGGTAACTTAGCTAGATAGCTAGTTATCGCTATCATTTATGAATAATGTTAGCTAATAAATGATAACAATTCTCTCCGGACCAAGTGGAGCTGGGCGCTACAACCAGCTATGTTCAATATACTAATGTTACTGTGTGACTGGGTTTTGCTGTGTATTTGAATGTATTTAATAGTAACGTTACTTTAGGCAGACAAACAAGCTAACTTAGCTAGTTAACGTAAGATCTACCATTCGGTTACATCCCCGGTCCTCTCCTCGATCGCGAAGACGTAGTTGTGAGGAGAGAGCAGGAAGGGGGCTGAGTTCAGTGGGGGCCTGAGTCAGTTCACCAAGACACACCCTTTCACTCCGACCTTGACCGTATGAATATTCATAATATGACTACGTGGCACCGTCGTCATATGACCACACCCACTCACGAGTTCCAGTGCAAATTGAAGCGGTAAAAAAGGCCTTAGAAAAGCCTCTGCAGTATCTCTTTAAGACAAAAATGAATACTGTAATTGGGACCAATACGTCAACCACTATAGTATGGGGCGCCAATGTGGATTGGGTTAAAGCTTTTACCTTTTCAGAAGTTAGAGCTGCAAAGGTAGCCTAATTCAAAATTGGAGTATGTTCCATCCAACTCGCTGCGCACGCTATGTCTTTCTACCGAGTCGCCCCAAAGATTTAGGTTGCACTCTGCCACAGAATAGCTGAGCCGCATTTCTATACAGTCTATGGTTCTATGCTTCTGCTACTCATCTCCTATTACTGACATCTTGAAGGCAACTAGTACAATATATATCGCCATCCGCTGGCCGAAATACCATATTGCACCCAAAAAATTTAATTAAATTCATTCGGGTATGATTTTATTTGCCGTCTTCTCAATTATTGTCATTTTGGCGGTCGCAATTTCGCTTTGGCAGTCCGTGAAATCATTTTGGCGGCCGCCAAATTATTTACTATGTAGGAAAAACCCTGGCCTAGACAAAAGTCCATGGGGAATGTTCCTCCCTGATAACAAAATAACATTACGGGAACACCGACTAAATGTCAGAAACGTTGCGATACTTTCCCTGGATGTCATAATGTTGAGTTGCTTTCAGGTCCTCAGAAAAGTCCTACAACTTGTCCATGGAATGTCCTTCACATTCCACTACCATTACAGGAACACTCTATGTAACATTAGGGGAATGTTCTAGGAATGTTAGCAAAAATGTTCCCTTTGGGTTTCTCTAATGCTTGAATTTAACATTCCCTTTCTGTGAGACAGGAGAACATTGCTAACATTTCCCATACATTCTTCCCACATCATTATAAAATGTTACTTTGGGAACATTCTGGGGTGTATAGGGGAATGTTACTCCAAGATAACAAAAGAACATTCCAGGAACATCCAATAAATGTCATAAACGTTGCAATGTGTTCCCTGGATGTCATAATGTTGAGTTCCTTTCAAGTCCTCAGAACATTCCTACAACTTGATTGTGGAATTTCCCCTTCACATTCCACTAACATTACAGGAACATTATATGTACAGTGGGGTGCAAAAATGTGGGCACCGCTGGTAAAATGCCTTTTACAATTAATATCAAGAAGCTAACCTGACCTCTAAATGCTACAAAGTTAAACATGACCCATTTCTTCAAATTTTAAAGCAAGATTAGCATACTTGTTATACGTTTTTTTTTACATTTTCAAAATAATAAAAAAAGGAAAACGGCCCCGTGCAAAAGTTTGGGAACCCTGTCAGTTAGTACTTTGTAACTCCTCCTCGGGCAACTATAAGAGCTTGCAAATGCTTCCTGTAGCCAGCTAAGAGTCTTTCAATTCTTGCTTTTGGAATTTTTCCCCATTCTTCCTGGCAGAACACCACTAGCTCAGAAATATTCTTCAGCCTCCTTGCATGCACAGCATGTTTGAGATCTCTCCACAGATTTTCAATAATAAACTCTGGGGACTGTGGTGGCCATTCCAAAACGTTCATCCATCGTTCCTGGATGTACTTCATGGTTGATTTCGAGGTATGCTTTGGATCATTGTCTTGCTGGAATACCCAACCTCTCTTCAACTTAAATGTCTGGACTGACCTTCGAACATTAGACTCTAGAATTTCTTTATATTTGGTGGAATCCATTCTTCCTTCCACCCGCACAATATTTCCTGTGCCCCCCGCTGCCACACAACCCCAAAGCATAATGGATCCACCTCTATGCTTAACAGTTGACAAGGTGTACTTCTCTACAAATGCTTCACCCTTTTTTCTCCAAACATACTTCTTTGTTTGTGGCCAAAAAGTTCAATTTTGGCTATGTCAGTCCAAAGCACATTGTTCCAAAATGCTTCAGGCTTCTCAAGGTTTTCTTTTGCATTCTTCAGATGCAACGCTTCAAACTCATTGAAAACAATTCGAAAAAGGCGCCCCCAGCTGTTAAAGCGGATCTGGTGTGATCGCGGCCTTATATTGTAGATTTTAGCCGGTTTAAAAAATGGCAAAATGAGAGCTTGGACGGTATTCCATATTTAACCAACATTTTAACATTTATATCTGGGTTTGTGCTCAGTGGGTCATAATCATCCAGGGTTTTTTGACATTCAAGTTGTTATTATTATGTTTTTGGGATTTCTGCTTTATGGGAATTTCATTGGACGACAGGAACGTCTCATGTGAATTAGGCTACATCGGAGATCATGAAATGGGCCAGATTCGAACCAATGTCCACAAGGATAGATTCTAGTCTTATGACAGGCCTATACCATGTACCAGTTGAGCTGTAGTCTAGGTCAGGGGTGCACAAACCTTTTCAGCCATGACCCATTGATATCAATCCATACTTTTCATGACCCAAACTTATGAGGGAGGGGGGGGGTTTGGAGAACCAGACGCGACTGAACGGGGATCTAAAAGCTACCCACACAGGTGGAGTAACCACAAGGTCTCGGAAATAGAAGTGGAAACAGGAAACTAAAACAGAAAAGAAAGAATACTCCTAGGGAGGTTATCCCAGGAGTACAGGCCTAACAGTAGGCTACCTGTGAGAGGGACGTAAAAGAACTAAGGATAAGGAGTATAGAAACTAGACAGAAGAGAGAAAGATACTCCTACAGGAGATAATACCCGGCTTTCAAAGCCAACACAAAACTACCCAGGAAAGAGGACGAAAATGAAAAGAGTATTAAACTGTCAAATAATAGAACTAAAACCTCCAACTCAATGCAAAAGAAATTGAGCCAATATACTAGGAGGGTGACTAGAAAGGGTAACTAAAGAATCCAGCCTCAAACGAGGTCTGAGAGAGAACCAAACTAAGTAACCGCTGAGTAAAGGATTATTGGTTACAACCTTCACAAAAGAGGCGGAAAAAATCTGTTATCACCACTGAATTAGTTACGTTACCCACACTGACAGAAATTACCGTCTAGAGCGTAACATGAGTTTACACAAAAGCACGAGTGGTAGTAGGCTGCTTAAATATGCAGCTGGGACCAATTAAGAATAAATGGGTCCTAGAGTGGAAAAAAGTGACAAGAGTGCCCTCCAGAGGCCAAGTGTAGCAACTACCACCAGTGAGATTATCAGCCGGCCCAAAACTATTTCAGCAGGCTCTAAACCCATGACAAAACTAATATTAATTAATTAACAATTCATTGTTAAACTGCTGACAATAGCCATATTTTTATGATGGAACAAAGTTACTGAAACTAGCAGGCAATTAGTCACAAAAACCATAGTGAAACTAACAGAATTGTATGTCCTATTTGCACTGGACTAGAATTACCTGGGGACCGCATGTCAGTTAGGGGACCGCATGTCAGTTAGGACCCCCCCCCCCCCCCCGCTGTGTTTTGTGCAGAGCATTCGCACGGGATAAATAATGTCTGGATTTCACTCGAATGTAGCCTACTGATCAAATCCCAAGGATTTTCACCGGTTGTGATTGAAACGTAACATTACTTCCACATTGGGTACGTTTACATGCACAGCAATATCCGATTACTGGAAGCTATCAGCTTACGCCAGTATTTAATTTATCTCGTTCACATGGACATAAGAAATGTGATTACTCCAAAAGCCGCGTTTACATGATTCTGTCCATAATCGGCTCTTTGGAAAACGTAGCCACTAACTGCTTCCTGTTGTAGGGACAAAAATTATCCGCCCGTAAAAAATGAACGTAGTTATTATTATAATTATTATTATAGCTAGCTAGTAGTTATTATTATAGTGAGTTATTGTATAGCTAATTGCTAGTAGTGGTTGATTTATATAAATGTAGTAGCTAGCTTTACCGATCTCTAAATCTGCCCAATTTCCCGATAATTTCAGTTATTTAATGTGCTAGCCAGCTCACTAGTACAAACACAAGCACATAACACTGAACAATATATTTTCACCGGTGAAATGCATTAATGTAATAATAAAATTCTGGAAGTGAGATCCTGAAAGAACCCCAGGCCAAGCAAATGTTGACGGGTGGAACAATTTTGACATTACACCGCCCCTTCAAAAAGCCGAAAGAAACCGGAGAAAGGTGTTTACATGCCCCAAAAAAATCAAAAGTTTGGGCAAAAAACCAGGAGCCAGATTCAGAGTTGAGATAAGCACAAGCAAATGGGACTTACTTCCGAAATTCCACGTAGCTTAAGCTATTTGTGATTCAGACATTTGACTTATCCGCTGTTTTAAGATTCTCTCTGGAAGGGTTGTGTCGCAGTTCGGAGAACCAGACGCGACCGAGAAGGATTCGAAAAGCATATATTTAAAAGATACGCCACAAACACAAGTATCCGCACCAGGGGATAGGAAAACAAAAGAACGGGAGCAAAACTTCTCTAGCACAAGCCAAAACAAAGCAACCTCAAAAGGAGGCGAGTCTCGATAAACAGCGAGAATGAATAACAAACAAAACCTCACGCACTAAATCACTAGGCATAACAGGAGGTAGAGAAACAAAACAAACTCAAGAGAACGAGTGAAGGAAAAGAATAGAAAAGAAGACCTGTTATCCAAAGCTCTTGTGGCAAAAGAGCTTAACACAAATGGCAACAGGTAAAAAGAATAAAGGATAAAGAAAGATTGGAAAGAAAAGAAAAAACCAATCTAATCCTAAATCTTATAACCGGACTTGCTGCGTTTCTTATTCGTACGAACCAGAAATGCAGTGACCAAATTTCCTATACTTTACCGACTTCATTGTCAACATAGCAAAGACAATATGGAAGGGCGGAAATGCGGAAGTCCTGAGGTATTTATAGCCGGCAGGAAACGCAAAACAGGTGTAGGGAATAATTGTCGGGCAAGATAGAAATAACGCAACGGAGGCGGAAAAAATCCCATAGAGCGTCCTGACGATGCCAAAAATGAAACCAAAACATAGAAACGCAAAGGCTGCAAATAACCATGACACTCTCGAGTACATACGCGGCATTACCCGTGCGGGGTGGAGATTTGAAGAAAAGGAGGCGTGTCTGCAAGATACGCGTATTCAGAGTTTAAACTTAATAATTTCTTTCCATGCAACTTTGTTCAGGAAAAAAAGGCAGTTTATTGTCACGTCCCGTGCCTCTACATCTTAGTCTGTTCCTGGTTTTTCCGTTTATATTGTATGTATTTTCAGTATTTGTAGTCCGTGTTTTCCCTTTCTCCCCATTTTGTGTGTCCGCTCCCCGCACCTGATATGCGTTTCCTCATGCTGTTTTGTCTCACCTGTTCCTCATTGTCTCTTCGTTAGTCTGGCATATAGTCTCCCCTGCTTCTTTGTTCTGTGCCAGATTGTCTTGTGCCCTGCATTCGTGCATGTGTCAACACTGTCCAGCGTTTTCTCCTGCCTGTTCCGAGTCCTGTGTCTACTCGTCCCGTTCCTGTTCTCCTGCCTGTCTTTCCTGTTCCTGTCCAGCCTTGTTCTAGTCCTCCTGATCGCCTGCCCATCCCCATCCTAGCCCTGCTCCTACCCTTCACCCTCCTGTTCTCCAGCCTCTGACAGATCTCCCGATTCTGACCCCTGCCTGTTCTGGACTTCGTTTCTGCCCTTGCCTAGTAAATTCCTACATTGCACTGTTTGCTGGACTCTGACCCTTGTTCTGTCGACCCTGAATTAAGCCTTATTCCTACTATTCTTTGGTGTCTGCGAGTGGTTCCGATCAGTTCTCATAACAGTTTATGTCTAGTGCCGCCAATAGATGATTATGAAAAATACAGCATCTTTCGCAAAAATGGATATTAGAAAGAGTGCATATTCTTTGAAAATAATATTGGTCTTATTTTCCTTTGCCTAGCCTACTTACAATTATCAAAGAGCTGTCATAAAAGGAAAAATATGTAAAAGTAGGTTATTATTGACCGTCTGGTATATGATACCGGACCAATATTAGATGGATTAATTGATAGACAGTGTCTGGATCATATCAGCTTTGACAGAGAGGAGATTTGTGTCAGCACAGCTTCTCCAAAATGATTAAGTTGAAGACGTCGCATATAGGCTATTGTGTTCAACCACCGTAGGCTACATGACATTATTATGTAAATCGTTAAAAAAAGATTAGATTTTTAAATCTTTTTTTTTCAGTAAAGCCAACGATTTATTTGTTTACTTAATAATATTGCGTGCAACCACTGTTCAGCGATTATTTATTTTGATTGTGTGATGGGTATATCCAAGTCAATAGGAGCTATGATCATTTCATCAATGCAATGGATTAATACGTTCACTTCCTTCCCCATCACGCAAGAGCAACTACGATGCACAAAGGTAGGTTATTAAAGGCAATGTCACTGACACTTTGAAAATGTATACCCCCACACACATTTTTTTAATAGAAAGCTGGCAACCCAGGGGGCAGGTACAAGAAACAGGTCATTAGAATATCATGCCCTGTGCCACCCACATTTTGAGAAACCCACCCGCGTAGCGCAGGTAAGAATACGTATCTCATCCCGTGTCAAATCCGCGCAAGAGAGGCACTTAAGTGCAAGACTTAAGTTTCAATTCCATTTCAATTCAGAAAATTCGGGAGTAGGCCTACATTTAAAAACCTTTGGCATAAGAACCGCACCCAAAATGTCAAAATTCGCATTAATGATTTTCACCGCAGCGTCCATAATTCTCGACCCAGAAAGATGCAGAAAAAGACGTGGAAAAAACTGTATCCTTGCCGGAGAAAAAATATCACCCCAAATTACTGAGATGCCGATTCACACGGGACTAATACTATCAGATGACCTCTGTGTTTCGCGAAGTTTTGTTTTGCATTTTGGCAAATTGGCGCTATCTCGTGGAGTGCAGTGAGTAGCAGCCTAATGACGGGCCAAGGTCAAGATTAAATAAAGTAGGCATTTACATGATCATATGAAACACAGTCAAATGTATAAAGAGTAAAAATGTGTTTTAAGTAGTTTCATTTTTTCTATTTAATTGTACAAATGCAGAATAACATTAATGAATACTAACACTTTGTTCATAGGCCTAATTGCATTGGAATGTTGCTGTAGCCTACACAATTCCACGACCCAATAGATATCTCCCGCGACCCAAGTTTGGGTCGCAACCCACAGTTTGTGCACCGCTGGTCTAGGTCACCAGCAGGGGCCCGTGATCTATTGTTCTAATAATTTAGAATAGAAATAATCAATTCAAACCTGTCCTAAATTAGGCCCGTGTCACAGGCCATGACTGAATATCATCCGTTCCCTGCCCCCTGTACCCTGTCCACTCAAACCCGTTTACTATGTACCCTCTCCCCTCACTTTGCAAGCAGTGTACGAATGAAATCCTGCAAAACGCTTTCCAAACTAGTAAAGAAGTAGTTTGTAATGTGTCCCGCTCTTGTACTACAAGTGGTAGTTTTTACTTCCGGTTTACTTCCTGAAATTGTCGGATGAGTGTGCTCCTGAATCCCCTCAACAAAACCCTGGAAATAAGGGTTTCATCCGGGGATTTTAAGTGCCCCCATTTGTGAGAAAAATTTGCCCACTCAAAATTTTTTTGATTAATTTGACTCAAATATGTGCCCTCAAAGGGGTGAAGGGATCATATTCGGTCATGGCCACAGTCTCAGTGGCCAGTTTCAATCATTCCCTTCATTGTCCAATGAGGACAGCAAAAATATCTGGGGCCACATGTATAAACAGTGCTGAGCAGAAAAATGCCCTTGTAAAGCCGTGTAAGCGAGTTTCCACGCAGAAATTGAGATGTATAATACAACACGTGCTGTGAGAATCTGCTTACCTCTGCACACGATGGACACCATACGTACGCAATGTTTGGGGTCCGTGTGATATGACGACACCGTGACTGAAAGGCAGAGGTAGGAAATGCAAAACCTTTTTAAAGCAGATTTACGACTTTCACCCTGAGTTTTCTTTTACTCAAGAGTTTTATACATGTGGCCCCTGGTCTGTGGTTGTCTAACTGGCACACCAAGAATAAAATGAGAAAAAGAATAAAAGAAGAAGAAAATCGATAAAGAAGATAAAGGAGGAATAAAGAATCTAGGGACCTGAAGGTGAATTAGGTCTTTCGACAGCATATTCAATAGCTCTCTAACACCAATGTTTAGACCTTGTATAGTTTCTGTTTGAAAGTCTGCTAAATGTCTCTGCCATTTGATAACTGTAGGCTACTATTGTCTAAATGTAGGCCTAACATTTAATCAACTTGGCATATCAATGCATTGAAGTGTATTCTACTGGTGTCAAGCTTCTTACTTGCTGAAACACAAACTTTCCCTCGCCTATTCAGCCTGACACCGCAGTCTTTCTGCAACACACATCCTCATGTTTGTTTCATCGTGTGTGTTTACCATTTGACAGGTAGGCCTAGCAGTTTGAAGAGAAGAAAAGAAAAGTAAGGAGGCAGTAAGACAAAATTGAAACACATCACCATTATGCCCATTAGTGTACTTCCAGTCATGACAATATATGAATGCTAGCCTATTTATCAGGCCTGCCGCAATCGGGGAATTTGATTGATTTCAATTGGGAATTTTGTCTACAAAAACATTAAGGCTATAGCCTATCATGCCACTTGTGACTCATTAAACTCCTCGCCTTATCTCAAGAGCAGTGTACATCCAATTGACCAAATAGGACAGAATATAAAATTGTGTACTAGACTCTTCTGAGGGGTGTACTACGAAGAAAGATTAAGGGGATAGCGAGCTAAATTAAGTTTCAACCCTGGGTTTTCTGTATCACAAAGCCAACTCGCTTTTAATCGGGGTATACTGCCACGGCAACTTACTCTGCACGGCTAACCTGCTCCGGGGCAGGTTATGTTCAGGATAACAGATTGAAACAAATAAAAAGCACCGCCCTTTGACCAATCAAGTCCTTGGCTTTGGAAAAAGGCGTCTCCATTCCAAAGGATCCCGTAGAGATATGTGCGGATACTGAGGGAATCTCTTCGCAGGGCGAGATTAGTTTGTTCTGGAAAATGCTTGAGAGACTTTTTTTAATGAAAAAACGTTGATGTGATTGCTTCAGCAATATTTTAAACATGCTGTATCAAGTTTAAAGTTTAGAGCTGTAGAATGTAGTAGTACAGTTGTAACATTAGAAATAAACTGTATGACAATGTACTGAGAGTATACATTTATTTGTTACGAGTGGGAAGGTGAATAAGGTATTAAATAGCCTAACGAATTGAACCTACACAATGAGCATTTTTTTTAATTTTTTTTTACAAAAGCTCCTTCCTGGCTTTGTTGGAGGAAATGGTGTTGCTTTTTGCTCATATGATTGTTTCATGTTCTTATCCGTCCATTATATCTGTCCGTATCTGTCTTTTTTCCCCACAGGAGAGAAATATGTTGCTCAAGTACAGCCCATGCTGCACCGCTATAGGCTCGTTGTTGCAGACACCGCCCCTTTTATGGGAACGTGCACGTACCGTGTTCACTTAGCAGGTTGATAACCACGTTCGTAGTACCGGTTAAGCCAGATTGTGGTGGTTAGGCTTTCTAAACACAAAGAAACCCTGACTACGTTAAGCTTCTTTCGTAGTATACCCCCCAGGTCTTGAGATTGTGCTGACAAACATTTTATTTATGTTTCCTATACTGTAGGTGCATGCTGCCGGGTCCACCAAAAAGTAAATAAGAAAACGGTGGACTGCTGCATTGGGGATGCCCTCAGACATGCAACCCATCATAGGAAACCCCAAACAAAAGTGAATCCAAGTTATTTATAGGGGCATTGTTTGTATATCATATTTGACTTCATTTTTGTACAGCAAGGTATTCCAATTGGATGTTGATTTTTATGTTGCAGGCTCAGGAGATGGAGGTGAATGAGACCAACAATGATCCTCCTGAAATGAATTCCAACACAGATCCTGAACCTGAGGTTGCCCCTGATCCTGAGGACGACACTGACATTGAGCCTGATGTGGAGATGCATGTGTACTTGTTTTTGTTAAAGAGGCACTGTACATTTTCTTGGGGTTTATTGAAGGCTTAAGTAAGCTCATTTATGACTTAAAAAAGCTTTTTTTTTTATATGGAAAAACTGCAGTGCCCCTATAACCAGATTTATTTGTGCATTACTCATGTGTAAGGTACTTTTTTGTTTATTAAAAAAACATTGATTTCCATATTGTGGTGAAGTCTTATTTTAACGTCAAATAGAACATTCCTGGAATGGTGCCCTAACATAACATAGAATTTTGCTGGAAGGTTCTCTAAATGTAACAAACTAACAAAGGATAGATAACGAACTTTCAGGATAGATGGATTAGGTCCACTCACTCCCTTGGTGGTAACAGCACACAGCCATTCTCAGCGGTAATTTTCATCTAAAGTGTAGCATCTCTATGCTTATGGTAGTGGTCTTTACGAGGATGACGGTTCCCCTATCCACAAGGCTCTAGAGATCATTGAATCTTTTGATTTGTATAAAAACAATGTAAACCGTTTTCTATGTCCATTCCCTTCTACAAAACATCACATTATCACATTTCATGTGAAAGAATGGTTTCACCATCAGTCCAGAAATGTTCTATACACTCTCAAAATGCATAGCAAGATGCATTGAAGCTGTTCTGTTGGTGTGGTGGCCATTCAAAACCATCAATCCTCTCAAGCTATTCAAGAAACTCCAGAACATGAATGTCAACACCTCAATTCTGTCTCTGGATTGTAGATCTTGAGGGACAGGCGCCAGGTCCTCAGAGTCAACAACTCCATATCCCACCCGCTCACCCTCAGCACTGGGGTGACACAGGGATGTGTTCTGTCCCCACTGCTCTTCTCCCTTTTCACTAATGTCTTCAGAGCCACATCTGACTCCTTCAATATTCTGAAGTACGCAGATGACACCGCCATTGTAGCACTGACATCAAGGGATAACGGGGCAGCCTACCAGCAAGAGGTGGAAAGGACAGTCACATGGTGCAAGGAAAATGACCCTGGTCTTGAACGCAAAAAAGAAGATCATAATCAATTTCAGAACGAAAAAGTCAACAAATACACCTATCCTCATCGACAATGAAACAATCACCATAACCGACTCCAAGAACCTTGGAACACACATCAGTAGCAATGTGAAATGGGACCTCAACTCCAACCACCTAATAAAGAAAGCCTAATAAAGACTCTACTTCCTCCGCCAACTGAAAAAAAAGAGTTAACTCTATTTACTTTGGCCCTCCAGAGGCAATTTCCACCTAGTTTCTACTAGTTTTATTTAAATGTCAATAACTCAAAAAATATTCCCTGCACATCCATGGTGTAGGGACAACAGGAAATACAATTCCATACAGTCCACAGGAGGCTCCTCCTCCACGTTGGAAGTGACGTAGGACATTGTACCAGTTGTGATTTCCGCACTGAAATGTGATACTGCACAGCGGAATGCACGACTGGCAATAAAGTTTATAATAGGGGCAACACAGCCAGTTCTTCCCAGTTCAGTTCAGTTCTTCCACTCAGCTCGACAGGGCCCTCACTGTCTCGTCTCACGGCCCCGTGCGGCCTACACGCCCGGGGTCAGAGCCCTCGTTCCACAAGGAAGCACGGTCATCCGTGACGCTGACTCAACCGAGCGAGGCGTGCTCATCTACCCCCGGCTATCAGCCACGGAGGACCGGAGACGAGACGCAAGGAGGCATCGCGAGCACCCGGTGGTCAAGAAGAACCACAGAGCGGACCACATC
This sequence comes from Synaphobranchus kaupii, assembly GCA_029718625.1. NCBI lineage: Eukaryota > Metazoa > Chordata > Actinopteri > Anguilliformes > Synaphobranchidae > Synaphobranchus > Synaphobranchus kaupii. Next base: position 79,272,265 of record CM056379.1, read on the forward strand.
AGTCCCTGATCCTGTAGCAGAACACCGCCAATGAGTCCCCAAAGAGGCAAGTGGTCTGCAGTAGGATGACGCTGCATAGTTCAGGAGAAATAATACGACCAGTTCCATTATCCATCCGTACGAACTGCAAACCTGACGAGGAAAGAAACCTGTTCCAGGGACCCAAGATGAGGCGGCCAGTTCCCCTATCTATCGCAACCCTGCGAACTCGCCACCACAGGATCAGGGCGACCGGATTTCCCCTTTTCATTGTGAGTGTGCGATCCAAAGGAGGAACCTATTTAACAGATTTTAATTCAAGTAAGGCGGTAACATGGGCAATAGCGTATTAGTTAGCAACCGCAACGTGTTTGTGACTGGATGTATGTAACTGCTATTGAAAGGTTAATGTGTGTTCTGTAAAAGTTTTGTGTTAACGTTTTACATTGGATGGCTGTAAGCCATCCACCGCGCACAGAACATATCTTGCATGTGATCTGTCTTTAAACACTAACCAGTTGTAATACACTGCCTGGCCAAAAAAAAAGTCGCCATTGCACCCGTCATAGTGCCCACTGTACAAGCCTCTGGAGGCAGTGTTATGATCTGGGGTTGCTTCAGTTGGTCAGGTCTAGGCTCAGCAACATTATGCGGCAATAAAATGAAGTCAGCGAAGTACCTGAATGTACTGAATGACCAGGTTATCCCATCAATGGGCATATGCCAGGATGACAATGCCAAGATTCATCGGGCTCAAATTGTGAAAGAGTGGTTCAGGGAGCATGAGGAACCATTTTCACACATGAATTAGCCACCAGATTCCTGACCTTAACCCCATTGAAAGTCTTTGGGATGTGCTGGAGAACACTTTACGGAGTGGTTCGACTCTCCTGTCGTCAATACAAGATCTCAGCCAAAAACTTATGCTACTCTGGATGGAAATAAATGTTGTGACATTGCATAAGGTTGTCGAAACAATGCCACAACAAATGCGCGCCGTAATCAAAGCTAAAGGCGGTCCAACGAAATATTAGAGTGTGTGACTTTTTTTTTGGCCATGCAGTGTATTAACACTGCACGCTGATCTTAACGCACACACATTGATAAGCTTACGGCTATCCCCTCTGTGTGGTATGTTCATGCGCCACTATTAGCTAGCTCCAGCGAAAGCTAGTTTCAAACCAAACACACACACACACACACACATAGTTTGTTGTACATTATAGTAGTGAATCGTGCCTTGCTCTGTTTGGTACTTTGTGTTCAATAAACTATTACATATATCCAAGATTGCCTGTATTAATGTTGCTCTTGTGTTATATGAGACTGATTTATAATACAAAACCATGCCACCAGTTGTATAAGGATGGGAGTGGCGTATCGCAGTACAAAAGTGACGCCCCGTGTATAAATATAGAGGTATGTCCCCTACAATGGTTTAAAGTTTGAATTGAAGAAGAAACTGTATCATTCAGAAATTTACAACAGAATACATTTATTTCAGAATAGTCACGCACAGTATATACATAATAATAACATACATAGCCTAATGTATTTAAATAAGTTTTTTTTTAAACGTACAAAAGCGCGTGCATTTTTACACAACAACAGCAACGTTTTTCAGCCCTAAGTGCAACAGGTGGTCACTGTGGAAATGTCGACTGTACAGGACTTTGGCAAAATGTAACAAGATAAACTCTTCAAGGTTAATCAGAAAACAGCTGTAGCTGAATATACTGGTACTGGTAAGTACTTGGTTTCCTAAACATATTTATATGAGAGATTTTGGAGAAAAAAAATAGGTGTTTTCTAAACTGAAAGTACATCAGGTACTGTATATAGTACAGTAAGCAAGGAAAAATGGCAAATGCTCATTTGTACAACGTTTTAAAAAATATATTATTGTTTCAATACGTGAACATGATTTTCTTAGCGTGTATAAACGGTACATTTTATAGTCTGTGGCTGTGGCGAGAGGAGGACTGTAAGTGCTTTGGGCTATTAATAGCACCCTTCTATTTTATTGCCCTGTAGTGTAACTGGAGAAGCTGAGGTTTTCGCAAGCAGCTACCCTTTTAAACAGTCCTGCATCAGAATTTACAGAGTTTTCTTAAAGCTGTAGTTTATAATTTCAGACAAACATGAATACTGTAATTGAGATGGATACATCTCAACCAGTAGGGGCGAAGTTTATAGAGTTAAGAAATGTCTTCTCATTCAATTCTACAAAGCCATCATCCAAAGCATCCTAACTAACATCCTATCAATCACCGTCTGGTATGGAAATACACCACAGCACACAATAAAGGACATAGACAGACTCATCTTCAGAGCATCAAAGATCACAGGCTGCAAACTCCCCACACTGGACTCACATCTGACTCCATACACAACGCATCAAACGTGTGACCAAAATCATTGAGGACCCTCTCCACTATGCCTTCTGGTAGAAGATAAAGATTATGGTAGGCCGAACAGTTCAAAAGGCGACGCAAACCACATATCCAGTTGGAAATTGCGCCCAACCCAGTTGGACGGCGTGCGCCACCCAGCTGGATAGCGCGCACCGCCCAGTTGGACAGCCCGCGCTACCCAGTTGGACAGCTCGAAGATACCGAATTTGATGTCGCTGATTGGACAGGAATTCACTAATCTGTCACATGTAATTTAAGTAAAACCAAAGTTTGTAGGGTCATTTGAATCATAACGATAATCAAATATTTTTGTTGTTTGTCATTTTAATTTTCACACTGCAATTCCAAAGACATAGGGGCTAGAACGATATTTGGAAGAACTTAACCGATGTTTAGTTTAGGAATATGGGAAACAGTCATTGAACATGAGCAGAGACTAATCTGAATGCAGACATGAAGGAGCAAACATTATTGTTTAAAATTAAATAAGTGTAATTAATCACATTCATAAAATGAAATAGGCTTAGTTAATTAAAAAGCGCCGTTTTCTGGTATTTTTAAAACAAATTTGGAATATATTTTAGTTGGAATACAACAGCAAAAATTTTACAACAAAAAATATTGGCTAAATATGCTATTTATTTAAAAGAATAATCCCTGTTCTTTCATATATATTTTGCTAGCTTTCACGTTGCTCTTGTGTTCTTTAGTCTGTGTTGTCCAAGCATGAAATGGGTAGGCTACTCACTGTCAACCCATAGCTACAGTTTGCCCGTATAAAATATGGTATTTCCACCTTTTTGAAGGTATTCGGGCGTAGCCTATAATGTTATGATACGGGAAATCTAGTCTATATAAGTGTTTTGTTTTCAAACGTTTTCCAACATAATTCATTCAAACGCAGCAATCACATTTTATTTCTCTCTGCTATAGCTACTCTCGATTTCTGAGGCTGCGGGGAAAGCAAGTAACCTAGCGGCATCAGGACTGTAATGTACTTTATGACAACGAACCACGAAGACGTAGCCTAGTAGAGATACTTAACAACTATCTAACGTTAAGTAACCTAGCGAACAGTTAAATGGTTATGACTGCACAATGTTAATGTTTATGCAATTTTAATAATTATATAATGTTCACTGACATATTATTGTGGTGGATGACTCAATTTAACGAAGCTACGTTTCATTGTAAAATAACCCGTCTAACTTAATGTTAACTGTGACTAGAAAATTATTCAAATTAAGATGAGAGCTAATTTTATAACCATATGTAGGCTACATTAATGCTAACGTAACGTAGGCTATCAAAGCTGTTATGTAGGCTAGTAAGATTGCAAAACTGCATTAAAAGTGCATAACAACACGACTATTGCATAATTTAGGAAATATGGTATCTGTATCTCTCTCCTGCACTGGGTTGTAAGTGTGTGGGGTCAGTCATTTGGAGTGTCTGTTTACCTGTTTTAAAATGAGCACCTTAATGAATTCGTAGCTACACAGTCATGTGAAAAGCTAAATACAGGAATATATTAAATAAACTTGAATCAGACAAATAACTGTGGTGGCTCATGATTTTAATAGATAATGTAATTTTCTATATGGTTTTTGGTGAATTTATACAGTTTTGTAGGCATGAAAATAAGGGCAGCTCTTTCCAGAGGTTGACACATATGCATTAATAATATAATGCGACCGCATCTAAAGACAAACCAGGCGGATTCACTCATTGCTTTTATTGCAAGTCAATGTTCTCAGTAGCTACACAGACAGAAGATTACACTGACTCAAACACACAGACTTCAAGCATTATACTGGACTGGCGATAATACTGCAAACTGCCATCATAAACATATTGCATGACCTAGCTAGCTCTAATGTGGCTATCTAGCTACACTACTGTCAACAAAACACACGTAAGCCTAAGCACTTTATACACACGATAACACTTAGCTAGCCCTGGTGGTCAGCCAGCGTAACAAACAGCATAGCCTAACTAAACATTTAACCAACGAGTAAATAGTCTCTATGACATCATGGCGTCACATAAATTGTAGTTGAAGACTTTTTTATAGATTAGACATATTCTTGCAAGCTTTGTTCGTTTAACAATTCATAAACACGGCCAAATTAGATACACATATCCGGTAGGCTCATTCTAGAGAGATATATCCAGCTGGATAGCGCCGCGCTACCCAATTTCACATCTCGCGCTACCCAGTCGGACATCCCGCGCGACCCAGTTCGACATCCCGTGCGACCCAGTTCGACATCCCGTGCGACCCAGTTCGACATCCCGTGCGACCCAGTTGAATAGCGCAGAGCTACCCAGTTCGACATCCCGCGCAATCCAGTTGAATAGCAAAAACTGGGTAAGGCAGAGCAACTGGATATACGGTGTCTACTTTGCGTCGGCTTTTGAACTGTTCGGCCTACCATAAAAGATTGCTAGGAGACAGGACAGATTGTTTGAACCTAAGCTTTCCCCAGGCCATCAAAATAATTAATGCACACCTCTAAGTTTTTTTGTATTTATGTATACTGTGAATGTTTCTCTTTTATGTTGAATGTGGTGTACTGATAGCAGTAGCAGCCTTTCCCCTGTACTGGAATTAATTCCACCAACCTAGGCTGTGTGGCAATAAAGCACAGAAATCCCATTATAAATATCACTTAAAAATAGTTTGGTATTTCATTTTGTGTTTCTGGCACTCTAAGAGGATGAGTGGCCAAAGCTGCCAGACCCTATGTATAGAATAGAATCAATTTGATTTTCCCATGAGGGAACTTCAGTTGTAGCCACCAGCAAAAACACAAAAAGACAGACAGTGTGGCAGACCCACAATACACAAACAAACATAAAATCATGATTAAAAATTGAGCATGAAAAGCAACAGCTCCCCATCTGCCCCCGCTGTCCCGAGATGTCCAGTGTGATCAAGCAGTCCAACAGCTGTAGGAACAAAGCTGTCGACATACACAAACTCCGTCGCAACTTTCCTCCATACACAAAGTCTCTGTCCGCTGTCCAGTCGAAACAGAGCACCGAACTGCCTCAACCTCTCCACCCCTCAGTCGTCGTTCACTCCCCCCCCACATTCGCTTCTCCTTCCCTTCCCTGGCGGCCTTTTCAGGATTGCCTGCAGTCCTGGATCAGTCTTGATATCTTCAACTCCGGTGAAGAGTGATGGTAACTTTGTAGCTGCAGATCTAACGGACATTTCCGAGTATAGCCTATGTTGTGAATGCGTCTCCATGGTGACGACCATAAACAAAATTATCCCGACTGGATCACTCGGTAATATTATCAAAACAAGCAACAGGAGTGCCCTGAAAAATCTCCAGCCCGCTTTCCAGTCCCACAACAGACACACAGCGCATAAAAAAAACAAAAGACAAAAACCCATTCAAATTAACAAACATGAAAACGAGAGACAGCTGGACTACATGTTGCCATTACAGCGCCACGTGACGTCACATCAGTATAACGTATAACACAGTATAACATACTACGTATTACTCATTTACCCTGTGTTTACTTTAATTTGTCAACCATCTGTATGAGTCTAATGTTGCTTTAAAAAATTATACTTTGCACTGGTGTTACTTAACTGGGTCACTGGTGTTGAAATGTGTTTCCATTGTACAAACCCCAATTCCAAAAAAGTTGGGACAGTATGTAAAATGCACATAAAAATCTTTTACGTGTATTTAATTGAAAACAGTACAAAGAAAAGATATTAAATTTTTTACCTTATCAACTTTATTGATTTTTGTAAATATACGCTAATTCTGAATTTGATGCCTGCAACACGTTCCAAAAAAGTTGGGACAGGGGAAAAAAAAAGACTGGGAAGTAAAAAAAAACCTTTTTGGAACATTCCACAGGTAAACAGGTGATGCTATCATGACTGGATATAAAAGGATATCTTGATATCTTATTTTAATTTCAGGTACTCTTATAACCTTTCTGCATTTGAATGGATCTCTATGGGAATTCGGGGGTGGGACTAGATTAAGCTGTAAATTACACGGGAATAGTATGGAACCCATGGTTGGCTAAATGGCTGTCAAGTCATCAAGGGTCTGAGGTATCAAACGATCCTCAAACCATCACTCTGCTGCCAGATATGCAGTAGATATGGATGGATCACTTTAAGGGTTGTTTCTCCTGACTCATTTTCCTATTGAACTCTATGGAAAAATAAGTCAGGAGAAACAATGGCTCGTTTGAGGCTCGTTTGATACCTTAATGACTTACAACCATTCAGCCAACCATGGGTTCCATACTAGTGATTAATTGATAGATCCTGCATTTGAGTGTATATCATAGATTGTAGAGTGTATATTGCTATGATTTCTTAAGAATATGGATAAAATTTTCAACTCAAACTCTAGATCATACATTACTTTTTAGCTATCAAAATAGTAGTTGTGTGGTGCAGTCGGTAGAGCACAGAGCTAACAATGCCAAGGTTCCAGGTTACTGCTAAAAAACGTATGCATTCGTATACTGTATGTTGCTTTGGATAAAAGCATCTGCTAAGAAGCATATCATCTAAAAAGCAATATACTGTATATATGCAATATATTTATCTGGTCGAATTGATCTTTTATGTGCTGAATTTATCAAAATAATAATATGCTGCCGTCGTAATACCATGCAAATAACTGGGTATAAATGTGAATGAAGTCTTGTTCTGCACAAACTAAAGAGTTACAGTATAAACCATTTACATAAGTGTTTAACATTTATTGATTCCCTGGACAGTGTAAGGCCATTTTAAATGCCATCATGATCATCTTGGGAATGTTATCTTTAACACTCCATCAGTCTTAATTCTTCACAGTACAAACATTTCACTACTGTGAAGACTATGAATTAGGCTCTTTGAGAGAAGTTTTGAATCTCAAGCAATCTGCCCAGTGGTGAGTGTTTGAAGTACAGCAGATATATACAGGACTGTAGCAGTTGTCAAAACTCTGTGCTTGATATACCTTGATGGAGAACAGACTGCTGTTAGTGTTGGGGCTGATCAATTTAATTTCCTGTGTTTTGAGGCTTTAGGCAAACGCAAACATTTCACTTAAACCATCGTTTTTTTTTTTTTTTACTAATTTCCTTAGATTTTACACCGGGAGGTTTAATTAATTAAGATGTTATAGAAAATGTTCGTAGATCTATCGCAAGAGGAAGGTTGCCCTGATGTTTTATGGAATGCCCAGAGAATGTTCCACTGATTTTTCATGGAATGCTCCTTAAACGGTCCTCTGACCCATAATTTCACACTTTGCATGTGATCAACTAAGAATCATTATGTAAATTACTCCAGCCGCAAACAGCCATATTTAAATGAGAGATTTTGCATGTTTGGAATGGTTATACTGTAAGAAAACGGTGAAAAGACTCGCAGGAATGTTGCCGATTTTATGGTATTTTTTTTAGTGTTGGTATAGGTTGGTATTGCACTGTTCGCTTGAGCTAAGCCAACAGTCCAGAACGCATTTTGAGGAGCCAACATCGTTTGTATGGAAGATTATTCAACCCAAAATGAAAACGAAAATGAAAATGAAAATGGAAAATGAAAATGGAGGATTATTCATCCCAAAATGAAAATGAAAATGAAAATCTTTTCATTTTCGTTTTCTTTTCATTTTCATTTTCATTTTCATTATCGTTTTCGTTTTCGTTTTCGTTTTCATTTTCATTTTCATTTTCATTTTCATTATCGTTTTCATTTTCGAGCTGTACTATATGTAAATGAGGGGGTATGGTCAAGCAAGCAGGGTGGGCCTCATACAGGTTTAGTGCAGTAGCACTTAATGAACACTAGGGGGAGCATAGCATAGGGATGGGTAACAGTCTGTGCTTGATACTATGCTCTCAGGGCACTCCATACGTTTTAATGTATGAAATGATGAAGAATGTGAACAGTGTTATAAAGTATTGTTTTATGAAAGAAACGGAGCTAGCTAGCCAGCGCTACGGTGTGTAGGCTATAGGTCAAACCTGCGAGGTGGAAAATCCAGGTTCAGAAAGTGAAAGTCCTCCCCAATCCAACGTTTAACCTGCCACAATGTAGCCTATCGTAGGCTACTACCAGGTTTGCAGAGGTGGAAATTCCAGGGGTCAGAAAGTAAAAGTCCTGCCGTGTTTCTTCCACCCATGAACTCACGATTTCACTAATTAGCCTAGTTAGCTCCTACCTCTTGGCTGAAGAATTGTGAAAATTAGCAAATCCAGGTGATTGGAACAAATGATTGGGGAGGACTTTCACTTTCTGAACCTGGATTTTCCACCTCGCAGGTTTGACCTATAGCCTACACACCGTAGCGCTGGCTAGCTAGCTCCGTTTCTTTCATAAAACAATACTTTATAACATTAAAAATTATTATTATTAAAAAAATAAATAATTACGTACACGAATCAGGTTTTACATTTACACTATAATAAATTTTAGTTACAAATTTAGATTTTACATTTTCAATTTGACTTACATTTGCTAATCTCAATTTACGTTTACGAAATGTTTTGGCAGCTATCTAACTTTTTTTTTTTTTGGCAGCTATCTGACTCCATATTAATTAGCCCCCATTGTTACGCAATCATTCAGAGCGCTCAGTTATGGATATTCCAAACACACTCGTACTTGTCTTTCTACAATAACAGCCATCATCTTATCGATTCCGTGTCTTTTAATACCTGTTTTCCATTTGTACTAAAATGCACCCACAAATACCATTCTTAAACTTCCTTTCGGGTTTAGTAAATCACTTTACACATGCTAAAGTAATCTATTTGCATGACCACCTCCCACTATCTCGTGAAATAATGTATGGACTCCCATTTTTGCATATTCATTCAAACTAACCTGCAAAAATGAGAAATTAACGTATCAATTTTGGCACACACCATCCTCTTTACAACTCGTTAGTTGATCACCTCGACCGATTTTTTGCGAGTGGTAACAGTTTTACACGTTTTTGTACACGCAAACCTTTAGTAAATCGACCCCTCAATGTGTAATGTTCCTAGATTGCAAGAGGAAAGTTTCCCTAATTTTACATAGAATGTTCCTACAATGTGCCCCTAACGTTGCATATAGTGTGCAGAGAATGTAATGGGAAAGTTCTGAAAAGGTTCTGCTAATATCACATAGAATGCTCCTAGTACTATAGAGGAATGTTGGTATAGCGTTCTCTAGAGGAAAGTTCCTAGAATGTTCCCCTAATGTTACATAGACATTTCCTAGAACGTCATTGTTATGTTACATAAAGCATTCCTATAATGTTAGGGAAACATAAAGGGGACGTTCTACAAAGACGTCTACAGAATTCAACAGCTTGACTTCCAGTGGGCATTAGATTGCTGTGATCTCCCAGGAGATGCATTTGTATTTGGTAATATGTCACATGACTTGTGAGACAACATGACCTTTTTGGTACAATTTAAATGAAGGTGCTCTGTTTCTTGTCTTATGTCTGATGAAGAATGTGGTAGCTCGTCACCTTTAATAAAATTTGACATTAGGGAGCATTTTGCAGTGTGCACATTTTTTCTCATTTCATCTCAGGAGATGCTACCTTTATCTTACATAGAATATGCCTAGAACATAAGAGGAATGCTCCTGGACATTCCTCAGAAATGTTGTGTGAAAGTTCTTAGAACCTGAAAGAAACATTATTTTAATTAATTTACTCTAATTTTCAATTATGGCGGCTTTACCTTTATTTTACCAGATAGATCAACTGAGAACTAAATTCTCTTTGCAGTGATGACCCAAAGTGTATAATCTCTGGGAATCCTGCACTCTCTGTCATTTGTTATTTTATTGTGGACAAATATATTAAGCCATTAATAATTAATTATTCAGTAACTAAGAGAGGTAGTTCCATTGCCATATTGTTTGGGGAGATCCCTTAGGGATGGAAACCTTCCAAATAAAGAGTCACCTTCTCCTACCTGATCCATCAGGTGTGCTGCGTACAAAGGTGGGCAACATCTTGACAGTGGCTGTATCATGGGTCTTCTTCCCCAGGCCATTCTCAATCTCAGTTCTCATCCTCTTCTTGACCTCCAGCAGCTGGTCTTTGCTTAGTTGGAACTCAGCCAAGGTCTCTGAAATCTGTCGACTCTGATCAGCCAACCGGTAGGCCACCGCTGTCACCATGGCAGCACCCTTGCCACTCCCACTCTCCGACAGCAGGAAGCGCACGTCAGACTCAGGCACCAAGCGCCGCACAGTCTTGTGCAGGCGCCGGGAATACCTAAAGGCATGAGGGAAGACAGTTCTCTTGAACAACAAGAATCTTAACTCAACAGTGGCATATTATAATTATTAGGGGCCAAGCATGGAAGGTGCGAGGCACCCTAGTGTATTCCTTGGTTTTATTATCTCAACATTTTCAACGTACAAAAATGCTAAGTTACTCATACATAGCCTACAAAGCACTGTCTGCAAGTCATTAATTAAAACTTGGAAAAACTAGGCCTGCCATTAAAGGATTGATATCACAATCAGGCCAAGTTACAGCAAACAATATTGGCTATCGTAGCTCATACTAATTAAAACTAGCTACATTATTTAATGTAACTTGGCCCTGTATTTTTTCATCTTACCATCTCAAGAAAATGTGGTCATTCAAACTTTATGTGCCACATCAAATTGTCAAATGCCAATCATTTATAGTGGAAAACAATCTGCAGATGTGTTACACTTGACTATAAAAATGATTATAGTATACAAACCCCAATTCCAAAAACGTTGGGACAGTATGCAAAATGCAGAAAGCAGTGATTTGTAAATTCTCTTTTACATATATTTAATTGAAAATGGTACAAAGAAAATATATTTAATGTTTTACCTCATCAGCTTTATTGATTTTTGTAAATATATGCTAATTCCGGGTAAACAGGTGATGCTATCATGACTGGGTATAAAAGGATATCAAAAGGCTCTTGATATCTTATTTTCAGGTACTCTAACAAGCAATATTATAACCACTCTGCATTTTAATGGATCTCTATGGGAATTGGGGGGGGACTACATTAAGCTAGAGTATGGAACCCATGGTTGGCTAAATGGCTGTAAGTCATCAAGGGTCTGCAGTATCAAAACGAGCCTCAAAGCATCACTGTCAGATATGCAGTAGATATGGATGGATCACTTCAAGGGTTGTTTCTCCTGACTTATTTTTCCATAGAGTTGAATAGGAAAATAAGATCAGACATCAAGATCTGAATTAGCATATATTTATAAAAATCAATGAAGTTGATAAGGTAAAACATTAAATATCTGTCCTGTTTTCAATTAAATATATGTAAAAGATCATTTATAAATCACTGCTTTCATGTGCATTTTACATAGGCTACTGGCCCAACTTTTTTGGAATTGGGGTTTGTATGTTTGAGTAGCAAACTGATGATAATATTGCAACTAAATTTATGAACCATAAGATAATTAAATCTAGAGAGAAACATGCATACACAATACAGTGGGGTGCAAAAAATTTGAGCACCCCTGGTCAAAATGCCTTTTACAATTAATATCTAAGTGAACAAAAGCTAACCTGACCTCTAAATGGTACAAAGTTAAACATGACATTTCTTCAAATTTTAAAGCAAGATTACTTTTTATTTTAATGTTTTACATTTTCAAAATAATTAAAAAAAGGAAAATGGCCCTGTGCAAAGGTTTGGGAACCCTGTCAGTTTTTTTGTAACTTTGTAACTCCTCCTCGGGCAACTATAACAGCTTGCAGGTAGCCAGCTAAGAGTCTTTCCATTCTTGAAAGAATTTTTCCCCATTCTTCTTGGCAGAACACCTCTAGCTCAGAAATATTCTTTGGCCTCCTTGCATGCATGGCATGTTTGAGATCTCTCCACATATTTTCAATAATATTTAAGTCTGGGGACTGTGGTGGCCATTCCAAAACCTTCATCCATCTTTCCTAGAGGTACTTCATGGTTGATTTTGAGGTATACTTAAGATCATTGTCAACTTCAAGATCAGCTTCACAAGATTTATCATACACACGCGGCAAAAACATTGACAGAAACCTTAGAATCACGACTTTCCGATTTGAGCACTGGCAAATAATGTGAGATTTTTAAAATTAGGTTCATTAGACAAAAAGTAAACCTTGGCTGTGTCTGAATCAGCACTCATCCACACTGTTGAGTAGCCTTGGTAAGTAGATAGGGCGAGAAAGTCGTAGAGTACGCAAATATTTTTCAAATTGCAGTATACTTCAAACACCCGGATGACACACTTACTTCTGGGGTTTCGCTGAGTACATACGGGAGCACACTTTTCAAGTACACGAACATTTTGGTCACGTGAATATGACGTGAAGCTTCGTTTTAAAAATATGAGCTGCAGCTTCGCTGACGTTTTCCTTCAAATACAACAAAAACAACACGTGACATGGCAGCACAAGAGTGGGGCGCAGGGTTGCCAGATTTCCAGCCAAATGGCGACTGAAATCTAGCCCAAATTATAGGCTATTTTTAACCGAAACCAACGTATTTTTTATAGAAATCATCATGTTTTACTTTTTAAAATAAGTGCGTGCTTTGTGACTTTTCATTTTTACCCGTGACTGCACTTTGAAAGTATCCAAATTTAGCTGTAAAACCGCGGACATGGCAACACGGGTGGGACGTCTTATGACCTGCTTAGGACACTTCTACAGTGCGTTTGGAAAATAGTATGGCGGATATTTTTCGCGGACTGCTAAACAGTGCACATTAAACAGCACACATCTGCCAGTGCACTGTACGCAGGAGACAGGGCGCAGAAGACAGGGCTATGATTCGGACACAGCCCTTGGGCGTGTTCGAGTAGACATCGGTGAGCAGTTGGCTTGCCTGCCTCAGGCAATAGAGTCTGGCTGCAGACATCCACCGTGAAGCCCCACGTCCACCGCCAGGCCCCTCGGGGCCTGAGCATGGACCTGGAAGTTGCGTCATGTGCCCTGGCGTCACTTCCGACCACATGCATGGACCTTTTCGTTATTTCCCCATTCTGTTTGCGAACACAACAGATGAGCCGGACACATCACCTTTTGTCGATGCAAATTTGTTCTGTTCGTAATAAATGGATTTCAATGAGCCGACAACTCCCACCAAGGTAAATGATGCCAATGTTATGTTGAAACCAATAACGTTAACGTTAAGCAGCAGACAACAACTTAATACTATGAGTTGGCTAGCTAGCTCACGTTAGCAAATTAACACTAATGTGACCAACTTGTATGTTGTTTTTTCCATTGCTGTTTATTTGTAGCGCAGAAAACGTTTGCAATCGTGATAAGTCATGAATCATAATGTTTGTGTAACGTAACTAGCTAACGTAAGCTAACGTTAAGTAGTAACTAGCTTTCTAACCATTAGTGTTTGTCCAATGGTAGTTAAGTAACGACATACTTTATATATTGTTTGTTTTACAAACAGTTTTATGTGTGTTGCTAATGTAACGTTAACGTTATGTATGTAACAGATAGCCAACATGTAATGTTATTATTGGCAATCATTATTTGTACGAACGTGTTAAGTTATTGTACTTATTCTGTTATGTTTTTTTTTTTTTTACAGATGCATCATTCCATTCTACAGGGAAATTCAAATTTACAACTTGACAGATGCACAACCTGCTGCAAATTGTATCACTGTCCACTTTAACAAAAGAATAGCTGATCCCTTCTCTGGTCTGGCTTCCCTGTAATAATGTACACGTGTTATATTTACTGTGTATTACTGGAGTGTAACGATTGAAGAAGAAATTTCCCATTGTGGGATCAATAAAGTACTACTACATCCTCAGTGCTTTCAACATGATTCAGCCACACCTACTAGCAGTCACTGCAAGTCTACACTACAGCTTCATCGACATTATTGATGTATCCAACTATGGAGTCGTCACAGTTCCAAACTTAATTTACAAACTCAGTAGTGATCTAAGGGTTTATATGTATATTATGAACCTTGCTAGATTTTTGAAAATGTTATTTTGAGGTATAATAGGCATCTCAATACAAGCCAGCAGACTGTTCCCAATGTTGAACTCTTTGTCCATACCATTAAACACTGCAACACTAAATACAAATGATTGTGCAGCACTGTACAATTTCTGACAGAAGGCATGTTTTAAGCATTGCAGAACCATGGACAGATTCCATGACCTTATGCAAGGTTTATTTGTGCTGAGGTGTGTGTGATATAGGAATAGGGAATATGGCTAACATTTTCTTCATCACTTTATATGATAGTCTATCAGGGAACTTTAAAAGTACAAATAACCCAAAATGATGGAATGACAGAAGAACAGATTAGGCAGCCATAGACTTTAGCAACCACACAAATTAATAATTTGTAAAATTCTTTTTTTTTGGAATATCAATAGTCTAATAAGAAAATAACAAAGGGAAAAAAGTACAACCAATAAGAACTTACACGACACACTGAACACCCATGCAATCTAAAACTATACATATATTTATGTACACTATATAACACGAGTAGTCCTTACTAGTAGTCCTTACAGGCTGTAAGGGAAGAAGACAGAAAATTATGTAACACCTGTGGTCCACAATTTCAATTAAGAATCGCTCCATATCCTGCTGGTTACTGAAAATAAAAACAAATGGTCCCACAATCTCGTTGTGCTCTGCTTCCCCAACCACGTCAGCGAGCCGGGTGTATGCAATGAGGGCGTTGGCCACCTCGCTCTCCTCCATTCCCAGGACACGGGGCAGCTGGAAAACACTTTTGGACTGTCTTGCATGAAAGTGTCCACTAACTTACAAATTAACCATAATGCATCTTGTTGACAGTACGAATATCTTACACCATCTAATTGTTTAAATGGTGAAGAATTGCTTTGTATTTCTCAATGACACTTCTGTTCGTTGCCGGTACTTGCAATTACGTTCAAGAAATAAGAGGGTCTTGAATCGGTTCTGTGATGAAAGACAGTAGCCATAACTTCTTTATTAGCATGATGTTTATGTCAGCTTCTAGTCTAACATTACTTACACTCCAAACCGGCCCAGCATTTATACACAGAAAACAGGAAATGTCATGTAGGTGATAACAAAAGGTAGGCTAGACAGGGAAGTCTTGTGGCTATGTTACTTCACTCCTATCTCTGGTTCTTCTTCCTAGTTTCCTGTCTCAGGGCTTAGATCAATAACTTTATTTCACACGTTATTCTACCAGGCTAGGATTCCCAGGAAACTCGGGGGGGCATTCATGCAGGTGACAATGAGTACTTAACAATGTGGGAGGGGGAGGAAATTAACATAGCTCATTTCCCAGGCCGTTCAGCACCTAAGTCTCTAATATGTTGGGGCATACAGATTCTACTTCAAACTGAAACATGTTGCTAAACACACTTTGAAATTACTAAAATCTAACAATTGTTTAAACAAACATACATTTGAAAGTCAGTGCATGTTTTAGATGGAAATATACATGAGACTTTAATCGATTAAGTTTTGTGGGTTTGAAGGTCAGGCAAAGTGGACAGTGATATAAATTGCAGCAGGTTGTGCATCTGTCAAGTTCTAAATTTGAATTGCCCTGGAGAATGGAATGATGCATCTGTAAAAAAAAAAAAAAAAAACATAACAGAATAAGTACAATAACATTTAAAATGGCTCTATTTAATACAGTACAATAACTTAATATGTTCGTACAAATAATGATTGCCAATAATAACAAGCAAACGTTAAAAGACCGACTTGAGAACAGAGAGCTGGCATCTAACTACAGTAGGCGGCTAACGTTACATACATAACGTTAACGTTACATTAGCAACACACATAAAACTGATATTAATTTTAGTGCTAATGTTTGTAAAACAAACAATATATAAAGTATGTCGTTACTTAACTGCCATTAGACAAACACTAATGGCTAGAAAGCTAGCTACTACTTAACGTTAGCTTACGTTAGCTAGTTACGTTACACAAACATTATGATTCATGACTTATCATGATTGCAAACGTTTGCTGCGCTACAAATAAACATAGCAATGGAAAAAACAACATACAAGTTAGTAACATTAGTGCTAATTTGGTAACGTGAGCTAGCTAGCCAACTCCTAGTATTAAGTTGTTGTCTGCTGTTTAACGTTAACGTCATTGGTTCCAACAGTACATTGGCATCATTTACCTTGTTGGCAGATGTCGGCTCGTTGAAATCCACTTATTAGAAAAAAGAACAAACTTGCTTGGACAAATGAAGACACGTCCGGCTCGTTTAGTGTGTTCTGCAAACAGAATGGGGAAGTAACGAAAAGGTCCATGCACGTAGTCGGAAGTGACGCCAGGGCACATGACGCAACTTCCAGGTCCATGCTCAGGCCCCGAGGGGCCTGGCGGTGGACGTGGGGCTTCACGGTGGATGTCTGCAGCCAGACTCTTCTCGCCTCAGGCGGAAATGACAAACGCCTGAGCAGATCGAACTGGGACAGTTTCGGACGTTTCTGAAACCGGCAGGGAGAAAAACAATATGGAGTTAGCCGTGTTGTTTGTTGTTGCGGAGGACTTGGAGGCGACAGAAATGTCCTTTTTACTTCAAAATCTTGAAGAAATGGAGGAGAACGAATGAAGGTTGTTTTAATACTGACTTGCATTATTTAATGACTTGTATTGTTAGGGTAGTCAATATTTATCTTTTGCTATGCGACTTTGGCTAAGCGCCGAATTGTTCCACAGTGAAACTGCAATTAAAGTTCTTGAATAAATATCTATAATTGCCATTGTAATTAAAGCGCTGGGTGCCGTTTCATTATCGAATAACTAAATTATTTAGCTAAGCTGTCATCTGTTATGGTAACGTACCTGTAAACATTAGGCTGCTTATGTTCTATTGCTCATATTCAGTTGTTTCTTGTCTGTCAATTTATGAAATGGCATAAACTACCTGTCATCTCTGTTTAGACTAGCAAACATGGTAGACATGTAATTTTAGTTAATCTAAACCCAGAAGACATCATAGCCATCGGTAGCCATACATTGTAATGTGAGAATCTATGTAGCTATGTTAAGTATCATAACTTACATGCATGTTTTCATAGACTTTTGAGTGGTGGTTCTAAAGAATATTTTATTGCAGAATATCTGTACCAATATAATTGAGAAATGTCTCTTTCATGGGACTTCTTTAGAGTTAATGTTAATGCATTGAAGATATTCCTTGTGACATAAAGGAAAAGTGTATTAATCCTAATCATTAATCATTATGTTGCTATGAAATAATAATACTTGGTTGCATATCCTTTGCGTGCAAGGACTGCCTGAAGTCTGCGAGCTGTAGAAATCATCAGATGCTCTGTATCTTCACTGGTGATGCTAAGCCAGGCCTGTTACTGCAGCCTTCTTCAGTTACAATATGGATGAAAATGCCCTCAAATTAAAGCTTACAGTCTGTACTTTAGCCTCTAATTCATTGTGTCATTTCACATCCAAAGTGCTGGAGTACAGAGCCAAAACACAGGGGAAACAAATATTCACTGTTCACTGTATATATCCTTTACTTGACCAGTCTGTTGAGATTTCTTTTCACACTAAAACATTATACATAGCATACATGATTCAGCTACTCATAATGTCAGCGTTCATGATTTATTCAAATTACATGACAGCAGGTAGTCCTTTTGGACCCTGACAAAGAACCTATTGAATTGAATGCCATCCAATGTATTTAACAAGATAAATTGAGTTTGTATGAATGAATAACTAATATAGTACATATAGGGACATTGGGATACTGGGAGTCATTATGTGTTTTGAGGGAACAATGTCAAGAAAGATGACATTTTCCTTGCCAGTTATGGTAATGTATGGATAAATAGAATTGTATTTGCATAAGATGTATTCCAATATCAACATGCCGTCTTCCTTTTACCTGTTACCAATCATTGTTCATATATTTCTGATTTGACAATAAACATACAAAATGACAGAAAGAACCCTGTGTCATTGTGGCTTGAATGGTGGTGGAGGGGAATAGTTCTACAGTTTATTTACCTTTTGTGAATGTCACCATATTGTGTGAAATAAATATTCTGAAAATGTTCTCTTTGCTTAATTGCTGGTATAATTTATTTGTTTTGTTCTGGA
Source organism: Synaphobranchus kaupii (assembly GCA_029718625.1). Classification (NCBI taxonomy): domain Eukaryota; kingdom Metazoa; phylum Chordata; class Actinopteri; order Anguilliformes; family Synaphobranchidae; genus Synaphobranchus; species Synaphobranchus kaupii. Next base: position 79,290,785 of record CM056379.1, read on the forward strand.
GACCAGACCACCCACATCTAATCAACCCATAGCCATAATAACAGTGTTAGATCTTTAATCTCAATCATTCATCTTACAACAATTTGTAAGATGGATGTACAGCATTGTACCCAGGTTGTGTTGCTTAATATTGTTTCATTGTTAATACCCTTCATGTTATTATGGCATTGTGTTGTTTGTATGTGGTTCTCTCTGCTGGCATGTGACATGCAGAGGTCTGGCGATACACTGTCCCATCTGGATATAGAGAAAACTCCACTTCTCAACACAATGACGGACAGCAGGTCATACCTTCATTACATTACATTATAGTCATTTGGCAGACGCTCTTATCCAGAGCGACGTACATCAGTGCATTTTCGAACTAGGAACAAGTGCGTTAAGATCTTGTCTTACTGATAACAAGGATGGTGAAGAGAAATATTGATTAGGTAACAGTTTTTTCCCCATCAAAAGACATCCAAATACTTTGAAATTAATTAATGAGTTATCATTTGGTGGTGCTACCTTAATGTTCTATATGGTCACACCAAATGTTCTGGAGAGGACACTTTTTTGGACAACAGTCCAATTAGGATTTTACACTTAAACAAGCCGTTGCAGAAACAAACCACTCCGTATAATAAAGTTGAATCTTTACTTTTCTATAGAATATGGTATAATTACAAATATAGTTGAATAAAGTATTGAATAAAACATTGTTACCTATATTTGGACAGGCCTTTTTTTGTTATTATTTCTTCATACACTTTTTGGTTCAGTCAACAGATTTTATATAGGCCTACTGTTAGAGGTAAATCTTTTCCTAATTTATCTCAAGGCAGATGGATTACAGAAGCAGTCAAGAATGAGAATTGGCAACTTCATTTGTTTATGTAGCATTACCAATATTGTACTTTTTGCATTCGTACTTCAATAATAACCAGAGTAGCGACCTTATGTTAGTCAATCCCACACTCTCAAAACACATATTTATGTATTTGCATGAATAAAGAACAAATGCAAGTCAAAGTCATTTACAGAAATATGCCAGAGAGGTTGGAAACCCTACAGGGCTTATGCTAGAAGCTCACTTTACAAAACAAAATCACATTAATTGAAAAACAATAAAGGATTCTATTATATAAATAAAATAAAATAAAGCAATAATAAGAAAAAACTGAATAAATATTCATTGTGAAAATAGAAAAGAGAACAGAGAAGGGAAAGAGGAAAATACTGCTATTACATTGTAGGATTTAATAAATAACCCTTATCCCTGTGTTTGAACACTTAGGGAGGGGTAAATTTCATTAAGATTTTTTTTTTAGAGTAGAATCAATACGCCGAGATAGGTGCCGATATTGTGAAACCATCCGCGTGTGTCATGACGAAACACCTATCTCTCCTCGCACTCTAACCAATGCTGTTGTTGGTTTGTTTGAAGGCGCGGCGATGTTGATGAAGGCAAAAAATTTTCAATAAATCTTCCAAAATTAAAAAATACATTTTTTTCTGTCTTCTGCATGGCTCACTGAATATTGCTTACTCTCCCCACTCCCACTATAGCCCCACATAGAGAGAGAGAGATGGCCCATCTGACATGTGACAGAGCTTAGAGGTGTGGATAATTAGAGGTGTGGATAATGAATATTCAGGCCATTAGTAAATATAGCCCTCCCACAGCCTGCTTTTGTTGAAATAAAGTTGTGAACAGTTGTGATTTTTTTTTTAGCTATTTAGATCTCAGATGTGCTAAACTGTTTTGACATCCTTACATAACCAAGACCTTGATGAACAAATTTCATATTGACAAAACAATTTGTCACTATAGTTTAGTGTGTGCTTTCACAACATTTGTAACGGCACAAAAATGTACTCTTTATAACTTGTGTGTGTAGGGTCAAAGGTATAATTTATATGTATTAATCAGTCTCATGTAAGTATAATGCCCTAGAACGAAAAGTAGCGCATTCCGCTAAAAGAATTGCGTTGTGGAGTACCCGGTTATTCTAGTGGAAGTAATGTAGAGTCTAATTACTATTAAACATTAACAATGCTCCACGTTGAATTACGGGAGATTTATATTTGTTTTGTCAGTGTGACTTTTTATAAATGCTTGAAATATTCACACCAAACACCAGATGCAAATAATATAGTTTATTACGAAAAGGATAACAATGTAATAAACTGTTATATCCCACGGCGGGGTGATTTGGATATATATAGACCACACAAAGGAGGGAAGGATGCGCGTGCACGCGGGCGCATGTGGCGGAGACAGAGAGAGAGGGAAAGAAAGGAAGATGGAGGTGAAACACGGGCACGCGGGTACGCGTGGCGGATGAAGGAGGGAAGTATGAATTTGGCTTCAGCACGCTCAGGCCGAGCCTACTCAAGCCGTATGAAGATCTGCCATTTTCTTAATAGGCCGAATTATGCCTCTATCACTAGTCGAGCCGTGATTGATTATAGAGGATTTATTTCTATTAGCACTTGGGGAAGCGCGTTATAAAAAAGTGTCTTTTGAGGCATGGTCCTTTCGGAGACCTCGCGGGGGAATTAATGTCGACAAAAAGTCACAAAGAGATCTGGTCGTCTTTGGAACTGGAATTCCCGAACTGCCCGTATAATAGTCTCCAACAGAATTGCCGGGTTCTATGGGTGCACGTACTTCGGATTCTAAGATCTAAAACTATAACCGTGATCAAGGGTTAAAACATTAAAAAAGTAAAATGGTCTCTTTTGATGCATACAGTGGGTTACCACACGCCAAAGAGAGCGAACTCAGGGGGGTCCCGTAGTTTTATCCCTCGGGTGAGTGACGTGCATTTCTCGGCCTGACAGTATTGGATATGGTAACATTTTATTGCAGTCGGGAGGCGATGTTGAATGTGTCACTTCCGGTATCCCGGGAGTGACTGTAGTTCATTGTGGGGCTTGTAGTCCCAACATCCCCCCTTGGTCCCAGGATGAGGTTTGACACTGTAATCCTGGGAGCACAAAGTTGGTTATTGGTGGTCAAAAGTTCATCACAGACGGTTATTGGCCGACATCTGGGCACTTAATTTGGCTGAGCATATCTGGGCAATTAATACTAGGCAAATGAGCACCAGGAAAAAAAGAGAAGAAAAACACACTACTAAGCCTCAAGGAAGGATCATTCATAGTACCCTTCCTGTCCCTGAGTATGTTACTAACACCTTGTGGCAAATGAAAGAGGACAAACAAGACAGGGGAAAGGAAGATGAAAGAGGAAAGTGTGTGGTGAGCAAAAGGCAATAGGAGATCTCCTTTGTCTATCACTCAACTACTTTGTCAGATGCCCTTAGCGAGAGAGCCTATGCCATAGGGCTTTCATTTAAAGCAGTCAGGAATATTAGTGGGGGGAGTGTGTTTTTGAGTACAGTGCTTGGATGTGCCCATATAAAACCAAGACCTGTAATTTTATTGCACCTCCGTTCACTGCACTAGCAAACAAGAGCCTGACCACAAACAGTGGCCCAACCACAGACGTTGTGGTTAACAACCCTTCTAGGTAGCTCTTCTGCCGTTTAGGGATCTTGTACTGATGCACAAATGTGGGTAGGGTGCCCAGATTTGTGGGAGTGTGCACAGTGCGAGTGCTTGTGACACTACAATCATCAGTGTCCCTAGTGCATATATCTTGGGGGTCATAAACCAGGTGCCCAAGTTCCTGTCGCTGGGTGTCTGTCCCTAGTGCATCAGTCTTGGTGAGCTGTTTCTGAACCTCAGGGCCTAGACATAGGTGGCTAGGTTCTTCCAGAGAGAAAGGATTTACCTCCCCAGCAGTTTCTGACCTACCGGTTGTGGTTCAGTGGGAGCATTGGAGATGCGCACAGGGTGCGGATCCTTCATCTCTGGAAAAGTCACTTCCAGCCAAGCTCTATGGGTGATTGGAGCTCGGTCCTGGGTGTAACTGGTGAGGCTGTGGTTGCAGGTATCTAGCCAGAGGTGCCTACCAATGGTGAGCATCCTTTTGAGGATCTCTGTGAGCGTGTTGGAACACATCAAGCTGATTTCTGATCCTGTGTCCAACAAGGCTTTGAGGTCCAGGCAATTTCCAACCAGAACGGCTGTGTATATGCGTTTAGAATTACTTTTCTGGATCAAATCGCCCGGAAACTGTAGAAAGGGGTAGGGTTGTGCAGCAGCTAGGGCTTCACAAGGCCATGGCTCAATAGACGAGGGAGCCATCTCACTCAAGAGTTCCTCCCCCCTTCCAGTGTGGTACACTCTCGGAAGAGGGGGAGGTACTTGGCTTAGTCATAAGTGAAGAGAGCCGCCTGAATTTTTCTCCTGATGGGAGAAGTAGCCGTTGTCCCCTTTCTCACGACCTGTTAGGTGGTGGGTGTCACCCCCCTGGGGTTTATTCTGCCCCCCTATCCACCCCCCTGTCACACTGTCGTGACGTGAAGAGTGGTCCTGCGAGGCATATGGAGCAGTGTTTTTTTAAATGGAAACTACTGCGTCCTCAGGTTACAATGGAACATTTGGGGAGCTCCGAGTCGCCAGCACCTTAGGGTCTTCATCCCTCTTATCGCCATTGTGGGTGACTGTCTCCCAAGCAACCTGTGCTATCCACCGGATTTCGTACATGGTAGGATTGTCTTTCCTTGTCATCAAAGTGACATGAGTCCTCACGCACGGGTGCAGGTTGTGCAGAAAGAGGGATTTAAAGGCTCTGTCTTCTGTTAGACCAGGCCCATTCTTCCCCTGAAAAAACGCATGCTTCAACCTATTATAAAATTCCCGGGGTTGCCCTGAGCGACGGTGCTTTGTCTGGAGGGCTGATATAGTTGCCATTGTTTCATTGGCAAAAGGGGAGTACTCTTCTATCAGAGCTCTACGGAGCTCCGGGAAAAACTTTCTTGCACAATAAGGGGCTGCGAATCAATAAACGCCCGGACAGACCTAGACGTCGTCTTCCAAATCAGCTTAACCCGCTCCTGCCTTGTGGCATTGGGTAAGTCTGAGAAGCAGCGCTCAAGCTCACGGAGGTAATCCTCCACATTATGATCCTGTTTTTCAGGATCAAACTGTTCAATATCCTTAGCTATGGAGTCCAGATGCTTAAAGCGTGGGCCATGCCTTGGTCCCCAGCTGCGCGGCCTATGGAACTCATAGTCGCTCTACTTCGGCATTCGGCCCTACTTTGGGACCGAGAAGCAGAATCGCGACGTGACACACTTGATCCACTTCTGTATGGTGAAGTGGAGTCACGACGTCGCATATCTGCCTTCCTTCTGGGAGGGGATGCGGATTCGTACCGCGACGCGTCTCTACTCCTCCTGGACAGAGAGACAGAAACATACCGCGAGGTATTTCTGCGCCTTCTTTGCGGGGAGGCAGATTCATTATGGGACGCGTCTCTGCTCCTCCTAGGCGGGGAGGCAGAGTCGTACTGCCACGTATTTCTACTCCTTCTGGGAGGAGAAGCGGAATCATACCATACATTTCTACGGCAACAGGACATGCTGCGATCTCCATGAAGTGAGGGTGAGGCCTCAAAATGGACCTCTTGTTCCCTTCCCCGAGAGGGAAGGAAAGAGGGAAGCAACCCACTCCTCCTCATCTCTTCTCTAGAGGGTGAGCGAGAAGGTGAGTCACGGGTTAAACAACAGCTTTCAGTGGAGCGATCTCTAGACCCATGTCTAGAGTGAGCGTCAAGGCGCCGGGTGAGACCTCTCCGGGAGTCACGGGAAACGCTCCCATAGTATTCAGTCTCATCTTCTGAGACTGAGTACTCTCCTTCTTTGAAGCTATCACGGAGGGAGCTTGTGACATACACTCTAGCTTGGTGACCGGGCCTGGAGGCAGGGAGCTCCTGGGAATTTCCGCGCGGAAAGCGACGAGGTGGCTGCAGCCTGGCTTCGCTCACTCTCATCAAGCTTGGAGGTGTGTTCCTCCAAGGCATCAGGGGCTCTCTTGAGGTCATGATGGAGATCCTGTACCTCAGAGTTGAGCCTCTCATTGCTCCGGCTCAGCGCCTTAATTTCTGCACGCAGAGCTTTTATTTCCAAATCCGCCTGTCGGTGGTGGAGCATAAATAAATGCCCAACAGTCTCTTGAACTGTCAGCATTCCCCGAGAGGGATCTTGCACTAGCTGAACTAGGCGATACACCTCTGCCTCACACTCCTCAGCACTATGCTGCTGGAGTTCATCCCTGTCTTGGTCAGACAGCTGGGTGAGCTGGGAAACAAATTCTGAGAGGGTAATTTGTTCCAGAAGCAGAAGGGTTCCCTCCGTGTCTGAGGCCTGGGAAAAACGGACACTCATGTTGGAACCTATTTAGAGAAGCAATGAAGCAAAAGAAAAAAATGTTTTTAAGTTTAATTAAAAACATTTTTTTTATTAAAAAAATTTAAATTAAATTAAAATTTTAAAAGAATTTAAAAAATTATAATTAAAAAAAATAATATTAAAGAAAAACTAAATAACTAAATAGGTATTCTCAATATTGGGGGAGGGTACAATGTGACGTGGTTGCAAGGCGTGCTTCCAAAAGACAACCAGCTAGTCACTACCGTCCACTGCCTGTAGGGGTCTTGCCCTTTACTGCGCATGCCCAACGGGGTACGTGATTGACTGCGGTTTGCTTATGCTAGGAGATACGCGTAGCAACAGTGTCGTTGCTGAGGTATAATGCGGTAAATAACACTCACTTCAAACACAGGGGTTGCAGGGCCTGAGAGAGCGCGGTTTCTCAATAACGTTTGGACAGCACTGTCTATAACCATTAAGTATTAACTGCGCCAGAAAGGAAAAGAGAGTGATCCTATCGCTTCTGAGAAGCATGGGTAGAAGTAAATTCAAAATAATAGGTGTTCAGAGAAAACAGAAAAAACTCAATAGAAAATTTAACTCCAAAGTTGTTGATTAACAGCTATAAATTAATTTGGTTTGACTATTAATAAATCAATACATGTTAGTTATGACTTGTTAATAGCTAACTAATATTATCAGACTGCCAAAAACAAGTTGGGTAAAAACAAACACTACCACCACAGTACAATTGTTCGCAAGCACAATTAGTCTATCCTATGGAGCAGGCTAGAAAATGGTTCAAGTGGCGCCGCTTTGTGAATGTTCACCAATTTAACACATGGGCCTGTCCCATGCGCTTTTCTCAAGCATGAATAAAAAGTCAACTTTTTGTACTCACAGAAAAAAACTGTAGCAATGTTGGTTTAATGAAAATTTGGAAAATAAATGTATAGATAATTTTCTTAGTACTTTTTGTTTTTATAGTCAGTAGAACCTGGTTTATTTACAAAGGTATAATTTATATGTATTAATCAGTCTCATGTAAGTATAACGCCCTAGAACGAGAAGTAGCGCATTCCGCTAAAGGAATTGCGTTGTGGAGTACCCGGTTATTCTAGTGGAAGTAATGTAGAGTCTAATTACTATTAAACATTAACAATGCTCCACGTTGAATTATGGGAGATTTATATTTGTTCTGTGAGTGTGACTTTCTATAAATGCTTGAAATATTCACGCCAAACACCAGATGCAAATAATATAGTTTATTACGAAAAGGATAACAATGTAATAAATGTAATAAACTGTTATATCCCATGTGTTGTTTTGAAATGACAACCCAGCTCTTTCAGTCAGAGTGCCCGGAGCGCTCGTAGAGTGAGACATATCAATACTCTGAATTTATGAACGACCACAGTGTTCTCTGGAACTCTGAGACGATACGAAGGCAAGTCAGTTAGCTAAGTTAGCCACCTTCACCATGTTCATTTAGCCTGCTAGCTCCGAGAGTGACAATTTTATCAATGCTCTGAATATACGAACAACCAGATGTACTCCGGCACTCCGACAGCCGATTTATGAATGCCTAAGCTAAGTTCAACATCGTTTTCATTTAGCTAGCTAGCTAAAGATTTAAATATATATATGTGAAAATATGATACTGGGACACATACATGTGACATAGACACCAAAAAAATAAATTGTTGCAAAAACCAATGCAAACACATTTATTTACAAGTTTGACAACTCTCTGACTCTATCAAAAAGAAAGAAGATAGTTCAATAACCGGAAATAGCCTTTTCAGGTCATATAAAATTTTCCACAGTAGTGTTAACGTAGGCTATGTAACATGGTGTCTCAATGACACGTGAGTGCAAAAGTAAAACTTATTTTTTCGAATTCATTAAAGTGTAAATACATACCCCATCTGAGGCGGTCCACAATGAAACTGGACGTTGAAGCTCTAATCTATTTATGGCTGTGTAATACCCAGTTGATTAGAGGACACCGTTACGTACGTAATCAATGCAAGAAAATATTAATTTTAGTTTCGTTTCTGCATGCAGAATCCTACCTTTCAATATGCGGACAAGATTATAACACGATGGCTGTGTAAATGCTTTGATTTGGACGATTTTGATAAACTGGTGCGAGGTAAAATGTGAATGGCTTAGGTATGTAACCGCGTGAGGAAGCTTGGACAGGCAAGGTTAACAGGCTCCTGTAGCGTCGGCAGCAATTGAAACAAAGCCATTCTTAGTAGTTTCGTACCAGACAGTAATGCTCTTTTTGTTTTAGGTTGACTAATCCACCAGCCATGAAACATGTGGGTAAACGATTCATGCTTATGTACGTAACGATTGGGACACGGAAAGAAAGTCAGCACTATATATTCCCCTTGTTTTAAAGTATCGTGTGCATGAATTTGGGCACATATATTTTTTTACTTGGCTTATGCATGACAGAAACAAACAAAGATCGATCCGATATATATTTATGTTTCATGATTGTCGATGGCATCTTGTGTACGTAACTCTCAGGACACAATGAATTACGTACATGAGCCTGATTAATTTTGCTCTCCCATATGAATACGAGCGACAACTTTCACTAAGCAAAGTGGGGTTTAGAAAGGCATATCAAACGTCTTCAAAAATATTTGGTTGAAAGAAATGTAGGCCATTAGGATAGGTATATATTTCCACATCAATTATGACAGTGTAAAAAATGTCACGTTTTCGTGTCCTATTAATGGGTAAAAATCGAAAACAGTTTCAATTTACAACAGTTCAAGAAAGTCTGGCCCATGAGTTTATGTTATGTATTACATGGCTATATGAAGTACCACATACAAGTAAAACTTTCCCATAAAGTAAACGCAAGACACTTTGGTAAACAAATGAAATCACTTTTAAAAATCTCTCCACTATCATATTTTTACATATGTATATAGTTACTAGCTAAACATACCACTAACGTTAGCTTATATCTGTGTGACCGTAAACATAGCCAGCCAGGCATCTAGCTAACATTGACAGAGTTATAAAAAATCCACATGAGCTGGTTTATAATTTGCAAATAATAAATTGCAAACGTATACATTAGCTGATCAACTTAGTGTAGGAATCGTCGTCGCTTGTCATTGTCAAAATAGAATAATTGCGCTTGTCTCAAAATGTCTTGTTGCGCTCGTGTTCGTTCAGTGTCCGCAACCTGGCAACCCGCCTGAGCTTCGAGTCTGGGGAGGAGGGGTGGGCAGAAATAACTTTCCCAAACGCTCGGTGTAAATGTTACATATAGCTCCTTTAAAGGTTGTATCAGCGATTTTGGGTGGAAACATAAATTTTTTTTTTTCTCCTCACGATCCGCTAGCTGCCCGCCCCATAAGCAGGCCGTCAAAAAACCGCGTCTCTGTAGGCAGCCTATGCTCCGAGATCGTACACAAAAACAATGGTACTACCAACTACTCAAAACCAAAATAAACAGTATTCCAACCAATCACAATGATCTGCACAAACGCTAATACTCTTATCTCGCTGAAATCTTGACGGATTTACAAACGGTTTGGTTTCTTACAAACGTTATTAACGTGGTTATAATTCTGGATGCTTGAACACTATTTTTTAAAACATAACATAATTATTCATAAGTATGTTTGTTTGGGATTTCGCTTCAGAAGTGACGTCACGTTTGTGCAGATCATTGTGATTGGTTGGAATACTGTTTATTTTGGTTTTGAGTAGTTGGTAGTACCATTGTTTTTGTGTACGATCTCGGAGCATAGGCTGCCTACAGAGACGCGGTTTTTTGACGGCCTGCTTATGGGGCGGGCAGCTAGCGGATCGTGAGGAAAAATCAGATGAATGTGATCATTTATGTTTCCACCCAAAATCGCTGATACAACCTTTAACTTTAACTGTTCCATTTATCTTCCATTTTCTGATAATGTTTCTGACAAAGCCTTCTCCTTGTTGGTGGAAGTGAACTGTCTTGATTCTGACAACCTTGGACAACTGTTTAGAGGAACCCATGGTTGTTAACACCAGACAGAACAGCCACCGCAGTTGGATGCTTTAGAAGGACCAACCATCATAAGCAGAAATATTAATTATACCCAAACTCTCTTTGCTACAGTCAGTACAGACAGACTGACAAACCCCTCTGCTCAACTGCCCCCTGAATTTCTCTCCGTCAATAATGCGATGAGCTTGCAACATTTTTCAATAATAAAATTGCCAACATTAGTTCTTCCACATCAAATAGGACACCTGTAGCACTTACACCCCCTCCCAGGAAAAGTATCCCAGCTCAAATGTCTAATTTCAGTGAAATTGATAATGAAACGCTATTAGAAATAGTCCAGCACCTTAAGCCATGCACCTGCGCATTAGGCAGTGTTCCCTCTAGATTTTTCAAAGATAACCTCAGCTGCACAGCTCCTCAATGTCATGGTTTTGGCAGCCTCTTTTTCTTTCTGCGGTCGTTCTGCTTTGGAGCAGCGTGAGGGCGATCTTGCCTTACTTTTCCTTTCCCCTCCAGGCTTTCGCTCTGTCTCGGTACTTAGTCCTCTCACCTGTTCTAGGTTACCTGCCAGCTATATAAGCTCCGTGCTTCCGTATTCTGGTGCTTCTGTATTGTATTGCATTGCGACACAGAGCCGGTATGGTATAGGGCTTAGGCACTTAAGGAGACCACTTTGCCCCAAAGTATTGTTTTGGAGTAACGCGGGACTTGCCTTTCGTGCATTTAGAAATTCTTAGGATTCTTCCTTTTTCTATCTGCACTTTCTGTCCCTCGTTTTGGTTTTCCTTTTCTCGTTTCGCTGAGACAGTTTTGTCTTTACTGTTTTTCTGTTTACCTCTCTTCTGCCTGCTTTCTTTATTGAGAGCGAGAGGTCTGTTAATTTCTTTATCTTTGTCTTAACTCGAGCCTACGAGTCTTTTTTGCCCAGTTATCTGGGTTGTTTAATTTCATTTTGTTTACCTCTCTTTAGAGTTCTCTCTTATTGAGAGTGAGAGGAACTTCCTTCTCTTCTCTGCTCAGTCCCGAGCCTCCACCCTATTTTGCTGGGTTGATTTTTGTTGGCGCTACGCCGGGAGTTTTGTTCCTCTCCTTTCGCAGAGCCTTCAGCTCTTGTGGTTAATCTACTGTGTAGATAACTTTTAGATTCCTTCTCTGTCGCGTCTGGTCCTCCGAACCCGACTCTCCCCTCACAAAATACAGAAGCCTATATGGAGGGACCAGCGACACCGCAGGAAATGAAACAAGCGCTGACCGCCCAGAGCTCTGCCTGGTCCTCTAATGAGGAGGGCATTCTTGCCCTCCAGGACAGGCAGCAGGCTATGCACGCTCAACAAGAATTACTGATGGATCAGCTGCGCTATCAGGGAGACTGCCTGCGGGATTTGGTGGACAGTCTCCGCGCACTGACTCTCACTACTGCCTCCCCAGTCGCACAAGCACCGGTTAACCCCGTCCCATTACCCACTCCACTCAGGGAGCCTAAACTCCAACTTCCACTCCGTTATGGGGGGGAGTCAGGGAAGTGCCGGGGTTTTTTAACCTAGTGTGCTATATTTTTTAAAGCTCAGCCGTCTCGGTTTGCTACCCAGGAGTACCGGGTAGCGTTTATTTTATCACTTTTAACCGGGACTGCTCTGGATTGGGCAGACCCCCTAATTCGGGCCAACGCTCCTGTTATGGTTGACAGGCATATTTCAATGAAGGCGAACTGCACAATAGGCTACATTTAGTCAGAATATCCCAGTACTATATACATTGTATTGGTTTGTAATTTATGAGGATAGGTTAGATAACCGCATATTATAAAAAAAATTAATAAAATAAAAAAGACAGAGCATGCAACGTGCATCACTCACTCTACAAATGCTTCAGTCCAGTAGCACAATGGCAACTGTGAAGAAATCGGCTGTGTGGAAACACTTCAAGATTACAGATGACAAGAAAAAGCAGTACCTTCTAGACAAGTCAAGAGCGAAGTCTGGCCCGTTTGCGTGGTGGAAGGCAAACTGCTACCGGTACCCAAAACTGGCATTGGCAGCGAAACACTGCCTTTTCATCCCTCCAACTGCCACACCATTGGAACGTATATTTTCCAAGGCTGAATATATTGTCAATAAGACGAGGAATTCCCTTCTCCCTGACAATGTGGACAAACTCGTCTTCTTGGCACACAACCTGAAGAGAGTATAGGTGAGGCTTTGTTTTATTACTATGTCATGAGACACTCTGTGTTCATGTTGATTATGGTTGTTTATGTTTATGTTAATATATTCTTATTACATTATTTATTTAGTTTATTTGGACACTCGTTGTAATGTCCTCATATTGTCGGGTTATTTATTCAGACGTAGCCTACATTAATGGCCTTGGCCGAGTGAGGCCATTTGTTTATTTAAACATTTTGAAAATTTTCAAAGCTTATTATTTAATAAAGTTGTATGCACAATGTTTTCTTGTCGTCTATTTTTATTTGCCAGAGCGCTTTGATCGACAGTGATTGTTTTTTTATTGTATCGTTCTGAGATTGCACCGGTTACATGTTTCTGTTACTATGCTACTGATCTGCTGCTTTTATAATGACTTTGTGCAATAAAATTGAATTTTGGAAATAACTTTTGTGTTATTTGATCCTTTCAAAAAACGGGCATATGAAACTTGAAACCCTTCATTCACGGCTAGGCTATACAATGTCGCCCCCCACTGGATCTATAATGATCCAGTAATGAGCTTTTGGTTATGAAAGAGCATTAATAGGCCTACGGTATTCCTCATTTTTAAACGTGTTTTTGTGAGAATGAACATTCGGCGCTTCGTTCGGAAACACCAATGAATGTCCGAAGCCTAAAAATTGACATTTGGGCCAGGCCTAGAATCCGCCATGAGACTAACCTGTCTCCGCCAGGGCACTGACACAGTGGCAGCATTGTCCATCATGTTTCGAGCACTGGCAGGGGAGACAGGGTGGCCTTACGGACCGCTTAAGTCTTTATTTCTTAACACATTGTCTGACCCCATTAAGGACGCGCTGGCTGTGCTCGAGCCACCTGCCATGTTTGGTGGCCTGGTCACCATGGCTATTCGAGTTGACACCCGTATCAGGGAGCTTGAGCGCCAAGCCTGTCCTGTTCGGCACTCCTCCTCACTGTCGGTAGAACCGTCAGCCTGTCCTTCCACCTACTTCTTCTTAAATCGGGAGGAGCCCATGCAGGTGGGTGGGTCTTCCTTTTGCGAGCCTAAGGGGCCGAGACCACGGGAAAGCTGGTGCTGCTACTGTAGGCACAGGGGCCACACCAAAGATCAGTGTCCCAAATTGGAGGGTAACGAGGGAGCCTCATTAGGGGAACTGGGGTTCCTAGCCAGACAAAAGGGTACCCTTCCACTGACCCTTTTGCCAGTCCAACTGCTCTGGAATAGGCGTTTGGTCAATATGAATGCCTTTATTGATACCGGAGCAGTTGGATGCTTCATTGACGCCAAATGGGCCAGGAAGCAAAAAATTCCCATAGGCATCCTCATCCCATCTGGTCGCTGCTCTCGATAGTCGCCTGCTGGGCTCCGGGACCATTAAAGAGATCACGGGTCCTCTACAAATGTCCACGTCCTACCTGAGTCACTCAGAAAGGATACATTTTTTTTGTTGATTCCCGGGCTTATCCGCTCGTCTTGGGACACTCGTGGTTGGTTCTACATGGTCCTCATATTAGTTGGGGTGGTGACAGGGGGGTCATTCCCAGTGGGGTCCTCAGTGCAAATCTCCCTGTCATTCTTCTATTAACACCTCTTTGGGGGGTGTCAGTGTCAGTTCTGAGCTCTGCTCCGACAGTGATCTGGAGGAGGCAGAGTTTCCTCCTGACCAGGATAGCCCTGTTTCGCTCTCTGAGAATAAAGAGGAGACCTTTGCCTGGAATTCCCTTGCTGATGGGCATTCCATTTGGGAGGAGGATCCCTCTAGTTCCGAATGGGAATCATCACCTGACTCCCTTTTCGACCCCGAGACCCCGGGAGTGGTAGGGGCGCTTGAATTCCGTTTGCCTACTAATGTACCGGGTACGCTGACCTCGCGGAGGTTTTTAGTAAGCAATGCGCCACTACTTTGCCGCCTCATAGGCCTTATGACTCCGCCATTGAGTTATACCCAGGCACAGTTCCGCCCAGGGGTTCCCTGTATTCCTTGTCAGTTCCAGAGAGCGTAGCCATGAGGGAGTACATTGAAGAGTCCCTGGCAAACAGGTTTATCAGACCTTCCACCTTACCAGCAGGTGCTGGTTTTTAATTTGTTAAGAAAAAAGATGGAGGTTTGAGGCCCTGTATAGACTATCTGGGCCTTAACGACATCACCGTCAAGAACAGGTCTTCCACTGATGAACTCCACATTTGAGGGCCTGCAGGGGGCGTCGGTCTTTACGAAGCTCGACCTTCGCAATGCCTACAATCTGGCACGCATGCGCGAGAGCGATGAGTGGAAGACGGCGTTCAATACACACCACGGACACTATGAGTACCGGGTGATGCCATTCGGCCTCACTAGCAGCCCCTCTGTTTTCCAGGCACTAGTGAACGATGTTCTTAGAGAGATGCTGGAGAGGTTTGTTTTCATCTACCTCGACGATATTAAAATTTTCTCCCTGAGTCTCTCCTCTCACGTCGGTCATGTTAGGCAGGTTTTGGAAGCGCTTCTTAGGGTGTGGCTGTTTGTTAAAGCTGAGAAGTGCTCATTCCCCACTAACTGAACGCTGATCACATTATTTGCATTGGTAGTTTGTGTTTGTTCCGCGATTGGCTGTTAGATTGTTAGATTGAACGCTGATCATATTAATTGCTTTGCTAGTTTGTGTTTGTTCCACGATTAGCTGTTTGTTAGATTGTTAGATTGACTAGGCTGTTAGTTTCGCGTTATTGTGCTTTTTAACTGGTAGTACTTATTGATCCGTGCTTGCGAAGTGTCTCACACAGCTGTTAACCACTTGCAATCAGCTGTGTGCATTTCAAAAGACATCTGGAAGAGCGACTGCTATATAGACTGAAGTTACACGTTAACTTTCAGAGTGCTGCACCTTTCCTCCGTATCAAGTGCTGTTTTAACCGTCCCGCGTAAGGTAGTGTCGTTTTTAAGCGTACTGGCTGCAGTTTGCGTGATTTTAATTAGACCTCGTTGAACGCTGATCACATTATTTGCATTGGTAGTTTGTGTTTGTTCCGCGATTGGCTGTTAGATTGTTAGATTGAACGCTGATCATATTATTTGCTTTGCTAGTTTGTGTTTGTTCCGCGATTGGCTGTTTGTTAGATTGTTAGATTGACTAGGCTGTTAGTTTCGCGTTATTGTGCTTTTTAACTGGTAGTACTTATTGATCCGTGCTTGCGAAGTGTCTCACACAGCTGTTAACCACTTGCAATCAGCTGTGTGCATTTCAAAAGACATCTGGAAGAGCGACACTGTCGCTCCGTCCCAGTTTATGTGTGTTCTCCCTATCCCTCTCCCTAGCAGCAGATCCCCTTCCTTTTAGAACCCGCTTCCGACGACGTGGCCCTCCACGGCGACGCAACCCGTCCAACCTCCGCTACCCCTCGCTGACTCCCTGCGAGAACTTCACCGTCGCAGGGGGGCTCTGGAACTGCCAGTCTGCCACACGGAAAGCAGACTTCATCTCCGGCCATGCCTCCTTCCTGTCCCTCCAGTTTCTCGCCCTCACCGAAACCTGGATCACACCGGACAACATGGCAACTCCCGCTGCCCTCTCCTCCTCCGTCTCCTTCTCTCACACCCCCCGGCCGTCTGGTCGCGGAGGTGGTACTGGTCTGCTACTCTCCCCCTCATGGTCATTCTCTGTTCTCCCCCTCTCTGATATATCTATTACTAGTTTTGAATACCACTCTGTGTTAATCAACCACCCTATTAACCTGTACATTATAGTTGTTTATCGCCCTCCAGGTCCCCTGGGGTGCTTCCTCGATGAGCTCGACACCCTGCTCAGCTCCTTCCCAGAGGATGGCACCCCGCTGATCCTCCTGGGAGACTACAACATCCATCTAGATGCCTCCCAGTCTGCAGCCTTCCTACGACTTCTCCGCTCCTTTGACCTCACCCTCCAACCCTCCCCCCCCAACCCACAAGGCTGGCAACCTTCTAGACCTGGTCTTCCAGAGGAACAGCCCCTGCTCTGATCTCACTGTTACCCCTCTCCATACCTCCGATCACCACTTAATTTAATTCTCTCTCCCTCTTGTTCCACACCACCCCCCCCCCCCTTCCCCCACCCCCACTGTCTCTGTCCGCCATAACCTCTGCTCCCTCTCACCCTCCTCTCTTGCTCCCTGTGTCACTGCTTCCCTCCCCCCTCTCAAATCCTTCTCTCAACTCCCCATCGACTCTGCATCCGACACCCTGCTCACAGCTCTCTCCACATCACTTAACTCTCTCTGCCCTCTTGTCTCTAGGCCCACACGGCCATCTCCTCCCTGCCCGTGGATGTCCGATGCCCTGCGCACCTCCAGGGCCGGTCTTCGCGCAGCAGAGAGGATGTGGAGGAAATCCAGAGACGCATCAGACCTCTCCTCCTAGCAGCGTTCTCTACAGCAGTCACCGCTACTAAGGTAACTTACTATCACACTAAAATTCACAAATACAGTTCTAACCCCCGTCAATTGTTCTCCATCTTCCCCTCCCTCCTCAGCAAATCCCCTCCTGCTCCTCAATCCTCGTTCACTGCAGACGACTTCGCAGATTTCTTTGATGAGAAGATTGCAGACATCCGCAGTTCCTTCAGCCCCTCACTCTATGCCCCCCCCCCCTGTTCCCCCACTCCCCCTCCCCTCACGGACACTGTTTTCCACTCTCCTCCTCTCTCTACCCCTTCTGTGTCCCCCCCCCGCTTCTCCACATTTTCTCCCCTTTCTGATACCGATGTATCCCACCTCCTACTCTCCCATCGCCCCACTACCTGTGCCCTCGACCCTATCCCTTCATCTCTCCTCCAGGCAATCACCCCAGATATCCTCCCGTTCGTGACCTCTCTGGAGAACTCCTCCCTGACCTCTGGCTGCTTCCCCTCATCCTTCAAGAGAGCACACATCACCCCGATCCTGAAAAAACCCACGCTGGACCCCTCCAACATCCAAAACTACAGACCGGTATCTCTTCTTCCTTTTCTTTCCAAAACTATTGAACGTGCTGTTTCTAACCAACTGTCTTCTTTCCTTACCCAGAACAACCTACTAGACCCTCACCAGCCCGGCTTCAGACCTGGCCACTCAACGGAGACTGCACTCCTCTCCGTCAGCGGGATGCTTCACGCAGCTCGGACAGCCTCCTTCTCCTCTGTGCTAATACTCCTAGACCTCTCTGCCGCCTTTGACACCATAGATCACTCCATCCTCCTGTCGTCCCTGTCTGCAGCGGGGATCGGTGGCTCGGCCCTGGCCTGGATTGAGTCCTACCTCTCGGAGCGCTCCTCCCAGGTTGCCTGGGCTGGTAAAGTATCGGCACCCCGGCCCCTTACCACAGGAGTTCTCACCCTTCTCACACTTCTCACCCTCTGACACTCAGGTGTCAGCCCGCATCTCCGCTTGCCTGAGAGACATCCAGAGCTGGATGGACAACTACCATCTCAAGCTCAATCCAGGCAAGACCGAGCTCATCTACATTCCTGCTCTAACCTCTCCCCGTCTCAATCTCTCCATTTCCCTAGGGGACACTCCACTGACCCCAACGCCCTGTGCCAGGAACCTCGGAGTGGTGATGGACAACAGGCTGTCCCTCTCCGAGAACATAGCAGTGGTAACCCGGGCGTGCAGGTTCTTCCTGTACAACATCAGGAGAATCCGTCCCCTTCCTCACCACCCACTCAACCCAGCTCCTGGTCCAAGCGATGGTGCTGTCCTGCCTGGACTACTGCAACTCTCTCCTGGCTGGCCTGCCAGCATCGGCCATTAGACCCCTTCAGCTTATCCAGAACGCAGCAGCGCGCCTGGTCTTCAACCTCCCCCGACACTCCCATGTCACCCCCCTGCTCATTGACCTCCACTGGCTACCTGTGATAGCTCGCATCAAATTCAAAACATTGGTGCTCGCCTTCCAGGCAGTCCGAGGATCAGCCCCTCCATACCTCCAAAAGCTCATCAGACCCTACACACCTACCAGATCCCTGCGTTCAGCTTCCTCAGGACGACTGGTACCCCCCCCCCCACTTCATACTAGCACCCGGTCTCGACGTCTGTCACGGTGGTGGAATGAGCTCCCCGTGGAGGTCAGAACAACAGAAAGTCTGACCACCTTCAAGCGCAGATTGAAGACTCACCTCTTCATGCTGCACCTCTCTCCACCTCTCCCTACCTCCTTGTGACCTCCCTTGATTGTGTTTTTCTGAATCCTTGTTTAAGTGGTTCAAGCTGCTAGTTTAATACTTAAGGTTACTTATTGGCTTACTGTTGTACATGCCAATGATCGATATTGTGTGGTCCCCCCCCCCCCCCCCCCCCAAAAAAATAAAAATAAAAAATCATACTGACCGCGCCTGGTGTTTGAAATCGTATTTACCTTTTAGGGTTGTTTTAACGCACTTGTTTCCAAGTTTGAAAATGCACTAATGTACGACATACTTCAAAGTATGTCTAACTGATACCTTATATTAGCTATAGCTAGCTAATTATAATATAGCCTACATGTCTATGCAAAAGACGCGTCTCCCAGAAAATGTCTGGCTATACTCTGTAGCCGCCGGACCACAGTTCTGTGCGCTGGCTGGAGTGGACCCTTTTCCCTTGAGAAAACGGAAATCGGATGGCGCCATAAACTTTGGAAATCGAGACCAAAATCAGTCACCAAAACGAATAACCATTTGATTCTCGTTTTTCAATTTCTGTTTTTAAAATGAATATAGAATAATCATTCGTTTCTTGTTTTTTAATTTCTGTTTCTGAAACAATTGGCCAAAAAGTACACGGATCCAGAAGCAACGCTAAGGCTACTGCAATTAGAACTCAATGCTGCCACTGTGCAGCCACACGTGGTAATTACTTCTGTTCACATTGTCATTAATAATATTGAATATCACAATAATTCTTAAAGGCATATCGACGATATGAAAATGGGATATCGTGACAACCCTAGTCCATCTATAGGTCTCATAATGAACGGAGATTTGGAGAAGATTAAGATGTCATCGATATACAATGCCCTCCACAATTATTGGCACCCTCTGGTAAAGATGAGTAAACAGGGTTCTAAAAAATTAACCTTTTGGTGAATTAGCTTAATCTCACACTGAAAAAAAAACTAATTGAAATAAATTTATTCTGAGAAAAAAAATCCCTCATCAAGAAATAATTATTTTTAACAAAACCACGTGTACCACAATTATTGGCACCCCTAGAAATTCTTATGAACTCAATGTAATGAGGTGACATAGAGGCCATATTCCCTTATTCATACATCAACATGGGAAAGATAAGACAACACACAAATCAAATGAGGGAAAAGTGTGTTGAGCTTCATAAGTCAGGGAATGGCTATAAAAAAATAGCTACTCACCTGAAAATGCCCATATCTACAGGGCAATAATTAAAAGTTCAAAGCAACTGGAACTGTTACAAACTTGCCTGAAAGAGGACCCAAGTTTATTTTGCCCCCACGGACAGTGAGGAGGATGGTACGAGAGGCAAAACAATCCCCAAGGATCACTGTTGAAGAATTAGAGGAAAGTAGCATCTTGTCTGCATCTAGTCATCAAGTCTCCAAAACTACCATTAGACATCACCTCCGTGCTAACAAATTATTTGGAAGGCATGCCAGAAAAAAGTCTTATGTCATTTTACCACAAACGTAAGCGCCTGGAGTTTGCTAAACGCTACTGGAACTTTGACTGGAACCATGTTCTATGCTTAGATTAAATGAAAATTGAGCTTTTTGGAAACCAATACCCAAGGTGGGTTTGGCGTAAAAAGAAGGATGGCTATACTGAAAATAACCTGATCCCCACTGTTAAGTATGGTGGAGGTTCCATGATGTTGTGGGGCTGTTTTTCCTCCAAAGGCCCTGGGAACCTTGTAAGGGTACATGGCATCATGAACTCCATGAAATACCAGAAAATTTTAAATCTGGCTGTCTCTGCCAGGTAACTAAAACTGGGTCAACGTTGGATCTTCCAGCAGGACAATGATCCAAAACATACGTCCAAATCAACACAAAAATGGTTAACTGAACACAAAATCAAGCTTCTGCCATGGCCATCTTAGTCCCCTGACCTAAACCCCATTGAAAACCTGTGGGCTGAGCTGAAGAGGAGAGTGCACACAGAGAGGACCTAGGACTCTGGATGATCTGGAGAGATTCTGTAAAGAGGAATGGTCTTAGATTCCTTGCTCTGTATTCTCCAACCTTATTAGATGTTACGGGAGAAGACTCAGTGCTGTTTTATTGGCAAAGGGAGGTTGTACAAAGTATTAATTGCAGGGGTGCCAATAATTGTGGCACACATGGTCTTGTGAAAAATAATTATGTCTTGATGAGGGATTTTTTTTCTCTGAATAAATTTACTTCAATTAAAGGTTGGATTTTTCAAATTTTTTCAGTGTGAGATTAAGCTAATTAGCTAAAGTTCTTATAACCCTTTTTACTCATCTTTACCAGGGGTGGCAATAATTGTGGAGGGCACTGTATACAAGCGATACTATAACCTCTCTGCATTTGAATGTATCTCTATGGGAATTGGGGGGTGGGACTAGTTTATAAATACTGACAGCATTAAGAGATGCATTGCAGCAAGTCGCACCTACCAGAATTTGATTCAGCATTTTTTCACGCATATTTCACCGGATGATTCTAATCATTATTCCCATTATAGTAGGCCTACGTTTATGACAATGTTTGTGAAGACATATGTGTTTGACGTGTTAACATTTCAGAGTAATTTTCTTGTG
The DNA here is from genome assembly GCA_029718625.1 of Synaphobranchus kaupii. Lineage (NCBI taxonomy): Eukaryota > Metazoa > Chordata > Actinopteri > Anguilliformes > Synaphobranchidae > Synaphobranchus > Synaphobranchus kaupii. The sequence goes on from CM056379.1 coordinate 79,311,992, forward strand.
TCGCAGTGTCAAACTTTGTACTTCGCTTCGTGACACTTGAATGATATCCCACCCTCTGCCTGCCTTTTGCCTCTCTTTACAGTGAAAAAGATGGTGTTCAACATCATGACTCTTTGCAATTATTTTCTGCTCCACCACAATCAATAGAAAAATCTACAATTTGTGGTCCATAGCTATGGTCGTACCACAATCCACAGTATTATCATTTTAAAATGTTAACTGGAGAAATTGAGAAAAAGAAAAGCAAAGTGCATTTTGTGTAATGTTAGCTTGAGCGCATGCACGTGAAGGGGAGTTGAAATCTGCATGGCAGTCAAAAAAACAGCACACTTGCCTCAGCAGCGTTGACCTGCTCTTTTTCCTCCACGTTTTTCTTTCCAAACCTATCCAAGAAACCTTTCAATTTTACATTTAATGAATCTCTTTTCTTTTTCTTGTTTCTTTTTTACGCTCCCGAGCTGTAGCATAAATTCAGAATTTGTCTCGGTCTCTGCCGTTTGAGCTTGCCACTTCGTCAGTTGCTACCCGACTCGGGAAAAAAACTACTTTAAGCGAACTTGAAAATATCATAGCTGCACGTAGCTATGCAGCATAGGGACGTAAGCCTATAGCTACTTCCCACATAACGTCAAGTTTCCAAAACGCCATATAGGCTAAATGTATTTTCGTGTGTCTGGGTGTGCTTCATGAAGATACAGTATATAGGCTATTTTAGATAAATATTATTTTATAAAAAAAGAAGAAAAAATAAATGGTTGTTATTTAAATTCATTTCCCTTCCCACCGCGGGGCCCTGTGAACTGCGGGGCCTGGGGCGGTCGCACCGGTTGAAATCCACTAATAGTAGCTCCACCTCTTATGGGGTTCAAGTAATCTCACTCTCCTATCACCTAAATATTTTTAATTAGTAGTAATGGTTGTCAGAAATTACATATACATACAGTTGAACGAATTAGGAATGGAGTTTAGAACTTGGACAGTGACATCAAAACCAAGTTAATAAAAATGGTATCCTTTTTTGTTGCACAGCTTATAGTCTGTCTGTCATTGATTCTACAAGTTTGTGCAGAATTTTAGAATCCACATTATTCCCACTCTCTTTGAGAGCATTCCAGAGGTTGTCCTGTGATGTTCCAGTATGTTTTCCCCTTTTCCCTTCTTAAATGTTCCCATAGATGTTCAATGGGGATAAGGACTAGTGACCGCAAAGAGAAAGCCATACAAATACATACAAATACACCTTGCTCTTCCTTCAAACAATCCTGGCAAAGCTTTGATGCGTGTTTCAGATCATTGTCCTGCTGGAAAATGAATCCTCTTCCACACAAGTTTAAGCCAGAAGGGATGGCATGCCCCTGTAGAATAGAGTGGTACTTCTCTTTGGTCAGAGTGTAGTCACCAATAATAAATATATATTCTGGAATAGGCAAAACAGCCCCAAACCTGAATGCTGCTAACACCAATAGTGGTTTGAAAACATATGGTCAACTAAACATTACAATGGGCAAGACTTGTGATGTGTGGTATGACTGTGGTATGATTGTTGATGCCAGACGTGGTGGTCCTAGCATCTCAGAAACAGCTGCCCTCTTGGGATTTTCACACACTACAGTCTCTAGAGTTTACAGAGAATGATGCTACAAATGAAGAACATTCAGTGAGCGTCAGGTCTGTGGGAAAAAACACCTTGTTGGAGGGATAGTTCTCATTTTTAGACCCAGTTACACTGAGCTACTCGCCACAAATTATGTGATAAATTGGAGGACATCTGGGGCTCAAGCCCTCCTGGCTCGAGTATGTGTAGCTAAATCTCTGTTAGCTGTTAGCTTTGTCAACCATATAACATTGATTTAATGGAGGCTTAAGCTGATGGTACACGGGCAATATTTTCAGGCAATATTGACAGGCAATGATTGCTGGCAATTTTCCTATTGATAAATCAATATCTGAACAAGTTTGATCGAGGCAAGCAATATTTTGCTACCATCCAATCACAGATGAGAGTTTGGGTCACATGACACCTGAGTCTTCCAAAAATAAATTTCAACAATGGCTGCCAAGTGGTGCGAGGAAACCGAAGGGATGCTGATCTCTTATAACTTTATTTATTTATGTATTACTCAGGTAAGTTATATTGGTGTATTCGTGTAATGTTGAAATAAAGACGAACTTTTCATAAGTTATGGTATTCTTGACTTTTGATTGTAAATAATTGGTATTATTACTCAGTCACCACCGTACTGACGAACCTAGTGACTTTTAACTAGCTAGCTAGCTAGCTAACTTTATTCAGCAGACCCAATCAGACCACCTGCTTTACTGGTGAATACATCCATGAATGCTTCCGTAAAATTTAGAGATACAGTCGATTGAATTACATTGGCGGAAAGCTGTGGTTCTTGCCGTTCCGGGCACATTTATATCTTTGTGGTGAGATGACGGTAAAGGTTCGAAACTGATGTTAAAAACAGGAGCCGCAAGCATTCTTTTTTCAGTTATTGCCCCATTGCCCATTGCTACAGTGGCCCATACCAATTGCCCATTGCTGGCAATATTGTACAATATTGCTGGCTATATTGCTTGAAAATATTGCCCGTGTACCATCAGCTTTAGACTCGTATTATTAGTTAGGTTTGGACCAATTGCATTATCAGTGGAAAATATACGTTGTGTAGCTATTGCTGAATGCATTTATGGTAGTGCTACTTCTCAGGGTTGTCTTGAGATAGCCTTGGAATCACTAGATGTCAGCAAAACTGTAGATGACTTTACTGCTGTTTTGAAATGACTGTAGGTAGGCTATATGCTACCGAATTGTATCTACCATGGGGACATATATAGAGAACAAAGCATCACTGGTCACCATCACTGGGTCTAAAAAATGCGAACTATCCCTTTAATGAGAGGTCAAATGAAAGTGGGCAGACTTCAAGCTAACAGAAAGGCAGCAAAAGCTCAAATAACAGCTTTTTACAGTGCTGTGCAGAAGTGCATTCAGAGATGCCTAACACTTCAAACCTTGTAATGGATGGGCTACAGCAGCAGGAGACCATGCCTAGTTCCATTCCTATCTGCTAAGAACAGGAAGAAGTGGCTACAGTGGGAACGTGATCACCAAAACTGGACCATGAATCTCTATTTCTGCTGTGACAATTGGAGTATTTCAGTAAATGCCACCTTCCTGCTGATGGTCTGGACATCTATTATCTCCATGTACACCATAGGTCTTTATACATATCCAAACAACAGATTCCAGTATGACACGTTCTCCTCAGCTCAGTTTGTCTGTGCATCACTCTATCTTACAAATGTTCTGCTTATGCTCAGTGATTCAAGTGATATCCTGAGTGCTATGAATATGCTACATTGCTAAGGAGGCAGGGTATGAATTGAAAGGAGCTATTATAGGCCCTGGTATCAGGGGCTTAAATGTTTAGGAAAATAAAGATATTTTATAGATATCTTCCACTGAAGATCCGCTCCAACTAACACCATCAGATCAAAAGTGCTTGGCAAAGATTTTTGCAGGTATAGTAATTCTTCACACTATAATGTTTCCAGTTCAGTGAACCTACAATCTTTCATAATGCATTTATTTTCTTGGTCCCACTACCAAAAAACACACAAGTAAAAATCATACACTGGAGTCTTGGAAAATGGGGGCTGCCCCTTAGATTTGAAGGTTAGGTTTTCAAATGGGCTGTAATTACAAAGTGCATTTGAAGGCGTACTGAACTTTGTTAGAACATAATGTTGTATAGCTACCTGGCCCCAATATGAGTTGTAATATTCAAGCTCACCTTTGTGACTTGGAATTACACCCCTCCAGATGTCTAGATTGCTCACGCAACGTGGTCTCACGCGGACTCGTCACATAGCGACACTTCTGCCCAAGCGTCGCTATGTGACGCCAAAGGTAGCCTTTTGCGTCGTATATTGACGCAGCCTTTTGCGTCGTATATTGACGGTTGTGGCCACATAATTTGTCTTTGGTTGTGGCACTTCAATATTATGCTTTTTTATGATTTTTTTTTTCTTCATCTGGTAGAGAGTTACGTGAACTCTTGTGGTCGGGCTCGCCCACTATCAACAGTTCGGGCATGAGCCCGAGTTACATGAACTCCTGTGAGGTTATGTTTAGGGGTTGGGGGTGGGGTACAGGAATCACGAACTCAGAAAAATCTACGTGCACACGGCGAAGACTGAGCGGGCATGCTCGCAGTCGGTTATCATGAGCAAAGCCTTCGCCATAGTAGGATTTGTAAATTTGCGACGAGTGCGTCAAATAATGACGCAAAAGGCCTCCTTCTGCGTCTAAAGGATGACGCCGTAGGAGCTGCCCAAGCGTCGCTATGTGACGACTTGAGAGTGAGACCAGGCTGGCTCACGGGGACGCAACAGACTTGTTGCCTAGGTGACGACGCTGAATGACGATAAAAGACAACGTCTGCTGTCCAAATTCATTGTTTACTTAGTACACTGTTTAGCGCCCTATATGGGCATTCACTAGTTGGGGATTAGGGATTAGTGAATAGTGAGCGATTTTGGACACAGCCAAAGTTTTTTGTCAAAACGATGATGTGATACGTGGTACTGTCAACGTTCTTCAGCAGCTTCCCAATGCAACATGCAAAGAGAAATTGACGAACAGAAATCTAGATGACTACGAGTGAGAAAGAAAGATAAAGACAGAAAGAGAAAATTCAGAGAGGAATGGAAAAGAGTTACGTTAGCCTACGTGGTTACACTACGAACACTAGAAGAAGTTGTAAGAACGCACCCCCCAAAAAAGGATGCTGAATAGCGGCCCAATCAGATATTTTAAAAAAACTACAGTGTACCCTGATGAAGGTATTCTGCCGAAACAGGTTGGTGACTTTACAATAAAAACTTTGCCCACGCGAGACCGGATGATCAGAATCTTCACGGTGTAATATATGCCAATTGTCTTTCTCGCTCATAGTCCAGATTTTTGATCGTTCCACAAATCCACCAAAATTCGGGAGTGACAAAAAAGTTTTGGGGCTCTATCTTGGCGCTTGGTCTAAGCGCATGGTGTAAAGTCCATTTAGGGCGTGTCCAAGTCCACTTTTGGTATTTTAACGGCGTGTTTTTTGGGCGCTAAGCACGGCGCAACGTCCAAATGGGCTGAACCTAGTCTCTTCATTAATTAATTAATTAATAAATGCTTGTGCGTGCTTAGTGCGATCAAGGAATAGGCTATATGGATCAATAGTAGCCTATGATCAATATTATTCGGGCTAACCATTATGAGTTCCCGGTAATTCCTGACAGTGCTGTTTACAGAATATATGCGATTAAATTTTGTTAAAAGCACCTGCAACAGCTGAGAATAAGCAACCAATGGCTTCCGTCTCACCTTAGAAAACGCCAAATTAGCCTGCTTGTTTAACGAATTTCGTTTGATTATGCAATGAATTCATGTTCAAGCTTCATCCGAAGTTCATTAGGCTACCTGCATTCTAATTTTGATTAATAACATAAATAACGTTATTTTGCCTTAATGATGACACTAAATACAATAAATCTGTCAGGCTGGCAACCCATAGGTTCAGCATATTTTCCCTTGTTTTATAATGTCCTGCTTATGTAAATGTGACCAACCTGTTTTACTGGTAGCGTAATGCTTTAAAACGATCCACTTTTCCAGGAAGACCATGAAAAGTGCGATTTACAGCAGGGGACACGGACCTGTAAAGCGCACATGCAGATAATGTCATTAAAATTAATTGTGTAACTTGCTGCAAATTTGTTTTCGTTTCTAATTAGAAGCTTAGTTCTCTTTAAAATCTTTTGTTCCGTTATGGAATAACATGTGAAATCAGCGGGGTTTTAATAAGCTGAGAGTATGGAAACCTCGTCACTGTAATTTAAAAAATATGAAGGACAAAGAATAGCTAAGGTTACAATTCAGTTAACATGACATTTATCTCATTATCTCATAACCATAGGCTATCGAAAAAACCTTATGCACAGCGAATCCGCTGTAGCCTAGGCTATTTGAAAAACAATAAATGCAATATTCACTGGACAAGGTTTTGAACTTTTTTCTGTCACAACCATTCTATTTACTTACAGGCTGTATTCCTAGATAAACAGAGCTGTATTGTAATGACATCTGAAGCGCATTTTCAGAACTCAAATGTCCGTCATGCAGTGCACGAGTTTTCTATTGAACGACAATTCACGCATTAGGCTTGATATAGGTGTTATCAGCTCCTTTTTAATGGATAGCCATTGTCCCGTACCATCGCACATCGCCTGGATGTTGATGGAGTGAGCTGAAGGACAGGTATGTGGTCTTTGACCTATGGACCCTTTTATTGTTATGCATTTTTTGATATAGCCTACACAATAATGATATTTCACATTGTAATCTTGATATTTTAGTCATGCTTGTGTGCGCCCCTGTGTGTAACAGACTGGAGGGTGTACGCGCGTTGTGCACACGCCTATGTAGACGCACTTATATGCGCCGTTAAAATAACATGTAAACAACTGCGACATGACTTTAGACCAGGTTTGTGGTGGTTCTAGCGCAAGCGCTTTCTGCTGGCTCAAGATAGCAATACGCCAAAAAGAATCCTGGCCACTCCTCATCTTAAGACCAACACGCCCAGTTCACTTCTAATGGGCGCAAGAATGCATGGTATTTAAACGGCGTGAACGTAAGGCGTTATAATGAACCATGCGCCGGGTGTAAGATAGCAAAGACACTTGCGTTTGGGTTAGCGCCGCTTTGCGCCGGGTGTAAGATAGGGTCCTTGGTTTCCTTAACGTTAATTGTCGATTAATTGAACTAACGTTAGCTTATACGTGATCTCAGTAGCTAGCTAGTAGCTTAACTTACTGCATTAACTTAACGTTAGCTTGCTAACATTATGCATCTCAGTCTTAGTTAGCTAACATTATCTCTAGGCTATGTAATATATTTGGGCCACCAGGTGGCCAGTGGGAAAAAAAATATTTTGTGTCTAACCCTGCCAATGGAGACAGTTTTCAACTTTTATAGTTAGCCAACACAACTAGCTAACATTAGGCTAATGTTATACCAGTCTGATCTTCCAATGCAATTCAATTGTCCTGGCGTGGTGCAGCATCAGGTTCAAAGCGAAACGGCTCAATAAATATATCTTTGCCCATTTGTCTAAGCTCAAAATAAGCGCCCCCCCCGAAATACATTCAATTTCACATATGAAAGTAGAAAGGGTTCCAGGGCATTGCAAATATAGCTAATTTAAAATGATAGACATTTACAATTTATATTTACAGACCAATATTATACATAGTACTGTATGTACAGTAGGAAACAATTTACAATTCCTCCATGTATGATGTCATACATCTATGATTCTATTGTCCCAGCATGCATTGGGCGAGAGGCAGGAATACACCCTGGACAGGCCGCCAATCCATCACAGGGCACACACACCATTCACTCACACACTCATACCTATGGGCAATTTAGAGTCTCCAATTAGCCTAACCTGCATGTCTTTGGACTGTGGGAGGAAACTGGAGTACCCGGAGGAAACCCACGCAGACATGGGGAGAACATGCAAACTCCGCACAGAAAGGCCCTCGGCCGGGATTCGAACTCGGTACCTTCTTGCTGTGAGGCGACAGTGCTAACCACTGCACCACCGTGCCACCGACCCAGTAGCAGGCAGGAAGTACAAAAACCGAAGTTTAATGAAGGGGCAAGGCAGCAATCCGTAGTACAACAGGCCGGGTAAAAAACCGGGGAGACAGGGCAACGGTACAAAAAGAGTCCAAAGAGTAGTCACAGAACAGGCAGGGGTCGGAACCGGGAAGGCACAGCAAAGGCACAAAAACAGAATCCAAAATCAGGGTCGCGAGAACACAGGCAGGAGTCAAAACCAGGGAGGCGTAGGAGGAACAAAAAGAAAACAAAACTAAGACAGAATACAAAAATAAAACAACAACAGGAAAAGGACTAGGGATAACAAAAACTCGGAGACAGAAATTGCTCACAGGTGAGAACAATGAGGGTTAACAAGGACCAATAATACAATAACAGGGGAAACGTAAGACACGGACTGGAATGCACATAGACACAATGATAACAAACGGCCTGGGGTTAGCAGGTAGACACATGCACCGCTCGGAGGGGAGGAACGCGGAAGTGGACACACGCGCAGAGATTGAGAAATCACAGATAGATGCAGGGATAGGATAACGAGGAGGGAAATGACAGCTGCAGGTAGAAACTCAAGATGAATTAGTAATTAGTAATGTTAGTAGTGAACTCTAAAACCCTAATGTTAATAGGTTAGCTGGTTAGTATTATATACACATTAGTTTGTTAGCAGGTTAGTATTAAATGTAATCTAACAGTTAGTATGATTAGTACATTAGTATTTTATAAAAATATTAATAAAGCCAGTAGGAAGAAAACAAGATACGAAATACAGAGGAAACCCGAATGTTCCCAAAATCACCCGAATAGTGCATTGACAAAGACAGGGAGTGGAATCTCAGGAAACATGGAACGCGGACTGACAAGGGAACTAGAGTGATGGAACAATACACAAAGTCAGGAAAATAAACAGACAATCACAAGGGTAATGCGGGAAAATAGGCAAAATAAATCAGGAAAAATAATTACACAGAATAAACAGACAGACAAAGTACAGGATCCTGACAGTTATATAAAAAAAGAAATTGATATATTCTTGTCTAGATACCGGTCTAGTTTGTAAATATAAAAGTTGTCCATTATCTGGTGCTTACTCTTTAATAAGCTAACGACCGGATCTTCTTCCAAACCTTTGTTAGGAAAAAGTCTAAAATATCATGAATGGAGCTTTTTATCTTTTCAAACGTACAGTTCCGGATGTCGTGATTTTGTATATCGCGTTGTTTGTATTCGTTTATGTGCTAAAAGTGTGCTTTTGAGACCTCTTTCGCCATGTAATGGGAGTGAATGGAGACAGAAAAAACATCATTCTTCATTGGCCAGTTTCTGACCACTGGAGCAAGTCATGAAGTTGAGATTGAATATTAAGACTCATATCGGGGCCAGGTGGCTATACAACATTATGTTCTAACAAAGTTCAGTATGCCTTTAATGAATAATGAACCATGTAGCATGATATACAAAACATCCCAGAGAAGAACAAGGTTTAGCATAAAAACTATGTCCAAAGGTCTGAGTACTCACTGCGGGTGCATCTTATAAAGAGATCCATCAATTCCCACAGTAGTGCGCAAGCGTGGAACGCCTTTGTTGTCCTTCAGTCGTGTGAGAATACCCCCCAATGTGGCGGCGACAAGGTTGGCAGAACGGAAAGAGACAATGGTGCAGACGTGCTGTACGGCAATGCAATCCTCCTTAGATGGCTCCACACCCAGGCGGGTCAGCACGTCTTTGGCCTTGGACAATCCTTCCTTGCTCCTGGTCATGAGAGACACATAGATACATCTTGCTGGCCTTTCAGATGGATTAAGAAATCCTACTATTCCCATACAGATATTCCACCTTAATGCAAATCAACCTCATTTGCCTGGAGGTATATAGTATAGTCTTATAATTCCCTTATAGGTATGCCTCATAGGACAACTGAAAGTTTAATAAATAAATCAGTGATTGTCAATCTTTGAGAGTCACAGGACCTGCTGGTTTTAAAAAAAACTTTTTTTATTTGTTTCATATTTTTTCCCGTTTTTCTCCCAATTTGGTATCCAATTGAACCCCTATTCTAATTCAATTCCCTCCATGTAGCAACCGCTAGAGAATCACCGCTGCACAACCCCGTCAGCCGGTGGTAGACTGAGGTCGCCACGTCCTTATTCAGGGTGCAGCGACTCCAAGCCTGACCGTGATTCCAACTCGCCCAGGGCCGCTATATGCGCAGCGATTCTCTCTGGGTCCCTCCCCCCACCCGGGAGCAGCTGCCAATTGCCACTTCTACAGGGCACCGGCTATGCTCGGATCTGGCAGGACCGGGCTGCGAACCCCAATCCTCGGGGTACAACTGCACCAACTGAGAGTCTGCGCTTTTACCGCTGTACCACCACGAGGCCCAAGACCTGCTGGTTTTTGTTGTTACTCAGCACTTGAGTAGCACAGCAAATTAGTTAAAGCAGTTGATTACACAACAATACAAGGTCACCTGGGGTTCGTTTCATGAAAGTTGCGACGTGCAAGCTGCGAGATTCGATCGATTTCTCCTGCACTTTTTGGAGTGTTTCACATAGAAATCACAATTGCAAGCCACAAACACATGTCACAAAGCATGGTCATGTCGACAATCCGTAAATCAGCAATCGTTCTCATCCCCCTGCCTCGTTTTGGTGTTGTATCGAACTGTCAATTATCCCGAAACGCAAACTAATAGTGACGCTATCGATTATGGCTACTTTACTGTCTGTAAGATATTCCAAATAATTTTAATAATGAAAATGATGTTACAATTTATCGTGTCTGACCTTATATTATATAATAGATCATATTAAAACTATGTTAATGGCCAAAGCACAATTCACATTTGCCCTTCAGGAAAAAATTAGGGCTGCCCTCAAATAGTCGACTAAACCATTATTTGATCAATAAAACTTGGTCGACCAAAATTTTAATTGGTCGAATCGTCGCAGTGTGAAAAAACGCGAGAGTGGAACTATTCATTCCGGACGTGCACCTTGTAACAAATAATTGAACAGTTTCAGTTTGCTGTGTTTTTTATTTATTCGTTTGTTTATATAATTTATAGCCTATTTATTTGCATATACAGTCAAGCCGGAAAGTCTGCACACCCCTTTCACCTTCTCCATGTTTTATTACGTTACAGACATATTATACAATAGATTGATTTCATTTTTTGTCTCAAAATTCTACACAAAATAGCCCATAATGACAAAGGTTTTTAGACATTTGTGCTAATTTATTAAAAATCAAAATGTAAAATATCATATATGATATGACACCCAAAAGTGTGCTGAGGTGCATTTTGTTTCCACTGATACTGCTTGAGATGTTTCTACAACTTAATTGGAGTCCACCTGTAATAAATTCAATTGATTGGACATGATTGGGGATTGCCAACACCTGCCTATATAAGGTCCCACAGTTGACAGTGCATGTCAGAGCAAACTCCAAGCCATGGGGTCAAAGGAATTATCTGCAGACCTCAGAAACAGGATTGTGTCAAGGCATAGATCTGGAGAAGGGTACGGAAAAATCTCTGCAGCTTTACAGGTCCCAAAGAGCACAGTGGCCACCATCATTCGTAAATGGAAGAAGTTTGGAACCACCAAGAATCTTCCTAGACCTGGCCGCCCGGCCAAACTGAGCAATAGGGGAAGACGGGCCTTGGCCAGGGAGGTGAGCAGGAACCCAAGGGTCACTCTGACAGAGCTCCAGCGTATCCTTGTGGAGATGGGAGAACCTTTCAGAAGATCAACCATCCAGGCAGCACTCCACCAATCAGGCCTTTATGGTAGAGTGGCCAGACGGAAGCCCCTCCTTAGTAAAAGGCACATCACAGCCCGCTTGGAGTTTGCCAAAAGGCACCTAGAGGACTCTCAAACCATGAGAATCAAGATTCTCTGGTCTGATGAAACCAAAATTGAACTTTTTGGCCTGAATACCAAGCGTCACGTCTGGAGGAAACCAGGCACCGCTCATCACCTGGCTAATACCATCCCTACAGTGAAGCATGGCGGTGGCAGCATCATGATGTGGGGATGTTTTTCAGCAGCGGGAACGGGGCGACTAGTCCTGATAGAGGGAAAGATGAATGTAGCTAAGTACACCGAGATCCTTGAAGAAAACCTGCTCCAGAGCGCTCTGGACCTCAGACTGGGGCGAAGGTTTACCTTCCAACATGACAACGACCCGAAGCACACAGCCAAGAGAACAAAGGAGTGACTTCGGAGAACGTCTGTGCATGTTCTTGAGTGGCCCAGCCAGAGCCCAGACCTGAATCCAATTGAACATCTGTGGAAAGAGCTGAAAATGGCTGTGTACCGACGCTCCCCATCCAACCTGACGGAGCTTGCAAGGATATGCCAAGATGAATGGGCAAAAATGTCCAGAAACAACTGTGCCAAGCTCGTAGCTTCTTTCCCAAGACGCCTTGAAGCTGTAATCGCTGCCAAAGGTGCAGCAATCAAGTATTAGGCTAAGGGTGTGTACAGATATGTAACCCCTAAATAAAAGTAAAATAAAATTGCATATTTTCTAAAAACCTGTTTTCACTTCGTCATTATTGGCTATTGTGTGTAGATGTTTGAGGCAAAAAATGAACTCAATCTATTGAAGTATAAGTCTGTAACATAATAAAACGTGGAAAAGGTGAAAGGGGTGTGCAGACTTTCCAGCTTGACTGTATATTTTTTTCCATCTAGTTTTGATAACCGTGAAGTTGCTAAATTAGCTACATTGTTTTTGCTCTTTCGTATCACTGGACAAAAGGCTGCTTTTTTATTTAGTTATTCACTATTTTTAAGTTGTGTGTTGTTATAAAGAGTATAAATAAAAATAACAATAAAATTTCTCATTACTTGTTGTTCCGACACATTCATTTATCGCTTTTTCTATAAGCGTTAAGCAATAAGCAAACCGATGCCATTAATAGGCAGTGCAGGCCAGCAAATCGCAGCCTCTGCTTGTAGCTATAATTAATATTTTAAATGCTCATAATGACGGTTTTGTATTTATCTGTAATATAGTAAACTTACTATAGATCAGATGGAAGTCAAACCATTTTCTAATGCTCAAAAATACATGTTTAAATAAGTAAATTAATATCATAAATGTGCAACGGTTAGTCAACTATGGGTTTGAAGTGACTACAGGTCGACTAAGCAAATCTTTTGTCGGGGGCAGCCCTAGAAAAAATTTAATTTGATAGCCTAATTAGGCTGTGAATAAACTGCATCATCTGCTGAATGATGACAATTAGCCCATACCGATACAGCACCGAGAGTTTAGCACTTTTCAGGGTTTCCTACAGAAGTAACCACAATGACCACAGACTCTCAGCCATTAAAAACATTAACTTCTGTACGTTCTGACCTTGTGTAACCACACAGCATTCATATACAACTTCACACATCCACACAATAAAGCCCCAAGCCTGGGTTATTTTACATTACATTACAGGCATTTAGCAGACGCTCTTATCCAGAGCGACTTACACAGCTTCTTATTACATCTTACTACATTTATCCATTCATACAGCTGGATATATACTGAAGCAATTCAGGTTAAGTACCTTGCTCAAGGGTACAACGGCAGTGTCCTACCTGGGAATCGAACCTGCAACCTTTCATTTACAAGTCCAGTTCCTTAACCATTATACTACACTGCCGCCCCATTTTCTTCTTCTTCCAATTCTTCCCATTGGACAAACGCCTTTAATCCGCCTATCAGAAGCTCAGTTTAAAATTGCCTCATCACATTTACATTCTTCAGAGTCTGTCTGCCTACTAAACAAACTGTGAAAGCTTAGTGGTTACATGTTAGGATCCTGTAATTCTGTCTGTTTATTCTTTATTTGTTATTATTTTTCCTGTTTTCTTTCCCTCGCGATTGTCAGTCCGCGTTCCATGTTTCTGAGATTCCACCCCCTGTCTTTGTCATTGCACTATTCGGGTGATTTTGGGAACATTCAGGTTTCTTCTGTATTTCGTATATCTCGTTTTCTTCCTTCTGGCTTTATTTATATTTGTATATAATACTAATGTACTAATCATACTAACTGTTAGATTAGATTTAATACTAACCTGCTAACAAACTAACATGTATATAATACTAACCTAGTAACATTAGGGTTTTAGAGTTCACTACTAACATTACTAATTACTAATTCATCTTGAGTTTCTACCTGCAGCTGTCATTTCCCTCCTCGTTATCCTATGCCTGCATCGATCTGTGATTTCGCATTCTCTGCACGTGTCCACTTTCGTGTTCCTACCCTCTGAGCTGTGCACTTGTTTACCTGCTAACTCCAGGCCGTTTGTTATCATTGTGTCTGTGTATTCCAGTCCGTGTCTTACGTTTCCCGTCATTGTTTTATTGGTCCCTGTTAACCCTCACTGTTCTCACCTGTGAGCAATCTCCCCTCCCTGCTTCTACACACCTGATTCCCATTATGTCTGTCTCCCTCTGTGTATATATACCTTGTCATTTCAGTGTTTCTTCGCGAGTTCCTTGTACTATATTTTGCTTCTGTGTTGCCTGTTTTTTCCGAGATTCTGCCCGAGCTGTTCGTTTATTCTGTTTTCTAGTTTTTGTTTCCCTAGTTTTTGCCTGTTGTTGTTTTGTTTTGTATTTAGTCTGTTTTGTTCTCTTTTGTTCCTCTTACGCCTCCCCGGTTTTGACCCCTGCCTGTGTTCTCGCGACCCTGGTTTTGGATCCTGCTTTTGTACCTTTGCTGTGCCTTCCCGGTTTGACCCTTGCCTGTTCCTTGACCACTCTTTGGACTGTGCTTTGTACCGATGCCCTCTCTCCCCGGTTTTTGACCCTGCCTGTTTACCACGGATTGCTGCCTAGCCCTTTTATTAAACTTTGTTTTTGTACTTCCTGCCTGCGCTTGGGTCCTTCCCCCACCAACACCTAACATTACAGTGTTGTGCTACCATGTAGCAGGTTGGCAGTTCGATTCTCACTTGATCCTAACATTTATTTATTTTTGGTACACAATTTCAGGTACGACAAGACAAAAGTCTTATTTGGTCTGCTCATTTGTGTTAAGTTCCTTTGGCCTAGCGGTCAAGATCTTGCTTTTACATTTTGTATTTTCCCTGGTCCGAAGGTTGTAATTACAAGTTTCTGAGGTAGGCTACCTGGAACACAGCAATAGGCAGGACAGTAGCCTACCGGAAAAAAAAATCCATGTATGTGCAGCTACGTTATGGCCTTGTGCTTAGTGGGCCTGACATCGATGCAGGAGTTCCCAGATTCACGTTACTTTTTACTGCAGCTACACCAGTCATCTTCCCACATATCACATTAGCAGCTGTTTCTTCCGTGTAGCCTACCCTTTTAAACACCTTCATAGGCCATTTCTTTCAGCTAGGATGTGTTCGCATCTAGCCTATTATGCATGCATATCTCCATATAGACTTGGTTCATTCATTTACTTGCTTCTTCATGATCAATAGCTCAGGTGGTGGTGTTCATTGTATTTCATTAGACATTAAATACATAGTTCATCTACAAACTGTTTTAATGTAATTGTGGGTTATCGGTAATAAAATAAATGTTCTCATTCTCGTCAGTAGAGGGCGTTATGGTTACGCGTATGCCTTCAGTAGGAGTCTGCATGTATTCTGTAGGGCTGCCCCCGACCAAATATTTGCTTAGTCGACCTGTAGTCGTCAGTTCAAACCCATAGTGATATTAATGTAATCATTTAAACATATTTTTGAACATCAGAAAATGGTTTGACTTCCATCTGATCTACAGTAAGTTTACTATATTACAGAGAAATACAAAACTGTCATTATGAGCATTTAAAATATCAATTATAGCTACAAGCCCATGCTGCGATTTGCTGGCATCGGTTTGCTTATGGCCCGCACTGTAGGCTATTAACGGCATTGAAAAAGCGGTAAATGGGCCGTCGCGGTAGTAGAGCGGTAAAAGCGCCGACTTTCAGTCGGTGTGGTTGTGCTCCGAGGATCGGGGTTCGCGCCCCGGTCCTGCCAGATCTGAGCATAGCCGGCGCCCTGTGGGAGCAGCAATTGGCGGCTGCTTCCGGGTGGGGGGAGGGGCTCGGAGAGAATCGCTGCGCGCATAGCGGCCCTGGGCGAGCTGGAATCACGGTCAGGAGCTAGGAGGAGTCGCTGCGCCCTGAAGAGGACATGGCGCCCTTCCGTCCTACCGCCGGCTGACGGGGTTGTGTAGCGGTGATTCTCCAGCGGTTGCTACACGGGGGGAATTGAATTAGAATAGGGGTTCAATTGGCTACTAAATTGGGAGAAAATGGGGAAAAATCGGAAACAAATTTTTTTTTAAAGAAAAAGTGGTAAATTAATGTGTCGGAACAACAACCAATGAGACATTTAACATTGTTATTTTTATTTCTACTCTTTATAACAACACACAACTTAAAAATAATGAATAACTAAATAAAAAGGCAGCCTTTTGTCCGGTGATACGAAAGAGCAAAATCAATGTAGCTAATTTAACTTCACGGTTATCAAAACTAGATGTAAAATAATCTTTTATTTTCTCAAATAAATAGGCTATAAATTATATAAACAAGCGAATAAATAAAAAACACAGCAAACTGAAACACTTAAGAGAAATATCAAAAACAGGCCAAAAGAAAGATTAATTAGGCTATAATCTAGGCTATATTAGCAACGTAAAAAAGTGTTTTAGCCTACTTGTGACCAGCGAACCTTGTCACATTAGGCCTACTCACTGCTGTTTTTCTTCCGATCGCAGTCTTCTCATATTATGTGTGTGGAACACGAGTTTGTTGACGTTGCTCGGGAGAAGTGAGCTCCGCGTTTTGCAGACAATGAAGCCGGCCTTTGAGAAGATGCGCTGAATGAAAGGTGAGTTGTTGCTTGCAGAGTTTACATTTAACTTTTTTGGGGTCATACTTTAGACGCTAGAAATGCTCGCATACTTTTGATTTTCTCTCAGACATTCTAGACAACTGATCTATTGTTTAATTAATATACACCAATTGTTTGTTACAAGGTGCACGTCCGGAATGAATAGTTCCACTCTCGCATTGTTTTTCAGTCTTGCATATTATTATTATGTATTTATTGATTTATTTATTTGGAATATTTGGATTTCTATAAAAACCTGTGTGGTTCAACAGAGCTATGTGTTCACAAAATTCTGTTTGCAAATAAGAAAATGATACTATTACTTATTTGCCATCATCTGACCCACAAACATACAGTAGGCTACATTAACAGGGCAAATATGTACGGATACGTTTGTAAAAATGCTATATGTACGCTATTTTCTAGGTCAAAATATTACTATTTTTATCTGAATTTATTTATTCATCCCCCTTTTGTGTGAGGGGGAGTGTAAGGTTCGGAGAACCAAACGCGACTGATAAGGATTTCTAAAAGCGTATCTAGAGAGAGATACGCCACAAAACGCGGAATAATCCGCACCAGGACTGGGATAACACAGGATCGGGAGCAAAACTTCCCTAGCACAAGGCAAAACAAAGCAACCTCCAAAAACTGAGGCGATCTCGATAAACTGCGAGAATAACTAACATAAGATCCTCACGCACTAAATAATTAGGCATAACAAGAGGTAATGAAACAAAACAAAACTCAAAAAAACAAGTGAAAGAAAAGAATACAAAAAAACTGTTAGCCAAAGCTCTTGTGGCAAAAGAGCTGAACACAACTGGCAACAGGTAAAAAAAGAATAAAGGATAAAGAAAGATTGGAAAGGAAAGAGAAAACCAATCTAATCCTAAATCTTTATAACCGGACATGCTGCGTTTCCTATTAGAACGAACCAGAAATGCAGCGACCGAAATTCCTATACCTTACCGACTTCTCAAAGTGCGGAAATGCGGTCCTGGTATTTATAGCCCGCAGGAAACGCAAAACAGGTGAAGGGAATAATTGTCAGGCAAGACACGAAAACCAAAGACGTAGAAAAACAAAGGCTTCAAATAACCATGACATTTTGTCTATTGTACATGATGGTTCTTGATATAAATGAGTGTAATTATTCATCAACTGTTTAAAACATTCATTGAAATCATATGTTGTTCCATGAGGCACAATCTCTTCACATGCTAAGATGAAAAAACACAGAGCTAAGTTTCATTAAATAATTTAGGAAAGTTTGGATAGCATTGCTTTGGAATAGAGCTAGTTTATTTAGTGTGTGCTACGATAGGCAATATTGTTAGTTGTAACTTGGCCACATTTTGAAATCAATACTTTTAAAGGCAGGTCTAGTTTTTGCAAGTTGGGATTAAGGACTTACAGACAGTGCTTTGTAGGCTATGAGTGAGTAACTTGGCATTTTTTACGTTGAAAATGTCTTTTTGTTGAGATTAAGGCAACAAGCAAGATTGTTTCACTCTTCTGTTGTGCGTGGGCTGGCCACGGGTGTGAGGAGCTATGGCTGCAAGTGGTATTCAATTGGAATTATGCATTCTAATATAAAAATGTAATTTGAACTATTTCTTTTATTTTAACTATTAGGTATCCCTAGTAGCCTAGGTCTAATATAGCCTACACTTTATAGTAACATTATTGCTATTTGTTATATTCAAATTAAACCTAGCCATTGTCACCTAGAAGCCATCCATTATAATGTCACAAAGCAGTGACACAAATTGCCCACACAGTTGCTCCAAATGTAGCTGTCATGTGTGCTCCCATTTAATCCCTGGGCATCACATACAACTTGTAGGCTATGTTTATCTTGTGGTACTTTTCTACACACAAAAGTGTGTTCGTTCTCAGTCGGTGCCCTGGTGGGAATTTGCGTCTCGTTTCTGTGTTCGTTGCAGGCTGGGCGTGGTCCCCGTTCAGTTCCATGTATTCTCCCCCTCTCTATTTAAGTTCCCCTGTTTCACAGTCTCATTGCTAGTTTGTTTTCTCTGCTCCGTTTGAGATCACTCCCGGCCAGTCTGTTTGCTACTCTGTTTTGCCCTAACCTGTTTGTTCTGTTCCTCATTCCAGCCCGCCCAGCCTGCCTCTTGTTCTGCCCTGTCCAGCCCAGTTCACTTCTCCTGCCCTGCCTTAGTTCGCCAACCCCGTATCCAGCCAGTCACCTTTAGTTTTTCCTGCTTGCTTGCTTGCTTGCACGCAACTTTGCTGGCTTAAATAAACACGCTTCTAGGTGGAGTTTTCATCGAGTCTGTCTCAGAGTCTTGCATTTGGGTCCAGTCCAGTACTCAGTCGTAACACTCCTTTCACTTGACGTCTGTGTTGCGGCTTGAGAAACGGAATGAAATCAACATGTACAAACCCCAATTCCAAAAAAGTTGGGAAAGTATGTAAAATGCACATAAAAGCAGAAAGCAGTGATTTGTAAATTCTCTTTTACAATACAGTATATTTAATTGCAAACAGTACAAAGAAAATATATTTAATGTTTTACCTTATCAACGTCATAGATTTTTTTCAAAGAAGATTATTTCTGGAGCGTGAATCTATCTCCGCACAATCAAAGGAAATGCCATACTTGCGAGGAAATAATTGGATGTGCCAGCGGCCTGTAGTCGTGGCACTGTTATTTTCGATTTGCGAGCGATGCATTTTCGTGAAACACGTTTTGACAAGAAATTGCGATCTGTGAGTGGAATTCCTCGCTTTTGTCTTTTAGTCTGAGTCGGTTGCTGATCTTAGGCAAAAACTAAAAATCCTTGGCTCTCCAGGATTGAGGATCACTGATTTACTGACTTAAATCACATTATTAAGACTAACATGCAATACTGATCAGTTGAATTCATAAGAATTCTATAAGAATCCAAACACACATCTATTAACATCTTAAAACATCTTCGGTAATCTTAAACTACAAACCTATCTACAATATCTTCCACATTATTAACTTGAGTAAGTTATTGCTGCCTGAAAATGGTAACTCAGATGAATACATTTTGGGGGTGTCCTAGGGTGATGATAACTCACTTTTCTATGGCGGAAACATGTTTAGTTTCAATTTTCCCTTTTGTTAGAAGCTCAGGAGTGATCTGACCCTCAAACAACAAGCCCTCCTTGGCCATCTTGACCAGAATGAGTCGAACAAGCTCTCCCATGTACATCCCACTGGCCATCTTCTCAAACCTGAAAGTACAGAAATGCACAATGAAGCTCAACAAATAGAAAATTTGACAGCATCAGTCAATGACTTACAGAACTTTTTGAAAAATGCTAGTTAAAGATGACAAAATAAGCTACAATTGTATATAATTGGTTCATGAGCTTAGTGGGTGGGGATTTATTTATAGAGCGCTAGATAAAACCATCCATTTGCCTCACCGCGGACGGAGCTAACCACCTCGGACAGAAGACTATCGTCTGAAGACTTTACTGCGACTGAAGGAAACCCAGTAAACCCCCTGAGGTAAGAAGCATTTAAGATAATAATTAACCATAAATATTACTTCAGAAACTATTTTATTTTGAATAAAATCCTGTTTTTGTACCGCAGACTTTCTTAGATTGTCACTTGAAATTCGATAAGGTAGCTAACGTTCGTGTAAAGCTCTACCTTCAAATGAGAAGCCACTGTGTTATTCTTCCCCCAGCTCATTTTGAGATGAAATTGTGAAAAAGTCTGTCATACAATGAATAAGTGAAGTGATAACGTTAGATGTGAATATTTTCCGTATTTAGTCTAGACGTTGATAACTAAATAATAGCTAACTAAAGCTAAAACCAGTAACGCTAGTCTAACAGCTAGCTCTCAGCGTCTCGGCGCGAACAGCCTTTTATTTTCTGAAGCGTTTTTGTTTTCTTAACTTGTAACGTTAGCTCTGCTGTCTGTCTTGCTAGCTTTATAAATGTTATACTCAACTATTAGTCTCATCAATAGAAAGTACTAACTAGCTAGTGTTATAACATAACGTTATGTCTAAATTGAAGGTAACTTATTGTTATTGATCAGTCCTGTCGAAAGTGAATGGAGAAGGGAACTAAGCAGCAAACATTTACTAACGTTAGCTTCAAGTTTTATTTTCTGATTGACGTTTTTGACTTGAGCAAGATTAGCCTGTTTAGACAAATATGACAAAAACATCATTCAGTTGAGCCAATGTCACTGATGATTTAGGTCTGTTCATTCAAAACAATCTTTTACATTGATGGACATTATGCTATGTAGTCTAACATTGTGTTATTGTTGTGCTTTTTATATAATGTTATTCTGGAGCATAGTGTTTTCTGTAAAATGTCATTCTCACTATACACCCCTTTAATGACTCAGAAATGGTTTTATATGTTATGGATTAATGAAATGGCAACTGATAATATACTTATCTATTACAGCGATGGATGGGCATTATGCTTGTGTCCAGAATAGCTATTTTATCTATTCCTGACATAAGCATAAAGTGTTTGCTGTAAGATGTTATTATTGCAAGTATACAGCCCTTTAATGACTCAGAAATGGTTTTATATGATATGTTATGGATTAATGAAATGTTAAATGATTACATATTTATGTATTGCAGCAAAGGATGGAAATTTAGCCATCTGATACAGTCCCTGAAGAGAAGGAGGGTGCTGAGGGTCATTGCAGAGCACGGCACGGAGGAGCATGAGGGCATGCACTTACTGTTATCTTCTTGATTCTTGAATATACTGAAGGTATTTATGCTTGACCATAGATTTGTCTGCTGTATCTGTACTAATACATTAATGATTTTACTGTAAATAAATCCAATGCATTCATTTTACGGGCATCAAAAATGATATTTGCCATGGTTTGTATCTTGCTTTTATTTGTTTTGCAATGTTATCCATTTACTTAGTTCATCCATTCACTATGTTATACATTTTTTTTAAATAAAGTGTGTGTTTCATTGAACACATAAATTGTATATTTCAGTGTATGTGTCTTTCAATTTAGCATTATATCAACCAATTCTGAAGTGGCCCATTAGGAGTATGGATAAGTGGTAATGTGAAATGCCAATGAACCTAACATTCTAATTAAACAATGTTTTTGCCTTTTCCCATACATCACTAAGAGGTTATAACTTTTGAGCAGTAAATGATAAATCTCTTCTGATTTGTACTCTATATCACTAACAAAATAGTGAAGATACCACACAGTTTGTCTCCCGTGATCTCGAACATGAAATGTTTAAAAACCTAGTTTTCTCATGGAGAATAGCCATTTAGAAAGTTTTTTTATTATTATTTATTTTGTGAATTGTTTTAATAATTGATGATATTGTGTTAAAGTAAGCATATTATTGTATATAAATGGAAAGCTCCAGTTATCCCGTTTAAAAAGGTATATTATCTGTAGGGGTGTGACATAATATGATCACACCACAAACAGGTTTGCATACTCATGTCATATTTTCAACGAACCTAACATTCTAAAGCGTTTTTTTTTGTTGCATTTTCTTACCCATCACTGAAGTGGTTATAACTTTTGAGCAGCAGAAGAGAAATCTATTCAGATTCCTATTCTATATCACTCACACAATGGTGAAGATATCATACACTGTAAGTTTCCCTCTATCTTGAACATGAAATGGGTAAAATAGTAGGTTTCTCATTAGAAAATAGCCATTTAGAACGTTTTATAAATTTAGTTGGTGAATGTCTTTCCATAATTGATGATATTGCTATCAAGTAATCCTATTGTTTTTTATATCACTTGAAAGCCCCAGTTACCCTGTTTACAATGGCATATAAAGTTTAGGTATCTGATTTAATATGATCACACCACAAACATTTTTGCAATGCATGTTAAGAAATAGAATGGAATAGAATGTTGACCCAATATTCTCTCAGGCTGGAAAGGGTTAAAAACATGTGCTACAGGAAAGGCTCAGCTATACCATTATTCACAGGAACATTGTTTCAGTAATCACATCAGTGTAATGGAGTCCCATTACTTACAGCTGTTTCCCAGGGTTTGGGGAGCCTCTGTCAATCTCTCTGTCAAACTCTGTACGGATGTCCTCCAGAGAGCCATCATCGCCAAAAGCCCCCCACTCAGTGTTGATGCACATCCTGCCCTCGTCCCCCTCCACCAAGTCAATGTGCCTTAGCTCCTCCATATAGCATGCGTTGGTGCCTGTACCTGAGTTTTGTCAGGAAATGAACTCATCAGCAGCAGCCTTTTGTGTGAACACCATAAAGTAATACACCAAGCATGTGTGCCACTCTATTCTGGCCAAGTTGGTTACCATCATGCTCCTCCAATCACAGGAATCAACTTTACTCCATTAAATTCACACCTTTCTATTCCACTCACTACAAGTAATTGTAAAACCCATTGTACATAACACACTGTTGTATTGTACTCAGCAGGTGGCTTTTAAGTTCAACACATACTTACAGAATCTATTATAAATGGCACTTGAGAATATCAAAAATGTCATGAAGAACAAAATCTGTGGAGTTTGTCTTGATTTAACAGACTGGTCGACTGATCCCTTAACTCATTCATGGCTACTGAAGTATAATCAGGTTGCATATTAAAACCTCTTCTTCTTCTTAATAAGAATACATTGTATGTAAAACATTACTGTTCTGTTTCAGGACTTATTTCTTATTATTATTTTGCATTTCTGAAGGCTAAACACAAAAATGTAGTCATATAAAAGGTTTAGAACATTACAAAAAAAATACTTTTGAGAAAAACATGTATTATGAAATTACATGAGTCGAGTTAGTTATGTGTTGTTTTGAATATGCATTACAAATTACAGATCCATGAAACATGACAGTACACTACCGATGATACAGGTTTTACATTTAAGTATCAAATTTTAAAAATGGCAATTAAGCTTTGCTTTTCACCCACTACTCACTCATGTCCTAATTCTTCCAACTGTATTTAACCTTACCATACCTGCCTGTTCTATTAAACTACTGCACATATTTAGTCATACCAAAGCATGCTAACACTGAAAATCCTAAACCATTTTCCTCCCAGACATACTGTGTGAGGTGGCTGGGTCGGAGGACCAGACGCAACCGTGAGGGGGATCATAAAGTACTCGAGGAATGGAGTACCACAAAAAGGGGACAGGAGTTAGAACTCAGCGAACAGAGCAGAGAAAAATAAACAAAAAGGAAAAATAACTCCCGGCGTACAGCGAAAGTATAGCAACCCAGAAAAGTGGGCGAAAAGCTTGCAGACTCGAGCAGGTATTAGGAAAAAAGGAAAGGCCTTTAGCTCAATAGATGACTGAGCAATAAAGAGGCGAAAACAAGAAAAGGTAACAAAGGTTACTGCCTCAGAGAGGACAGGGGAAAAACCAATGCAAGGAACAGAATGTGCAAACGCGAAAACAAACTCCTAAATAAGAATATCTAACGTGCACCTACAGGCAAGTCCCGTAAAGCAAAGCTTAAAAGCAAAGTGGTTGTCTGAACCTATACCTGTTACCGGCTTTGCGTGGCAAAGTAAGACACAAAAGCCCAGAGTCACGAGGGAACGGAGCTTACCATGCCACAGCGTGACACCTATTTTAACCCTCACAAGACCAGCCAACCCAGTTCAGTTCTGCAATACAATTCATCTTGTAGTCTATTGTACAAACCCCAATTCCAAAAAAGTTGGGACAGTATGTAAAATGCACATAAAAGCAGAAAGCAGTAAATTCTCTTTTATATATATTTAATTGAAAACAGTACAAAGAAAATATATTTAATGATTTTTGTACATTTCACGTTAATTCAGAATTTTATGCCTGCAACACATTCCAAAATAGTTGGGACAGGGGCAAAATAAGACTGGGAAGGTCAAAAAAACACCTGTTTCGAGCATTCCACAGGTAAACAGGTGAAGGGAATTGGGGGGTGGGCTTAGATTAAGCTGTAAATTACACGGGAATAGTATGGAACCCATGGTTTGCTAAATGGCTGTAAGTCATCAAGGGTCTGAGGTATCAAATGAGCCTCAAACCATCACTCTGCTGCCAGATATTTGAAGGGTTGTTTTCTCCTGACTTATTTTTCCATAGAGTTCAATAGGAAAATGAGTCATGAAAAACAACCTTTATAGTGATCCGTCCATATCTACTGCATATTTGGCAACAGGGTGATGGTTTGAGGCTCGTTTGATACCTCAGACCCTTGCTGACTTACAGCCATTTAGCCAACCATGGGTTCCATACTATTCCCGTGTAATTTACAGCTTAATCTAGTCCCACCCCCCAATTCCCATAAAGATCCATTCAAATGCAGAGAGGTTATAGCATCACTTGTAAGAGTACCTGAAAATAAGATATCAAGTCTTTTGATATCCTTTTATACCCAGTCATGATAGCATCACCTGTTTACTTGTGGAATGTTCCAAACAGGTGTTTTTAGAACCCAGTCTTTTTTTTTGCCCCTGTCCCAGCTTTTTTGGAACATCTTGCAGGCATCAAATTCAGAATTGGCATATATTTACAAAAATCAATAAACTTGATAAGGTAAAACATTAAATATCTTTTCTTTGTACTGTTTTCAATTAAATATATGTGTCATGGTTATTAGCGGCCTCTGCTCTTTCTGCGTTCGGTTTTCTCCTTGGCATCGTCGGGACATTCTATCGGATTTCTTCCATTCCGGTGTTTGATTCTCGCCCGGCTATTATCCCTTACACCTGTCTTGGTTTTCCTGCCTATTATAAATAGCTCAGGACTTCCGCCTTCCGGCACTTCGATATTGTCTTTGCTATGTTCACAACGAAGTCGGTAAGGTATAGGAATTTGGTCACTGCACGTCTGGTTCGTACGAATAAGAAACGCAGCAAGTCCGGTTAAAGAATTAGGATTAGATTGGTTTTCTTTTTTCTTTCCAATCTTTCTCTTTATCCTTTATTCTTTTTACCTGTTACCTTTTGTGTTCAGCTCTTTTGCCACAAGAGCTTTGGATAGCAGGTTCTCTTTTCTGTTTCATTCCTTCACTTGTTCTATCGAGTTTTTCTTTGTTTCTCTACCTCCTGTTACGCCTAATGATTTAGTGCGTGAGGTTTTTTTGTTATTCATTCACGCTGTTTATCGAGACTCGTCTTCTTTTGAGGTTGCTTTGCTTTGGCTTGTGCTAGGGAAGTTTTACTCCCGTTCTTTTGTTTACCTCCCTCCGGTGCGGTTCATTCCGCGTTTGTGGCGTATCTTTCTAAGAAACACTTTTAGAATCCTTATCGGTCGCGTCTGGTTCTCCGAACCTTAACACAACCCTCACAATATGTAAAAGAGAATTTACTCTTTCTGCTTTCTGCTTTTATGTGCATTTTAAATACACATAACAAAGCATAAATAAATGTTATACTTATATATGACATTCATTTCTGAAAATGTGATTCTATTTACCTATAATGATGCCAACTTCACAGCGCTGGTCATCAAACCCACAGGTCATCATCGTTCCTACTGTATCGTTGACCACTGCCATTATGTCAGCATCATAGTCCTGAAAAAAAATCAGTTATGAAATAAATATTTTCACAACAAGGATTACACTCTGATATTACTCATCTTGGATTCAAAAGTATTTCTAAATTAGTGTTTGTGCTTGTATTCAGTAAATTTCACAAGCTTATGCTTTCTTCTTCATGTTTTGACTTAATGTTTAGGGTTCCAAATTCATCTGAATGTATAGGGTTCCAAATAGCATTGTCTTGAGATAATATTATTTTGCAAGTAAAGAATCCCTATCCTTGCATCTGTATACTAACATTTGCAGCTGCTTGAATTGTTTTTTAAAAATTAATATCTTTATATGAAAGATAGAGGGCAGCATGTAATCTTCAAATGCACTTAGCCACTTTAAGGGTATATTTATGTCAATCAAGTCAAATGAGAACCTCTGCAGATGAATATGGACAAGAAAGACAGAGGTTATAGGTAGGGCCACCAGTTTCTCAACATTTCTCGCATGAACTTCAGTCCTCTGCCAGAAAGAGGTTGATGGCACTTTTTGTCAAGCCACATGTCAAACAATTATCCCGATATCATCGCCCATTCATCTAAATTGAAAAAGTAATTGCCACTAATTAAGCACACATGATGATTGACAACATGAAGTTTACAAGGGACACTGACATGTTAAATTCTGTTCTGAGGACATGCGGCAATATTTTTACATTTTTTTGCTTGAAGCAGTGGGGAAGTCACATTAAGAATTCAGTAGTTATAAAACGTTTAACTTGTACAAAAATAATTAAACAAACAAGACCTTGGGCTCTATCTTGGCGATCTTAGTGCTTTGTCTTAACGCATGGCGTAAAGTGCATTTAGGGCGTGTCCAAGTCCACTTTTGTTAGTTTGATGGCGTGTTTTTTGAGCACTAAGCATGGCGCTGCATGCAAATGGGCCTAGTCTATTCATTAATTATAGGTGTGTTTTGGGCGTGACATGCAATAAACCAATCAAAATGTCATATCCCATTCCCTTTAAAAGCCAGCTTTTCCACCTTGGTGGATTGCTTATATGATGGCGAAACAGACATGCTCGTGCATGTTTAGTCCGATCAAGGAATAGGCTATAAGGATCAATAGTATGATCAATATTATTTGGACTAACCATTATGAGTTCCCGGTAATTCCCGACAGTGCTGTTATTTTAGAAAATATATGCGGTTAAATGCAGTTAAAGCACCTGCAACAGCTGAGAATAAGCTACCAATGGCTTCCGTCTCACCTTAGAAAATTAGGGTTGTGTATCGTTTGAAATTTTTCGATAACAATACCAAAACCGATACCCTTAATTCGATACGATACCTGGACAATACTTTTCCCGATACTTTATATCAGGGCTGCCCAACCCTGTTCCTGGAGATCTACCGTCCTGTCGGTTTTCATATCAACCCTAATTTGGCACACCTGATTCTACTAATGAGCCATTAGTAATGAACCACCAGCTGGTGCGGGTTTCTTTTTTGTGGAGAAAAAAGACGGGAGTCTGAGGCCTTGCATTGATTATAGAGCATTAAATGACATCACTGTTAAAAATCGCTATCCGCTGTCACTCATGAATTGCGCATTCGAGCGCCTCCAGGGGGCGTCGATGTTTACTAAGCTCGACCTCCGTAACGCTTATAATTTAGTGCGGATGCGTGAGGGAGACAAGTGGAAAACAGCTTTTTAACACTCACACCGGACACAACGAATATCTAGTGATGCCATTCAAATTAGTTTTTGTCTATTTAGACGATATTTAAATTTCCTCTGCCAATCTCGCTGAGCACATTGTGCATGTCAAGCAGGTATTGAAAGCACTTCTCAAAGCTCAACTTTACATCATGGCTTAGAAGTGCATTTTCCACTTTGACTCTGTTTCCTTCTTGGAGTTTACTGGCCTACCCCAGAATCCGTTAAACAGGTGCAGCGATTCCTGGGTTTTCACATTTTTATAGGCGATTTATTTGCAATTTTAGTGCATTGGTTGCACCTATTATGGCCCTCACTAAAAAGACTGTGCCCGCGCAGTTTCAATGGAACCCAAAGGCAGAGGCGGCCTTCACTGAGCTAAAAAAGAGATTTAGCTCAGAGCCCATTTTGATCATTCCCAACCCCTCCCTCCCCTTTATGGTAGAGGTTGATGCCTCTGAGTTGGGGGAAGGGGCTATTTTATTCCAGCGTTCGCTCCAGTATCAAAAGGTTCATCCGTGTGCCTACCTTTCTAAAGGCCTGATTCCGGCTGAGAGAAATTATGACGCAGGGGACCGGGAGCTTTTAGCAGTTAAATTGGTGCTGGAGGAGTGGAGACATTAGCTTGAGGGGGCTGAGCATCCTATCACGGTGTGGACTGATCACAAAAATCTTGAGTACATTCAGAGCGCTAAATGATGTCATTCTTGACAGGCCCACTGGTCGTTGTTCTTCGCTCGGTTCAATTTTTTTTAACCTATCGACCGGGCTCCAAGAATGTTAAACCTGATGCGCTCTCACAGTTTTTTGACCGATCAGGGGATGACCGTCCCCCTGAGCCAATCATCCCCACTGCTCAGATTCTGGTCCCAGTCACGTGGGACATTGAATCCCTGGTGCTAGGTGCTCAGCAACAGGAGCCGGGTGGAGGACCCCCTAATTGCCTGTTCGTGCCCTCTCAGGTCCGGGCCCAGTTATTGCAATGGGGGCATTCCTCCTGTCTGGCGAGTCATCCTGGTGTCCACCGCACTAAAGATTTTTTAGCTAGGCAATTTTGTTGGATATGCTAGTTTCTGCTTGCTCTGTTTGTGCTCGCAACAAAGGGTCACAACTCTCGCCATCCGGGCTCTTACGCCCACTGCCCGTCCCGAGTCGCCCTTGCAGCCATATCGCCTCAGATTTCGTGACCGGTCTACCCCCTTCTGACGGTCACACTACTATCCTGGTGGTGGTGGATTGCTTCTCTAAACCAGGCAATTTTATTCCCCTTATTAAACTGCCTTCAGCTCCGGAGACCGCACGTTTAATAATGAATCACGTCTTTAGAGTTCATGGCCTTCCCCAGGATGTGGTATCTGATCATGGGCCCCAATTCATTTCCAAATTTTGGCAGGCGTTTTGCACTCTTTTAGGGGCTTCGGTCAGTCTCTCATCCGGGTTCCACCCAGAGACTAATGGGCAGACTGAACGGACCAACCAGTCCATGGAAAACACCCTCCGCTGTCTGGCCTATGCTAACCCCACCCCCTGGAGTAGACTTCTAACGTGGGCGGAATATGCTCACAACACGTTGCGTGACGCTTCTACAGGTCTCTCCCCATTTGAGGCCCAAGTCGGCTATCAGCCTCCATTGTTCCGTGAACAAGACAGGGACGTAGGGGTACCATCCGCCCAAGCCTTCGTTCGTCGGTACCGTGCCACCTGGAGGAGGCTTCAGCGCTCTCTTCTGAGTGCGGTGGCTAATCAGAAGAGGCTCACTGACAGGCGACGCCGTCCGGCGCCTTCCTATTGTGTGCACTTTCCATGTCAGGTGGTACAACCAATGTAAAACTAGGAAAATTTTATTTTATCATGAAACTCTTTATTATATTTAAAAATTATATGTATGAATTTGATAGCAATGGCAAAAGCTAATACAAGCATCCAAGTAGGAGCCCATTTAATTAGAAATTAGTTGCAAGTCAGGTGGCGCAACCAGTAAGTCAGGTGGCACAACTGCAAGGAATGTCACTGTATGAAATAAATAATGTTATTTAAAGCTCTAAGATTATCTATTACATTTCTAAAATGTTTATTAGTTTTAAGATGTTATACACTTTAAAACCTTTTTCATGATTTATAATTCTAGATTTAGAGTTTCTGAAATCTGAGTTTGCATGTTGAACTATTGAATGTATATTTATGCATTGTCCTGTGTGGTACGACATGATAAGGTTTAGAATAGGCCTTCCCTACAGAAAGACAGTAAACAATATAAGTTTGAACACAAACTTCAAGTTGGCTTGAAAAAGCAAAGGACAGAGTACACTATATTTTGGTAATAGACATTAGGCATTACACAACAAACAATAGACATTGTTAGCAATGGCGTTTATTAGTATGAGCATGTTGAACTGAAATAGGCTATATGAACTGAAAGCTGAATGGAA
The DNA here is from genome assembly GCA_029718625.1 of Synaphobranchus kaupii. Lineage (NCBI taxonomy): Eukaryota > Metazoa > Chordata > Actinopteri > Anguilliformes > Synaphobranchidae > Synaphobranchus > Synaphobranchus kaupii. Next base: position 79,342,190 of record CM056379.1, read on the forward strand.
CTGAATGAATACAAGTTCTATTAAAAACCATGAATGAGTAGAAATTGCACAGGCTTTACCCATCCAATAATTCCTATTGACTTAAAAGTTTTTTTAAAGTGGAATACCATTAATTGTATGAAATCTTTCAAAATGGATGAAGAGGTGGTTGCTAAGTTCTTTCTAGGTGGTTGCTATGGTCTTACTTGTTGGTTGCTAGGGTCCCTGTTGGTTAATAGGGTGTTACGAGGGGATTGCTTGGTAGTTGCTAGGGTCTTACTGGGTAGTTGCTAGGGTGTAGTAGCTGGTTGCTAGGGTGATATGAGGTGGTTACTAGCCGGTTGCTAGGGTGTAGTAGATGGTTGCCATGGTATTACTAGGTGGTTGCCATGGTATTACTAGGTGGTTGCTAAGGTGTTACTAGGTGGTTGCTAGCGTCTTACCAGGCGATAGGGTTTTAATATGTGGTACAATGAAAGCATATAATTCTGCTAGAGTGCATAGGCCTCAGAAGTCATGTCGTCATTTCCTCCAAATTAGTATGAGCATGTTGAACTGAAATAGGCTATATGAACTGAAATCTTAATGGAACTGGATGAATACAAGTTCTATTAAAAACCATGAACGAGTAGAAAACCCACAAGCTTTACCCATCCGACTTTAAATTTTAAGGGGAATATACCATTAATTGTATGAAATCTTTCATTACAGTGTATCTAATCAATCTATTGCACAGTAGCCTATTCCAGTTGCTATGTACCGAATGTGATCTCGTGATGTATCCTGTTTTTGATCAATTTACTATTTTTACTTCAATAGAGACTTGACTTTTATTTGAAATAAAAATGCAATTATTCAGCATATTTCCTGTCATTACTAATGTTGTCAGGTGGCACAACTGATAATCGTCAGGTAAAATATTAATTTAAACCAATAAATACTAGGTTAAAGTAAACAAATGGTTGATAACTACGATGTGAATAGCTATTGTATTGAATGCATTCATTTGTATATTTGTATAATTATTTTTCTGTCTTTAAATGTAAAATCAGATGCTAAAGATACTAAATACCTGGCCACTAGAATGCAATAATCTTAAATTATTGTAAATACAAAACACAACCACAAAATAATAATGTGTTAGCTACTGTAGACACTAAGGGATACTTGCCAAAAATTTCACTTAGAATAAATAGTAGGAAAATATGTATGTTTTTACAAATATTTGGTTGCACCACCTGACATTTTGTTGGGCAGTGGAGTTAAAAATTACTTTTTAAAAATAACTTTTTAGAAGCTTTATTTGTCATTGACCCAGACGAGTGCTGGACTGGTAATCTGGCATACTATGTGGCATTATGTGGCATAAGCTATGTGGCATTGTTTTTGTAGCTAGCATAGTTCCCTAATGCAGTCGCAACTTCGGCTGACTATTCTAACGTTAACTAGCTAATGTTATTTTGTCAGCATCGCGTTGGCTAAGCCCACGTTGCTGTGAGTGACCTAGGTCCATATCGTATCATCATAATATTATTAAAATTATTAGGCTAAGGGTATAATATACAACACCTGTAGCTCTACTGTGCTAAAATGTATGCCTGCTTATGTATTAGCCTACAGGAAAAAAAAAAAAAAAAAACTTTTCATTTCCAACAACAGGCAACAAAGTTGTCCTATGTTTATTTTCAGCCAGGTATGGTGGTAACTATTAGGATATATATGGTATGAATTACTGTTATTACTATCTGTGGAGTAACTCTCCACCTACAGTAAGTTCAAAATGTCTGCTGCTGCTGTCCATTGAGCATGCACCTTCACGTGGTAGGGGCATGAACTGTAGGTCAAACTCCCTAAACAAGCAAGCACACCATTGATTTAATTGCCCTATCACATACAAAGATCTAACTATTACTCCTTTCTGAACATTAATATAAAACAAAAAGGTGATCTATTAACTGTGTAAACCTTATGCAATATTCATCATCAATATTTGGATACTTTAAATCTGTATGAACTGAATAGTTAGTATCAAATGGAACAGCTCCATGCATTAATTGAATAAACAACTATTTGCTCATTACCAGTATGGTATTGTTTAAATTGTACAGCTTTCTGCACATCTTTGTCAGGGAATCCCAACAATTCTGGACCTGAATGTATAATCATGTTAAAGGTACACTGAGTAACTTTTTTTATGGCCCTTTAAACGTAAACAAACTTCTTTTTTCTTTTGTACATCTTAAAGTATCTTTAAGCTCTGAGAGAGCTCTTGATACAAGGAATATCAGTTTGTAAGAGCTAAAAATGAGTTTTAGATGTACTGTAAAAGCCATAAAAGGTTTGTTTACATTAGTATTGTTTGTAAACATTAGAGTAAAACAGGCTTGTATTTTGAGTTATGGTGCAATAATAACAATTAAAAGAGCACATTGTCCATCTAGAGGTCCTACTCGCGAGTGAGTACACTGGCCCACTTGCACTGGTACATTTGTCCACGGCACGGACTACTCAGCTTTGTAGTGGTTTGGGGGAATAGTACAGTAGGTACGCATATTTAAGGGGACTGCAAGGATGCTGTACTGGTGGGTGGTGTCCGACCGATGCCAGGGCCGATTTTGTGTCCCAGTCCAGCCCTGACCCAGACGCACTTATATGCGCCGTTAAAATAACATGTAAACAACTGCAACATGACTTTAGACCAGGTTTGTGGTGGTTTTAGCGCAAGCACTTTCTGCTGGCTCAAGATAGCAATACGCCAAAAATTATCCTGGCCACTCCTCCTCTTAAGACAAACCCGTCCAGTTCACTTGTAATGGGCTCAAGATCACTTGGTATTTAAACGACGTGAGCGCGAGACGCTATACGCTATATATAGTAAAGACACGTTTGCGTTTGGGTTAGCGCCGGGTGTAATATAGGGCCCATAGTATTAATAACAATGACATGGTTTGCACCAGACGTACATTTAAAAAATAAATTAAATAAAAGTGATGAATGTCATGCACAAAGTTCAAAGATTCAAGGTTCTAAACCAAATTAAATTTGAACATGGTCAGTTGTTTAACGGTTTCTTCTGCCATTGATTGATGATACTTGGTGAAAACATGCCCATATGTATCCCAGAATTTGCCCAGTGACATTGCAGTGCTGTTTTCTTGTGCTAATAATTGGTATGTGTAAAGCTCGGATCTACAGTTCTCATCGAAAACTGGAATTGAGTCTAGTGGGCTTGGGATCAAAAATCCTGACAGCCTTAAGAAATCTGTGAGCTGCTTGACAGAAACGTGGATATACACTATATGAGAGAGTGTTAGAATGTAGTTTAACCAGAATGGCAAACCATTCAGGAGACAGTGGCCCTCAAAGATCACCCATATTCGACCGCTCACCGTACCACAAGACACAGATACCTTCAAAAATAAACATAACAGTATTTTCTTATTATTGGAAAGCATACAAACAAGGTTATCCACAATTGCAATACTTTCGGTCCAGAATAAATTATTATGCAAATTAGGTTATTTTTTCTAATTTACAAAAATCGCATCGCACATTTTTATTTTTTCATTTTTTAATATGCTATATGGTAGACACTTCTTTACATATCCTGAAGTTTTCACATTCGCCTGCTATCGGTTGAGCAACAGCAGACAGCATATTGTGGGTAGGTCAGTCTAACACATGAATTCTTATGATTTTCTTTTTAAACTCAAATATTACTTCAGTAATACAGAAAATTTTAATGAAATTACATAAGGAAGCCCAAGTCAGCAAAAATGTGTGTCCTCCCATACCATGTGAAGGTGTGACCATCTTAACTTTTTATTTTGAAGCCACTGGTCAAGGGCTGAACAGCAGGCAGAGTGTCACGCATAGATGTTTCAGATAGTGTACTAGCGTTAAAAAGACAATAAATGATATTAATAAAATACTGTCCAAGACAATAAATGACCACTGAATCTTGAAAGGGAATTCTCTGTCCATAAAAAACAATAGTAGGATTTCTTTCATATTTAGTAGTAGATATTAATAGTAGAATTACGTGGTATCCACAAGAATTTCATATTTATTTTGCGTGCCATTGACATACCTTCGGGCTATTGTTGGGTTTATCTTTTTGCTATGACAGAATACAAATTTTTGGTGGTGAAAGAATATGTTTATGAACTCCCAGATAGACCCTACTGTCCAAAGTGTCACGCTTGGGTCGGTATAGTTGCAGGTGAGAGTGGTGGCTGCTTGTTAAATGGATGAGCTAGGTGACAATGGTGACACTTGGAAACTATTTGACATAGTTGTCATGTATTGTGTACTTAAAAAACTAGAACATGGAATATGTTTTTTCTACTCATAGATTAGTTGCAAGAGCAATAAATGTCAGAGTTCAGCAATCTCACTCCGCCGGCGTCCAGACAGGGATCTGTGCGAAGCCATTAAAAACCTTCTTGACAGTGGCCACCAGTCAACCTTAGGGAAATTACTTGCATCTTCATCTACTTGCAAATATTTGGGCACTTCTGGTCAAAATGCCTTTTACAATTTAATATCTAAGTGAATAGAAGCTAACCTGACCTCTAAATGGTACACAAACATGACACATTTCTTCAAATTTTAAAGCAAGATTACTTCTTATTTATATTTTTTACATTTTCAAAATAATAAAAAAAGGAAAACGGCCCTTTCAAAACGTTTTTCCTCAAGCAAAGCTCATTTTTGCTTACTATGAGCATATGTCCGCATTGATTTTGCCTGTAATCAGTTCTTGTGTTTTAGTCTGTTTAATGCTGCTATTTATTAGATTATTTGTTTTGTACACTGTCCCCCACTCAAATGGCCTATAGCTGCAGAAGTGCTAAATGAGCCGGTCCTACCTGGTTAAATTGAGTGACGTGGTTGGGAACGCAACGTAACCATAGCGGCTTATTTAAAGGGGAATATTGATAAACTAACCAGTATTTCTTTACTAGCTTTGTACTAGTCTTTTAAAAAATTATCTTTCAGTAAAGTGCCATTCTGGAAGGGGGCTTTTAGTCTACCCTTAGTGGTCATTCCCGTCACTGTGTGCATGTATGAGCATGACGTTAATTGCACTGTGGGTCACTTTTTTATTGCACTACTTTGTGTTTCACAGTGAGTGTGCACATGGTGTGGTAAGTAAATTGCACAGGTGGATAGCCCTATAGCTGTGAGTATACCTTCCCCCAGTTGGCCTTTAGATCTGTACTGGTGCCCCCTCCTGGCCAAGTTAATTAACCCCTTCGTGCAGACCCCCTAGTGGGCATGGCGTAGATGCCAAGATTTTCCTCAACTCAGATTTTTCCTGCAACCAAACTATGAGCGGAACAACAACTCCTTTAGCTTTATTAGACTAAAACTCTACCGAATACGGAGTTTCTAAGTGTCACTATTGTCACGTAGCTACTCCATTACACAGTTGACAATAGCGTCTATTTGTAACTTCATAAAAATATTTTTTTACCACCAAAAATTTGTATTCTGTCATAGCAACAAGATAAAGCCAACAATAGCCCGATCGTACACTAAAACAGCCGTGAAAAGCCCTGCTCACTCAAATGCACAATAAACATTCTTGTGAAATTCTTCTGTAATTACACCACGTCATTCTACTATCAATATATGAAATAAATATACAATCCTACCATTGTTTTTTCATGCATAGAGATGTCCCTTTTCATGCATAGAGATGTCAAAATTCAGTGGTAATTTATTGTCTGGGACAATCCATTGAGAAATACACACTTTATAATGCTATTACACTATCTGGAATGTCGACGCATAAAACCACCCACACTCTGCAAACCTGTCTCATGCATTCCAGTTCATTCTGGTTCCATTGACGACTCTTTTATCAAATATCGGACATTATAACCTTAGCAAAGGTGTTTGCAATGTCTTATTGGATGCTTTGAACAATACATTACAGCCCAGAATAACAGCATTTTTAGTTTTATCAGTTTAGCACTAGGTAAACAGCTACAGAAAACGCATTCACTCGACAAGACGTAATTGTTTTTTCCTGCTTTTATCGCAAGCTTTTACTAATGTGGCCAAGCCTTGTTTACATGGATTTTGGGAGTGGTTCAGACGAAGTATTGATTCTATCATAGAATAAGCTATGCCTACATGAGTTTTTCCTCCTCAATATATAAGACTGCTTGTAATATGCAGCTCGCTACATATGTATGTTAGTTTTTCCACTTGACCACTGTCTTGTCCAATATGTTTGATATTTTCGCATCTTTAGTGCATTTCACATACTGTAGTGTAAGCGTTCATTGGTGGCCCAGTCATGTTTTATGTTTGATGTACCGATTTTCATTGAAGCTAGAACATTCGAGCACTGGCCGGAGAAACAGGGTGGCCCGAGGGTCCTCTTATAGCACTTTTTTATTAATGCACTTTTTATTAATCGGACCCCATTTTCCAGATGGTGGAATATTATTTTATTGTGATGTTATTGTAATTTTCTTTAATCAACTTGGTACTAGTTTCACAAGTATGTGGTAAATTTTCACAACTCTTAGTACAAAACTCAAAACAGATCATCAAAAAGGCTGTTTTTTCAAAACTTTAAGCACAATGTCAATTGACTAGTTACAACACACAAAATCACACAGTAACTTTTTCACCTAAGACCGGTAATAAAATCCGGTAATAAAATCCAAGGCGACGTGGCTCCAGGGATGGCTAGGGATGGGCAAAGGGCGCAACAGCCCCGAAGGTGGGAGTCGAGAACCTTATAACCGGGAATAAATTCCCGAACATCCTTATCCATGCCGGGCCACCAAAATTGCCTGGATAGGAAATCTATAGTCCAAGATATGCCAGGATGGCCCGTAAAGTGGGAGGAATGTCCCCACAGCAGCACTTGACTCCGTACCCTGGAGGGCACGAACAGACAATTAGGCAGGTCCCGACCAGGATCCGGGTCCAGACGTTGGTCACCTAACACAAGGGATTCAATGTCCCACGTGACTGGGGCTAGAATCTGAGCCATGGAACGATAGGTTCAGGGGGGCAATCATCCTCGGACCAGTGAAAAATCTGTGAGAGTGCGTCCAGTTCTTAGAACCCGGAAAATAAGTTAGCAGGAAATTAAACCGGGCGAAGAACAACGACCAGCGGGCCTGCCATGAATTACGTCACTTGGCGCCCTGAATATATTTTAGATTTTTGTGGTCTGTCCAGACCGTGAAAGGATGCTCGGCCCCCTCGAGCTAATGACGCCACTCCTCCTCCAGCGCCAATTTCACCGTAAGGAGTTCCCGGTCCCACACGTCATAGTTCCTCTCGGCAGGTGTCAGACCCCGAGAAAAATACGCACATGGATGAACCTTCTGATCCAGATGAGAACGCTGGGATAAAATGGCCCCTACCCCTAACTCAGAGGCATCAACCTCCACCACAAAGGGGAGGGAGGGGTTGGGAGTGAGGAGGATAGGTTCGGAGCAAAATCTTTTCTTTAACTCGGCAAAGGCTGCCTCAGCCTTAGGATTCCACTGGAATTGTGTAGGTGTAGTTTTCTTAGTAAGTGCCGTGATGGGTGCAACCACTGTGCTAAAATAAATCGGCGGTAAAAATGAGCAAATCCTAAGTAAAAATGAGCAAATGAGCAAGGCCGGTGTGGGCCAATTCCTGACCGCTGAAACCTTCTCGGGTCCACCTGGAGTTTACTTTCAGAAACGATGAACTGTTTCCTTTCCAGGAAGGAAACAGTTAGAATGAATGACACACTTCTCAGCCTTAACGGAAAGTTGAGCTTTGAGAAGTGCTTTAAGTACCCGTCTGACATGCCCAATGTGTTCAATGAAATTGGCAGAGAAAATTTTTATATTGTTTAAATAGTCAAAAACTAATTTCTCTAACATCTCCCTGAGCACGTCATTCACTAATGCCTGGAAGACGGAGGGGGCGCTAGTGAGCCAGAACGGCATCACCAGGTACTCGTAGTGCCCACTATGAGTGTTACAAGCGGTTTTCCACTCGTCCAACACAAGCATTGCGCACTAGATTGTAAGCGTGACGGAGGTCGAGCTTGGTAAACAGCGTTCAAAAGCGGAGTTCATGAGGGGCAGCGGGTCGTGGTTCTTAATAGTGATATCTTTAGAGCTCTATAGTCGATGCAGGGCCTCAGACTCCCATCTTTATTCTCCACAAAAAAGAAACCAGTGCCGGCCGGCGAGGTAGAGGGTCTGATGAACCCATAAGACAGAGCTTCCTTGATATAATCCCTCATGGCGGGACTTTCGGGGGCGGACAAGGGATATAAAGAACCCCGGGGAGGTACCGTGCCAGGGTGTAAATTAAAGGCAGTCATATGGTCGATGAGGAGGCAGGGTGGTAGCTCGCTGTTTACTGAATGCCTCAGCGAGATCCCCATAAATGGTAGGCAAGTTAGCCGGCAGAGGAAATTCAAGTGCCCCCAAAACTCTAGTGTTATCGGCACTGGAGGGCGCATGGGGCGTGGAGTCCCAACAAATCTCTGACTCAAAGAGCCCGTCCAGGGAAGCATCATCCCAAAGGGAATTCCCGTCTGCGAGCGAATCCCAGGCCAAACTCTCCTCTCCACTTTCAGAGAGAGGGGGAGACCTAATCTGATCGGTGAGGAAATCCTCTTCCTCATCGTCACTGCCAGAATTAGGATCTGGACGGTCGCAATGCCCAACCGAAGCGGACGATGACATCAGCCCACAGAGAGATGTGCACTGGGGTCCTCATTGGAGGATGACATCCTTGCTCTCAGCCCAATTAACGAGCGGACTGTGTAGCGCTAGCCAGGAGTGCCCCAGGACGAGGGGATATTATTATTATTATTATTAGCCTTTATTTAAACTCGAAAGACCATTGAGGCAAGCCTCATTTACAATGATGTCGAGTATCAAACAATAAGCAACATAAAACACAGAAATACAAAAATAAGTATACAGAATATGGCCTAAAAACCTGAGATAAACGAAGGGGCATAAACAGCTCAATAAAAACAGGTACAGACAGAGGAAAAATTATTAGTAAGAAAGTATTTAAAATACCCTAGGGGCACCAGGGAGTTCAACATAAAGGAACTCTGAAGGGAGTTCCAAGCAGAGGGGGCATAAATGGAGAAGGCCGACCTCCCCAGCTCAGTGCGAAATTTTGGTATCTTTAGAAGAAGCCAATCACAAGAGCGGGTCTGATGAGTGTTAGACCAGACCAACATGGAAGAAATGTAATTGGGGAGTTTTCCAATGAGGGCCTTGTAAATGAATAAAAACAAGTGTAAGTCACGCCTCTGAGCAAGGGAGGTCCACCCAACTAAATCATACAAAATACAGTGGTGTGTACTGTAGGCAGTTTCAGTGATAAACCTAAGGGCAGAGTGGTAAACAGTGTCCAGAGGTCTGAGAGCAGTAGCAGAAGCATGCCTATAAATAACATTGCTATAGTCCAAAACAGACAGAAAAACGGCTTCAACAAGTCTCTTTCTACAGGAAATAGGAAAATTTGATATATTTCTGAACAGAAAACCAATTTTTTGTCTGAGTTTTTTGACAAAGCTGTCAATATGGGAGCTGAATGACAGCTTGTCGTCAATCCAAATACCGAGATATTTATACAATGTGACTCTCTCAATACAGGAACCGTGCACAGTGGAAATATGAAAATCAAAGCAACTGATATCTCTGGCTCTAGAAAACAACATGCACTTAGTTTTCTGCACATTCAGAATAAGTTTAAGGTCCGTAAAGGCCATCTGAAGAATGTCAAATGAGGATTGCAAGTATTCCATGGCCAGATTGGGAGAGTCAGCAATACAATACAAAATTGTGTTGTCCGCATATAGATGGGTATGGCAGTTTGACAGAGATGAGAAAACATTGTTAATATATAATGTGAAAAGGACAGGACCCAAAATTGAGCCTTGGGGTACACCCTTGGCGATTGGCACAAGCTCTGATTCAATAGATCCAAGAGACACCGACTGCTGCCGATCTGAGAGATAGTTCCGGAACCAAGAGCAGGCCATGGAACTAAAACCAGTCTTACTGAAGATGTCAAGGAGCAATGGATGATCTACTGTGTCAAACGCCTTGGAGAGATCAACAAAGACCGCAGCACAATGTTGCTTCCCATCCAGGGCATTGACAATGTCATTCACAACCAAAGTGGTGGCAGAGATGGTACTGTGCTGTGACCTGAACCCAGACTGATACGGATTCAAAACTGAGCTGGACAAAAGAAATTCTTTGAGTTGGAAATTTATATGTGATTCCAGGATTTTAGCCAGGCAGGATAACTTAGAAATAGGCCTATAATTGCTTGGGTCACAGCTATCGCCGCCTTTATGCAGGGGGACGACACGGGCAGATTTCCAGACTAGAGGAATTGTGCCAGATGAAATGGAGAGATTGAATAGGTGGGTAATTTGTTCAGCAATCAAAATGGCAGAAAACTGGAGAAATAAAGGGTCTAGCATATCCGCACCAATAGATTTTTTAGGATCTATTGCGTGAAGAGACTCCAAAACAGTGTTTAACTGAACAGGATTTAAATAAAATTGAAGATTAATTGAAGGAGGTGGGCCTAGAACCAAAGACTGGACCGTTCCAGCTACAGAAGAACGGCCAGTTTCTAGTTCAAAAGGGTGGCCAGCAGCAGCGAAATGTCTGTTAAAGGCAGTACAGATTTCACTCTGGTCTTGTATCAAGCAATCATTAAACTTGAGCTGGGCAGGAATAGAGGTAACAGAATTATTAATACTTTTTACAGCTTTCCAAAACTTCTTAGGGTCTGAGAGGGAGCTAGAGACCAAGTTAACATAGTAATCGGACTTAGCTTTTCGTACAAGAGCAGTACATTTGTTACATAATTGTTTGAATAGAGCCCAGTTAGACGCCTCTTTACTACGTCTAGCAAGAGACCAGGCCTTATATCTATCTGTGAATAGGGCAGCCAGCTCAGTAGTGAACCAAGGACTGGTTCTATTTTTTACCCTAATCTTTCTAAGGGGGGCATGTTTATTTATAACTGAAAGGAACGTATTTGTGAAGAAGTCTAAAGATAATTCAACATCAGGAATACCAGAAGTCCGATGTATATCACTGTCAAGGAGGTCTTTTAAAAAAGCTTGCTCATTGAAATTTCTCATATTTCTCTTAAGAATGATTTGAGGGGAGGTTCTCTTTATGTGACAATCCCTAATACAAGCTATAGGACAGTGGTCACTGATCCCCAAATCAAAAACACTCGTAGAAGAGATTTTGTCACATCTACTTGAAAAAATCAAGTCAATTAGAGTAGATTTGGATGGGTTTTCAAATTGGGTCTTGTTGGTTCACTGATCAGCAGTGAGAAATTGAGGCTAGAGGAGATGTCTTTTAAGTAATTAGATGAAGTATACAACCAATCAGAATTAAAATCTCCTACGATAATGGCTTCAGAATTACAGTGCTGGGAGAGTAACTCCGCAAGGTGGTTGAAGGACACAGCATCGGCCGATGGGGGTCTATAAACCCCGGCTACAATGATAGAGTTATGGGCTCCGAGGTTGATTTTCAAAGCAATAAACTCAAAACATTTGGGTCTGGTAATGGCACATAAAGTAGATACATGATCTAGTGTAGATGGCTACACCACCACCACGACCGACTCTGTCGATCCTAAAAATATTATAATCGTTGATAGTAATCTCAGAGTCAGTAACAGAATTCTTAAGCCAGGTTTCAGAGAGCACTAAAACATCCGGGTCAGATTGAGAAATTAACAGGTTAACATGATCTAATTTCTGAGGGCTAAGAAGGCTTTGAATGTTCCAATGAATCACCCCTAGGCCTTTTCTAGATTTCAATTCCTCAATACCATCAGGAACAGATACAGGGGCGACAGCAACAGAAGACAAAACAACATCAGATCCAGGGGAGGGGGGTGGGGCTAAAGTGGGCAGCAACAGGGGGAGAAGCGGAAATGTTGTTTAGCGTCCTAACATGACTAGGCTTTACTACGGGGTCATAACACTCAAGAGGGATGGTAATCAAATAAGACTCACGCCTTAAAACACATTTTGCCCTGGACTCCCTATAAGAAAAAACAGGCTGAATATTATATAATATACAGGGAGGAACATCTAGATCGAGAGGAGAAGAGCTGGAACCGTCAGATTTAAAAATGTCATTAGCAGGGGGAACAGTAGACTGAGGTAGCACAGCTGGAATATGAGTAATTTCCGGTGAGGGAGTGTGGGCTGTAAAGAGTCAGTCATGTGGATATACTTGAACAGCGTGCTGCAAATTAGCAGCTAACATTTGGCTTCCCAGCTTGTTGGAGTGAACTCCGTCAAATCTAAAAAAGGAGGGACGATTCCAAAACAAATTTAAATTGTCAATAAAGCCCAAATTGTTAGCTCTGCAAGCGGACTGGAGCCAGGTGTTAAGGCTGAGGATTCGACTAAAACGCGCCGCTCCCCTCAGCGTGGGCAGGGGGCCGGAAATAAAAACGGACTTTCCACAGCTGTTTAAAAACTTAAAAAGATTGTTAAAATCTTTTTTTGTCAGCTCAGATTGCTGACGAGCGATGTCATTAGTTCCCACATGAACTATCACCCGGTTTATAGAAGACGTGAGTGACGACATCAGACCCGATAGCTTACCCAGGATGATAGGGACCGTGGCACCAGGGAAACAGTGTGTGGCTACGTTAAAAAAGCGGAAGTTCCTGGTTATGGAGTCTCCCACTATTGAAGTGGTTGGAGAGAAGAGGGGGCAAGGAGATGAGTCAGTAGAGTGTGTCTGGGCAGGCGGGTGTTGCGGCAGGGCAGCGACGACAGACCTCGGAGGATGGTGCCCTACCGGCTCAGGGCAGCAAGGACCTTCAGGATATGCCGGGGAGTCGATTTAAAAAAAAAAATTATAAACTCCAAATGACCCCCATAAAACGCACACATACAAATAAGCCCCGTGGTCTCATCAACGGTACCAGTGCCCAATGGGCGCCCGTTGAGAGCCGTAACAAACCGGGGCTATGTGAGGCAGTGAACTGGCAAGCGTTGCTCCTTAGCCCATTTAGAATCGACAAAGCATTCCACTGTTCCCGAATCAATAAATGCTTTGACTCTAATGTGATTCCAGCGCAGTTGTACTGGTAGTAAGGTACGGAGGCCAGAGTTATTATGCCTCGCTACGGTCCCCTGTTTACCTAGTGAGACCCCCCCCCGCTACCCGACAATTTAGGGCACTGAGCCTTAGAGTGCCCCCTGCGGCAACAGTAGTGGCACCCCTCTCTGAGCGGTTTAGGCTGTTGGACATCGCGCAGACCAGGACCATCCACCTGCATAGATTTATTTCTACCAGGGGAGCCGCGTGCGGATGGAGAAGCCGAGGACATCGCCTGATTTTGGGGAAGGTGCCAAATCGAACGGTCTTTAGCTCCCTCTTTCTCTCTCTCTCGCTCCCTAACCCGGTTGTCAATGCGGTGGGCTGTGGTCACCAGGGCATCGAACGTAGCAGGGGGTTTGAGCACTGCCAGGGCATCTTTAATGGGGTCCGCATTGATAAAAAGCGCTATAAGAGGACCCTCAGGCCACCCTGTTTCTTCGGCCAGTGCTCGAAACATGATGGAGAAGCCTGCTATGGTATTGTTACCCTGGCGGAGACGGGTTAGTCTCATAGCGGCCTCCTGACCAGAAACGTTGTGGTCGAAGACTAACGCCATCTCCTCCATCAGCCTATCCGCATTGCTTATGACCCGGGCTTTAGCCCGAATCAGGGGATCAGCCCAGGCGAGTAGTGACAAAATGAATGCCACCCAGGAGTCATGGGAAGAAAACCGAGAAGGCTAAGCCTTAAAAAAAATAATCAAACATTGCAACATTTGCCCGGCTCCCCTTCATAGCGCAGGGGAAGTTGAAGCTTAGGTTCTCAAATGGAAAAGGCAGAAGGGCTCGCAGGGACTTGTGCTTGTGAAACTGGGGGAGTGACTACGGTCGCCAGGCGGCGGAGACTGTCTGCTAGCTCACTTAAACAGCCCTCCTGGCGGCGTATCTGATGCAAAAATAGACCCAGTTGGGTGTACATGGCCTGCTGCAGCACCTGAAGGGCTTGAATGCCCTCCTCATGAGTGGAGAGAACTGCGTGCTGCGTGGCCAGTACTGAATCTATCCCCTGCGCGCTGGTTCCTCCATAGGGCTTCTAGATACTGTGAGGGAGGTGGTGCGGAGGACCAAATGCGACCGAGAGAGGTTTCAAAAAGTTCTCCACCGAAGTGAACAACCACAGAGGGGGAGAGGGAGAACTAAAAAAGGAGGATAGGACTTCCCGGGAAATAAGTGCCAAAACAAAAGACAGCCCAGGAAAAGTGGGTGAATAGTTATAGGCAGGAGCTGTAGACAGTGAAAGCCCCAAGCTCGAAAAACAAGCTAGAATAAGGGGCAGTCAAAAAAGAAAAATAACCTCCAGCACGTTAGACTATAAACGGCTTAGAAGGAGGTGGGGAACATAAAATAATGCCTCTGCTCAACAGCGAAATACAGTAGAATGAGTCAAGAGGCAAAACGGGAAACGGTAAACAAAGGTACTATCACAAGGAGATAGAAAACGGAACAAAGGAGAAGACTGGAAGTGAAAGGAAAATAAAACTCTTCACTAAAGAGAAACCTAACACTCTAAAAGGCAAGTCCCGTGTGTCAATAAAATTTTATGAAAAGACAACCGGTCGCCTTGTTCCTATACCTGATACCTGGCTACGTGGCATAAACTATCCAGAAGCAATGAACCCGAAAAACGCTGTGCTTAAATAACCAGCTGACGCCGGGACAGGTGGAACGAATGAGTGTCGGTAAGAGGAAAAACACGCCAAGGGCGCCATCCCGCGGACCAGAATGGAAACGTCTGCAGAACAGGACAGGCGAGCTGGAAAACCATGAAACCATGGCAGAGGTGGTTCAGGTTTTGGGCCCATCCCTGATTTTTGACCCTATATCTGCCCCCATTACTCTCCTTTCCTCAACCCAATTGAGGATTTTTTAGATGCGAAGCACTCTCTATAACCTGTACTTTCACTCACTCAATCACTCACTCATGGTTTGATTCCATCTCTGGGGAGAAGAGATGGAATGCAGACAGAAACACAAATGCAGGGCTCTAAAGTTCAAATGCATTCAGTAAGGCATGAGAGGTGTGAAAAGGAAAACAGATACATTTTGAAAAATATCAATTTCAAGTACAACGTAAAAATGAATTCCACCCCCTAAAAGCCCCCCTCAGAAGGGTCATACCATTCTTCCCAGCGCTATTACTCTAAGCGGAGAGACCAATTCTATTGGGTCACATCATTTGGACGCATGCACAGATCGCTTGCAGAAAAACCGTTGTTATGCAGAGGCTAAACGAGCGTAACAAATCCTACAAAACCCCCTTCAACAATGTCCTGTTAGTTGTCAAAATCGGCACAGTCAGAGAGGTCTTCATTTCTATAAAATACAATTTAAAAAGGGACCACTTGAAGCAAATAGAAAAGTTATGTGGCGGAAAGCATTAAGAACCGATTTAACCATAGACATTTATATTAACTAGACAGGAAAGTACACCCTCAACCAACCGTCGTTTTGAAGGAGCCGGAAGTAAGCCTGTACTGCACATGTCACGCGTGTTACTGAGTGCAAACTATTGGAGCTCCCATTAAAATGAATGGGAAATATCAGACCTTTGACGGCGAAATTAAACTTCCCAATTATATTTTTTAACTCGATTAACTGTCGTTGTATTGCATTTGAAAAGCAGATTATGAAAATACGCTCAATTTTTAGGAAAATTTAATTTTTACATTTTTTATTCGACAACACTACTGGGCCAAAACAATCATTGTTTCACAAACTGCTGCACATAATGAATGCTATGATCACAAAAAATGGACCGATTATGTTTTCTTTGGTTGTCAAATCAGCTTGGTTTTCTCCATTGATTTGAATGGGCAGAAAGCTCTATTGTGCTCAGCAAGCATACTTCCGGGTGCTGCACTGCCTGGCCCGTCCCACTCTCTCCAGTTCCTATACAGTTGAAGTCGGAAGTTTACATACACTTAGGTTGAAGTCATTAAAACTCATTTTTAACCACTCCACAGATTTCATGTTGGCAAACTATAGTGCTGGCAAGTCAGTTAGGACATCTACTTTGTGCATGACACAAGTAATTTTTCCAACAATTGTTTCAGACAGATTATTTCACTTTTAATTCACTATATCACAATTCCAGGGGGTCAGAAGTTTACATACACTAAGTTGACTGTGCCTTTACATTTTTTATATTTGGTCGCATATCCTTTGCATAGAATGAAATGACGACAGTGGAAATGACCACAGTGAAAATCATCGCCTATTTTACAGGTATAGCCTCCCCGGAATGTTGATGTTAGACAGATAGAATGAACTATGGTGATCTTGTGATGTAACGTTGTGTTAGATTAATGTCGAAGGCTAATGTTACATAGCGGCTATCTTGTTAAAATCACCTCACAGCCTAACGTCACTGCAAATTCATATAAATGAGCCACGGATAGTCACTAAAAATGTTTAATATCCATCTCGTTAGCTAACTACGTTATTAACAAGCTGTTTGGTTAGCGTTAACTAGCTACTCGTCATTATGTTGTTCGAAGCTGTATTGAACAAAGCAGGCTTATTAGCCAACATATTAGCCCCCCTAGAAAGCAGAAACCTCTAGACTACTCCCCTGATTCATGTTGCATGGTCTGTGATTGTTTCCAACAGACCACAGCAGCTGTATGCTAAGCTGAGCACACACAGCATCTCAAATTGAAATCTGACAGACTGATAACGTTGGCTTTGCCATCTAATGTTAGCTATCTAGCAACATAACATCATTACAATGTTATAGCCTATATAGCAACTGCCTACACAACGACAGTGAAGCTTGTAAAGTTACTAACGTTATTTAATTCATAACTGGAGTATACAATTAACGTTAAATGTAACGTTAGCTGTTAGCTAGGTAATTACACTTAGGTAAGCAGCTAACATTAGCTAGCTAATGTTCACATAACTCAGCAGCTAACATTAGCTAGTGTTATTGACATAGCCGGCCCGTTACTTATCCAACAATCAAATCATTCGTGTAGGACAACCATGGCTGTTATAGCTGGCGTATACTAAAATCTATACACGATAAACAATCGTTACAACAATGTTAGCTACCGTTAGTTGTAGACCCAGCTATAATATGTAGGGAAGCTAGGTAGGCAACAGATTCATGGGTAGCTAACGTTACCTAGCTAGCTAAACATTTCAGCTTTAGGCAGTTATCGTTACAACTTTAGGATTGTCACTAACGTTAACTAGAAATCACATAGCCTGTTGAGCATAACGTTATATGCAATTCTCATAACTGAAGAATAAAAATTTCACTTAGGTAAAGTTACAACTATGTAAGAGGATGAAAACAAAGCAGGCTTATTAGCCAACAAGCTATATGCTATGCTGTCATTATGCATCTTCGAGAGGGTTGTAAATCTAAGTTGACAGACGTGTCAATTTAATTCAATTTATCCCTAATTTAGCTAAGGTTTTACCCAGATATAGCCTGGTTACATCCTAGCCGGTTATAAATACTCACTTTTCAAACATATTTAGACGTATGTGGGAAATTTGGGGTCATATGGGGCTCAAGCCATCCTGTCTTGGGGAGGCCAGTAGAGAGGAGGCCTAGAGTGCAAGAGGTGTCGAATCGGATTTGCTGACTGGTCTCTGTCGGACCAGCAGACCTCAGAGTCCGATAGATTGCCATTAGTAAACCGAACTGCAAAACAGTTTGCAAGCTAGCAACCTGACTGCATAATACACCGGGAGCCAGCTAACTCGTCCGCTGACCCACTAGCCTCTTGCTATCTGGGTGGTTTTTCACTACATGAGACGGCATTTCACCGACTTTTCAACATGTGGGGTAGGTTACTAGTGTAATGTTTACTAGTGTAAATATTACACACGTCAAAAGCATTTGAAAACCATTTCAATATTATGCACAAGATAACTGGCATGCAAACTTCATAACTGTTAGCTAACCTATAGCTACAACTACAGAGCAGCTGCATGTTACCCAAGGAAGTCCAGGGAAGATACCCTGACACTGGAGAAGGAAGAGACTGAACCAAGGTTCCATGACAGCAGTGACACAAAAAAAATGTCTGCACCACACCAGATCATCACAATGGGACTATTAAAATGGACATGGACTAATTGTTTTAAAGATGGTTAGTGAACCATTAGGACAGTTGTTTTCATGCGGCTATCATTGTACAATGATATATACAATGTCCAAATGTGTGGTTGTTATGATGGAACGATAGGCCCTTAGCAGCTGCATGCACCTATCGTTCCAAGAGAGGGAATGACGGGATGTTGCCTAATGTCTTTTGCTCTTTCTCTCTCTCTCTCTCGGCCTCTCTCTGTCTCTGTCTCTGCCTCTCTCTGTCTCTGCCTCCACCCCCCCCACACACACACATCCCCTACCACCACCTTTTAACCTAATACCATGCCCATGTTGTGTTTAGGTCCCTTTTATAAAGTGTAGGTGCCCCACCAAATACTGTTCCTGGACACATATGGACAAGTCTGCCCTATTGATGTGATTATTTAGTAGGGCTGAGCCGAATGCTTCGGAGCTCCGAAGCTTCGTTCGTTGGATTGGGATTGGGATCCTAAATTCAGATTCGAATAGTTCGTTTTTTTTTCCTCAAAAAACAACAAAAAAAAACTAAACATTTTTCCCCCTCAAAAAAGAAGAAAATTGATGGTTTCCTGGATGTTTGTCAACATATAAATGTTTATTCTATACTGATTGAGCTTTGAATCGCCTGGAAGTTTATCGAACGTACAAGGATGCGCGGTTCAGCCTTCCACGTGACTTGTCTCGACATTCGCAACGCTGTTGCCCAAAGCCTGAGGTGAAGTTACAAGATGTCAAATAAGTCAGCTGTGTGGAAACATTTTAATATTACCGCTGACAATCCAAAAAAGGTCAAATGGCAAATATGCCAGCAGAAATTGGCATACCATGGTGGAACTACGAATTTGACAAATCATTTGAAAAATGTAAGTAGCCTAATTTATATATCTTCGTCAGAGTAATAGCCTAGCAACATTAGCATTAGTTAGCCGATCTGACTAGGCTACATTTCATGATATAGCCTAGGCTAGCATAGCATGACAACCTATTTCCAAAACCAGCGTTTTGGAAAGAAAACAATATAGCCTACACTCGGCTTTAGACTTTTTTTACCCATACCACGCAGTATGTAGGCTACGTGAAGTCTGAAAGTTTAAAGGCTTGCACATAACTGTGAAGACTGCGGCTTATATTTATCTTTTAAATTTATTTTGGCCTATGTTTCATGTCCTGAACTTCTGTTCCATTTCAATGTAATACTTTGTTGTTTAAAAAAAAAAAAAAAAAACGGCTTTTCTTCATGCGCATATTACTGAAATAGATGTGAGCGCGCCCTCTACTGGACGTATCGTAACATTGTTTTCAAAGACTCAAGAAAAAAATTAAATTATTTTTAATAGATTATTATTAAAACGAAGCTTCGGAGCATCGGGGAAAATTGCCAACGAAGCTTCGAAGTGTAAAAAATGGCATTCGGCTCAGCCCTATTATTTAGACTGGCAATCCCGTGGACGGTAAACCCTGTCCGTAAGTTTCCCCTGCATGGACTGACAGCGGTCATAACATGCAGTGCTATCATTAATTGTTCCGCTCTTCACATGTTGCTGTGAGTGATAATGCCTAAGCCCTCAACTCTCCTGCCATTCCCTAAAGGACACCCACAGACACAAGTGCAAACAAGTGCAACCGGTCCCACACCCTGCTGCGGGAAGCTAAACTAAGCAACTGCTGTCAGCAGTCCACCCAACTGGACCCAGGCTAAAGGAGCCAAAATGGATTCCGACAGGGAAAGAGGCGCTTCCCCACCCGTCAGAAGAGAGGTCCTGAATGCACTTTGCCACCTGTGGATCGTCCAGCTTCCTGTCACCGGAGACAGAGCCCCTGCACGCCGTGCAGAACTGGTAGAGACACTGTTGGAGTAGGTTGCATTTCACTGACGCAATTGCAACATTAATGGGAAAAAGCACTGCATGTCACCCAAAGTCCAGGGAACCTCTTGTCCCTTGCCAGTCTAGATACCCGGACACTGGAGAAGGAAGAGACTGAACCAGGGCTTCATAACAGCAGCGACACAAAAGAGTGTCTAATAGAGATATGACTCCGCACCACACTGGATCATCGTGGGACATACGTCAGTAGATACGCCAGCAGATCACAAAGGGACTATTAAACTGGGCATGAACTAAATGTTTTAAAAATGGTTGTTGAACCATTTGGACAGTTGTTTTTGTTGTTAGCAGGTAACTGCATCTTCAATGTCCAAATGTGTAATGTGATTCCTATTTGGTGATGTAAGAATAGGTTTTTAGCAGGTGCATGCACCTATTCTTACAAGAGAGGGATGTAGGATATCTAATATTTAGATATATATAACCAACATCAAAGATAAGCCAGACTTTGTCATAAATGACCCCTCCCCCCCCCCCCCCCTCAACCCAATCAGGGCATGGATCCCCTCCCTGTCAAGGTACTTTATGAGTGTACCGCAGAAAAATAATTTAGTCAGTTTTGTTTGTTTGGGGAAGAACTTGTCCTTTTTGGTTCCTCGTGCGTTTCCTTTTGTTCCTGTTCAGCTGGAGGGTAAATAATATTGGCAATTTTTGGCTTATCTCTCTCTTTACTGATATCTTCTAATTAATGTCTGGTTTAATGTCTTCCCTTTGGTAAATTATAAGTAGTCAGCCTACATTCCTTAGTAAATGTATGATTTCCAGTCATTATTCTAATTGACTGTTTTTCATTTAATAAAATGATTTAATCTCAAGACCTGATTTAGACTTTGTTTTGGCTTGTTAGTTGATCCACCAGGTTACTGTTCGACTTACCTATTAACGAATTTGGCGATTTAATTGATGATTGTAATTTTTAATAATAATTATTAAATTAAATCACGTAAAACTTATTTTTAATGTAGGTTAAGTGAGGGGTTCTAGCACGCAATATCGCTTGTGTTCAGTATTCAGAGTGCCGAACGTTTTAACAAGGGCATTGACTGTTGGAACCGCTGGATTCAGATAATACACATTTTACCTAATCCTCACTTACCCAACAACACAGTTTGCAGTAACGTATAATAACATAATTGCAATCCCGATGTGTCATGTTACTATAGAAACGGTCTTAGAGCTCGTCTCCTTGTTTCGGTGTGAACAGTCTAGTTTTAACGTGATCATTCTATAACAAAAATTCTAAAACTGGGTCATTCTGTCCCGTCTTTTCTCGTCTCGTCTCGTCTTTTTAGTCTGAACCAGCCTTAAAGTAATTTACTAAGCCTGAAAGGAAGTTTGGGAAAGGTATTTGCTGGTGCATTTTAGTACAAATGAAAAGCTGGTATTAAAGGTGAAGTAGGCATTTTTTCTATATAATTTTGTCGAAAATACATTACATTCTCATTACATTCCAGCAGCTATCAATAAATCAAGTGTTCTGAGAAAAAATCAGTTTTTTCTCAGAAAAAGTGTCCTGGGCTCTGTACTAGGCTGTCAAAAAATCTCAAGCCGGCCTTCCAAAACCAAGCAATCAGGGCTAGCTATGTAGCTACCAATCAGGGCAACTATCTACAAGCAAAAGATCCTCCCGGTAGAATAAACCCCTCCCTGTCTGCCTGCCTCTGCGCGTGCACTGGAGCATAATTTGGTGGGAGGGGCTTAGGAGAGAGATAGGAGGGAGGAGTGCAAAAGGGGCAAGTCTTTTTGCCTTGTATATTTTCAAACTTGCCTACTGCAGCTTTAAAAGACACGGAATTGATAAGATGACGGCTGTGATTGTAGCAAGACACGTGTTTGGAATATCCAGAAGTGAACGTTCTAAATGATTGTGTATAACAATGGGGGCTAATTAACTGGGCCATTCTAGCTAACACTCAAACACAAGAAGATAATTTGTGGATCACAAACAAAAATAAATAAATACATTTTGTAATCATGATGCAAATCGTGTTACATAATACAAGAGTAACTAGTATTTGAATCAAACAAGCAATACAACGTATATTACAACAAACCGTGAATAACAAAGCAAATAAACATTATCAAAATAAAACCCATTGATCATATGGAAATGTGATTTTATGTAACAGTAACGGTGCGAGTAGGCTTGGTGCTAGTAAGCATAGTTACGATCATTTCAGTCCTGACAAACATCTGTAACTCCCGGCAGAAACTAAGAGACATCCAGTGAAACAGTTTGTCATAAACCGCCAGCTTGTTCAAAGTCCTACACTGTAAAAAATAAATTAAAAATACCATAAAAAATGGCAACATTGTTGACAGTCTTTTCACCGTTTTCTTACAGTGTAACCATTCCTAACACACAAAATCTCTCATTTAAATATGGCTGTTTGTGGCTGCAGTAATTTGCATAATGACTCTTAGTTGATCACCTGCAAAGCGTGAAATGATAACGCGTGCAAATACTTTGGCTGCGCCCGCAAAATAACACCACTTATTTGGGATCTTAGTAAATCGACCCCTATGTGTGCACCATGAATAATTACTCACATATTTCACAGGTTTTGATACCTTAATCTCAATGGTACACTTATGCCCTTCAAATTATGCCATCATCCATGTCTCTGCTTTGTGTTGCCACAAAGTTATCAGGCTTTAGTTAAGAGGGTAAACCAGGTGGAAATTGCCTGGGGATTGTGAAGGAGATATGGAGTGAACTGAATTTAGGTTTGAATTGACCTCTTAAGGCCTCTCCCATAGTTTATTGGAAAAGAAAATTTCATTTTAAAATCAACTTGGGAACCACTCCACGGCCTCTTTTTCTCACTTCAGAATTGGCTCTATGCACGCAACGCTTCCGGGTTTGTCTCGGCCAGCACATTAATTTCCTGTTTAAGCGGAAGTCCATATTTATACACAGGAGAGATTGGCTGTATCCCAAACCGCATGCTTCCATGCTCCGCACTACCATGCTCCCGAGTACGCACTCAAGGCTTGGGAGCTCGCACTCTGGAGCATGGAAGTACGGTAGCACGGAAAGTTTTGCTCAGTCGTGGGACGCACTTCGTGGCGACATCTGACCTATAACCTTTAACCTTTCCCGTAACTATCGGGGAAATGCCGACCAGTAAGTAGGCTAAACCTGAGAGGCATAACGTTCGCTGGCATTGTAGGCTACTGTATCGACTGTTAATGAAATATTCTGATATAACCAGCAATATCCGCAACAGTTGAATTATCCTTTTTGCTAGCGTTCTTATTCCAGAAAAGTTGGTGGAAGGCAACGATGGCTAGGAAGACAGCCTATTCATTACATCATTGGATACCTTTAAGTAAACAATCAACGCCATAATAAAATTATTCTCTTGAGATGGTAAGATGAAGAAACACAGGGCCAAGTTGCATTAAATAATTTAGGAAAGTTTGGATAGCATTGCTTTGGAATAGAGCTAGTTTATTTAGTGTGAGCTACGATAGGCAATATTGTTAGTTGTAACTTGGCCACATTTTGATATCAATACTTTTAAAGGCAGGCCTAGTTTTTGCAAGTTGGAATTAAGGACTTATAGACAGCGCTCTGTAGGCTATGCGTGAGTAACTTGGCTTTTTTTTACGTCTGAGACGTTTTTGTTCAGATATGACTTATTTTTGGTAGGTAACTAATGATGAACAATGCATGAAGATAATGACATCGAGAGAGACATGCATACAGAATAGTACATGCATTCCAAATAAATGCATGAAGATATTCGCGTAACCATAACGCCCTCTACTGACGAGAATGATAACATTTCTCCTATTACCGATAGCCCACAATTACATTAAAAGAGTTTGTAGATGAGCTGTATTTAATGTCTAATGAAATACAATGAACAGCACCACCTGAACTATGGATCATGAAGAAGCATGTAAATTAAGTAACCAAGTCTATATGGAGACATGCATGCACAATAGGCTAGACGCAAACACATTGTAGCTGAAAGAAATACATACTACATACTACTACTAAGAAAGTAGCCTACCAGAAATTATTCTTCTGATTATTATTACAATGAAAAGTGTTTGCAGTAAGATACATTGTCTGTAGAGTAGCGTAGACTAGAGCAATGTTCGGAGGCTATAGTATTTTTTTTTTAAAGTGACTAACCATGAATCAGATATGTTTAGGGAATTGGAGGTTTATAAACCCGATCTCTCAAGGCATTGCAGCTTATAGTAGGCTATCGTCAATTCTTAATGTATTATCGTAAATTCTTAATTTTCCTAGTAGTTAATTTTATGGTGACATTGTGTTATGTGTGAAAAGGATAAACTGAACAGAGCTGAAGTGAAGAAATTAATGAAGACATAAGAAAGAAATGTTGGCCGAGGCGAGCGTTGAAGGTTCGGCTTCCACAGTGAGTCAGACAAGACTAATATTTTTGTTGGCATTTGTGTGAGATTAAAACATGTAGCCAATGGCATTTTTACATTAATGCAAGAACGCAAAGTTAACCATATGATATTCTGCGTTGAAACTTTTTTCTTTGCTTGAAAAATGGCCATGGGATGCCTGTTCCCATAACGTTAGCTAGCCTATTGCATTACTGTCGTGGTGTCCAGTGACTGAATTGTTTAACAGGCTACAAGTGAACAGTTAATATTGTAAACGTGTCTTTGCCTTTGCAATAAAAAAATATTCTTGCATGAGAAAACCAGAACATGTGCACACTGTTTGAGTCCAAAATGAAATTACACTTTAATATCAACCGGGTGAGGTACGAACCCCGTCTCTCGCAATACTAAGGCTTGACGCTAACCAGAAGACCAAGGGGTATAATCACGTGATATAGGCCATTTGTCAGTGTCGGTCTGACTTTCACCATTTCACTGTAGTACAAGTGAAATAGGCTACAAGTGAAACATTGAACAGTTAATATTGGAAATGTCTTTTGCCCTTTTTTCCGGTAGTTAAATTAAAAGTGTTTGCAGCTACATTATCTGCAGAGTAGCGTAGACTAGGCTAGAGCCACATTCGGAGGCTATTGTTTTTTTAAAAGTGACTAACCATGAATCAGATATGTTTGGGGAATTGGCGGTTTATAAATCCGATCTCTTAAAGGATTGCAGCTTATAGGAGGCTATTATCAATTGTTAATGTAGGCTATTATCGTAAACTCTTAATTTTCCTAGTAGTTAATTTTATGGTGACATTGTGTTATGTATGAAAAGGATAAAGTGAACAGAGCTGAAGTGAAGAAATTAATGAATAAAGAAATGTTGGCCGAGGCAAGGGTACGTTGAGGTTCGAGTTTCCAGTCAGTCAGTCATGACCGCAAGAGCAGAGCGTAACACCCTCCCTAAACCAGACAAGAGCGAGCGTCTGTTTGGGGAGCGTGTGTGATATAGTACAAGTGAAATACAAGTGAAACATTGAACAGTTAATATTGGAAACCTCTTTTGCCTTTGCAATAAAAATACGTTAATGTGTTAATGTGAAAATAATAACAGTGTAATAAATTAAAAGTACTTAACAGTTGCACATTGTTTTTGTGGAAAATAAACATGTGCCCTACTGGGCTCGAACCTACAATCCTCTGTGTGAGAGACAGCTGCTCTAACTATTAGGCCACAGTAACTTCTTGGGGAGCATGAAGCCATTAGCTATATTAACATAAAAAAAACTTTAGTATGACGCGTTTTTATTGGGCGATAAGCTTGATGAGCAGGTATACGGACCATACCCTCAAAGAATAATTCTCCCCATTGGATAACGTCGCGACGGAGGCAGGCAGTTTGGCAGGAAAAATAGGAAGAAGAAGAGGAAGGAGAAAAACAGCAAAATAACCCAAGTTTGGGGCTTTATTGTGTGGATGTGTGAAGTTGTATCTGAATGCTGTGTGGTTACATGAGGTCAGAACATACAGAAGTTAATGTTTTTAAGGGCTGAGAGTCTATAGTCATTGTGGTTACTTCTGTAGGAAACCCTGAAAAGTGCCAAACTATCGGTGCTGTATAGGTATGGGGCATGCCCCGCCAAGCCGTAACTTGGCGGATGGCATACCTGCCATCCCAACATGTAGCTAATGTAACTAACTAACATAACCTCTCTGAATCTTCGTACCTGTAAAGTTAGCCGATTCTCTCAAAAAGTGTGTTTCTCTCAAAAAATGTCTGGAAAAAACGGAAATGAGAACATTATTTCTTCTTGCTCACTACTACCGAAGAAACATTAGAAGCCCCATTTGACAGGGGTTTTACATTGCGGTGGCTAGCGGAGCTAACATTAGGTATAGCCATTGTCTAAAAATGCCTATGTGTGTGGCTTTAGACCGTTAGCTCAGTGGTGTCATTTGGGTATGGCTCTTGCAATACCCTAGCCTCCGGTTTCAAAGGCAATTCGGGCACCGCTTCTCTGCTGTCCTGCTACTCTGCCTGGAGAAGGAGCGTCCCCGTCCCAGTAAAAGTCAGGCAAAACACTAGCAATAGTAATACCCATTGTGCTACTACTGTTGAAATATTTCGCTCATTTAGTGTTTGGTTCCTGCGAATCACTTTCGCCAGCACGTCACCTCCTGCTAATGCTGGTTAGTTGACCAGCAGCTATAGCTAGCTAGGAGACAGCAAAACTTTACAGATGAGTCCTGAAAATCTTGCTTAAAAATTAAGTGTTTAATTAATTAGTCTAATGTGGGAATTATTTTTTATTGCTGCAAGAAGGGAATATGAACGCTACGACGCTATCCAGCTAACAAGTGCACAGAGCAGAGATAATGTCTCTGAAATTAACTCAATTTAATTTGTGATTAGTTTACAACTAATGATTGATAATTTTTAGAATAATCTTTCTTTAGAAGTCACCAAAATCCATTATTTAAAAGGCGTTTTTAAAAAATCGCTCGAGCATTTTTGACTTGGCTAATGTTAGCTATACTAGGCCTATGTTCAACTTCAACAAAACAAACAACGCTTAGCGTTAGACAGCTAGCTAGACATCTTTTATTTGGGCTTACGTTTCTGTCAAAACCTTTCTATTCTTAGGTTAGTTTCACCAACAAATAGCTAGGACATAACTTCCTGAAATCTTCTGATCCCATATTCAGAGCGTATGTAAAAGAGCAGTCTGTGCTTCTGGATCACTATTGAGATGTCATGAAATATCGAATATTGCATTGATGTTTTAAAGTTGTATTTAGAAATCTAATTGATCCTAGTGTTTCCTGCTCCGGTGTATTTATTTGAGAAAATGCGTAGCTCAATCCAACGGAGACGCTATGTTTGTTATTTTCTATACTGTTTTGTATGGAGCCCATAGGCACCGCTTAGGTAGGCTACAAAAATTAACGTGGAAAACTGTATGTAGGATACGTATTGCAAAACTGAGGGTAGGCTCCGAATCGAGTATTTCCACGTTATCCACATTCCTAGTAACAAATTCAGTAGAGACACACCGCACAATCTATTAAAAATAATACTTTTAATGTTGCGTTGCCTTTCTTTGGTGGATTATAATATATAGGCCCAAACCATTTTATAAAAGCGATATGGCACTCACCCGTGGTATTGACACAGCTGTGGGGTTTGCCAGCACCCCGCATCAAGTCCTGCCACAACCTCCCCTAGCCCTGCGAATATAGCCTACCAACAGGTTGTTATATCGCTTTAATATTTATCCCATTTCCTCTAGTGTGAATTGTAGCCATGATACTTTCGTGTCTGACTTTCCTGCAATGAACACTTTATTTACAAATGGATTTAACATTGCAAAAACGAAAACCCCACGTAGACCATGGATTGCAAAAACCGTAGGTAACCTACAGAGAGTAGGCTAGGCTAGCCTACGGATTTCCACGTTGAGATTTTTTTTTACCTATGCTTTGGGGGGCTCGGTAGTTTAGCCTAAATCGGAAAATAAAATAAAACAAACGCTGCACTTGTGGGGCAAATGGCCAATTTATTTTAATCAAACGTTTGCATTACACAAGCTCATTCTTATTATTGAGTATTATCATAATTATCATAATTAGCCTATAGGCTATATTCAACAAGTCTACAGCCAGTACTTTCATTTGAAATGTGCAGATATATATCGATAATCATTGAGAAATTTCTCCATTATTGCTGCTTGAAAGAAGCATGAGGCCAGGCCTAAGAAACATAGAAAGCAGCTTTTCACTCATTCAGCTGTCTTGAAAATCTTCCTGCTTATATGTTGTCCTGTCTATCCTTGCCTTTTTAAAACAGTATACTACAAAGTAGTAGGTATACACTCTTCAGTTTTAGCTTATTTGCACTAGCTAACATTATGTTTTTTTATGCATTAGGCCTACAGAAGATTTTACGTGATTCGGAGCCATTTGTGCTGGTTAGCAATGCTCCGTACGCAGTTAAAATTTGACTAATTTCACACTTTTTGAACTTATAATGTAAACACAACAAATGGACAAATATTTAATAAATCTAATTCAGTCACAAATATACAGTTTGTCACAAAATGACTGACAGAAACAGAGTTCGCTAAATAGCTGGCTGCTGTTTGTGTTGTGGCGGAAGTAATGGTGCTGGCCGAGATTTTACCGGAAATGCGTAGTATAGCCGCCGTGCATAGAGCCATTTCCCACATTCCCACTTCTTGCTTCAGTCATTTCATAAATATTCAAAGTAGTGCAGAAGTAAGGGCGCATTTTTGTGCAAGGTTGCCCACCAACTGAGTCCGAACCAACAGAGAGCAAGACAGAGAGGATGTTTATGAATGGAAACATTACGGTATGACTGTATGTTGCTTGTATGGCTGTTCATCTGAGCAAAACTGGACATCTCTTGCATCTAGATAGCTAGATGCTGGTTTAATGCTCAAGTCTAACCTTACGTTTAGCTAGCACTGTTTTATAAGGCTAGCTAAGCATATTTACGCATAATTTGTAATGTCATAGGGAATGTGAGTATGTGTGATTGGAGTACAAGAGTGTTCTCTCATAGTATCCTTATGCTATAAGGGTTAGCGGGACCCTTACAAAACTGGATAGTTTGCTGCAAACTTGCAGCTAATATGTAGCGCTGCCAAACTAAATTGTTTTCCACAAAATGTTGCCAGAAGTTTGTCAGAGTTTGCCAGTAGTGGTGAACTAAAAACATTGCCAGAACTGAATGGCAGTTCCCACAAAGCTAATTTGCATGCGAAAATATGAGCTTGCTGCAAACGTGGCAACAATGCCAAAGACTAGCTGCAAATTTGCTGGACGGGCTATATTTTTGTAAGGAGATTGAAGCCAGTCATAGTTGTCTAGCCAACAATGTTTCACGATTGTAGCTAGTTCGATACTCTTATTTCACTGTGGTATATGATAGCCACTGTCACAATAGCAGCAGCTGAGGATAGTAATAGCACATACTCCCTACCATTATAACAGCTGATGATGTTCGAGTTTCCACTAAATGTTAAATTTTTCAATATTGCCCTTGATCTGTTTTCAATCAAGCATTAAAGAGTATCAGTACCTACTAAATTCTCCAGCAATGAATGACTGATATTCAGTTTTATCATAAAATTTGCCTCTTAAACCATAGATTAATTTTTTTTAAAGCATGCAAGATTCATGTTGTCTATTCTTGTGATAAAATAATGGAACCCAGATGGAGTATATTTTCCATCTGAAAAAAAGAAAGATTAAGTTTAATGAAAAAAACCTACCCCTCGTTTCTTGATGGCCTTGTTCAAAAGCTTAACAACATCCATCCCCTCCACACCACTGGCTTTGAAACGTTTTGTCCATGTCAGAAGAATTGCCTGTAACAACAGTTATCTCTTTACATTATCCTTACGGAATAAATGCACTAACACCAGCTGTATGAGGTCTATTTTTTATTTTTTTGGTGTGCGTCTTTCCCCCCAGTCAGCATTAAAAACTCAACTAAACCTGCAGGTTTTTTAAATTAAATTATTATTATTATTCTTTAGAGCTTTCAAAATCAAATATTCATAGACAGCAGTACATGATCATTCTTTAGCAGTTTAATGGAAAGAAAAAGTAAGTTATGTCTACTTATTCTTAACCCAATTATTAAGTCTGTTGTTTATGTCTTACCTCATCTAGTTTGGTCTGAGCACATGGAAAGGAGAAGGTGAAACCCACAGGGAGCTTTTTGTCCTTGATGTTTTTCTTCTCCATGAAATCACCTAGGCATTCTGCAACATGGTCAAATAGCTGCAAAAAAAAGAGCTTTGCTAATGTACATTGCAAGACGAGACATGTGGGAGTTTTATAAAAAATCAAAAAACATTTTATTGAATTTCTTTTTATTTTTGTGAATAGTAAACAACCTCTGCTGGTTGATTGGTTTAAAATTTTTGTTGATTTCCTTGTCTGGAATGTCAGACTTATGTTTGTGTATTCCCTTATTCCATCCAAAGGAATATAAATATATTAATGAAATTTGTGCCCCCTTGATTTCAACCAGTAGGGATGGCCATAGAGGAGGAAGATGAGGGTGAGGTCTGAGAGGAAGAGGAGTATAATGGTAGGCATGTTTACCCGTGTGCCGCTGCCATGCATGATGTCCTCTGGAGTCTCATAGACTTGGCTCTCCATCTGGACTGTCTGCCTCTTCTCATGGGACACCTTCACACGTAGGATGCGGAAGTTGGACCCCCCAAGGTCCAGTGCTATGAAATCACCCTTTTCTGTGAAATGCAAAAAAAAACATACCATGTAATTATTCAATGTCTTTCACTCGGTGATAGTACAACTATGACACACACAGAGAAGAGAGAGATTGCCCTAATTTTCATTCATAGTTTTGCAATTGTAAGGTGAAATTCTATAACACTGGTGGAGCCACAACCACCAGAGGCCATGCAGCACAGCTGGGCGAGAATAATCAAAGCAGTCTTCATCAGGACATGGGAAAGTTTCACAACCTTTTTGACCCCAAACAACATCCCTAGACTGGATGAGCCAGTACCCAGGATGGGGTAAAAACAGATGGCCAGGTCAAGGTCTGGACACAGGTAAAGCCCCCACAGGCACCACAGATTCAGATGAGAACCTGGCTACAGAAATACATTCTGGACTGAAAGAAAGCAATGTACAGTGCAGTCCGTAAGTATTTGGACAGTGGCACACTTTTTGTTGTTTTGGCTCTGTAGTCCAGCACATTGGATTTGAAATGGAACAGTGACTATGAGGTTAAAGTGCAGACTTTCAGCTTTAATTTGAGGGTTCCATCCATCCATCCATCTTCAACCGCTTATCCAAAGTCGGGTCGCGGAGGTAGCAGTTCCAGCAGGGGGCCCCAAACTTCCCTTTCCCTGGCCACATTGACCAGCTCTGACTGGGGGATCCCAAGGCGTTCCCAGGCCAGCGTGGAGATATAGTCCCTCCACCTGGTCCTTAGTCTGCCCCGTGGCCTCTTCCCAGCTGGACGTGCCTGGAACACCTCCCTAGGGAGGCGACCAGGTGGCATCCTTACAAGATGCCCGAACCACCTCAACTGGCTCCTTTCTACGCAAAGGAGCAGCGGCTCTACTCCGAGTCCCTCACGGATGACTGAGCTTCTCACCTTATCCCTAAGGGAGATGCCAGCCACACTCCGGAGAAAACCCATTTCGGCCGCTTGTATCCGCGATCTCGTTCTTTCGGTCATGACCCACCCTTCATACTTGAACTCCTTCACTTGGGGTAAAGACTCATTCCCTACTTGGAGTAGACAAATCATCGGTTTCCTGCGGAGAACCATGGCCTCAGATTTAAAGGTGCTGATCCTCATCCCAGCCGCTTCACACTCAACTGTGAACCGATCCAGTGAGTGCTGAAGGTCGCAGACCGATGGCGCCATCAGGACCACATCATCTGCAAACAGCAGCGATGCAATCCTCAGCCCACCGAACTGCAATCCCTCTCCTCCACGACTACGCCTTGAAATCCTGTCCATGAATACCACAAACAGGATAGGTGACAAGGCGCAGCCCTGACGGAGGCCAACCCCCACTGGGAACGAGTCCGACTTACTGCCGATAACCCGGACACAGCTCTCGCTTTGGGTGTACAGAGATTGGATGGCCCTGAGTAGTGACCCCCTCACCCCATACTCCCGCAGCACCTCCCACAATATCTCCCGGGGAACCCGGTCATAGGCCTTCTCCAAATCCACAAAACACATGTAGACCGGATAAGCATACTCCCAGGGCCCCTCTAGGATCCTTGCGAGAGTAAAAAGCTGGTCCATTGTTCCACGACCAGGACGGAATCCGCATTGTTCCTCTTCAATCTGAGGTTTGACTATCGGCCGGACCCTCCTTTCCAGTATCTTAGAGTATACTTTCCCGGGGAGGCTGAGTAGTGTAATGCCTCTGTAGTTGGCACACACCCTCTGGTCCCCCTTTTTGAACAGGGGAACCACCACCCCGGTCTGCCACTCCTTAGGTACTGCCCCCGACTTCCACGCAATGTTGATGAGACATGTCATCCATGACAGCCCCTCAACACCCAGAGCCTTCAGCATTTCTGGGCGGATCTCATCAACCCCCGGGGCTTTGCCACTGTGGAGTTGTTTGATTACCACAGTGACTTCCTCCAGGGAGATCGATGTTGATCCCCCATCATCCTCCAGCTCTGCCTCTACTATAGAGGGTGGCTTAGTCGGGTTCAGGAGTTCCTCAAAGTGTTCCTTCCACCGCCCTCTCACCTTATCAGTTGAGGTCAACAGCGTCCCATCCTTACTATAAACAGCTTGGATGGTTCCCCGTTTCCCCCTCCTGAGGTGTCGGACGGTTTTCCAGAACCGCTTTGGTGCAGACCAAAAGTCCTTCTCCATAGCTTCTCCGAACTCCTCCCACACCCGCTGCATTGCCTCTGCCACGGCTGAGGCTGCCGTCCTTCGAGCCTGTCGGTACCTTGCAACTGCCTCCGGAGTTCCCCAGGATAACATATCCCGGAAGG
Organism: Synaphobranchus kaupii; assembly: GCA_029718625.1. Classification (NCBI taxonomy): domain Eukaryota; kingdom Metazoa; phylum Chordata; class Actinopteri; order Anguilliformes; family Synaphobranchidae; genus Synaphobranchus; species Synaphobranchus kaupii. The sequence goes on from CM056379.1 coordinate 79,375,202, forward strand.
CCTCCTTCTTCAGTCGGACGGCTTCCCTGACCACCGGTGTCCACCAGGATGTTCGAGGGTTACCGCCCCTTGAGGCACCTAAGAACTTGAGACCACAGCTCCCAGCCGCAGCCTCAGCAATGGAAGCTTTGAACATTGTCCACTCTGGTTCAATGTCCCCAGCCTCCACAGGGATGCCAGAAAAGCTCTGCCGGAGGTATGAGTTGAAAGTCACCCAGACCTGGGCCTCCTCCAGACATTCCCAGTTCACCCGCACTACACGTTTGGGCTTACCAGGTCTGTCCAGAGGCTTCCCCGTCCACCTGACCCAACTCACCACCAGATGGTGATCAGTAGACAGCTCTGCCCCTCTCTTCACCCGAGTGTCCAATACATACGGCCTCAGATCCGATGATACAATAACAAAATCGATCATCGACCTTCTGCCTAGGGTGCTCTGGTACCATGTACACTTATGAGCAACCTTATGTTCGAACATGGTGTCCGTTATGGCCAATCCATAACTAGCACAGAAGTCCAATAACAAACCACCACTCGGGTTCAGATCAGGGAGGCCGTTCCTCCCAATCACGCCTCTCCAAGTGTCTCCATCGTTGCCCACGTGCGCGTTGAAGTCTCCCAACAGGACTATGGAGTGCCCTACAGGAGCCCCATGCAGGACTCCATTCAGGGTCTCCAAGAAGGCCGAATACTCTGAACTGCTGTTCGGTGCATAAGCACAGACAACAGTCAGAGCTTTCCCCCCTATAACCCTTAGGCGAAGGGAGGCGACCCTCTCGCCCACCGGGGTGAACTCCAACGTAGCGGCACTCAGCCGGGGACTTGTGAGTATCCCCACCCCCGCCCGACGCCTCACACCTTGGGCAACTCCGAAGAAGAATAGAGTCCAACCCCTATCCAGGAGTAAGGTTCCAGAGCCAAGGCTGTGCGTAGAGGTAAGCCCCACCAGATCCAACTGGTAACGCTCCACCTCCCGCACAAGCTTCGGCTCCTTCCCCTTCAGAGAGGTGACGTTCCACGTCCCCAAAGCCAGCCTCTGCCGCCCGGTTCTGGTCCGTCGAGACCCTCTATCTTCACTGCCACCTATCTGGCAGCGCACCCGACCCAGTGATTCTTCCCGTAGGTGGTGGGCCCGCGGGATGACGGAGTTAAAGTGGTGATGGTTGCCACGTTGCTTCTTCGGGCTGTGCCCGGCCGGGCTCCGTGGCATGCCCGGCCACCAGGCGCTCGCTGACGGGTCCTCCTTCTGGGCCTGGCTCCAGAAGTGGGCCCCGGGCTTCCTCCAGGCAGGGTCAATAAACTCCTATCTAGTTGTTCCATGGAGTCTTTTTGAACCATTCTTAGTCTGGCCCCTCGCCTGAGACCAATTTGCCATGGGTGTCCCTACCAGGAACACAAGGTTCCAGACAACACAGCTCCCAGGTTCATAGGGACGCACAAACCTCTCCACCACGATAATTTGAGGGTTGTTACATTCATATCGGGTGAACCATGTAGCAATTGTAGCCATTTTTATACATACACCACCCCCGCCCCCATTTTAGGGGCCCAAAAGTAATTGTACAAATGAACATAAACCTAAATAAAGTTATCATATTTAATATTGGTTGCATATCCTTTGCATGTCATGACTTCCTGATGTCTGTGACCCAAAAACATCAAAAGACTCTTGATATCTTATTTTCAGGTACTCTTACAAGGGATACTATAACCTCTCTGCATTTGAATGGATCTCTATGGGAATTGGGGGGTGTGACTAGATTAAGCTGTAAATTACATGGGAATAATGTGGAACACATGTTTGGCTAAATGGCTAGAGGTCATCAATGTTTTGCATAGGGGTTTCAGACCCATAGATATCTAACCCCCTATACTGATGAAAATATAGTAATTCCCACTTGAAAATTATGCAAAAGTGAGTTTTATGAGCCAGAACTGTTGATTTGTAGTTAAATATATTTTAAAAAATTATTTAAAGCAGTGCGCAATTTAGCCATTTGGATATATTTGGAGACACTAATGGACAACAGGGTACACTGCAATATTTTGCATCATAGATCTTTAATAGTTCTGCATATCATCCTCAGATTTTGCAAAACTTGTGAACATGGAGTTTATGATCCAGGAAATGTATATATATTACCGATTTCACTTATGTAGCTCTCAGCAAACTAAAGAAAAACTTTTTTTTCCAAAGTTTCTTTGCATTTGTTGCACTTTATTTTGACTTACATTATGAACATAAACAAATCTAAGTTTGTATTGTAAATGGTACACCTGTCTTGTTTCATTTAAGCCATTTACCAAGTTTATGTGATGCTTACACCTGGAGTTATAAATCCTTAAATAGAGCACCCCCTAAATAGGTGAAATTTGCCATCTGTGCCAAGGGAGAAGATAATCACATCCTGCTTATGTCAAAATTAGATTGATGAGCATATTTGCATAATTATATGAATATTCATGAGGTTATGAAAAAATATAATTATGCATAAAAAATTCAATTTTTATGATGTATTATTATTATTCGGGGTGTTGTGGGGGGTTGTTTCAAGGGGGGGGATGTATTGGCATTGTGATGATGTCATTTTATTGGGGGTGGTTGTTAACGTTGTTTTATGGTGGGTCTTAGGGTGCTTAGGGGAAAACGTGTTGGTATTATTATTTTTTTATTAGAACAACATCGTGAAAAAGTAATGGTATATATATAAATATATAAATGTATAGGTTAGTGGCAATAGTTTTAAGTTTAAAAAAAACAAAACAGTTTGTGTTAGCAGAAACGTTTTAAAAGAATAAAATAATTCAAGCAGGTTGTTAAAACATGACAAATATCGGTCGGCTATAGCAAGTTAGTTGTCTGAAAGAAAGAAAGAAAGAAAGCATGCCATTTTTAAAAATGTTTGTTAGCGCCGAAGGAAAAAAACTTTGACAAGTTTTGGAGATGTGCGCGAATGGCTCCGTAGAGAGACAGGTCTTAGAATATAAGTCCGTAAAGTCTTAAAACTGTGTAAAATAGCCAAGCGGTATATCTAAAAAGCAAGTTAGTGTTCTAAAAGAAAGCCTAGGAGGACTCGAAAGAAAGACTAGAAAGAATCAAAAATAAAAGAATAGGCTATGTAATGTTTTACAGAATTAAAACGCAAAACCTAAAAAATTACTTAGAATTATTATTGTGGTCCGCGGAGGTCCGTGGATAGCCTATAGACTATAGCCTGTAGATGGGGCAGAGACGTTTCCAGCCTGACATCGACATTGCAAATGGAGCCATTAGCTTTTCGTAGGGAGTATACCTAAAAGGGTATACGCCACCGTAGTATCCGCTTTCTGTCCCCTATGAAATTGACGGACGTTTTTGCGAGACGTTAGAGAAAACTTTGAGTGACACGAACAGCCGGGGGTGTTGGGCTTGGCGGGACATCCGAGAACTTTTGAAAGAGAGAATGAAATGCATAGAAAGTTTATATCATTATGGATGGCTTATATGTGTTATAAGCCAACAGGCCGCAAAATACCTCGAACCCCATTGAAAAGGCGGCCAAAGAGGCGTTTCCAAAAGCAATGTAACCGTCTATATAGCCTACACTATAATGTTGTTCACTGGTCAGGATCATGAAAGAAAACTTTTGGCATTTTGCACAAGGTTATGTAATATGGCAATGCTTAGCGTCAATATGACTGTTTAGTATCGAATGGCTTGTAAAAAGATGGGTTATTCAATTTAACCAGGATTGAGCTATTATATGTAGCCTATATTGTGTAAGCATAGATATTTTTTAAAGTGTATTTATTTTTTCGGAGAACAGCGCATGAGTAGAATTCATGGGGAGGGGGGGTGTGACGTCTGAATGACTTGGAACAGCTGTAATACTGGTGGGATATCCAAGGATAGTTTGAATGTAATGCATATAGAAAATAAACCAGTATGCAAAAGGCCCCAATTTGTCATCGAAAAGCCATAGAAAAGGCATCCAAGACGCGTTTCCAAAAGCAATGTAACCGTCTATATACCCTATAATGTTTTTTCAGTGGTCAGCTTCATGAAACAAACCTTTCGGTATTCTGCACAAGGTCCGTACTGCAAGGGTTATTTCTCCGGACTCATTTTCCTATAGAACTCTATGGGGGAAAAAGTCAGGAGAAACAACCCTTAAAGTGATCCATCCACATCTACTCCATATCTGCCAACAGAGTGATGATTTGGGGCTCGTTTGATAGCTCAGACCCTTGATAACTTACAGCCATTTAGCCAGCCATGTGTTCCATACTGTACCAGTGTAATTTACAGCTGAATCTAGTCTCACCCCCCAATTTCCATAGAGATCCATTCAAATGCAGAGAGGTTATAGTATCGCTTGTAACAGTACCTGAAAATAAGATATCGACAGTTTTTTGATGTTGATGGTCACAGACTTCAGGAAGTAACAGCATGTAAAGGATATGCGACCAAATATGAAATATGATACTTTAAAAATACGTTAAAGCAAAGGGTATGAATACTTATGTAAATGAGAAATTTTAGTTTTTTATTTTTAATAAATTTGCAAAAATCTCAAAAAAACTTTTTTCACATTGTCATTATGGGGTGTTGTGTGTAGAATTTTGAGGGAAAAATGAATTTAATCAATTTTGGAATAAGGCTGTAACAGAACAAAATGTGGAAAAAGTGAAGCGCTGTGAATACTTTCCGGATGCACTGTATATATTTACAGTATGCAAGTTTTCATTTTAATTAACCTGTCAAGCAGTAAGATATATGTAATAGCAGTCCATTATTAAGCAAAGCTCACAGATCCGGAATGTAGACTGTTTGTTTGTATAGCGCGTCTCTGTCGTTCACGGAATGCGCTCCGAAAAAGCAATAAAAGTGTCTGTGCGCTTGGAGCGTCTGGTGGGTTTGGGGCGTGAGGCTATAAGTGTAAATATGTGCTTGCCCAAATCTAGCATCTTTGGTCTAATCTTATAAAATGTTTTTTTACACCATATAGCCTACTTTTTCAGAGAATGAATGCAGCACAAAAGGGGGAACACACAAGGGGGAAATATTTCATGCACCAAGAAGCAGGCAACTTTATGACCTACTAATGATGAATGTGCTCAATTAAACGATTGATTGGGTGCGCCTTCATAATACACAGTTCCGGGATCAGATTTCCCAACCCCAATTTAAACTTTAACCATTATACAGTAAAAAGATAAACTGATCCTGAATCAGCAGCCAGGGGTAACTTAGCAACTTTATATATCATATGTGAAATGACAAAATGATCGTATGCTACATTTTGGCACTTTTTGGCATCATTGATCATACAGAGGATGAAATTATGGTAGCTACAAATACGATAATTATCATTATCTGGCAACGCTGGGACAGTTGAACAAGTTAACCGGAAAAGTCCATCACAAAGTCGTGGAGATCAAGCGTCGATTTCACTGATGGAGCCTTTGGTTGGCAGGTGCAAGTCAGGCTTTAAAGTAAATGCACACATCTCAAAGTGAAAAGGCAACTGTTGAATTGAATGAAAGCATGGCATCAAACGGGAAAATGGGAAACATCGAATGACAAACGACAGATTTGATGTGCTGGTTTGTTAATTCACGTGTTCAGTTTTCACTATACTATGTGGTCTTTTGTTAATTCACTTGTTGAGGTTTCACTATACGGTGCAGTTTTTTATTAATTCACGTGTTGAGTTTTCACTATATGATGTGGTCATTTGATATTTGAATTGTGGCACGAAATACACTGCCTGGCCAAAAGAAAAGTCGCAGTTGCACCAGTCATGCATAGTGCCCACTGTACAAGCCTCTGGAGGCAGTGTTATGATCTGGGGTTGCTTCAATTGGTCAGGTCTAGGCTCAGCAACGTTATGCAGCAATAAAATGAAGTCAGCTGAGTACCTGAATGTACCGAATGACCAGGTTATCCCATCAATGGGCATATTCCAGGACGACAATGCCAAGATTCATCAGGCTCAAATTGTGAAAGAGTGGTTCAGGGAGCATGAGGAATCATTTTCACACATGAATTGGCCACCAGAGTCCTGACCTTAACCCCATTGAAAGTCTTTGGGATGTGCTGGAGAAGACGGAGTGGTTCGACTCTCCCGTCGTCATACAAGATCTCGGCCAAAAAATAATGCAAGTCTGTATAAGGTTGTTGAAATAATGCCACGACGAATGCGCGCCATAATCAAACCTAAAGGCGGTCCAACAAAATATTACAGTGTGCAAATTTTTTTTTGGCCGGGCAGTGTAGCTTCCATAGTAGCCTAGTCATTGACATCGCAATTATAGTAGCCTATTCTTTTCTCTGAAATTAATTTACAACTTTTTAAAAATCTGACATTTTGCCTCGTTAGTATTTAGTTTCTCATAATTCTTCCACACGTTGCTTGACATGATTTTGCTTTCCACGTTTGGAGCAGGTATATTGAATTTCCTGTGCGTGTGCTAATAAAGTTCAGTTACCGAGATTTCGCTTGTCAATAAGCAGTCATGAGTAGGCGTCAGTTTTTTCAAATGGTGGATACTGCATTTTGGAAAAAAACTTCATATATTGATTATTTTATTGTACGTAATTAGGCCAAATATAATGCAAGAGTTATTTATCTGCATTGCCCATGTTAAATTTCTCGTTTTCCCGACGTCACTCCCGGTTCGGAACAGGAAGGAATTGCAATGGGAAATACCGGGATCCCGGGAACCGGGATTAATCACTAACGTGTATTCCACATTTTCCATTCCATGGAACATACTGTACAAGGATAAATCCATGCCATACAGACATACTCGCATCATGAGACCACAGACTGTAGTGTATAATGCATTTGCGATGAGAGTGATAAGGACAGTAAAGGTCATATTGCAATGGTTACATTGCCCAACACCAAGTAAGCATCTCTGCCTGTGAAAAGCCCCTGCAAGACCAGCTATACAGCTGTTACTCTGCATGTATGTGAGAAAGAATGGCACTTTTGCTGACAGATTCTGCACTAATAATATTCCATGTAATTTGAAAACATAAGTGGTTTACATGACTTGTATATACAGTGCAGTCCGTAAGTATTTGTGACACAAATATATTTCGTTTTTGCTCTGTACTCCAGCACATTGGATTTGAAATGGAACAGTGGCTATGAGATTAAAGTGCAGACTTTCAGCTTTAATTTGAGGGGTTTTACATAGCCTCCCCCATTTTAGGGCACCAAAAGTAATTTACATAAACTTAAATAAAGTCATCATATTTAATATTTGGTTGCATAGCCTTTGCATGCCGTGACTTCCTGATGTCTGTGACCCAACAACATCAAAAGACTCTGGATATCTTATTTTCAGGTACTCTTACAAGTGATACTATAACCTCTCTGCATTTGAATGAATCTCTATGGGAATTGGGGGGTGGGACTAGACTAAGCTGTAAATTACACAGGAATAGTGTAAATGGTGGAACACATGGTTGACTAAATGGCTGTAAGTCATCAAGGGTCTGAGGTATCAAACGAGCTTCAACCCATCACTCTGCTGCCAGATATGCAGTAGATATGGATGGATCATTTTAAAGGTTGTTTCTCCTGATTTATTTTTCAATAGAGTTCAATAGGAAAATGAGTCAGGAGAAACAACCAGTGATCCATCCATATCTACTGCAAAAAGAACTGTCACTGTCCAAATACTTACGGACTGCATTGTATTTGCTTTTTTTGTATTTAGTAAATATAGTAACTTGAGCACTTGTAGAGCGCAACGATCTTTTACATGTCTCTCTTTACATGCCTCTTCATATTTATAACCTTAATGGTAAAAAAATGGATACATTTTCTGTCCCCAATCTCCACTGCTAAAGGGTTCAGAAATTATATTCAATCAAATTTTCCTGCATACAATAACCTAATTTCAAAGCTATTAATGAGAGGCTGACATCAGCCTCATTAAAATGTATCAGCCATAAATACAAGTGTGCAACTTGAGTTTTACTAAGCAACTTCTTAATTAGTGGCCAGGCACACTATCTATTAGTCTCACTCGATTGACTATCTGGACAATAAGTAAGCAAACATTCAAATGGAGCACAGCTTCATACTGCAATTATGGTGTAATCAAGCACACCAGACCACTGTGAATATAGAGTAAATCATTAACTCATCTCTTCATTAAAGATGTTTCATTCACAGCTATGTACCACTGTTTCACAAAATATCACTCTGTTTTAAGTCCTTAGCAAACAAACATTGTACTAGCACTGTAAATGTGCCAGCTTGTAAAATCTCTGTCTTAAATGTAAACTTAAACATTAAATAGCCGTAACCTAACTGTATTTTATTAGATTAATTTATTTAGATTCTTCATTGGTAAACTCAGGTGATGGACATATGGAAAATTATGTTACCTTGTAATCACATGAGAATGTCTCTCATATTATTTAAACAGAGCTCAAGAAATAAGCGAGTCTGAAACTAACCAAAACCATTTCTCTGCCATGACAATATATTATGATACAACTGTAGGATCAATCCTGCTACAGGACTTGTGGTGATGGCATGACTTGGAGGAAAGGAGGCAACAAAACAACAAGTTTCCAGGTAATCTCTGAAGTTCTAAAGAAATGTTATAGCTTTAAAAAATCCTAGTAAAATATTATACCTCAAATTCAAAGACTGGATAAACTGTCCAGTGTCAAATACTGATGTGAAATGAGCAGATTCAAATCACTCTGACAAAACACACTGGTATTCCTCTGTCACCCCATTACATGTAAAAATAATTATTAATCCTTCATTCTCCTTTGTTTCTGTCATATTCATCATGGTCAGACTAGGGTTGTCACGATACCAGAATTTTAAACTTCGATACGATACTAGTATAAAAAAAAGATACTCGATACCTCTTTCAATACCACGGCACACAAAAAAAAAAAGTCCTAGGCACACAAAATAGGATACTTTTTTTAATTTTTTTATTATTAACAACCTGCACACAGTGCTGGTACAGAAAAAGTCACTGAACACAGAAGAAGATTAACATTATTATTACTATTCTTTAATGTTTTCCCTACCTTGTAGGCCTACACATTATTTATGTAGTTATTATTGCTTTTAGTATTATTTCTTTTTTTTCTCTAATGTTGCTTTACTTGGTAAATGTGTGCATGGTGCTATATGAGAGAAAATCCATAATTAGATTTGATGGTATAATTATTAAATTGCATGTATTTTTATACAATTAAAATTAATAAAACTTTCTGTCAGGTCCAACATCACTGGCAGTATTCAATGCGCAAGATCAGCCAGCTATTTACGTTAGCTAAAGTTGGCTGAAACTAATTTTGGATAAATGTGTAAGGTTATGTTGTCAGCTCAGCTGTCAGTGCAACCCCGTTACCTTACTTAGACGAATGTAGTTGGTGTCGTTAAGCAACACACAACATAGCAAGCCAGCTAGTTAGATGCTAGCTTGCTCTGAGAAAAAAAAGCTAGGCTAGTTAACGTTATACTAAGCTGCTAACGTTAGCTCGCTCAGGGGAAACTTTTTGAGCTCATCAGCATCACATCGCAACGTCATTCATGACAATAACTGTACACTTATTAAATGATATTAACTCAACATTACCTCTCTCAATTCTTCGGAGAGATCAGGGTGCCGGTCCTTCAGATGCTTTGCCAAATTTGAAGTGTTCTCTCCTCTTGTTGGCACCGTTTTGAAGCACCTTTTGCAAATCGGCTTTTGCTAATCTTTCGCCTTTCCTTCTGCATCCGCCTCATAGGCAAAATATTGCCAAACAGCACTCCTACTATCTTCTTTTTTGACTAACATTAGTTCTGGAGCTGGACTGGCCATGGCTAACTCTAGCTAGCTTCTTGAATTACAGTGACGGGTCGCTGGCTGTTCTGAGTGACATCCACTGGCGTGTTTTGTCTCTCGCTCTCCTTCTGATCATCATCGTACCTGTAGTGCTTGTGCCTCTGCCACTGTCACTCACTCACTCTGTCAGTCACGTGGTGGGTTCGTTGCTGGAGAGAATGCCGTAATGAAGCCAGAGGCACTGAAGACCCACAAATATTTTATACAAATAAAAATACAAAAATTTTAAAAGTTACATTTAATATCGTTTTTTTAAATAAAGTTGAGATCGTATCGTTTTTAAGCACGTGGTATCGAAATGTATCGAAGTATCGATACTTTTTACAACCCTAGGTCAGACATACATGCAGTGCAAAAAGAAGGGGGCCAAGCTTTTTTCAGGGGCCAAGCTGTCCGCCTCTCTCCTCCTGTTTGAATTTGGTCTCAGCAGGGGAAACAGGACTAATGTTGCATGCATTTCCACTTCTTGATTTCAGTGTTCTTCCAGGCCTCTGAACTAAACTTTTGCTGTAAGAAATATTTACTCTCCTGGCCAAAAAAGTAACACTAATTTGGGTAGTTTGCAATACAACAACAGCTTTTTATACAGTAGCTTTGTGTTTAGATTGAACAACCCACAGGTCTGTCTGAAAAGTGATCTGTGTCAGGTTCGTCTCACTTGCCTTGAATTCCGAGCTATTTATAAAGTGCAACATGACAGGAATTGGTGGCAGCAAATGAGTTCAGTAAAGGACTGCCGGCGTAAGTCTACATGTTATTCACACACAAGACAGTCCTGAATAGAGGCAGGAGAGTGGCCTTTTGTAGACACTGTATGCTGAAAATTGACATTCTGAGCCATGGCTATTCTTAGGTTTAAGGAAAATGCCCTATTTACTGTGGAAATGTTTTTTCTCACACTTAGTTTTAGCCTCTTTATTATTCCACTGCAAATGTGGAATTTCTGAAGCACTTTGTAAATTTAGTTTGGATAAATGCTATATAAATAAAGATTTATTATTATAACGCAAATGACAGGACATAATAAACCACCAACCCCTACATGATGTGGATGCCAGTCCTTTGGCTATATCTGGAAAAGTGATTCAGAAGAGATTCAGCTAAGACAGATAATGTGTCAACCCATAGAGACCATGACCATCCTAGTCAAAGACAGGTCACATTGGAGATAATATGACCAGGGCCTGGAAACCATAAAGCTGTAGTGCTTTTGTTTAAATTAAAGAAAACATTTAAGAAATTGCTTAAGAAATATAATATGAATAGGTACAATCATTTGAAAACCATCAAACTGTAAACCATTACAACTGATTTGTAGTACTCTACTTTAACCCCTTCACGCTGATCCCCTAGTGGCCATGGCGCCGACAAGATTTTGCTCAACTGTGGGTGCACTTACTCTTGAAGAAATAAACAACACCTTATAACACTATTACACTATCTGAAACGTCGATGCGTAATACCGCCCACGCTCTGCAAACATGTCTCATTCATTCCAGTTCATTCTGGTTTCATTGCCAACTCCTTTATCCAATATAGGACATTATAACCTTAGCAATGGTGTTTACAATATCTTATTGGATGCTTTGAACAATAAATTACAGCTGGGCATAACAGCATTTCTAGTTTTATCAGTTTAGTTTTACGCAAACAACTTAGAATGTACATTCGCTTGCTGAGGCGTAATAGTTGTTTCCTGTTATTTTCATAAGTTTTTACTAACTAATCAGCAAGGCAAGAGAAAATCCTCGCCTGTTTACATGGATTTTGGGAGTGGGTCAGACCATACCATAGTTACCAAGATACATTAGCATTAATTCTGTCATAGAATATGCCTGAGGGATATGCATCAGGGACATGCTTGTGATATTTCCACTCTGCCACAGTGTTGTGCCATTTGTTTGATGCAATTTGAGTGCATTTTAACATACTGTAGTGTAAGCATTCATAGGTGGCTCAGTCATGCTTTATATTTGATTTTCCCTGAAGCTATAACATTTGTCAACATGTTCCTGTGGTGGAATATTATTTTAATGTAATCTTATCGTACATAATATACACTATGCCATATTAGTATATCCCTGGGCAATACTTGTCACTTAGGGCATGGAAAATACTCATTCAAGTTTACTGTGCATATGTGCTAGACGAATGTAAATTTATTTTCTTGGAGTGACTATGAATGTGTATAAATAATGGACAAAAAATATTTTATAAATTTTTATGAAAGGCTTTGGATAGGCTTTTGGACCCATAGACATATATCCCCCTATACTGATGAAAGGATAGTAATTCCCACTTGAAAGTGATGCAAAAGTGAGCCAAAACAGTTGATTTGTAGTTAAATATATGATTATTTTCATGATTTACAGCAATGCACAATTTAGCCATTTTGTATACATTTGGAGACACTAAGGGACGACAAGGACACTGCCTATGTTTTGCATCATAGATCTTTAGGAGTTCTGCATGTCACCCTCAGATTTTGCACACTTGTGGACACGTAGTTTATGATCCAGAAAATGTATAGTTTTACTCTGTTTCACAGCTCTCAGTATTTCATTGCAAACTAAAGAAAATCTATTTTTCTTTTGCATTCTTCCAAAGTTTCTTTGCATTTGTGGTCCTTTATATTGACCTAAATTATAAAAATAAACTAATCTAAGTAGTAGATAGTATTGTAAATTGTACAACGGTCTTGTTTCATTTAAGCCATTTACCAAGTTTCTGTGATGTTCACAACTGGAGTTATAAAGCCTTAAATAGAACATTCCCTAAATATGTGAGAATTGACCAAATTTGCCATCGGCACAAAGGGGTTAAGAGCAAAACAATAAATACATAAATTCCTAGCTGCACAGGAATAGAGAAATGTGGTATGAGATGAACTGAAGAAGTCAGTCTACCCTCAGCCACTATGGATCTCTGCAGCAGTGTCATGCGCAGACATTCTGTCTTACTCTGGGGCAGAACAATGGCATTATGTGGCATACAACATGTCAGGTTCAAATACAGGGGCCATATGCAAAAGGGCAAATAATGTCATCCAATAGTCCCTGTGCAGATTGAAAGGTCTCAGCACATTTTTGGAATACAGCAGTGGCTGATTGCTTATAAAAAGGCTTACAGTATGAATGCGATACTCTGTAACACTTGGACTGTTGATCCATCATAAAAGGTCAGGTCACCAATATATCAGCAGTACAAACTCACACTGTTCTGTTTTTGTCAGCCCCTTCTGCCTGGCAACATTTCTTCCTCACATTAAATGTTAGGCAGGTATCTAATTCTAATTTATTTATTAGGACACGGTAGCCTAAGTTTGGTTTTGGTTGCAATTTACATGTTAAAACCCAAATTTCACCCGTAAATATCTCAGCCATTTTAGCACCAATTACCAAGCTACTTGGCAGATCAACATCAATGTCAACATAAAACAAATAAGGGAAAGATTTGTTCAGCTGTTTTCATATAGTTAAGTACATTAAAAAATGACATTTAGATTAAGACTTTTTTTTTCCAACAACCTAGCTCAAATTCTACAACTCTATTCGCTAAAGTAGACATAGCGATATGGCAGACATGGCATGGATTAATGCTTTGGATGGCTTACATTTCTGTTTATTTACACTGGACAACCTTTAAAGGGTAAGTTCGCTATTTTGGACCTTGGACCCTATTTGCGGTCCGTCTTCCATGAACCTGACCCATGAAGTCCATTTTTTCGCTGATCGGTCCAGTATTGAGTTCGGTACAGATTTCCTGTAGGCTCTCACTGGGCTACAATGGAAGTGAACGGGGCAATCAGAAATGTTATGGAAAAACAACGATAAATGTGCTTTTATAGCTCAGTGTGTATTCTTACGGTCTCAGTATGCTCTCCTGTGAAATGTAGGCTATCGCAAACGCAAACCGAACGTTGAAACAACAGTTCCATTTGAAACAGAACTATTTCTCCGACCGCACTACCTCGCACTGTAAACTTCCGCAGTCTAGCTACGTTGTAGAGAGGGGGGGGGGGGCGCTTGAAAAGCAGTTGATCACAAATCCTGACCTCCCGTTGGAGTTTACTAGCTAGTAGCCTACAGCAGAAATATTTGTAACACAGTTTTTGTAATCATCATTTGTAATTTGTAATAATTCATCACAGCAATGGTGCGCGAATGTGCAGTCCCCGGTTGTGGGAATAAAATGTCTGGACGCTCAAATACCAGTTTTCACAGGCTCCCGTTCTCTGACCCAGAAAGATTGAGACTTTGGCTGGTTGTCTTACGGATCGACATAAACACTCCAGTCAATCAACTCCGTTTGGCAGACTCGCGAGTTTGTGGAGCGCATTTCGACGCTAGCTACTGATTTCTGTAACCGCAAATCAGAAGCAAAACACTGTTTCTAAAGAACACAGCTGTTCCTCGTGTCGGACCTGCAGCACTATCAAGCACCGGAGCGGAGGTAAGTTATATTTAGCTATAACGTTACTAACATTTTTATTTTTTTTGAGCGCGTCCTCTGACCCAGCACTCAATACCAACTAACAAAATCCGAGCTTGACATAAGTTGTTTTCTTGTAACAAAACTGTCGGAAACGTTCATCAACTATAACTTTTTACAATTCTATAATGTTTTATTTACAAATGCTTGACGCATGGTGTCCTGTCCAAAGTTCTCATCTATCACATATCTGTTGGCAGTCATAGTGTAATGGTAATCAATGGAGATGATCCAGTGTCATCCACGGATACATCCAGGTTTTCAATGGCATTCGGTAGCAACAGATCCTACTCCCTACAACACAAACTTTCCTCCTCTCTGGACATCTGCTTGCACCTCTTGCAAGAACACCAAAAGTCCCCCGAAATTCTTGGTCTAGCCTCGGCAGCGACTTCGGATAACATTACCTGCGCAACTTCAGGCTCTCTCTCTTCTCTTGCTCTCTTATCATCCATCTCTTGTAGTTCCGTGTCCGTGTATTCTGGCTCAAATCTGTAGCCAGTAACGTCAAAGTCAAAATCGAATTCTTCGTCTTCGTAATCATTATAGTAATCCATCATCCAAGTTTTTTTGTGGAAATTGTAGCCTACGTTGCTGCAGGTAAACAAACGCAGACTGCTCAGCTAGATAGTTTCGTAAACGGCCGGCACACCTTCCCGCTCCCCTACCCCCGACACATAGTACTCCGCGGGAGCAGCGAAAACAAGCAACAGAGAAATGCTTACTTCCAAGCCATGCCAAGCACGTAAAAATGTTCGGATTGAGATACATTTCACAGGAGAGCATACTGAGACCGGTAACAATACACCCTGAGCTTCCCGTCTCATTTATTGTACATGAAAGCACATTTATCGAACATTTCTGATTGCCCCGTTCACTTCCATTGTAGCCCAGTGAGAGCCTACAGGAAATCTGTACCGAACTCAATACTGGACCGATCAGCGAAAAAATGGACTTCATGGGTCAGGTTCATGGAAGACGGACCGCAAATAGGGTCCAAGGTCCAAAATAGCGAACTTACCCTTTAAATTACTTAAAGGTATACTATGTAGTTTCAGAACACTAGATGGCGATATAGAGCACGTAGGAGGAAAAGGCTCCCCGAAAATTGCTTATCACGTGTTCTTCTCAGACACGCACGACGATGCACGAGCATTGTGGTGACGTTTCACACATATTTTCCCTGACTGTGGACTCAATTCAATTCAATTTGCTTTATTGGCATGCCAATACATTGCATCTGTATTGCCAAAGCATACTGAATTAAAACAGTCGAAGACATGCATCTAACATTGAACAATACAAAACAGCAAAGACTAGAAACGAATGAACAGTAACCATGAAAACAAGAACTTTTCTTTGATTATGGATTTAGAAATAACAATAATGTAAAATGATAAAGTACAACAATAAGAATTATCAATAGAAATGACAATAATGATGATGAGAATGACAGATATGATCTGAATATAATAAATATAAACAATTAAAATTGGTTTATAATGATCTCTGTCACTCACTGTCCCTAAGACGATGGCAGGTAGGTATATATTGTGCTGCCAGGTCACAGCACATCCTCTCCTCTCCTAAGAGGATGGGGAGTTTTTGGATGTCTGTTAAATTTTTTAATTGAGGGTATCTCTGATTTATTTTGGGAAAATATTTATTTCTGATTTGATTGTATGTTTTGCATTTTGTGATAAAGTGCAGCTCTGTCTCCACTTCGTTGAGATGGCAATGGTATGCTTTGAGCATGTAACGTAGTCTCCATTTACAGTACTTGATCAAGGTTTGGTCAAACATTATAAATAGACTATTGTCAACAATAAACAAACATCACGACAATAGCCTTATCTAGGTGTATGGTCGCTATTTTATTGATATTGTTACCTCCTCAGCTGAAAACATCTTGCTAATGAGTAACGGTGGAAACATACATTTTGTTCATAAGAATTTCTAGGGGTGCCAATAATTGTGGCACACATGGTTTTGTTAAATTATTTCTTGATGAGGGATTTTATTTTTTTTTTTTTTTAGAATACATTTACTTCAATTAAAGGGTGGATTTTGTCAGTGTGAGATTAAGCTAATTCACTAGAAGGTGAATTTTTTATAACCCTTTTTACTCATCTTTACCAGGGGTGCCAATAATTGTGGAGGGCACTGTATATACAGTCAAGCCGGAAAGTCTGCACACCCCTTTCACCTTCTCCACGTTTTATTAAGTTACAGACATATTCTACAATAGATTGAGTTCATTTTTTGTCGCAAAAGTCTACACAAAATAGCCCATAATGACAAAATGAAAACAGGTTTAGACATTTGTGCTAATTTATTAAAAATCAAAATGTAAAATATCATATGACACCCAAAAGTGAGCTGAGTTGCATTTTGTTTCCACTAATACTGCTTGAGATGTTTCTACAACCTAATTGGAGTCCACCTGTGATAAATTCAATTGATTGGACATGATTGGGGATTGCCAACACCTGCCTATATAAGGTCCCACAGTTGACAGTGCATGTCAGAGCAAACTCCAAGCCATGGGGTCAAAGGAATTATCTGCAGACCTCAGAAACAGGATTGTGTCAAAGCATAGATCTGGAGAAGGGTACGGAAAAATTTGCAGCTTTACAGGTCCCAAAGAGCACAGTGGCCACCATCATTCATAAATGGAAGAAGTTTGGAACCATCAATAATCTTCCTAGACCTGGCCGCCTGGCCAAACTGAGCAATCAGGGAAGACGGGCCTAGCACTCCACCAATCAGGCCTTTATGGTAGAGTGGCCAGACGGAAGCCCCTCCTTAGTAAAAGGCACATCACAGCCCGCTTGGAGTTTGCCAAAAGGCACCTAGAGGACTCTCAAACCATGAGAATCAAGATTCTCTGGTTTGATGAAACCAAAATTGAACTTTTTGGCCTGAATACCAAGCGTCACGTCTGGAGGAAACAAGGCACCGCTCATCACCTGGCTAATACCATCCCTACAGTGAAGCATGGCGGTGGCAGCATCATGATGTGGGGATGTTTTTCAGCAGCGAGAACGGGGCGACTAGTCCTGATAGAGGGAAAGATGAATGCAGCTAAGTACACCGAGATCCTTGAAGAAAACCTGCTCCAGAGCACTCTGGACCTCAGACTGGGGCGAAGGTTTACCTTCCAACATGACAACGACCCGAAGCACACAGCCAAGAGAACAAAGGAGTGGCTTCGGAGAAAGTCTGTGCATGTCCTTGAGTGGCCCAGCCAGAGCCCAGACCTGAATCCAATTGAACATCTGTGGAAAGAGCTGAAAATGGCTGTGTACTGACTCTCCCCATCCAACCTGACGGAGCTTGCAAGGATATGCCAAGAGGAATGGGCAAAAATGTCCAGAAACAAGTGTGCCAAGCTCGTAGCTTCTTTTCCAAGATGCCTTGAAGCTGTAATTCCTGCCAAAGGTGCAGCAACCAAGTATTAGGCTAAGGGTGTGTACAGATATGTAACCCCTAAATAACCTATTTTTGTCAGTAAAATAAAATTGCATATTTTCTAAAAACCTGTTTTCACTTCATCATTATTGGCTATTGTGTGTAGATGTTTGAGGCAAAAAATGAACTCAATCTATTGTAGTATAAGTCTGTAACTGTAATGGGGCGTGACGTGTGAGGTGGGAGGAGCCAAACGCAGCAAGGGGAATCATTAAGCCCTTAGGCCACTAAGGCGGGATACCCCGCAGATAAGGGAAGGAGACAAAACAAGGAACACACACACCACAGCTACAGACCGGCTCACAGATAACCGAGCCAGAAATAACACGCCCTGTCTCGACAACGAGACGCATAAGAACAGGCGAGTAGCACAATGGCACAAACAAAACACACAGCACATAAACACAGAAAAAAACTAATACCAATAGGTATAGGAGGAGGTGAAGGAACAGAGATAACGTTCCGTGGCTACTTCCATAAGCTAGCACTAACCGTCATTTGCAGAACCTAAAGGGGGTAAACGCCCGATCTCCCAGGGGGGAGAAACACTTTACAGGCGAGCCGACAGAGAACCGCAGTCCCATAGCCTTACCAGCAAAATGACCAAGCTTAAAAACAGAGCCACGCCCTAACCTCTCAGACAGGAGAAATGAAATGAGGCGAAGGAACAGATCCAACGTTCCGTGGCTTAAGGCTTGCAGTCACACGCAAACATGTCCAACATCATCAACAGGTATCCCTGAGACGAATTGCACCGAAGGACGAACTGAACTAAAGTTCCGAACCGAATCGCCCACAACTCCTATCCACGGAGAAGGAAAGCACAAAAAGATGAAGGACAGCTGCACCTTAACCAACGGCTAACAGACTAACACAAGCACAAGCCCTGCCTCTCAGACAGGAGAAATGTAACGAGGCGAACAGGAACAGAGACTTAACGTCCCATGGCTACTTAAATAAGTTTGCAGTCTAATGCAGCAAACATACCTGGGTAAACACCCGATCTCCATGAGAGAAACATTTTACAGGTGAGCCGACGGAGCACCGTCGTCCCAAAACTTACTAACCAAAAGACACCGCGAACTTAAATAACACACGCCTTAACCTCTTAAACAGGAGAAATGAAATGAGGCGAAGGAACAGATCCAACGTTCCGTGGCTTAAGGCTTGCAGTCACACGCAAACATGTCCAACATCATCAACAGGAATCCCTGAGACGAATTGCACTGAAGGACGAACTGAACTAAAGTTCCGAACCGAATTGCCCACATCTCCTATCCACGGAGAAGGAAAGCACAAAAAGATGAAGGACAGCTGCACCTTAACCAACGGCTAAGACTAACACAAGCACAAGCCCTGCCTCTCAGTAAGGTGAAATGTAACGAGGCGAACAGGAACAGAGATTTAACGTTCCATGGCTATTTAATTAGAAAAACACGCAGTCACATACAAACACGTCCACAACATAGCCCAAGCTCCATAAACTAGGAGGCTAACACCCGGAGAACGAAAACAGAACAGCAGTTCAAACAATATCGTCCCGCAGGTAGTTAGGGAGTATAGGACGGCTGCAACAAAAGACCTACGCAACATAGCACAACAGCCTCTAAGTACAAATAAACAAACCCTGGCTCACAACACAGGAGAAAACAGTCCATGAGAAGGAGACCAAACAGGGAACAAACGTACCAAGCTACTAACTGGCTTACCGTAACCCGGAAATAAGTAGAAGCTAACACGCCAGGTCTCTCCATAAGAAAACCATTAACCGGCAAAAAGGAACAAAGAACAGCTACTCTACACCTCTACAAGCTAAGCAACGAGGCGAACAGAACACAGTTCCGACCATCGCCCACATCTCCATACACGGAGAAAAACGCACACAGGCGAAACTAGAGCAGAGATTTTACAGTCCCAAACTTCTACGAGATAATCCACTAGTAAGCCAGCAAGAAATAAGCCCTGCCTCACCAAGAGACGTTAAAAATGGGCGAGTAGCCAAAATGGTACGAGCACTCACAGCCAAACATACACCACAATACAAAACAATAACAATTAATGTCGAAGCCCCGAATGAAGGGAACGGTAGGCTTAAATAACTCTCAGGTGACCACGCAACAGGTGAAAATGCTTAACCAGAAACTCCCCCAACTCAGCAGGGCGGAGCAAGCCTCTACCAACAGGGCAGCGCCCTCGCGTGGCCACCGAGGAAAACGACCGCATAGGACCACAGGGTCCAAAACCATGACAGTAACGTAATAAAATGTGGAGAAGGTGAAAGGGGTGTGCAGACTTTCCGGCTTGACTGTATATATAATAAAATAACTTATTAACCCTAGTATTCGGGCGTTGTTGTTTCATGACTATTTTTGGCTAGTCTACTCGTTATTTCCTTTATACTGTATGCAAAGACTGCCGATATAATTATTCCCTTTTCCATCTAGAATTTGCTTTGATAGACCCACGTCTAAAATTTCTGTAGAAATACCCTACAATTGTTTAATATTTCCCTCTGTCATAAGAGTGAAACCAAAAGCATTTGATTTGGGTTTGGTTAAGTTTTAGGACTCATGGGTTTATTTAGAGCTACGGGTAGGCCTATAGGCTACTGTAAGAAATGTCCGTGAATTTTATGGTAAAAGTATATAACATAGTGAAGGTATGAAATTGTAAACAGCTGAAATATAAATTATTGTAATTATTATTATTGTAAGCATATGGTAAAAGGCTGTAGCCTATATCTAATTATATTATGGTTGTAACCGTAAATAATACAATTATCTACAATTATTTATATTTCAGCTGTTTATATTATTTTTACAAAGTAGCCTAAGATATGGAAATCGAAGCTCAATCTTCAATAGAAATTAAATTAAGACCATTTTCATATGGGTGAAACCAAAAGAAATCGATTATGCCCATTCATAAAGGGCCATCGAAACTTGGAGCACCGAGGACAATACTTACGTAACAACAATCATAAGCAGAGATGACTATAGTTGGGCAAAATTTGAACTGGGTCGGGAACTTGCTGTGAGCAACGTACTGAACCTTCATCGGCAAAATGGCACAGAGAAAATACACTGCAGAGGAGGCCGTGTGCATTGTGCAGCAGATGCGAGATATTAATGACACAGACTCTGATGGAGGAGAAGGAAATGAAGATGAAACAGTAATCCATCAAGAGGAGGAGGATGGAGACTTTGACATAGGTCAGTAGGCTACTCTTCATCTGAATCAGAATATACAGGGGTGCGTTCCAATAGTCGAAAAATGCACCCTCCCTTCCTTCACTACCACCTCCTCTACTCCGTGCCCCGGAAACGTATCTTTGTGTTTTAATCTAATGTTGCTGATTACATTTTAGTTACGTATTAACGGTTACATATTAATGAATGGCTCGACGCAAACCGCAATGTCAGGTACATTGTATACTGTACATGCAAATACTTGTACTCAAAATGTTCAGACATTTTTGCATACTTCCGGGTAGGAGAGGAGTGGTAGTGGGGGAGTGGAGGAAAGGAGGTGGGGAGTGAAGAATATTGGGACGCACCCCAGGTGCCCAGCTTGCTGGCAGGTCACAGAGCTGCACAAATTATTTTTTTTCAGAGCCTAAGCTAAAGCTACTGTCCCATTCACTACTGTCCCATTCACGCGTCTTATGATCATTTGCGAAACAAAAGGAACCTGCGTGGTGCAGGGTGAATGGAGATCTCCAACTGAACTTTAGGTATGATCTATTCACTCGCATTCTTGCACTTTTTGGAATATATAAAACTTTTGAAAAATATTTGTTTTAATGGGGTTTTTACATGAATGTTTGAAGTATTTGCCGATCTAATTGAATTCGATAAATTAGGAATTATGCACTGACAGGAGAGACACGACTCACTGGCAATTTATGTCAAATAAATTCAGATTGAAAAATTATTTTACTGTATACTTATTGCAGACATATACGTATATCCTAAGTGAAATTAACATGGATGACATGATAGACTGTGCTCAAAGTCTGAATATTGTTCATTTTAAGTTTTAAAGTCTGACAATTAAGTTCTATGAATAACTGTTTAAAAACATTAATTTGACTCAAATACACGCAAAAATTTTATGAGTAAGAATAATAACCTATTCTTATTTTTAGCTGGTCCGCATAATGTATTTCACTCCCATTTTCTCATTGAAATTAGAGCAGCGGTCATTTGACCACAAGCCGTCTTTCTAGGTAGTTTGCAAGTCCCATCTTCAAAGTGCTGATATGCAGTAGATATGGATGGATCACTTGAAGGGTTGTTTCTCCTGACTTATTTTTCCATAGAGTTCAATAGGAAAATGAGTCAGGAGAAACAACCCTTCAAGTGATCCATCCATATCTACTGCATATCTGGCAGCAGAGTGATGGTTTGAGGCTTGTTTGATACCTCAGACCCTTGATGACTTACAGCCATTTAGCCAACCATGGTTCCATACTATTCCCATGAAATCTACAACTGAATCTAGTCCCACCCCCCAATTCCCATAGAGATCCATTCAAATGCAGAGAGGTTATAGTGGCCTGTCGCTTGTAAGAGTACCTGAAAATAAGATATCAAGAGTCTTTTGATATCCTTTTATACCCCGTCATGAGAGAATCACCTGTTTACCTGTGGAATGTGTGTTTTGAACTTTCCAGTCTTTTTTTTGCCCCTGTCCCAACTTTTTTGGAACGTGTTACAGGCATCAAATTCGGAATTAGCGTATATCTACAAAAATTAATAAAGTTGATAAGGTAAAATGAAGGTTACGACTTTAACCAAGGTTCTATGAGTTCCAGATGACTATTAGGGCACCATGTCGACATTATAAAACCTTGAGAACGTGCAGGCGGACGCCTAAATTGCAGCTGCACCGATATCAGGAAGAGGGACACCCCTCAGTGCAGCCCATGATGTAGCCACACTCCTGGTGGACCTACACTGGACAACCATAGGCAAAGGCCTAGCATTAGCCTTATTGGCCGCAGCTATTGCCTTCACTATCCAGTGGGAAAGGCTCTGAGCCGAGAGTGCTCTTCCCTTGGATTTGCCATAGCAAACAAAGAGCTGCCTTGTGCGCCTGATGGAAGCGGTAGCTTCAACGTAGCGGCGCAGCGCACGCACTGGGCATACCAAATGTGACATGGAATGCCGACACAATTTTAGGCAGAAAAGTGACCCCAGATTCACCTGGCCACCAACTTCATACATTCTGCGGTGATGGAGAGAGTGCAGAGCTCACCAACACGCCTTGTTGACGCCATTGCCAATAGAAATGCCGTCTTAAAAGAAAGTCATTTAAGGCTGGTCCTATCAAGAAGCTAATAGGGCTGACTTGTGAGCGCTCTCAAAACCAGAGGGAGATCCCAGTCGACTAGGTATGGCAGAACCCTCAACCCCTGTAGCGTTGCGGTGCTAGAACGGCGCTCATACAGTGGGTGAAAACACAAGGGGCCAGGGAAAGACTAAATGGGAGGACATTGAATTGATATGCCCAACTTTGGAAAGCAAAGCGGAGGAAACAACGGTGTTCCATACAGATGGGGTCGTGGAAATATGCGTCCTTTAAGTCTACAGCCGTAAACCAATCCCCCGGTTTTACGGTGTGTAGGACCTCCTGCATCCGGAGCATCCGAAAAGCGTACTGCTTCAGGTGCGAATTCAGGCCCCTCAGATCAAGAATTGGTCGGAAGAGGCCATCTTTTTTCGGTACCAGAAAATACATGGAATGAAAGCCACTGAGCCGTTCGGAGGGAGGCACCACTGATACGGTGCTCTTCTCCAGGAGGCCGTTTTTCCTGGATTTCCTAACTCTATCCCTGACCGAATGGGGTCTGGAATGCGTGTAAATCTGACCCCTGAAAATGTTGGGGCCCGCCGGGTGAACTGGAGGCAGTAGCTCTCTGAAATTGTGGAAAGAATCCACGGGTCGTTTGTAAGTGCCACCCAATTCGCCAGTTGGTCTCAGCAAAACTGACCCGCCGTCAGCCTTCGGGCGTCATGCCCGTTTAGCAGTGTGTTTGGGGCCTTTGGGGGGGGGGGGGGGGGGGGCGGCGGTTAGACTGCTGCCCCCTAGCTGGACAGACAGGTGGACCCATGGGGGTCACGAGACAGCTAAAACGCCATTGCATGGGCAGCAAGGGGCTCCCTGGTTCCTATACAAGGGCTGCCCGCGGCCGCGAGCCACAGGCTGGGGCCAACGAGCAGAAGGGTGGCTAAGGGGGGGGGGGGATCTGCTGTTTCTGCTGTATCTGCACAATGGAGAAACTCTTCTCATCGTCTTCTCAGGGACAGCCTGAGGCACATCGCAACCCATACGTGCTAAGGCTGAACGGAGAACCGTCTTCAGAGAGGCCGAGCCGTCAGTTGAAGCCTCTGTGGAAACCAAACCCTCCATTGACCCCCTCTCAGACTGGTCAACTGAGTAGGTCAAATTTTGAGTAAACATGGTGTTGGAAGCCGCTATGGAGAGCAAACACCTCAAAGTCCGGACCCATGTCTGGATTCTCCTCCGCTGTAGGCCCTTCAGGGAAATGGAGAGTCGGATTTAGTTTAACATGGATCTCCAGCATAGCCGTCAGTTGCTGAACTGCGGAGTGGAGCTGCGTGACCTCCACAGAGAGGCGAGTGCTCCTCTCAGACCTGCCCTTTTACATGGTGGGTTGTCAGTGGAGGAGACACCCCTACATTTAAAGGCAACCCCTACAGGGGGTGGCATCCCACTCGAGGGGGGCATCTGGCACATAAATGCATCCAGCCTGCACTGCTTGGCCCCCGAGGACATGCCCAAACAACATGGGCAGGGATCTGAGAATGCCTCCTGCAGGTACTCTAAACTAAGGCACAGGTAGCACCTGGTATGAGCATTAGACAGGTCTATGGTTCCCCCAAATTCAATACAGAAGGTGCTCATGCCTGTAGCAGAAATGAAGAACACCCGAGGACGCCTGAGGATTGAAACAAATATCTCACAGGAATGACACACCCAGGATTTCAGAGACAGAAATAACAAACAGTCTCACAGTATCACAACCAATCAACAGAGCGCACACGCGTATTGATTGAGAAAAATGTCTCACTGGGGAAATACCACACCCAGGATTTCAGAGACAGAAATAACAGACAATCTCACAGTATCACAACCAATCAGCAGAGCGCACACGCTTATTGATTGAGAAAAATGTCTCACTGGGGAAGGACACACCCAGGATTTCAGAGACAGAAATAACAGACAGTCTCACAGTATCACAACACCCAGGATTTTAGAGACAGAATTAACAGGCGGTCTCACAATACTACAACCAATCAACAGGGCGCACACGCTTACCGATTGGGAACGTCTCACTGTGGAAAAGAACTTTAACCAGTTATAGCTTTAAACAAAGAATAACCGAAGAATAATCAAATGCAATATAGGCCTAAAAGGAATGCAAACACTTCCAAGGCACAATACAAACGCGGCAGCACCAAGTGCCGAACCGCAAAAAAATCCCTTAGCTCCGACCCTAGTCGCAAAGCCTTAGGCGATAGCACAAGGTATACAAACATCTATTTATAGATGACGTGACGTCGTCACGTGGAGGTCATGGCCATGACAAATTGTTGGGTATAAAAGTCTCGAACGCATCAGGCTGCGAGAAAGTACATTCGTAAACTGTCGACCCTAATGGTCGAAGGAACGAAATAGAACATTAAATACCTTTTCTTTGTACTGTTTTCAATTAAATATATGTAAAAGAGAATTTACAAATCACTGCTTTCTGTTTTCATGTGCATTTTAGATACTGTCTCAACTTTTTTGGAATTGGGGTTTGTATTTTTATGCATATTTGTGCGCGCCCTGTGTGTGTAACAGACAGGAGGGTGTTTTTGCATTGTGCACATGCCTATGTAGATGCATATTACATATTGCATCTTCATATTGCGCCATTAAAATAACATTGAATCAACTGCGATATGACTTAAAACCAGGTTTTTGGTGGTTTTAGTGCTTAATGCTGCCTCAAGATAGCAATACGGCAAACATTATCCTGGCCACACCTCATCTTAAGACCAACCCGCCCAGTTCACTTGCTATGGGCGCAAATTCACTTGCTAGCTAAAGAACGTGGGCGCTGGAGATTAAAATGACCACTGCGCCGGTCTGAGACTAGCAAAGACACTTGCGTTTGGGTTACCGCCGCTTAGCGCTGGGTGTAAGATAGGGCCCATCATGTTTTTAGCTGAAAAATGTTTTGCTTATAAAATACTACTAAAACCTTTATAGCAATGAGCTTAGTAAAATTAGGTTGGTTCATATACCTTTGTTGACACCATAAACAAGAGATTAGATTCACCATAAACATCTTTGGTTGTTTTCACAGAACACAGGTTTTGTACCATAAACTGGAAATGTAAGAGCTCTCTTTTCTTTACAGGAAGCCAGACAGTGACAACCTCCTGATGTGGCTTTTTGTTTTACTTTCACAATATTCCATTCTACAGATACTTTTGCTTATGTGCAAGTCCATTTTATGGTACAATACAGATGGCTAGAGGCCATACCATCCCAAAAAAAACAGTTTACCATGTGCTGCTTAAGACATCTAGAATGGCACTTCCCTTTTCTTTACACACAGTGCTACATTGTGGCATTCACCAGTTCTCATTTTATATTAGTGAGACTTTTTGGGAAGTCATCATCAGTCATCAAAAACAATTTGGTATGACATGAACATTGTTCCACTGGTATTCAGTCCTTAATGTCCCATGCAGTCCCATAATCTCACAATCCCATAAAGTTTTCATGTTGCATTACCTTGGATGATATCACCTTAGTCTCACGCTGTGCTTTTTCAATAATAAACCATTTTGGCTACTTTATAACAAAAAGGTTTTGGTGGTACCAATCATAAGGTAATTTGACAGTTACAGGTGCTACAAGGAAAATAATATTTCTTAGAAAACCCTTACCTGATCCATCAGGAATGGATCTCACAAAGGTGGGCAGCATCTTGACAGTTGCCGTGGGACTGGTGTCGCGGCCCAGTCCATTCTCTAGTTCCCTTCTGAAGCGGGACTTGATATCCAAGAGGGTTTCATCCGAGAATCTCATGGAATACAGGTACTTATCAATCTGAAAGCCATCACAGAGATAGATGGCTGAAAATGGTTGTTATCATTACAATACTGGGACAAGTCTTCAGAAAAAATTCTGATCACAGCATTATTATCAACATCATTCTAGAATTCAGGACAAACAAATCCATTCATGTACCCACACAGGTATTAATACAGTAATCTCCTATTTTAAACCAAATTAGTTATCCATTAGTTTAGTTAACTGAACATTGCTTTTAGACAACATGTTTTGGAAGACATTATGATGTGTACAAGAGGACATCTTCAAAGTTAAAGATCAAGAGAGCAACAGGCAATGTGTCGAGTGACATAAGGGCACTTCCCTGGCTGTGCAGAAATATGGCCTGGGGGAAGAATATGGCTTGACATGTAACCTGGATGCTTTTAATATACAACATTTTCCCCTGCACAACAAAGATATTTAAAAACAGATTTAGGTTATTTTACAAAGTTAGCTGCCTTTTATAAGCAAATATTTGCTTGTAACACAGGATTATTTAATTGCTGCACCTACAGGCAAGGTCTGACTTAATTGCTGCACCTACAGGCAAGGTCTGACAAGGTTATTACACATTTATTATATATTTAATACATATGTATATGAATGCTTGTCTACAGAAGATGGGGCCTGAAATCATGCCTGAAAAAAACTTTTTATGATGTGCCATAGTGTTTTTTTGTCTGAAGAATGACTTTCCCGATTCTTTCAGGGAAAGGTTCAGTAGCACACAATTCTCACAGCAGCATTTAGCAAGAGCAAAGCATCTGATCCTTAATTTGGATCAAAGATTGTGGTCTTCTCGCAAGAGTCAAGATCAAACTCACATTGGACCAATAACCTGCTCATCACACCAGTTAACACATGACATTTAGGAAAACCCTTTTTTTCCCAAACACTGATCACTATGATAATTATATGTTCATCAAGTCTTCTTTAGCAAATGTATTGCTCTTGGTACAGCATTATCTTTTTTGTAAGGTAATGTGAGATTAACCCCACCCACGTCTGTTAGGATCCTGTAATTCTGTCTGTTTATTCTTTATTTGTTATTATTTTCCTGATTTCTTTTCCCTCGCGATTGTCAGTCCGCGTTCCATGTTTTCTGAGATTCCACTCCCTGTCTTTGTCATTGCACTATTCGGGTGATTTCGGGAACATTCGGGTTTCCTCTGTATTTCGTATATCTCGTTTTCATCCTTCTGGCTTTATTTATATTTGTATATAATACTAATGTACTAATCATACTAACTGTTAGATTAGATTTAATACTAACCTGCTAACAAACTAACATGTATATAATACTAACCAGCTAACCTACTAACATTAGGGTTTTAGAGTTCACTACTAACATTACTAATTACTAATTCATCTTGAGTTTCTATCTGCAGCTGTCATTTCCCTCCTCGTTATCCTATCCCTGTATCTATCTGTGATTTTGCATTCTCTGCACGTGTCCACTTTCGTGTTTCTCCCCTCTGAGCTGTGCACTTGTTTACCTGCTAACTCCAGGCCGTTTGTTATCATTGTGTCTATGTGTATTCCAGTCCGTGTCTTACGTTTCCCCTGTCATTGTTTTATTGGTCCCTGTTAACCCTCACTGTTCTCACCTGTGAGCAATCTCCCCTCCCTGCTTCTACACACCTGATTCCCATTATGTCTGTCTCCCTCTGTGTGTATAGACCGGTTTCTCACCAACGTCACAGTAGAGGTGCGCACGCAACACTGGGGCAGAATATTCAATATTGCAAAAGAAATCAACATCAACTTGTAATTGCAGAAGCTGAAATGGATGATGAAGGACACTTGTTTAACTTCGAATATCTTAGTTACATCAACAGTGAGATAGCTAAGCAGTTTGGTGTAAACATGTGTAATATTTATTCAATTTAGTAAGTGTCCAGGAAGTATATTATGCTGGCTCCCATCTCATCATATAAGTTTGGCACTCAATTGAATAAAGACAGCTTCGACCATAGGCTAGAGCTGCAGTTTTGAAGCAAATGGTGTAGGTGGCTAACCGTGACCGAAAACATACTGTGAGACTATTTTGAGCCAATATCAAATAACGTTATAATTTAATACGAGCAAGTGACAGTGGCAAGAATTAACAAGCTTGCTAACAATGTAGAAATGGACGCCTACCATTTTAGCGAGTTGGCCATGAGATATAAAAAGTAAAAGGTCTTGCTGCATGGTTATATGTTCATGTCGTCAAGACACAGGTCGATATTTATCACCGAGCAGCTGTTATTGCTAGTTACCTGTAGATATCTCGGGTTTGGCAGCAGGCGCTGTGCCTTTATAACTTTAGTGTGCTATCTAATTGGGTGGACTAACCGTAACGTTAGTTTTCCAACGTAGATGAGCTGAGGTGGGTTTTAGTCACTTTTTTTTGGAATACCCTGTGATTTGTAAACCTGGGGCATGTGGTCCAGGGTTGCCAGACTGTGGGATTTTCCCCTAAATTTAGGGGATTTTAACAATTCATGGGGGAGTTTTTAAAGAAAAAATGTATGGGAGTCAATGATAGATGGGGGATTTTAAAAGGAGGTATGGGGGGAAATTGTGAGAAAATTGTATGGGACTCAATTGAAGATGGGGGATTTTTGAAATTCTTTGGGGTGGAAATTAATTCAGGCATCTGGCAACACTGATGTGGTCTGTCTGTGTCTAGACTAGCGTTAGCTAGCCACTGTAACGTTACTGTCTTGGTTGCATCTCACAGGAACATTAGTCGCTCACATTTGCTAACTGCTAGATTGCCAATGTTAATTTTGTTAAATCTAAAGAATTAACCAGCTTAGAGTTAGCCAACGTATTTCCCGAAAAAGCAAGTTTTATACCAGTGAACACTTGGATAAAACAAATAAGATGGATAACGTTAAGAAACGTAGCTAGATAGCGCCCATTATCGGGCACGCAACCATATTGGAACTTCCTCGACAGCTGATTTGCCAATGCGGTAAAAGAAATATATATATATATATTTGCTTTGTCTATAGCACATTCACAATATTAGCAAAATGTGTGTTGTTGTTTTTTTTAAAACTCTAGTTCATTGTAATCAACTCAACTAGCAAGCACCAACATCAAGAAGTGCCATTTTTTATATGTCCACTCGAGGGCGCGGTAGGTGAAGAAATAAATCCAATGAGATGGACTGCCATGTGTAAATAATCCAGTTAGCCAGCCATTTTACCAACATATTGGGAATTCTAAAGGTATCTTTCTTGATTCAATAAACTAATAACTGATTATTAAAACAACAAAATCATGAGCTTCTTTTATGCACTGCAACAGCCGCTAATCGGCTCCCCTTTTTTGGCAGTAGCCTACTAGCCTACTGTCCATCTAAAAGTAAAAAAAAAATTGACTACCGGTCACTTCTAACTTACATGGTCATTGGCTTAAAAGTTATCTTATCATTTTTTGAATCTAATAAATATAATATGTTCAATAGTAACGTTATGTGCCCGAATAATATCAGTTTCGTAGCTTTGTTGTTCACAAAAGTTTCTGTTTTCTGCCCGATAACAGGGTTTGGTACGCTAGCTAGCTAACCATTACAGAAGAAAACACTGGTAGTAGCTACTAGTGCCATTTCTGTTCTGGCTAAAACTAAAAGTAGGTTAACAATAGGCTTTAGTTAAACATTAAGTTATCAACACATAATCACACAGACAATTTACTGACACAATAGTTGTCAGCTGCACCACCTTTGTGTGTGTTAGCTAAGTAACGTTAGCTAGCTAGACAGGCTATGTCGACTCCTATCTGGCCAAACACAATAAAATATTAACGGCGTAACACAGAAGTTACACTAGGCTATCGTTAGCTATATCAATTTCAAGCAGACTAGACAATTTTTTAAAATGTGTTAATGTGGTGTATCCTATCTGTCCAAGTTATTGAGTTGGACTAACGTTAAAAATTAAGTTGTCAACTTGCCGCTGATCAAAAATTGACAGTTTATGACGGTTAGCTTGCAGGCATTTATAAGGTAAATAGGCTATAGCTAAATATGCTACCTTAACGTTACAACAAAAAAAGTTGTAGCCTAATAAGACTAACACTAGCTATAATTTGTATAACTGTGCCAAGATGAAAGTGAAATAAAAGAACCAGAAACAAAATTAGATGCACTTGGTCCGTTAAATCGTTGATGATCAAGTTCACCGCATTGTGATAGCCTGCCAAGGTGATACACTTTTTGCCCCAGGGTTGCGCACGCATCCTCTTTTGTTTACAAACAAGAAATGGGTCTATATATACCTTGTCATTTCAGTGTTTCTTCGCGAGTTCCTTTCATAAGATTTTTTGCTTCTGTGTTGCTTTCTGGTTTTCTGAGTTTATTCCTGGTTATCTGTTAGTTTCCTAGTTATTTGTTTCCGAGTTTTTTGTATCCCTTGTCCGTTTCCCGTGGTTGTTTTATTTCTGTTTTCAGTGTTTTGTTTTCTTTTTGTTCCTCCTCTGCCTCCCCGGTTTTTGACCCCTGTCTGTGTTCTCACGACCCTGCTTTGGATCCTGTTTTGTACCTTTGCTGTGCCTTCCTGGTTACGACCCCTGCCTGTCCCTTGACCACTCTTTGGACTCTGTTTTATTGCGTTGCCTGTCTACCCGGTTTTTCGACCCTGCTTGTTTCACCACGGATTGCTGCCTTGCCCGTATTCAATTTAGGTTTTTTTTGGTACTCCTGCCTGCGTTTGGGTCCTTCCCCCACCGACACCTAACAACGTCTGCCTGGAGACGGGGCAGGTGGCCACAAACTGTTAGAGGAGAAATGACATTAGCACTAAGTCCAAGCAAAAGGAGACAGATAGGCCAGGGAAGTTAGACAATACTCCATTAATCATTCATTAGTAGAACTGCAAATAAGGGACATCATCACTCATGTGACAATGGGGAGACTAAAAACAATAAAATCCTTTAGTTTCTATGTCCATGCATAAAAAAGGCAAGCTTTTAAATATCCACCGTTCCATTGTGGGTGTGCTGAAGTGATTAGGGAGAAGGATGTGACTACTGTTGTATGCTTTAGTGAGGGCCAACATCCTACTTATATCCAGCTGTGTAAAGCGTAAGCATGTTTTGCATGTTTATCCTAGATAAGCACAACATCTTGCAAATGTATGTAAATGCAATAATGTTTGGGTGACCTGTTATGAGAAGAACAGTGGCAACTAGAGCTAGTTTAAATCATAAACAAATGAGTTCAAGAAGAATAGCTGAGCCACATCAAACCAAGGACAGATGAACATTGTAGGTTTGCCAACCATATTGTAAACTATGCCACAATTTAGCTTACAAATAACATTGTGAGGGCTGATAACAGGCCAAACATCTGTCTGTAGGCCACAAGGGTCAGCTGGTAAACTTGATCAGAGCGCATTACACAAATAAAACATTTTAAGAATGTTTTGCTCAAGTCTTGGTCTGAATGAGGCCCTTCTGCGATCACTTGTATCCAAATATAGAAAGTATGGAATAAAGTATGTATCAAGTATGAAAATATTTGAAATATCTTCACATTTTTATTAGTTATGATGCAATAGCACATGCTACACACAACAGTGCAAATGCTTTGCAATTTAATTCTGTTGTATAGTTCAGTTTCCTCATTGATTTTCCACTTAGTTGTGTTCTATTATAAAGTTCTATTATGCAAAACGGCATCTCAACAAAAAATGTTTTCAATGTACAAAAATGCCAAGTTACTTACACATACAAAGCACTGTCTATAATAAAACCAGCAAAGTCTAGGCCTGCCATTAAAAGTATTGATATAAAGATTAAGCCAAGTTACAATAAACAATACTGGCTATGTTAACTCACACAAATTTAACAAGCTCTATTCCAAAGCAATGCTACCCAATGTTTCCTAAATTATTTAATACAAGTTGGCCCTGGGTTTTTTCATCTTACCATCTGAAGAGAATGTGGTCATTCAAACTGTTATGTAACATGAAAGTGTCAAATAACAAAACAAACATATAGTGCAGTCATTTTTTATTTTATTTTAAACGTAACAGTTGAATTGCACATTATTTCCACTATAAATGATTGACATTTGACACTCACTTGACACAAAGTTTGAGTGATCACATTCTCTTCAGATGGTAAGATGAAGAGACTTTGATCAGATTTTGTTATCTATTGGGGAGAATTAATCTTTGAGGGCATTGTGGTTATTTCTGTAGGAAGCCCTGAAAAGTGGCAAACTCCCGGTGCTTTATATGTATGGGGCATGCCCCGCTAAGCTGTAACTTGGTGGTTGACATACCTGCCATCCAAATGTAAAAGCTGTAGTTGTCACTATGTGACACACCCACCAAAAATTACTGTCAGCACACAGGCTGTTAAAGAAATTAATCTGATGGGTAAAAACGATTGCATTCAAGGTGCTGCATTCTGGCCATTATAATTCAAACGGAAACAAGTTTGGGCAATTATTAAGAACATCTAAAGTTTATTTTTATTTTTATAAATGTTTGTACAATTAGTCATCACACCGATAGAGTGCAAATCAGGCCATGGCAGTGGCACTAAATCAGGGGGTCAGGGGGCAGATGCCGTTTAATATATGTATGATCTGGAATTCCACGATAATTCTCTAGAGCTAAGTAAAATGTTCAGTATCATTGTAAGATATATTAATTAATAAGAGAGGCAATTGTTCTTCAGTATTAAGTTTATATTCCTAGTACACTAAAACTGCCAAGGAAGCAGTATATTTTAGTTGTAATAATACAGCCTAATTGAAAAGCAGTGTATCTAAAGTAAAAATTAGCTATATTTGTAACTGGGAGAGGGAAACATGTAATATTAAAATTTTGTCAATTAAGCTCACAGTTTTGTAATTTTCTTTTGAAAAGAATGGTTATGGTTATGGTTACCAAACTGAGAGTGGCCATCCGACAGTTGATTTGTAGGGGAGGGAGATATTATGTCCCCTTTGTGCCCCGATAACTAGCTTTTTATGTAGGTTTGCATGTAGGTTAATTAAACACGTAGCTAGTCACTTCAGTGGTTGGTACTATATCACCATCCTGTGGTGCAAGCTAGAGCTCAAGGCATTTACACAGTAAAATGTCTGGTGTTAATTCAACTCCAGTCCAATAGGTATCATATGTACTCTGTAAGAGTTGATTTGACACTGATTTAACATTTTAATGTGTGGAAAGTGAGTTTGAATAACAGAGACTCAGTTTCTTCTTTTGAAACATGTCCAGTACATTTTATTACAGTGTGAAATTACATTACAATATGTTCATAAAGGAAACTGTTCATGAAAGCAACAGTTCAGGATTTCCAGACATATCTGTAGCCTTTTCATGACTGATTTCACATGAGCTCTGGAGAATGTGAACATAGTCCAAATCAGTATTCAGCACAGTGTGTCACTGCTACACCATTCAGGAATAAACCATCCTTCTAGATATTGCAATTAATTCTGACTGAAGACCAGTGTGAAGAACAGCGTGTCCACACTGCCGACCACTGACATTTTCTGCAACCACCTGTAAAGCCTGACGTTATTGTATCACAATTTGATAAAATCAAGCAGTAGATTTCTTTGTTTGTGTCTAAATGCTGGTTTTCCATGTTGATCCTGATGAATATTTAACATCCAAACAAAAAAAATAAAAATAAATACTGCAAGAGTATTGCCCATTGAACACTGCTATGTTTGATGCTTAATTGCTAACTGGCCAAATTAATGCATGCACGTTTACATGAGCAGATCCGTGAGTAAGCGATGATGAAGGATGGATTTTCTCCTAAAAAAGTCACTACTCCTTCCCTCATCAGTAACAAACAAAAGACGTTCATCAGACCCCTGTTCATTAATTAAATCACATTTTTCTGTGACTAAAGGCGATTCTTGCCATTTATGGGGCTACACACACTAATGCTAAACGCTCTTTTCAGTCTGGGAGGCAGCTAGCTCTAAAAAGTGCGTATTCTCTTCTCTCCATAGTGAGCTCATCTGGGTGGGCATGCCTTGGTGAGAGGAGGGGATTGGGGGGTTAAGGACATTTACACGTACAAGGATCGTGTTCAGCTGGGAAGCAAGGATGCTCACAACTCAAACCACCCTGAGACTAAACGCCCTGCTGGTTAAATGCATCCCCACTCGCTGACATGGAAAGGACAACATTCTACAGGCAACTGTTTAGACCTCTAAATACTGATCTCAAGGACATCACGCCAACAATGCAGGATCAGAGAATAAACTCCTGCCATGGTGTACAATTAGTGCTGATCACATCCCAACATATCGGCTATTGGAGCATCCAGTGGAGAATTGGAGAATGTCAATGAGCCATTCTCCACAGCTAGAACAGCCAGAGGTACCTGTTGTCGCATGACCCTGAACTACAAAATGGCCCCTGTTTCACGGTGAAGACGGTGCTTGTTCTAACTTACCTTCTTGACCTGATCATCCTTCAACTCAGTGAAGTAATAGGCCAAGAGCTGAGCTGCTATCATTCTGGAATCTGGAACAGAGAGCAGGAGAGGAAGAAAGAAAGAGATCCACTCGGCTGCAGCCTCCCGGCCTCAAATCCTTTCTCACTGGTGGGTAAATCTGGCCCTCAGCCCAGTCTCACCTATTGCCTTTCAATATAGAAATGAAAAATGGAGCAGACATTCATGGGCTTCACGCAGCTCACACTGTGAATCACACGCTCGCTGTCTTAACCAGCCAGCAAGCTAGCACTCAAGAGATGCAGCAGCAGGCTAGAATGATGACTACATAAGGCCCTGCCCACCTCCTGCTCTCTGATTGGCCCAGACATCATAGCTGGGATGTGGGAGGAGGCAGCTAACAGGCTGCATTCCATGTCCTTCTCCAGAGCAGCGCAGGGAAAGGAGAGGGGGAGGGGAGGGAGCTATTGTAGATTCCCTGCCTTTATGACGTTGGAGAGGCAGCTGGCACGTCCGGCACGTCCCTGTGGTCCTCCAGGAGGGGAGTGTGGCAGATCAAGGAGTGAGACATCCGCACTCTCACAATCATCACTCTGCTCATGCTCCTGTGCTCTTTGAAACATTGAATGGCATGGAATCAGAGGGCCACTTATATACATTCAGATCAGCTCTCTGCGACGCAGTACACCATTAGACCACATGTACGGCTTTATACAGTAAACTCAGTCTATTTTGAGAGAAGCACAAGCAGAGGTCACTCCCTGCTAAGCTTCATGTGAAAGGGAACAATGCAGATAAATCAGGGATAAGAGGATTCCAGGGACATTCTGTGTGGAGCATCGTGGCTATCTGATGTACAGTAAAGTAGATGACATCACCACCAGTACGTGGGGTCTACAGCATATCTGAGCTTTCAAAAAACCCTCCCTTTTTTAGAACACCCCAACATTTCCTATTTCACTCCTTGTACTCCTCTCCTTCATCCTTGCAGTTTGTACTGCTGAGCACTGGAACACAATGTGACAAAAGTCTCACAACTTTCAGGCTGTCTTTGACGACAGCGAAGGTACTTTGGCACAGTTAATAATTCAAAATCAAGGGATCAAGAATGAACTTAGAAATTCCTTGACAAATTGTCAAATATTATAATTATAATAACATAAAATTAGTACTTTTTTCCCATCTTAATTGTTGAGCATGTGGTAATTGTCAACTTCCCTTCATTAACAATCAAAAGCATTTGAAACAGAGAATTTCCTTCACACTTTTTCACAAATATGATATTTTGACATAATAAAATTTGTATTTTTGCATCTTAATTTTTGCATGCATCTTCACTATTCACTCTCATCTTAATTTTTAATTACAGAATGGCTTAATAGATTTTTTTATACTACAGTTAGAAATGTACTGTAGTCTTGCATTCATGTCAGACAGCAGAAGCAGTCATAATTAGCAGAAATTACCTTGACAAAGTCCTAATAATAAAGAAATTTGGCTCCGTGTGCATTTGTTTTGTTCTATTAGGATGAAATCAATATATGCAGCAGGCAGAACTTGTGAAAAGCCTGTGGGTTGTTGTGCAGGTACAAAAAATATGCACACTTTCATATTTCTATATTAATAACACAGACAAATGTACACACAGTCATTTGTAACAATTTATAAATCAGAAATAAAGAGTTTAAAATTGTTTCCTCCCTTCTCCCTCTCCCGCCAGTCACTGAGCTGCAGACTTTAGTAGTACACACAGTCGTAGGCTCAGATGACCAGATGACACGCCTCAGATTTCTTTCTTTTTTTAAACTGCTCTGGGAAACAAAAACCCCTGCTCTACTATTGCTGGTGAACAATACTGCTAGGGCTTTCCTTCACTGCTCTGAATGAGTGGATAATGAGGGCCTGGCTTTGTGTTGGTTTAACCCTGCCAAATGCTTTCCAGTCTCACATTACATTATGACTTACCATGACAATAAACTTCCATCTGAAGTTGGCTGTTAGAGCAGCAAAGGCAGCAAGAGGCTCACAGATGTTGCGAAATCAGAGATAGCAGCTTCATTACTGAGAGACCCCACAGCCCAGTTTTTCAAAACTTTTCTGGAAAATGTTCTGTCCCCCATTTTGCAACCAATGCTTTTTAAAATCAGGGTGATTTGTTCATTCACTGAGCAGTGAAGGAAAGCCCTAGCAATAGATCACCAGCAATAGTAGAGCAGGGGTCCTTGTTTCCCAGAGTAGGCAATGTAGTATAATGGTTAAGGAACTGGGCTTGTAACTGAAAGGTTGCAGGTTCAATTCCCAGGTAAGACACTCCCGTTGTACCCTTGAGCAAGGTACTTAACCTGTATTTCTTCAGTATATATTTAGATATTTGGGTACCGTCATTGATAATAAACTGACCTTTGAGGCAAACAGTCATCGAGTGTATGCAAAGTGTCAGTCAAGGCTTTACTCAGGAATTTGGACATGAGCCAGTCAGTACTACAAGCATTTTACACCTGCTTCCTTCAGTCAGTGCTGACCAGCTTGGTTTGGTTCATTAAGTGAAATCAGGCCACTCAAGCTGGAGAGGGGGACAGTACAGGCTACTAAAATCATAGGGAACCTTTTCCCTACAGCTGTTCGACTGCTTAATGACATTGGACATCTCAAGACAGTAAAAGCAGATGAGGAACTGTTATTGTTTTTGATGCTCAATTTTTTATATTGAATTAATTTAACATAATCTAATTTTGATCGTAATACTAATAATAATAGTAATTTTAATCATAATCATAATGTATTCCACTCCACACATACCTTCACTATAATGTGAAACATTTGATTCAATTGAATGTCTTTAATTAACATGTTTGTTTGTGTTTGTGGGTCTGCCCCACTGTCTATGTCTTTTTTACTGCTGGAAACTACAACTGAAGCTCCCTAAGGGGAAAATAAAAGTTATTCTATTCTATTCTATATCCAGCTGTATAAATGCATACTATGTATAAATGCAAAAAGCTGTGTAAGTCGCTCTGGATAAGAGCATCTGCTAAATGCTTATAATGTAATTTACATTCAGTTTTTTAAGACAAGATGGCATGATTCTGACCCAGATTATACCTACTGAAAACCACCTGCTAGGCCAGATACATGACAATTAATTTCCCTCTATGAAGAAAAAAATTACAGTTAATGCAATCATTTATTTTAGTAATCAACCCCTAAACCTTTGTCAAAAGAAAGCCATTATAAAGTTCATGAATTTCAAGTCTTATTTTGTTATCTCAGTTTTACTAGTATAATTTCCTTTCCTGCTACAATTAGACTGTGGTGCATCTCTGTTCATCATATTATTATGCTCTAGTAATCTCTTTTGTCCCTCATATACAGTTGCACTCAAAATTATTCAACCCCCTTCACTTTTTGCACACTTTATTGTGTTGTAGATTTAATTTTAAATGGCCATCAATCTACACTCAATAACCCATAATGACAAAGTGAAAACATGTTTTTAGAAATTTTTGCAAGTGTATTAGAAATCAAAAACTGAAATCTCTCATGTGCATAAGTATTCAAACCATTTGCTTAAATGTATTTATAAAGTATCATATTTCATATTTGGTCGCATATCCTTTGCATGCTGTTACTTCCTGAAGTCTGTGACTCATCAACATCAAAAGACTCTCAATATCTTATTTTCAGGTACTGTTACAAGCGATACTATAACCTCTCTGCATTTGAATGGATCTCTAAGGGAATTGGGGGGGTGAGACTAGGTTCAGCTGTAAATTATGCTGGTACAGTATGGAGCACATGACTGGCGAAATGGTCGTAAGTTATCAAGGGTCTAAGGTATCAATCGAGCCCCAAACCATCACTCTACGGCCAGATATGGAGTAGATATGGATGGATCACTTTAAGGGTTTCTTCTCCTGACTCATTTTCCTATAGAACTCTATGGGGGAAAAAGTCAGGAGAAGAAACCCTTAAAGTGATCCATCCATATCTACTCCATATCTGGCCGTAGAGTGATGGTTTGGGGCTCGCTTGATACCTTAGACCCTTGATGACTTACAGCCATTTCGCCAGCCAAACTGTCTGAGAGGGGATGCCAATGGAAGCATGTACTAAACACATACACATACTGTACATACACACACATGCACATACACATACAGTACCAGTCAAAAGTTTGGACACAGTTGATTGAATGTATCTTATTATCTTAGAGACATTTTGATCTCAAGGCTTATGATGAAATGCTTTAATCTTCTTGCTTAGACAAATATAATGTTAGGTGTTGGTGGGGGAAGGACCCAAACGCAGGCAGGAGTTCGCAAAAACCGAAGTTTAATAAAGGGCAAGGCAGCAATCCGTGGTAAACAGGCAGGGTCAAAAACCAGGGAGACAGGGCAACGGTACAAAGCACAGTCCAAAGAGTGGTCAAGGAACAGGCAGGGGTCAAACCGGGAAGGCACAGCAAAGGTACAAAAGCAGGATCCAAAACCAGGGTCGCGAGAACACAGGCAGGGGTCAAAACTGGGGAGGCGTAAGAGGAACAAAAAGAGAACAAAACAGACTAAATACAAAACAAAACAACAACAGGCAAAAACTAGGGAAACAAAAACTCGGAAACAGATAACAGGAAGAAAATCAATAATGAGGAACTTGCGAAGAAACACTGAAATGACAAGGTATATATACACACAGAGGGAGACAGACATAATGGGAATCAGGTGTGTAGAAGCAGGGAGGGGAGATTGCTCACAGGTGAGAACAGTGAGGGTTAACAGGGACCAATAAAGCAATGACGGGGAAACGTAAGACACGGACTGGAATACACATAGACACAATGATAACAAACGGCCTGGAGTTAGCAGGTAAACAAGTGCACAGCTCAGAGGGGAGAAACACGAAAGTGGACACGTGCAGAGAATGCAAAATCACAGATGGATACAGGGATAGGATAACGAGGAGGGAAATGACAGCTGCAGATAGAAACTCAAAATGAATTAGTAATTAGTAATGTTAGTAGTGAACTCTAGAACCCTAATGTTAGTAGGTTAGTATTATATACATGTTAGTTTGTTAGCAGGTTAGTATTAAATCTAATCTAACAGTTAGTATGATTAGTACATTAGTATTATATACAAATATAAATAAAGCCAGAAGGAAGAAAACGAGATATACGAAATACAGAAGAAACCTGAATGTTCCCAAAATCACCCGAATAGTGCAATGACAAAGACAGGGGGTGGAATCTCAGAAACATGGAACGCGGACTGACAATCGCGAGGGAAAGAAAACAGGAAAAATAATAACAAATAAAGAATAAACAGACAGAATTACAGGATCCTAACATATAAACAGTGAAGTTGATGCTTATGTATGAATTTCTTTCCAAAACAAGAATTTTAATAAAATAAAATGAAGCATGGGGGGGGGGGGGGGGGGGGTTGTGATGGTGTGGGGTTGAAGGCACACTTAACCAGCATTCTGCAGTGATACACCATCCCATCTGGCTTGCACATTATTTGGGCCTTTGAATTTCTACAGGACAATGACCCAAAA
Organism: Synaphobranchus kaupii; assembly: GCA_029718625.1. Taxonomy (NCBI): domain Eukaryota; kingdom Metazoa; phylum Chordata; class Actinopteri; order Anguilliformes; family Synaphobranchidae; genus Synaphobranchus; species Synaphobranchus kaupii. The sequence goes on from CM056379.1 coordinate 79,416,143, forward strand.
CACACCTCCAGGCTGTGTAAGAGTTATTGGACAAAGAAGGAGAGTGATGCATCAGATGACCTAATCTAACACCCAACCTAAACCCAATAGAGATGGTTTGACGATACGTCAGAGCATGTCAGAGTCTGACAGTTTGCGCGTGACAAAGCTCTTGAGTTTGAAATAATCGCCACGATTTTGGCATTTTATTATTTTATTATTTTATCGTTTTATTATTTTATCGTTTTATTATTTTTAGTACGATTTTAGCTTTTTATTATTTTATTATTTTTTATTATTTTTATTATTTATTATTTAATCATTATTTTTGGGATTTAATTTTACTGTTCGACCGATTGACTATACAATTGAATATGCCACCACTCACCTCTCCGCCTGGATGTGATGCCTGCCGGCGTCTGACCCATAAAATTGCTGAGTTGGAGGGCAGAATATCCGTGCTCCACCAGATTAAAGATGATGAGCTGCTCCTCGACTCCTTGATCGCCGCAGGTCCTGGTACCGTCGCCAGAAACGTTACAGGAGGGGAGTTTGACGCCACTGTCCCATGGAACCGTCCAAACTCCATCGCTGTGTATCCTGATGCTGCCCCAGTCCAGTCTGATAATCGTTGGACCCTCCAAGGAGCTAGACCCAAGGCTGCAGCTAGCTCGACTCCCAGTCGAGTAGAGACCTGGTCAGTTGTTGGCAGGGGAAAACACGGTGGCAAGCGCTCTGTCTATCTCCCTCCTCCTCAGGACGTCTTGCTGGAGAACAAATTTGACATCCTGGGCGAACAGGATTTCCCCTCCCTGGCCGGTCAGTCACAACCTTCCCTACCTCCTGTGCAACATGGATCACAGTTGACTGTAGCCAGGCGATCTCCACCACCTGCTGTCCGTCGTGCAGGGCCACCACCAGGTACCCTTCTCTCTCCGTCTCCACTGCACCGCAAGCAGGGTTGCTGTCGGGTTAGCTCCCAGGACGCTGCTCCGGCATTGTGGACTCGAGGATCGCCACCACTGACCTCACCATCCCCGTCTCCAAAAATGTTGATTAAAGACAAAGTTGGCAGTAACTGTGTTATCCGGGCGCTAAAGTCTCTGATTTAATGTTCAAACTTCCTGGTCTGTTCACAAAGTATTCCACTGTTAAAAATGTCATTATACATGTTGGTACAAATGACATTCCTCGGCAACAATCCGAGCTGCTGAAATGTGACTTTCTTAGTCTTTTAAATTTTTTAAAGAAAAGTGGTAAATACATTTTTATCTCCTGCCCCATCCCTACGCTAGGCCGTGGGATTGGCCGTTTTAGCAGACTTCTGAGTCTTAATTCCTGGCTTCAGTCTCAATGTACTGTAGGTCACAGGTCTTCGGTTTTATTGACAATTTTTATATTTTTTGGGAGCGCTCTGCACTTTATAAAGGGGATGGTCTACACCCAAACCGATTGGGCTCACGTATGTTGTCCGCAAACATACATTACAACACCCTCATTAGCCCCTTGGTTATCCCATGTGCATGACGGTTTCGATACTCCACTGGATGCAATCCTGCCTTAGCTACTTCCTCTTTTCAGTCCGTAGTTCACTGTCGTACGTCCAGCTCCCCCGGCAGGCCCAGATGTTTTATGTTGTCGAACAGCAATATTAGAACAACTGAACACTATAATACAGCCATTCCGGTGATTATTGATAACAGGCCTAGTAAAAACTATACTGATGTTGTCAGATCCACTCATAATTTACATACGATTCAGACTACTTTTAAACCTAAGTCTGTTTCTAATGAACCATTAAACCTAAAAATGGCACTTTTGAATGTTAGGTCTCTCTCAGGTAAAACTTTTCTTATAAATGACCTTATTATTGATAATATGGTTGACTGCCTGTTTTTAACAGAGACCTGGCTAAAATCAGATGCCCCAGCCACCTTAATTGAAGCCTGCTCCCCAGGGTATAACTTTTATTTATAAAAAAAGGGCAAAAAGGGTGGTGGTATTGCAACCTTATACTCTGATTCCTGTAAACAAATTCATATTGGTGATTTCTCAACTTTTGAACACCTTGCTGTGATTTTAAAATGCAACATATCTGTTCTGCTCATCACCATCTATCATCCACTAAGATGTAACTCAGGGTTTATAAATGAGTTTGCTGAACTGCTGTCTAAAGTGTCCACTGACTTTGATAGTGTGATTATATCTGGGGACTTTAACCTCTTGCTGCCAAACGCCCCCTAGCGGTAACGCGGGCGTTACGGAAATTATTAAATTATACATTTCATTAATTTAATAATATATAATAAACTGCTCACCTCAATATTTTGATTAAATCTCCTTAAGATATATCCATTCCTTCTGGGAAAGTGGTTTTTAAGCCCAAAACGTCGAGATAAAACTTCGTAAATAACGTTGGAAACACTGACCTAATTCTCAAACATGTATTGCAGCTTGATGTCACACCATAAACAATGTGCTGGTAAACTGTTCTGCTTAATTGTATTTCACAAAACTTTGGTTTGAAAAATCATTATACCTTTAGGCTTCAAGAAAAAATACTTTAAAACTTTCATATGGCTGTACATTATTTTTTTTCCAATTTTAAACCGACTTGTGCTTTTTTGCACTTGATTACGACTTGGCTGTGTTCAGTTTGGCGTTGTGAAACTCAGCCAGTTTCTGCAGTACCAATCCCGTGGCTTAGTATATGTTAGCCAGTGTGGTTTTGTACTTGTTTGCAGAGATTTATGCAAAACCGTCGTCAATTGGGTGTATTTCTTTGACTGATAGCACAATAGGCCTATCTGAAGTGGGAAAAACTGTCTTTGACCCGCCTCCACTCCGAGTATTATTTGCTTTCCATTGGGTTTTAAAACTGTCTGTCAAATATTCCAGCCAATAGCCAAGACTCTTATCTTTCAAACAAGCTCTCATTCAACACAAAGCCGTCGTAAATCAAGGAAATACAGCCCTGCGTAAGAGGAAGAGGCAACCAAGCGTAATTATCGAACCAAGATGGTGCAGTGTTTTTACCTTGTAGCGTAGCTCGCTACATTCCGTTTAGCAAAGCACAATTCATAAGGTAACTGCGCTGTTTATCTTTTTACTTTACAGTCTCTTTCATACAGTTTTTGGTTAGTTATGTCTAGGTTATTCTGGAGTTTCTCCGTGCAGCAGGTCCTAGCCCAAATATGGTTTTGGGGTCTCAGTGACGCAGAGTGATATAAGGTAACAGATTATTTTGCCGGTATACCAGTGCGAATTCACTGTTATGTATAAAACGAATCCCTCTGAATTAAATGAATATAGCTAACATTACTATATTGTAACAATGGCAAGCTAGCCAGCAAAATTACGCATAGCAGCTAGCTATCTATTTGTGTCTGAGACGAGCTGTTCCGAGTTTCTTTTGAATGCAATGGCGTCTGAAGGGTTTGTTTTGTTTCACATGAGTAAATTGTTCTGTAAGCAGTACAGCAGGCTCTGCAGGTAAACAAATGAGCAATTTATGCATGACCTAACACGAGGGAGAGATAACATGAGGATGAGTTTGTTGTTGTTGATTATTATGCAGGGGTTTATTTTATCTAGGGTGGACATTTGATTTTATATACCTGGACTAATTTCTGGCTAATGAGGCAGAGCTTTTTGGGGACCACGGCTAGGCTAGTTAGTTGTGTAATATGAAACACACCAAAAACACATCTAAAAATTAACTTTTATTGCCAATTATCAGATTTTATTGTAAAACTTAAAAAATAAATTATATTGATACTTTTCTGGAACCTGGGCCATTTTGCACAATTTGGCACAATTTGTGCCAACTTTGGTAACCGAAATGGTTCACCTGAAAAAAAGCTCTGTAGAATTTGAATGATTTGAGATATTGACACCATATCTTTAGCAGAGATAGGCAGCATATTGAGGAATCACAAAGAGGAGTTATTTCCTCCATAGCTCTTGTAGCTCATCAGGTAAAAAATCTGAAATTTGAATTTAGGTACCCGTTTTTTGTTTTTTCACAATTTCTGTACATAAATTGTTGTAGTTAAGTAGCAAGACATGTATGTATATGAATTATGACTACTTAGTCATAATAGTGCAGTTCTCTGTTTTAATAAAAGCTATGAACCATATTTGTAGCCTTTACAGTTTTTGAGATAAACAGCTTTGTTTGTCACTAGTAAAAACAGGCGAGAATTGGTATCTTTTGCCCTTGGTATTAAGAGGTTAACTAGCATGTATTCTTGCGCCATCACAAGTGAACTGGGCGTGTTGGTCTTAAGATGAGGAGTGGCCAGGATTCTTTTTGGTGTATTGCTATCTTGAGCCAGCAGAAAGCGCTTGCGCTAGAACCACCACAAACCTGGTCTAAAGTCATGTCGCAGTTGTTTACATGTTATTTTAACGGCGCATATAAGTGTGTCTACATAGGCGTGTGCACAACGCGCATACCCTCCTGTCTGTTACACACAGGGGTGTGCACAAGCATGACTAAAATATCTAGATCACAATGTGAAATATTATTATTGTGTAGGCTATATCAAAAATGCATAATAATAAAAGGTTCCATACATACCTTTCCCTCAGCGAAGGGAAACGATGCCACATTACATTGCTCTCAGCCCACTCCATCAACATCCAGGCGATGTGCGATGGTACGGGACAATGGCTAAAAAGGAGCTGATAACACCTATATCAAGCCTAATGCGCAAATTGTCATTTGCACCTAATGCGTGAATTGTCATTCAATGGAAACTCGCGTACTGCAATAGACGGACATTTGCGTTCTGAAAATGCGCTTCAGATGTCATTACAATACAGCTCTGTTTATCTAGGAATACAGCCTGTAAGTAAATACAATGGTTTGTGACTGAAAAAAGTTCAAAACCTTGTCCAGTGAATATTGCTTTTATTGTTTTTCAAATAGCCTAGGCTACAGCGGACTCACTGTGCATAATGTTTTTTCCGATAGACTATGGTTAAAAAACGGAGATAAATGTCATCATGTTAACTGAATTGTAGGCTAACCTTAGCTATACTTTGTCCTTCATATTTTTTTTATTACAGTGACAAGGTTTCCATACCCTCAGCTTATTAAAACCCCGCTGATTTCACCTGTTATTCCATAACTTGAACAAAAGATTTTAAAGAGAACTAAGCGTCTAATTAGAAACGAAATTTGCAGCACGTTACACAATTAATTTACAATTCATTTTAATTCCATTATCTGCATGTTCGCTTTACAGGAGCAGGTCTGTTTCCCCTGCTGTACATCGCACTTTTCACGGTCTTCCTGGGAAAGTGAATCGTTTTAAAGTATTGCGCTACCAGTTAAACAGGTCGGTCACATTTCCATAAGCAGGACATTATAAAACAAGGGAAAATATGCTGAACCTATGGGTTGCCAACCTGACAGATTTGTTGTATTTAGTGTCATCATTATGGCAAAATAACGTTAGTTATGTTATTAATCAAAATTAGAATGCAGGTAGCCTAATGAACTTCGGATGAAGCTTGAATATGAGTTCATTGCATAATCAAACGAAATTCGTTAAACAAGCAGGCTAATTTGGCGTTTTCTAAGGTGAGAAGGAAGCAATTGGTCGCTTATTCTCAGCTGTTGCAGGTGCTTTTAACGAAATTTAACAGCATATATTTCGTAAACAGCACTGTCAGGAATTACTGGGAACTCATAATACTACTACTGCTACTGATCCATATAGCCGATTCCTTGATCGCACTAAACACGCACAAGCATGTCTGTTTCGCCATCATAAGCAATCCGCCAAGGTGGAAAAGCAGGCTTTTAAAGGGAATGGGATATGACATTTTGATTGGTTTATTGCATGTCACGCCCAAGACACACCTATAATTAATGAAGAGACTAGGTTCAGCCCAGTTGCACCTTGCGCCATGCTTAGCGCCCAAAAAACACGCTGTTAAAATAGCAAAAGTAGACTTGGACACGCCCTAAATGGACTTAGCGCCATGCGCTTAGACTAAGTGCCAAGATCGCCAAGATAGGGCCCCTGGAGATAATGGCACTATATAATGGCGGTATTCTGATACTTCAGGGACTGGACTAAGTGGAACTAGTGTTACTTCTGTACATTTTACGTTACAGCAACACTTGGCTGAACCTTGCTTGCAGTTGACGAATATAGGGCCATTTTGCCTTTTGATTGGTCTGTACTGCCTTTGCTGGAGATAATGCCACTATGTAATGGGGGTATTCTGATAACCTCAGTGACTGGACTAAGTGGATGTAGTGTTATTTATTGCAATTTTATGTCGCAGCACCAACAACACTTGGCTGAACCCTGCTTACAGCTGACGAATATAGTGCCATTTTGCCATATCCTCGCCTTCTGATTGGTCTACTGCCTTTGCTGGAGATAATGTCACTATATAATGGGGATATTCTGATAACTTCAGGGACTGGACTAAGTGGAACTAGTGTTACTCATATCAATTTTAGGTCGCAGCACCAGCAACACTTGGCTGAACCTTGCTTGCAGTTGACGAATATAGGGCCATTTTGCCATATCCTCGCCTTTTTATTGGTCTGTACTGCCTTTGCTGGAGATAATGCCACTATAGAATATTCTGATATCCTCAGGGACTGGACTGAGTGGATGTAGTGTTACTTATATCAATTTTATGTCGCAGCACCAGCAACACTTGGCTGAACCCTGCTTACAGCTAGCGAATATAGGGCCATTTTACCATATCCTCGCTTTTTGATTGGTCTTGTCGGGTATATAGCTTTGAGATTACAGCCTCCGATAGAGAATGTATAATGTGATATGGCAAACTTGCTCATAGTCCATTCAATAGTACTCGGTTATCAAGAGGTCTGCTCTGCTGACCTGACCGAGGATCTGCGTTTCTCTCTGCCCCCTAGGCCACAGGCACAAAGTCACGCTGAGGCTTATCTATGATATAAATCTTAAAGTGGTCAGGGTGTTTTGTCTCCTTTTGAGGAGAAACACCAGAACATAAAGATATTCACGGAATCCAGCGCCTAGCGTAGCCAGAGAATACCACATGGCCACATGGTCTCCAAGCATAGGCCAGGGTGTTACCACTGATCTTTTCACATGGAGGTAATATTTTGCCCAAATTGAAGATTACACAAACTGCGCAGATTTAATGATTGTAAAGCAGGAGCAAACATCCCTTTCTGATGAAGTACTCAATAGTTGAGTGAAATCACCTAGAATGCTAGACTGCCGATGTTTGTGTCTTGTTATAAAGAGGTTTAAACACTGAATATTTTAATAATTTCACGATGCTTAGCCCTGTTTTGAGCAACCTAAGTGCACATTAATTAATAAGTGAATTTGTCAGCTATTGGATAAGCCGTCCTGGTCTTGAAAGGAGTCTAACCCCCTACCCCTCCTTCCAACTCCCTACCCCTCCTTGGATTATTCTGGCAAGTTCTGGTTGATCTCCCTCTCTTTTCTGGTAACTTCAATTTAACATCTGGTTTTAATGTCTTCCTTTTTGTAAAGTATAAGCAGTGAGCCTACGGTCATTAATGAATGTACGATTCTAATTAATTACTCTAATTGACGATTTTTCCTGTAATAAAATAGTTTAATCTAAAGACCTGATTTAGACTTTGTTTTGACTTGTTAGTTGATCCACCAGGTTACTGTTTGACTCAAAGAATTCAGCGATTTAATTGATGATTGTCATTTTTAATAATAATTATTCAATTAAATTGATCAAATATAATTAAATGTATGGTTGAGTGAGGGGTTTTAGCACACGATACCGCTTGTGTTTAGTATTCAGAGTGCTGGGCATTTTAACAAGGGCGTTGTTAAGGAGTGTTAGAACTGCTGGATTCAGAAAAATAAATGCATTTTTCCTTAAACCTCACTTCCCCGACAGTCTGTAATGCCTTTGCTGCAGATAATGCCACTGTATAATGGGGGAGAACCTCAGGGAATATACTGAGTGGATTTAGTGGTATTAATATCAATTTTACCTCACAGCACCAGCAACTCTAGGCTGATTAAACAGGTGATGATTATAGACAGAAAAGGCAGAATCTCTAAAATCAACCCTCCCCCTCTCCACTGGAAATATCAGGTATTTAGGTGTCAACATTTCCCCCAAGCTGTCATTATTCCATCTCAACTTTAGCCCGTTAATAAAAACAATAGAAGATGATCTACAACAATGGAAGAACCTACCACTTTCCATAATTGGAAGAATAGCAACCATTAAAATGTCAATTTTACCAAAAATAAACTATCTATTCACCATGATCCCGACGCAACCCACCACCAACTGGTTCAACTCTCTAGATTCAATAATAACCTAATTCTACTGGAAAAATAAAAAAGCCAGAATCAAATTAGCTACTCTTCAGAGAAATAAAAATCAAGGAGGACTCGATGCACCAAATTTTCATAACTACTACTTGGCCAACCAACTGCTATACATCTATAAATGGATTCACCCCATCCAACAAAATAATTCATGGATTGATATCGAACAAGAAGTATGCAGGGAAATCTCACCATCTGATCTACCATTCCTCAATACAAACATAAAGCACCACAACTGCACCACAACTCTGACAGCTTGGTGGAAAATCAACAAAATCACAAACTCCTAAATTATACAAAATTCTAACACATATCAACTCTACAATACACCTCCCCATTACAAGATGGGAATTAGACTTGGCCATCTCTCCCAGCGCCAACTTCTGGCAACAAATATGCACCAACATTTTCACAATGACTAACAACACTAACTTACAATTAATTCAATTCAAGGTAATCCACAGAGTACATATTACTCAACACAAGATGTATAAAATGGGATTAGCAGACATATGCTCACACTGCACTCTAAACACCCCGGACAATTATCTCCACGCTACTTGGCTATGCCCACCCATCCAACACTTTTGGCACACAGTCACTAAAACGTTATCCCGTTTTTTGGGTCGCAGCATTCCACTATCTCCTTCTCTCTGCCTACTTGGAGACATATCCACAATCAATTTAACAACCCAGAACACCAGGTCCTTGCTCATTGCCCTAACTGTCGCCAAGAAAACTATCCTATTACATTGGAAAACAAGAAATACTGCAAATACTATGCAATGGTTGAACCTTCTTTCAGAATACATATCATTAGAAAAAATATCAGCTTCCAGCCACAATCAAATGTCACAATTCAGAGACAACTGGGAACCAGTTAGCCAACCCCCCTCCCCTTTTCCCCCTTTCTCCTCTTCTTTCTCTCTCTCTCTCTCATACACATTACACACTTATAAACATAGTCTAACCTGATGCATACATATTCACAATTCATGTTATTAATAGTTTCACCCTCTCAGTACTCAGCTCATTTGTCCACTCTTACCTCCTCTGTCTATCCATCTGTCTGTCTACCCGTCTCCCTGTCTATCTACCCGATTGGTTTGTCTGTCTCTCTGCCTATCCGGTCTGTCTGTCAGTCCGTCTGTCTGTCCGTCTATCTGTCTGTCATGGTAGGGGTAACACATTGGGGTGTGGGTGGTGTTTTCTTTGTGGGGGATTAAGGTAGGGGGGTGGGTAGGAAGGGGGTGACTTCACTATTTGTAATTAAAACTATTTATCTTTTTTTTCATTTTCTTTGTTTGTTATACCCTTTCCTCTGAGAGGCGGGAATTTAAAAAGGAAAAAATAACAGACAAAAAAAGACAGAAAAGGCAGAAAATAACTACAGAATCTTAGAAAGGACATGTCTGGTTTTAATAATGTATGTAAGGTTATGAATTTATTCCATACTTTATGAGAGATTTTCATAGAAGGAAATTATGTGATAACAGAAGTGATGGGGTGGTGGCTGGGCTTCTGACGGGCCCTCTGCATAGGGTGATGGGGTGGTGGCTGGGCTTCCGACGGGCCCTCTGCATCGGGTGATGGGGCGCCAGGCTCTGGCAGCTCCCCTGGGCAGGTCGGTGGAGCTGGAGCCTCTGCTCATGCCTTGGGACAGGGAGGTGGCCATGAAAACTCTGGAGGGCTAGCGGCGGCTGGCAGCATTGGCACAAGGGACCCTCTTGGGAGGGCAATGGGGGTGCGGCATCCGGCGGGACATCTGGACCGGGTGGCGGAGCTGTGGCCTCTGGTGCCTCCCCAGGGTGAGGCGGCGGGTCTGCGGCCTCTGGTGCCACCTTGGGAGTCACAAGCTGCAAAAATCTGTCCCTCGGCAGCACTGACCTAGACACTGGCAACAAAATTTAGGAAATACAATAAGGCAAAGCATTCATTTGATCTCTTCGAATTTGTCACTCACACAATCATAATCCTTACCTATGTCTCATTGGGACATCTATCTCATATTGGTCCAGAAATCGGTAGCAATGAGGACAGGTGTGACGGTCAAAATGGAGAGTTTATATCTGTTGAGGCCAGAAAAATACAAAATTGAAGGAAAGAAGAACAACGAATAATTTATAACATTTTTAATGGAGTTCATCCATTATCTAACCCATTTAATCCTGGTCAGGGTCATGGGGGTGCTGGATCATATCCCAGCATGCACTGGGCGAGAGGCAGGAAGACACCCTGGACAGGTCACTAATCCATTGCAGGGTACACACACCATTCACACACACTTTCATATCTGGGGACAATTTAGTCTTTCCAATTAGACTAACTTGCATGTCTGTGAACCGTGGGAGAACTTCATTTATGTCATTTCACATGTCTGTGAACCGGAGAACTTCATTTATACATATAAACTGTATATAAACTGGAACCGTACACACTCCCAGGACTGGAAAATTCTCCAGGTTCTTCGAGTTAGCCCGGATCTAGGAAAGACTGCTTTTAAATTTGGAATGATGTACTGTAACTGGATTCTCTTGTAGCCCTGGGGCATTTGAAATATTTGATTTAAAATATTTCATTTTGAATGTAATTATTTTCATTTAAAATATTTATATTTTATTTTATTTTTAAAAATCAATTTAATTTTAATGCAATTGTTTTAACTGGTTCCATCTTAAATATTTGATTTTAATGTTATTTCATTTTGTATGCAATTGTTTTAATTGATTTTTTAAATTGATTTCATTTTAAATATTTCAGTTTCATTTTGAATGCATTTGTTTTGATTCATTGCTTTCTTTTCTTGTTTTATGTATTTGTAATCTCGGCGCCATTGCAAATGATGTACTTGCACCCTCAACGTGTCTTCCCAGAACTAAATAAAGGAATTGATTGACTGATTGATTGAATCAAATAAAGAAACAAAGGAAAGATTAAAAATATGAAAAAAGAGACTGTTCTCAAGAGTATGCAATCTGTCTCTACAGATGAACTAAACTCCTCCTTATCTTCTAAAAGTATAATATACCTTTCCATCCATCCGTTATCTAACCCGCTTATTCCTGGTCAGGGTCGCGGGAGGGTTGGAGCCTATCCCTGCATGCATTGGGCGAGAGGCAGGAATACACGCAGGACAGGTTGCCAATCATTCCCAGGGCACACACACCATTCACTCACACACTCATACCTATGGGCAATTTAGAGTCTCCAATTAGCCTAACCTGCATGGCTTTGGAGTACATGGAGGAAACCCACGCGGACACGGGGAGAACATGCAAACTCCGCACAGAAACGCCCTCGGTCAGGATTCGAACTCGGTACCTTCTTGCGGTGTGCCTCTTTTTATTTCTGCGGTTGTTCTCCCTCAGAGCGGCACTAGGGCGCTCTTGCCTTATTTTTCCCTCGTCCGTTCCGGGCTTTCGTTCTGTCCCGGCACTTATCCCTCGCACCTGTTCTAGGTTACCTGGCAGCTATAAATGCTCCGTGCTCCGTATTCCGGTGCTTCTGTATTGTCTTGCATTTTGACAATAATCCGGTACGGTATAGGATTAGGTACTTAAGGAGACCACTTTGCCCCATCGCATTGCTTTGGGATAACACAGGACTTGCCTTAAGTGCATTAGAGTTTCTTTAGGATTCTTTCTTTATCTATTGCACTTACTGTCCTTCGTTTTGGTTTTATTTTCCAGTTCCACTGAGACACTTTAGTCTTTGCCATTTTTCTTTCTACCTCTCTACTTACTGCTTTCTGGAATTGAGAGCGAGAGGTCTTTTCTTTCCTTTATCTTTGCCTACACTCGAGCCTACGAGTCTTTTCACCCATAACCGGGTCGCCATAATTTACAATTAATCAACTTTTGTTTTCTTTCGCCTCCCCTTAGTTTCCTCTCTTATATTGAGAGTGAGAGGTGTATCCGTCCTCCTATCTACTCTTGTACCTACGAGTTTATTCGCCTGATTATTCTGCGGGTCGCTTTATTTTCTCCTCTACCCCAGTCTCCCTCATATTTGCTCTCTTGTTCAGGGAGTGGGAGCCTGGTTGTTTTCTCCTTTTATTCCTTCCCTTTTTACAGAGACTCTTCCGTTCTTGTGGTTTCCACTTGTGGATACTTTTAGATTCCTTCTGTCGCGTCTGGTCCTCCGAACCTAACTCTCCCCCTTACACTGTGAGGTGACAGTGCTAACCACTGCACCACCATCCCGCCCTAATATACCTTTCGCATATTTTTATTTTATTTTTGGCACGTATTGCAACACCATGATATGAGGCAGGTATTTTGATTCCAAAAGGACATGAAGTTGTGACCTCACATGGAGCAAGAGAAGGAGTTATCTAGGAGTGAGGAGAAGAATGAGTGAGCTACAATTAGTGTCATAGAAATTCAAGTGAAATGTGTTTTTTGTCAGAATTTGTGTTTTGTTGCACATCTGTAATTTAGGCTGGAGTATGTACTCAAAATACAAATTGAAGAATTTTAATCGTTATTTATTTTAATCCTAAATTGATTGAAACCATTACATAACTGACACCTTTTTTTTTTTTAGAAAGGCTACTCTCATTTTGTAGCTACCAACAATCAAACCAGCAACAGGCGTTTGATTGAATGGGCACACACCTTATACACGTGTACCAGTATCTTATAGCTCAAAAAATGCTATTCCTTTTTTGCTCCAAAAAAAATTAAACTTTACAAACTGTAAGTTGAGATGGCAAAATGAAATATGTTTGTATATTTCAGAGAAACTAAAAGCTATAAACCAAAAAAAGCTCCTTTCATAGTGAGGATCCTGAGGATCATTTAAATAGAGACAGCTGTCGACAAGCAGGCATCTTTCAATGCATTAATCAACACAATAAAAACGTGTGTTTCATTTTATTCTGCAGGGGTAGGTTCCTTTTTTTTTTTGAGGTAGAGGAGAGGTATTTTGAACTTTATTATCAATGGAAATCATGATTAATTTTGACTTAATCCAGTGCCTGTTACTATCAATGATCAGCCCCAATCAAACATATAAGTGTTCCAGGGAGCATAGGCGGAGGGTGAACCAACTGTAGGGTAAGGCTAGGTTATGGCGGGGGAGGTATCCACCTTCGTGCAAGCGCACACAGCAAATTTTTTGCATTAATTTCACCGTAAATACAGTTTTTTGAGTACAGGAGCCCATGTAGGCTTTGGTTGTAAAGTAGTTGTAAAATCCATCCATGAAAATGACAAGCAACAAGTCTATAACGTAATTCTGTGCGAGATTTTCTCAAACAACAGTTTTTTGTGTGTTTTTTTTACCATGACACTTTGATAAAAGATGGTATCTATGACAAAATATAGTCAGTAAAAAAAGAATAATTAGTTCACCAAAATAAGAAAATAACTATTCTAATGGTCTGTGCCTCTTAGCCTTGTAACTGTAGGCAAAGATTTTAGGCTACACTTAACTGTGGTTAACGTTATTATTATTATTATTATTATAGCAGCAGTTAGTGGTAAAAGTTGGTACCTAGGAATTTTAGGTTCTAGGTTTGGTTGGATTTGTGTAGTATTCGCCTGGCTCGACCCACCGAACCCGACCAGACAATACAAAAAGCCATGTCTAAGCATTACAAATTGGTAAAAGATAGATAGAAAATATAGATTCATTTCAACTGAATTGACCACCGGGGCAACAACTGGGCTATCAGCCAACAATTTCCAATTGGGCCTAACCAGCAATGCACAATTGCTAAAATAAAGCAAATGCGTCAACAACAAAAAAATAAACAATGGTCTTACTCTTAGAAGTGCTTTCATCTTGTTTTCCTGGCAGAGAAGTCCTTGATTATGTCCATAAAATCCAGTTCACGGAGGAAGCTGCAAATTAATTAGCAAATTAAACAAATCCATATGAACCTAAAGCTGTATAGATAAATAACGTCATTTACCCCTGGATTTACATTAATTTACACTTAGCATTATTTTCTGTTCACAATTGTAAAAAAATATTCACTTTCTCAGGAGCAATACTGATGTATTTTGATGGTGCTGCTGACACAACCAGAGATGATGAAAGCACTGGTAAGTGAACATTTCCCACTGCCTTCTCTTTGAATAGTTTTGTGTGCAACTTGTACACTGATAGCTACTTGTACTCCAGCTAATAAAAAAATAAGTTTTAAAATCACAATTCACCGTGTTGTCTTCTTGAGTGTTTCAAATGTACTGTATGTTCTTAGGCCTCAAGAGCCCTTCTGGTGCCGGAAGACACAAAGAAACCTCCCGGCAGGGCGCGCTTTGCGAGCGAGCGAGCGCACAATTGTTTTTCACAACACTAGGGCCCCCCACCGGGTTTTGATTAGGGCCCCCAACGGTCTAGGGCCGGCTCTGCTCACTGGCAAATTACAACATTATATTCTGGCCAATCGAGGCCCCGGGCTTCAACCCATGTAAGCCTGTGCATTAAAGCACCCCTGACGATCACATTTTCATGTGATAGCCTATGGATGATTTGTTTTTTTTCTATCAGCATGGCAGCCAACACACACATAATTTATAACATTTTTAATTGACATTAACAGAGAGTGTGACAGTTGTGTCCAGAAATGCTCCGTGAGTCCGTGATGATCCTTCAGCTTGACTGCCGCTTCACTGACAGGACAACGCGTTGATAATGGCCAACTAACCAACTTACAGGTAGTCTAACCATGCAGCAATCGGCTACACACTGCCGACCAGCTTAGTTACCTCCTCCGCAGTAGGCAGTAGCCTAGTGGATTGAGTGAGCTAACTTGACCTCAAATCCTCTATCGCTAGCATTTGTATTTATATTTAATAGCCTAAATGATTTTAATTGCCATGGCCGGCCAGGGGAAGATATTGCCTTCCCCAGCCTTACACACCCTCCGCCTATGCCATGGAGGAACATAAATGACAATCTGCTCCTTGTGAGAAATATAATAATCCACTCCAGAGAGCACAAGTGCCCCTTAGGCCTTTTCATCCGAACAAGCTTTTTGACAGGGTTAGCCACCTGTGCATGGAGAGGTTGCTAGATATATTTCACTTTCCTAGCTACCTCTTGCACTGGACCCAGCTGTGCCTGAAAGACATCTCAGGCAGGGTGTGTGTTAACAAGCACCTCTGCCATTTTCGTCTGGCATCTGGCAGGGATGCCCTCTCACATACAATGGTGTAATTTTCACGTACATCATTTACCTCAAGCCTTTCCTCCAAGCCACTCTGAACATCAGAGGTTACCTACTGCTGGGAGCCGATGGGGAAGGCTCACGGTGATGGTGTACATGGACAATTTATTTATTCTAACTTATTCATCATTTTAAGCTTTCATTCTCAACAATAGTAAAGTTCATAATAAAACAATGTAGAATTTAATATCTTATATCAACATTTCAGGAAAGGTGATGTGACAATTAATGGTTGGTCATCAATCTACAGCATTTCACAACTTGATGAGTAGCAAGGCAACAGATGATGGAGAGGGCGTTACACCAGTAATTGGCAATTTAACACGTACTGGGGGAAGACAGAGCAGAACCAGCACTTTATGAAAACCTGACAGGACATGTTGCCTTGAATCTATCAACATTGTAAGAAAACATGTTGCTGATGTCCTGTCCAGGTAAAGTTATGCCACTGGGTCACTGAAGCTTGTGCTGGACCTCATTCACTAAAATGGTCTCCAAGAATGACTAGACCTATCCTTAGGATAGCAAGCTGACTCTCTTACCCCGGAAAAAAAAGCTAAAGAAAAGTATTCCGCAGCCTGACTATCTACTCTGTTTATGCCTCACTGAAATTATAAAATAAAAAAATGTATGTCGCAAGATGTTCTGCGCAGCAGTGACACAGTCACAATTAAAGCATTACAACTGTAACAGAGGCCAGGGCAGACTGAGCCTGTGAAGACCAGAGCCCCAGTCATTAGGAATTGAGAAAATCATAGATTTTAAAGGAGTGTGGGAAGGTCAGTCCCCCAGATGTCAGTAGGAATTGAGAAAATCATAGATTTCAAAGGAGCGTGGGAAGGTCAGATAAGCATTTAACTGAAATTATTCATACTGTGCATTGATAAAAACACTCAAAATAACACCCCTTCATAATCCCATGTATATGGGTCCATTGAAAACAAGTGAGATAGAAGGATGTGAGTTTCAAAATGAGTAAATAATTCAACAAAACAGGTACCTACTCATGTACAATAAAACACGTTTAATACAATGGTTCCCATATTGCGGTAGAGCATATGTGGTCCCAGTCTAACATATAGCTCTGTGACTGAAGTGTGTATTTAGAATTGGCACAAGCTAGTTGTCACACGCCGTGAAACACCCGTGGGCAGTTCCAGATTTGCACCT
This sequence comes from Synaphobranchus kaupii, assembly GCA_029718625.1. Lineage (NCBI taxonomy): Eukaryota > Metazoa > Chordata > Actinopteri > Anguilliformes > Synaphobranchidae > Synaphobranchus > Synaphobranchus kaupii. The sequence continues at coordinate 79,432,817 of CM056379.1, forward strand.
TACATTGTCAGATGGAGAGAGAGAAAGCGCACCCATTCTGATATGAAAATAAATACAAACACCTTCACCATTCCCCCTCACGCGACCCGGGCAAAAACAATAAACTAAAACAACAAAGACAAAATAACAAACTAAAACAAACCAAATTCCGTGACCGCTTTTCAGCGCGTCGCAGCACCGCCAGCTTTTCAGCTCGTCCAGCCAGATGATTGGCACCTACTCAATATAAAATCTAAAATAGAACAGTTGTATTTTTCAAATGAAAACTGGAAGAACTGGAAAAAAACAACTATTTGCAGTCATGTTCAGGCACTGAGCCTTGAAATGATTTTCTATAAGAACCAAACCTTATTGACTACTTGAGTGGCTAATAAAAGAATACTACACACAATTGCAGAAGATGCATGTTTGCCGGTTGCTATAGACACAGTAAACTGTATGATATATGATAGAAAAATTTGACTTGATCCCTCTGGGAGTTGGGGAAAGGAACAGATTAAAAAATTAAGTCAGGAGGTATTCATGGCCCTACTTAGACAGTAATGAGATTAGAGAAGATTTGTCTGTGTTTTTAACTCGTCTGCCACAAGTTTTCGCATTTTATTTGGACTAAGAAATAAATGGTTTATGCCATATAATGCTGTTTTGGAGAACAGACAGACATAATGGCCACAACTTGTCCTGGTTATTTGCAGGCTTTGCTGTTCTACGTTTTGGTTTCCTTTTTGGCGTCGTCAGGACGCTCTATCGGATTTTTTCTGCCCCCGTTCCGGTGTTTGTATTTTGCCCGACAATTATTCCCTACACCTGTTTTGCGTTTCCTGCCGGCTATAAATAGTCCAGGACTTCCGCATTTCCGACACGTCGATATTGTCTTTGCTGTGTTGACAACAAAGTCCGTAAGGTATAGGAAATTTGGTCGCTGCATTTCTGGTTCGTATGAATAAGAAATGCTTATTGCTTGTTTTCTATTTAACTTGTGTTTTTGGTTATTTTATAGTTCAGAATGTGTAGCTGACTGTGTGTACTACTCATGTTTATTACTAGGGATAGCTCCTACGCTGTGAGAAAGTTGTGCTTTGTCGGATTTGCTTTGTAGTCGCGTCAATGACCTTCAATATGCACTTATTGTACGTCGCTTTGGATAAAAGCGTCTGCCAAATGATTGTAATGTAATGTAATGTAATGTAACAAGTCCGGTTAGAGAATTAGGATTAGATTGGTTTTCTCTTTTATTTCCAATCTTTCTCTTTATCCTTTATTCTTGTTATTTGTTATCTTTTGTGTTCAGCTCTTGCGCCACAAGAGCTCTGGATAACAGGTTTTTATTTTCTGTTCTTTTCCTTTACTCGTTTTATCGAGTTTTGCTTTGTTTCACTACCTCTTGTTACACCTAATTATTTAGTGTGTGAGGTTCTTTTGTTAGGTGATCTCGATAAACAGCGAGAATAACTCAGTTTTTGAGGTTGCTTTGTTTTGCCTTGTGCTAGGGAAGTTTTGCTCCCGATCCTGTGTTTTCCGTCCTGGTGCGGCTACTTCCGTGTTTGTGGCGTATCTTTCTAGATCATTCCCCTCACACAACTACTCCCATCAGTTTGTTTTGGAAAAAGAGTAGGCCTACATCGATGAGCATGTTCAAAATTATATGTTACAAATTCTACATGTTCTGGAGTAATATTGAGTGGTTAGATACAAATTGAATCTCAGAACAATGCTATCCAAATCACTTTCATATTGCTTCAATGAGTCCATCAATTTTGCTTTCTTTTACATGGATTATTTATAATTAAAATTATTAATGCCCAGTGGATTGAGTATAAATTCACTAGAATTAAAATGGTTTCATATTGCCACCAATTTCTCAGATTTTTCAGAATTTTTGGAATAACCTCCAGTTCCTGTCAGGAACAGCTAAAACCTCACTGTTATGTCTCTTTACTAATAATGAAAGATATGAATCAATTATAAAATCATTTAACCATTCACCTGAGCCCTCTAGACTATTAAGATTTATTGTACTCCCAATACCTTCTATATCTGTCAGCATAACATCCCTGTTATTAAAATAATCATCACAGAATTTGGAGCAGGAATGGAAAATTTCTTCTATTCTGCAAACATTTACATTTTTACTTTCAAATGAATTATACCCCACTGTGACAAAACTACAAACATTTATCATGTTTGTGGAAGATGAAAGTACTTTAAGTCTTTCATGAATCCTGGATGTTCAGTAGGTTTGTCGCATGGCAGTGGATTTCTTATTGTTGTCTCATATGAAATTATAAAGTTACTCATACCTATTGTCGTGAACTGGTTAGCTTCAATGATATTATGCTCATTGTCTGTGAATTTTACTTTAATTGTTTAACGTGTCACATGCAGTCCCCAGCCATTCTGGGCATGTCATTTTCGCTATCCACCAATCAACACAAGGTGAAAGCTATATCTGCTTAATGAATACACATTAGTACAACGATGGTCCTGTGCTTGTGCATCCTTGGGTGCATAATGCACAACTGTTGGTGATAAATCGATCTCATTATCGCCAATTTTTAAACTAGTGGTCAAAAGTTATCCAGGACATCTTTAACCATTGATCATATTACATGAAGCCATTTTGTTATGGGGGCATCACAGCAGTGTACAGACTGTGCTTCATTCACTTGTCCTGCATCTGCTAATATAAGTTAAAAGCAGAAGTTGTACCCTGAACATGAAAATAAATCGATGTAATATGTATATTTACATACCCCATCCCTGCACCAAAGCTCTGTCATTTTAACAGAAAATTGTGCCGCTGTGGAAATATAGTGCACTTTGAACCACACTGCTATGCAATTATACTCCTGGCGCAACATTTCCTGGTAGTCCAGGTCCTCAGAAAGGCGCATGGGGAAGTCAAGGACAAAAACCTGTATGAATAACCAAGTGCTTCATTTTCATTAATGAGATTTGGGGCTTTCTGTATCTCTAACACTGATGTGATACAGTGTTTGTAAGAATGAAGTTAGACTGGATTTAGCAGGAGTATTTGTATTCGGGCAAACAGGTTTTAAGATTAATTGAGTCATATTAAGATAAATTCAGATACCATTGGGGACAATATACCTGCTATAACTGATACGGTAGATTGGGGGATGATATACCACTACAATCGTCATTTGAAAGGGTCACATCGAGAACCAACAACACATATTATCTACATAGAAAGGCGCAGACAGAATATTCATGTAATTAGGTGTGGTTCTGGTGTGGGTCAGAAATAGTCATGAGCATCTCAGTATGAGCATCTTTCACAGTTCTGTGGTATCTGCAGATCCATAGACTAGAAAAATAAGGAGAAGCACTGAAATAGCTTGAGTAAGGAACAGTGCCTACAGTGGCTGAATGGGAAAACTACAGGATCGGTGGTTCTTTTATTCACTGATTTTAATTTTTTAAATTATATATAGCTATACTTTTTTCAGTTTATGATTGAGGCGAGGCCCCTTTCAGTTGAGAGGCTTGTTTCAGGTGAAACGAATGAAACATAGCAAATGCCGCCTATGCTTCCCGTCTTCGTCGGTTGACAATTCCCTCCCCCTTCGGGCTATGAATTAACATATTAAAATAGGGCGGGCTTTGTTTTGCCGTGTGTGTTTTTACGACATAAAGACGAATTATAGGTAACTTCTAACTTTGAAATGAGACACAGAGACAGCTAACTTAGGTGTTTGGGCTTCTTTTATTTGTGTAGTTTAGCGAACGTATGAAGGTCTGTAAAAATCATATATTATCATACTTGCAAGGTTTTAAAAAAAGCATGTTGATTAGCTTTAGTATATTAGGCTAGTCTATTTGTATACAATTATTATAGGCTACAATCTCTCAATGTTTAGGAGTGGGCTACCAAGTAGGGAACTATTGCCTATAATTTAGTAAGAAATGTATGCTAGTTCTCTACCACATATTTATTTTGTAAATAAGCTATTGTATATGGCATATCTGGTTTTTATAGGATTTTTACAGACCTTTTGCATATGGGCAGAGACAGATAACCTCGTTGTTTGGGCTTATTTTATTAGTGTCACTCCTCACAAATTCCACAGGTTAGCTAACGTAGGCTATATCTTTTTCCGAGAGAGCTTAATACACAAACAGTGATGGTTTTGTGCTACGTTGGCCACTTCTCCACAATGACAAGTCAGTATATCAAAGCGACCAGTCGCTTTTCCAGAATGGTTTTAGTCGCTCTCACGCCGACGAGGCGCTTCTCCGGAATGGCTATAGTCGCTCTCACACCGACGAGACGCTTCTCCACACCGACGAGGCGCTTCTCCGGAATGGCTATAGTCGCTCTCACACCGACGAGACGCTTCTCCACACCGACGAGGCGCTTCTCCGGAATGGCTATAGTCGCTCTCACACCGACGAGACGCTTCTCCACACCGACGAGGCGCTTCTCCGGAATGGCTATAGTCGCTCTCACACCGACGAGACGCTTCTCCACACCGACGAGGCACCTCTCCAGAATGGCTAGTCTCTCTTACACCGACAAGGTGCTTCTCCAGAATGGCTATAGTCGCTCTCACACCGACGAGACAGAATAGTCAGAGACAGGTCAGAGACAGGATAGCTGAAATTTACAACTGATTATTTTTCTAATTTTCCCTTTGTATATTTTAAAGGATTATTTCTTCAAAATAAATACACTAAAATGTCAATAGTTTCTGTGTCATGTGACCAAGACACCTCAAAGCAAATTGACTGTTGTCAGAGAGAGTATAGCTGAAATTTCCGACTGATTATTTCTCTATTTTTCTTTTTGTAAATTTTACTAAAATTTTTCTTCAAAATGAAAACACAAAAATTTCAATAGCTTCTGTGTCATGTGACCAAGACACCTCAAACCAAGTTTACTGTTGTCCAAGACATTATTGCTAAAATTTACAACCAATGCTATTTCCAATTTTCCCTTTGTATATTTTAAAGGAATTTTCCTTCAAAATAAATACACTAAAATGTCAATAGTTTCTGTGTCCTGTGACCAAGTCACCTCAAACCAAGTTGCATGTTGTCAGAGACAGTATAGCTCAAATTTACAACTGATTATTTTTCTAATTTTCCTTTTGTAAATTTTAATAGAATTTTTCTTCAAAATAAATACACTAAAATGTCAATAGTTTCTGTGTCCTGTGACCAAGACACCCCAAACCAAGTTGCCTGTTGTCAGAGACAGGATAGCTCAAATTTACAACTGATTATTTTTTAAATATTCCCTTTGTATATTTTAAAGGAATTATTCTTCAAAATAAATACACTAAAATATCAATAGTTTCTGTGTCATGTGACCAAGACAGCCAAAACCAAGTTGCCTGTTGTCAGAGACAGGATAGCTCAAATTTACAACTGATTATTTTTCAAATTTTCCCTTTGTACATTTTAAAGGAATTTTTCTTCAAAATAAATACACTAAAATGTCAATAATTTCTGTAACATGTGACCAAGTTGTAATGGGGCGTGACGTGTGAGATGGGAGGAGCCAAACGCAGCAAGGGGATTCATTAAGCCCTTAGGCCACTAAGGCGGGATACCCGCAGATAAGGGAGGAGACAAGACAAGGAACAACAAACACCAAACCAGACGCTACTAACCGGCTCACTGTCAAACGCCAAGTAACTAGAGCGCTAGGACAGGGATCTGAACAGCCAGAAATAAATACGCGCCCTGTCTCGGTAACGAGACAAATCAGAACGGGCGAGTAGCGTAAAGGCACAAACAAATAAACAGTCAACAAATAAAGAATATGATTTAATGAGAGGAGAAAGACAGATATAAAGTTACGTGGCTAATTCCATAAGCTAGAACTAACAGTCAAATGCGGAACCTAAAGGAGGGTAAACGCCCGATCTCCCAGGGGGAAGAAACATTTTACAGGCGAGCCGACGGAGAACTGCAGTCCCATAACCTTACCAGCAAAAAATGACCAAGAGCCACGCCCTAACCTCTCAGACAGGAGAAATGTAATGAGGCGAAGGAACAGATAATTAATGTTCCAAGGCTTAAAGGCTCGCAGTCACACGCAAACATGTCCACAACATCGCCCGGTCTCACTAAGAGACTAATTGCACCGAAGGGCAAACAGAACTAAGTTCTGAACAGAATAGCCCAAATCTCCATACCCGGAGAACAAGCACAAAAGACAAAAGGACAGCTGCACCGAAACTATAGGCTCTGACTGACACAAGCACAAACACAAATATAAGCCCTGCCTCTCAATAAGGGGAAATGTAACGAGGCGAACAGGAACAGAGATTTAACGTTCCATGGCGATATAAAAAGGCTCGCAGTCCAATGCATAAAACCAAGAGGGTATCTCCCAGGAGAGAGAAACATTTTACAGGTGAGCCGACGGAGCACCGTCGTCCCATAACTTTACTATACACAGACTAACGCAAGCTTAAATTGGAACAACCGCCCTAGCCTCTCAGTAAACGAATGAATGAAACGAGGCGAAATGGAACAGAGAGCTAACGTTCCGAGGCTATTATTAGAAACACGCAGTCAAACACAAACACGTCCACAACATCGCCCAAGCTCCACATAAGGAGACAACACACCCGGAGAACGAAACAGAACAACAGTTCACAACAAAATCGTCTCGCAGGCAAAAAAGGCGAACAGGACAGCTGCAACAAAAGACCTACGCAAACATAATAGCACGACAGCCTCTCAATACAAATAAAAACCCTGACTCACAACAAAGGGGAACGTAGTCCACGAGAAGGAGACCAAACAGGGAAAAACGTACCAAGGCTACTTACTGGCTCACAGTAACACGGAATTGAGTAGAAGCAAAATGCCAGGTCTCTCAGTAAGAACCCTTAACAGGCGAAAATGGACCAGAGAAACTACTACTCTATACTTCTACGAGCTAAGAAGCTAAATAGAAGCGAAACGCCCGATCTCCCTAGGGGAAGACATGTGCCGAAGGGCGAGCAGAACTACAGTTCTGAACAGAATCGCCCAAAACTCCATACACGGAGGAAAAGCACTAAAAGGGCAAAATAGAGCAGAGATTTACGGTCCCAAACTTCTACGAGATAACCAACCACCAAGCCAGCAAGAAATAAGCCCTGCCTCTAAAAAGAGACACTAAAAATAGGCGAGTAGCCAAAATGGTACGAGAATTCACAGCCAACAATAACACCACAGTACAAACAATGAACAATAAATGTCGAAGCCCCGAACGAAGGAAACGGTAGGCTTATAAGTCTCTCAGGTAACTACGCACAGGTGTAAACGCTTAAACAGAAGCTCCCCCAACTCAGCAGGGCGGAGCAAGCATCTACCAAAAGGGCAGCGCCCTCGCGTGGCCACCGAGGAAAACGACCGCATGGGGAAACAGGGTTGAAAACCATGACACAAGTCACCTCAAACCAAGTTGCATGTTGTCAGAGACAGTATAGCTGAAATTTACAACTGATTATTTTTCTAATTTTCCCTTTGTATATTTTAAAGGATTATTTCTTCAAAATAAATACACTAAACTAAATACACCTCAAACCAAGTTGCCTGTTGTCAGAGACAGGATAGCTCAAATTTACAACTGATTATTTCTCAAATTTTCCTCTTATAAATTTGTATAAAATTTTTCTTAAAAATAAAACGACTTAAATTTCAATAGCTTCTGTGACATGTGACCAAGATGCCTCAAACTAACTTGAATGTTGTCAGAGACATTATAGCTCCAATCTACAACTGATTTTTTTTCACATTTTCCTTTTGTAAATTTTAATTAAATCTTTCTTCAAAATAAAAGCACTAAAATTCCAATTGTTCTGTGATGTGTGACTAAGATGCCTCAAACTAACTTTACTGTTGTTAAAGATATTATTGTTCGAATGTACAACATGATTCTTTACATTATTTATAATGGCTCTAAGTCATCAAGGGTCTGACGTATCAAACAAGCCTTAACCCATCACTCTGCTGCCAGAAATACAGTAGATATGGATGGAGAAACAACCCTTAAAGTGGTCCATCCATATCTACTGCATATCTGGCAGCAGAGTGATGGTTTAAGGCTTGTTTGATACGTCTAAGATGACTTAGAGCCATTTAGCCAACCATGTGTTCCATACTGTTCCAGTGTAATTTACAGCTAAATCTAGTCCCACCCCACAATTCCCATAGAGATCCATTCAAATGCAGAGACGTTATAGTATCGCTTCTAAGAGTACCAAAAAATAAGATAGCAAGAGTCTTTTCATGTTGTTGGATCACAGACATCAGGAAGTCATGGCATGCATAGGATATGTAACCAATTATTAAAAATGATTTCTTTATTCTATATATAAATGCAAGGGTGCCAATAATTGTGGCACACGTGCTTTTGATAAAAATAATTATTTCTTGATGAGGGATTTATTTTTTCTCATAATAAATTTACTTAAATTAACCTTTAATCAACCTTTAATTGTTCTAATTTTTTCAGTGTGAGATTAAGTTAATTCACCAAACAGTGAATTCTTTATAACCCCTTTTACTCATCTTTACCAGGGGTGCCAATAATAGTGGAGGGCACTGTATATCTATTAATAAATATCATGTTAATACCTTAACAAGCTATTGAAGTGTGACTGTTTTATTTATAATCACTTAATACATTTTCCTAAGCACAGAAAAAAATAGCAATTTTAACAAAGTTGAGGGAAGTTGCATGATAATAGTGACATTGGTCTCAGGCCTCAGGTTACAAGAAGCTCTTGACATTTACATTACTTTTTCACATTTTCCTGTAAAAATTACAAAGGAAAATTGGAAAAATCATCAGTCATAAATTTGAGCAATCATGTCTATGATTGTTTGAGGCAACTTGGTACCATGCCACAGAAGCTATTGAAATTTTCTTGTTTTGATTTTGAAGAAAAATTCCTAGAAAATGTTCAAAGGGAAAATTGGAAAAGATCATCGGGCATACATCTGAGGAATAATATCTATGACGACAAAGTTTGTTTAAGGCATCTTCTTCACATGACACAGAAGCTAGTGAAATTGTAGTGCTTTCATTGTGAATAAAAATTCATTTAAATTTTACAAAAGGAAAATATAAAGAATCATGTTGTAAATTTGAGCAATAATATCTTTAACAACAGTAAAGTTAGTTTGAGGCATCTTAGTCACACATCACAGAACAATTGAAATTTTAGTGCTTTTATTTTGAAGAAAGATTTAATTAAAATTTACAAAAGGAAAATTTGAGAAATAATCAGTTGTAAATTTGAGCTATCCTGTCTCTGACAACAGGCAACTTGGTTTGAGGTGTCTTGGTCACATGACACAGAAACTATTGACATTTTAGTGTATTTATTTTGAAGAAAAATTCCTTTAAAATATACAAAGGGAAAATTTGAAAAATAATCAGTTGTAAATTTGAGCTATCCTGTTTCTGACAACAGGCAACTTGGTTTGAGGTGTCTTGGACACATGACACAGAAACTATTGACATTTTAGTGTATTTATTTTGAAGAAAAATTTAATTAAAATTTATAAGAGGAAAATTTGAGAAATAATCAGTTGTAAATTTGAGCTATACTCTCTCTGACAACAGTCAATTTTCTTTGAGGTGTCTTGGTCACAGGACACAGAAACTATTGACATTTTAGTGTATTTATTTTGAAGAAAAATTCTATTAAAATTTACAAAAGGAAAATTAGAAAAATAATCAGTTGTAAATTTGAGCTATACTGTCTCTGACAACATGCAACTTGGTTTGAGGTGACTTGGTCACATGTTACAGAAACTATTGACATTTTAGTCTATTTATTTTGAAGAACAATTGCTTTAAAATATACAAAGGGAAAATTGGAAAAAGCATTGGTTGGAAATTTGAGCAACAATGTCTTGGACAACAGTAAAATTGGTTTGAGGTGTGTTGGTCACATGCCACAGAAGCTATTGAAATTTCTGTGTTTTTATTTTGAAGAAAAATTTAAGTAAAATTTACAAAAAGAAAATTAGAAAAATAATCAGTTGTAGATTTGAGCTATAACGTCTTGGACAACTACAGTAAAGTTGGTTTGAGGCATCTTAGTCACATGTCACAGAAGCTATTGAAATTTTAGTGCTTTTATTTATTTAAATCTGCTTCATACTAGCCCCGCTTCATAACTGTAGGCTACATAGCCTACCTTTAACATATACAATATACAGAAAGATAGGCTACAGAATAATAGGCCTACAGGATATTAGAATAATAAAAAAAATTAAAAAAATTTTAAAACAATTTTAGTGGCAAGTGGAAGCATAACTAATCATGTTACACCTACATACAGTGAAAGTAATCAGTTTGGGACCGACTAGTGTTGTTTTGGTAGCGAGACGTGTCTGTTTTATTCCGACTTGCCTTTGTGAAGAAGCGTCTTGTCAGTGTGGAGCAGCGTCTCGTCGGTGTGAGAGCGACTATAGCCATTCCGGAGAAGCGCCTCGTCGGTGTGGAGAAGCGTCTTGTCGTTGTGAGAGCGACTAGCCATTCTGGAGAGGCGCCTCGTCGGTGTGGAGAAGCGTCTCGTCGGTGTGAGAGCGACTATAGCCATTCCGGAGAAGCGCCTCGTTGGTGTGAGAGTGACTAGCCATTCTGGAGAGGCGCCTCGTCGGTGTGGAGAAGCGTCTCGTCGGTGTGAGAGCGACTATAGCCATTCCGGAGAAGCGCCTCGTCGGTGTGAGAGTGACTATAGCCATTCTGGAGAAGCGACTGTTCGCTTTGATATACTGACTTGTCATTGTGGAGAAGCGGCCAACGTAGCACAAAACCATCACTGTTTGTGTATTAAGCTCTCTCGGAAAAAGATATAGCCTACGTTAGCTAACCTGTGGAATTTGTGAGGAGTGACTAATAAAATAAGCCCAAACAACGAGGTTATCTGTCTCTGCCCATATGCAAAAGGTCTGTAAAAATCCTATAAAACCACATATGCCATATACAATAGCTTACTTACAAAACAAATATGTGGTAGAGAACTAGCATACATTTCTTACTAAATTATAGACTATAGTTCCCTACATGGTAGCCCACTCCTAAACATTGAGAGATTGTAGCCTATAATAATTGTATACAAATAGACTATAGCATAATATACTAACGCTAATCAACATGCTTTTTATAAAACCTTGCAAGTATGATAATATACACTACTCACAAAAAGTTAGGGATATTTGGCTTTCGGGTGAAATTTATGGAAAATGTAAGTTCACGCTACAGTGATATTATACGTATCATGAAAGTAGGGCATTTAAGTAGAAGCATGCAATGGTGATTTCCTCATCTCAAACAATTTATTGAAACAAAAGCCAACAACAGTGGTGGGTATACCACAACAAAAATGTCAATGTCTCAATAACTTGTCATGTGCCCTTGAGCATCAATTACAGCTTGACAACGACGTCTCATGCTGTTCACAAGTCGACTTATTGTCTGCTGAGGCATGGCATCCCACTCTTCTTGAAGGGCGGCCCTCAGGTCATTGAGGTTCTGGGGTACAGAGTTACGAGCCTCTACACGGTGAGTCAGCTGATCCCATAGGTTTTCTATGGGATTCAGGTCTGGAGAAAGTGCAGGCCACTCCATTTGAGGTACCCCAGTCTCCAGCAGCCTTTCCCTAATGATGCGACCTCGATGAGCTGGAGCATTGTCGTCCATGAAGATGAAATTAGGCCTGTGTTGTTCATGCAGGGGCACAATGACTGGATTAATGATGTTATTCAGGTAGTATGGGCTTGTCACTGTACCATTCACAAAGTGTAGGGCAGTTCTGTATTGACTAGACACACCTGCCCACACTGTAACACCGCCACCATCAAAGGGTCGTCTGGTGACAACAGTGGCTGATGCATAGCGCTCTCCTTGACGTCTCCAACATCGTTGGCGGCCATCATTTCTGCTCAACGTGAATCGACTTTCATCAGAGAACAGCACTGAGGCCCACTGGTCCCTCGTCCAGCGTAAATGCTCCCTGGCCCATGCAAGACGATGACGCCTGTGCCTGGTGGTGTGGTCAGGTACCCTTGCAGGTCGTCTAGCACGCAGACCACGCTGATGTAAACGGTTTCGAATGGTCTGACGTGACACTTGGGTGCCTCTCACCTCCCTTAAATGTGCCTGGAGTTGAGTGGCATTCATCATCCGGTTCCACAGGGCACTGTTCACAATGAAGCGGTCATCAGTGTGGGATGTGGCCAAAGGACGTCCACTTCTATGCCTTTCTGTGACTCTTCCAGTCTCTCTGTATCTCTGTTGCAACCTGCTGATGACACTGTGACACTCTAAGCTCAGTGGCCACTTCCCTCTGAGAACATCCTGTTTGAAGCCTCGCAATGGCGAGGTACTGTTGATCAATTGTTAGGTGTCGTCTTGGTCTCATGATGTCAAAATGTGAACAGCATGATGAAGAGGACTGTTTAAATACCAATTCTAATTGAACCAGGAAATTTATTGGTCGATTCATGGATCAAACACCTGTTGTGAATTTTGCCGTTCAGCTCCTTGTTAGAGAACAGCAAGTTGTGCAAAAAGTACTGAAACATTGAATAGTTGGACATGTGCATTCAAAAGTTTAGAGAAGGTCAAATTAATTTTACCTGTAAAGGTTATAGTGCATTTTAGGTTCATCCTGAAATTTCACCCGAAAGCCGAATATCCCTAACTTTAGTGGGGAGTAGTGTATGATTTTTACAGACCTTTCATATATGGGTGTCTCATTTCAAAGTTAAAAGTTACCGTTTGCACATACGTTCGCTAAACTACACAAATAAAATAAGCTCAAACACCTAAGTTAGCTGTCTCTGTGTCTCATTTCAAAGTTAGAAGTTACCTTTAATTCGTCTTTATGTCGTAAAAACACACACGGAAAAACAAAGCCCGCTATTTTAATATGTTAATTCATAGCCCGAAGGGGGAGGGAATTGTGAACCGACGAACGTCGATGCTATGCCTTGGCAAAACGGTGAACGGCGATACGACAGCGACGTCGTCGGTCAACTAGGCGCCTAGTCACTTCCGGCCGTCGACGTCGGTTTTGGGAGCCTGGCGTCACTCCAAAAGCATAAGCCAGCTAGGCTACTGTGGTTAAGCTACCAGGAAAAACAAACCTTTCACTCTGCATGAAAATGCCAAGGTGACAGGTGCCAGTAGACTACGTTAACAAAATGCAATCGATTATGACATAGCTACAGCAAATAAACTATCCACTACACATGATTGGGTTATAATCTCACGTTTATGCGAGTCAACAACGTTAAACTAAGTTACTATTAGCCAAACGATAGCCTATGTTTAATTATTGCTTTAGCTGCATGCTTGGTAGGCTGAATAGTATGCTGAATTCAGCACAGGACATGTGGTTTGGACTTCACAAAATGATGAGATCTGTAATCGGAATCAGAGTTTGTTTAATAAAATGGAGATGAGCATTTGGTTAAAACCTAGGGAAAATTTGTATGAACCCATATTTTTCTACAAACCCATATTTTTCTACAAACACAACTACGACTGTCCGAATAGTCCGAATCAGCACACACTACTATTTGAGTATGCCAGTTGAGTATACTTTTTTTATGAAAAGCTGTTAAATTAGACTAGCCTTACATGCGCGGCCAAATTGAGTGTTCTCAATATCCCCAGATGATATAGCCAAAGAGTGTAAAGGAAACTGATATAGCCTAGGCTGTCCAGGTTTATATGGAGGATATTTCGCATACTGCATGTCACTGCAGTATAGACTACAGTAAGCAGTATGCTAGTACACAGGATGCAGTAAATTGGGCATTCACAATGCCTTCCTCTACAACACTGTTATGACCCAACAATACTATCCCAGATGATTTGACATTACCTTTTCGTGCTTTTATCACAATTCATTACGTCTTTGTATCACTTCCAGGTTCTTTAGACTACTTACCACAAAATAGGCTACATCACCATATTTTAACACTTTCACCTTCACTAGATCCCTTTATACCGCATTAACAGTTCATACCATCTCCACCATTTATTTTTCACCTCACACTATACCATGTTACCATCTTTCTATGCCATTTCCAGCCATTGATATTTGTGAAGCAACCACACCTACAATTTCTTTAGGAATTGTTAATCTAGTTATAGTATAGGTATTCCTTAGGCAGATAGAATCAAGAATGGAGAAGGTATGGCTATTGTTATGAGAACCGATCGGAACCACTCGCAGACACAAAAGTAATGGGAATAAGGCTTTATTCGAGGTCGACGAAACAGGGTTGGGGGGGAGTCCAGCAAACAGTGCAATAAAGGCAAGGCAGATTCGTAATCAGTTCCAGGCAGGGGTCAGAGTCCAGCAAACAAGGCAATGCAGAATGGGCAGAAACGAAGTCCAGGACAAGCTGGGGTCAGAACCGGGACATCCATCAGAGCTGGTGAACAGGAGGGCAGAGGGCTGGAGCAGGGCTAAGACGGGGAAGGGCAGGCGGGCAGGAGAACTGGAGCAGGGCTGGACAGGAACAGGCAGGACAGGCAGGAAAACAGGAACTGGACGGGTAAACACAGGACTGGTAACAGGAACTAGGAGCAGGCAGGGAGCAGGCAGGAATAAAGGCTGGAAAGTAATGAACACAAGCACGAAGGCAGGGCATAAGATGATCTGGCACAGAACAAAGAAACAGGGGAGACTATATGCCAGATTAACGACGAGACAATGAGGAACAGGTGAGACGAAACACATGAGGAAACACAAATGAGGTGCGAGGAGCGGAGACACGAAATGGGGAGAAAGGGAAAACACGGAACGGAATACAAATACTGAAAATACATACAGTATAAACGGAAAAACCAGGAACAGACTAAGACGTAGAGGCACGGGATGTGACATTCTATCACATCTGAAAAAGTTGTGAAAAACTTTTTTGTAGTTCATGTAGTGAACTTCATGTAGTTCAGGAAAGAAATAGCAGCAAACATTCGTTAACACCAAAATAGTAACTTACATTGCACTCAATATGTAATGCGGCGTGACGTGTGAGGTAGGAGGAGCCAAACGCAGCAAGGGGATTCTTTAAGCACTAGGCCACTAGGACGGGAAACCCCGTAGTTAAGGGAAGGAGACAAGACAGGGAAACACACACACCAAGGCTACCAACCAGCTCACTGTCACACGCCAATAAGTAGAAGCGCAAACGCCAGGTTTTTCAGTAAGAAAAACAAGCAAGGCGAATGGAAACAAAGCACTAGGCTCCCATACTTCTACGAGCTAAGTGATTAAAGAATGAGCCAGAAATAACAAACGCCCTGTCTCGGTAACGAGATGCATAAAAACAGGCGAGTAGCGTAATGGCACAAATAAAACCACACAGCCAATAAACACTGTAAAATAATATGAAATAGTATACGAGGAGGCGAAAGGAATGGTGATCTAACGTTCCAAGGCTACTCTCATAGACTCGCAGTCACATGCAAACATGTAAACCAAAATCGCCCAGTCTCCCTGTGAGGAGAGACGTACCCGAAGGACGAACAGAACTACAGTTCCGAACAAAATCGCCCAGTCTCCATGTACGGAGACAGGTACCGAAGGACGCACAGAACTACTGTCTGAACAAAATCGCCCAGTCTCCCTGTGAGGAGACGTACCCGAAGGGCGAACAGAACTACAGTTCCGAACAAAATCGACCAGTCCTCCAATAGGAAGACAGGTACTGAAGGACGAACACAACAGCTGTTCCGGACATTTACCGGCTCCATGACTAACGCAAGATTAGACGAGAATAAGCGCTCTGCCTCTCGGTAAAGAGGAATGTAACGAGGGGAAGGAACAGATATAACATTCCATGGCTACTTTCACAGGCTCGCAGTCGCATGCAAAAACTAGGAAGCAGGAACAGACAAGAGCCAGGGGAGAAGAGTCCGGATAACTACATGCACATAGGCACATACGTCAGGAGGGGAAGAGTCCGGATAACTACATCCACATAGGCAAGTCCCGCATTACTCCAGAAAACATAAAGGGATAAACTCCCAATCTCCCAGGAGAGAGAAACATTTTACAGGCGAGCCGACGGAGCACCATCGTCCCATAACTTTACTAGCAAAAATGACCAACACAAGCTTAGTAGAAAATACACGCCCTAGTCTCTCAATAAATGGGAATGTAACGAGGCGAAATGGAACAGAAAACTAATGTTCCAAGGCTACTTTCAGAGACTCGCAGTTACACACAAAATTGTCCAGTCTCCCTATGGGAAGACATGTACCGAAGGGCGAACAGAACTACAGTTCCGAACAAAAGCGCCAAAAACTCCATGTACGGAGACAGGTACCGAAGGACGAACAGAACTACTGTCTGAACAAAATCGCCCAGTCTCCCTGTGAGGAGACGTACCCGAAGGGTGAACAGAACTACAGTTCCGAACAAAATCGCCAAAAACTCCATGTACGGAGACAAGTACTGATGGACGAACAGGACAGCTGCATCGGAATTACCGGCTAACAGACTAACACAAGCTCAATAGAAAATACACGCCCTGCCTCTAAGAATAAATAAAGCCCTAAAGTCAGTATGATAAAACGCCCTGTCTCTTAGTAAGAAACTACCATACAAATACACACAAACAAAGACTCTTTCACGGAAGACAGCAGACAGAGAGAGGAGAAAGAGACAGAAAAGGGCAAAAGATCTAAGCAACAAACAAACAAAGGAAGACCAGAAAGCGGTGACAGAAACGAGCACACAAAAAAGGAATTCAACCTGAAAGCTCAAAGCACAAAGGCAAGTCCCGCAAAACTCCAATAAAGCACAACGGAGCAAAACGGTCTCCTTAAAACACTAGACCTAATCATACTGGCTTAAAACTTCAAAAGGGCAAAAATAAACTGCACACAAAACAGCACAAATAATGTCAGACAGTACACCACAGTACAAACAACAAACAAGCAATATTGAAGCCCAGAACGAAGGGAACATGGGCTTATATAGCTCACCGGTAAAACACGCACACCTGTGAACACTGACAAGACTTCGCGAAAAGACTAGACGGAGCTAAAACTCCACTAACGGAGCAGCGCCCACTTGTGGCGACCGAGGAACACGACCGCAAGGGAAAAAAGGTCATAAACCATGACACAATATGAGTCTCCCAAACTCTCTCCCAGCTTCCTCAATAGTCATTCTGCCTGTGCTGCAGGGTGCCATGAGGCACACCAAGTCAGGCTCCACCTCCACCTTTGCAGCGGCACAGTGGCACATGCCCCAAGGTTGCTGAGGAATCCAAACCTCAGGCACCCCTCAGACATGGCCACGTTCCCATTGACTAAACTCCTGAGGTGGGAATTGTCAATGACCAGGATGTACAATCAGAAAAACACAAAATAAAATATATGGTTAAAAAGTAATGGCACAGATGCAACAGTTGGAATTAGAGCCACAGAGATCACATGGAGAAACATGACAACACATGCCAAACATTAATAAATTGCATTTGCAGCCTATATAATAATAATAATAATAATAATAATAATAATAATAATTAATAATTAATAATACCCCCCAATTCCCATAGAGATCCATTCAAATGTGAGAGGTTATAGTATCGTTGGAAGAGTACCTGAAAATAAGATATCAAGAGTCTTTTGATATCCTTTTATACCCAGTAATGATAGCATCACCTGTTTACCTGTGGAATGTTCCAAACAGGTGTTTTTTGAACTTGCCAGTCTTTTTTTTGGCCCTGTCCCAACTTTTTTGGAACGTGTTGCAGGCATCAAATTCGGAATTAGCGTATATTTACAAAAATCAATAAAGTTGATAAGGTAAAACAATAAATATCTTTTCTTTGTACTGTTTTCAATTAAATACGTATATGCAAAAGAGAATTTACAAATCACTGCTTTCTGCTTTTATGTGAATTTTACATACTGTCCCCAACTTTTTTGGAATTAGGATTGTATACTGTCATGACATGTTTTACCAATGTTAATACATAAGTCATATTTAAGTATTTTCTCAGTATGATAAAACTAGCTTACCTTTTTCCCAAGAGAAGTCTCTTGAAAAAAAGATTTTTGACACCTTCCAGTTATGTCAGAAACAGGCCAAGGTTTGACCTTGTAGTGAAAACCAGTACCAAAGGACATACCTTGGAATGGAATAAAACAAGTTTACATACATTACACTAATGTTAACTTATATATCAAATAAACTGTCAATAAAGAAAAGATTGTTTATGTACATGTATCATTGTAACAAATACTAATTTTGTATTGGATAACATTCACTCAATTAATGTTTAATAATTAATCTTGAAAAGGTGAAAATACTTGTTTAAACTTTGGATCTCCAAAAACATAATAAGCAAATATTACCTGCAAGCAAAGGTTAAATATCACCAACGACCTCATAATTTTTTTAATGAAAACATTAATTCTGAAGGGGGACATTTTTTAAGGTGGAAGACAAATTCCAGGATATGGGGATTCGGCTATAGAGCTGAACAATCTGGTTCCGGGAGTAAAAATGCCATTCACCCTCACCGTAGAAGAATTTTATTAGTAGTCATAAAGTATTAACCGTAAAAAGGTACACTTATGATAGAAGCCATAAGTCTGATTTCAACTTTTTTAAGTTTTTAAGAAATCGTGTATTATTCCCATATAACTGGTGAAGGACTACGCTTCCCACATTCATAAATCGATTTCCACCAATCAGAGACGTCTTCCTTACCATAGAGATGTCCACCACTCCGAAGTGGGAAGGTGGGAAGCTTTCTACAGTCCATGGTTGGAAGCCAGCATTACTTTACGGAAAGGATAAATATACTGAGAAAAAGCCTTTTTATCATGCGAATATCTTAGTTGCAACACATTACATCTATTGAATTATTTTTGTGGTTAGGGGTGCAGTATTTATTAAGTTTGGAAATATTCATATAGCGTAGTTATAGTCGATGTAAGCCTAGGCAAAGGCAGTAAAGACCAATCAATAAGCAAGAAAATGGCCCAATATTCGTCAGCTGTAAGCAGGGTTCAGTCAAGTGTTGCTGGTGCTGCAACCTAAAATTGAAATCCACTTAGACCAATCCCTGAGGTTATCAGCGTAAGCAGGGTTCAGCCAAGTGTTGCTGGTGCTGCAATGTAAAATTGCTATAAATAACACTAGTTCCACTTAGTCCAGTGCCTGCGGTTATCAGAGTACTCCCATTATACGGTGGCATTATCTCTACCAAAGGCAGTACAGACCAATCAAAAGGCGAGGATATGGCAAAATGGCACTATATTCTTTAACTGTAGCAGGGTTCAGTCAAGTGTTGCTGGTGCTGTGACCTAAAATTGATATAAGTATCAATAAATCCACTTAGTACAGTCCCTGAGGTTATCAGCGTACCCCCATTATATAGTCGCATTATCTCCAGCAAAGGGAGTACAGACCAATCAGCAGGCGAGGATATCGCAAAATGGCACTATATTCGTCAACTATAGCAGGGTTCAGTCAAGTGTTGCTGGTGCTGCGATGTAAAAATGATATAAGTAACACTAGATCCGCTTAGTCCAGTCCCTGAAGTTATCAGAGTACCCCCATTATATAGTGGGGGTACTCAGTATATTTGAGAATTTCCCCGGCCATTCTGTTGTTACTCTGCTTGCCTGTTTGTTTTGTTCCTCGTTCCAGCCCGCCCAGCCTGCCTCCTGTTTGCCCGCTCCAGCCCAGTCTCCTGTCCTGCTCCGTTTTAGTTTGCCAACCCTGCTTCCAGCCTGTCACCTTTAGTTTTCCCTGTTAGTTTGCTTGCTACCTTCCTTGCCTTGCTCAATAAATACACTCCCTGGTGGAGTTTTCATCAAGTCTGTCTCAGAGTCTTGCGTTTGGGTCCAGTCCAGTACTCAGCCATAACAGAACGAACTGGCCAGTGATGGACCCAGCAGACTCTGAGCAGATCCACCACGCCATCGCCTGCCAGGGATCCGTCATTAGTCTGCACGGTCAACTCCTGCTCGACGTCATGGAAACCCTGAAGTTCATCTCGGACCAAATGGGTCAGATGGGGTCCCAGATGTCACGGCTCTCCACCAGCCTTCCAGTTCCCGCTCCAGTGGTGCAGCCTGCTGCCCCTCCACTCCTTCCAGGCAGAGAGTCCCGCAATCCCCATCCAGAGCGCTATCTCTGCGATTTGGGGGAAGTGCCGGGGCTTCCTGATGCAATGCGACCAGAGCAAGATCACATTCATCATGGCCTGCCTGGGGGGGAGTGCGCGAGAGTGGGCCACCACCATTTGGGACAGCCAGCTACAGCTGCAGTCGATTTCCGCACGCTGGCCGCCGAGTCTGGTTGGAACGATGCTAGTCTACAAGTGGTGTTCCGGAATGTAAGGGAGGTAAGGGAGGGCCTCAAGGACGAGTTGGCAATCCGTTATGACACCAGTTCCCTGGACGCCATTCAAATTGATAACCACATGCTGTCCCGACAGAGGGAGAAGACGGGCCGCAGCGTCGCCTCAACCCAATTCCTCAGTCCCAACTCCGCAGCCTCGCCTCAGTCTACTGGACCTGTGTCCCCCTCCGTTCCTGAAACCTCGTACCCCCATATAGTGGCACTGCTGGGCAGAACCCGACTTACCCAGAGGAGCGCCAACGAAGACTCCAAGCCGGGTCCTGTCTCTACTGTGGTCAGTCCGGCCACCTGCTGGTCTTCTGTCCTGTTTGCCCAAAAGGGGTGGCTCACCAGTAAAACTGGGAATCCTGGTGAGCGCTATCTCTTCTCCTACTACTGCCCAGTTCCGGTTCCTGATTGAGGCCATGCCAATCGCTCCCACTGTCTGCACTGGTCGACACTGGAGCCGACTCTAATTTCATCGATGCCACACTCGTCCGCTAAGCAGGCATCGCCACCAGGCCTCTCCCTAACCCTCTCAATGCCTTCGCCCTGGACGGGAGACTCATTGCCCGGGTTACCTATTTGACTGAACCACTTCTGCTCATCCTGTCCGGCAACCACCGTGAAACCATCCCGTTTCACATTATCACCTCTACACAATCACCCCTGATCCTCGGTCAACTATGGCTAAGGCAGCACAACCCCCATCTTAATTGGGCCACCAACAAGATACAGAGTTGGAGTCCCTACTGCCACTCTACCTGTCTCCAATCAACCCAACCACCGTCTGGGGGCGCTAACCCATCTCCCCCATCACAATCGCCTGATCTGTCCTCCGTTCCTGCAGCCTATCATGACCTCTCTGAGGTATTTAATAAATCTCTCGCCTTGTCTTTGCCTCCACACAGACCGTACGATTGCTGTATCAACCTGCTCCCAGGGGCCACCTTGCCATCCAGCCGCCTATACAACCTGTCCCGTCCAGAGAGGGCTGCTATGGAGACTTATATTCACCACTCGCTCGCAGCAGGTATCATCCGTCCTCCCCTGTCGGGCAGGGTTTTTCTTTGTCTCCAAAAAAGACAGCACCCTACGTCCATGCATCGATTACCGTGGCCTGAATTCCATTAATGTTCACAATAAATACCCTCTGCCTCTCATCAACTCTGTTTTTGAACCCCTCCATGGAGCCACTGTCTTCTCCAAACTAGACCTCCGGAACGCCTACCACCTGGTCCGGATCTGGGAGGGGGACGAATGGAAAACTTTTAACACGCCCCTGGGACACTTTTAGCACCGTTCGGGCTCACTGCTGTATTCCAGGCCCTAATCAACGACGTCCTTTGTGATCTCCTCAGTCGGTCTGTATTCGTCTATCTGGACGACATTTTGATTTTTTCCCACAACCCTGATGAGCATGTCCTGCATGTCAGACAAGTTCTCCAGCACCTCCTGGAAAACAAGTTGTATGTAAAGGCTGAGAAGTGCGAATTCCATTTTCCCTCCATCACTTTTTTAGGCTTTATTGTGGAGAGTGGGCGAGTACTACCTGACCCAGATAAGATCCGGTCAGTGACAGAGTGGCCGCAACCCACCTCACGCAAACAACTCCAGCAGTTCCTAGGGTTTGCAAACTTTTAGCCAAGTAGCCACCCTCCTCACTAATCTCACCTCCACCTCTATCCCCTTCACTTGGTCTCCTGAAGCTAATGCTGCCTTCTCCAGTCTCAAGTCCAGGTTCACCTCCGGTCCTGTTCTGGTTCACCCGGACCCCAGTCGCCAGTTTATTGTTGAGGCGGATGCCTCAAATTCGGAGGTGGCACCATCCTGTCTCAGCGCTCGGCGATGCCCTGTCACGTCTCTATTCCCCCAAGACCAGTCCTGTCTGTCCTGAATCCATCATCCCTCCATCCTGTGTGGTGGCTGCGGTCACCTGGGAGATTGAAGGAGCCATCACGTCCGCCTAAGTAACACAACCATGTGTTGTTGTGTTACTTAGTGGTGGTGGAGCTGGTGCTGCAACCTAAAATTGATATAAGTAACATTAAATCCAGTCCCTGAGGTAGTATCAGAATACTACCCCCATTCTATTAATTCTAGTTTGGTTATTAAATGTTTAGCATTATTATTTTTGTTGTTGTTGTTGTTGTTGATGATAATAATGATGATAATTGTAATGTTCCGCTCCCTTCCTGTTCGTTTTCCGTGTTTTCCTATTTTCCCTCCGTGTCATGTTGGATCCTTTTGTCCGTGTTTTCCCCGCTGCTGCGGACTAGGCGTGTCCTTCCCTGTCTTGTTCGTCTGGTTGTTTTGTCTTACTTCCGCCTTTCACTCCTTCCCCCTCGTTGCATGCATTTCCTCACCTGGTGTTTCGCAATCACTCCCGTTTTATTTCCACACCTGTTCCTTATTTAGTTCTGTCATTAACCTCACTATATAGTCTTTCGGCTGGCTGCCAGTCGGGGCCAGTTCGTTAACTATCGTCACTTGGTGTTAGTGCTCGTTGTGTTATCTGGTCTTTTACTTCGAACTACTTGCTTGGTTGTGGGATATTATCCCCTTACAGCATTTGGTTCCGCTCGAAACTACGGATTGGTAGTTTACCTCCCCAGTTATTTCCTGTTGTGAATGTAGCTAACCTGTTTCCCTTCTCCTCCACCTAACCCAGCTCCCACTCTTCAGCAGCAGTGTTCGTAAGCCCTGTGTTCGTTGTGTGTGTTGCGGTACCTCCACCTCCTGCTCACGTAGGCTCCGCAGTGGCGTTATTCCTGGCTACCCTCCAGCTGTTCCTGTCTGGCCGAAGAAGCCACCAAAGTCTTCGGTTACGGTTCCGGGAGCTCTGGAGACCAGTCAGCTCCATCCGGACCTACCGCAGCTACGCCACACTACCCTGCCCTGCCGTGCTTCATCATTCACCTACCTGCCAAGCCCTGCACCTCCGTGAGAACCTCCCGGTCCTTCCCGTGCCTTTCCTTGCACTAATCCCCCTCTGTTTTTGTTTGTCCTGTACCGGTGCAGTCATTCCGGTCCAGTTCCAGCCCTGCCGTAGTGAGTCGCTCCCCTGCTAGTTCCAGTCCAGTCCAGGCGTGAGTCGTATAACTACCTGTCCAAAGTCCAGTTCCGGTTTGGAACATTCCGTTCCAGACGCGGATTCCTGTGTGGACCTCCCGGTCCAGTTCCAGCCCAGTCCAGTTCCGGTTTGGAACATTCCGTTCCAGACCCTGATTCCAGTGTGGACCTCCCGGTCCAGTTCCAGTCCAGTCCAGTTCCGGTTTGGAACATTCCGTTCCAGACCCTGATTCCAGTGTGGACCGCCCGGTCCAGTTCCAGTCCAGTCCAGTTCCGGTTTGGAACATTCCGTTCCAGACCCTTATTCCAGTGTGGACCTCCCGGTCCAGTTCCTGTCCAGTCCAGTTCCGGCTTGGAACGATAAGTTCCAGATCCTCCAGTCCAGCTCCGGCTTGGAGCAGCCCGCCCCGGGCTTCCAGGCGATACCTGTGTTATTCTGTGTGTTGCCATTCCTGTACAGTGTTGGGACTACCCCAACACTTAATTTATTAAAAACTCCTTTTTGTGAATCTGTCTCCTGGTCGTTGCACTTGGGTTCGTCCCGTATCTGATACGTAACAGAACGAACTGGCCTAAAACATGGACCCAGCCGACCTGGAGCAGATTCGGCATGCCTTCTCCTGCCAAACTGCGGTCAGCGACCAACAGGGCCGCCGTTTGGATGACGTGTTGGAGGTGCTGAGGGGCATCACGGAACAAGTGACGCAGCTGACTCTTCACCAGCCGCTTCCGCGTATACCTTTGGGCCCTACACCACCCGCACCGGATCCACCGGTGGACCCTCCTGTGTCTACTTCATTTCGTGAGCCCCGCGTTCAACATCCAGAGTTATACCGCGGGGGATTGGGAAAATGTCGCGAATTCCTTATGAAGTGCGACATTGTATTCCGGATGCAGCCCTCCTCCTTCGCCTCCGACCCATGTAAGATCGCTTTTATTATGAGCAGCTTGGGAGGAGGTGCCCTGGAGTGGGCTACATCCATCTGGGATAG
Organism: Synaphobranchus kaupii; assembly: GCA_029718625.1. Taxonomy (NCBI): domain Eukaryota; kingdom Metazoa; phylum Chordata; class Actinopteri; order Anguilliformes; family Synaphobranchidae; genus Synaphobranchus; species Synaphobranchus kaupii. Next base: position 79,457,250 of record CM056379.1, read on the forward strand.
CCAAGTCGCGCTCTGCAACAACTTCGCTGCCTTCACCGCCGAGATGCGGCGTGTGTTTGATCACCCTACCTGTGGGCGAGATGCAACTCAGCGCCTACTTCAGGTCCGTCAAGGGAGTCGTAGCGTCGCTGAAATGGCCATCCAATTCCGTACCCTCGCAGCGGAGTCCGGATGGAACGACACCGCCCTTCAGGGGGCCTTCCGCCAGGCACTCAGCGAGGAGCTTAAAGACCAACTTGCCACCCGTGAAGAATCCACCTCACTCAATAGCCTTATTAGCCTGGCCATAGCAATTGACAACCGTCTCCGTATCCGGGCCCGTGAGCGAGGGGGGAACCCCGGTCATCTACCACACATACGCTCTCACCCTTCTGCTTCTGGATCCAGGGCGGCGTCTGGGGTCTCCGAAGAGGAGCCCATGCAACTGGGCAGAGTTGCGGTCAACTCCGAGGAGCGCCAACGTCGCCTGCGATCTAGATCCTGTTTTTATTGTGGCAAACCTGGCCACCAGATCGCCTCATGCCCCATTCGCCCAAAAGAATAGGCTCGCCAGTTAAACTGGGCGTACTGACGAGCCCTATCATACCCTGCCATGCAGCCCAGAACCGCCTTGTCTTTAAGGCCACTCTCCTGTGGAGGGACAAGTCCGAAGTCTCGTCGGCCCTCATCGACTCTGGGGCCGACGCCAACTTTATGGACACCACCTTTGCCAGGAGGGCCGGCATCCCCACGGAACTACTACCCTCTCCCATTACTGCCTTCGCCTTAGACGGTAGGAGTCTGGGGTTAGTGACCCACTCCACCGTTCCCTTACAGCTCGTCTTATCCGGCAATCATCGGGAGAGCATTCAACTCCTACTCATCAACTCAAAACAATCCTCCATAGTTTTGGGTCAGACCTGGCTCCGCCTTCATAACCCTCATATCGACTGGCAGGCCGGTCGCATCCTGGCGTGGAGTGGCCACTGCCTGGCTAGCTGTCTCCGTTCCGCTCTCCCCCCTCCGGGGTCCAAGAATCCCAGCACCAACCTACCCGAACCCGATCTGTCCAACGTTCCCAAACAATATCACGACCTCTGCCTGACCTTTTCCAAATCACGCGCTCTGTCCCTACCTCCTCACCGACCTTACGATTGCTGTATAGACCTGCTGGCGGGAGCCAAACTTCCGTCTGGCCGTCTCTACAGTCTGTCGGGGCCAGAGAAACTCGCCATGGAGGAGTACATTCATGGGTCCCTCGCCTCGGGCATCATCCGTCCCTCCTCTTCTCCTGTTGGTGCTGGGTTCTTTTTTGTAGGGAAGAAGGACGGCTCACTACGGCCCTGCATCGACTATCGGGGGCTCAATCAAATCACCATCCGCAATAAATATCCTCTCCCCCTCATTAACACTGCTTTTGAACCCCTCTCGCAGGCCGTCATTTTCACCAAGCTCGACCTCCGTAATGCGTACCACTTGGTGCGCATACGGGAGGGGGATGAATGGAAGACTGCCTTCAATACCCCGTTGGGCCACTATGAGTACCTGGTGGTCCCCTTCGGCCTTACTAACGCCCTGGCAGTCTTCCAGGGCATGGTGAATGACGTGCTGCGAGACCTGTTGGGGAAAACTGTTTTTGTTTACATAGACGATATTTTGATTTTTTCCAAGTCCCCTCAGGAACACATTCTCCATGTCCGGGAGGTTCTCCAGCGTCTCCTTGAGAACCAGCTCTTCGTCAAGGCAGAGAAGTGCTCCTTCCACGTCTCTTCAGTCCCGTTCCTCGGCTTCATCATTGAGGAGGGCAGTATCCGGGCGGATCCTGTCAAAGTCAAGGCGGTGACGGAATGGCCCCAACCCACCTCTCGTAAGCACCTGCAACAATTCCTTGGTTTTGCTAATTTCTATCGTCGTTTTATCCGTAATTACAGTGTCATTGCTGCTCCCCTTACCAAACTCACCTCCACTGTTTTTTCTTTCTGTTGGAACTCCGAGGCTCAGCTCGCTTTTGAACAGCTTAAAGCTCGGTTTTCCTCGGCCCCTATTCTTTGTCACCCTGATCCCACCCGTCAATTTACGATTGAGGTGGATGCCTCCGACACCGGCGTGGGGGCCATTCTGTCCCAACGTGCCGCCTTGGACAACAAACTCCATCCCTGTGCCTTTTTCTCCCGGAGACTGTCCTCCGCCGAGCGAAATTATGATGTCGGGGATCGGGAGCTTCTTGCCATAAAGCTGGCTCTTGAGGAGTGGCGCCACTGGCTGGAGGGGGCAGGTACCCCCTTTATTGTTTTAACTGACCACCAAAATTTAATTTACTTGAAGTCTGCTAAGAGGCTTAATGCCAGACAGGCTAGGTGGTCACTTTTCTTTGCCCGTTTCAATTTTTCTGTATCCTTCCGCCCCGGTTCCCGCAATATTAAGGCGGATGCCTTATCCCGTGTGTTTTCCCTTCCCTCCAGTCCTGCTGACCCCGAGCCTATTCTACCAGCGTCCTGCGTGGTGGCTGCGGTCTCCTGGAGGATTGAGGAGATTGTGAGGTCCGCCCAGACTTCCCACCCTGACCCCCGTAGTAACCCTAACTCCTCCCTGTTTGTTCCCAACTCCGTCCGCTCCCAGGTCCTTGAGTGGGTTCACGCCTCCTGCCTGGCGTGTCACCCAGGTGTTGCCAGAACGACCACCCTCGTCAGGAGGAGCTTTTGGTGGCCCACTCTCAAGGAGGATACCCGTGCTTTTGTCCTGGCCTGCGCAGTGTGCGCCAGGAGCAAGGCTTCCCACCAGCCTCCCTCTGGTCTTCTCCTTCCCCTCCCTGTCCCGGGCCGTCCTTGGAGCCACATTGGCGTGGATTTCGTCACCGGTCTGCCTTTGTCAGAGGGCAACTCTGTCATTCTGACAATTGTGGATCGGTTCTCCAAGGCGGTTCACTTCATTCCCCTCCCTAAGCTCCCGTCCGCCCTCGAAACTGCGGAGCTCCTGGTGGTACATGTGGTCAGGCTGCACGGGATCCCATCCGACATTGTTTCGGACCGTGGGCCCCAATTCTCCTCCCAGGTTTGGAAGGCGTTCTGTGTAGCCCTGGGGGCCTCGGCCAGTTTGTCGTCTGGCTTCCATCCCCAGTCTAACGGCCAGGCAGAGAGGGCGAACCAGGACCTGGGGGCCGCCCTGCGGTGCGTCACTGCTCGCAATCCCGCCTCCTGGAGCCGTTTTCTCCCCTGGGTAGAGTACGCTCACAACTCCCTTAAAAGTGCCTCCACTGGGTTGTCCCCATTCGAGTGCTCATTGGGTTACCAACCCCCTCTCCTATCGGCCCAGGAGGCCGAGGTAGCAGTTCCCTCCGTTAATTCTCACATCCTCAAATGCAAGCGCATTTGGAGACTTGCACGCACCGCACTCCTGCGTTCTAATTCCCGTTCGCAGCGTCTGGCGGACCTGCACAGGACCGCAGCCCCCAAGTACAGGGCCGGTCAGCAGGTCTGGCTATCCACATCCAACATTTCCCTTCCCTCCTCCTCTAAGAAACTTCGGCCCCGGTTTATTGGTCCCTTCCCTGTTGTATGTCTCATTAACCCAGTTTCTGTTAAGCTCTCCCTCCCTGCCTCCCTCAAAGTTTACCCCGTTTTTCATGTGTCACAAATCAAGCCTGTCGCCTCCAGCCCCCTCAGTGCCCCTACCCTCCCTCCTCCACCTGTCCGAGTCATCGACAACGCCCCGGCCTACACGGTGGACCGCATCATCGACATCTGCCGTAAGGGTCGGGGTTTCCAATACCTCGTGGACTGGGAGGGGTATGGTCCTGAGGAGCGGTCGTGGCTCCACAGGGGCCTCATCCTGGATCAATCACTGATCCAGGATTTCCACAGTCGCTTCCCATCCAAGACCAGGCCGCCAGGTACGCCAGGTGGCGTACGTTGAGGGGGGGGGGTACTGTAATGTTCCGCTCCCTTCCTGTTCGTTTTCCGTGTTTTCCTGTTTTCCCTCCGTGTCATGTTGGATCCTTTTGTCCGTGTTTTCCCCGCTGCTGCGGACTAGGCGTGTCCTTCCCTGTCTTGTTCGTCTGGTTGTTTTGTCTTACTTCCGCCTTTCACTCCTTCCCCCTCGTTGCATGCATTTCCTCACCTGGTGTTTCGCAATCACTCCCGTTTTATTTCCACACCTGTTCCTTATTTAGTTCTGTCATTAACCTCACTATATAGTCTTTCGGCTGGCTGCCAGTCGGGGCCAGTTCGTTAACTATCGTCACTTGGTGTTAGTGCTCGTTGTGTTATCTGGTCTTTTACTTCGAACTACTCGCTTGGTTGTGGGATATTATCCCCTTACAGCATTTGGTTCCGCTCGAAACTACGGATTGGTAGTTTACCTCCCCAGTTATTTCCTGTTGTGAATGTAGCTAACCTGTTTCCCTTCTCCTCCACCTAACCCAGCTCCCACTCTTCAGCAGCAGTGTTCGTAAGCCCTGTGTTCGTTGTGTGTGTTGCGGTACCTCCACCTCCTGCTCGCGTAGGCTCCGCGGTGGCGTTATTCCTGGCTACCCTCCAGCTGTTCCTGTCCGGCCGAAGAAGCCACCAAAGTCTTCGGTTACGGTTCCGGGAGCTCTGGAGACCAGTCAGCTCCATCCGGACCTACCGCAGCTACGCCACACTACCCTGCCCTGCCGTGCTTCATCATTCACCTACCTGCCAAGCCCTGCACCTCCGTGAGAACCTCCCGGTCCTTCCCGTGCCTTTCCTTGCACTAATCCCCCTCTGTTTTTGTTTGTCCTGTACCGGTGCAGTCATTCCGGTCCAGTTCCAGCCCTGCCGTAGTGAGTCGCTCCCCTGCTAGTTCCAGTCCAGTCCAGGCGTGAGTCGTATAACTACCTGTCCAAAGTCCAGTTCCGGTTTGGAACATTCCGTTCCAGACGCGGATTCCTGTGTGGACCTCCCGGTCCAGTTCCAGCCCAGTCCAGTTCCGGTTTGGAACATTCCGTTCCAGACCCTGATTCCAGTGTGGACCTCCCGGTCCAGTTCCAGTCCAGTCCAGTTCCGGTTTGGAACATTCCGTTCCAGACCCTGATTCCAGTGTGGACCGCCCGGTCCAGTTCCAGTCCAGTCCAGTTCCGGTTTGGAACATTCCGTTCCAGACCCTTATTCCAGTGTGGACCTCCCGGTCCAGTTCCTGTCCAGTCCAGTTCCGGCTTGGAACGATAAGTTCCAGATCCTCCAGTCCAGCTCCGGCTTGGAGCAGCCCGCCCCGGGCTTCCAGGCGATACCTGTGTTATTCTGTGTGTTGCCATTCCTGTACAGTGTTGGGACTACCCCAACACTTAATTTATTAAAAAACTCCTTTTTGTGAATCTGTCTCCTGGTCGTTGCACTTGGGTTCGTCCCGTATCTGATACGTAACAGATAATAATAATAATCCAATAATGGAAATAGGATAAAAAAGTTAGAAATTCAAACCGGAGTAATGATGAAAAATCTAAATTAATTCAACATCAGCACCAGAAAAACATTAAAACCAGAAGTCAAAACATGATGAATGAAACAAAATCCTTGTTTGTACAAAACAAATTAAAACAACCATAGCAGAGTAAGCAGACATATGCAGGATTTGCTCTTAAAATTGCTTAAAGATAATGCGTCTAATTTACTTTGGCAGAGAATTCCAAAGTATGGGAGGATAAAAAGGAAAAGACGGCACCTCTTAAGTTTTCTATATCCTTTCTTTGAATTCGTTATTATTCATAATTCAGTTAGGTTGCCTATTTGTGTGCTCACCCACACTACTTGAAAAAAGAATGAATGGCTATTAAAATAAATGGTAAAACTCAGACAACCAGTTCCAAAGCTGATATGTTCCCTCAACAGTAATAATAATAATAATAGGCCTAATAATAATAATAAGCCCATTTTGTTTTCTCAACGACTTACAGTCTCAGCATCCAGGGGTTTTACATGATAGAATTATTCATTCAATTCAATTATTTGTTAGCCCAATTGGTTAATTAACGTATATCAAAAAACAACATGAAGTCAACGGAATTTCATTGCAATTTCAAATGTTTAATCGAGCATACATACAAATACTGATATTTTAACGTAGCCTATTTTACATTTGTTAATAAAGTTTGAAATTGGTGTAACTTTTAAGCCTTTTCAAAATAATCGAACGTTACGGAAACATATTTTTACCAAGTTAACGTTACATTGCTATAACGTTAACCCTTTTTGAAAAGGGTCTGAGGTATCAAACAAGCCTCAAACCATCACTCTGCTGCCAGATATGCAGTATATATGGATGGATCACTTTAAGGGTTGTTTCTCCTGACAAACTTTCCTATTGAACTCTATGGGAAAATAAGTCAGGAGAAGAAACCCTTCAAGTTATCCATCCATATATACTGCATATCTGGCAGCAGAGTGAAGGTTTGAGGCTTGTTTGATACCTCAGACCCTTGATGACTTACAGCCATTTTACTAATCATGTATTCCATACTGTTCCAGCATAATTTACTTTTAAATCTAGTCCCACCCCCCAATTCCCATAGAGATCCATTCAAATGCAGAGACGTTATAGTATCGCTTGTAAGAGTACCAGAAAATAAGATATCAAGAGTCTTTTGATGTTGGGTCACAGACATCAGGAAGTCATGGCATGCAAAGGATATGCGACCAAATATTACAAATTTAAAGACACAGTCAACTTAGTGTATGTGAACTTCTGACCCAATGGAATTGTGATATAGTGAATTAAAAGTTAAATAATCTGTCTGTAAACAATTGTTGGAAAAACTACTTGTGTCATGCACAAAGTAGATGACCTAACTGACTTGCCAACACTATAGTTTGCTAACATGAAATCTGTGGAGTGGTTAAAAATTAGTTTTAATGACTTCAACCAAAGTATATGTAAACTTCCGACTTCAACTGTATGTGTCACAAATGTTTGTTTAACCTTAAAACCAACAATTATGTTCTGTGAAAGACGAACTAAAAGATTCCCCAAACCAGTGTTTCAATTAAGCTTTCTATGCAATGTTTTCAAACGATACCCATTCAAGCTTTTATTTTGATAGAAATTGTCACGTGATCTCTACAGAATTCACGGAGTTTACTCGGAGTTCCTGCTCCGCGGTCACATGACCAAGGAAGAGTTTAGAGAGGATTTGAAGTATCTGAGTGTGATGCACTGTGGAGACCAGCTGAAATGGTGAGTATCTGCCGACAACAAAAACAAATCAACGTGTAGTGGCTCGTAGCTGTAACGGTGGCACAGGCATAGCGATGCACTTCTGAAACGTTAAACACGGGCTTCCCCCCCCCATTGTCAACAGTCTGGTTGTGATTCTTCAGCATTTGTAAGTTAGCTACAGAAGAAAGTATAGGAGGCCCAAGGAAGTCCTGGGCCCTGGAAATTATTTTGTAGTGGGATGGACGAAGGGTTGAGGCCACACATTTCACCCCTCGTTATTTCCTCGAAGTCAGATCCAGTCGAAGTGTTTTGAGTTTAACGTTAATGTGTCGCTGTTACTAACGCTCATACCAACGCAGAGCTCAGTCTTAGACAAGCAACTAGCTAACTAAGTGTTTAAATCGCATCATCATCAGAGACAGGTGCCACTTTTCAATGGGACTGTAAAGTGTACGCGTAAACAACTGTTTATTTAGATAATTATACTAGATAATATTATTGTAAGCTCAATTATAAAATCCAAAACAATTGTTTGAATGTTGATTGCGTGGAGGCAAAAATGGGCAGCTTGCTAGCTAGATAAGAACAACTTGCTAGCTAATGCAGTCTATGGAATTCTTGATACAGGTTTTCTTGGCTGAATTCATGTCAGCTGTACAGTAGTTAGCTATTAGGCTACGCATGTAGACAGCTTTGCGGACAGCTAGCAACTGTTTATTCTCGCCGTACCGTGAAACCGAGATCACGGCTTCTGGATGCGTTACCATCGCCGTAGAAGCGCAATTTGCTTTAATTTGAGAATGTTTACATATCGGATGAACCTTGTAGTAATTGTAGCCCTTTTTATACATAGCGCCCAGCCGCCCCCCCCCCAATTTGATGACATGGGTCATAAAGGACCCGTATTCATTTCCAATGTTATTTGATGTACGACTGATTGGTTCTTTGCTATATCTCTGAGATAAATTATTTTCATTATGTAATGATACAGAAATTCATTCAAAAGTACTTTTTCCAATTTGTTACTAGATGTGAGTGTGCATGCCCATGCTCAAGCGTGTGTGTGTGTGTGTGTGTGTGTGTGTGTGTGTGTGTGTGTGTGTAGCCTATGTGTTTGTGTGGCTACAATATAGTTATTTTGTTAAAACAATTAGAAAGGATTTGGACACACAAGAATGCTTGAAATATGTTTTGTTGTTACTTTTCAGCACATATCATACACACAGTACATACAGTAACTCAGGTTTTCAAGCTCTAAACAGTAATGATGTTTGTAACAAAACAACTCTTAACAATTTAATTAATTCATGTATAAGCTGAAAAGGTGTGAAATGAGTCCAACTCATACCTGTCAACATTGGGCTTTGAAAATAAAGGAGATCAGTGTTTGCGGACTCCGAACCCTCTAGGAAATTTTGTAAATTTTAAAGTTAAATGCAGTAAAATTAGAGGCTAGGTCTATGAAGAATTTTGTGGTATAACTTGTATACATATGAATGGCGATAACGCAGTCAATTTGATAAATGCTTTAACCTCTACCAGCACATCTTCAGCATCTTTGTTATTATTATGAAATACGATTGTGGAGAAGGAGGATGCACATCAGATAACATTGTTAGGTGCTGACTAGGGCTGTCGCGGTTTGACATTTTCCCACCGCGGTTGTGTAGGCTATGTGGCTCATTGCCGGAGAAGGGTCCATCTGCAGACCCGCAGACCTGGCCTCATTCGTGATCGGCCTCAATCGTGATCGGCCTCATTCGTGATTACAGGAAGTTCGCAAGTGCGCATGCGCTTACAAGACGAACGGGGGGGAAAAAACAGAAAAAGCAGCGTGCAGGTAAAGCCACACTGAAATAAAACAGTCGCTCGTAATTAATGGAACCTTCTGAATTTCAAAAGCAATGGTATCTAGCCTACTGAGTGAAAGTTTGAGAGTTATTCAGCTGAAGTTCGCTCGGTTGCCAGTTAGTGATAATATGCTAAAATGTACACATTTTTATGTGAATGGTGCGTGTTGGCTCGGCTTCAGATTGTCAAAACAGCTATTAGCCATTAGGCGTTAGCTACGGTGTTACGTGCTTTATTGTTGTAATAAAAGAAAACAAAAAAGTCGCTAACACTTTGCAATAATGTTACATGAATTGAATTGTCTCTTAATAAAAATGTAAGGTGAAGATTACGCACTCAAGTATCATTCTTTCTTACATATTCCTCACGTACACTCAAAAACCTTGTATAAGGGAGTGTTGTGTTTGACAGCAAGCTAGAAGCATGCTTGATTGGCTAAAAAGCCACAATGGGGCATTTAGTTTAAAGCTGCAATTAATGAAAAAGGCAATACAACATTAACTATATGGATTAAGAGTGGAAAACAAGGGTGCATCAGATATGCTTAATGATATTAAATCCAGGCTAATGATCTGTATGACAGATTTACAAGAGGTCCATTGATGACATAACTCAAATTCAACATTTGCTTTATCTTAATGGTTCCTTAATTTCCAGCCCTAGATCAGAATCATTGTATGTCTCATCCCATAAAGACTGCCCACCAATAATGTAATGTAATAATCACGTTCTCTCAATTTGATTGAGTCGATTTTGGCCTTTTTTGTTAAACATCTCCATTCGTCTCAAAATATCGATTCAGTGGAGAAATGCAAATGAGCATAAAATAGTTTAAAAAATTTGATCCAAGGCATTTGAAATAAGCTTATATACTGTACACATACCAATCAAAACAGTGTAATTACCCTGAATGGTGTGCCAGAAAAGCATGCATGGTATCAAGAGTTGATTTAAAACACTATGGAACAGATCCAAACAAACTCCGATAAACTATAACATTTTATGCAGTTTTATGCTAAGGAAGAAAATTTGCTGATGAGGTCACCAGATAGCAGTCTGACACCGGGTCCTACTTCACAACCTGGACAGGCCGCTGATGGCCTCATGACACAGGTTCTCATTCCACTGGGCATGGCCGCCAGCTTGAGCTGCTGGCCGGGGCCAGGGATGACTGTCACCCCCTGGGGATCACCTGCAGCTGGCCCGTCGTTTGGCCTTGGATGACCACCTTCAGGCCCTGGTTCGAGAGAGCTCCAATCAGGGCAACTATCTACAAACAAAATATCCTCCCCGTAGAATAAACCCCTCCGTCTCTGCATGTGCACTGGAGCAAAATTTGGTGGGAGGGGCTTAGGAGAGAGATTGGAGGGAGGAGAGCAAAAGGGAAGTCTTTTAGCCTTCTGTATTTTCAAACTTGCCTACTGCAGCTTTAATCCTATTTCCCCAATATTTTGCTTGTAGTGACTAAGGTTATTTAATTTATCCAATTTGTTGCCATTTCACATAAAAAATGTGTATAGATAGGCTATGCTAATGATCCAGTGTACTCATTCTGGTTTCATTATGGATAAAGCTATTTTCTCTTTTAGATAAATTTTGTTCATTGTATATTAAAAGTCTAATTTGCTCTATTCATTACTTTTAAAATAATTGTGGAAGAATGAATCCTATCCAGGATTGTTAAGGCCAGGGCAGGTGACTGAACACAAAAGGGACAATAGATAACAAGGGTAGTGGATCAAAAAGTTTTAGTTTATTTATAGCAGTCCTGTAACAGCAAGGACATGAATGATGGATATATGAATGATGGAAATAAGGTGGCTCTGGAGAGAGGTTGTTCGGCACACACTGAATGTGAGGCTGGAAAAAAGAGACACGAGAAATCGATACTCTACATCAGGAGTATGTTAAAATCAGCAATAATTGTTCATCACTGGTAGAACAATAGCAGTCAGGCGGAAAGTTTGACAATAGAGGGTAGAACAGAGCCCTTGGTTTGACTACCAAAGACTGGCCTATCTGGTAACACTTTACAATAAGGTTACATGAATTGGCATTAACTAATGTAGTTGTTAATATGAATTTATGATGTACAAATATATTAACAAAGTATTTTCAAACATTAACAAATGGTTTGAAATTACAAACCATTAGTTAATGTATTTGTCAACTGTTCATTAACAGTAGGCTACAATCCGTAATGTCTGCGCCGCGCTGTGTTTAGCTGAATAGTACAACACGAGCTACTACTGACAACGTTTCATCTTCGTCCTCGGTGGCTCATCCGAAGTTGATTCAGAAGCTGACATGATGTTTTCTAGCTAAGAAAATGATTAGCTAGCTAGACCACGTATCTGACCAAAACAACAGCAGCAGTAGTGAGGCGGAATTCGATTAAGGATTGTAGCATTAACTAATGATAAATTAAGTCCATTATCATAGGCTAAACTTAATTACCATTAGTTAGTTACCGGTTGACAAATTACATTACAGTCATTTAGCAGACGCTTTTATCCAAAGCGACATACAATAAGTGCATACAGAAACAAATACATTAGCTAAAGGTTTGTACTTTCAATAAGGGTACAAAATAATGAAAAGTTAATCAAATGCTTTGTTAATGGATTTGTACATCATTAATTAATGTTAGCAACAACATAGCTACATTAGTTAATGTCAATTCATGTAGCCTAACATTATTGCAAAGTGTTAGACTTTTTTTTTCTTTAATTACAACAATAAATCACGTAACACGTAATAGCTAACACTAATAGTTTATCACTAACTGGAAACTGAGCGAACTTCAGCTGAATAACTCTCAGACTTTCACTCAGTAGGCTAGATAGCATTGCTTTTGAAATTCAGAAGGTTCCATTAATTACGAGCGATTGTTTTATTTCAGTGTGGCTTTACCTCCATGCTGCTCTTTCTGTTTTTTTAATCTTCGTCTTGTAAGCGCATGCGCACGTGCGAACTTCCTGTAATCACGAATGAGGCCGATCATGAATGAGGCCGATCACGAATGAGGCCAGGTCTGCGGGTCTGCAGATGGATGCTATTGCATTGCCGCGGGGTGCAGTGGTACCGCCCATTTTTTTTATAAAGACATGCGAGTTAACCCGCGATCGGTTGGTCGTAAGACAATAGCGGGTCCTAAGAACAGGAAAACAAATTCTAACGTCGTAGGAGTCCCGAAACAATTTCAAACATGTTTTATAATCTATCCATTTGTCCCTCAACATTCTGAAATGTGATAAAAGTAGTGATGTGAACGTGTACACGAAGTTTGAATCATAAACGTTTAGAAAAAATCCCTATGCAAAAAAACGTATTATTATTATTGATAATTTATTATTCGTTGTCATAAATGGGGAAATAAATACTTACCTACTAAATACCAAGCGTCTTTCAAAACAATCACATTAGTTAATCATGTTAACCAGCCAATGGGTGCGCGCGCTCGTAAATTCACTCTCAGACATCATCGACACCGACTCACTAAACACGGCGAACGTCAAAATGCAGACACAGCGAAGCATTTCTGAGAATCGTAGCCTATGCTAAAATTAGGCTAATAAAGTGCCGGAAACTTTATTTAGGTCTACAGCATTTAGATGTAGCTTTTCTGAATTTGGCTATGGTAGAATTTAACAACAAACAATATGAGGAGTGAGCTTTGGTAGCTCAGCTCCCTCTTTACAATAATGCATAATGAAGTAGCTTAATAGGCTACGCTTTTTGTTTACTCGTATCCCCCTATCAATTCGCACACTGTAGCCTAAGCTATATATAATTGTATAATTGATTAGCTAACATCACAATTCAAAATGTAGGCCTACAAGATACAAGCCTTTCTTTGTCAATTGACCTAAACTAGGCCTACGAGTTTACTTAAGCAATAAGGTACGAGACGCAGTACTATATCGTCAATATAGTCACAGTTAAAGGGTGTTGTTAGACGATATTGTACGTCGTCGAGTTACCTTATTGCTTTTATAAAATGGTTGCCAGCTATATTGTAAATAATATATAAGGACAAGACACACAAAAAACAATTTTTAATTAACGTTATTAATTTAATTTCAACAGCAGAGAAAATAGTCCCCAGTGTAGCTGTTGCCATGCAACACAAAAACAAACAAAGCTAGGAATGGAATGCTAGCTAGCAAACAAACTAATAGCTAGCGTTATGTGCTAATAACATAGTAATCACAATAATAATATAATGTAATAGTTATAACGTTAGCTAAAACAGTTATCTACATATAGCCTATACAGATGTGAAGTAACGTTAACTTGCTTTCACACAACCAGTCGGTAGGCTATGTTTACAGCTAGCTAGCTAGCTAAATTCGTATTTCCAAACTGAATAAATACTGCAACTCCAACCACAAAAATGGTTTGCTAGATTAAAGTTGCTGTAACGTGCCGTATACAAACTTTTTTTAATCTGCAGATTTAATGTTTTAACCGGTTTCATCAATCAGCTGTAGCTAAGCTTAAACTGTTGCTATCGTTACTAGCATAAAAGAGACAAATCTATGGCTCTCCAGTGAGAATGTCACTCCACCGTTAATTTCCTTTCCAGTGGATTTGGTTTCCAGTAGCTTTCGATTTTATGTCCACTCACGGACATGATTTCTCTTGCCTCCAGCCCAGCATCAGAAAGTTTTTGCTGCGGACGTGCGGAGTGATATTAATTTAAACGTCCAGGTAAACAGGTGTATTATTGCATCATAGGGGTACTATATCGCGAATATAGACACAGCTTTGAACGCCTCTCAACCAATCATAATGCGTGGTCAGAATTGCCCGTTTTATAATGTTCTTTATAAAACTGGTAATTCTGACCACGCATTAAAATGTAAAAAATACAGAAAAATGCGATCCCAGGACAAAAGTATACATACTGTAGAGGACAGGGACAAGTGATGTTTTGTTGAGGTACAAGAGTGAATGATTAGGCAACATATTTAGGTGTATGTAACACTGTGATATCAATGTTTTTTATCTCAAGCCATCAGAAGGAGCAAATGTATATGCTTTGTAATGGACAAAACTAATTTATTCATTTTATGACATGTTTTGCATAGGGGTTTTGGACCCATAGATATCTACCCCCTATACTGATGCAAATATAGTAATTCCCACTTCAAAATTATGCAAAAGTGAGTTTTATGAGCCTAAACTGTTGATTTGTAGTTAAATATATCATTATTTTTATTTATTTAGAGCAGTGCACAATTTAGCCATTTGGATAGATTTGGAGACACTATTGGACAACAGGGTACACTGCTATATTTTGCATCATATACAGTCAAGCTGGAAAGTCTCCCCACCCCTTTCACCTTCTCCACGTTTTATTACGTTACAGACATATTCTACAATAGATTGAGTTCATTTTTTGTCTCAAAATTCTACACAAAATAGCCCATAATGACAAAGTGAAAACAGGTTTTTATACATTTGTGCTAATTTATAAAAAATCTAAATGTAAAATATCATACGTACACAAGTGTGCACACCCTTTGATATGACACCCAAAAGTGAGCTGAGGTGCATTTTGTTTCCACTGATACTGCTTGAGATGTTTCTACAACTTAATTGGAGTCCACCTGTGATAAATTCAATTGATTGGACATTTGATTGGGGATTGCCAACACCTGCCTATATAAGGTCCCACAGTTGACAGTGCATGTCAGAGCAAACTCCAAGCCATGGGGTCAAAGGAATTATCTGCAGACCTCAGAAACAGGATTGTGTCAAGGCATAGATCTGGAGAAGGGTACGGAAAAATCTCTGCAGCTTTACAGGTCCCAAAGAGCACAGTGGCCACCATCATTCATAAATGGAAGAAGTTTGGAACCACCAAGAATCTTCCTAGACCTGGCCGCCCGGCCAAACTGAGCAATCGGGGAAGACGGGCCTTGGCCAGGGAGGTGAGCAGGAACCCGAGGGTTACTCTGACAGAGCTCCAGCGTATCCTTGTGGAGATGGGAGAACCTTTCAGAAGATCAACCATCCAGGCAGCACTCCACCAATCACACCTTTATGGTAGTGGCCAGACGGAAGCCCCTCCTTAGTAAAAGGCACATCACAGCCCGCTTGGAGTTTGCCAAAAGGCACCTAGAGGACTCTCAAACCATGAGAATCAAGATTCTCTGGTCTGATGAAACCAAAATGGAACTTTTTGGCCTGAATACCAAGCGTCACGTCTGGAGGAAACCAGGCACCGCTCATCACCTGGCTAATACCATCCCTACAGTGAAGCATGGCGGTGGCAGCATCATGATGTGGGGATGTTTTTCAGCAGCGGGAACAGGGCGACTAGTCCTGATAGAGGGAAAGATGAATGCAGCTAAGTACACCGAGATCCTTGAAGAAAACCTGCTCCAGAGCGCTCTGGACCTCAGACTGGGGCAAAGGTTTACCTTCCAACATGACAACGACCCGAAGCACACAGCCAAGAGAACAAAGGAGTGGCTTCGGAGAAAGTCTGTGCATGTCCTTGAGTGGCCCAGCCAGAGCCCAGACCTGAATCCAATTGAACATCTGTGGAAAGAGCTGAAAATGGCTGTGTACCGACGCTCCCCATCCAACCTGACGGAGCTTGCAAGGATATGCCAAGAGGAATGGGCAAAAATATCCAGAAACAAGTGTGCCAAGCTGGTAGCTTCTTTCCCAAGATGCCTTGAAGCTGTAATCGCTGCCAAAGGTGCAGCAACCAAGTATTAGGCTAAGGGTGTGTACAGATATGTAACCCCTAAATAACCTATTTTTGTCAGTAAAATAAAATTGCATATTTTCTAAAAACCTGTTTTCACTTCGTCATTATTGGCTATTGTGTGTAGATGTTTGAGGCAAAAAATTAACTCAATCTATTGTAGTATAAGTCTGTAACGTAATAAAACGTGGAGGAGGTGAAAGGGGTGGGGAGACTTTCCGGCTTGAGTGTACCTTTAGTAGTTATGCATATCATCCTCAGATTTTGCAAAACTTGTGGACATGGAGTTTATGATCCAGGAAATGTATATTACCGATTTCACTTATGTAGCTCTCAGCAAAATAAAAAAAAAATATCTTTAAATTATTTTTTCCAAAGTTTCTTTGCATTTGTGGCACTTTATTTTGACTTAAATTATGAAAATAAACAAATCTAAGTTTGTATTGTAAATGGTACACCTGTCTTGTTTCATTTAAGCCATTTACCAAGTTTATGTGATGCTCACACCAGGGGTTCTATCTTGGCGATCTTGGCGCTTGGTCTACTCTAAGCGCATGGCGTAAAGTCCATTTTGGACGTGTCCAAATCCACTTTTGCTATTTTAACGGCCTGTTTTTTGGGCGCTAAGCACGGCGCAAGGTGCAAATGGGCTGAACCTAGTCGCTTCATTAATTATAGGTGTGTCTTGGGCGTGACATGCAATAAACCAATCAAAATGTCATATCCCATTCCCTTTAAAAGCCTGCTTTTCCACCTTGGCGGATTGCTTATGATGGCGAAACAGACATGCTCGTGCGTGTTTAGTGCGATCAAGGAATAGGCTAAATGGAGTATGATCAATATTATTCGGACTAACCATTAGCCTATGAGTTCCCGGTAATTCCCGACAGGGCTATTATTTTACAAAATATATGCGGTTAAATTTTGTTAAAAGGACCTGCATCAGCTGAGAATAATCTATCAATGGCTTCAGTCGCACCTTAGAAAACGCCAAATTAGCCTGCTTGTTCAGGGAATTTTGTTTGATTATGCAATGAAAGTGTCAAACATCAATTCCATGAGGCTGTTCTCATGGAGTTCTCAAAGTTCAAGCTTCATCCGAAGTTCATTAGGCTACCTGCATAGTAATATTGATTAATAACATAAATACCATTATTTTGCCTTAATGTTGACACTAAATACAATAAAGCTGTCAGGTTGGCAACCCATATGTTCACGCATATTTCCCCTTGTTTAATAATGTCCTGTTTATGGAAATGTGATCAACCTGTTTTACTCGTAGCGTAATGCTTTAAAACAAGCCACTTTCCCAAGAAGACCGTGAAACGTGCGACTTACAGCAGGGGAAACGGAGAACATGCAGCGCACATGCAGAGAATGGCGTTAAAATTAATTGTGAATTAATTGTGTAACATGCTGCAAATTTGTTTTCGTTTCTAATTAGACGCTTAGTTCTCTTTAAAATCGTTTTGTTCAGTTATGGACTAACAGGTGAAATCAGCTGGGTTTTAATAAGCTGAGAGTATGGAAACCTGGTCACTGTAATTTAAAAAATATGAAGGACGAAGAATAGCTAAGGTTACAATTTAGTTAACATGGTGACATTTATCTCCGTTTTTTAACCATAGGCTATCGAAAAAACCGTATGCACAGCGAATGCGCTGTAGCCTAGGCTATTTGAAAAACAATAAATGCAATATTCACTGGACAAGGTTTTTCAACTTTTTTCAGTCACAAACCATTCTATTTACTTACAGGCTGTTTTCCTACATAAACAGAGCTGTATTGTAATGACATCTGAAGCGCATTTTCAGAACTCAAATGTCTATTGCCCTGCGCGAGTTTTCTATTGAATGACAATTCACGCATTAGGTGTAAATGACAATTTGCGCATTAGGCTTGATATAGGTGTTATAAGCTCATTTTTAATGGATAGCCATTGTCCCGTACCATCACACATCGCCTGGATGTTGATGGAGTGGGTTGAAAGCAATTTAAGGCATTCCCCTTCGCTGAGGGAAAGGTAGGCTATGTGGACCTATGGACACTTTTATTATTATGCATTTTTTGATATAGCCTACACAATAATAATATTTCACATTGTAATCTTGATATTTTAGTCATGCTTGTGCGCGCCCCTGTGTGTAACAGACAGGAGGGTACGCCCGTTGTGCACACGCCTATGTAGATGCACTTACATGTGCCGTTAAAATAACATGTAAACAACTGCGACATGACTTTTGACCAGGTTTGTGGTGGTTCTAGCGCAAGCGCTTTCTGCTGGCTCAAGATAGCAATACGCCAAAAATAATCCTGGCCACTCCTCATCTTAAGACCAACACGCCCAGTTCACTTGTAACGGGCGCAAGAATTCATGGTAGTTAAACGATGTAAGCGCTAGGCGTTATAATGAACCCAGCGCTGGGTGTAAGATAGCAAAGACACTTGCGTTTGGGTTAGCGCCGCTTTGCGCCGGGTGTAAGATAGGCCCCTGGAGTTAAAAAGCCTTAAACAGAGCACCCCCTAAATAGCTTGTTTGCAGTCACATGATTCTGATGACGCGCGAAATTCAGATGGGGGGCAGGAAGTGAAGAACACTGATTTGAAATGATGGAAAGTCAATACACAAAAGCGTTGGACGGGCCTACACGCAGGAGGTATCATCACAAAATATATAAACATATTGGATATGATCCGTACACGCTGAGGAAAAGCTATTTTTCTCACGTCTTGGCCGATTTGCCTGGCGTGGAGGCGATCGACATCACAAATTACCTCGTCCTCCAGACCTCCTACTGCACGGCTAGCCAGATGAAGGCGTACAAGAGTGTGGAGGCTTATAACTATTTTGTGTGTGGTTGGGTCAACGACCTTGCTGTGGATTCCCTGGACCCCTGTCAAGGACCTCACATCTTCACGTTGAGAACCACTGGCCGTGATAGCTAGCTAACGTTAGCATTGCTAAAAACAAAGACACCGGGAGATAGCGTTAGCTATCTAGCTGCGAAACACAAACACACAGGGTGATATCACAGATGTAACGTTAGCTATGTTTCCAGCAATATTGCCTCCTGGTCTGTATTTTTGTCAGTTTTAGCCAGCTATGTAAGTAGCTAAATTACTGTAGCCTTACCTTTCACAAAGTGGTCACTGCATATACGAGCGTTGTCTAACTCAGCTCCTCCAGACTTAAGACGGAGATTTTTGATCCCGTCTGCCGCCGTTTCTCTGTGAGTTTTTTAAACTTCTCCCCTTTATGCAGTGGCAGCTCCTGAGCTGAAAATTGGGGTAGCGGAAACTTCCCTTTAAACTGATTATTGGTCTTAATAATTTTTCAATCCGTTTTCTTGATTAACAATAGGCTACATCAGCGTTTAATTCACCAATTACTCAATGCCATAAAATGTAGCTGGTTCTCCTCAATTAGGCTATTAGGCAAGTAATAAAATTATTTTAACTTGCGTCGCAAAATTGTGCACATTTTAATCAACATTATAATTGTGGATACATGTGCTCTTCGTTCTCCGCACTCTTAATTCCGAAAATATTAATGGAAATTAAACTATCTTAAAACTCAGCTTTTGTTAGATTATTTTTTTATTGCAGGTTGTGCTAAATTGTATCCACAATTATAATGTTGATTAAAATGTGCACAATTTTGCGACGCAAGTTAAAATAATACCTTTATGTGTAACCACTTTCGGGACTCGAAAGTAGCCCTTGTTTTTTTCCCGATTCGATCGGTTGGTACAGCCGTAAACCGCGCAAAACTTTGGCATTTTAATAGTGTTTTCCTAATCTGCAAATCACTTCCTGCCCCCCATCTGCAGTTCGCGCCACTGCAACGCAGTGACATGACGTCACATGCAAACAACCTATTGGTGAAATTTGTCATCTGCGCCAAGGGGTTAATAATGTCCTATTTAAGCGATCGTATACGCCAGAATAAAAGCTAGTAGCCCAAGGGAAAGAATCTGTAGTAGCCTAGCCTTTTGATAAGATCTCTAGCCTACATATATCTAGCCAACAAGCACAGTCTATCTTCGGACAACGTCGTCAACCTAGCTAGCTCTAGACTGAGAAAACTAAACGGGTAGGCTAAACAGAAGACAGTGGAAAATAAATACTCATACAAAGCAGTGAAGGAATCGAAGGGCAAATTTCATTGCGAGGATATTAGGCATAACCTTCATTTGTGACAATCACATAGTGATAGTAATCATAGTTAGCTGTCGAACAATGTTTCACTTAGCCTACTTCTTAGACGGTCACAGGGGTGCGTTTCCCAAAAGCATCTTAAGGCTAAGACGTCGTAAAACCCTTTGTACGAAGCTTCTTGAACTTTGGGTGCGTTTCCCAAAAGCATCTTAAATTAAGACGCTCTTTGAAACGCTCGTAGATTAACGATTACTCCAGACCAGTCTTAGACTGTTAAAGGGTAAGTTCGCTATTTTGGACCTTGGACCCTATTTGCGGTCCGTCTTCCATGAACCTGACCCATGAAGTCCATTTTTTCGCTGATCGGTCCAGTATTGAGTTCGGTACAGATTTCCTGTAGGCTCTCACTGGGCTACAATAGAAGTCAACGGGGCAATTAGAAATGTTATGGAAAAACAACGATAAATGTGCTTTTATAGCTCAGTGTGTATTCTTACGGTCTCAGTATGCTCTCTTGTGAAATGTAGGCTATCGCAAACGCAAACCGAACGTTGAAACAACAGTTCCATTTGAAACAGAACTATTTCTCCGACCGCACTACCTCGCACTGACTTCGGATAACATTACCTGCGCAACTTCAGCCTCTCTCTCTTCTCTTATCATCCATCTCTTGTAGTTCCGTGTCCGTGTATTCTGGCTCAAATCTGTAGCGAGTAACGTCAGTCAAAATCAAATTCTTCGTCTTCGTAATCATTATAGTCATCCATCATCCAAGTTTTTTTTGTGGAAATTGTAGCCTACGTTGCTGCAGGTAAACAAACGCAGACTGCTCAACTAGATAGTTTCGTAAACGGCCGGCACACCCCCCCGCTCCCCTACCCCCGACACATAGTACTCCGCGGGAGCAGCGAAAACAAGCAACAGAGAAATGCTTACTTCCAAGCCATGCCAAGCACGTAAAAATGTTCGGATTGAGATACATTTCACAGGAGAGCATACTGAGACCGGTAACAATACACCCTGAGCTTCCCGTCTCATTTATTGTACATGAAAGCACATTTATCGAACATTTCTAATTGCCCCGTTGACTTCTATTGTAGCCCAGTGAGAGCCTACAGGAAATCTGTAGCGAACTCAATACTGGACCGATCAGCGAAAAAATGGACTTCATGGGTCAGGTTCATGGAAGACGGACCGCAAATAGGGTCCAAGGTCCAAAATAGCGAACTTACCCTTTAAGTGCATTTTAGAAGCCCATAAAAATGTACTTATTTTTAAATGTTTGGAAATTACCCATACAAGCCATTCCTTAAATAGCCCTATAAATAAATAAAAAATCGGATTCCTTAAATAGCCCTATAAATAAATAAAAAATCAGTGGGAAAAAGATTTTATTTCAAAAGAAACTTTGACGTGCCTAACCGGCCATGTATTGGACAATACAGTGGGGTTCACGTCTCCCAATCCATCGCCCCTCCTCCTCCCGTATCAGCAGCACCACAGACAGAAGTACAGAGATGTAAAAAAACTTTGTTGAGATGGCAATGTTTCTCCTCCCGGAGTCTGTTGACTCTATCACGGTCACTCTGATCAAGCTGTCCTCTTCCCCTGGCCCACCACGAACACGATTGTTGCTTTGGATAAAAGCTTCTGCTAAATGACTGTAATGTAATATTTATGTAATTACTGCCCCCCCTCACCCTTACTCTGGGGCCGCGACCACTGGATGTTGATGGCTACAGAATGAACCGAGCAGAATTACAAAATTATGATTTTGAATTATTTTATGAAAATGAACAGTGGTCAAATTTACAGAGAAATAGTCTTATCTGTTCTGTAGCTAGTTACTTCGATGCTAGTTTCTGTATGCACTTATTGTATGTCACTTTGGATAAAAGCGTCTGCTAAATGACTGTAATGTAATGTAATGTAGCTAGGTGTATGGTCGCTATTTTTATAATGATATTGTTACCTCCTCGGCTGAAAACATCTTGCTAATGAGTAAGGGCAGAAACATACCTCACGCAAATAGCCACGCGAACGTGGACGCTTCGAGCTACGCAAACAGTTTTTCTTTTGCCATGACATTTGTGAAAGACAAACCAGAGGAAAGCACAGATCGAACAAGAAAGTTGTTTATTGTTGTTGCTGCTATAGCGTCCCTTGCTGCAATGCTCTGGCTTGTCTTTCACAAATGTCTTGGCAAAATAAAAACTCTTCGCGTCCACGTTCGCGTATTAGCGTGAGGCATGTTTCGGTCCTAAGCTATGTTTCGGTCCTTTGCCTGGAAGCCTGCCCACATGGCCTGGCCATGTCAATCAAATGAGCAGGAACCGCCCATTCATGACGTTTACACAATTTTAGCTGTTTCTGGCTTTAAAAATGCCGGCGGGATGTGAACAGTGTAACATTCAAAACATTAACAAAAAAACACTTTGCGAACGACTTATGAGGTAGGAAATACATTCAACATGTTTATTAGACCACAAGGACACATAGGAGAAAATCTGAATGTAAACAAAGGACGAGTTTACAATGAAACTACATAGTATACCTTTAAGAGGTGACTGCGCGTTCAACTGTTTTGGGAAACGCGTGTTACAAATTAAAGAACCATCGTAGAATCGCTACGCTAAATCACATCACAGCTACGCTAAACACAGTCGATGACTCCAAAAGAGAGGCAAGCATATCGTCACTGGTGGCCATGACATCAACAAATGAACTGCCTAACTGAACTGCCTCGAACAGCCCTATTTTGTCTTACGGTTTCTTTATTTGTTTTATGATCTATGGATTTTAAGCTTCAAGCATTTCCCCCTTGTCAATAAAATGCTCTAATACGAATTTGTACCCAAATATTAAGCTTTACCAGTACACTCACGTGTTCATTGGATTGTGCATGCTGTGGACAGTAACGTTAAGCCTACAATCCAGATTTAAATCCATGTCTTGTCCATGTCGATGTTCCACTCCGGCACAGAACAGAAGGCAGGCCAGCAGAACAGGTGATTAACTGTTGTTAACCCTGCTTGAAATTGTGCCAAAACTAGCTAGCCAGCTAACGTTAAAAACATTAACTTCAGCCAGCTAGCAAACGTTAAAAACATTAGCAATTTAGCTAACATTAGTGCGCTCGTCCAATTGACCTTTTGCTACTGTTGATCTTACTAAATAAAAATAATAACTGATCTAAAATGTGTCTAGGTGCAATAAAAAAAAAAATGTTGAATGAAATAATCAAATATTTGAACATTTCACTACGGATCTGCTACTCGTTAGCTCCTTCGTATTCAAAAACTTCTTGATTCTATCACTGAATAATCGGTAGCAATCCAACCGCTTAAAATTAGAAAGAGTGGGAAGCACTCGTATATTTAATTGTCAGTACTATCGTTCAATCCACTATAGGTTATGGCATGACTGTTATTTTAGGAAACTATGATTGGGCTAAAGCGCTGCCTCCCCTCACGTGACTTTTCACTATTAAAAAAAAAAAACAGGAGTCTCCAGGTCTTTGATACATACGTATAACAGACGACACTCTCCTCTGAGGCAAATGTGTGAGAAAGTGTAGTTCATGATTCTGTAGCCTACTACAAGATAAATTAATTACATTTATAAGCAAAAAATTACAGTAGGCATAAAATTCTGTAGATACTGCAGTTTAGACTTAATTATCTCATAGCTGAGTGTGTATCTTAGCTTTAAAACGTTATTTTCACAGCTTCTAACATGTTTATTTCCATCGTTGTCCTCTTTTCCATCGCGGCCCTCTTTGTCGAGCTGCTGGAGCTCCTCCACATTGGACCATTTTCCATTTCCATTTTACGTATAAGAACTAGAACAAAGCGGATTATGTCAATACGAACAATAACCAGTCCTCGTCCATATATTTTTTTGTGCAATTAAAAATATTTATAAAAGTACTATTTTCTTTAACCCCTTGGCGCAGATGGCAAATTTCACCTATTTAGGGGGTGCTCTGTTTAAGGCTTTATAACTCCAGGTGTGAGCATCACATAAACTTGGTAAATGGCTTAAATGAAACAAGACAGGTGTACCATTTACAGTACAAACTTAGATTTGTTTATTTTCATAATTTAAGTCAAAATAAAGTGCCACAAATGCAAAGAAACTTAAAAAAAAAGAAGAGTTTTCTTTAGTTTGCAACAAAATACTGAGAGCTACATAAGTGAAATCGGTAATATATATACATTTCCTGGATCATAAACTCCATGTCCACAAGTTTAGCTAAATCTGAGGATGATAGGCAGAACTACTAAAGGTCTATAAAATATAGCAGTGTACCCTGTTGTCCATTAGTGTCTCCAAATCTATCCAAATGGCTAAATTGTTCACTGTTCTAAATAAAAAATATTATGATATATTTAACTACAAATCAACAGTTTTGGCTCATAAAACTGCATAATTTTCAAGTGGGAATTACTATATTTTCATCAGTATAGGGGGGTAGATATCTGTGGGTCCAAAACCCCTATGCAAAACATGTCATAAAATGAATAAAATTAGTTTTGTCCATTATAAAGCATATACATTTGCTCCTTATTTATTTATTTTAAATACGTACAAGGACTGGTTATTGACAGTTTGTATTGACAGAATCCACTTAGTTCACATTCGTATACGTTCTAGAAGTGTCATTTTGAGACCATTTTAGCTGCCCTATAGAAGTGAATGGAGAGCGACAAATAACCCTATTCTGGATTATCACCCCAGGGGAGCACAGAGCAACTAACAATCATATTTTGCCACCATTTGGACTCATAGCATGGCCAGGTAACCACACAACCCAAAGTTTTACCAAAGTTCAGTTGTGCTTTAAAGGGGAACTGAAACGTAATATGAAGTGAAGGTGATAGGGTGGATGCCTTTTCAGTCTAATACATATTCCAGTTCTCAAATCTGACGAAACGGTAATAATGGAGAAAACGTTAAGAATAGTTTATCGTTTTTCCGTTAGGGCGCAGCCATGTTTTGTTTTCGTAGTCAGTGACGTCACTGGCATGATACGTCTAGCGTTCGAGCACGTATTACCGACCGGGTTCGCGGAAAAACAGCAAAACTTAAACCTATTTGCAACCGTAAATAAAATGGGGTAAATATCGGTAACACCCCGGACGTCCGCCCGTTGTAGCATTAGCTCCTAGGGGACGTGTAGCCTACCGATCATTCCTCGCGATTAGTGCCGCGTTCTTTATTTTTCTCAAATTTTCTCTCTATGGTAGGCTATTTTATCTTCTCAAAAATAGGTCAGTGATCCCATGTATTGTTTTTTCTCAAACGCTTTAATTGAATGGGTTGACCAATTAATAGACACATTAAAAATACATTGAAACGTAATTCAATCATTGCATTTCAGCATTATAATGGAGGTAGCATGATCATTATAATAGAACTTGATCATGCTACCTCCAGAACAGAAGCGCCTTTCCACAAAAACGGCAGCATTCATACTCACTCAGAGCAAAGAAAATGTCTCGTATTAAAAATGATCACACATTAGCCTGCATATCTTGCATCATTTCAAAATGTTCTTTTCTTAAGAAAACGTAATCTAGTCCTTTTTAAAAATGTGCATTCGTGTTTGTACCATTAATGTCAAACAGTTAAACAATTACTATCCCCTATCACCGTGAATGGAGGTTAAGTCAAGGCTACGTTGCGTTATGGCCTGCATTGCCAATTTCACCAGGAGAGGGCACCATTTGCCAAAATATAACAGTAGTACTTGCATAGCTATGCCCTTTACTCCTCAGAAGAGTAGGTTATCTATATTTTGTGACATTAGATACAAACCACGTAGCCTACACTCCTTAACTGCATAGTTATTTGGCCCCCCTAATCAAATTAGTTATCAGAGCAAACGTTAAAATGTGTGTGATAAATACATAAATCACATCTTGTCATTATGATGGTGGTTACATCAAGTTATTTGCTGGAACATTTGACGCATGAAAACATTTCATATTTAAATATAAAATATATCATTTTAAAACTGCACATGAACAAATTGATGTAAATAATAAAAAAGGCAGGCTGTTCGCCCCATACATTTTCACCGGTTTAGCCCCCCTAATCTACGTTAGCTAACACGTGCTGAATTCGGACTTGTCCTAAAAGAAATTAAGCTTGATAGCCTAGGCTACTACTTACGTGATCTCCCATGTCGACTCGCAGCCCTCTCCAAGTTTTGCATGTCGTAAAAACAATATTTTGTCCAGGTCCCATTACGATTTGTTGAAAAAATCCGACAGGGCCAGCAGTAACGTTGACACTTGTTAGCCAAACGACTCCCTGTTAGCCAGCCCACTTGATCGTAACAATTGAAACACCCTTCCCCTGGCAAGTTTAGCCTGGTCGAACGAGAGCTTAGGTCTTCCTTCACATTTCACTTGGGTCTGACTCTTCTCTACAAAAGTCATGCATTCAAACACCAACCCGTCTCGAAGACGATCAACAATGTCTCCCATTTCGTCCATGTTAACTACAGTGGCACTGGCCATGACAGCTGAATAAAATGCTTAACTTGCTAAGATACCAAAAAAAAGCAAGCCCACAAGTGAAAAATGCTAAATAAATGAAACAATTCACTCCACACTTGCTCTGAACGTTGAAAAAAAAAAAAGAGAAATCAAAACGCACACGGTCACTGTAGATAGATAGCTACAGAGCTCTCCATATTTACACTCTATGATCGACCGCTCTCAATTGCAGGTCTGATTTGTGTCAAGTAACGTTAGCATACTTCTTTGGTTGAATTTGTCTTAACTGAGTGGGAGGGGTAAATCAAACAGACACGATATTGCTCAATCAAATTAGTGGCATGAATTAATCTCGTTCGCTTTCGTCGTCGTAGTCACTCATATTGACAAGCGATAATTAGCTAGCTACTAGCTAAGTTGACAGAAGTTCAGTTGGATGAATCATGCCAGTGACATCATCGTGTATGTAAATTAAGATGGCGGCGCTCCGAACAAGCAAAACGTAAAAATCTGGTTAAGAAATGCAATATATTTCAAAATTTTTATTAGTTTTTCAGATTATTTTTTCGATAGATATTTTAAAATACAACAATTAATGTGTTGTCAACTTGGATATGGATGTTTCAGTTCCCCTTTAAATTTCAAAGGACAGAAAACTGCCTCATAGAAGAACACATCATTTCAATGAATGTTTTAAACAATTGACAAAATATTACCCTCCAGAAAGGATATCATTTATACTTGGTTGTCAAGTTAATTGAAAGGGGGGATGAATAAATAAATACAGATAAAAAATTATAGATATTCAGACTTAGTAAATAGCGTAACCTAAGTGTATGTAAAATTCCGACTTCAACTGTATAAAGCCTTAAATAGAACACCCCCTAAATAGATGAGAATTGACCAAATTTTAAAGTCACGTGATTTTAATGGAATTTTTTATACTAATGTTTTATACATTAGGATTTTAAGTGGAACTATGAGGCTAAAGTGCAGACTGTCAGCTTTAATTTGAGGATTTTACATCCATATCGGGTAAACGGTGTAGCAGTTGTAGCCATTTTTATACATAGCCCCCCCCCCCCCCCCCCCCATTTTAGGGGACCAAAAGTAATTGGACAAATTAACAAACTTTAATAAAGTTATCATATTTAATATTTGGTTGCATAATCTTTGCATGCCATGACTTCCTGATGTCTGTGACCCAACAACATCAAAAGACTCATATCTTATTTTCAGGTACTCTTACCCAACATGTACTCATAAAAATGGCTCCAATTGCTACACCGTTCACCTGATATGGACGTAAATACCCTCAAAATACCCTAAAGCTGAAAGTCTGCATTTAACCTCATGTTCCATTTCAAATGCAATGTGCTGGAGTACCGATCCAAAACAACTAAAATTGTGTCACTGTCCAAATATTTATGGACCAGACTGTATTTAATTAACTGTTTTGTTGCTAAATTACATCTTTACATAAGTTTTGTTGTTTGCATCCACGTACGGAGGGTTAGACAACCTTGATATTTTTACCATTTAGAACCCAAAAACTAAAAGATATCATTCTAATGCAATGGAAATGGTGGTTCCTGATAATAGACACAACATAAAAGTAAGGTACTGAATTTTTACATTTATTATTTTTTGTTTAAAATAATGGATTCAGACAAAAAAATGTACATCATCTCATTGACCCTTCTACCATAAACAACTGCTTCACCTTGCGATGACTTCTTGGCAGAAGTGATTCAGAATGTACAGAAACGGTGGCTAGCAGGTTTAGTTGGCCACCAGGGAGTTATATAGTCTTGTTTTGTTTGTACCATATGTCTGTGTGGTAGAGTAGCCTGCTAGTCACAGATTGGCTATCTAGACCCAATTTTGTCCTCATTGACTTGAACTTGCCATCTGTTTTTGAATTAAACTTTAACAATAGTCACCCATTGTACTTCAGTGGCAAAGGTATGCATCTTAAGGCTGTTCTCTGAGGTAATGGGGTACTGCATAGTTTATTCCCTCCTTGTTATCTGAAAGTTGTGGTTGTGTTTCAGAGTTTTCTTGGGGGTTTATTTGGTCCTGTCTGTGAAATTGATGTCATTCTCAACGATGCGGAGACCAGGAAGACAGCAGAGCTCAAGACAGAAGATGGGAAAGTAGAAAAGAACGTCCTGTTCTATGATGGAGAGACTGTTTCAGGGAAGGTGGGTCATCTTTTTAATTGAGTTTTTTTAGTCTCTGTATTGGTTATAATCTTGATGGGGATGGTAATAGAATCAGCAGGTAGCTTGTTGGCTTTGGTAGTGGTTGATCTATATTTCCATTATTTGGAACCTTATTTGTGACCGGATCCCTGCTTCAGATACATGTTGCACAATTAGACTTTTTGAGTTTTCATCTCACGTACAGATTGAGGTATCACTTGATGAGATTGAGCAAATATTTCTGGAGATATAACTGTTTTGAATATTATGATTTTGCAAAACAGAGTTTTGAAAAAACTGGCTTTAAAACTCTTCCTACCAAACGCTCCCTAGCGGTAACACAGGCATTACGGTTATTAAGTTATTAAATTATGTATTTCATTAATTTAATAATATATAATAAACTGCTCTCCTTAATATTTTGATTAAATATCTTTGATACATCGCTTCCTTCTGGGAAAGTGGTTTTTAAGCGCAAAACGTCGAGTTAAAATTTAAATAAGTAGTAAAATAACGTTGGAAACTCTTGACCTAATTATAAAACATATATTGCAGCTTGCTGTCATTCCATAAACAGAGTGCTGGTACACTGTCCTGCTTAGTTCTATTTCACAAAACTTTGGTTTGAAAAATCGTTATGCCTTTAGGCTTCAAGAAATACTTCAAAACTTTCATACGGCTGTACACGATTTTATTCTTATTTACTAAACTGACTTCTGCTTTTCCGGCACTTCGTCGCGAGTAGTTTGGCTGTGTTCAGTTTGGCATTGTGAAACTCCGCCAGTTGCTGGAGTACCAATCCCTTGGCTTAGTACATTTTAGACAAAGGGTTTTTAAATTGCACAGTTCTATGCAAAACCGTCATCAATTGGGTGTATATTTTTGACTGATAGCACAATAGGCCTATCTGAAGTGGCAATGACCAGGATAGACCTGCCTCTAGTGCGAGCCTGTGTTTGCTTTCCATTGGGTTTTAAAACTGTCTGTCAATTGTTCCTGCCAATAGCCAAGACTCTTATCTTTCAGATCAGCCCTCATTTGCAGATTCTTTTCAGAAGTCACGTAGATACAGCTCCGCGTAACCGGAAGAGGCACAGGGGCGTTTTTACTCTACCAAGATAGCGCACCAGTGTTTTTAGCTTGTAGCGTAGCTAGCTACATTCCGCTTAGTAAAGCATCATTCATTAGGTAACAGTTGCAGTTTAGTTACATTCATACCATTTTTGGTTAGTTACAGTGAACACCATAATTAATTGGACAGTGACACATTTCTTGTTATTTTGGTTCTGTACTCTAGCACTTTGAGTTTGAAAGTATACAATGACAATGAGGTTGAATTGCAAACTGTCAGCTTTAACCCCTTGGCGCAGATGGCAAATTTCACCTATTTAGAGGGTGCTCTGTTTAATGCTTTATAACTCCAGGTGTGAGCATCACATAAACTTGGTAAACTAAAAATTTTTTAGTTTGCTGAGAGCTACATAAGTAAAATCGGTAATACATTTCCTGGATCATAAACTCCATGTCCACAAGTTTAGCAAAATCTGAGGATGATATGCAGAACTACTAAAGGTCTATGATGCAAAATATAGCAGTGTACCCTGTTGTCCATTAGTGTCTCCAAATCTATCCAAATGGCTAAATTTTGCACTGCTCTAAATAAAGGAAATTATGATATATTTAACTACAAATCAACAGTTTTGGCCCATAAAACTAATTTTTGCATAATTTTCCAGTTGGAATTACTATATTTTCATCAGTATAGGGTTAGATATCTATGGGTCCAAAACCCCTATGCAAAACATGTCATAAAATGAATATTAGTATTAGAATACTAAATATAATTAGAAAATTAGTTTTGTCCATTATAAAGCATATACATTTGCTCCTTCTGATGGCTTAAGATAAAAAACATTGATATCACAGTGTTACATACACCTAAATATGTTGCCTAATCATTCACTCTTGTACCTCAATAAAACATCACTTGTCTCTGTACTTTACAGTATGTATACCTTTGTCCTGGGATTGCATGTTTCAGTAGTTTTTAAAAATTTTGTAATTTTCCTATTCATAATGAATCCAAGGAAATTTTGACCTTAATTTACCACATATCAGCGCACAGTAAATTGGAATGAGCATTTGTCATGCCCTAAGAGACAAGTATATACGCCATAGCCTATATTATTACGATAACATGAACATAAAATAGTATTCCACCATCTGCAAAATGCTGCCAAATGTTCTATCTTCAATGAACATCAGTAGCCTACATCAAAAATACATTTAACGATTGCACTACAGTATGTGAAATGCAGTCAAAATGCGAAAATAACAATAGGGCTATCAAACATATTGGAAAGAAGGTGCTCGAGTGGAAACACGAACGTACCTATGTAGCCAGCGAGACCAACAGTATTTTAGACGCAAAAATACTTACATAGGGAAAGGGAAACTCCCCTCCCTAATCCGTATTCTGTAGAGCTTGCGTAATATTAGACCGTTAAAACGAAAACTGCCGTTACGCTGGGCTGTAGTAAATTGTTCAAAGCACCCAAAAAGACTTGGCATATACCGTTGCTAAGGTTATAATGTACTCTATTGGACAAAAAAGCCGACAATTAAACCAGAATGAACTGTAATGAATGAGACAGGCTTACAGGGCATGGGGGTATTACGCGTCAACGTTTCAGATTAGTGTAATAGCGGTATAAAGTGTTGTATATTTCTCAAACCGATTGTACCCGACAATAAATAACCACTGAATTTTGAAAGGAACATCTCGATGTGTAAAACCAATGGTAGGATTGTATATTTATTTCATATTTAGTAGCATATATTGCTAGTAGAATACATGGTAGAATGAGACAGTACTTTCAAAGTTTATTTTGCATTTGAGTGAGCTGGGCTTTTCACAGCTTTTCTGGCATACGATCAGGCTAATTTTGGGTTTATCTCGTTGCTATGACGTTATTCTAATTTTATATGGTGAATAAATATATTTATGGACTCAAACATAGACGCTATTGTCCACTATGTCACGCATGGTAGGTATAGACTAGGTGGGGGGTTGCTTGTTAAATGGATTTGCTACGGGGAAATAGTGACACTTAGAAACTCCGTATTCGGCAGAAATCGTCACGAAGCATCTACCAATAAATTAAAAACACAGTGTTTGTGATTTCCACTAATAGTTTGGCTGCAGTAGCAACGAATGTCTCAGTTGAGCAAAAAGATTCCGCCTGCGTCACCTTCTACGCAAAGGGGTTAATTTGATGGTTCCAAGGAAATGAGCCAATCAATTGCATGGGTGCTCTAAAGTGATCTACCAATTGGGATAAAAAGGAACGGGTTCGGTCTTGTCAGTAACTTTTGACCATAAAAACCCATGAAACTTAACCAACTTTGCTCTGATGGTAAAGATGCTGTCTTACGCCTACCAGACGCACTTCGCCGCGTTTCCCAACCCGCATCTCGCCTGATCACCGAGACAGAGTTAACCTGCCACCGTCCACAGAATAAACCATGCTGGTTTATTTTCAACAGCTGTTTTGAGGACAAGTTTCTTCAAACTGTTCCTCTACTGCCTCCCTTGCGGCTGGACCCAAGTGGAGCTCTGTGCACGTCCACGTCGACCTGACTGGAAACCTGTCGCAACCCGACTTCGGTGAATAAGTCTCCAGGAGTCCACACACCTGCCGGGACCTTGGACTAGCTGACGAGCTGACATCACTTTCGGAATCAGGACTGGCCTCCCTTTGTTACCATTAAGTATTGAAACGCATTTTATTTAGCACTGACATCAATTGATAGGCTTGCATAAAACCTGTAATACCCAGTTGAGGTAATTTTATTGCTGGTTCCTACTGTTGTTTGTATTTTATTTTGCTATGCGCATTTCAGTCAGGAATAGCCAATTTCCCTGAACTTATAGTTTTACACAGTTAAAACTTTATATTTATGAGACTGTTAAAACAAGCTAACCACAAAATATAGTTTAGCGTGTCATTAACCCATAACACAAACTAACCTTTGTTAATGGTAGGAGTGTTAGTGTTACGGCTGAGTACTGGACTGGACCCAAATGCAAGACTCTGAGACGGACTCGATGAAACTCCACCAGGGAGTATATTTATTTAGGCAAGGCAAAGTAGTAGGCAACAAGCAAGCAAGCAGGGAAAACTAAGGGGTGACGGGCTGGAAACGGGGTTGGCGAACTAAAGCGGGGCAGGAGAGGAGACAGAGCTGGTACTGGCAGAACAGGAGGCAGGCTGGGCGGGCTGGAACGAGGAACAGAACAAACAGGTTAAGGGCAACCAGTACTAAACAGAATGGCCGGGAATAATTAAAAGGAGTGAGGAATGTGTGCGAGAGGGAGAGTGATAGGCTAACTAATCAGGAGAAACCAGGAACTAAACGGGGACCACGCCCAGCCTGCAACGAACAGAGAAACGAGACGAACGGTAAACTGAGAAACACGACATGAAACGCAAGGAATGGGAAAACACAGAAAACAAAAGGGAGGTGGACTGGAGGGAAACGGCGGATTTTACAGTTAGCTTCTATATTTAGCCGTCACATAATTATCATTTCCTCTGATTAAGATTAAGCCATAGAATATATTCCTCATGTTATATCAATTATTGTTTCTATTATTCACATATTCATAGCTGTAGCCAATAAAACATTTTTTCCAACCCATTGTCGTGTCTACGTTATTTCACTAAGAAATATACTGACATATATAATTCTAATTGAGTGTTGAACTTAATTAATTCTGAAAAAAAGTTACCAAACCTCACTACCGTAGCTAACTACATTGAAGCTACTTCATCAAATTTGATAAGGAAAATCAACTGTGATGTAATTTTTTCTCTTGTAGGTACTTTATTGCCCAAAAATTAAAATTTAACAATAATAGTTAAATTTAAAAAAAGAAAGAAAAGAATTTAGTCCAAGAGCCTTTTCTTCTTTTTTTTAATTTGTAAACTATTCTTGGCCCACCTTAATGAACAGTGAAGTAGGTAACGTTTACCTGCTGCACTCACCTGCTTTCATTACTTAAAGCTGCAGTAGTTATATTGTGCTCTCTGGTGGTGATTCATTGAAGCAACATACTACTTTGAAAAAGAAACCATTCGGAATGATAAAGTTCATGAGACTACATGTTGTTCATATTTCATATCTGTAGGGACAACAGGAACTACAATTCCATACAGTCCACAGGAGGCTCCTCCTCCACGTTGGAAGTGACGTAGGACGTTATACCAGTTGTGATTTCCGTTCGCACTGTAATGTGATACTGCGCAGCGGAAATGCACGACTCGTAATAAAGTTTATAAAAGGGGCAACACGGCCGCTCCTTCAGCCAGTTTTTCTGGTTCAGTTGTCCGCTCAACTTGCCAGGGTCTTCACTGTCTCGTCTCATGGCCCCGTGCGGCCTGCACGCCCGGGGAAGAGCCCTCGCTCCACAAGGAAGCACGGCCGTCCAGGACGCCGATCCAACAAAGTGAGGTGGGCTCATCTACCCCCGGCTATCGGCCACGGAGGACTGGAGACGAGACACAAGGAGGCATTACGAGCACCCGGTGGTCAAGAAGAACCACTAAGCGGACCACACACCCACGATCCTGCAGCACAGCACCGCCGGTGAGTCCTCAAAGAGGCAAGCGGTCTGCAGTAGGATCACGCTGCATAGTTCGGGAGAAATAATGCAACCAGTTCCATTATCTGCCCCTACGAACTGCAACCCTGACAACGAAAGAAACCAGTTCCAGGGACCCAAGATGAGGCGGCCGGTTCCCCTATCTATCGCAACCCTACGAACCGCAACCAAAGGATTGGGCGACAGGCTTTCCCCTTTCATTGTGAGTGTGCAATCCAACGGAGGAAACCATTTAAAGGACTTTAATTCAAGTAAGGCTGTAACATGGGCATAGCTTATTAGTTAGCAACCGCAACATGCTTGTGACGGGATGTATGTAACTGTACTATTGAATGGTTAATGTTTTAATGTAAAAGTTTTGTGTTACCATTTTACTTTGGATGGCTGTAAGCCATCCACCGCGCTGTGTTAGGTTTAATGCATCACACACAGAACGTATCTTGCATGTGATCTGTCTAACAAATCTTAACACTGCACGCTGATCTCAACGCACACGCACCGATAACCGTACGGCTATCCCTTATGTGTATGGTATGGTTCATGCGCCACCATTAGCTAGCTCCAGCGAAAGCTAGTTTCAAACCTAGTTTTCCTCTTCAAAGATACAAAAACAATTTTGGTCAAAAATCGTTTTTCAATAGAAACACTGAATCATGGAATAATTTACCATTAAATATAAGGACAAATATACATTTTAAGAACTTTAAAAAACAGCACAAATCTCATCTTATAAATAACCAAATCTGTCAACACTAGACTATAATTAATTTCAGGTCACGCTGTATCTGCTCCATAAACACTCACTTTTTTTTTTTCTTTTTTTTTCTACATATTTCTTTCTGAAATTTCTCACATTTTAATTACTTGATATGTATAGATTTTTTACTCTTGTCTTTTTTATTTCTCAAATATTATCTAGGATAATTCAATTAAATTTTTCAATTCAATTTTATTTATATAGCGCTTTTCACAGATGACTGTCACAAAGATGCTTTACAGAACAGAAAGGGGAGGAAAGGGGAAATGGGAAATGCCAGCTCTAAGCCAGCTCTAAGCCCCCAGATAGCAGAGGTAAAAACTCTAGTAGGAGAGAAAAACCCTCATACTGTGGCGAGAAAAAACTCCCCGATGGGAAGAAATCTCGAGAGGAACCCGGCTATTGGGGGGATGCCCATCCTCCACTGGCCTATGGGTTGATTATGTCATAGGGAGGTATTCTATTCAGATGACTCCATCATGTAGAGATCAGCAGTGGCAGGTGGGGGGCGCCTAGCTGGTCTTGGGCTGGAGCTCCGGGCCAGGAGGGGGGCGGGGGAAGGATGCGGGAAACTCTGGAAACTTGGGCTAGAGCTCCGGGCAGGTGCCCAGAGCAGGGAAGAGGAAAAAAGAAAAAACATTGTTAGGGGGTTCAGATGGTAGCAGAACAAGCGCAGCAGGAGAGACAGAGGTGTCTGCTGCGATAAGGAAACCCCGGCAGAATAAGGCTATGGCAGCATAGCTAAGGGCTAAACAGAGGCAGGGGCCAATACAGCCATGAGGGCAGGCTTGAGACAGTCACCACTAGACCATGACCGGTTGAGCTTAACACAACACTACCAATAATGATCCAGTGACAGCACTGACCGCTCAGTCCACCAGCGACTCTATAGCTAATGTCAGCCACCCACTCCTGCCCCTCAACTATAGGACAGACTAAAAAGATGAGTTTTAAGCCTAGCTTTAAATAGACTGACAGTGTCTGCACCCCGAACATGAGCAGGCAATTTGTTCCATAGGAGAGGAGCACGATAGGAAAAGGCTCTACCACCTATTGTACTTTTAGCTATTTTAGGAATAACAAGGAGGCCTGAGGCCTGCGCCCTGCGAACGGAGCGTTCGCGAGGGATTATAAGGGAAAAGTAAATCCCTTAAATATAAGGGGGCAAGCCCATGTAAGGCTTTAAAGGTAAGTAATAGAATCTTATAGTCTATTCGAAATTTGACTGGCAACCAGTGAAGTGAAGCTAACACTGGGCTGATGTGTTCAAATCTTCTAGTTCTCGTGAGAATACGAGCAGCTGTATTTTGAATTAGTTGAAGCCCTTTCAGAGAGGAATGTGTACATCCAGACAAAAGAGCATTACAATAATCTAATCTAGAAGTAACAAAAGCATGGACTAGCTTTTCAGCATCATGTAGGGACAGTATTTTTCGAATTTTTGAGATATTCCTCAAGTGATAGAAAGCAACCCTAGAGATGTCTTTAATGTGTGTATCAAATACTAGATCTGGATCAAACGTAACACCAAGATCTTTAATGACAGCACTTGAGGTGATTGAAATTCCATCAATGTTAGGCATATAGCCAGATAGTTTGCATCTCAGGGACTTGGGCCCCACCACCATTACCTCTGTCTTATCAGAGTTTAGCAAGAGAAAGTTATGGGTCATCCATTCCTTTATATCTATAAGACAAGCTTCCATTTTTGACAGCAGGACAATTTCATCAGGCTTGACTGATAGATACAGCTGGGTGTCATCTGCATAGCAGTGGAAGTTAATGCCATGTTTACGAATGATTTGTCCCAGGGGAAGCATGTATAGAGAGAAGAGCAAAGGCCCAAGGACAGATCCTTGTGGTACTCCATATCTAACCCTAGATTTATAGGAGGAGTCATTGTTAAGATGCACAAATTGATATCGGTCAGATAAGTATGATCTAAACCAGGAAAGAGCCAGTCCACGGAGGCCAACAATATTTTCGAGCCTATCCAGAAGGATGAGGTGATCAACTGTGTCAAATGCTCCACTTAAATCCAGAAGCATGAGTACAGAGATATAGCCACTATCAGAAGCAAGGAGTAGGTCATTGAATACTTTGACTAGGGCAGTTTCAGTGCTATGAGAGGGTCGAAAACCAGATTGAAAAACTTCCAATATTTGATTAGGGTGCAAAAATGACCAGAGTTGTTTTGAAATGGCCTTTTCTATTATTTTAGAGAGGAACGGAAGGTTTGAGATAGGCCTATAGTTAGACAAGTCGTTTATATCCAAGTTTGGCTTTTTAAGAAGGGGTTTGATGACTGCAAGTTTGAGAGTCGGTGGTATACAGTCAAGCCGGAAAGTCTCCCCACCCTTTCACCTTCTCCACGTTTTATTACGTTACAGACTTATACTACAATAGATTGAGTTCATTTTTTGCCTCAAACATCTACACACAACACCCCATAATGACAATGTGAAAAAAGTTTTTTTGAGATTTTAGCAAATTTATTAAAAATAAAAAACTAAAATTTCTCATTTACATAAGTATTCATACCCTTTGCTTTAACGTATTTTTAAAGTATCATATTTCATATTTGGTCGCATATCCTTTACATGCTGTTACTTCCTGAAGTCTGTGACCATCAACATAAAAAAAACTGTCGATATCTTATTTTCAGGTACTGTTACAAGCGATACTATAACCTCTCTGCATTTGAATGGATCTCTATGGAAATTGGGGGGTGAGACTAGATTCAGCTGTAAATTACACTGGTACAGTATGGAACACATGGCTGGCTAAATGGCTGTAAGTTATCAAGGGTCTGAGCTATCGAAGGAGCCCCAAACCATCACTCTGTTGCCAGATATGGAGTAGATGTGGATGGATCACTTTAAGGGTTGTTTCTCCTGACTTTTTTCCCCATAGAGTTCTATAGGAAAATGAGTCCAGAGAAATAACCCTTGCAGTGATCCATCCACATCTACTCCATATCTGGCAACAGAGTGATGGTTTGGGGCTCGTTTGATAGCTCAGACCCTTTATAACTTACAGCCATTTAGCCAGCCATGTGTTCCATACTGTACCAGTGTAATTTACAGCTGAATCTAGTCTCACCCCCCAATTTCCATAGAGATCCATTCAAATGCAGAGAGCTTATAGTATCGCTTGTAACCCGTACCTGAAAATAAGATATCGACAGTTTTTTTTATGTTGATGGTCACAGACTTCAGGAAGTAACAGCATGTAAAGGATATGCGACCAAATATGAAATATGATACTTTAAAAATACGTTAAAGCAAAGGGTATGAATACTTATGTTAATGAGAAATTTTATTTTTTTATTTTTAATAAATTTGCAAAAATCTCAAAAAAACTTTTTTCACATTGTCATTATGGGGTGTTGTGTGTAGAATTTTGAGGGAAAAAAGGAATTTAATCAATTTTGGAATATGTCTGTAACGTAATAAAACGTGGAGAAGGTGAAAGGGGTGGGGAGACTTTCCGGCTTGACTGTATGTCCAGAGGCTAAAGAAGCATTAACAATATGCAACAGTGGTGTTCCAATCACTGGCAGTAGCTCCTTCAGTAGCTTCGTTGGGATAGGGTCTAGAAGACAGGTAGAAGATTTTGAAGAATTTACTATAGTATTAAATTCAGTGAGATCTATTGGAGCAAAGGAGTTCAGATAGGCCACCCGTCCATCTGAAGATTCTGCATCCAGGTGTTCAGTGGACGGAGGGGCAGACCCTGTATGAGGGGTGGTAGAAGAACTTGAATCTTGTCCCTGATTTTTATTATTTTGTCATCAAAGAAATTCATAAAGTCATTACTATTAAATGGGATTGAAACACAGGGATCAGCATGATTCTTAGTCAGTCGGGCAACAGTGTTAAACAGGTGCCTAGGATTGTTTCTATTTTCATCTATCAAAATAGAGAAATATAAGGAACGCACTGTGATAAGGGCATGTTTATAATAGAGAAGGCTGTCTTTCCAGGCATGGAGGAAAACATGCAATTTAGAGGAACGCCATTTGCGCTCAAGTTGGCGTGAAGTTTGTTTGAGAGCACGAGTATGGTCATTGTACCAGGGAGCTAATTTCTTATTGCAGACTTTCCTCTTTTTAAGAGGTGCGATAGTATCCAGGGTTCTACTAAGTATGTTATTAATGTTGTCAGTCAGCTGATCAATTGAGTTTATGTCTGCATTTGTATACGCATTTTGGCTGGAGCCTAGAAAATCCCCACAGTGCACAAATGAGCCTGGGAGCTCATTAATAAAATCATTTGCAGATCTGGAGGAGAGATCTGATATTAAAATCACCTACAATTACTATTTTATCTGAATGAATAACCAGGCAAATCAGCAAACTCAAGTAAAAAACCACTGTATGGACCTGGTGGCCTATATAAAATGACAAGGGTAAAACTGATTGCTTTTCTGTCTGGAAGTGCAAAACTGAGAACAAGCCCTTCAAAACAGTTAAATTTGTAGGCAGATTTCAGAGTAGCAAAGAGATTAGAATTATATATAGCAGCAACACCACCTCCACGACCCGTCAGACGGGGAATGTGTGTATAACTGTAACCAGGAGGAGTGGATTCATTTAATGCAATATATTCATCAATTTTAAGCCAAGTTTCAGTTAAGCATAGGATCTCAACTTGGTGATCAGTAATTAATTCATTTATAAGAGTTGCCTTAGGGGCGAGTGATCTGATATTAATCAAGCCAATTTTTGGCTCTCTCTGTTCAGCCCCATTATTAGTAGAATGACAGGGTCTGATTTTTTTTAAATTAGCCATACAAACACCCCTAATGGGCTTTTTAGCAAAGCCTACTCTAGGTCGGGGGACAGACACTGTCTCAATAGCATGGAACCTGGGCAGCAGTTTTTGGGAACATGCAGAAATCTGTGTAAGACAGTAGTTCTGCTGCCTGGTCTTGGCTCTGGTGTGTCAGGTAATAGACTTTCTGAGACTATAAGAT
The DNA here is from genome assembly GCA_029718625.1 of Synaphobranchus kaupii. NCBI lineage: Eukaryota > Metazoa > Chordata > Actinopteri > Anguilliformes > Synaphobranchidae > Synaphobranchus > Synaphobranchus kaupii. The sequence goes on from CM056379.1 coordinate 79,497,241, forward strand.
AGATTCCTGGAAATAAGAGCGGCACCCTCCCACGAGGGGTGAATACCATCTCTTTTCAAAAGACCAGGCCTCCCCCAGAAAGTACTCCAGTTGTCTACAAAGCCAACACCGTTTGCAGGGCACCAAACAGACAGCCAGTGATTTAGTGATGTCAATCTGCTGTAGATTTCGTCACCACGTCGAGCGGGGATGGGACCAGAGCAAATGGTAAACTATCTTAAACAAATTATCTCCTTTCCATCTCTTTCTTTCTTTCTATGCTGTAGGACAGGGAACCCTCTGTAAACCAGTAATAGTAGGGCCCAATGATTTTAGAACTTTTATGTACTATTATCTTTTTCCCCTGTATTAATAAAATGAAAATTAAATTAAATATGTTTGATATTGCTATTTTCGCATTTTGAGTTAATTTCACATACTGTAGTGTAAGCATTCATAGGTGGCTTAGTCATGTTTTATGTTTGATTTTCCCTGAAGCTAGAACAGTTGCCAGCATTTTCCTGATGGTGGAATATTATTTTATTGTAATCTTATCCTACATAATATAGACTATGGCGTATTAGTATCTGCCTGAGCTATACTTTTCACTTAGGGCATGGAAAATACTCATTCCAATTTATTGTGTATACAGTCATGTGAAATAGTAAGTACACCCTCAAACGGTTTATTTTATTTTAATTTCAACCATATTGATTTATTAAGGTAAACTAATTGAACAAATTATGCTAAAAAACGTAGACTTTGGAATCACTTAAGCAATTGAAATGAACAAAAATGCAAATTCCTCATGAGGAAAAAGTAAGTACAACCCTACCTTTACTATCAAATATATTGATTAAAATTTATATCTGGTGCACAAAACGGGTGTAAATGATTGTCTAATTATTTGATAATTTGGAAGTTCTATGCTTACATAAAAACAGACAGTTGGTCTGGTTTGGACCTAACCATCGAGGTGTGTGCTAACATATCATGCCTAGGTCAATAGAGCGATGTATACAGTCATGTGAAATAGTAAGTACACCCTCAAACGGTTTATTTTATTTTAATTTCAACCATATTGATTTATTAAGGTAAACTAATTGAACAAATTATGCTAAAAAACGTAGACTTTGGAATCACTTAAGCAATTGAAATGAACAAAAATGCAAATTCCTCATGAGGAAAAAGTAAGTACAACCCTACCTTTACTATCAAATATATTGATTAAAATTTATATCTGGTGCACAAAACGGGTGTAAATGATTGTCTAATTATTTGATAATTTGGAAGTTCTATGCTTACATAAAAACAGACAGTTGGTCTGGTTTGGACCTAACCATCGAGGTGTGTGCTAACATATCATGCCTAGGTCAATAGAGCGAGCCGGAGCCCTGAGAAAAAAGATAATTGATTCTTATGAGATTGGGAGGGGTTACAAAGCTATTTCAAAGCGTACATTATTCAAGTGTTTGACGCATCACGTCCAAATTGAGAAAATTCCACATTACCGGAAATCTACACAGGACAGGCTGTCCCACCAAATTCACCCCAAGAGCTCAGCGAAAGATGCTCCTAGAAGTCTCCAAGAACCGAAGGGTAACATCTAACGACCTACAGACTTCACTTGCCACAGTTAACGTGAAAGTGCATGAGTCAACAATCATAAATAGATTGCACAAACTTGGCGTACATGGGAGGATAGGAAGGAAGAAGCCCCTGCTGTCCAAAAAGAATATAAAAGCAGGACTGAACCTTTGGATTTACAGCATTTGGATAAAGTTCAAAACTACTGGGAAAATGTACTCTGGACTGATGAGTCAGAGTTGGAGTTGTTTGGGAGCAATTCAGAATGTCATTGTGGCAAGGTGAGTGCCACCGCTCCAGAGAAGAGTCGTACACTTTAGTTCGTTCGAGGGTTTTTATTGTTTCCCCCCCCACAATTGGCTCTCTCAGCCGGTTTCTCCGTGTGCTTGCTTCAAGCACTTCCGTTCACTGCTATACCCGCAGCCACACACTCTACTCCCTGTTCTCCAGGTCAAGCTCCCGTTTTCCTCGCGGAAGTCTCCTTTTTATAGTCCAGGCTCACTGTCGAACAATCAAGGCAATTGGTTAAGTGATTCAATCCACAATAATCATACGTCACCAATTGCCTGAATTCCGCCAGCTGTGCCGGTTCCACAAACCACCCGAGCTCACTCTCTCTCTTGCAGACAGCGCCTAAAACCACGCCCCCCTACCACATACCCCCACCGCCCGCCTTAGGCCGGGAAGCCATCCGGCCGATGACCAACCCCCCCCCCCCCCCCCCCTCCGACCCCACCGGGCGAGAGAGAAAGTCAGCCACCACCATCTGCGCTCCCGGCCTATGAATCACCTTGAAATTAAAAGGCTGCAAAGCCAGATACCAACGAGTGATTCGGGCGTTGGTATCCTTCATGCGGTGAAGCCACTGGAGGGGAGCATGGTCCGAGCAGAGGGTGAATGAGCGACCCAGTAGGTAATACCGGAGAGACCCGACCGCCCACCGAATGGCCAGACATTCTTTTTCTACCGTGCTGTACTTAGCTTCCCGCTGCGAGAGCTTTCTGCTAATATACAGCACTGGTCGGTCGAGCCCCTCCACCTGCTGAGTCAAAACGGCCCCCAGCCCTCTGTCCGATGCGTCTGTCTGCAAATTAAAGGGGAGAGAGAAATTAGGGGTGAACAGGAGCGGTTTCCCACAAAGAGCTTCTTTAACTCGCTCAAACGCCTGCCTGCACAGCTCCGTCCACTGGACCGGATCTGAGGCACCTTTCCGAGTCAAGTCGGTTAAGGGACTGGTCAGCTCTGAGTAAGCAGGAATAAACCTCCTGTAGTAGCCGGCCAGTCCCAAAAACCTCCTCACCTCTTTTTTTGTCTTGGGTCGGGGACAGGTCGCAATCGCTGCGGTTTTATCCACTAGAGGCCGCACCTGTCCACTTCCCAAGTGGTACCCCCAAATACCGTACCTCCGCCCGGCCAATTGCACACTTCTTTGGGTTAGCCGTGAGCCCCGCCTGTCTCAGGGACTCAAGCACCGCCCCCACATGCCGCACATGCTGAGCCCAGCTGCTGCTGTGGATGATAATGTCATCCAGATAGGCTGCAGCGAAAGCAGCATGCGGACGCAGCACCCTGTCCATCAGACGTTGAAAAATGGCAGGGGCCCCGAATAACCCAAACGGAAGTGTCCGGAATTGGTATAACCCGTCCGGAGCGGAGAAAGCCGTTTTTTCCTTGGACTCTGGAGACAAGGGAATCTGCCAGTAGCCCTTGGTTAAATCCAGTGTCGAAAAAAAACGAGCTGTACCCAGCCGATCCAAGAGCTCGTCGACCCGAGGCATTGGATAGGCATCAAAACGTGACACTTCGTTCACCTTACGATAGTCTACACAGAACCGAATAGATCCATCAGGCTTACCTACTAGCACGATGGGGCTATTCCACGCACTGTTAGACTCCTCTATTACCCCCAATTCCAGCATTGTCTTTATTTCTGCCTGAACCAATCTCTTTTTATGTTCCGGCAATCTATAGGGCCGTGAACGCACCGTCACGCCCGGGGTCGTCTCAATGTGGTGGTGTATGAGGTTAGTGCGACCTGGTAGAGGGGAAAACACATCCGCAAACCGCTTTTGCAACAAGGCAAGATCCGCCCTCTGATTCGGTAAGAGATGGCTATCTGAAAGGGGTGAGGTTTGATTGGTAGAATTTGGTACCTCTGGCCCCAGCTCATCTCTTTCCTGATCTACCGTAACCAGGGAGACCGGTACCACCTCTTTCCATGCTTTTAATAGATTGAGATGATAAATCTGTTTCGCCCCCTCTCTATCAGATCGCTCCACCTCATAATCGACTTCCCCCACTCGTCGTGTGACCACAAAGGGTCCTTGCCACTTGGCGAGTAATTTCGTGCTGGAAGTCGGGAGCAATACCAGGACTTTATCTCCCGGTGAAAATTGCCGTAGCTTAGTTCCTTTATTGTATTGCCTCTGCTGACGTTCCTGAGCCTCGAGCAAATTCTCCCGTGACAATCTACCCAGTGTATGGAGTTTTGCGCGTAGGTCCATAACGTATTGAATTTCATTCTTACTGGGACTTGGACCCTCCTCCCAGCTTTCTTTAACTAGGTCCAAGACACCCCGTGGTTTTCTACCGAACAACAGTTCAAAGGGAGAAAATCCCGTGGAGGCCTGGGGAACCTCTCGCACTGCAAACAATAGCGGAACTAGCCACTTATCCCAATTTCGGCTATCATCGTGTACGAACTTTCGAATCATAGATTTCAAAGTCCTATTAAAACGCTCAACGAGACCATCCGTTTGCGGATGGTACACGCTGGTCTTAATGGACTGAACACCCAATAATTCGTACAATTCGCGTAATGTGCGTGACATAAATGAAGTGCCTTGATCCGTTAGAATCTCTTTCGGGATTCCGACGCGGGAGATTATCTGGAACAATGCCTGCGCAACACTCTTGGCTGAGATATTACGTAACGGCACTGCTTCGGGATACCGGGTTGCATAATCCACGAGAACTAATACAAATCGGTATCCCTGCGTGCTCCTGTCAAATGGCCCGATGAGGTCCATGCCCACTCTATCAAAAGGGACCTCAATCAACGGTAGAGGGCGCAACGGCGCTTTTGGGATGGCCGGGGAATTCACTAGCTGACAGTCTGCACAAGACGCACACCACCGACGTACGTCCGCCCAAATGCCCGGCCAATAAAAACGGGCCATTATCCGGGTTAGTGTTTTTTCATACCCTAAATGACCAGCCATGGGGTTGTAATGAGCCGCCTGGAAAACCATTTCCCGACGGCTTTTAGGTACCAACAACTGGGTCGTTTCCTCACCTGTCTGAGTGTCACGACACACTCTATACAATCTGTCCCTAAGAATGACAAAATATGGGTGAGAGCGTGCAGCGTCCGGGTGCACCAGCTGGCCATCAACATATATCACCTGGTCAAAGGCGAAGCGTAGGGTGTCGTCACGAGACTGAGCGAGTGGGAAATCCTCCACGGGGTGGAATACCGGCACCTGGGGAGTCTCTACCGGAGGCTCTCCCGATGCTGCCCCCCCCTCGGCAGTGTCGGACGACCCCGCGTCACCACTGTCAACTGCACACACCTCACACTTCCCTAGCGGTCGTGATCGCACCCCCATCAGCTTCTCAGCTACCTGTTTAAACCCCTTCCAATCTGTGCCCAAAATCAGAGGGTGCGAGAGGCGGGAGCTAACCGCAGCCTCTAGAATATGCTTTTTATCATTGATGCGAATTTCCACTGGTACTAAAGGGTATTTGTGTACGTCCCCATGCACACACCTAATAGTTATCCAATGTGCCGCCACCAAAGCCTCTGGTCGAACCAGGCTCTGTTGGATCATGGTCTGCATAGCCCCTGAGTCCAACAGCGCCCGGTGTTCACTCCCTTGCACCCTTACCGGAATGCAGTACGCCCCGTCTGGATCGGGAGCGGAGGGGGGCGGGCCGACAATACGGACCACCTGCCCCACCTCCATGAGTGGACAATCGCGGCGCAGGTGGCCCGGCTGTCCGCACCGCCAACACCCCGGTCCAGTTGTTTGAGGAGCTCCCTGAGGGCCGGACTGCACCGCCACTGAGCCTGAGTGGGGAGAAAACACAGGGGGATTAGGCATGGGGAAATGGGGGTTTTGGGGACGGGAAACTGGAGAGTGAAAGGAACGAGTGGGATATTTCTTTCGGGGCGCCGGCTCCGGTTTCTGTTGCTGGGCGAAGGGTTGTTGTGCCAGGTGGTCCTCAGCCAGGGTGACGGCGATATCTAGGTTGGTGGGGCGATGGCACTGCACCCAGTTGGCTGTCGCCGCTGGCAGCCCCGCGATGAACCGCTCCAGGACCACCTGCTCCACTATTCCAGCAGCAGAGCGGATTTCTGGCCGGAGCCAGCGCCTCGCCATGTCCGTCAGCCGCTGGGCGTACGCGAATGGTCGGTCCTCTTCCGTCAGGGTGGTCTCCCGGAAGCGCCGTCTGTGGTCCTCCGGGCTGAACGCCATTCGGTCAAGGACCGCCTTCTTTACATTCTGAAAGTCCGCCCTAGCGGCTGGCGACAGGCTATGCGCAGCTTGCTGCGCCTCCCCTGACAAGAGGGGCAGGAGGCGTATGGACCACTCTCCCAGTGGCCACCTGCACGCCTCCGCTGCCACCTCGAACGCCTCGAGGAAAGCTTGAGCGTCATCGTCCCCGGTCATCTTCGGGAGGTGGAATTTTGGGGACGAGACGCTCCGCCTTCCCCGAGAGTCTGAATCGCCGGAAGCAGCCAGCTGTAGCAGCGCCTGGGTCTGGAGGCTAGACTGCACACGCAGGGCTTCCATCTGCTCTGCATGAGCCGCGGACTGTCGCTCCTGCATGGCAGCTATGCCCTCCAGCATTCTTCCCAGCGCTACTACCGATGAGGGCTGCTCCGGCTGTTCTTCGGTGTGATCCATCTTCGTTTATTTATTTATTAAACTCTTCCCTCTTCCTATCCCCGTACGGGCCACCACTGTGGCAAGGTGAGTGCCACCGCTCCAGAGAAGAGTCGTACACTTTAGTTCGTTCGAGGGTTTTTATTGTTTCCCCCCCCACAATTGGCTCTCTCAGCCGGTTTCTCCGTGTGCTTGCTTCAAGCACTTCCGTTCACTGCTATACCCGCAGCCACACACTCTACTCCCTGTTCTCCAGGTCAAGCTCCCGTTTTCCTCGCGGAAGTCTCCTTTTTATACTCCAGGCTCACTGTCGAACAATCAAGGCAATTGGTTAAGTGATTCAATCCACAATAATCATACGTCACCAATTGCCTGAATTCCGCCAGCTGTGCCGGTTCCACAAACCACCCGAGCTCACTCTCTCTCTTGCAGACAGCGCCTAAAACCACGCCCCCCTACCACAGTCATGTTTGGCGAAGATGCAACACTGCCTTTGAGCAGAAGCACCTCATTCCAACGGTGAAAAATGGTGGAAGGGGCGTTATGGTTTGGGGCTGCTTTGCTGCCTCAAAGCCTGGTAAACTTACCAATCCTATCGAAATGCTTTGGGCGGACTTGAAACGGGCTGTGCATTCAAGGAAGCCCTCTAACATCACACAATTAAAGCAGTACTGCAAAGAAGAATGGCTGAAAATTCCTCCAAGTCGATGTAACAGGCTTATAGTGTAAAGGGGGCGTGACGTGTGAGGTTCGAGGGACCACACGCAGCAAGGGGATTCTTTAAAGGGATAGTTCGGAATTTTGGACATAATGTCTCAATTACGACTTACCCATGATGTAGTTGATTGATGGAAACCATTTTCAGATAATTCCATGCTGTCCCTTCTTTTGGACATACACACATTGCTAATGCTAGCGCAACTCTGAGGTATCGAGTAGCATGCACTACCAAACGCACTTAAACACTCCACAGTGCATCCAAAGCAAATAAAATACGACGACAGTCTATCGGGGTGATTATACCATCATTTTTCAAGTCAAACTATCATTGAATCCTTTACTTTGTGCTCACCTAAATTCTCCATGGAAGTACGCCGTTAGTTTAGTAGGTAACGTAAAGTAGCCTATAGCTCTGCCGGCCAAAAACAATATCGCGCGTGTGAAAGAATCAGACTCGTAGTATTGTTAGCTAACGTTCAGGTAAGATGGTATTTCGGTGTGTATTTCAAGGTTGTTAAAATCATGCAAAAAAAATGGGCACCACAAAGTTTTCACCGATTTCCAGTGGAAGATCAACAAAGAAAACAGCTGTGGCTTCTTGGTGCTCGCATGGATGTCACCAATTGAGACAAAGTTAAAAGTGTTTAGTGACCATTTCACAGAGGATGACTGAAAATCAAAAAAAGGACGGTCGGGACACCCTCTACTGAAGAAGACTGCTGTGCCATCACCTGTTTTTCTTCATGTACCGAAAACAACTGACTCGATACCTCAGAGTTGCGCTAGCATTAGCAATGTGTGTATGTCCAAAAGAAGGGACAGCATGGAATTATCTGAAAATTGTTTCCATCAATCAACTACATCATGGGTAAGTCGTAATTGAGACATTATGTCCAAAATTCCGAACTATCCCTTTAAGCTCGAAAGCCACTGAGACGGAGATATTTCCCCGTATATAGGGAAATATAAGGATTAAAGCAAATAACCTAGTTCCTACTCTCACTGGAGGGAAATACGGGAACTAGGAAAAAAGGGGCGTAACTAAAAACAACCCGTATAACCGGGGAAACGTCACACAAGAGCAACACATCTCGAGCTCGGAAAACACAACGAGCTAAAAAAACACTGAATACACAAACGTATACAAAACAATGAAAAACGAGAAGCAAAAAAGTAAACTGAGGGAAGGAGCTGCTTCGTACGTAACAAACAAAAGGACATAAAGTAGAGCTAATCAAAGGGGGAACGCGAGAAGCGAAAAATAACTCCCTAGCTCTAAACGGAGCGAATTGCTTGCTGCAGGAATATAAGGGAAGCAGTCTCCGTGTCCTAACCTGCCGGCAGTATGCCACATGCAAGACGTGAACACTAATGGCCATATCTCACTGACCGGGTGAACGGCACACGAGAGCAACGAATCTCGAGCTCGGTAAACACAACGAGCTAACAAACACTGAATACCTTACAGTATAAAAAACAGTGAACGAGATGCTAACGTGGAGTGAGAGAAAAGACTGCCTCGGAGGTAACAAACGAAGGAACGTAAATTAGAGCTAAGCAAGGGGAGAACGCAACCAGCAAAAAAATAACTCCCTAACTCTAAAACGGAGTGTACTGCTTGCTGCAGGAATTAAAGGGAAGCAGTCTCCGTGTCCTAACCTACCAGCAGTGTGCCAAAAGCAAGACATGCGAAAAATAATGGCCCTACATCTTAATAAAGGGAAAGGTAACAAGAAGGCGAAAGGAACAGAGATCTAACGTTCCAAGGTTACTTTCATAGACTCTGTCACACGCACACGTCAACAAAATCACCCAGACTCCCTATGAGGAGAGCCGTACCCGAAGGACGAACAGAACTACAGTTCCGAACAAAATCGCCCAGTCTCCCTATAGGAAGACATGTACCGAAGGACGAACAGAACAGCTGTTCCGGACATTTCCCAGCTCAATGACTAACGCAAGCCTAGTAGAAAATACACGCCCTGCCTCTCAGTATAATAAAAAGCCCTGACTCACAACAAAGGGGAAACGTAGTCCACGAGAAGGAGACAAAACAGGGAACAAACGTACCGAAGCTACTAACCGGCTCACTGTCACACGCAAATGAGTAGAAGCACAAACGCCTGGTTTCTCAGTAAGAAAACCAAACAAGGCAAATGGAACAAAGAACTGCTACCCTATACTTCTACGAGCTAAGTAACTAAGTAAAAGTGTGAACGCCCGGTCTCTCAATAAGGAGACACCATAGAAAGGCGAATAGAGCAGAGAACTGCGGTCCCATACTTCTACGAGCTAAGTGACTAAAGAAGACCCAGCAATAATGATGAGAACTCCGCGAAAGACACGAGGCGGTGCCAAAACTCTACTAAAAGAGCAGCGCCCACGCGTGGCGACCGAGGAAAACGACCGCAAGGGAAAAAAGGGTCAAAAACCATGACATATAGTCAATTACAAGAAATGCCTAGAAGAGGTTATTGCTGCCAAAGGGGGCAACGCCAGTTATTCTTTGTGTCATTTGTTAACCCCTTGGCGCAGATGGCAAATTTCACCTATTTAGGGGGTGCTCTGTTTAAGGCTTTATAACTCCAGGTGTGAGCATCACATAAACTTGGTAAATGGCTTAAATGAAACAAGACCGGTGTACCATTTACAATACAAACTTAGATTTGTTTATTTTCATAATTTAAGTCAAAATAAAGTGCCACAAATGCAAAGAAACTTTTGAAAAAAATTTTTACATTTTCAATTTTTTAAAATTTTGTTGAGAGCTACATAAGTGAAATCGGTAATATATATACATTTCCTGGATCATAAACTCCATGTCCACAAGTTTTGCTAAATCTGAGGATGATATGCAGAACTACTAAAGGCCTATGATGCAAAATATAGCAGTGTACCCTGTTGTCCATTAGTGTCTCCAAATCTATCCAAATGGATAAATTGTGCACTGCTCTAAATAAAAATAATTATGATATATTTAACTACAAATCAACAGTTTTGGCTCATAAAACTCACTTTTGCATAATTTTCAAGTGGGAATTACTATATTTTCATCAGTATAGGGGGGTAGATATCTATGGGTCCAAAACCCCTATGCAAAACATTATTCATTATTGTATTATAAAGCATATACATTTGCTCCTTCTGATGGCTTAAGATAAAAACCTTGATATCACAGTGTTACATACACCTAAATATGTAGCCTAATCATTCACTCTTGTACCTCAATAAAACATCACTTTTCCCTGTACTCTACAGTATGTATACTACAGTATGTATGTATAACTATTTCTTTTTTCCTATTCATAATGACTCCAAGGCAATTTTTACCTTAATCTACCACATATCAGCGCACAGTAAATTGGAATGAGCATTTGTCATGCCCTAAGACAAGTATATACGCCATAGCCTATATTATGTTCGATAACATGAACATAAAATAGTATTCCACCATCTGCAAAATGCTGCCAAATGTTCTGTCTTCAATGAACATCGGTAGCCTACATCAAAACTACATTTAACGATTGCACTACAGTATGTGAAATGCACTCAAAATGCGAAAATAACAATAGGGCTATCAAACATATTGGAAAGACAGTGCTCGAGTGGAAACACGAACGTACATATGTAGCCAGCAAGACCAACGGTATTTTAGATGCAAAAATACTTACATGTTGGAAAAGGGAAACTCCCCTCCGTAATGCGTATTCTGTAGAGCTTGCGTAATACTAGACCGTTAAAACGAAAACTGCCGTTACGCTGGGCTGTAGTGAATTGTTCAAAGCACCGAAAAAGACATGACATATACTGTTGCTAAGGTTATAATGTACTCTATTGGATAAAAAAAGCTGACAATTAAACCAGAATGAACTGTAATGAATGAGACAGGCTTACAGGGCATGGGGGTATTATGCGTCAACATTTCAGATGTAATAGCGGTATAAAGTGTTGTATATTTCTCAAACAATAAATGACCACTGAATTTTGAAAGGAACATCTCGATGTGTAAAACCGATGGTAGGATTGTATATTTATTTCATATTTAGTAGCATATATTGCTAGTAGAATACATGGTAGAATGAGACAGTACTTTCACAGTTTATTTTGCATTTGAGTGAGCGGGCTTTTCACGGCTTTTCTGGCATACGATCAGGCTATTGTTGGGTTTATCTCGTTGCTATGACGTTATTCTAATTTTATATAATGAATAAATATATTTATGAACTCAAACATAGACGCTATTGTCCACTATGTTACGCATGGGTAGGTATAGACTAGGTGGGGGGTTGCTTGTTAAATGGACTTCCTACGGGGACATAGTGACACTTAAAAACTTTGTATTCAGCAGAAATCGTCACGCACCGTCTACCAATAAAGTTAAAACACAGAGGGCCCTATCTTGGCGATCTTGGCGCTTAGTCTAAGCGCATGGCGCTAAGTCCATTTAGGGTGTGTCCAAGTCCACTTTTGCTATTTTAACGGCGTGTTTTTTTGGCGCTAAGCACGGCGCATGGCGCAACTGGGCTGAACCTAGTCGCTTCATTAATTATAGGTGTGTCTTGGGCGTGACATTCAATAAACCAATCAAAATGTCATATCCCATTCCCTTTAAAAGCCTGCTTTTCCACCTTGGCGGATTGCTTATGATGGCGAAACAGACATGCTCGTGCGTGTTTAGTGTGATCAAGGAATAGGCTAAATGGAGTATGATCAATATTATTCGGACTAACCATTAGCCTATGAGTTCCCGGTAATTCCAGACAGGGCTGTTATTTTACAAAATATGTGTGGTTAAATTTCGTTAAAAGGACCTGCAACAGCTGAGAATAAGCTATCAATGGCTTCAGTCTCACCTTAGAAAACGCCAAATTAGCCTGCTTGTTCAGCGAATTTCGTTTGATTATGCAATGAAAGTGTCAAACATCAATTCCCAGAGGCTGTTCTCATGGAGTTCTCGAAGTTCAAGCTTCATCCAAAGTTCATTAGGCTACCTGCATAGTAGGCTAATATTGATTAATAACATACATACCATTATTTTGCCTTAATGATGACACTAAATAGCCATACAATAAAGCTGTCAGGTTCGCAACCCATAAGTTCACGCATATTTCCCCTTGTTTAATAATGTCCTGTTTATGGAAATGTGACCAACCTGTTTTACTCGTAGCGTAATCCTTTAAAACAATCCACTTTCCCAGGAAGACCGTTAAACGTGCGACTTACAGCAGGGGAAACAGAGAAGATGCAGCTCACGTGCAGAGAATGGCATTAAAATTAATTGTGAATTAATTGTGTAACGTGCTGCAAATTTGTTTTAGTTTCTAATTAGACGCTTAGTTCTCTTTAAAATCGTTTTGTTCAGTTAAGGAATAACGGGTGAAATCAGCTGGGTTTTAAACGGTGAGAGTATGGAAACCTGGTCACTGTAATTAAAAAAAATATGAAGGACGAAGAATAGCTAAGGTTACAATTTAGTTAACATGGTGACATCTCCGTTTTTTAACCATAGGCTATCGGAAAAAAACTTATGCACAGCGAATCCGCTGTAGCCTAGGCTATTTGAAAAACAATAAATGCAATATTCACTGGACAAGGTTTTGAACTTTTTTTCAGTCACAAACCATTCTATTTACTTACAGGCTGTATTCATAGATAAACAGAGCTGTATTGTAATGACATCTGAAGCGCATTTTCAGAACTTAAATGTCCGTCTATTGCCGTCCGCGAGTTTTCCATTGAATGACAATTCACGCATTAGGTGCAATGACAATTCGCACATTAGGCTTGATAGCTATAGGTGTTATCAGCTCCTTTTTAATGGATAGCCATTGTCCCGTACCATCGCACATCGCCTGGATGTTGATGGAGTGGGCTGAGAGCAATGTAATGTGGCATTGTTTCCCTTCGCTGAGGGAAAGGTATGTGGACCTATGGAACCTTTTATTATTATGCATTTTTGATATAGCCTACACAATAATAATATTTCACATTCTGATCTAGATATTTTAGTCATGCCTGTGCACGCCCCTGTGTGTAACAGACAGGAGGGTATGCGCGTTGTGCACACGCCTATGTAGACGCACTTATATGCGCCGTTAAAATAGCATGTAAACAACTGCGACATGACTTTAGACCAGGTTTGTGGTGGTTCTAGCGCAAGCGCTTTCTGCTGGCTCAAGATAGCAATACGCCAAAAAGAATCCTGGCCACTCCTCATCTTAAGACCAACACGCCCAGTTCACTAATGATGGCGCAAGACTAGTTAATGGCGCAATGCTAGTTAAACGGCGTAAGCGTTAGGCGGTATTATGGACCTAGCGCCGGGTGTAAGATAGCAAAGACACTTGCGTTTGCGTTAGCGCCGCTTTGCGCCGGGTGTAAGATAGGGCCCAGAGTTTGTGATTTCCACTAATAGTTTGACTGCAGTAGCAACGAATGTCTCAGTTGAGCAAAAAGGTCCCGTCGGCGGGACCTTCTACGCAAAGTAGTTAAAGTAGACAACCGTTAACAGTAAAAAGCATTGAATAAGGATCAAATATCCATTTGTCCAAATATGTCTAAAAAGAGACAACTTATCTGGGGTCGTATTTACTTTTTCACATGACTATGTGCTAGATGAATGTTAAAATTTGGATTGATTATGAATGTGCACAAAAAATTTACAAAAAATATTGGTAACACTATTTGAACCCTGTGACATAGGGCTGACATAACACTGTCATAACATGACATAACAGTTGATGTCAGTTTGTCAAATAGCATAACACTGTCGTCACTTATCGGCGAATGTTGACAGCTGTTATGTCACATGTTGACATGACGGCTTATGTCACTTGCCAAATTTAGCTACCTGTGCTTGCTGAAGCAAAAGTGTTATGACAGCCGTCGTGACAGGCAATTCATGACACTGTCATAAGCATAAGGATAAGCACTGCCATATGCCATACATAAACAATCTTGACAGTTTATGGCAAACTGTGTAACAGTGTCATGATCCATGAAGTTGTAGGAGCCATAACATGTTATAACACATGTTGACATGACGGCTTATGATGCTTTCCATATTTATCTAACTGTGCTAATTGAGGCCCAACTGTTATAACAATTGTCATGACAGGAGCTACGTAATAGTGTAAGGGGTCGGGTTCGCAGAACCAGACGCAACTGACAGGGTATCTGAAATTTGTCCCACAAAGCGTGAGAAACAACCACTAAAAAAAGGGTGAAGGGAGTCCGTGAACGGAGCAGAGAGAAATTAACAGAAAGGGAATATAACTCCCGGTGTACAGCCAAAATATAACAACCCAGATAAGTGGGCAGGAACTCGTAGGTTTCGAGCAGCGAAAATAAACAATAAGAGAAAAGAATCCCGGCATAAGCCAAACCAAAAACAACCCAAAAAACAGGGCGAAGCTCATAGACTTGAGCAGAGAAAAGAAAAGAACAGAATTGCCTCTAGCTCAATTACAGTCAAAGAGCTAAAATAAAGGCCAAACGGAAACGAGGCGTAACCGAGGTACTGTCTAGAAGCGAGACAGGAAAAAGAAGTGTAAGGAGAACAGAAACCTAAGAACTGATTACTCTAACACTCTACAGGCAAGTCCCGCGTGTTCTTTTGAAGCTCAAAAGTACAAGTGGTCGTCTGAAATCCTATACCGTGTTACCTGGCTTAGTGTGGCAAGAATGACACAAAAGCCCCGAACAACGAGTCAACGGAGCTTAAGTAGTGCAGAGCGCACCTGAAGGGAATAACTTCAGGTGCGGGACTGCTGAGACGATGGCACAGCAGTCTCCTTCAGCAAACATCTGTCCAACTGTCCTTTTTTTATTCTGATGTAGCCTCGTCATCTTGAGTGAAATGATCACTACACACACGCAAATTGCTCACAGTCTCACTCGGTGTGTTGATGTCCATGCAAACTGCAACAAATCATGGCTGTTTTCTCTGTTGCTCTATTGGAAATCGGTGAAAACTTTGCTTAAATAGAACGCTAAATAGATGCTTAAATAGAACACCCGCTAAATAGGTGAGAATTGACCAAATTTGGAATCTGCGCGAAGGCGTTACGCAGCCATTTTAGCTTGAACCTGACCGGATGTCCATACTTGCTTGCTTTGAAAACAAAAAGTAATTTTATTGTGGGTGAAATGAAAGTAACAGCAAACTAAAGTTTTTAGATCTTTTTCTTTTTCATATTCCCTCTAGGTTAATCTTACTGTCAAACAGATGGGAAAGAGGCTAGAGCA
This sequence comes from Synaphobranchus kaupii, assembly GCA_029718625.1. NCBI lineage: Eukaryota > Metazoa > Chordata > Actinopteri > Anguilliformes > Synaphobranchidae > Synaphobranchus > Synaphobranchus kaupii. Next base: position 79,512,663 of record CM056379.1, read on the forward strand.
CCAGGGGATCCGGATTGAATTTGTGGGTCAAATTGGTGAGTTTGTAGCTGAGTAAATATTTATAAATTACGTCTTCAACATGATTAATTCATAATTATATGTCAAAGACATGTTTTTTAAAAACTTGCTCCAAGTTTGTAGTGAGTACAATCTGATACGTCTGTGTATATGGCCCTGCAATGGAGGTCAGCTATGGCTCATTATGTCACATAAATAATGGAGCATGTGGCTGTCATGCAGATGACAAACACTGATTGTGAACAGGTACCCTGGAGTCTCTAATATTTTAGGGTGCATTCAATAGTTTTTATTTTAGATTTACTTGGAGATTTTATCAATTAACATTGGAGCCAAATTAGTCATAGAACCAGATTTTTCTTATGTGGAATTAATACAAGGTCTTTCAAAATTCACGAAATTAAAAAAATATTTATTATTCATATAATTAAATTATTTAACTAACATTATGTGTATTTAGCTGTTGATGCTATTATCATGTGAATATGATCAGTTGGCTGAGCTGTCAGGCTCCACTAGTTACTGCATGAGAAGTACTCCATCAGCATAACTGATGTAATCTGAAGGAACCGTCATCTGTCTGTATCTGGCACTACAATATACTCATATACTGTGAAAAATTGTGAGTTTTGCCCCTCATGTGACCCTGTCTCTGTACAGAGCTGTTCAATGACAAGAGCAACACACATGAGTTTGTGAACCTGGTGAAGGAGTTGGCACTACCTGGGGAGCTCACGCAGAACCGCAGCTACGACTTTGAGTTCATGCAGGTGGAGAAGCCCTACGAATCCTACATTGGAGCCAATGTCCGGTTGAGGTGGGCAAATGATGCATCACATCCCAGAAAATGATGTGAATCGTTCAACCGAAAGAAAGGATGGCGATGTGGGGCCAACTGTTTTATGCTTCTGAAATTCACAGTGAACTAGGGAGTTCATGAGCTGTATATTTTTCTACAGACAAACATTAACATTAACATTATTATTATTAATTAACATTAGCCACATTAAATGATTTGTGCATAGTCTCTGTTGTGTTATGTGTACAAGTGTACATACAGTATGTAATGCTATTGTTTTTGATTCTGACTATGTATCTGTCAGATTATCTGACAGAAACTTTTGTCATTTTTGATCTTCAACAGGTATTTCCTAAAAGTAACAATAGTGAGAAGACTCTCAGACCTAGTGAAAGAATATGACCTCATTGTCCATCAGTTGGCTACATACCCTGATATAAACAACTCCATCAAGATGGAAGTTGGAATTGAGGACTGCCTGCATATAGAGTTTGAGTACAACAAGTCCAAGTAAGTTGTCCACCACCTTAGCTGAAATACAGACTTATGAGTGATTGGGATGGCAGGTATGCCATCCGCCAAGTTACAGCTTGGCGGGGCATCCCCCATACCTATACAGCACAGAGATTTTTTGCACTTTTCAGGGTTTCCTACAGAAATTACCAGAATGACCACAGACTCTCAGCCCTTTAAAACGTTCAAGTCTGCACCTTCTTACCTCATGTAACCACACAGAATTCAGATACAACTTCACGCATCCACACAATAAAACCCAAAATGTGGGTTATTTTGCCGGTTTTTCTCCTTCCAATTCTTCTCCTTCTGATTCTTCTCATTTTTCCTGCTGAATTTGTCATCAACATTATCCATATCCTCAAACAATCATTCTCCCAATCACAAGGCTTCTTCATACTATTCTGACTTGTCAAATGCCCTATATATCACACACCAGTATCCCAGAAGCTTTGGTGTAGTGGTAATAGTGATAAATCCCGGTATTTCCCATCACAATTCCTTCCCGTTCCCGACCGGGAGTGACGTCGGGAAACCGAGAAATTTGACATGGTCAATGCAGATAAATAACTCTTGCATTACATTTGGCCTAATTAAGTAAATTAAAGAATCAATTTATGAAGTTTATTTAAAAAATGCAGTATCCACCATTTGAAAAAAACTGACGCCTACTCATGACCGCTTATTGACAAGCGAAAACTCTGCAACTGATTCAACTTTAGAGCACGTGAACGTTGCTAGCGCACAAACAGGAAATAGAAGTTCAATATACCTGCTCCAAACGTGGAGAGCAAAATCATGTCAAGCAACGTGTGGAGGAATTTTGAGAAACTTAATACTAACGAGGCAAAATGTCGGGTTTTCTTTTAAGTTGTAATTTAATTTCAGAGAAAAGAATAGAGTACTATAATTGCGACGTCAATGACTAGGCTACCACTAGGGGCAACCGTGGATAGGGACAAGGGGTAGGCTAATAATGAACGCAAACCCATAGTTTTGTTATTCCAGGACATATATAAATCTGTACATATATAAAAGGAATTCTGCAGAAATATAGCCCAGCTATAATTACAAAACAAGCTGGAATTCTTAGAGCAAGTTGCAAGTATATTAGATACCTTCGCTTTTCTTACCAACTCGTAGCCTACAGCTAAACGTCCATCATTTCACAAACGTAGGCTAGTGTATATTTGCTGATGTGATTGTATTTATGCCATCATATTAAGTTATTTTATTTATGCCATCATATTAAGTTATTGTATTTATGCCATAACATTTACTTAGGCTTGCAGCAAAAACCTACATTTTTTATTTAGGTTTAAATTTTTTATTGGCTTGTTATAAACGTGATAAATTTCTGCATAACACACGTTACATTATTTCCAAATTTCTCAGTTTTGGGCATTCACCACCGAAACCCTCGACATTTCAAAGAAGAGGGTAAAAACATGTAGGCATTATTTTTTGAGGGGGGGTGGGGGGGTATAGCCTAGTCCTTTTCCTTAAACACTGGCCGTTTGCCTGTAGACCTAAAGCCTTTTTGTTGTGAATAGTTATAGCCAGAGTTAAAACTTCTCACGGTTCAGCCTTTGTTCCAAAGCAGCCATAATTTTGTACAGAAAATATGTTGCTTTTATTAATAAAACGTCTTTGAAAAACAGTTTGTTGTTATTGATATTCAAGAATATCAGCCAATAGTACACTAGTGGACAATGCCATGCTGCTGAAAGATAGTTTTATATGGCATATGGATGCCAGTAGCCTGTAAATCAATAAGTAGGGTCGCACATTTGGTTTTTTAGACAGGATTTCCCCTGGTTTTTTTAGACGGGATTTCCTGGGAAACTCGGGAGCGAGGTGTTATAATTCCGGGTTTAATTTTCGGGAAAATATTAAACACTAACATCCATCTATGTGTATGCCTACCTATGTTCTGATTTCTTTATTAATTTGTGACAATGACATGCACTTCAGCTCTGTTCACTTTATGCTTTTCACACATAAAACAATGTGACCATAAAAATGATGTACTAGGGAAATTAAGAATTTACGATAATAGATTATGAATTTACAATATCCTACTGTAAGCTGCAAGCCCTTACGGGATCAGGTTTATATACCATCAATTCACCAAACATACAGTGAGCACCATAATTCATTGGACAGTGACACATTTTTTGTTATTTTGGTTCTGTACTCTAGCACTTTGAGTTTGAAAGGATACAATGACAATGGTGAAATGGCTGTAAGTCATCAAGGGTCTGAGGTATCAAACGAGCCTCAAACCATCACTCTTCTGCCAGATATGCAGTAGATGTGGATGGATCAAGGATTGTTTCTCCTGACAGAGTTTCCTATTGAACTCTTCCTATTGAAAAATAAGTCGGTAGAAGAAACCCATCAAGTTATCCATCCATATCTACTGCATATCTGGCATCATAGTGATGGTTTAAGACTTGTTTGATACATCAGACCATTGATGACTTAGCCAACCATGTATTCCATACTGTTCTAGCATAATTTACAGCTAAATCTAGTCCCACCCCCCAATTCCCATAGAGATCCATTCAAATGCAGAAAGGTTATAGTATCGCTTGTAGGAGTACCAGTCATGTTAAGAGTCTTTTGATATTGTTGGGTCACAAACATCAGGAAGTCATGGCATGCAAAGGATATGTGACCAAATATTAAAAATGATTACTTTATTCTACATTATGTTAAACTGTCCAATATTTTTTGATGCCAAAAAATGGGGGGGGGGGGGGGGACTATGTACAAAAGGTTCTATAATTTCTAAACAGTTCATCTAATATGGATGAAAATACCCTCAAATTAAAGCTGACAGTCTTCATTGTATCCTTTCAAACTCAAAGTGCTAGAGTACAGAACCAAAATAACAATGAGATGATCAATGTTATTCCCTTCACCTGTCAGTGGTACTTCCACAGAAAATATAGGTCAGCACAAAGTAAAGGATTCATCGATAGTTTGACTTCAAAAATTATGGTATAAACACTCAAAATAACCCCGATAGACTGTCGTTGTATTTTATTTGCTTTGGGTGCACTGAGGAGTGTTTAAGTACGTTTGGTAGTGGATGCTACCGGTTACCATAGAGTTGCGCTATCATTAGCAACGTGTGTATGTCCAAAAGAAGGACAGCATGGAATTAGCTGAAAATGGTTTCCATCAATCAGCTACATCATGGGTAAGTCGTAATTGAGACATTATGTCCAAAATTCCGAACTATCCCTTTAAGTTTTTCCAAATCTTTTACTGCCATCCGCTGGGTAAAGACATGAATGACAGTCTACATAACATAGCCAATGCGGAATAGGCCTACACAAATTTTTTAAAATTATATTTTTATTTAATTAGCCTATAGCCTACTCCATACAAAATAATCCACCGTCTTTGGTAGGCTATAGGCTCAGGCTGTGTCTCGTTCCGATCACTGTCTCAGGCTTTCTGTGGACTACGATACCTTTGCTCTGCACATAGACTAAGTGTAAGGCCATCTAAAAGAAAACAATAATTCATAGAAATCCCGATGCCCACGGTGAAAATGGTAGCATATTTTTCAGGCATAGCCTGCCATGAATAGCTGGTATATCGCTATCTAGCCTGGTCACTGCCTGTCAACCAAAAATACAGACAACATTTAGCATTTTCAGTTTAGAGTTTTGGCAGGGTTTTTGCGTGATAATGTAAACGGATGCAATAACATTGCATTTGAATTATGTCACTCTTGTGCTGCAAAAGCATGAAAATTATATGTTAAATGGTGAATTGAATTATCATTTCCTTTTTGTCATGGTCATGCGATTACAATACGAAACTGCTAATGCAAATGTGGTTTTTCATTTTAATTTAAATTATGGCAGGGTTGTGTCGTAGAGGGCGAGAAATTTTATGTGAAATGGATTTGCATTAACATTTTCAAATTGTGAGATAAAGTGCATACATTAACTTGACAATGAAAATGCAAAGTGGCCTTTTGCATTTTCATTTGTATTATGTCATGGTTTTCACGCACATCTAATGTAAACAAAATGCTATCGCTGATCTGTTGGACCAGCAGACCGCAGAGTCTCTTGTTTTTGCACAGAAAATGGAAAGTACTGATTTATTGGACGCTGTATTTCAGACAAATATGTAGCCTACGGTAAGTTATGGTTATGCAAAATAGTAATAGCCTTAAACATATGAATTGCTTTGATAAAAGACACCAAATGTACGTAAACAGATTTAAATGACCGTTATTTCTCAGTCATAGCCTGAGTGAAGGGAAAAAACGATTTTGAACGCAAGGCAGCTTGCGTTTTTATGTCTGAGCTGTTCCTGTTACTTGAAAACATGTGCCGCGACTGTAGTCAACAATTTTTTTTGTTATTTACCGGATGCATTCAATGAACATAGGATAAAACGTGATATAATGCATAGGCTACATATGGCAAAATTAAATATTGTTTTGAAAGGACCGGAGTTAACGTTAAACATTGGAGGTTGTGTTTTCTATGTGATAACAAAAAAAAAGTCATAAATATTATGCTTACACGCTTAACTAGGCTATAATCTTTTTTTTAAATGTTTTTTTGACTGTGGTTGATTTTTTAGGGCACCTCCTGGTAAAATCAAGGCACGGCGGACGCTCAATCGCGGCATCGGTAGGTTTATACTAGCTCGCGACATGGGTTGCATTTGCCACCCGTACATTAGGTGGAATGATAAGTCTATGTACCGGGGTGACAGAGTGCATCTGAGTGCCAAGGGCAATGCACTATTCCTCCGGAGCATGCAGGTCGGCCTAGCCCGGTACCTCCCCCGCCTATCTTCTGACTGAATAGGCTGACTGCATGCTAAAAAAAGGCTCTTTTAAGAGCCACCCAATCATTACTAAAAATGCACATTTTCAATTGTATGTGCATGTGTGTGTGCCTCACATCATTACATTTTTTGATCTGCGTCCTGGCAAAAATTGAGAGAGGTGCGTCTGCGGCCCCTGTTATTTTCATTACCACATATACCCCAAAGACAACTATTTTCAAGGTCACTGGCATGTCCTTTCATCCGATACTGCCCTCCACTCTGTATTTTTTATTTTATTTTATTTTAATGTATTTTTTTAATGCCCCCACGTAGGAGGTCAACTTTATTATGATACAGCCATTAAACTTATGCAGGTAACTCCTTCCAGCCCCAGTGCAACCCCCCCCCCCACCTCACACTCCAAATGTGACCTGACCCAACTCACCCCACATGTAACACGGAGTAAACAGTGTTGATAATAACAAAAAAATGAAAAATTTAATACAACAATTTGACTGTTAGTTGAGGGGAAAATAATAACAATAATGATAGTAACAATAATAACAATAATAATACAAATAACAATAGTATCAATGTCAAACTACAAATAATCTAAAATAGTATATGCTTAAGAAAAGACACAAACGAAACAATAAAAAAAAACAAAAAGAAGAAATAAGAAATAATAATAGTTTAAAATAAGAACAAATAAACCCACTCACCAAAGCCAGCCATTTAATTAGGTGTGGTTGAAAAACCACACCTACTGTTATCGCTCAGACTGACCGTTATTATTCTTCCGCCGATTTCCTCCTACACCGTTCACACCATCGACACCATTCATACCTCATATTATACCTGTATACCCCATCCAGTTTGCTATTACTTTTTACCTTTATAGTATATACACTTTTTGAGATATTTGACATTTTATCGCCAAGAAATGAATGGGGGTCAATGGGCACGTGCAGTAGGCTAGCTCACGGTGAGAATGATTTTGAATCACTTAAAAAATGCAGACGAGAAATTCCATAGCTAACGACGTAGCCTACTTCCGTCTGCAACTGAAATGATCATAGTCACTTTAGCTTTCAAAAATAATAATCATTGCCATTGGACTATAACTACAACACATGCTGCATCATTCGCTACGAACACGCAGGTTATTGGCCTTATCTACGGTGCTAGCCTAGTCGTCAATGTCCCAATTATAGTAGCCTATTCATATTTCTCTGAAATTGTAAACAAATTCCAATGCAGGATTGCTGCAGGGTCGCCGCTTGTGCATACATCAACCTCTCAAGTTGCACTGCATGATTAAATAGCCTAAACCCGTTTACAACCATCTTGCTACAGTCAGACAATAACATGCATAAAATGTACCGTTTCTACACACTACAAAAACGTTTGTTCTGATATAGGCTAGCCTCTAGGCTATTATTAAAAACTTGAAACTGTTACAAATAAACATTCGGTGTATTTTCCTTTGCGTAGGCTACGCCTACCCAATTTAGCGTTAACATTTTCTTCTACAAATCTCTGATAAACAGATTAAGGAACCAAATATCCTACCTCGTAACGATTCTACAACTGGTTTCTGTTGATTGTTGAAGAGATTCTCTTATTCCATTTTGCCACTGCCCAGCAACGTTGATTTTTCCACAGCGCTATCGCACTCGTGGCTACTAATAGTCTACGATGCTGTTATGTAAAAACACACGTAATGTTACTTTTTAAGGTATATAAATACATTGGGCTACGTATTTTATCGGAATTATGCACATAACTGTTCCGTTGTATTATGAATGTACTGTATGTGATCATTCTGACATCGTAGCTATCAGCAAGTGTTTTGATGTGGGTCAGAAATAGTCATGAGCATCTGCCACAGTTCTGTGGTATCTGCAGATCCATAGACTAGAAAAATAAGGAGAAACACTGAAATAGCTTGAGTAAGGAACAGCGCCTACAGTGGCTGAATGGGAAAACTACAGGATCGGCGGTTCTTTTATTCACTGATTTTTATTTTTTTAATGATATACTTTTTCAGTTTATGATTGAGGCGAGGCCCCTTCAAGTTGAGAGGCTCTTTTCAGGTGAAACGAATGAAACATAGCAAATGCCGCCTATGCTTCCCATCTCTGATCCAAATCCAAATGCTGTCACGTAACGTTATGTTGTCTAAGTTACAAAATAGGCTACAATTGAATTGTTAACAAAACATTTTTAGCGCTGTTGAAATTTTTGCCTATGTTTTAGCTAAATGCTCATCTAGCCTACTAATCACTCCATTCAACATTATTCAACGAATTCTGATTTATGTCTTAATAACGTTAACACAGACAACTTCCTAACAAAACATGACAAAAGTGGTTAAGCTACCAGGAAAAACAAACCTTTCACTCTGCATGAAAATGCCAAGGTGACCGGTGCCAGTAGACTACGTTAGCAAAATGCAATCGATTATAGCTACAGCAAATAAACTATCCGCTACACGTGATTGGGTTATAATCTCAAGTTTATGCGAGTCAACAACGTTAAACTAAGTTACTATTAGCAAACGATAGCCTATGTTGAATTATAGCTTTAGATAGCTGCATGCTAGGTAGGTGAATAGAACGCTGAATTCAGCACAGGACATGTGGTTTGGACATCACAAAATGGTGAGATCTGTAATCGGAATCAGATTTGTTTAATAAAGTGGAGAAATCAGTAGATGAGCATTTGGTTAAAACCTAGGCAAAAATTGTATGAACCCATATTTTTCTACAAACACAACTACAACTGTGTCCAAATAGTCCGAATCAGCACACACTACTATTTGAGTATGCCAGTTGAGTATACTTTTTTTTTCTTTTTTTTAAAAAGCTGTTAAATTAGGCTAGCCTTACCTGCACGGCCAAATTGAGTGTTCTCAATATCCCCAGATGATGTAGCCAAAGTGTGTAAAGGAAACTGATATAGCCTAGGCTACTTATGTCCAGGTTTATATGGAGGATATTTCGCATACTGCATGTCACTGCAGTGTAGACTACAGTAAGCAATATGCTAGTACACAGGACGCAGTAAATTGGGCATTCACAATGCCTTCCTCTACAACACTGTTATGACCCAACAATACTATCCCAGATGATTTGACATTACCTTTTTGTGCTTGTATCACAATACATTACTTATTTGTATCACTTCCAGGTTTTTTAGACTACTTACCACAAAATAGGCTACATCACCTTATTTTAACACTTTCACCTTCACTAGATCCCTTTATACCGCATTAACAGTTCATACCATTTCCACCTTTTATTTTCCACCTCACACTATACCATATTACCATCTTTCTATGCCATTTCCAGCCATTGATATTTGTGAAGCAACCACACCTACAATTTCTTTAGGACTTGTTAATCTAGTTGTATAATAACAATATCTAAATAGAGGGTAATATTGACGTCTTGGATGTTCAGTTCTTTTATTATTATTATTATTTTTTTTTTTTTCTTCTTCTTTCCTCCTTTAGTCCTTAGTATATTGAGTTGAGTTGTTGTGGTGTAAACAGTTGGATGAATGTTGTTCTAGTGCCCCCCAGCTGTCTTGGTATTTGGTGAGTTTGTCCTCAATTTTTTGCATTTTATAGTAGAAATGGCCCAATTTACCCATTCCTCAAATGATGGTGTGTCTGTATCTAAAAATGCACCACATTGGTGGTGGTAGAGGCGAGTTTCCCCCTCATCACTGTAAGCGCTTTGAGTATCGAGAAAGGCGCTATATAAATGCAAGGTATTATTATTATTATTATCTGTCCAGTGGTTTAAAATTACTTTTTTTGTTATAATTGATATGAATGAAAATATGTTTTTTTGGTTGTTGTGATGTTGCAGTTGGTTAAATCTCCAATTATATATGTTTCTGGGGAGAAGGGTACCGATATTTTGAGATGACTAGTTATATCTTGGGCTGTTGTTTTCCATAATTGTTGAATGTAACTGCATTCCCATAACATGTGTATTAGTGAGCCTTTGTGAGATATGCATTTGGGACAGGTACCATCTGTGTGTAGATTCATTTTTTGTAATTTTTCTGGAGTGAAGTATAGCCTGTTGAGTATTTTAAACTGGAGTAGTTTATTATTGGTTGATCTGAATGGTTGTCTTGCATTTTTCCAGGCGTTTGACCAGTTGAGTCCATCTGGGGGAATATTTAGGTCCTCAGTCCAACGTTTGGCGCAATTGTCGAAAGAGTGATGAACGGTTGTGTTGAGAATCTTATAGAAATATCATACCTTGTTTTTTTCCCCTTGTGGTGCCAGTAGTTCAGTTTCATATATATGAGTTTGGTCCATGAGTTTTTGTATTTTAACTGATTTTTTAATTATTCCCTTTAATTTAGCGTAGTTTAAGAACTCATTATGAGATATTGAATGTTTGGTGACCAGTTCAGGAAATTAAATGAAAGTATTATTCTTAATTAAATCTTGTAGATTGTAGATGCCATGAGCCTCCCAACTTGGCCAACTGAATGGTTTATTGTTGATGGTAAAATTGGGATTCCTCCATATTGGTTGATTCAGTGATATGTTTGAATTGAAAGTATTTTTTGGGATGATCTTAATATTTTCAGTGATGTTTCAATTGGAGTTTCTGGAGTCCAGTCTTTGATTGATGATGAAGTAAACCATTGTCTCATTTGTAGTGCTCCCAATGCCAAATAGTAATGATGTAAATTTGAAGAATTTAACCCTCCCTTGTTGGTTGGACTGCTTAGCCTGCTGAATGGGCAGCGTGCCTTTTTATTCCCCCAGATGAACTTGGACAGGTGTTGGTGAAGGGTGTCAAACCATTTTTTTGTTATTACTGGCAACATGTTAAGGGTGTAATTTATTTTGGGTAGTATCTTCATTTTAACTATATTAATTCTTTCCCACAGTGTTAGTGACATGTTTGACCATTTTTGTTATATTTGCTCTTATCTGTTGCATTATCTCCGTTAAAGGGATAGTTCGGAATTTTGGACTTTATGTCTCAATTACGACTTACCCATGATGTAGTTGATTGATGGAAACCATTTTCAGCTAATTCCATGCTGTCCTTATTTTTGGACATACACACGTTGCTAATGCTAGCGCAACTCTATGGTAACCAGTAGAATCCACTACCAAACGCACTTAAACACTCCACAGTGCACCCAAAGCAAATAAAATACGACGACAGTCTATTGGGGTTATTCTGAGTGTTTATACCATCATTTTTGAACTATTGTCAAACTATCATTGAATCCTTTACTTTGTGCTGACCTATATTCTCTGTGGAAGTACGGCGGCAGAGCGATACTTTACGCTGCCTACGAATGTAGTGCCGGCACTGGTCGACTACAACAACAAAGAAGAGCAGCAAGTTACAATGGCCACGTTCGCTCCGCCGCCGTACTTCCATTAGCAACGTGTGTATGTCCAAAAGAAGGACAGCATGGAATTAGCTGAAAATGGTTTCCTTCAATTAACTCTCATTCTCTTCATTACGTGAATATCACTAGGTTCAATGATTGGGAAATCATGGGTAAGTCGTAATTGAGACATTATGTCCAAAATTCCAAACTATCCCTTTAAGTTGATATCGCTTGTAGTTGTTAAATTGGTTGTTAGTCTTAAGCCCAAGTATTTTATTTTATTTTCTGATCATTGGATTTTCACTCTGGAGATGTCTGATTTTCTGCATATGGAGTTGATGGGCATGAGTTCTGATTTGTTCCCGTTTACTTTATAGCCTGATAACTTGCCAAATTCCTGTGTTATTTTTATCAGGGATGGTTAGCATTCTGAAACGTTTGAGATATACAATATTATGTCATCTGCATACATGGATAGTTTGTATTCTTGATTAATGATTTTAATACCAGTGATGGAATCTGACATTCTGATTTTACAGGCTAGTGGTTCTATTGCTAGGTTAAATAATAGTGGTGAAATTTGGTCCGATTCCATATGAAGTGAGTATTGTTAGTAGGTATTTCCATTCTATCTGGTCAAATGCTTTTTCAGCATCCAGGGTGCATACTGCTGCAGAAAGTTGTGACCTTTTTGCTAGAATAATAAGATTGAATAGTTTCCTGGTGTTGTCTGAGGAGAATCTATTTTTCATAAAGCCTGTTTGATCTGGGTGTATAAGTTTATGTAGTATTCGAGCTAAACAAAGGGCAAGTATCTTGGCTAATATTTTATTGTCTATGTTCATGAGTGTGATTGGCCGGTTGTTTTTGGCAGAGTAATGGATCCTTGCCTTTTCTGTATATGATAGATATTAAAGATTGTTTAAAAGATGTTGATGATTGTTCAATTTACTATATATTCTTATAGGTTTCTAGTAATTGTGGAGCAATTATCGCTTGGAATGTCTGATAGAATTCAGCTGTGTAGCCATCTGGACTGGGCAATCCAGGTTATGTACCTTGCTCAAGGGTACAACGGCAGTGTCCCACCTGGGAATCGAACCTGCAACCTTTGGGTTACAAGTCCAGTTCCCTACCCATTACACTACACTGCCGCCCCCGTCGTGTTCTATTTTGTCTTTTAACAGGGTGTTGTACTGTAGTTGTAATGTGCATAGTCTAGACCATTCAGTTTCATTGTATGCTGCAACTAGCTTTGTTTGGATTGATTTTGATTGATTTCATTAGTTAATGATAATGCTTTAGCCTCCTGTAGTTTTTTTCTTTTTTCTTGCCATTTTAATGAATTCCCCTCTGAGTGAGCATTTCAGTGCTTCCCAGACTGTACTATAGTTTGTGACTGATTTATTGTTTGTTTCTATGAAACTGTAATGTAATGTAATCATTTATGTCTGATTTGATTGTATTGTCTTTCAGAAGAGAGTTTATTATTGGATGTATGACTGAATTTACCATTTGATGTAGTAGATCTTGGAATATAAAGAAGTAGTCTATTCTGGAATATGTTTTATGACGATGTGAATAAAAAGTGTAATCTCTTTCATTGGGATGTAGGATTCGCCAAACATCGGCTAGCTTGTAATGGTGAATTAGTTTGAGCAGAGCTAGTGTTGCTTTTGTTGGTTGTGAGTCTGTCTTGCCAGTTTTGTCTAATTTATTATTCAATGTTATGTTAAAGTCTCCTCCCATAATTATACTTCAGGGCTTGACATTAACTTTTTGATCGGCTCAGACTTTTTACTTGTCCGGAGGCTAAACTTACTTGTCCAAAAAAATAAAGGCCTATTAAAAAAATAAATAAAGTTTTGGACAATTCTTGTGATTTATTTGGTTATTAACAACAATTACACAATGCCCGTACGTGTGCGTGCGTTTGCACCGTACACAAGCCTTGTTGGACGCATAGCAGTTGGAAAGTTAGATTCTGTAGATTAAACCATGTAGGGTTGTAAATCGGGTGAAGGGCTGCTCTTCTTTGGCTACATAATAAGCAGTGTGTATCATATAGGCCATTTTCACCAACATATTTACCTCCATTCTGTGAGGACAGGTGATGGTGGGGCATCAGGTCCCCTCTGTCTGATTCTAGCAGCAGCTTCAGTAAACTGGTGTTGCTTGTCCCCCTGTCAAATTTTCAAGATTTTATTGATAACATACAAAGCCCTTCATGGTGTAGCCCCTTCTTATATCTCAGAGCTTTTTATCCCATACCAGCAGTGCAGCCTTAGGTCCGATGGCAGAGCAGGTGATGTGGCTTTTGCTGTCAGGGCCCCTAGAATCTGGAACAGCCTTCCAGACACAATGGCCATCTCATCTTTTAAATCCCAATTGAAAACTCCCTTTTATGGACTTGCTTTTAACTGATTATTTTTATATACATTGAGCCTTTTATTACATTTAATTGTATTTTACTACTTTGTATTATATTTAATTATTTTTATTTGTTTCTTGCATTTCATCTCTATCATGTTGTTTTTTGTTCTTTTATTTTGTACAGCACTTTATAATCCAGTGTATAAAAAAGTGCTATATAAATAAAGTTGTCGTTACTATTATTATTTGCATTGTTGGTGTGGAGGGAAGTCCTTTACTCTCTCCTCATTAAGTTCAATTTGAAATGGGTTTTAGAGTGGAAGAATTCTCAAGATAAAGATGAAGGAAATAGCAGAATCTTCTATTAAATTTAATCTTTTATTAAACGGTCAAACGTTGATTCAACATGGGAAAACCACAAACCTACGCAGAGGATTCGGAATTCCCCGAACAAAAACAAACATTAGTTTATACAATATCATAACTCCTCCTTTACGTTACTAATACACCAATGATATGTGGTAACACCTTTACATAATATCTTATTTTATCCAATAACAAATTAGGCAAAAAATAAATATGTTATATGACATGTTCTTACCCTATGCGCTTGGGGGCACTCTTGATCTATCAAATAAAATTGTTTGTGAAATCTCCCCCCGTGCTTTTTAATCAGACCATGAAATTCTCCTTAATTCCCCTTATTTTTATTCTTCTCCCACCTGTTCGGTCAGCACGATCTATCTTATCCTTTGTTATAAGTACAACTCCTGCTTAGTTATGGAACACAGGAGGAAAACATTCCTGTTTTGACTGGTGTGCTAGATGCCCTCGTCCTTGCTGACAGAGAGCTATCCTGCACCCTCTCACAACCCCCTATCTCAGTACTTTTCCACTAGATCTTGACTGTATTATTTAATTATTTATGAAAGTTTGCTTATAAGGCTTTCTTGGGCCCACAGAACAGTTTCACAAAACAGCTTACTTCCACATTCCCCCCTTTGAGACCATTCGGTCTCACACTCTCTTGTTGATACTTCGCCTGGTGGTGGGGTTATGTTATGACATTAGTATTGTATGATAAAAATAAACATTTGTAGTTGATTAGTTTCATGCATGCATAATTTACCTAAGTTAATATTTCCTCTAATTAACAGATGATCTATCAAACAGTAAATATCAAGAATATCAAAAAGTTAATCAAAAAGCTACTGTATTTAATGATTTTTAATGATCATCTAATTTTGATTCGCTATAATTATACAAAGATTATATAAAAATAATTGGATTATACTTGTAATGTCTTCTTCCTCTTCTTAGGAGCCCATATTCTAAGAAGCCTGAGGAGAGGTTACTAGCACTTCACTCAGGCGTCTCTTAACTTCTTCGCCCTTTTCCTTAATCTATTTATGTGTCTGTTTTATCTATCCTAAGGGCCTTTAGTCAGTTGGGGCTTTATTATGTCCCCTTTGAGTTGTTCTTTTCTTCATGTAGTCAGTGTATGTAATATGTGTGATCATGGGGTGTCAAATGGATAAATCTATTCTGACTATTTATCATGGCCATGAGTGCTAATGGTAGTCTCATCCCTGTTTGCCTACATATTTTCTGTAATTTAGTTTTTAGAACCATTGTCGCTGCTCAGGATCTGACAGACCCCGAATCTGGGGAAAATTTCTCTTGCCAAGGCTTTAGCTACAGTTTTAGAATCCGCATGCGCAGTGGGGAATGCTTCTACCCATCTTGAAAATATATCAATGAATATATCAATGATCGATCATATCTACATAGTCCATTACCAACTTTACCTTACTTCCTGACAAATTTTGCATCTTGATATCATGCTAGTATAAACCAATGTTTCTGTATTTCTCTCATCATCTCCCCCCTTGCAGAGTGGCCAACAGCCATATGCTTCAACTAAAGAAGCATTTAGCAAAAAATATGCCAAATATTTCACGATCTTAAGGTTTTCTTTTTGTCTTTAGTCAATACACAAATAAAGATTCTCCCCCATTTCTGAAATAACTCCCTACTCAGAATCCAGAATAACTCCCCCAACCTAATGATTTGTGCGTTAACGTTACCTAATATAACATGTGCTCTCTCGTTGAGACTTGATGCAATGATGTGACAAAGTCGGACTGATAATTATTGCCGACCTAACGTTAGCATTTACCTACACAACTTTTGTCAACTGCCTGATTGTCAGCCAGGACAATTAACGTTAGCTTACTAACTTAGACTTCACACTCACAGTCACGGTTTATTTCAGTTTCAGCTCATCATCATTACACAGGAGGATATACGTTTGTTAACCTTTTAAGTGCACTTATATGTCTGCAGTATCGGGCGAATCGCGGAAGCTTGTTCGTTTCACCTCGTAAACTAATCTGGAGCCAGCTGCTTTCTCAAGGGCTTGTCTTGGGCTTGGTTAGGTTTTGGAGGCTGCTTTTTTTTCGATTTCCAGTCAGTCAATGAGCTTCACAATTTGGAACTAAAATTACTCGCGCCTCAAAACCTCCCAATCATTGAACCTAGTGATATTCACGTAATGAAGAGAATGAGAGTTTTCAGTGCGACACTGCAACACTTTCTGATCAGACGGAATTACTATTGTTATTCGTTTTTTTTACTTGTCCGTTCAGGCAAGTTAAGCTGTATTATGCTTGTCCGGCCACTTTTTTTTTTACTTGTCCCGGACAAGCGGACAAGCATTAATGTCGAGCCCTGCCTACCGGATCTACGTTCAAAATAAAATACGAAAAAGCCAGGAAAGGGCCTTTTTTTTTTTTTTTTTTTTAAATACGTACGAGGACTGGTTATTGTTTGTATTGTATTGTTTGTATTGACAGAATACAAACAGCCAGTACACTTCTATTAGCTGCCCTATAGAAGTGAATGGAGAGCGTTGAAATACCCTGTTCTAGATTATCACCCCAGGGGAGCATAGAGCAACGAACATATTTCGCTACTATTTGGACTCATATCATGGCCAGGTAACAGCACAACCCAAAGTTCAATTGTGCTTTTTTTTACGTATCCTAGATGTGAGGCCTTATTGCCAGCTGATTCTACGAGTAGCCCAACACATCTGAATGACCATTATTTGCTTCACAGTAGCCAGTAGAACTGCTACAACAGTCACAACCACTGATACAGGAGAGAGAGGGATTAACAGAAGGTGCCATACACCCAATTCACGCGAGACGCCCTCTTGGAATTATACGAAACGAAAACGAGGCTGAGGTGGGAAAATACAGGAAGTGTTTGAGCGTAGCAGTATTTCAGGCCATTGTAGCCTACTGTATATTGACTAGTTGCCCAGTTTTTTGTTGTTCCTGAGACACTTGTCGTGTACTTTAAACAGCCAAACAAGAGTAGGGAGGTCGAACGTTCTGCCTGCAATGTAATCACAATGGGCATTCCACACACAAAACAAAAAACTAAATTGACGTCTGGGCTCATTTCAACATGTCATTTAACAAGGAAATCTACTAAACGAGAGTAGATTAAGCTATTCATTTGTTTCAGAAGTGTACTTACACTTCAACAATGTTATTTTTTTTACTTTAGAAGCCAGAAATTATTATGCTAATTTGACTCTGTTTACGAGCATTTGTGCCTATACTTAACGCTGTACCGAAATCAATGGGGTCATTATAAAACATCCAGCCACATTGAAGTCGTTAATACACATTTTATTACAAAAAAACTCACTGTGAAATGTTTTAGGTGTTAATAGATCGGTATGTATCGATACTTTCGTCTATTTAGGTGTCCTGAAAACGTTACATGTGCTGCGCGTCCTGCAGGATTCGGAATTCTACAGCCACTTCAGAAGCAAAATGGCACTAAAAAAATAAGGCGCTCGCCACCTTATTCAAAATAACCCCAGAAGGGATTTTGTAATAGTGAAATTAAATTGTAGCCAACCCCTGTCTTGACATCATGCCGATTGTTCAAATCCGATTGGTCCAAGATATGTTGGCAAAGAGGCGCTCTGAAATGTTTTCTGATGTAGCTAGGTCAGTAAACTCCAGATGAACAACGACATTTTTACATGTAGATCTTCATCAAAATCTCGTCTACAGTATGGTATAATGCATTTTAATATTGAGAATGGGTGTTTTTTTTTAAATTAACATGAAAAGGGAACATGCACCTTATAGATTCCGAGTCCAAAAACAGAGAATGGAAGGTGGCGCTTTAAACACTTTATTTATGACTTTTTAAATTCTGTTTGCTGTGTAATTGGTTCTACAAAACAACATGCAACATACAGCTTCCAATCAAAGGCCCCCACCCCCTACCCTTTTACAGCTTTTACCCTACCCATAACTGTTGCTGTTAATATTTAAAAAAATTATTTCTGCTTGGGACCCAAGAAGAGAACAACACTGAAAACATGGTTGTCTGTAGACTAGATACGTTAAAATTACATTTGCAATTGTGTGCCTTGTGTAGATATAATTCTCTTTTGATAAGAAAGTAGGTGGCTCTGAAAAGAGCCTTTGGGGTGTGCAATAAGACCATCAGAGCTGTAAGGACAGGGCTGTGTAAATGTTGTCAAGAAATAGCCTGTTACCCTCTAAATTTAAATGTGTCCCATCACTGTCTAAATGATTTAAGCCAATGTTAGGATGCATAATGCAACCCATACCCATGTCTGACAGAAAGCCAAACATGGCCCCGTTTAGCCGTCGTCTGGTCCTTTCAAGGCCATATCCGGTAGTCGCGGTCTGACCCCGTCAGTTCCAGCGAGGGAGGATGTCCGAAAACATCAATTTGGTTTTGGGAAATAGCTAATCGATTTCCCTGATGTCTGTCTTCATGCGCCGCATTAGGCTGATCCTTGTATTTCCGTACGTGCCAATGCTGTTCCCACCGAGGTGAATCACCATCACATCTGGGTCGTCGCGGATGTCAGCCCGTTTCGAGCGGAGAAGAGGCATTAAGTGTTCCCACCTTCTGCCCCCTCTGCCAGCCCAGGTGATCTGGCAATCTAGCCCCAGGTTCTGGTCCAGTCCAAATGCTCCTAAATGCGCCTGCAGCTTGGCGATAAGCGAGCTCCCGATGATCCAAACGCGTGGTAATGAGCAATCGGTCACGCTGTCAATAGAAATAAAAACTAACGTTTTGTGGCGCAAATACTGTATTTATAGCTTTATTATGCAATCGCTATTGGCTAAATTATCTCTATGCTAACCCACGATTGGATAGACTGTCCTCAAGTTGTGAATGGTCGAATGCATTACCTGAACAAAGCCAATAGGGTTTAATAAACAAATTATGAAATAGCCGCGCATTGTCAAAATGGGTCAGACCCAGACGCATTAAGTAGGCTAATCAATGTTACTGTTGCGAATACAGTGGAATTCTGAAGCCGCAGGACCCGCCAAGTTTGAAACTGAGACGTTTGGCACGTATGGCATTTTGGGAGTACATATTTAATTAAATACAACACGCCATAACAATATATGTGAGTAAATGTGTAGAGTATATTAGTTTTCCTGTACGAATACCATAAAATGCTGCAATGAATATGTTCATATTGTTGCCTTCCACTGACCCTTCTTCTGGCATACGAACGCTAGCATAAAGGAGAATTCATATTAACTGGTTATACCGGCTAAATGTTACTGATATGTGGTTATATTTGAATATTTCAGTAACAGCTACGTTCGTAACAAGCAATACGAACACAACACAATCGCAAGCCAGGTAAAGACAGAATGAGCCGTTTGCCCCGTCTTGCACTTCGCTTTGACGTCTGCCAGGAGATAGCTAGCGTTACCGACCTAGCTAACAAGCTATAAGACCAATACGCGTAGCGGACACCTTCGCAGCACCCGCGGTGCGGGGGTTCCCCCGGGCACGGAGGGCCATAGTCTGATTTATTCATTTGAGATTTTAATATTTGACTCTAAGCTATGTGTTGATAGACAAGCAGGGGCTACAAGGCAAAAAGACAACTAACGTTAGCCTCACACAAAATGCGCAGCTGAATAAAGCTACTGAAAATATCACTCTGGTCACTGCTGAAGCAAGTTGGAGAGTGTGGATTCAGATTGAGTGGGACACTTAAAAGCTTGTGGCTACATTACAGTGTCAATGAAAGGCAATCACAACAATTGTTATTGTGTTATTGCTCAACGTCTACTTCACATTAAATAATAGTTTTATTGGTGTGCCATCATAGTTGTGGGCGTGTTGTTAATTTTCAAACTGCCTGGCACAAGAAAGTTAATTTTAAGCATGATGACAAATTAAATATTTTTTTTAAATGATAAGGCTGACATTCTGTCAATTATTATGTAAAAATCTAGCTTATAGTCTTAAAATGAATCACTTTTGGCAAAGTATTAAAATATAATTAAAATTAGTATATATCCCTATCAGATTTCATGAAAATCAAATTTACAGTTCTGTCTTAACCTGACATTGTTAGATAAAATGGGACAGTGGGTTTCAGGTAAAGTGGGACACTAGCCTACTTGTAAATAAAAAAACAGCAAAGAGAAAACATTTTATGAATAAAGATGCTAAAAAAAAGAATACGCTATTATTAATTTGTTATTAAGGTGAATAAATACCTAAATATGTACATAAATACAGGCCAAATTGTAGCAGCAGCTCCCATCTTAAATCAATTACAGAAAATAGTGCACCCACACAGCAAGTTAAGGGAAAGAGAAGAGGGAAGTGATGGGAATAAACAAAATAAAGAAAGGTGAGCAGCACACAGGTAGCAAGGGAGGAAGACTTAATCTGTGGAGGGAGGAAGAAATGAGAGGAGCAATAGAAGAATATCCAGAGCAAGTAGAGACAGGCCTGAGTCCTAAACTTAGATTTTTGCCAAGGGCTTTGAACATTACATTACATTCATTTAGCAGACGCTTTTATCCAAAGCGACGTACAATAAGTGCATACAGAGACATCATCAAGATCACTACAGAACAGACAAGACAAAGCACATCCTTCCCATAATGTAGCAGCTATCCCTAGTAATGAACGTTGACTGTAGTTCACAGTAAGCTGTGGGTAAATCAGCAATACTACACTTCTATTCTAAATACTATTATAAACTATAATAAACAGACAGGAAAACACAGGGAACTAGTAAACACAGGGAACTGATATTCCTAGGTTAGAATATCAGTCAAGGTGGAGTCTGAAGAGGTGTGTCTTCAGGCCTCGACGGAATGCAGGCAGGGTTGGAGTAGAACGTAGGGGAATGGGAAGTTCATTCCACCACTGAGGAGCTAAGGTGGAAAAACTCTGCAGTCAGGACGAGCGAGAGCCTTTGACACGGAGGGGGGGAAGTGCCAGTCGCCCTGCTGTAGAAGAGCGAAGTGGTCGAGCAGGAACATAGTTCTGGATTAAGTCCTGCAGGTAGGCGGGGCCTGTCCTATTGGCTGCAGTGTAGGCCAGGGTCAGAACTTGGAACCTGATCCTGGCTGCAACTGGCAGCCAGTGGAGTGACCTCAGCAGGGGGGTTACATGGGAAAATTTCGGGAGGTTGAACACAAGCCGGGCAGCTGCATTCTGGATCAGTTGAAGAGGCAGAATGGTGCAGGCTGGTAGGCTTGCGAGCAGGGAGTTGCAGTAGTCCAGGCGTGAGGTGACCATGGTCTGGACAAGAAGCTGGGTGGAGTAGGTGGTCAGGTACGGTCGAATCCTCCTGATGTTGTACAGGAGGAACCTGCAGGTCCGAGCCGTCGCCCTGATGTGCTCTTTGAAGTCCAGCCGGTCGTCCAGGACCACCCCCAGGTTCCTTGCAGAGCGGGAGGCAGCCACCACGGTCCCGTCAACGGTGATGGAGAGGTCATGTAGTGGGGAGGTCTTGTATGGCATGAAGAGGAGCTCTGTCTTGTCAAGGTTGAGCTTCAGGTGATAGGTAGCCATCCACTCAGAGATGTCAGTCAGACAAGCAGATATCCTCTCCTTAACCTGTGGGGTAGAGGGAGGGAAAGAGAGGAAGAGTTGAGTATCATCAGCATAGCTATGGTATGAGAAGCCATGTGAATGAATTACTGAGCCAAGAGACTTAGTATACATAGAGAACAGCAGAGGACCCAGTACAGATCCCTGCGGGACTCCTGTAGACGGATGGGGAGCAGAGACGGAACCCTTCCAGGAGACTTGGTAGGATCTATCAGTGAGATACGATACAAACCAAGAGAGGGCAGTTCCAGAAATGCCCATCTCAGCGAGTGTGGAGATCAGGAGTTTGTGGTTGACCGTGTCGAATGCCGCAGACAGGTCAAGGAGAATCAGAACAGAGGAGAGAGAGGAGGCTCTAGCAGTGGCGAGTGCCTCCGTCACAGCCAGGAGAACATCGCAAAATCCACGCTCCTTGACTGGGGGAAAGGGTGAGAGATATACATTTCAGAAACTGTTTCCATCTTTCACTTAGATTTAGCCTAGTAAAGTCACCCCCATCCCCTTTCTTATACCGTTGAGGTTGGAAGTTTACATACACTTAGGTTGAAGTCATTAAAACTAGTTTTTAACCACTCCACAGATTTCATGTTAGCAAACTATAGTGTTGGCAAGTCAGTTAGGACATCTACTTTGTGCATGACACAAGTAATTTTTCCAACAATTGTTTACAGATTATTTCACTTTTAATTCACTATATCACAATTCCAGTGGGTCAGAAGTTTACATACACAGTTGACTGTGCCCTTAAATTTCTAATATTCAGTCGCATATCCTTTGCATGCCATGACTTCCTGATGTATGTCACCCAACAACATCAAAAGACTCTTGATATCTTATTTTCTGGTACTCTTACAAGCGATATTATAACGTCTTTGCATTTGAATGGATCTCTATGGGAATTTGGGGGGTGGGACAAGATTTAGCTGTAAATTACACTGGAACAGTATGGAAACACATGGTTGGCTATAGGCTACAAGACCTCCAATATTATTTTACACACACACACATTTATTTACCATTTTACGCAAAAAAAAAACTTTAAATACTATGTAGATTTACAAGATTTGCAATGCACCCCTATGAACCCCCATAGGCCTGATAATGTGTCGAAGTAGTCTAAAAACTGTAGGAGGAGATAGGTCTACAAAAAGTGTCCAGAATAAAAATAATAAGAATAAGTATGGACGATAACAATAGTTTGCTTCGCTAAAGCAAGCTAACTAATAATGATCTGTCGTAGGCTTTTTCTTTTGCAAAAGTATTGTCTTTTTTAAGTCTTTTTTGATATGCAAAGATTGCTGGGATATATGCCTGTGTGGCCTGCTATTGTTGTTGTCCAATGGCATGTGTCTATTTTATCATGTCTTGATGCAGAATGATGTAACCATGGCTATTAATTTTGGCGGTGAAATGTGACTATTTTTAGGTTGTTTTGGAAGTGAAATTATTTGAACATCAGTCAGCTAGTATAGTCAGGAAGATAGGAAAGAGAATTCCAAGCTTCAACGAAGCGATCAAGACAAGTGAATGAAAATGCCTTATAAATACAGAAGTGGATCTCAGTTGAGAAAACGGACCAGCAGAAAAGGTTGCCAAAGGTTGTTGCTAAAAAACAGTAGGCTATAGGCCAGGAGAGACTGAATGGACTGTCTAGCCCTGGACCTGAACTTGGAGATGATTGTAGCCTACACAACGCATGGCTCAGGTTGGCGAAGGTGTGTTTAGTAAGTCTTTTTGATTTTGAAAACTGCTTATTACGAATAAGAAATTGGTTGTAGCTTTGTTACATTTTTCTGATGTCTACATTATAGAAATCTTGGCTAAATCCGTTTTTCGATCCCTTGGTGTCAGATATTTGGGGATATCAATCCCTGTAGCTTTTGAATGTTTGAGGAGAGCGAACGTGTCAATGCAGTAACATGGGGATTTTTTATAAGATGATTATTAGTTAAGTTAGTAGGCTATGGTTAAACGTTGTGTAGTGTTTGGCTGTAGCAATACCAGTGATTGAGTCTGGTACATCTGTACATTAATAACATAGCATATTGCAGGCTTTCATAGCTTAGCCTAATACATTCCGTGCTGCCGCTCCAAAGCTTCTTTGCTGTGCTTTTGGTCTGTTTTTGGTGAGAGAGGGGCAGGTAAAAATAAGACACTTCTAGAAACTTCTAACAAAAACATGGTCATCATGGCACAGGCCGTCCGAATTGATGGATGAGATTACAGAGAAGCCATGCAAATGGTGTATTAGCCGACATACTTAAGAAGAAACAAATCCCATCCAAAAAGGGATATAGCCTATATATAATTGTATCTATTATGATACTGTAACAATGACGTAACGTTATTTAGTTAACTGAACTTATTAGTAGAGGCTAACCTAACATTTTAAAACTAAAATATTCACAGAAATATTGTTGTTCTCCCTTCTCCCTTCAAAACTCACTAGAATTCACTGCTTTAAAATCTGTTCTGCAACAAAAAAAAAGAAATCTCATAATGATATGTACCAAGTCCTATGAGCATATTAGCAGAAAATCCAATATGGCAGACTTTCATGATATTTTGCATGCAAGTACAGGGAATACTCACACCAAATCTGGTGTGAATTTGACAAATGGTGTGGGAGATATTACATTTAAAGTTTCAAGTCTCTACGATTTACCATCTCATGGTAAATTTGGCAAATACGCGAGATAAATAAATAAATAAAACCATAGGAAAACAATAAGGTTTTAGCCCTACGGGCTCAAACGCTAATAATAATTAAAATATCTACAAACTCTATTGGGTTACCGGACCCTTCGGGCCCATAACCCTAATAACGTTAGCCAAACAAGCACACCATTTTTTCAGCCAGACATTTAGGGCACTGAGCCAGCTGAATTTCTCACTGCCACGGTTTAAAACCGGAAACGGTCCTGAGATCACAAGCTTGCAAATGGATTTGATACAGTTATAGGCCTGTAATGAAATAAAATTGTTCTGTATAACTTCAGATTTTCTCAACCTGGTGTAATTTCTGCCTGCATGAATGATTCATCTTCGGAGTGTTTTTTAATGGTCGCTGGAGCTTGATGTTGTAGCCTATGTTATCCACTCTCACACCAGGAAAGCAGTAGGCTACACATTAATCCTTAAAACCACTGCCAACATTTATGTTGCAAACATACACTGCCTGGCCAAAAAAAAGTTGCATAGTGCCCACTGTACAAGCCTCTGGAGGCAGTCTTATGATCTGGGATACCTGAATGTACTGAATGACCAGGTTATCTCATCAATGGGCATATTCTAAGATGACAATGGCAAGATTTATCGGGCTCAACTTGTGAAAGAGTAGTTCAGGGAGCATGAGGAATCATTTTCACACATGAATTGGCCACCAGAGTCCTGACCTTAACCTCATTGAAAGTCTTTGTGATGTGCTGGAGAAGACTTTACGGAGTGGTTTGACTCTCCCGTCGTTAATACAAGATCTCGGCCAAAAATGAATGCAACTCTGGACGGAAATAAATGTTGTGACGTTGCTTAAACAATGCCACGACAAATGCACGCCGTAATCAAAGCTAAAGGCGGTCCACCTAAATATTAGAGTGTGCGACTTTTTTTTTTGGCCAGGCAGTGCAGAATCCCCAATTACAACTGCGTTCATCGAAGACGGCAGTAACGATGAGCCAGGTACATGCAGACCCCTTTTTTCTTAGCAGACGCTTTTATCCAAAGCAACGTAGCTTACAGTATATAAATGCATGCATTATGAAGCAGGGGTCGATGTTGGGGTGCTTAGGACTTCAAAACGATTACAAAAGTGTTCAGTTAATCGATATAACACTGCCGAATTACTGTTACCATCCATATAGAACAATGCATGTAGCTGAAAACAGTGGCTGCACGCAATATAATTAAGTAAACAAATAAATTGTTGGATTTACTTTTAAAAAAATATTTTTAAATCATTATTTACGATCTACCTAATAAAATCCTGTACGGTGTTGAACACAATATTATTAAGTAGCCTATATGTGACATCTTCAACCAGTTGAAGTCATGTACTTAATAGTAGCCTATTACGTGCAACCACTCAAATTATAATTTTTTTTTGAGTGCATCTGTCACATGCTGGAAGGATGTGGCCAAGAAGGAGATTGTAACCTGGAGCACTGGTACACTGCGGAGAGTTCATTTGTGCTTCCTAATAATTTCGGAGCAGCTGAGTTGACACAAGTACAAAGTCGTCTCTCTGTGAAATCGAATATGATCCAGACACTGTATCAATTAATCCATCTAACATTGGTCTGGTATGATATAGACGGTTTGTAATATCCATTTATGCGAAAGATGCTGTACTTTTCATAATAAATAATTGGTGTGCTAGACATAAACCACCTTTTTTTGTTGTTGAACAAAGCAGAAAAAAATTATCAAGTAAAAACTCTGAATCCGCTTATCTTGCAGACACGCCTCGTTTTCATCAAATCTCCACCTTGCACGCATATATACTGGAGAGACGCTTAAAACAGCGGATAAGCCAAATGTCTGAATCACAAATACAAATACACACGTTGCTAATGCTAGCACAACTCTAAAGTAACTGGTAGCATCCACTTGCAAACGCACTTAAACACTCCAAAGTGCACCCAAAGCAAATAAAATACGACGCCAGTCTATCGGGGTTATTTTGAGTGTTTGTACCATCATTTTGTCAAACTATCGTTGAATCCTTTACTTTGTGCTGACCTATATTCTCTGTGGAAGTACGGCGGCGGAGCGAACGTGGCCATTGCAACTTGTTGCTTTTCTTTGTTGTTGCAGTCGACCAGTGTAGGCACTACATTCGTAGGTAACGTAAAGTATCTCTCCGCCGCCGTACTTCCACAGAGAATATAGGTCAGCACAAAGTAAAGGATTCAACGATAGTTGCTAAGCAGAATTACAGGAGTAAGTGCCATTTGCACATGATTATTTCAACTCTTGTGGATGTGTATGGTTTATTAAACTGAATGGAAGTAAGCAAGAGTCAAACTGTATCACACAGTGAGAAATTACCTGATTAAACTATTTTTCTAAAACGGTATACTAACTAAACAGGAGTTTTTGTTTGTTTTTATCTCTGTTTCTATAAATATATTGAATTCCTTAGCTTGATTTAAATGTATTTAAGAATTAATGTTGACACAAATGCAGAAGATACAGATCCTTTCCAAAAAATTTGAATATCATGGAAAAGTTTTTTTTTCCCCATAATTCCATTCAAAAAGTGAAACTTTCATAGATTATAGATTCATTACGCACAAAGTGAAATATTTCTAGCCTTTATTTGTTTCATTTTTCATCATTTTGGCTTACAGCTCCAACAACAGTATTTCAAGAAATTTGAATAGTGTGTCGAAAATCAGCATTTACTTCAGTTATTTCAGAGAATGAGTGGAGTGGCTTGACTCGAGGAATCTGACAGTTGTAGCCCATGTCCCGGATACGTCTGTACGTGGTGGTTTTTGAAGCACTGACTCCAGCCTTAGTCCACTCCCTCTGCATCTCTGCCAAATTTTGGAATCGTCTTTGCTTGACAATCCGCTGAAGCCTACGGTCATCTCTTTTGCTTGTGCACCTTCTCCTGCCACATTTTTCCCTTCCACTAAACTTTCTATTGATATGCTTGGACACTGCACTCTGTGAACAGCCAGCCTCCTTAGCGATGACCTTTTGTGGCTTATCCATCTTCTGGAGGGTGTCAATGATGGTCTTCTGGCCAATTGTCAAGTCTGCAGTCTTCCCCATACTGAACCAAACTGAGATAAACTTTGCAGGTGTTTTGAGTAAATTAGATGATAGTGTGACACTCAGTCTAAAACATTCATTCTCTGAAATAACTGAAGTAAATGCTGATTTTCGACACACTATTCTAATTTCTTGAAATACTGTTTTGGGGGTTTTCTGGAGCTGTAAGCCAAAATTATGAAAAATGAAACAAATAAAGGCTAGAAATATTTCACTTTGTGTGTAATGAATCTATAATCTATGAAAGTTTCACTTTTTGAATGGAATTATGGAAAAAAAAAAAACTTTTCCATGATATTCTAATTTTTTGGAAAGGATCTGTATATGGGGCATTCATTGTGTTACGATAAAATGTATTTATCGTAGTGCATTTATATTTCTTATTGTGAAGCTGTGATTATGGCAGTATTTTTCCAGTAATTGTAGTTTGAACATAAATATTCATGAAGCATTTTTAAATCAAGCCATTTTATTTCATTTTATTTTCCCAGATACCACTTGAAAGATGTAATTGTGGGCAAAATATACTTCCTGTTGGTAAGAATTAAGATCCAACATATGGAGCTACAATTGATCAAGAAAGAGATGACTGGAATAGGTGAGACTTTCAACAGAAAATGTGAAAACATTTGACATGGTGACAAGAGTTGAAAATTATGTTTGTTGGATTGTAATTCTATGGGGACTAAGGGTTGGATTCAGGGATGGTCAGCTTAAGTCATGCGCTAAAGTGCCTCTCCTGCGTGCTTTTACTCGGGGTGATCTATGCCGTATTCTAACTTATGCTACTACTTATGCTACTTATTCTAGCTCCGTGGGTGCTTATCTCAAATGTGGGTGGCACAGGGCATGATATTCTTGCACTTGCCCGCTGGGTTGCCAGCTTTCTACTAAAAAATGTTTGTGGGGGTATGCATTTTCAACGTGTCAGTGGCAGTGCCTTTAATAACGACATTTTCCTTTGGAGTGCATCTGTCGCACACTGGAAGGATGTGGTCAGGAAGGAGAGATATTGTAACCTTATGGAGCACTGGTACACTGCGGGGAGTTAATTTGCGCTTCCTAATAAATTTTGGAGCAGCTGAGCTGACACAAGTACAAAATCTTCTCTCTGTCAAAGCGAATATGATCCAGATACTGTCTATGAATTAGTCCATCTAATATTGCTCTGGTATGATATAGACAGTCAATCATACATTTACATATTTTTCTTTTTATGACAGCTCTTTGATAATTGCAAATGGCTAGGCAAAGGAAAATAAGACAAATATTACGTTCAAATAACATGCACTCCATTCTAATATCCATTTATGCGAAAGATGCTGCATTTTTCATAATCATCTATTGGTGGTGCTAGACATAAACCACCATTTGTTCAGATCAAAGTTGAGTGGAAAAAAATTAAAGTGAAAATTCTGAATCCGCGTATCCGGCAGACACGCCTTGTTTTCATCAAATCAGGCCCCGCGTGCGTATACACTACCTTTCAAAAGTTTGGAATCACTGAGACATTTTTATGTTTTCGAAAGAAATTGATACTTTTATTCACCAAGGTAGCATTAAATTTATCAAAAAATACAGTATATACTTATATTTCCATAGAGTTCAATAGGAAAAGGTGTCAGGAGAAGCAACCCTTAAAGTGATCCATCCATATCTACTGCATATCTGGCAGCAGAGTGATGATTTGATACCTCAGACCCTCAATGACTTATGGCCATTTAGCCGACCATGTCTTCCATACTATTCCCGTGTAATTTACAGCTAAATCTAGTCCCACCCCCAAATTTCTATAGAGATCCATTCAAATGCAGATTTATCATTTTGAGTACCTGAAGAGTACCTGAAAATAAGATATCAAGAGAGTTGGGTCAGTGACATCAGGAACTCATGGCATGCAAAGGATATGTAACCAAATATTAAATATGATGACTTCATTTAAATTTGTGTTAATTACTTTTGGTGCCCTAAAATAAGGGGACTATAAAAATGGCTAAAGTAGAATTAGAATGAAATAGTAGTTTGTAACATTATCAATGTCTTGACTGTATTTTTTGATCAATTTAATGCTATGAAAAATAGCTTAAGCTAAGTGGAATTTCGGGAGTTTCGGATTTTATGGCCCTAAGTGCATTTTCTTAAAAGGGGCTTCCCGGACAAAGCAGCTTCACTGGTCAATTGCTGACTGAGAAAATTTGCTTCAGGAAATTTTCTAGGGTTGCCATTCAATATTGTTGAAGTACAGATAATTACTATGGGAATAGTTACTACTCTTGTTATGGATTACATTTATTGTTTTATTTCAATTATAAGCTCTTGTCACCTTGTCTTGGTTTGCTGTTTTAAATTCTAGATTAAACGTGTCTTGTTGGAAAAAAACAGAAGCATTAATCACTGAAGGTCAATGGTATATTGATGCATTTTATTTTCTTTCCAGGACCTAGTTCAACAACTGAAACGGAGACCATTGCAAAATATGAGATCATGGATGGAGCTCCAGTAAAAGGTGTGTACATTGTGTAGCCAGGTGGAACCATTAGTAATGGTGATGTTTCAGGTAGGAAGCATTAGGTGTGGCACACATCCTGTAGCAGGTACATAAATAGCCCTCTTGATTGACACGCAGATCCTTTTACATTGTTTGAAACACTAAGACGCTGTCAGCCCGGCTGCATTCCACATGTAACTTGAGTAGCCTTAATTGGTGAAGTAGCCTGTATGCTGTTGGTCAAGCCATTGTGAAGGGATTGTGAATTGCCTTGTATATTGGACCGTGTTTGCCACTGTTGAGTCTGTGTTTGGCCACTGCTTTAGTAACCATTAGGTTTGCCTTACGTCGTAAAAAGGTTTCTTTAAGCTAGAAAGCACTGTTGCATTTTTTGATGCGCTGGAATCCATTGTAATGAAAGCATTTTAATAGAAGGGATTTTCATAAAACTTTTTAGTGCCATTGAGACTGACTATTTTGGTCGGTGACAAATGCCCTATGTTGTATGTTATTTTTTAATCCAACTTGCCTCTTGTTGAATCATTTTAATGATTTTTGTCAAAGTAAACTTTACTTTTTTTATATATTTCTGCCTATTTACCTATTAAGAGGTCCAGGACCTGCTCATGTAACACTGTAAAAGTGTTACTGTTGTCAAGTGTTACAATTGTGTTGTGAATGATACACAATATCAATCCTTGCTCTTCCAGGCTGTGCTCAAAAATTATGAATGATACATTATTGCTATACATTTTGACAAAA
Source organism: Synaphobranchus kaupii (assembly GCA_029718625.1). NCBI lineage: Eukaryota > Metazoa > Chordata > Actinopteri > Anguilliformes > Synaphobranchidae > Synaphobranchus > Synaphobranchus kaupii. Next base: position 79,543,532 of record CM056379.1, read on the forward strand.
CATCAAGTCAAAAATACCAGTGGAACTAAACGGTTGTTATTTCAATTGGAAAGCAAGATTTTTATAGAACAATATCAAAAAGGCAACTTCTTTCTCTGTACATTAGATGGCAATATAAATTTTTATTTTGGCCTAATCAGAATCTAGAGGTGCGTTGTCCTCTGGTCCTCCCAATACAGTGAATTTGTACACCAAAGACTAAAAATTAAAGATGATGGGGGCCGCCGCGGTGGTACAGCGGTAAAAGCGGCAGTTTTACTCCGAGGATCAGGGTTCGCGCCCCGGTCCTGCCAGATCCGAGTATGGCCGGTGCCTGAGCGGTAATTGGCGCCTGCTCCCGGGATGGAGGGAGGGACTCGGCGAAATTCGTTGCACACACGAAAGGCCCCAGGCGAGTAGGATTGTGGTCAGGAGCATGAGAAGTCGCGCCCTGAAGAGGACGTGGCCCCCTCCTTCCTACCACCGACTGACGGGGTTGTGCAGAGGCGATTTCAAGCGGTTGAAAAGATAAGATTCCAAACTAGCTAGCTATTTTTGGTAAAAATCTGAAGTTTCTTTTAGTATAATTTTACCTGTGTTGGCCATTTTTTGCCATTTTAAAAATGACAGATAAACATAAACAGCTGTGCACCTTTGCTATCTCCATTTGTGCCGTGCCATCTAGCTAAATTTAAATATAGACAAGATGCCTTGTAACTTGACAAGAAACCATGTAGGTTAATTGAAATTGCAACTTTGTGATGCCATTAACTTAATTACTTTTACTGGGCTACTGTACCTACCTTGCAAACGCCAAGTTTTTAGTTAGCTAATTGTCTATATCGTACATAAATACAAACAATTATTAGCCACGTATATAACCCTTTAAAACACTGCCATTCTGTGTCTTTCTTTGAGGTAGAATGTATGTGTGTTTGCATGTATTGTGTATGTATGTCTCTCTAGATTTACTTATCTTATGGTCTCATTAATTACTTGCATTATCATCATCAGTTAGCTACTCATAACAAACTAAAAAAATAAATGATAGCTCAACAAAAAACGTACAAAAATGCCAAGTTACTCACGCATAGGCTACAATTCACTGTAAGTAATTCATTAAAACTTGCAAAAACTAGGCTTGCTGTTAAAATATTGATATCAACATGAACTAGCTCTATTCCAAAGCAATGCTACCCAAACTTTCATAAATTATTTCATGTAACTTGGCCCTGTGTTTTTTCATTTTGTCATCTCAAGAGGATGTGTTCATTCAGACTTTATGTGCCACATCAAAATGTCAAATGGCAATCATTTTTCGTGGAAATAATCTGCAATTCTGATGTGTTACACTTGGATATGAAAAAGAAAAATGACTACACTGAACAATTGTCTGCATTCAGTGCTTTGGGTCTATGAAAAGCACAGGATGAATGAAATGCATAATTCGGGGACCGAGCAGCGCAGCTGCGGGTACCCTTTTTTTTTTGTTTGGATCATTTTTTTTCTCTCTCCTTTCACCTACCATTCCTGTGAGCTGGTTTGGCCTAGCATCACCGAACTTGGCAGGCTTGTTGGGATGGCCAAACTCTTGGATCCTTTAAATTATGACGCAGATTGAACACCTGGTGGCGCTGTAGTGCACGTGACAAAATTTTGACATTGACACGCCCACTGCCGGCGCCCCGTTTGACCTAGAGTCACAACATTTGGTGTACATGTCCCTCTGCTCATGTCGAACAAATATGCCTCAAGGACCCATAAAGTCCGCCATATTGGATATTCCGCTAATTAGCATTTTTGTGAAACGCTTAAAATGCTACTCCTCCTACAAAATGTGACCAATTTGCACGAAACTTGGTTGGTCGACTCGTCAAACGGGCCTCCATACATGCATTACTTTTCTAACGCCTTCGTCCAAAAATGACCGAATGACGAGCCAATTAATTTTCAGTGGGGGTGGCTTATCACAAAAATGCTAATAATTCCAACCCTGTGACAGAAAGTATTGAAACTTGGTAGGTCAATTAAAAGTAACATCAAGACTTCACCCCTCCAGTTTTAACCCAATCGAGCCACGTGGTGGCACTATAGAGATATATTGGCAGGTATGTTGCGGCTTGGTGGGGCATTCCCCATACCTATACAGCACCGAGAGTTTGGCACTAGAGGTCTTCACGGGTCCACCCGAAACGAATACCCGAGACCCGAGCGGGCACGGGTCCAAAATTATGACTTGTCTCACGGTTACGGATCGGAACTGATATACAGTAATAGCCGTGGGTCTCGGGTAAGCACATGTGAAACTGATTTGCCCGTATGGACCCGTGAGGATCCGATCACCTTTTCTTTAGATTCTGTAATATTATTCCATATTATATTATGTAATACTGTAATATTCTGTACTGTATACTGTAACATTGTCTGCTCTCGCATCTTTGATGACATGTACCAAGTGCTGAGCACTGCGCGTGCTTATTGTCTTTCATACTGTTTCTTATAGGCTACTGAAGGAGGCCGTTCTCAACATATCCCACCAGGCCAGAGAGTTTAGTTTATTTGAACTTCGGAAAAACAATTTTTTCATATACTATCGCAAATAAAGGTTCATAGTTTTAGTTTCATCTTCTTAGTTTTTAGCCTATTGGTTTTTGATTTCAGGCTATTTTGTAGGCTAGCTACAATTTGCCATGTATAGGCTAATTTACGATCTGTAGACCATTTTTTCATTATTATTATCATTATATTACTACTATTATTGCCCATTTATTTATTTATCCAAAGCCTTGAAGAATGCAAGTGTTATGTTGCACGTTAACTGTTGAGCCATCGTTGGCTAGCTAAAGTTGTAGGCTACTTTCTTGTTGCTTTTCGTTAAAGTTATAGGCTATATATATCTTAATGTTGTAATCAGACTAACATGATTATCACCGTGTTGTGTTTATTAGTCTAATATAAGCTACAGATGTAGTTTTTAGGCCTTTTTGTCGGTAATATAATATTGCAGTGCATTCGTTTATTACTTTATAACGGATTTCTTCCGTTCTTTCTCGGGTATGAAAAGCTATATATTTGGATGACTTGTGCAAATGTAAGTTGTGTTTCGTTGTGAAAACATCACTAGGCCTATATTTCCCTACTACGATTTCTGCTGATTTTGGACTTTGAAATAGGCTATAGGCTACTGTCAAATTTTATTGAATTGCAAGCGAGAAGCCATCCGGTGGTCGACTCGGCACACAGCAGGGTCTGGCAATTGAACGGTGGGATGAGGATTGTTTTACGAGGCCTAACAGCTAAAAACATAACACAAAATTATTATTTCCATAGCCTACGAAATATGCACTGAACCGTAACAAATTACTTATTAAATTGATGGTTACATTATTGCTTGTTTGTAATAGCCGTTTGTCGGTGCATGTTGCCGCCGAAACGTCTCTCTCTCTCTCTCGTCGGGTCCTGTTCTGAACCGGTCTGATTTCCCTCGGGTCCAATTCGGACCAGGTATGGTTTTCTTTGGTTCCAATTCGGACCGGGTCTCTGTATTTTGAAAATTAATTTATGCACGTCGGGTTCGGGTATGACATCCACGGGTCCGTTTCGGAACGGGTCCAACTTTTGGACCCGTGAAGACCACTATTTGGCACTTTTCAGGGTATCCTACAGAAAGAACCACAATGACAACAGACTCTCAGCCCTTAAAGGTATACTATGTAGTTTCAGAACACCAGATGGCGATACAGAGCACGTAGGAGAAAAGGGCTCCCCCGAAAATTGCTTATCACGTGTTCTTCTCAGACACGCACGACAACACACAAGCATTGTGGTGACGTTTCACGCATTTTCTCTGACCGTGGACTCAATTCAATTTGCTTTATTGGCATGACAAGACATTGCATCTGTATTGTCAAAGCATACTGCATTAAAACAGTCGAAGACATACATTTATGTTTTATTAACCTTTATTTTAGCAGGGGGGGACCCACTGAGACCGAAATCTCTTTTCCAGGGGGGCCCTGCGGCAATACAAAGTTAAAAGCAATACAAAGTTAAAAAGCATAAACAAAGCACATATACAGTATAACACATAAAACTTACATACATAACATACATACACATACAAACATTTCAAGAACAATTACAAATGCTCTTTTTTCCCCATATTTCAACCACTAGCTCTTTAAAAATCTTATAAGACACCAGAGAAGATAATTTAGTTGCATCTTGGAATTCATTCCATATAAGGGGTTCTGAAACACTAAAAGCAGCTTTGCCCCATTCAGTCTTATATCTGGGTGTTTTTAGGGTGATACAATCCTGAGATCTAGTGGCATAGTTTGAGAAGTTAAATGATAAAAGACTGGATACATACAGAGGGAGCTTAGCAAGTAAAGATTTGTAAATAAATAATATATAATGCAGCTTCCTCCGTAGATCTAGAGAGAACCAACCAACAGTATGATACAGGGTACAATGATGAGTTAGGAACCCAGCGCCCATAATAAATCGCAGAGCACTATGATAAACGGCATTCAATGGCTTCAAACAGAGGCTGAGGCATGCATATAAAGTGTATCACCATAGTCGATAACTGACAATATTGTCGCCTGCACAATCCTTTTTCTCTTGCCCATAGAGAGACATGACTTATTCCTATAAAGGAAGCCCATTTTTGGTTTAAGCTTGTTTGCCAAATTTGTAACATGTGACCTAAAGGACAAATCATAGTCTAACCAGATACCTAAATACTTGTATTTATGGACACGTTCAATCTCAACATTGTTCAAAGTAGACAATTGTGCATCAGTGGGGTCAATGTTCTGTATAGAAAAGATCATAAACTTAGTTTTACTGGCATTCAGGACTAATTTAAGACTGGCCAGTGCCCTTTGCATAGTGTCAAAAGCATCCTGCAAGTATAAAAAAGCTTGTCTGCTAGTGGGCGCTGAGGAATAAAGTACTGTATCGTCAGCATAGAAATTAACATTACAGTTCTCTATTTTCGTAGCAATATTGTTTATATAAATTGTGAACAATAAAGGGCCCAGAATAGACCCCTGTGGTACCCCTTTATTGACCACCAGGCAGGGTGATCTCACCTCATCTGTTACCACAGCCTGAGTCTTATTAGTCAGGTAATCACGGAACCAATTGCAGGCATTATCATCTAGATCAATGGAGGATAATCTGTCTAATAAGATTGTGTGGTCGACCGTATCAAAGGCCTTTGATAGGTCAATGAATAGGGCTGCACATTTTTGACCTTCATCAATTGTATTTATAATGTCATTTATAACTAGGGTGGCTGCTCAGATGGTACTATGGCCGGGTCTAAAACCAGATTGAAACGGATTTACCGGATTTACAATCAGTGGAGCAGCAAGTCGTAAAATACTAGGGTCTAATTGATCCTCCCCCATGGATTTCTTTACATTTATAGCAAATAATGCATTTAATATCTCATCTTCTGTAAATATCCTAAAAGAGAAGAGAGCTCCAGTTTCTGAAAGGCAAGAAAAAGGCCGGCTACTACAATCAGTCTGTTAATTTAATACAGCAGCATGGTTTGAATTCTCAAAAATATTTCCTGCCGCTATGAAATGATGATTAAAGACATCGCCCATTTCTTGTTTGTCAAAAATAGGATACATCTAAATCTGAACAATACAAAACAGCAAAGACTAGAAACGAATGAACAGTAACCATACATGAAAACAAGAACTTTTCTTTGATTATGGATTTAGAAATAACAATAATGTAAAATAATAAAGTACAATTAAAAATAATAATTATCAATAGAAATGATAATAATGATGATGAGAACAACACATATGATCTTATAAAGTGAATATAATAAATATAAAAAAATTTAATTGGTTTATAATGATCTCTGTCGCTCACTGTCCCTAAGACGATGGCAGGCAGCTATATCTATATTGTGCTGCCAGGTCACAGCACGTCCTCTCCTCTCCTAAGAGGATGGGGAGTTTTTGGATGCCTGTTAAATTTTTTAATTGAGGGTATCTTTGATTTATTTTGGGAAAATATTTATTTCTGATTTGATTGTATTTTTCACATTTTGTGATAAAGTGCCGCTCCATCTCAACGATGTTTCTCCTCGCGGAGTTTGTTGACTCTATCACGGTCACTCTGATCAAACTGTCCTCTTCCCCTGGCCCTGCCTCGCCCACCACGAACACGATTGTCGCCTTGGATAAAAGCATCTGCTAAATGACTGTAATGTAATGTTTATGTAATGACTGCACCTCACCCTTAGGCTACTCTGGGGCTGCGACCACTGGATGTTGATGGCTACAGAATGAACCGAGCAGAATTACAAAATTATGATTTTTAATTATTTTATGAAAATGAACAGTGGTCAAATTTACAGAGCAATAGCTAAGATTACGAACTTATATGTTTTGAGCATGTAACGTAGTCTCCATTTAAATGATCAAGGTTTGGTCAAACATGATAAATAGACTAGCCTATTGTCAACAATAAACAAACATCACGACAATAGATAGCCTTAGCTATTGATAGCTGCTACATAAAAGAATGTCTTTTTATTGTAAAGGCTAAGAAATTTCACAATATTAACTGTAAATTGTTTGAATTATGAAGTCAGTAAGCCAACACCATCTGATACCACAACACAAAAGTGTTATTTGGCTAGCTCATTTCTATTAAAATGCTTTGGCCTAGTGGTTAAAGTCTTGGATTTGTGTGTGTGAGGTCAGTGGTTCGATCCCTGCTTGGTACCAAAGGCTAAATTAATTTTCGACAAAACTATTGTGTAAATACTATGCTTCTTTTAATGTTCTTTTCACATTAACAAACGTCTTTTTATTGCAAAGGTTAAGGAATTTAACAGTATTAACTGTTTACATGTAGAGCAATATTGCAGCAATGTTGCACAGGGTTGTATTAGGAAGGTTTCTTAGGTTGTTACACTTACGTTTGTCTGGGGCTTTTGTAAAATATTTTACAAAACTCCATCTTTCCGTGTTGAAATTAGAACTATTGGCAGAAGCAAGACATTCTAGGCTGAGCGGTACGGGAGCGAACTGGAGCTTGCGGAGTGGTAACATTCTAATAGTGCTCATCACTCTAATTAAATTACGTCCGCCTCCCCTCCTCGCTCGCTCCCGCTCCCATACTTTGCCACACCGCATTTGAGAATCAGATGCACTCCGTCGCCTTGCACTCCAGACCACTATCCACCGTGCCGTCACATGTTCCTCACTGGCTGTATACAGGCGTCCAGGCTGAGCTAGGCTTACCTAGTCTTGTTGTTATCAATTAATGGTTAGTTGTACCAATGCAAGAAAACCAGCACTGTAAAGTATTAGCGTTCAAACCTGCTGCTGCTCACCTCATCTGATTTGGAAATGGTATTATGGAGAATTCTTTGAGTTTCATGCAAGTAAAACTGGCTACATAGAGATGCAGTAGGCTTTAGTCTAGTGATTAAATATACAGCAGGTTCCAGGTTCATTATATCATGACCTAAATCATCTGGAAGAAGAGGACCCCAAGTAAAACCTTTCACAATCTTTTACTAATTTGTGAAACCTTTAATTCATTTTAAATTATCCGTTTTCATTTATTCAAAGTAATGTTGCAACTTAACTAAAACACAAAATGACCTTAGTCCAACTCTGTATCTGATAGAGGACCCCATGTAAACACTTTCACAACCCTTGGCTGATTTGTGAAACCTAAAGTTATTCTTAATAAATTTTTCTAATAAACATTATATTCAATACCCCATTGTGGACCTGAAAGGAGATATTCAGAAGCCTACTGCTTATTAACCAAACTATATAATGACTTATGTGCTAATATTCACAACTTTTGTAACTGTAATTTTCAACAGATATACACTACTCCATTGTTCAATGAAAAATTGCTGGTGCTCCTTCATTTTTGGTGGGTGGTCCTAACTTTTTGAGTTTGGAAATACCAGTGCTACTAATAAAAAAGTTAATTTTGAGCACTGATAACTAAAGTGAGTTTTCTACATAAATATTTGTCCATCCTGGCCAAATGGAAGAAGAGGATTTATTAAATAACAGTCTGCCGTTCGTCACTCTCCTTTGATCAGTGATGAACAAGCACAAATTTCCAAATTGCAACAAGACTCTTGGTACATAAATAATATTGATCAGGGCCTAGTTTCCCATAATCATTGTAGAACTAGATAATAGACAAATTGATCAAATTGATGCTAGTGGAATTAATCTATGTTATGTCCAACAAGTTGTGAGAACACATTTTCTGAATTCTTAATGATAGACTAAATTACAATTGAATAAGCAAGTTGGATATCTGAATCTATTGAAAAATTATCTATAAAAAATATTTTATCAGCAGGAGACCAGGGTGTATTTTGGCTAATTTTAAAATACCACTTTCTGGAGTATTTCAGATTTTATCAATATTTTTCCAAGCTGATAAAATACAAAAGTATTGAAAATGTTTACCATATGTATGGTTATTGCAGGGGTACAATTGAATTTGCATGTATGTTCGCACAGAATATTTTTCTGTGAGCAAATCGGTTACATTGTACAGTCCTTCCTTTCTTATGTAAACCTGACAAGTGTGCAAAATGAACAAGTTTGCCCTCCTTCGTTTTCCACTCTTCACGGTTCATCTAGGGGAGTCCATTCCTATTCGATTATTCCTGGCTGGGTATGACCTCACTGCTACCATGAGAGACATCAACAAGAAGTTTTCAGTGCGGTACTTCCTCAACCTGGTATTAGTGGACGAGGAAGACCGGAGATACTTCAAACAGCAGGTATACAATGCCTTATCTACTCAAGTGAGATTTAAGATGTTTTGAGCAAAACTCAGTGAGCTTGACAGCAGTCATGGTGCTCTTGTCACTGTCACAAAGATACCAATACAAATGTCTAAAGAACTAAAGAAGGTTTAACCCACTTCATTAGAAGCCTGGAAACCCAGGAATGTGGAAAAATTGGTAAAAAAGCTTTGCGAGTAGATACTCTGAGATATGTATCTCTGATTGATCCATCTGTGCTTCCATCCCTTGCCTGCAGGAGGTGGTCTTCTGGAGAAAGGCCCCGGAGAAACTGAGAAAACGTAACTTTCACCACCAGCGCTATGAGTCTCCTGAGCCCCGGGCAACACTCTCGGCTGAACAGCCAGAAATGTGAAGAACCCAGAGGGAGGAAGGGAGCAGTCTGTGGGGTGGGGTCTGTTCAGAGCAGCAAGTTGGCGTGAGGGGGCGGCAGGGAAAGAGAAGCCAACCAAATAAATGAAAACAAAGAGAGAGAGGGGCCAAAAAAGACACATCCCACAGTCTCACCGTCTTCATTCCATCCAGTTCTGCAGCGCCTGCTCGCCCGTCAACACTGAGCATTCTTCTAGCCTCTGTGGACCTGTTCTTGTAAAATATGAAAAACAAACAACACAAACACTGAATGGTCATGAGTTTTCCTTTGTTTTATGCCGCACATTTTGCCCCTATTTTTTCCTGTTAAAAATAAATGCTCTTGGTTATGCAAGAAGCTTAAAACAGGGAAAGAAAATCTATAGTTTGTTTATACACATTTCAAAGTATGTTGATTGCATGCAGGTGGGTTACTTTATATGACTATTAGGAGTTACCACAATATGTTAGATATAGGCATTTGGGCCTGGCAATATAATCGCTGTGGGACGCTGTGGGTGCCGTACTCATAATCCAATGACTTAAAATTGATATCATCTCCTAAATTATGTAACTTTGAAGTTTGTGTTCCTTTCTTTCATTTAATTGATACTATTGTGTATGATGTATATGTAAGTTTAAAATGTTCTCAGAATATAAAGTTGAGCTGTTACAAGAAATATTCAAAATAATAATCAGTGAAAATGAAATGGAAATAAACCCTTGAGAAATTTCAGATATGCAGGAAGCATTTCTGTTGACCTAAAAGTTAACCTTTCACCTCAGATCGATTTTAATGAAGGTGACTTGTAACTTGTAGGTTGCTATGGTAGCCACAGCTGACTTTTCTCTTGTTTCATTCATTTTTGTCTGTCAAGCAAGATGACCATTTGAACTGCACGCTTGCTAAGAATGCACCAGTGCTTAGTCAAGGTTGCACTGCATTTGCTTCTTAGTTTAGTAGACTACTGTCTTTTAATTGCTCGTGACCATATATGGGAAATCTCCATTCCTTTTTGTATGTAAGTGCCTGTAAGGAGTTGATTAAATAAAATATGCCAAATATTTTCCTGGTCACTTGCACCCATTTGCAGTATCAGCTTTATAACCGAAATCTGTGGACATTTAAAAAAAATTGTGTTTTATCAGGCCCAGTCTATGAATCCATCATAATAAATAGGTTTAATATCTCTGCTTGGATGTAAAAATAGAGCATTTTGTTGTTCTGCTAGCATTAACGTTGGATTAGTGCAAAAAAATTCACAAACGCAGAAAGAATATGAAATCGGCACGTATTATCTACATATTTAGAATCAAATGAAAACTGAAGTAGCCTAATGCTGGTACACTTTATGACCTGAAATACTACTGTACATTCATGGTCTGGCTGATTTGCAGGAAATGTATTGGATAAATACGAGTAAATTATGATGTGTCCATGTTTTTGCAAAGTGTAAACGCATTAAGCAGACACATGGCACAATTTGTTGGGGGCCCGGCCCCACCCAGTCTCACCTGCAACTAACAAAAATTTGTATTGCATCATAGCAACAAGGTAAACCCAACAATAGGCCGAAGGTCTGTGAAAAGCCCTGTTCGTTAAACAGCAAAATAAACAAGTGAAACTTGTGTAATTATACCATGTCATTCTACTATCAATATCTGGTACTAAATATAAAATAAATATACAATCCTACCATTGGTTTTCACATTGAGATGTCCCTTTCAAGACGCAGGTGTCATTTATTGTCTTGAACAATCCACCCCTTTATAACTCTAGTACACCTCCTGAAAACCCCAAATGTAAAACCACACAAGCTTTTTGTGCAGGTATTATGTATTTCAGTTCATTCTGGTTTGAATGACATCTCTTTTATCCAATAGAGGACATTATAACCTTCTCAATGGTGTTTGCAATGTCTTGAACGATAAATTACAACTGGGCAGAACAGAATTTTTTGTTCTATTTTTATTAGTTGAGTTTTACGCAAACAACTACATAAAACGCAAGAAAAATGTACATTCGCTCGCCAAGGTGTAATTGTTGTTTTCCTGCTGTTTTTTTTTTTCAAGATTTTACTAATTTTGCCAACTTGCCAGCATGGCTAGAGAAAATCCTCGCCTTGCTTACATGGTTTTTGGAGTGGGTCAGAAGAAGATACCATAGTATTGATTCTATCAGAGAATATGCCTACAAACATGACAGAGAGTTTCCTGCTCGATATGCAAGTATTACTGCTTTGTAATATTTCAAATATGTACGTTAGTTTTTCCACTCCACCACTGTTTTGTGTGATATGTTTGATATTTTTATTTTATCATTTTGAATGCATTTCACATGTTTTACATGAACCAATTTGCTGTGAAGCTAGAACATTTGCCAGCATTTTCCTGATGGTGGAATATTATTTTATTGTAATCTTATGGTACATAATATAGACTATGGCATATTTAGTATCTCCCTGCCTGGACTATTCTTGTCACTTAGAGCATGGCAAATACTCATTCCAATTTACTGTGTGCTAATATCTGCTAGATGAATGTAAAATTTTCCTTGGAGTGATTATATGTGGCAACATTTTTGGAAAAAAGTACAGAGAAATGTCATCCTAGGGCATGCAGCAAAAGATTACACACTGTAGAGTACAGAAAAAAGTTTGATTGAAGTACAAGAGTGACTGAATAGGCTACATATTTAGGTGGGTGTACCAGTATTATATCAATGTTTTTATCTTAAACATAAGGGGCAAATATATATGCTTTATTATGGGGGAAAAGTATTTTAAGACAAGTTTTTGGACCCCTATCCCCGTATACCAGGGGTTTTCAAATGGGTAGGCGCAAAGTTGCTACTGAAACAGCAGCAAAAGCAGGCCTATGTAAAATAAAATCCAAGATTTGTTAAATATACAATACATAAAATTAGATACATTACAGGAAACTACATGAATTTCTGACTGCTGCACAATTTGAACTTGCATCCTTCGAAAATGATTTCCGACATGTTTTTTAATACATTTTTTTAAAAAGTATTTTTTTAAAGAGATACTGCAGAGCCTTTTCTAAGGCTTTTACCGCTTCAATTTGAACTGGAACTCGTGAGTAGGTGTGGTCAAATGACGATGATTCCACGTGGTCATATTATGAATTCATACGGTCAAGGAGTGAAAGGGTGTGTCTTGGTAAACTGACTCAGGCCCACTGAACTCAATACGCTCTCTCCTCACAACTAAACAAACAACAAAATGGCAAGAGACAAGAGTGGCAGCAGTAGGCTACTGCAGGGAGTTTTGAGGTGGAGGAGTTTGAAAGGATTCCTTCGTGGTGGAAGACTCTCCTCGCAAAGATGTTGCTCGGGCTATACAGCCGTATTAATTCGAGCCACTGGCAGCAGCAGCCGCCGCCCCGGCTGTATTGCTTGACCAACGTCTTCGCGAGGAGAGGACCGGGGATGTAGCCGAATGGTAGAGCTAACGTTACCTAGCTAAGTTAGTTTGTTTGTCTGCCTAAAGTAACATTACTATTAAATGCATTCAAATACACAGCAAAAACCCAGTCACACAGTAACGGTAGTATATTGAACATGGCTGGTTGTAGCGCCCAGCTCCACTTGGTCCGGAGAGAATTGTTATCATTTATTAGCTAACATTATTCATAAATGATAGCGATAACTAGCTAGCTAAGTTACCAGTTCTCTGGCCCAAACGGGGCTAAACTCACACAATAGACTGCTTTGCATTACCAACTTATCGATACATTCCGTCTCTCGGCAGATTATGAAAGCTAACAGAGCCGGCCGGCGTTGCACCGAGGAACGATACATCTCTGACTCCTTGGCATAATGTAGGCAAGTTAGCTAAATATACCAAAGTAAGACGTTGTAGATGAATAACTCTCTATGGCTACGTTCACACTGCAGGTAAAAAGTGGCCCAGATCCGATTTTTTCCTCAAATGATCTGATCTGACACTGCGACAGAAGGCTAGCTACACAGGAATTAATGGTTAATGTCCACTAAAATTGTTTACATGCAGAATTATGATATAAATTGGGATGGCAGGTATGCCACCTGCCAAGTTACGGCTTTTATTTAACCTTTATTTAACCAGGAAGTCCCACTCAAAAATCTCACAGATCTGATTTTTTTTTGTGTGAACAGCGAAAATCACATTGAATCTGACTTTTCCAATTCTCATATGGGCCGCTTTTGAATGTGGTATTAGATGCCGATACATAACCAATTGTGTCAATGCGACCGCAGTCTGATCAGTCAGATTGGAATTAATGTGACTTTTTAGGTAATTTTTTATGTAGCTAGCAGGTCACTAGAAGGTTAGCGCACGGGCTAGTTAACTCACTATTGTACAGGGTAGGTTATCAACAGATTCACATTATATTAGGCTATCTTGTGTTGTTATTTTAGATAAGTGGTAAATGTGCAAAGCAGTGGATTTTTTTGGGCACAAACGATAGGCTACACCATAATAAGTCGGAAGTAGGCTACGTTTTTATATTATTTGCGGACAGCTGCGTTAACCGTTTTGTGATTTAAAATAATGTTAGAACTGTCCATATTATTGTCTTGGTTGGTTGCACGGTATTCATTATTCACGGTTTTCTCATGTAGCTGCTTACCGAACGTTAATTGTTGTAGGTCCAATAATGCGTCAATAGTTTAATCTAAGGGTGCGCAGTTAGGCTACGTTACACATGAAGTTGAACAGATGTGTCATGTGATAGCTTTTTTATATTATATATTTTATATTTTAACGCGGCTGGAACGCTGTATTGACCAATCTGCATCCCGGAACTATCTGTTTTATAAATGTTATATCGACTGATCTCGCATTCCCTCTGCGCAGAAGTAGCAGCCATGGCAGCACAAAAAGCTACTAAAAACCTTGGCTTTTCCCCCCGTCTCCTCACCCTTATCATTAGCTCCACTGCACATCAACTTTAAAATTAACGCAGAAGCTGTGACTTTGATGACTTCCTTTTTGTTGTTGTTTATTTCTGCAGGCTGTGTAACAGGCGCTATGTCTTTTGTTTTTGTTAATTTGCACGGGTCATTTGAGGAGAGCAATCGGTTCAATCAGATATGGGCCACATTAAAAAATTAATGTGAACAGCCAAACGAAAAAAATCGGAATTGAGCACTAGCTAAGGCCTGAAGTGTGAACGTAGCCTCAGTAGCTCGATATAAGTCGTAATATTAGCAGTTAGCAGTAATACAAAGCCATTTGCATTTGAACTTGAACTCGCTAGTTAGCAGTACAAGGGTCTCAGTCTTAAAGAGGAAAAAATGAAACCGTTGGTCTCTGCTTTTATACCACGTGCCCAGCCGAGACCACCCCTAGGACCACCTCAACTCCACCCATTTTTATGTTAAGGATCTCGTGACGTCACAAATCCCCGGAAACCAGCGTCTTGGTAAGCCTACACAAAAACTCATATAAAACTATTTTGACTAAACATGAGATTTTTGGACATAAACAGTTGTGTATGATTATAATCTAACCCAAAACATCGGTTTTCAACGGGAAAAGCCGGTTTTTGACTGCAGTATCACTTTAAATATAATTTAGCGCCCAACACGGGGCTGTCTATGTCCAATTGTCCCCCAAACCGCGTTCATGAAACAACCCTACTGCAGAGGACACACAGTTATCTTACCTCAGTGCAAACCTAGTGTTGGGCATTTGGTTTTAAAATTAGGAATTGATTCCAGAACCGGTTCTCAGTTTTGGAACCAGGTAAAAGAAACGGTTCCGATTCCAAGTAAATTCAAAATGTTTCTAGTGAAATGTGGTAAAAACGTGCTGTATTAATTAGGCTGTATTAATTTCACTTGCAGTTAATCATAACTATTGTATATACCTGCCAACTCTCCCATTTTTCCTGGGGTTCTACTGTATTTTAAAACCGACATAGCCATTTTGTTGTTTCTCCCAGGAAACGCCCGTAGCCTAATTTTCCCAGCCCTCAAAGTTTATGAAAATTCATCATGAACGGATCAATCTGTCTTGTCTGTTTGATGTAAGCAAAGATGCCAGATTTGCTTTTTAAACATAATCCACACACTACACCGTCTCAAAGCCATCTGTTTCAACACAACCTGGAAACCCAAAAGCAGCTCACTTCAAGGAAAAAAAGAGGTTCTGGCGACGTGCTTGCTGCCGCCACCTTCTTTTCTTCTTAAAGTTGTCTTAGCTATTTGGTTTTTCTTTTAGTAACCTGTTGTTGCCACAGCAAAACACACCCTTTTATTTTCACTGTCATGAGGTCATCTATTTGCAGACTCAATTCTAAACATTTGATTTATATCAAATATAATCAATATATCAAACTCTTTAGGCTAATATTGATAGCCTAGTCTAGTGTTTGATTTCCTTGGTGTTGTTTTAAATATTAGCCTACTAAAACATTTTTTTTTTGAATCCAGTAAAAAACACTGGGGAAAAAATGTGAAACAAGTGTATCATTATATCATGTTTAACTATGCAGACAATGAAGAAAGAAAAATTTGTGATATGCAGTATGTAGTAAAGGAGCCTATAAAGGAGCCTAACATAGGCATATGTAAAACTTGCTTGCTTCACTGCACGCAACCAAAATACAGACTTGATAGAGCAATCTGTTTCTTTCCAATGTTAGCTTACTTAGGCTGCCAAAACAAACCAAGCAGATTTGCTGACAACCTTTCCTTTTTGGAGTTTAAGTTTCCATATTTTGGTGATCATGAATCGCATATAAAGTTGGCCTATAGTTGTTTAATTCATTTGTGAAGTAGTCTTACTACTGCACCTGACACTGCGACAGAAGGCTAGCTACACAGGAATTAATGGTTAACGTCCACTAAAATTGTTTACATGCAGAATAATTATATAAATTGGGATGGCAGGTATGCCACCCCGCCAAGTTACGGCTTTTATTTAACCTTTATTTAACCAGGAAGTCCCATTCAAAAATCTCTTTTTCAAGAGAGACCTGGCCAATTTAGCAGCCAAATAAGTTCAAAAGTACAACATACAAATTCACAATACACAATACATCATACCACATGATTCACAATTAATGCACATATGACAACAGATACAATATCAAAGTCTGGTCAGTGGCAATGTCTTCATCACAAAAAGCAGTTGCACACCTCATTTGTTAACCTCTTAATATCAAGGGCAAAATATACCAATTCTAGCCTTGTTTTTACTAGTGACCAACAAAGCTGTTTATCTCAATAACTGTAAAGGCTACAAATATGTTCATAGCTTTTATTAAAACAGAGAACTGGACTATTATGACTAAGCAGTCATAATTCATATACATAGACTTTTTGCTACTTAATTACAACAATTTATGTACAGAAATTGTGAAAAAACTAAAAAAAACGGGTACCTACATTCAAATTTCAGATTTTTTACCTGATGAGCTACAAGAGCTATGGAGGAAATAACTCCTCTTTGTGATTCCTCCTGCCTATCTCTGCAAAGAATATGGTGTCAATATCTCAAACCATTCAAATTCTACAGAGATTTTTTTCAGGTGAACCATTTCGGTTACCAAAGTTGGCACAAATAGTGCCAAATTGTGCAAAATGGCAAGGTTCCAGAAAAGTCTCAAAATGATTTATTTTTTTAAGTTTTACAATAAAATTTGATGTTTGGCAATAAAAGTTCATTTTTAGATGGGTTTTTGGTGTGTTTCATATTACACAACTAACTAGCCTACCCGTGGTCCCCAAAAAGCTCTCCAAACCCATGTAGCAGCACAGTGAATCTTGTATTCCACCAGAGCCCCATTAGCCAGAAATGAGTCCAGGTATATGCAAACGGGATATAAAATCAAATATCCACCAGTTTCCTAGATAAAATAAACCCCTGCATAATAATCAACAACAAACTCATCCTCATGTTATCTCTCCCTCATGTTACGTCATGCATAAATTGCGCATTCGTTTACCTGCACAGCCTGCTGTACTGCATACAGAACAATTTACACATGTGGAACAATAACTGTTAAACAAACACTTCAGACGCCATTTAATTCAAAAGAAACTTGGAACAGCACGTCTCAGACACAAATAGATAGACAAATAGATAGATAGATATGTTAGGTAGTGCAAAAAACATGATATATTGTGCAAAACAGTCAGTATAGTAGGATGATATATTGTGCAAAAATACATCACTGTTTTTGCACAATATATCATCCTACTATACTGACTGTTTTGCACAATATATCATGTTTTTTGCACTACCTAACATATACATAAAAACTTCTGCTGCTATCCTCTTACATATTTTTATAGGTTATATATTATATATTTTATTTTATTTAATTTAATTTAACTTTTTGTATAGTAGTAAATGTCTTATCTGTTGTGCACTTTATTGTTTACTTTATTGTTTATTTTAGTGTTAGAAAATGTCTTGTCTTGTGCATTTTATTTTATTCTGTCACCGTAGGATAGTGAGAAACGTCCTCTCGATTCCTCTGTATGTCTGGTACATGTGGTTGAATTGACAATAAAAAACCTTGAACCTTGAACCTTGAGATAGCCAGCTGCTATGTGTAATTTTGCTGGCTAGCTTGCCATTGTTACAATATAGTAATGTTAGCTATATTCATTTAATTCAGAGGGAATCGTTTTATACATAACAGTGAATTCGCACTGGTATACCGGCTAAAAAATATGTTACCTTACACCACTCAGCGTCACTGAGACAAGATCGCAAAAACATCTTCGGGCTAGGACCTGCTGCAGGGAGAAACGCCTGAATAACCTAGACATAACTAACCAAAAACTGTATGAAAGAGACTGTAAAGTAAAAAGATGAACAGCCGCCGTTACCTAATGAATTATACTTTGCTAAACGGAATGTAGCTAGCTGCTACAAGCTAAAAACACTAAAAAAAGATGCCTCCTCTTCTTACGCGCAGCTCTATCTACGTGACTTCCAAGGGCATTGTGTTGAATGAGAGCTTATCTGAAAGATAAGAGTCTTCGCTATTGGCTGGAATATTTGACAGACAGTTTAAAAACCCAATGGAAAGCAAATAATACTCGCAGTGGAGGCGGGTCGATGCGAGTTTTTCCCACTTCAGATAGGCCTATTGTGCTATCAGTCAAAGAAATACACCCAATTGAAGACGGTTTTGCATAAAACTGTGCAATAAAGTACAAAACCCCTTTGGCTAAAATATACTAAGCCACGGGATTGGTACTCCAGAAACTGGCTGAGTTTCACAACACCAAACTGAACACAGCCAAACTACTCGTGATGAAGTGCAGAAAAGCAGAAGTCGGTTTAAAATGAGAAAAAAATCATGTGAATGAATGAATGAATGAATGAATGAATGAATTAATTAAATATATTTATTTTGGTATATTTACAATAGACAAAACACAATAACAAGTTATTATTTTTTTTAAATGCTATGATATATACCAAAAGGGTGTAGGCTGAAGCTAAAGCTTATTTACACCTACCCCTCTTACCTCATGAAAACATAAAATTCACAGAAAACATGTTCATGGCAAGAAACAAACACTTATGAATTGTTAAAGTTATCATTTGTTATTACTTGACAAGACATTTGCATACTTACATTATTTTTCAATGGTGTATTGTATGATTAAATTTTTCTTATAAATAGTTTTGAACCTGATCAGTGTGCTGCAGGTTCTAAAATTTTCAGTACATTTATTCCACAGGGTCACCCCTCTTACTGACAGACAATGATTTTTAACATTTGTTCGTATCTTTGGTTTTTCTAATATATATGTTCCTCTCAAATTATATTGACTGTCCCTCATTTTAAACAACCCCTGGATACTTAATGGTAATTGTCCATTTTTCGCTTTATACATGGTTTGCATTGTAAATAGCGGATTGGTAGGCTCACTATAGGGTTTTTTACTTACAATTCGTATGACTTTCTTTTGTAATAAAAAAATAGAGTTCGTATTTGTTTTATAAGTGTTTCCCCATACCTCTACACAGTAAGTCATGCATGGGACTATGAGTGAATGGTATAGTGTGTTCAGTGATTTCTGACATAAGAACTCTTGAGCTTTATACAATATTGCAATGGATTTAGACATTTTGGCTTTAACATGGTTTATGTGTGAGTTCCAGCTTAGTTTATTATCAATTTTTACTCCTAGAAATTTTGTTTCTAGCACTGTATCAATTTCAACTTCATTTATTCTAATATTTCTATGAAAATGTGATGCCCGATTTCCAAATGTTATGCATTTAGTTTTGCCAAGGTGAAGAGATGTACAGCCGTATGAAAGTTTTAAAGTATTTTTTCTTGAAGTCTAAAGGTATAACGATTTTTCAAACCAAGGTTTTGTGAAATACAATTAAGCACATACAATACACATTCACAAATTAGGTTGGAGATTACAACGTAATTTACAAAGTTTTAACTCGACGTTTTGGGCTTATAAACCACTTTCACAGAAGGAATGGATATATCTTAAGGATATTTAATCAAAATATTGAGGTGAGCAGTTTATTATATATTATTAAATTAATAATAAATTAAATGTATAGTTTAATAATTTCCGTAACGCCCGCGTTACCGCTAGGGGGTGTTTGGCAGCAAGAGGTTAAGCATGGAATTATACTTTTAAAATCAACCAATGAAATTAATTTGTCCACTTTAAACTTACAGTCAAGCCGGAAAGTCTGCACACTCCTTTCACCTTCTCCACGCTTTATTACATTACAGACTTATACTACAATAGATTGAGTTCATTTTTTGCCTCAAACATCTACACACAATAGCCAATAATGACAAAGTGAAAACAGGTTTTTAGAAAATATGCAATTTTATTTTACTGACAAAAATAGGTTATTTAGGGGTTACATATCTGTACACACCCTTAGCCTAATACTTGGTTGCTGCACCTTTGGCAGTGATTACAGCTTCAAGGCGTCTTGGGAAAGAAGCTACGAGCTTGGCACACTTGTTTCTGGACATTTTTGCCCATTCCTCTTGGCATATCCTTGCAAGCTCTGTCAGGTTGGATGAGGAGCGTCGGTACACAGCCATTTTCAGCTCTTTCCACAGGTGTTCAATTGGATTCAGGACTCTGGCTGGGCCACTCAAGGACATGCACAGACTTTCTCAGAAGCCACTCCTTTGTTCTCTTGGCTGTGTGCTTCGGGTCGTTGTCATGTTGGAAGGTAAACCTTCGCCCCAGTCTGAGGTCCAGAGCGCTCTGGAGCAGGTTTTCTTCAAGGATCTCAGTGTACTTAGCTGCATTCATCTTTCCCTCTATCAGGACTAGTCGCCCCGTTCCCGCTGCTGAAAAACATTCCCACATCATGATGCTGCCACCGCCATGCTTCACTGTAGGGATGGTATTAGCCAGGTGATGAGCGGTGCCTGGTTTCCTCCAGACGTGACGCTTGGTATTCAGGCCAAAAAGTTGAATTTTGGTTTCATCAGACCAGAGAATCTTGATTCTCATGGTTTGAGAGTCCTGTAGGTGCCTTTTGGCAAACTCCAAGCGGGCTGTGATATGTCTTTTACTAAGGAGGGGCTTCCGTCTGGCCACTCTACCATAAAGGCCTGATTGGTGGAGTGCTGCCTGGATGGTTGATCTTCTGAAAGGTTCTCCCATCTCCACAAGGATACGCTGGAGCTCTGTCAGAGTGACCCTTGGGTTCCTGCTCACCTCCCTGGCCGAGGCCCGTCTCCCGATTGCTCAGTTTGGCCGGGCGGCCAGGTCTAGGCTGCAGGTCTTGGTTTGTATAAATAGAGAACGCAGCAAGTCCAGTTAGAAATTAGAGAGATTAGATTTAGATAGGTTCCTTCTTTTCCACCTGTCTGTTTCTCATCCTTTATTTCTGCTGCCTGTTATCTTTTGTTTAAACCTCTTGTCACTACAGAGTTTTTGATACAGGCTTGCATTTCTGTTCTTTCCTTCTCCTGTTTTCTCGGGTCTTTATTTTCATTTCATTACCTCTTGTCTACTATTCAGTGCGTGAGGTTTTTTGTTCGTTTATTTTTCTCGCTGTTTTATCTTACACTCCCCATTACAGGACCATAGTGGCTAAAAGCGGCCTCACCATGGGTCCTAGTTTGGCATTTAGGAACAGTTAAAAGACCACTGCTAGACGACCTAAGTGATCTAGATGGTACATATTTTAGCAACATGTCTGACATGTAACCAGGTGCCAGTCCATTTAAAGATTTGAAGACCAATAACAGGACCTTAAAATCAATGCGGGAACTAATAGGTAACCAGTGCAGAGATTTAAGAACTGGGGTGATATGTGCTCTTCTCTTAGTCTTAGCACTCTAGCAGCTGAGTTCTGTAATAATTGTAATTGGCCTATTGCTTTTTCTTTGGGAAGACCAGTTAAGAGGCCATTACAGTAGTCGAGCCTGCTGGTAATAAATGCATGCATTAGTCTCTCAGTGTTAGCCTGGGATAAAAAAGGTTGAACACTAGTAATATTCTTAAAATGATAGTAGGAAGTCTTGCTGACATTCCTGATGTGAGCCATAAAGTTAAAATCTGAATCAAATATCACACCTAAGTTCCTCACCGGCTGACTAGGAGTCAATGCTATAGATTGGAACTTAGTAGTCAGTTTCTCTCTCTGAGACTTTTCCCCAATAACCAGTACCTCAGTTTCTTTCTTTTATATTTTTTGACATCCATGCATTAATGTCTAAGATACATTCAAAAAGAACATCAATAGGGCTTGTATCATCTGGAGATACCGCAATATATAGTTGAATGTCATCTGCGTAGCTGTGAAAATGTATTCCATGCCTCCTGATGATACTACCCAGTGGGAGCTACAAACTAAAGAGTAAAGGACCTAAAATTGAGCCTTGTGGAACACCGCAAGTAATGTCGTAACTTTTTGACATGAACTCATCAATGGTTACTAGGAAATTTCTGCCAGTGAGGTAAGACCTAAACCAGAGTCTGTCTCGGACAGGGGTAGGGAACCCTGGTCCTGGAGAGCCGCAGGGTCTGCTGGTTTTTGTTTTCACCTTAAATACAGCAACTACTTAAACCAATGAAACCAGGTGAGGTGAGTTAACTGTGTAATCAACTGCTTTAATTGATCAATTAAGTGGGGAGTAACAACTAAAACCAGCAGACCCTGCGGCTCTCCAGGCCCAGGGTTCCCTACCCCTGTCCGAGACAGACTCTGTAGACATGTTGGTCTTACCAGCACCATTCTAGGAGAATCCTACCCCTGGTCTAGGAGAATAGAGTGGTCGACAGTGTCAAATTCTGCATTTAGATCAAGTAGTACCAGTACTGACAATGTTTTAGCATCCAAATTGCACCTGAGGTCATTTACAACCTTTACCAAAGCCGTCTCAGTGCTATGATAGGTTCAGAAACCAGATTGAAATTTTTCTAGGGTGTCTTTACAGTTTAAAAAATCATTTAATCTTCTCTAAAATTTTGCTTGGAAAAGGTAAATTAGATACTGGTCTAAAGTTGCTAAATACTGAAGTGTCAAGATTGCTTTTTTTTGAGGTGTGGTTTTACCATAGCAGACTTGAGTGCAGTAGAGAAAACACCCAACCTTAAGGAGTAGTTCACCATAGTTTTCACTTCCTCTGATACACTGTTAAATACAGACTTGAAAAAAGAAGTAGGGATGGGATCAAGAGGACAGGTAGAGGTCTTTAGTTGAGACACCACCCTACTAAGTATCTCAGCATCGACTTCGACAAAATACTCTAATGTTTCCATACAAGGTGTTATAGGGATTTCATATGTGTGGGCACCATTGTATTTCTGACATATACCCAACCTAATGGTAGCTGTCTTGTTTCTAAAGTGGGCTGCAAATTCCTCACATTTTGACGTGGAAGAAAAATCACTAAAAGTCGAGGGGACAGGGTTGATCAGATGTTCAATTATGTTAGAACGCTTTAGGATTATTCTGATTATCACTGATCAATTTTGAGAAATGCTTGTCTGGCCATTCTAATTGCCTTATTGTATGTAAACTGTTGCTTGTGAAAGATTTTAAAATAGCCGCTGTTCCCCCACCTTTTCTCCCTCTCCTAAAAGAGTGAGAGAAACTATAGTTTACAGGAGAGGCTTCTATCATAACAACAGGACCATCAGTGCTAAGCCAGGTCTCTGTTAAAAACATACAGTCCAGTTTATGTTCAGTGATCAGATCATTAACAAGGAAAGTCTTATTCGACAGTGAGCGCACATTCAGCAGTGCCATATTTAGTTCCTTAGGCTGGGACACTTGTTGGTTAGGTCCTAAGAGAGGAACAATAAATAGGTTACTCATGTTTGACCTTTGCGATATTGTCCTGTGATTTGACCTCTGACTGCTAATATGAATTATGGGCAGAGCCGTATTGTTGAAACTAGCAGTACGTGGACAGTCACTGTGATGGTAGGAGATGATAGTATTACTGGAAAGCATCTTAGCAGAGAATAGTCTTGATGATGGGTCCATCCCTACGACACAACCACGTCAATCTTTATGATTACAGCCATCTTGCTTGATGTAGCTTTCAATATTGTTAGCTAGCATCCGTGTGCCTCTGCGGTTTGGATGCAGCCTGTCCAGTTTAAAAAACGAAGGACAATCCCAAAAAAGGTCGAAATTGTCCACATAACAAATCCTTTCATTCGCACAAAGCTTCTTCAGCCAATCATTAAGACCTGAGAGTCGACTGAATTTATCAATGCCACGCTTGAGGAACGGAAGGGGGCCAGAAATAATCAGTCTGGTGCCATTGGTTTTTAAGCTGTGTAATAGAGTTTTGAAGTGGTCCTTCAAAACTTCTGAACTATGGAGAGCAAGGTCGTTAGTACCAACGCGTGTTATTATTGTACCTACATTCTTGTGTTTCTTCATGAGGGTTGGCAACTCTGGATAAGAGCGTCTGCCAAATGACTAAAATGTAAATGTAAATGTTATGCCCCGCATCTCGAGAGTTGCTGTCTGGCTACCTGTCCGTCGCCGCTTGCCCCTCCCTCCTCACCATCGCTGCCAGCTGCTCCCGCCACCATCGGCGCCCGGTTCCCCACCATCATTGCCGCCACATCTGGACTGTCATCTAGCTGCTGCAAATTCTATTATCATGGACATTGGCTGTTTTGACTATGCTGATCTTTAAGACCCTTAGCCGACCAGAGGAGGATGGGTTCCCCCCTTGAGTCTGGTTCCTCCTAAGGTTTATTCCTAGTTACACCAGGGAGTTTTTTCTTGCCACTGTTGCCTTTGGCTTGCTCTTGTGGGGGGTTTAGGCTGGGTTTTTCTGTGAAGCGCATCAACTAGTTGTGAAATGTGCTCAGTGAGCCTCAAACAGCAAAATAAAGGTGTCCTGTATTTTGGCGTTTTCTATTAGTATTGTGTTTCGATCGGTCAGTGCCAGGAGCAGGGTATGTAGCTCGATCACTTTCTCCTGTAGTTCCCTGATCTTGTTACATTTTTCGCACATAAAATTGATGGTAAAATCGTCTGAGTTGACTACTGAAAACAACTCACAGATCTCACATTTCAAAATCTTCTTGTCCGGCTCGGTCGGTGAGCCTGTGGCGCCCATGATGGGTAGCTGATCTTGGAGATAGTCCACAATAGTCAGCTCAACGTAAAAACAGTAATCCGAACGCAATCTTAGTTTGAGTCGATATTGTTAAAACAAGTTAATATCTAGTAAAACCAACTAAAATCAGCTAAAATAGTAGCGAAATAAGACAATAATAGTACTTAATAGCAGTAAATCGACAAGCAGTAAATCAACAAGCGGAGATTAGCGAGGGCAAGGAAGTCTGTGGTAAGACCTCCACCATAGCATTAGCCCAACAGGTTATGCTCATCAACAGGGCTTGTTAAGCATTCTTTTCTGAGGGATGGCATAGCTCAGTCTTCCCACCCTCTGTGTGCTGTCTCTCCATAGTCATGTATTTCACGCCATGTATACTTTGCCTAATGCGGGATTTGCCTCATCTGCTTTTCTATATCGAGGCATCACAGTCCTCAATGCGAAGTCCCTCATCTCTTGGCAAAACATATTCCCCACTCCCCCCCTTGCCTTCTTGGCTCAGCATGCTTGCCATGTTCAAGAAATTCAGTTTGCAAACACAAAGAAGAAGTAGGATTTATTTCTCCTTTCTCTCATTCACACTCACACAAGTCTGCCTGCCCTCCTCCTTATGTGACCACCTTTATTATCAGCAAGTATGTGTAGTGGTGGCGTGACGTGTGAGGTTGGAGGGACCAAACGCAGCAAGAGGATTCATTAAGCTTAATAAGCCACTAAGACGGAGAGACCCCATATATAGGGAGAAATAAAAGGACAAACTCAAAATAACCTAGCTCCGACTCTCAACTGGAGGGAAATAATGGAACTAGGAAAAAAGGGGCATAACTGAAAATAACCTGTATAACCGGTCGGAAGACACACAAGCACATGAACTAACAAACGCTCCAAACCCTGGCAAGGGGGCAATGTAGGAGGAGGCGAACAGAGAACTAAAGTTCTAAGGGCTACTATACTGGCTCGCTGTCACACAAAACTGTAAAGGGATAAATGCACGAACCTTATACAGGCAAATGGAACGGAGAACCGCCGTCACATACCTTTACTAACACAAAAATATGGGCAAAGAAAAGTAAAGGAATAAACGCCTGATCTCTCAAGAAAGAGAAAACGGTACCAGCGAATGGAACAGCGAACCGCTGTCCCATACCTTTACTGCCAACGTGACGAATGCAAGAAAGGGAAAAAATAATAGCACTGCCTCTCAGTAGCGAAACAAGGAAAACCCCTGAAAAGAGCGAACACTAGTTAAACACACCCGAACAAACAAAGAACAATACCCAAACAGTACAAACAGAGCAAACCGTATACGAGAAGGTGAAAGGAACATATCTAACGTTCTAAGGCTACTTTCATAGACTCGCAGTCACATGCAAAGAACATAAAGGGATAAATGCCCGATCTCCCAGGAGAGAGAAACATTTTACAGGCGATTAAAACAGAACCGTCGTCCCATACCTTTACTAGCAAAAGACTAACGCAAGCCTGGTAGAAAACACACGCCCTGCCTCTCAATAAGGGGAAAGGTAATGAGAAGGCGAAAGGAACAGAGATCTAACGTTCAAAGGCTACTTTCATAAACTCGCAGTCACACGCACATATGTCAACAAAATCGCCCAAACTCCCTATGAGGAGAAGGGTACCGAAGGACGAACAGAACTACAGTTCCGAACAAAATCGCCCAGTCTCCATGCACGGAGACAGGTACCGAAGGACGAAACAGAACAGCTGTTCCGGACATTTACCAGCTCTATGACTAACACAAGTCTAGTAGAAAGTACACGCCCTGCCTCTCAGTATAATAAAAAACCCTGACTCACAACAAAGGGGAAATGTAGTCCACGAGAAGGAGACAAAACAGGGAACAAACATACCGAAGCTACTAACCGGCTCACTGTAATGCGCAAATGAGTAGAAGCTCAAACACCTGGTTTCTCAGTAAGAAAACCAAACAAGGCGAATGGAACAAAGAACTGCTGCCCTATACTTCTATGAGCTAAGTAACTAAGTAAAAGCGTGAACGTCCGATCTCCCAGGAGAAACATTTTACAGGCGAATAGAGCAGAGATCTGCGGTCCCATACTTCTACAAGCTAAGTAACTAAAGAGCCAGAAATAATAAACGCCCTGCCTAGGAAACGAGAAGCGTAAGAACAGGCGAGTAGCATAATGGTACAAATAAAACACACACCCAACAGTGCGAAATAATGCAAAATAATATCGAAGCCCCGGAAGTAGGAAACAGAGGCTTATGTAGCTCTCAGGCAAGCACGCACACGTGTGGATGCTGATGAGAACTGGAGGCTGATGAGAGGTTTTCTATGTGTTTTACTCCAAAAAGGTGGTTTCTTTACTTCCTGTTATTACTGGCTGTTGCCAATTTATTCAGACTCTGTGTTTATATACGACACAAGAGGACTAGGAAGACTGCAGCAGACTTTTGTCTAAAACTAATTGTACTCACCCTCTCGTTGATTCCCATTGATCCGAATCAGAAGTTGTTTCCAAATCCCATCCTCGTCGCCAAACTGTTAGGAACCGGCTTCTTTTCAAATAATCCAAGTCAGGACAATGCAGGAACTCACTCAATACAACAAACACTTTACTAGAGAAGGTGAAAGTTTATTGAAAATCACACTGGCCAGCGGGAAGACCAAGACACAGCACAAATTGTGGTCCAGCAACCTTCGATTTGCGCTGGTCATTTAGCCAAGCTTTTATACCCTCGGAGGTCTTGAGTTTGTAATGGATACAGGGACATATTGGGACTTGTGATCATGGGACTGGGCCCCCTGCTGAGACACATTCACAATTAACACATAGACTGCTTGATCGATCAGGCACCAAGTTAGGCAGGAACACCCCCCTCTTTTGAGAAGGCGAGGGGGGGCCCCAATTTAACACACACACACACACACCCACACACTTTAATGCTTGGAAAGGTGATTGGAAAATGGCTGATCCATCTGTGTTTTATTGATGGTTCCAAGAAAATGAGCCAATCAAATGCATGGCTGCCCTAAAGCCATCTACCAATTGGGATCAAAGGAATGTGTTTGATCGCGTCAGTGACTTTTGACCATAAAAACCCATGAAACTTTACCAACGTTGCTCTGATGGTAAAGACGCTGTCTTACCCTACCAGACGCACCACTGAAACCCGGATGGACTTCACTGCGTTTCACAACCCGCATCTCGCCTCATCCCCCAGACAGAGTTGGCCTGCCACTGTCTACGAAATAAACCAAGCTGGTTTATTCTCAACAGCTGTTTTGAGGACACGTTTCTTCAGACTGTTCCTCTACTATTTTCCTTGCGGCCGGACCCAAGTGGAGATCTGTGCACGTAAACCGTCGACCTGACTGGAAACCTGTCGCGGCCCGACTTCAGTGAAGAAGTCTCCCAGGAGTCTACGCACCTGCCGGAACCTTGGACCAGCTGACGAGCTGACATCACTTACGGAATCGGGATTGGCCTTCCCTTTGTTACCGTTAAGTATTGAAACGCATTTTATTTAGCACTGACATCAATTGATAGGCTAGCATAAAACTTGTAATACCCAGTTGAGGTCATTTTACAGCTGGTTCCTATTGTTGTTTGTATTTTGTTTGCTATGCGTGTTTTGGTCGGAATAGCCAATTTCCCTGACCTTATAGTTTTGCACTGTTAAAACTTTATATTTATGAGACTGATAAAACAAGCTAACCACAAAATACAATTTAGCGTATCACTAACCCATGACACAAACTAACCCTCGTTAATGGACTGTTAGATTCTATATTTAGCCATCACGTAATTATAATTTCCTCTGATTAAGATTAAGTCATAGAATATTATCTCATATATTATACAAAATATTGTTTCTGTTATTCATAGTTGTAGCCAATAAAATACGTGATTTGCGCTAGCCACCTGTCCGTCGTCTCTGGTTGGTCGTATTGATCACATGATGGTGACAGATTTCTATGACAAAATTACAGTGTAAACACGGCGCCATCTTTAGGACCTATTTCGCGCTGCAGCCGTCCCTCACGCTCAGTCAGCGGGTGGGGGAGAGATGGCTACATATGGCTAACGTTTTAGCCACAAAGAAATCGCGCACATCACACTGCTGATGAAAGAAAGTTAGCTATTCTAGATTGTGATTCGTAGCCTATTTGCTGCCTAGCAAGCTGCTGGTCCCACTTACAGTAGTTCTGCTGAAAACCTACTAAAATTAGCTTTTGGTGACCTGATCCACAATCGTCTCTCTAACGTTAAGTTACTAGCTAATGTTAGAGTCCTGCTGATTAGTTCGTGTTTCCCATGGCATGCCATGGTGAAGACACCTGTTGTGCGAGCTTGTCACTTTTACTTTTAGCTTAGGCCTTGGAAATATGTGTCTGTAGCTAAGTACTTGTAGCAAACGTGGGTATATAATACATTGTTAGCTAGCATTTATGTTGTCCATTTTGGACCGCTTTTAATATCTTAGAAGATCGCGGCGCCTCAGCCATTAGCCGCTAGACCAGCTAATGAAGATTTCAATGTTAAATTAGCTTGCTAATGCTAACTTGCGCTAAATAAATTTTTACATTTTCTAGCTTGATGCTAAGCCTGTTATATTTAATTCATGTGAACATGTGAATGTTTGTGTGTACAAATTGCAACATTTTCTTTATTTCTGTATCTTTGCAGTTTTTCAGTTGCACTCAGTAAAGACCCTAACGTTAAATCTTTCACCTGTCTCTTTGGATCTTTATTGGGGCTAACGTTGTCATAAAATTTCTTCTTACCGTGAAAAACGACGACCTGTTTACAATTTCGGACAGATGTTAAGGTAAATCTATCACCCCAAAACATGACTGAGGCTCCCTTCACTCAGTTAACTTTTGTACTAACTGACTGTTGTCCATGAAATTCAGCTGAATATGGCTCTCTGACAAAAGCTGGACATCGAGAGGAGCTTCTGCGCACCGTACCATCTGCAGACCAATGGATTGGTTGAAAGGATGAATGGGACAGTGACAAGGTAATGTGGACTTGACACTAAACGGACCTTGACCCATTTACACCACTAAATGGTACTATAGTCATTGTGTTAAGTATTCTATTTTCGTATTGTATTAAGCAGTGTGATTTGGGTCACACATCGCAATCATAAGCTATGCTTTACAATTGAAATAGTATTTCATAACAATGCCAATATGTTTCAAAACTCTCACCAAATTGGTGGATGAGAAGCCTTGGAACTGGGATCTGCACCTCAGTGCAGCTATGTTTGGCTTCTAAATTTCCTTCACTCTAACTTATAGCTAACAGCATTTTCTCTCCATTCAAGGTACCTGACATAGAGGACATTGTGGCTACAAAGGTTTATAAGTACTAAAATTGACTATTCTTTCTTAAAATACGTGCAATAGCCTTTCAGCTTTATTGGACAGCACAGTGTACAGACAAGAGGAATGGGAGCGAGTAATGCGAAAACAGGTCGGATTCGAACCAACAATGTCGCAAAGAGCACGGGAATACTAGCTAACCCGCACTACACGCTGCGCCACGGGGAGACACGCCAGGAAGGTGTACTTCGGCTCATACTTCAATAAATCAATAAATAAATTATATTTAAAAAATAGTTCGGGTTATACTTACAAAAAAAGCTGCTAAAAAAATTGAACTAGTTCTGTATGCCACTTGTGCTCACTGGATAGCCTATCTAAGTTAGCTTACTTGAGTTTTATTAACTAAAATGTGGCCTGTTTAGTCCTAAAGTTGTCATAGCCATAGGCTATGTGTAGCCTAGCTACGGTTTTTATTTAGTTTTTTTTAAAGGGTTTCCGCGCTGTTATAGTTTTGACAACTCCGCGTTATCATAGATGCAGCTTAACCCCTGGAACCCACCAGACGCGCAAGCGCACAGACGCTTATTCCGCGCGCAGATTTGCGCACAACTGAACCTACCAGACGCGCAAGAGCACACGGACGCTTTGCTTTTTCGTGAACGACAGAGACGCGCTATAGAAACACATTCCGGATTTTGAGCTTCGCTTAATAATGGATAAGTAAATATTGCTATTACATATGTCTTACTGCTTGACAGGTTAATTAAAAATGAAAACTTGCATACTGTCAATATATAGTACATGGGAAAATAGCTACACATGAATCAGACCAACAAACAAGTCTTCACTGGCTGGCAGCAAATGGCCTACTTTCGATTTTTACTTCGTAGCCTATAGCTAATGTAATTATGTAATTATAACGAAATCAGCTGAGTGATTACCTTATCTCGCAATATTAATATAGTAGTTTTTTTGTTTGTTTCGATACGAGTTGTAAACATGAGGAAGGCAATTACGGTTTACCTCTTGCTCCAAATGCTCCTGAGGAGAAGAATGTGGGAAGCTACACCCCATGAACTGCTTTGATCACACTTTACTTTGATCACACTTTTGATTATATTAAAACAAATATCTAATCTATATAGAATGTTGTTTTTTAAAGCTAAATGTAGCAAACGAGACAATGCCTCCTTTATAAAGTCCGTTTAATATTATTTATTTATTTTAGACAGTAATCAACATGTTCTAAACATTTAATTTTAGCAGAATTAGCAGCTATTTTGATTATGTAGTACCTTAAATCGATACAGTGATATCAGTATAATAAAAACAGAAGTAAGCATAGGGTTAATTCATTGAACATATATATATATATATATATATATATATGTATGTATACTATAATAAAGAAAAAGCATTATAAAACGAGAATAACTGGTTATATGCAAAATGTATGACTTGATTTAACTTCATTCATCCCACAATGGACAATGGTGATTGTCTCTGTTCCCATTTTCATTAGGGCCTATATTAAAATATAATATGTATTAAAATAATTTATAACAATTGTAAAACTATTAGTAGGTTGAAAAACATTAAAATGTGGTGATATAATGCAGATATTGAACATATTCAATGTATTTCTATGAGATTGCGCATGCGGATGGCCAGAAAATTCCGCCCGGAGCGGAAAAATCAGCTCCACGTCCGCCCGCCTGCCAGCAGTGCGCGTGTGCGTGCGCTTGTGCTTGCGCGTCTGGTGGGTTCTAGGGGTTAGCAAAAACTGGGCTGCGTTCAGCCCCGACAAACCGTAGCAAAACGTTTATTTAAACGGAAACGATGGTGCGTTCAACACACTGTTGTATTACGCAAGCGTTGCAACTATGGCAGCTGAGAAGGCCATTCTTTGCGTCATTTTTGAAGAATTTTCGGAGCCTGATGAAATCGGTTTAAATACGTGTTTGATACTCCAAAATACGCTCGATGTTACAGTCACTGCCCTTGCAGTCCAGAATAGCAGAGAACGTCCCAATCGAGTGAAGGGGTATGTGGAAACTGTGATTCCTAAGTATAGTGATCCAACATTTGACTCGCATTTCAGGATGACAAGGCAAACATTTCAGGTGAAGGATAATCCACTTCTTACCTTCGAGACTGTGTTAAAATCTATAGCCTAGGAGCTAATTATTTTATTATGAGTATTAGGCCTATCATTATTGCTGATCACTGTTGTTGTGATATGCTATTGTAATATTTACCATTATATATTTAGAGGAGTAGAGTGGAGTAGAAAAGTTTATGAAAGTGTCACTCCACAATGGTAGGCTACATACAATAGCAAAAGACACAAACATGTCACGCATTTGTAAAAGACTTTAGCTTGATCCATTGTGCGCACTGCCTCTTTAATACGGCGGGGTTTATATACACGTCGCTGCTGATTGGGTAACACCCCTGACACACCCACCAAACGAGAGAAAACGTACCTCAAAGCCCGTTGCACACCGTCTCACGCCGTTTTGAGGAAACATCGTTCAACCCGGAAACCGTAGCAAAACGGTGCACACCGTTTTCAGATTGAACGTGGCCCTGGTATGCAGTAACAGACTAGCCTCATTTTCATTCGTTTTTTGTTTTCAAAGAGGGCATTTCCCGGTATAATTGCTGACTTGTGGCGAAAGTGCCGCCGTGGTGATAGATTTACCTTAACATCTGTCCGAAATTGTAAACAGGTCGTCGTTTTTCACGGTAAGAAGAACTTTTATGACAACGTTACCTGTCAGGTAAGTAGGCCTAGCTATCTGCCAAGCTAAGCAGAGACATTTAGCTAGTAGCAGAATAACGTGGTGTAACTGTCTAGCTAAGGAAATACAACAAGAAAACGTGTCCTCTCATATTACCCTCTAACGTAGCTAGCGGAGTTAATGTTATAACGTTAGTTGGCAGAAATGCATGAATCAGTTTTTAGCTGTTGAGCTAACAGATATTTATTCATATGCTATGGTCATATGCAGCTCAGTAACCGTGGAAGTTTTACTATGGTCATGTAGGCTATTCATCAATTGTCATCAATCAGACTCATATTTTGACCAACCAGTTGCCTTACGATGAGTAAAACAACTCCACTGTAACTTCGTTGTCGAATCATGTCAAGCAAAATCACGCATTGATTCTTATGTGTTATGGGTATAACTGGGTTGAAAATATGGCTGTAAACCCTTTAGTTTAGCAGAAAAGGGCAGGAGTTTCTCCATAATTAAGTAGGCTAAATGCTTTTCTGTTTTTTTTTTTTTCTTTCGTTAAACCGTGTTACCTTTGGCCTACTAGAAGCAATTTTCGTATCGGTGCGTTTTATGCATTTATGAAGGTTGTAAACAATGGTTGTATTGTTGTATTGCCCAGATAGGATGTGTAATTTATAATTTCAGAGAAATATTAATTGGACCTACTATAATTGGGATGTCGACGACGCACCACAAGGGGGCCACCGTGGATAGGGTATTATGGCTTTGGGATATAAGAAAGATGTAGGCTACAGTGCTGACTGACAGCTAAGCTACGCTATGATATTCTTTGCTGCTTCTCAACGGCAGTGTTACAGTCCTGTAAACTCGTAGTTTAGGCTAATTGAACAAAGAAAGGCTTGTTCAATTATGCGATAAAAGACTGAAATGTCACTATACAAAGAGCATACAATTGCCTGCTGCAATGTCACATTAAGTTTGAGGTGATCACAAATAGTTTGTGCACAATTTAAACAAACATAATTAACGTAGTCCGCGATGTTAATTGTGAAGTAGCCTATGTACAGAACAACAGAGATAGGCTACTATTGTAACAACGAAACAGGCTACTGCATAAATCGTTAGTAGCTGCAATATTTGCCAGGACAAAACGCTGTTGGTTCAACAGAGCATATCCTGCATTGATGTTTGAACCAGGAACCAATTGGGTCTTCTTTTGTTTGTTTATTGCCAAAAATGTTAGGCGTGCGTATTTGGGTGAGTTGTGGTTTCGTCGCATTTTAAATAGGCGTTTTTAACAATAATTTGTTAGTCAGTTATTAATCATGTGTGAGGTTGAAACCAGGGGTATTCCAGAAAGCAGGATTACTGGGTTTGCTGGATAACTGCACTGATCTCGAACAGCTCTTTTTACTTCAGTCCATCCGTGTTCCAGATATGGAAGGGTTCCGGGTTTTACTGCAGTAATCCTGCGTTCTGGAATAGCTACCCCAGCCCCTAGGTGCTCGCAGGATCATAGCCTACATTTAGGGCAGCTTATACCACGACATCTTCATGGAGATGAATTTTAGGCTACAGGCTACAATTGTAGCACACGTTACAAGCATTCAGCATGGGGATGGGCTTGTTGTTTTGTTGCTTATAATGTCTGTGAGTAGGCTAGGCAATGCAAGTCAAGCCTATATGTTAACTTGGAGCCTGGAGATAAATGATAAATATGTTAGCCTATGTGCTTTGGTTTAATGATCGCAAGGAGCAAACAAAAAAACACATCCGATTCATGAATTAGGCTACTTGAGTGGGTAAATTCTTTTTTTTTTAAAATAACTCGCGCAGAGTTTAATGGAGAGCGCAAATTGCATGGATATCAGTTAGATTACAACAACGCATATGAACGCGTTTCCGTATCCGTGCTTATTGTGTGAGAAAATGCGGTTATAGGCTATCCCAGTGAGCAAAATCCGGAATCTAGACATCCAAATTGTGCCCGTTCTCCCTTACATTTTGACTTTTGATGTTAAAGAAGCAATTATATAGCTATATTATAGCCTATAATTGCTTAGCTAACGTCCAAAGTGAAAATGTAATAAGAAAAAAATACCGGTAGGTAGACCGGAGATTTAGCCTATACATTTAGGCTATTTTATTTAATTAATTTTTTGGCCCCCGCACTTATGAAATGATTCTAGTTAGATCTATCGAACAGTTAACTATAGCCTACTAGGCTAATAATAATATCCTACTAATATCCTAACTGAATCTAGCAATTAACGTTAGATTAATTATACGTATCCTATGTAGGCTAGGCTACGTAAATTTATAAAGAACATTTAATCCCACGTTTATTCAGTAGTAACCATATTTAACATGTCTTAGCTAATCACTTTGCTAGGTTTCTAAGTGTATCTAACTAGCTTGCTAAGTGTATCTACTTAATATAGTGTAATTCTAGCTAGATAGCCTTGTTAGCGACCTTTATAGCTAAAGAGCTGCTAAGTTAAATAACGTAACAGTAACTACACGTACACAAGCACACAGCTGTCTCAAAGTGCACAATCATGTGATAGCGTTGTATCCAATGAGGGGTGGATATCAGAATGCCCCAGAAGCGGAAACGGGGGAGCCGACCATGCAGAGGGAGCTAGTGATGGGCAAAACAGTTCACTTCAGTGACACGAATCACTAGAATCAGTTCATTAAAAAGATTCGTTCACCGAATCGTTCAGTGCTTGGGCGGAGCTCCGACTGCGTACTGCGTAGTCCGACTCACTCAGTGAACTGACGGCCGAACAGTTCATGCGGAAGTGCTGTCGCTTTGACAAATGCGCCAAACTCCGTTTACAAATCTTGATATTTTAAAAGTTTCCTCGTTGAATATCAATATTGGAGGTGAACGCTGGTTTTCAATGACTTTTAAGTCTTAACTTGCTGGGCCTGATTCTGGCAGTTTGAGCCGCTGATTATCACTCAGGATCACGTCACGTTAACTCACTGTGTCTAGTAGCTTCAGTGAACGGATCACTGAACTTGCACCGTTACGTTACAGTTCGTTCACTCAGTGAACTGACGGCCGAACAGTTCATGCGGAAGTGCTGTCGCTTTGACAAATGCGCCAAACTCCGTTTACAAATCTTGATATTTTAAAAGTTTCCTCGTTGAATATCAATATTGGAGGTGAACGCTGGTTTTCAATGACTTTTAAGTCTTAACTTGCTGGGCCTGATTCTGGCAGTTTGAGCCGCTGATTATCACTCAGGCTCACGTCACGTTAACTCACTGTGTCTAGTAGCTTCAGTGAACGGATCACTGAACTTGCACCGTTACGTTACAGTTCGTTCACTCAGTGAACTGACGGGCCGAACAGTTCATGCGGAAGTGCTGTCGCTTTGACAAATGCGCCAAACTCCGTTTACAAATCTTGATATTTTAAAAGTTTCCTCGTTGAATATCAATATTGGAGGTGAACGCTGGTTTTCAATGACTTTTAAGTCTTAACTTGCTGGGCCTGATTCTGGCAGTTTGAGCCGCTGATTATCACTCAGGATCACGTCACGTCACGCAGTGAACGAATCAGTCCACTCTGCACGCTCGCTGCCTCGCTCGGCGCCCGCCCGCGAATTTTTTTTATAATTTTTTTTTTTTTATATAAACTTTATTTCGAACAATTTAGGAAACAAATTAGAGAAAAAAAAGAAAAAAAAACTTTCTAGTATACAACACGCAAACACGGTACTCATTTCGGCTATACAATACTTAGAACAATACGTCCGAAATGGAATAGGAAGAAGCAAATGCGAATGATTCGTTCAGCACAGCAGAACTGGTTCGCAAGGGACGAATCACGTTCGCTCGCGGCAGTCCCTCCCCCTCCCTGCACGGTGCACGCTCGCTGCTGATCAGATCCATTCGTGAACTGAACTGAACTGAGAAATGAACGGATATTTTCAGTAAGTGATTCAGTTCAGTTCGTTCACCCAAAAGATTCGTTCTTTTGAACGAATCGTTCGCGAACGACACAACACTAGAGGGAGCAGGCCAGAGACCTTAGAGAGACTGATCTCTCTATGGCTGTGTTCGGAATCGCTCCCTATAGTGCACTATTTAGGGTATCGGCCATTTTGTAGGGTGTCCAAAATTCAAAATGTCAATTTGGCACCCTAAATAGTCCACTCAATATCCCCCACAATGCACCACAAAATGTAGGGTACAAACGATGTACACTAGCCATGACCGGAGATTTTTTTTTGTTGTCAAGATGGCGATGGCTGAGCCTGCGCTCGTCTACAAATGTAAATATAAATGCAAGTTTCATCTTGTAGCCTATATTAAATCAGTTTAATCGGCTTTATAACCGAAATATAAATAAACGCGGTAGATTAAATATATTACAAAGTGTTAGCTATTTTTTAAATTTAACAATTATTACTGTTTAATGGAAAATGCAACTTAATTAGCTAGCTAGCTACCTCGTTACCTAACTTACCTATCTACCTACAACGAGACAACAAAACCCTTGTTCAAAATTAAAAAAGAAAACTTTTTTACCGTTTCTTGCATGCTTTCTCACCAAGCCGGTGACCGCTGTCACGCAAGCGTTGCGCGTTACTAAGTAACCTATTCAGACTATGTAGTGTCTGAAATCACCTCCTTCTTTTACACCAGTGAATCCCTATCTAGTGCCCTATGTAGATTCCCTAAGTAGTGTATACTATACACTGTATAGGGAGGCGAACACAGCCCAACTCTTTCATTCATTTTTTTATGCTCCATTGAAGTACATGGCGCCCCTAGTGGTCAGTTATTTTTGCAGTAAGCATAGAACTGTAAAAAAAAAAAAAAATGGCTGGGACTGGATGGGGCTACATGGCTAAAAGTGTCATTTTTGTTAATAAAAAAGTTATGCTATTATACCATTTTAGTTTTGCCATGGCCTCAATCGTGAGATTCATAAATCATATTGATTACATGATGAATTATTATTGTTTGCTCATAAACAACAAATATCTGACATAACTGCACTAGCACCCATGCTAACCACTGATGACAGGCCACACAGTCCATGAATGGTGGACTAATTCAGTATGTATTGTATCTCAACAAAAACAAGTTTTCAATGTAAACAATGCCAAATTACTCACGCATAGCCTACAAAGCACTGTGTAAGTCCTTAATTCTAACTTGCAAAAACTAGGCCTGCCTTTAAATGTATTGATATCAAAATGTGGCCAAGTTACAACTAACAATATTGCCAATCATAGCTCACACTAAATAAACTAGCTCTATTCCAAAACAATGCTATTCAAACTTTCCTAAATTATTTAATCGAACTTGGCCCTGTGTTTTTTCATCTTAGCATGTGAAGAGATTGTGGTCATTCAAATTGTAAATGTCAAATAACAAAAATTGCCTCATGGAACAACATATGATTTCAATGAATGTTTTAAACAGTTGATGAATAATTACACTCCAGAAAGGATATGTTTATACTTTGTTGGCAAGTTTACTTTAGAAAATGTACAGGTTTTAAAATGTTCACTGCTGCTAAAGATCTTTGTTACAGTTCACAAACAGACATTTGTATCAAGAAACATAATGTATAATAAAGAAAGGGGGATGAATAAATAAATGCAGATAAAAATGAGTAATATTTTGACCTAGAAAATAGTGTACATATACATGTATATATATTTTTTATTTTACTGTTTGTTGCTCTCTCCGTCCCCTGTCTGTGTGCTATTGAATCTGAGTTCTTTTCACAATGCTACAATGAATGATAGGCTACTCTTTTAATATGGTCCAGGAAATGGTGAGAATTTATTTCAAATCATTGTTGCATCATCCTTTACCAGTCATGCAAGAGGAAATAAATGTGGAATTGGTCGATATGATTGTATTGTGCTCATGAAACACAACACATTTTCACTTCAATTTAATAATAATTGTTGTCATATCATAATCATTATGACAATGTGATTAATTTGTACAACCCTCTTTATGAATAGACTTGGTTGGAGAGGGTTGGGCTTTGAGAATACATGGCAATATCATTATTATGCCAAGAAACTGAGTCAAGAAAGAGGTAGTGTTTCACTCATTTCCAATTTATCACTGTGAAGAATGTCAGGCATATTTATTGACCAGAAGATGTCACTAGAGAGGCAGGTGTCAAATGCTTCATGATGGAATGTTGACTTAGTTAATCAAGAGTAAAATGACTCACCCCCGAAATAGTATGTTAAGCTGTCCATGGTCTTGCCGTTGTAGCTAAATTATTGTAAATCTTGAATTGGAGCAATGCTAACAATTAGCATCTTGTCATTGGATATAATTGCCCCCAGGCTAACTTGCTGTAAATTAACCGCCGAAATCCACTCAAATAAGGTTTAACAACAGCTTTACAAGTGTTGTTATTGGAAATGAAAATGCACATATGATTGCCAAGTGCACAAGGACGATATTTTCACTCAAATTACAGTATATGATGTCATTTCAGATGTTGGTGTTTACATTTAAATAAGAACATCCGGTAAGAGAGTATCATTCCGCGTGAGAACAGTGCCCAGTGTCTCGCGATACGGAAGTAGACTGGAAGTTAATGTTAGCGTTTAGTCTGCCTGTAAACAAAGGAGAAGCAGCTAGTGTGTTTTCTTAGCGAAATGTCTGATTATGAAGAAGATGACAGGGTGGAATTTGGAGTTGAACCATACTTCGAGCCAGAATATTTTGATTTGGAGTTAGAATTACTGTCCTCACGTGGAGTGATACTAAAAGTCAGGCTACTGGATAAAAGTTACTCTTACTGGATGTTCTTATTTAAATGTAAACACTGAAATCTGAAACGACATCATATACTGTAATTTCAGCGAAAATATCATCCTTGTGCACTTGGTAATCATATGTGCATTTTTGTTTCCAACAACACTTGTAAAGCTGTTGTTAAACCTTATTTGAGTGGATTTTGGCAGTTAATTTACAGCAAGTTAGCCTAGGGGCAATTATATCCAATGGCAAGATGCTAATTGTTAGCATTGCTCCAATTCAGGATTTACAATAATTTAGCTACAACAGTGAGACCAGGACAGCTTAGCATACTATTTCGTGGCTAAGTAAAACAATTTCAAATTTTTCAAAACGGGGTGAACTATCCTTTAAGTTTAACATTCTGTGCAACATAAAATTGGTTCTTGTGACGTGTTCTTGTGACACTTGGGAATGTATTCTCACACACAATGGGCATGTATTGTTAATTTACAAAATCTATACAATCTCGTGCAAGAGGAATGCATTATTTTTTCCCACGACCCGTGCCGTGATGACACTGACAAGAGTGGGACTGGAGCAAGATATATTCTGTGTAGGCTACCTACTTTAACAACAGAGGTGTACTTTTTTTATGACCAGGTGCAATAAACCGCATATGCATGAACCCACATTGGTTTGGCGTTTTAGCCTGCTGCACAACACAGACAAAATATGACGGGCCACATTAGTATATCAATGTTTTATATATTTTTATATGCATATGTATATTGCCTAAAAGGCAGTTTATTTCCAGCTGATACACCAAACCATTTTTACATATGAACTGGTACTGTATTTATGTATGTGCATATAAACTTGTAAGACAAATTCAATGGACATACAGTGCCCTCCACCATTATTAGTACCCCTGTTAAAAATTAGTAAAAAGGGTTATAAAAAATTCACCATTTGGTGAATTAGGTTAATCTCACACTGAAAAAAGAAATAATTATCTTTAAAAAAACCACGTGTACCACAATTATTGGCACCCCTGCATTTATATATAGACTAAAGTAATCATTTTTAATATTTGGTCGCATATCCTTTGCATGCCATAACTTCCTTATGTCTGTGACCCAACAACATCAAAACACTCTTGATATCTTATTTTCTGGTACTCTTACAAGCGATACTATAACGTCTCTGCATTTTAATGGATCTCTATGGGAATTGGGGGGTGGGACTAGATTTAGCTGTAAATTACACTGGAACAGTATGGAACACATGGTTGGCTAAATGGATCTATGTCATCAAAGGGTCTGACATATCAAACAAGCCAGAAATACAGTAGATATAAATGGATAACCTGAAGGGTTTCTTCTGACTTATTTTTCCATAGAGTTCAATAGTAAAAAATTTTAAGTGATCCATCCATATCTACTGCATATCTGGCAGCAGAGTGATGGTTTGAGGCTCGTTTGATACCTCAGACCCTTGATGACTTCCAGCCATTTTACCAACCATGTGTCCCATACTGTTCCAGCATAATTTACAGCTAAATCTAGTCCCACCCCCCAATTCCCATAGAGATCCATTCAAATAAAGAGACATTATAGTATTACATGTAAGACTACCAGAAAATAAGATATCACATGGTTTTGTTAAAAATTATAATTGAGGGATCTTTTTTCCTCATAATAAATTTACTTCAATTAAAGGTTGGGTTTTTCTCATTTTTTCAGTGTGACATTAAGCGAATTCACCAAACGGTTAATTTTTTATAACCCTTTTTACTCATCTTTACCAGGGGTGCCAATAATAGTGGAGGGCATTGTATGTCATTTTCATGGTTCTGATGCAATTAAACGAAATGTGAATTTGTACATGTGTCAAGAAACCAAAAACAAGTAAGTTTGAGGTAAGCAAGAAAGTGGTAACAGCCATACGACATACAGGAACATTTAAAAAAATATGAATTTCGCTTCTCTAACCACATATTGATTATTAATGTTATCTTGTTTACGGATCTCAATAACATCACTGTAACAAAGGAGAAGTTTGTTGTGCTTTTCAATACAGATTCATTTTTAAGATCCTTGAAAGTTCGTTCAACGTCTATGTGAGCCAAGAACTGCTGATTGTTGCGACATCTGCTTTAGAGTAATATATAGACAAACAGGAAAACACATCTCAATACGTTCTGTAAAATAAGTCTTTCAGCGTATAATGTACACAATTGTACAATATGCCTTTGCATTACTGGTATAATTGATATAAAAAGTATTCATTAGAGCAGAAAAAATAAAATATAATCAGTCCTGAGCAATACTGTTCATGAGTTGGTGTTAACTGACAGGAGACATATTGGTACTTTTCATAAAGTTACAGGATTAGGCTTTCCTCCTGAAGTTCTTGATTGAAAGGCAGGTTGACTTTTTGTGGGAATACGAAGTCTGAGTAGTCATGTTCTGGGCTGACATCCAGATCTGTGCTTACATCTTCAGGCTGGAAGACTCCCAGATCACTTCCATCCTTCTCCCACTGGTCTCCAGAGCCAGTCTCAGTGAAGGGCTGCCCAGTTCCGGAGCCGTCATCAGATTGGTCTTTGGTTCTAAAGCAACAGAGGAACAGAAGACATATTTTTAGCCTATTTTGCTCATGTTTTCCAGGGTTGTCAATAGTTCTAGTGGGCACTAAATAAAAATGAAAAAGCAAAATATTTTAAAAAATGTATTGTTAGCTGTTCAGTGAACTGTATCATCTAAGGCAGGGGTGTCAAGATCCGGTCCTGGAGGGCCGCAGTGTCTGCTGGTTTTTGGTGCGTTTAAGCACAAGTGATTAATTTAAGTCACTAATTGGCTAAGAAGTCCACACACCTTGTTCTCAATGCTTTAACTGGGTGCTGATTGAAAGGAAACCACAAATACCTGTAGACACTGCGGCCCTCCAGGACTGGAGTTTGACACCCCTGATCTAAGGGCTCAAAGGTGCGACCGGTTGGGTCGCATATGCTACCTAAAATCTAACTATGTGACCTGGAATTTAAATTGGGTCCACCGTGTGAGCGTAAACAATTCTCCTGGTGCGACTCAGTTTTTTTATATAATGCGAGCAACCTATCGCATATCAGAAAAACGGCCACGTTTATTTTCCCTGCAATCATTACCTACCAAACGTTAGCTTCTCTTTACTTCTATGTTGGTTTTAGCAAGCTAGCATTCCCTAAACCTAACAAATGTTAGCTAACTGAACCAGATTTTTTTCTCCAGGTTAATAAAATCAATCACACAATTTTTAACAACAAAAAAAACAGCATAATCATTAGTAGTTCAGAAGACGACCCCCGCGACCGGTGGCGAAGTTGATCGAGATGTCCAACCACCAGAAAAGAAAGGGAAGCTGCAACTTTACACCTTTCACAAAGAGTGGCATGGATAAAATCAAAGATACTTTCCCTAAAGGAAGAAAAACCCAGTTTGCAACACCGCGGTCAAGATAGCTTGCAGTTTGATATTCAAGTTCACTATTCAAAACCAGTCGTTTTTAACTTTTCTTTCCCCCTAAGACCAATTATTGCATTCTGCAGTATGAATTGTGAATTTATCGCAGGTGATTTTTTATTGGCAGCTTTGAGCACTTTACCCTTTACCCTTTAGCCTACTATGCTTCTTTGATAAAGCCTAATGCCCTATTTGCAGTGGACTAGTTTTACCTGGGGACCTTGTGTGATTTGTAGGCTAATAATTGCTGTCATCTGTGATCTTAATCGCGTGCGAATCTTCCAAGTCCGTAATTTGTAAAGTAAAAATTCCACCGCAAATTAGGCTACCATATTTCGCAAAACACACAGGTCATCTGATAGTAGCCTATTAGTCCCGTATGAATCGGAATCGCAGTAATTTGTGGTGATATTTTTTCTCCCGCCAGGATACGTTGTTTTTTCCACGTCTTTTTCTGCATCTTTCGAGAATTATGGATGCTGTGGTGGAAATTATTAATTGTGACAACATTTTGGGCGCGGGTTCTTATGCCAAAAGTTTTTAAATGTAAGCTAGGCCTACTCCGGAATTGACTGAATTGAAAGTGAATTGTAACCAACCCTATCCACCGTTAATGCACCAATCTGCATATCCTGCCTTAAATGTGCAGAAATAACTCTTAGCGAACTGACATTGAGGTTTCCAAAATCATATGCGGTCCTCAGGTAATACTAATCCAGTGCGAATAGGGCATAAAATTCTGTTAATTTCAATATGCTTTTTGTGATTAATTGCCTGCTAATTTCAGTCATTTGTCCCATCATTTAGCTTTTAGAAAACCATGGCTATTGTCAGCAGTGTAACAATGAATTGTTTGTGCACCGAAAACGTTTGTGCAGCCCTACTCTAGACCACCCTTTGCATTGCACCACAACCAAAGGGGGGTAACAATCATCCGCAAACAGTTTGGACCGTCTGGCAAGGTCATGCATCTCCCATAATTCTGCATACTCACGTGAGCAAAAAGAAAGGGGGGGTGCATGACAGATAACCCAGGATCGCTGACAACAGTAGCATCTTAAAACGCATGCTTACACACTAATGGCCAAACCCATTCGGCTGTCAGTTGTAAAAAGGCTACATCACATCTGGTCCAGACTGGATGCTCCACAAGTTACTGAATGTTTATAACACCCACTGACCTAACATTCCTGTTCCTCACTAACCCTGATCAATAGACATACATTCATTGGTATTCTTTGTTTGGTGCTACTGTCCATATTTTGCTACTGTCATATTTTGTTTATTTGGACCTTGTCTGTATAATTGTATTATGACATGTTCTTGCTTAGTGAAGTTTAGTTTGTACCAAAGCTATGCCCAGAATGTGTACAGCCAGTATAAATATGCTCAAAATGTTAACATCCAATATGAACTGCCCAGATGTTACATGCCTGAATGAACTGTGGAAATTAATTTTTCGACTGTGGGCTGTGCTGACCTCATGTGGTCTCAGGGATTACACCAGAAGTGGAATCCTGACACCAAAAGGGGGATATGTAGGGTCAACAGGAACTACAATTCCATACAGTCCACAGGAGGCTCCTCCTCCACGTTGCAAGTGAAACAGGACGTTGTCTTGTTTATTGTGCAACAGGAAATAAAGTTTATAAAAAAGGCAACACGGCCGCTCTTTCGGGTTCAGTTCAGTTCAGTTCGTGTCCATTCACTGTAGGCTTGCCAGGGCCTTCACTGGCTCGTATCACCGCTCCGTGCAGCCTGCACGCCCGGT
The DNA here is from genome assembly GCA_029718625.1 of Synaphobranchus kaupii. Lineage (NCBI taxonomy): Eukaryota > Metazoa > Chordata > Actinopteri > Anguilliformes > Synaphobranchidae > Synaphobranchus > Synaphobranchus kaupii. The sequence goes on from CM056379.1 coordinate 79,588,335, forward strand.
GAAGAGCCCTCGCTCCACAAGGAAGCATCGGTCGTCCGTGGCGCCGACCCAACTGAGCGAGGTGGGCTCATCTACCCCCGGCTATCAGCCACGGAAGACCGGAGACGAGACGCAAGGAGGCAACGCGAGCACCCGGTGGTCAAGAAGAACCACTAAGCAGACCACACACCCACTGATCCTGCAGCACAGCACCGCTGGTGAGTCCCCTAGAGGCAAGCGGTCAGTACCAGGATCACACTGCGTATTTCGGGAGAAATAATGCGATCGGTTCCATTAACCACCCCTACAAACTGCAACCCTGACGACGAAAGAAACCAGTTCCAAGGACCCAAGATGAGGCGGACCGGTTCCCCTATCTATCGCAACCCTGCGAACTTGCAATCCGATGGAAGAAACCATTCAAAGGGCTTAACTCAAGTAAGGCTGTAAGCATGTAGCATATTAGTTAGCAGCCGCGATATGTTTGTGATTGGATGTATGTAACTGCTATTGAATGGTTAATGTGTGTTATAAAAGTTTGTGTTACCATTTTCTTTTGGATGGCTACCGCGCTGCGTTAGTTTTAATATACATCACACACAGAATATATCTTGCATGTGATCTATTTTAAATACTAACCAGTCATAACATGACTGCTGATCTCGACGCACACGCACCGATAACCTTACGGTTGTCCTTATGTGTTTGGTATGGCCCACGCCCCTGTTGTTAACTAACTCCAGCGAAAGCTAGGTTCAAACCTCCGTCCATTTTAGGTTCTTTGTTCTCTCTGAACACGTGTCCGAGACAAGGAGGAGAACATGAAAACCCCCATGTGCGCCCAACGCACACCACACGAACACGTGCGCACACACACACACACGCACACGCACACTTGCACATAGTTTGTTGTACATTATAGTAGTGAATCGTGCTTTGCTCTGTTTGGTGCTTTGTGTTCAATAAACTATTACATTTTCCAAGATTGTCTGTATTAATGTTGCTCTTGCGTAGAACCGAGTGAGCCAATGCTAATCGCAGGGATTCTCCCAAATACCTTCACCTTTTAGCTGAAACATTTATATTAATTCAGTATCAACTGAGTACATAATATTGTGATTTTGTTAAGATAATTAATGTGTAATTTTATTGATAATTAAATTATGAATTGAAGTTGCCCATTTTTAGTTATACTATTCTTAATAGGGAATATACTATCAAATTTTATGAATTTATTATTTATTCAATTTATTAAATTATTTAAATATTTATTAAATAATAATTTCTTGATGAGGGTTTTTTTTTTTGTGTGAATTTTTTATAACCCTTTTTACTCGTCTTTACCAGGGGTGCCAATAATTGTGTAGGGCACTGTATGCAAGGACAGGAATGCTTGCTTTCGTGCAAATTTGAACTAATGAGTGGTTTCTGACGCATCGGCGCATTAACACTGTTTCTAGCGCAAGAATTACCTACCGGATCTACGTTCCAAATAAAATACGAAAAAGCCAGGAAAGGGCCATTTAATTAAAACAAATAAAAGAAATACCTACGAGGACTGGTTATTGTTTGTATTGACAGAATCCAGTTAGTTCGCGTTTGTATACGTGCTATGTGTCATTTTGAGACTGCCCTATAAAGCTGCCCTATAAAAGTGAATGGAGAGCAACAAATACCCTATTCTGGATTATCACCCCAGGTGAGCACAAAGCAACTAACTAACATATTTCGCCACCATTTGGACTCATATCATGGCCAGGTAACTATACAACCCAAAGTTCTACCAAAGTTCAGTTGTGATTTAAGTGAAATGTTGAATGTTAAAACGAATATGGAAGACTAGTCTTACAGTAAACATGATAAAGAATGTTTTCACTCAAATGTCTGCTCTACTTAGCCAACACTCTTTAGCTCAATAAACCAATGAAGAGGAAGTGGTGTTGAGAAAATATTCTTGCGTCTTGCCTTCTGCTCCAAAGAACACTGAAAAGGCCATCTCCCCCTCCTTGCTATATTCCAGGGCTATTGAGGCCTTATATTGGTTCTGTACATTGGTTCACTGATATATTTATTAGCTTTTCATCATATGTAGGCCTACTGATGGGCACAGCATGAAATTAATAACAAAATATCTGGGTTACCTTTTCTGGGAACCATAAGGTCTATTGCCCCATCAAGTATAGATACAATTACAAATATCTGCACATTATTATGTGCCTTAATATTTTCAGATGGTAAATCCTCAATTGCAATTAGAAGTGATGTACTCACATTTTATTAGCAGCCGATGGTAGATGGTTAGGTTTAGGAAGGTCTATCCATGGACCCTTCTCTGTCAAACAGTTGGCGTTTCTTGAATCTGGTCTGCACTTTACCCACATGTACCTCCCTTTGGTTGGAGCACCTGTTACATGTCCAATATAAAGATGGCTCAGACAGTTTCCCCTGTTACATTTATGGTATTCACTTTTTCAGTTCTTTCAAAACATCCTTTATCACTGTTTTTGCATTCTATAACATTGAGAACATTACTAAAAACATTTAACGTAGGCCTACTCAATGTACTCCTTAAATAATTTATTAGGCCTACACCAACAACAATCGTAATACTTGGCTACTACTGTTGTAGTAGCCAAGGTTAATAGTAGAAGTTGAGACGAGGCTGAAGTTGGTTCCTTATTCGCAGCTACTTATTCGTATTTCCAGGTCCACCTTAATTTTTTTTTTACTGCATGGTTTCTTATTTGTGGCTGCTTGTTCGCAATTTCACAGGCTGATTGAGTACGGCGGCGGACCGATACTTTACGTTACCTACGAATGTAGTGCCGGCACTGGTCGACTACAACAACAAAGAAGAGCAACAAGTTGCAATGGCCACGTTTGCTCCGCCGCCGTACTTCCACAGAGAATATAGGTCAGCACAAAGTAAAGAATTCAACGATAGTTTGACTTCAAAAATGATGGTATAAACACTCAAAATAACCCCGATAGACTGTCGTCGTATTTTATTTGCTTTGGGTGCACTGTGCAGTGTTTCAGTGCGTTTGGTAGTGGATGCTACCGGTTACCTCAGAGTTGCGCTAGCATTAGCAACGTGTGTATGTCCAAAAGAAGGGACAGCATGGAATTAGCTGAAAATGGTTTCCATCAATCAACTACATCATGGGTAAGTCGTAATTGAGACATTATGTCCAAAATTCCGAACTATCCCTTTAATTCTTGTTTGATATGTCAGACCCTTGATGACTTGGAGCCATTTAGCCAACCATGTGTTCCATATGTTCCAGTGTAATTTACAGCTACAACTAGTCCCACCCAATTCCCATAGAGATCCATTAAAATGCAGAGAGATTATAGTATCGCTTGTAGGAGTACCAGAAAATAAGATATCAAGATATTTTGATATTGTTGGGTCACAGACATCAGGAAGTCATAGTATGTAAAAGATATGCGACCAAATAATAAAAATGATTACTTTATTCTACATTATGTTAAACTGTCCAATATTTTTTGATGCCCGAAAATGGGGGGGGTGGGGGGGGGGTGTACAAAGGGTTCTATAATTTCTCAACGGTTCATCCGATATGGATGGAAATACCCTAAAATTAAAGCTGACAGTCTGTACTTCAACCTCACTGTCATTGTATCCTTTCAAACTCAAAGTGCTAGAGTACAGAACCAAAATAACAAAAAATGTGTCACTGTCCAATGAATTATGGTGCTCACTTTATATTTGCATTGACATATTGTGTGTAATGTGTGGCCCAGGACAATTCAACCCTTTAAAATGAGGGGCTAAATTAGCCTGCAGACGCATTTTCGCCAACACTTTTTGAATGTAAAACCCATTTGGGCCGGGTAGAAAAGAAACTGGTTGAACAGGGGAGGACCCTCTCTTCAAGAATCAGTGGCATTATGACTGGGCCAAAATTAATAAACCCTCTAAAAGCTGCCCTGATTTCGGTATGGATCGCATAAGCGTTATTTGCCTAAGTCCAGAGCTGCGAATAGCAAACCAACTTCAGCCTGTTTTTGTTTTTGAGGATGAAACATGTACTGGGTCAGGCAAAAATCACCTTTTATACAAAGTACGTGTACATTTGCATTGATGTAGTGCGTGTAACGTGCGGGCCAAGACGATTTTTTTGCCTTTAAAAACTCCTGAATCAGCCTGTGAAATTGCGAACAAAATAAGAAACCAGTTCAAAATATTTAAGGTGGACCGGGAATTACGAATAAGGAGCTGCGAATAAGGAACCAACTTCAGCCTCGTGAAGATGAGTGATAATATAGCACCTTCCGTATTATGATCCATTTTGAAACTTGAAACCCCTTAGTAGCCTAATATTCGAGTAGTAAATGTTTTCTTCCTTTCACGTTTAAACAAATTGATAGACTGCATTAAAGTAGGCCTAACGTTAGGCCTAGTATGATATTTATGAAGAGAATACTCGTAATCACGTTAGAACTCAATTCTCGATTTTTTTCCTCCGGCGTAGGCTACTTAATGTTAACTATAATAACAATGAAACTGCGAAAAAGAAAAACGTTTAGTAGCTAAATGGTAGGCTATAAGACGTCGAAGGACGTGTTGGTATCCTCTTCTAAAATTCGAATTTTGCGTTAAATAGCCGATAAAGGCAAGCTGTAGAATGCATTATTTTCCAGCAAAGAGGGGGCGTGCGTTTAAATAGCACGCTGGTTATACTTACCCTGCGTGTTTCCTAGCAGAGTTAGCAAAGCCAAAGTCAGAGAAATATTGAGAAGAATCCGCATGATTACATAAAACTGTCAACTTAACTCAGTAGAAAAAATACAAACTCCCAAGGATAACTTTAATTCCAAATGGAAATGTACTACGTTATGTTGTGAGAAGCAATTCCGACAAGTTTATCACACAGAGACTATTATAGGCGACCCTAAACCCTGCCCAGGTACGTCACTGTTTCCTAAAATCAGACGATTTCTTAGTTTGGCAACAAGTTTCAATATCCGCAGTGGAAATACTTTTCAGAGTTCGCGCCGTTGTTAGCCATGTAGGTAAGGCTACCGAGGAGATTTCATAAACATTCTAGTTCCTACTGCAGGAAATCACCTTTTCAATAGAATTAATGCAGTAGCCTATAGCCACATCTCAACAACAACAAAACAAAAACGTTTTCAACGAAGCCTACAAAAATGTCAAGTTACTCACGCATATAGCCTACAAAGCACTGTCTGTAGGCTATAATTAATTAATTAAAAAACTGCCTGCCGTTAAAAGTAGCCTGTAGCCTATTGGTAGGCTATCACAATGAGGCCAAGTTAGGCTATAAGTTCAACAAACAATATTGGCTATTGTAGTTCACATTAAAGTGTAGGCTAAGCATCAGATAATTTAAAACGCTGGAAAATCAAAAAATGTGAAAGAAAAATGGTTCTGGTATAAAATTACGTAATCACAAAGTAGCCTATATGAATGTAGGCCTATATAAATGTTGGATATCGGTGTTTAAGAAGTGTTTCCAGTACCGCTTTCGCCCCGCCTCCAACATTTTTCATATTTCATAAAAGAGCGTTTTTTTTGTCAAACCGTTGACGTCATACGTGGTACTGTCAAACAAGTGACCGTTCTTCAGCTGCCTCCCAATGCAACACGCGAACAGAAATCTAGACGACTACGAGCGAGAAAGAAAGAAAGATAAAGACAGAAAGATAAAATTCAGAGATTAATGGAAGAGTTTTGCCTACGTGGTTAGACAACGAACAATAGAAAAAGTAGTAAGAACGCACACCCCCCAAAAAGGTGCTGAATAGCGGCCCATTACCTAAATCAGATTTTTTTAAACTACACTGGACCTTGATGAAGTCATAGCCTAGGCTACTGCCGAAACATGTTTGTGACTTTAAAATAAAAACTTTTTAATTGCATGGAGAGAAATGTGCGATTTTCTTTATTCGACTACGCACAGGCCAGAGATGAGATACTGAGAGATAGCCTAGCCCAGTGGTTCTCAACCCTGGTCCTGGGGACCCCCTGTGTATGCTGGTTTTCGTTCCAACCACAATTGCAATACTTGAATTTTAACAAGCTGTTAATTTTTCTTAATAGGTGTTTTTAATGTTTAGAGGGATTATTTACATTCTCAAGCCACATTATGTTAGTAATAGCTATGCATGCCATGAAGAATAAAAGTCCAATATTCACATTGTGCTGTATTGTAAACAATTAAAAGGAGGTAAAAAATGTTTTAACTGATCAAATTAAAGACTGAGGTGAATCAATTGGCTCATAATTGGTGAAATTGTGGACACATGGCCACTAAAACTAACCGTTTGGTAAATAATGAAGAATTCAAAGACAAAGCAAATGATAACGAGCCAAACCTGCATTGTGTTAAGTTTAAGGAAAAAATTATGAAGGAACTTAAACTTGTGTTCAATTACCTAATTAGGAGCCTATTCACCTGAGTTCTTACCTCTTCTTTGTAATTGTTTGCAATATAACACACTAAGCATAACGAACATGGGATTTTTTTTTCTTCAAAGCATGCATAGCTATTGCTAACATAACATGGCTTAAGAGAGTAAAGAGTTTAAAGTGTTCTCTCTATACAATAAAAACACCTAATTAAGAAAAAATAACAGCTTGTTAAAATTCTGGTATTGCAACTGTGGTTGGAACGAAAACCAGCATACACACCCAGGACCAGGGTTGAGAACCACTGGCCTAGCCTACTGCCGTGCCTGTAGACAGCTCCCCGTCTTGCGTAGGCCTACAAGTGCAAAAAAAAACTTTTTGTCTAACCTTGCCAATGGACATAGACAGTTTTGAACTAAAAAAAAGCAATTGATTGCTATGGTTGTCTAGATCAGTGGTTCTCAAACTTACTGTGTATGCTGCGGTTTTCGTTCCAACCGCAATTGCAATCCCAGAATTTAAACAAGCTGTTAATTTATCTTAATTAGGTGTTTGTCATATTTAGAGGGATTATTTACCCTCTTAAACCATATTATGTTAGCAATAGCTATGCATGTCATGAAGAATAAAAGTTCAATATTCTCATTGTGCTATTGTAACAGGATTAGTTATGCTGATCCACTTGCCACTAATACTGTTTTTAATGTATTTTTTTAATGGTTTTATTATTATTATTTATTATTATAATAATAATAATTATTATTATTATCCTGTAGCCTACTACAATATATTATCTCTCTATATTGTACATTCTAATGTTTCTATTGGGAGTCACCATTGTACTCATTCCTGTAAGCTGTCCTATTGGCTCTATGCACCGCGGCTATTTAGCGAACTCTGTTTCTGTCAGTCATTTCGTGACAAACTGTATATTTGTGACTTAGTTAGATTTGTTAAATATTTGTCCATTTGTTGTGTTTACATTATAAGTTCAAAAAGTGTGAAATTTGTCAAATTTTAACTGCGCACGGAGCATTGCTAACCAGCACAAATGTCTCTGAATCACGTAAAATCTTCTGTATGCCTAATGCATAAAAAACATAACATTAGCTAGTGTAAATAACCTAAAACGGAAGCGTTTATACCTGCTACTTTGTAGTACTGTTTAAAAAAAGGTCAGGGTAGACAGGACAACATATAAGCAGGAAGATTTTCAAGATAGCTGAATGAGTGAAAGGCTGCTTTCTATGTTTATTAGGCCTGGCCTCATGCTTTTTTCAAGCAGCAATAATTGGGGAAATTTCTCGATGATTATCGATATATATCTGCACATTTCAAATGAAAGTACTGGCTGTAGACTTGTTGAATATAGCCTATAGGCTAATTATGATAATAATACTCAATAATAAGAATGACCTCATGTAATGCAAACGTTTGATTAAAATAAATAGGCCATTTGCCCCACAAGTGCAGCGTTTGTTTTTATTTTATTTTCCGATTTAGGCTACGGTTTTCCACGTTATTTTTTGTACCTATGTGGTGCCTAAGGCCGGGGCTCCATGCAAAACAGTATAGAAAAGAACAAACATAGCGTCTCTGTTTGATTCAGCCACGCATTTTCTCAAATAACTATCATCGGAGCAGGAAGCACTAGGATCAATTAGATTTCTAAATACAATTTTCTTTATATCCACTTCCTATAGGCTACAACTGTGTTAGTCAAGAAAGAGTCTAAATCAATATTTATCACTCTGGCGGCAGAGTATACCTCGCCTCTGTGTGGTTGCCTGTTGTAGGCTATTACATTACAAAAGAAAATCAATAGATAAACAGAATAGGCCTACCAAAAACATTTTTAGATACCTATAATTTTAATACATCAATGCAATATTCGATATATCATATATCATCTCTATAGTGATCCAGAAGCACAGACTGCCCTTTTACATACGCTCTGTATAGAAGATTTCAGGAAGTTATGTCCTCAGGCTATGTTGGTGAAACTAACCTAAGAATAGAAAGGTTTTGACAGAAACATAAGCCCAAATAAAAGATACCTAGCTAGCTGTCTAACGTTAGGTGTTGTTAGTTTTGTTGAAGTTGAACATAGGCCTATAGCTAACGTTAGCTAAGTCAAAAATGCTCGAGCGATTTTTTAAAAACGCCTTTTAAATAGTGGAGTTTGGTGACTTCTAAAGAAAGATTATTTTTAAAATGATCTATCATTAGCTGTAAACTAATCACGATTAGCATTTAGCTATCTAATGTAGTAAAACATACTAAACAATGTATGATTAGCTAGGTTGACAAACATTCTTGAAAAAATGAATTCATTTCAGTATTAGTCTCTGCTCTGTGCACTGGATAGCATAGTAGTCGTAGCTTATTTTTCATATTCCCTTCTTGCAGCAATAAAAAACAATTCCCACATTAGACTAATGTTAATTAATTAGACACGTAATTTTTTAAGCAAAATTTTCAGGACTCATCTGTAAAGTTCTGCTGTCTGCTAGCTAGCTACCTGCTGGTCAATAACCAGCGTTAGCAGGATAGGTTAACGTGTTGGCGAAAGTGATTAGCAGGATTCTGAGCAAATTACGCCAATTCTGAGCAAATGAGCGAAATATTTCAACAGTAGTAGCAAAATGGGTAAGCCTTAAGCTATTGCTATAGTGTTTTGCCTGACTTGTTTTACTGGGACAGGGGATCGGGAAGGTGCGCTCTCCCTCTCCAGGCAGAGTAGCAGGACAGCAGAGAAGCGGCGCCCGAATCGCCTTTGAAACCGGACGCTAGGCCGTACCCAAATGACACCACTGAGCTAACGGTCTAAAGCCACACACATAGGCATTTTTACACAATGGCTACCTAACGTTAGCTCCACTAGCCACCGCAATGTAAAACTCCTGTCAAAGGGCTACTCAAGTTGGTGTGGCTTCTAATGGTTCGTGGGTAGCTAGTACTAGTGAGCACGAAGAGATAATGTTCTCATTTCCTTTTTTTCCAGACACTTTTTGAGAGAAACAAGAATAGGCTAACTTTACAGATACAAAGATTCAGAAAGGTTATGTTAGTTAATTACATTAGCTAGCCTACATGTTTTATTTAATATAATTCACCTTAAATTAAGCAGGAAGTTAACTGCCCCCAGTCACTAACTTAGCCCAGCTAGCTAAGGTTAGTAGCGCTAGCTGTTGGTAGCAACATACTTTCATAATTGCATAGAAGCGAGGACATAAAACAATTGAAGCCATTCTCAGGTTTGCTTTTTGCTGCATTTGTGCACAGGCTAGTAATATTGCGCACATTGTTGTTAATCTCGGCAGTTGTGATGCTTCCTACACAATCTCTCCTGTGTAGAAATATGCACTTCCGCTTAAACAGGAAATGAGTGTGCTGGCCGAGACAAACCCGGAAGCGTTGCGTGCATAGAGCCAGTTGGTGGCCCAGTCCATTAATGCCATCTAACCGGTATGTACAGTTATGAAGCAGATTTGAAATCTTTTACAAATAATAATTATATAAGCTTCATAAATCAGCCATGAACATTAATTTAATGTTAGAGTTATTCGGGAGTTTAATGAATGTATATAGCGATGTTAAATGTTTTTATAAATGTATATTTATTCGTTTTGTCTTGCTAACTTGGCTATAATGTTACAATAACATACGTTAATGGAATTTAGTCTTTAGCTTGAAGCTAATTGGTGGTTTCTTTTCTGTAGCTGAACTGCTGCTGCCATTGACCCAGCTAACAAAATGACGTCCTGAGGACGTCCTCTAAATGGACCACAAAGTTATTAGGACATTGGAAATTAACGTTCTCTGGACATTATTTTGTAGGGGTCCTTTGATGACCTGGGGACGTTTTTCTTAACGTCAAAACGCCGTTTTCTGGACGTTCTTAATACAGCCATAGGACCATAAAATGACGTCCTGTGAACATCCTCTAAATGGACCACAAAGTTATTATGATGTTGTATGACTGTATTAAGAACGTCCTGAAAACGTTGTTTTGACATTAAGAAAAACGTCCCCAGGACAACAATGGAACCCTACAAAATAACGCCTGGAGAACGTTCATTTTCATCATCCTAATTACGTTGTAGTTCATTTAGAGGACGTCCACATGACGTCATTTTATGGTCCTATGACTGTATAAAGAACATCCTGAAAATGTCGTTTTGACGTCCCCGGGACAACAATGGAACCCTACAAAATAACGCCTGGCAAACGTTCATTTTCAACATCCTAATAACGTTGTAGTCCATTTAGAGGACGGCCACATGACATCATTTTACGTTTTCAGGACATTCTTAATACAGTCATAGAACTATAAAATGACGTCCTGTGGACGTCCTCTAATGTTAGGAGAACCGATCGGAACCACACGCAGACACCAAGATGTAGTAACAAATGCTTTAATCAGAGTCGACGGAAACAGGTCAAAGTCCAGCAAACAGTGCAATACAGGGCAAGCAGAAACGTAGTCAAATCCAGGCAGGGGTCAAAGTCTAAGCAACCAGGGCAATGCGGAGAAGGCAGGGCTAAGTCCCAGAACAGGCAGAGGTCGGAACCGGGAGATCAATCAGGGGGCTGGAGAACAGGAGGGTGAAGGACTGGAGCGGGGGTTGGACGGAGATGGATAGGTGGGCAGGAGGACTGGAGCAGGACGGGACAAAACAGGACTGGAGACAGGAACTTGGAACAGGTAAGGAGCAGGCAGGAATAAACGCTGGAAAGTAATGACACAAGCACGAATGCAGGGCACAAGAGAATCTGGCACAGAACAGAGAGCTTAAATGCAAGACTGATGACGAGACAACGAGGAACAGGTGAGACGATAACACATGAGGAAACACATATCAGGTGTGGGAGGCGGAGACACACGATCTGGGAAAGGGAAAACATGAAACGGAAAACAGAAAACACATAGAAATGGAGAAACCAGGAAATTAATTACGACACAGAGGCACGGGATGTGACACTGTAAATTCACCACAACGTTATTAAAACGTAGAAAATGTTCTCCAGGTGTTATTTTGTAGGGGTCCTTTGATGTCCTGGGGACGTTTATCTTAATGTCAAAACAACGTTTTCAGGATGTTCTTAATACAGTCATAGGACCATAAAATGACGTCCTGTGGACGTCCTCTAAATTCACCGCAACGTTATTATGACGTTGAAAATTTACGTTCTCCAGGCGTTATTTTGTAGGGTTCCTTTGATGTCCTGGGGAAGTTTTTCTTAACGTCAAAACAACGTTTTTAAGGCCGTTCTTAATACAGTCATAAGACCATAAAATGATGTTCTGTGGACGTCTTCTAAATGGAACACAACATTATCAGGACGTTGAAAATGAACGCTCTCCAGCCGTTATTTTGTAGGGTTCCATTGCTGTCCCAGGGACGTCTTTCTTAATGTCAAAATTACGTTTTCAGGACGTTCTTAATACAGTCATAGGACCATAAAATGACGTCCTCTAAATGGAACACAACATTATCAGGACGTTGAAAATGAACGTTCTCCAGGCGTTATTTTGTAGGGTTCCATTGTTGTCCCGGGGACGTTTTTCTTAATGTCAAAATTACGTTTTCAGGACGTTCTTAATACAGTCATAGGACCATAAAATGACGTCCTGTGGACGTCCTCTAAATGGACCACAAAATTATCAGGAAGTTGAAAATGAACGTTCTCCAGCCGTTATTTTGTAGGGTTCCACTATTGTCCTGGGGACGTTTTTCTTAACGTCAAAATTACGTTTTTAGGATGTTCTTAATACTGTCATAGGACCATAAAATTACGTTCTGTGGACGTCCTCTAAATGGAACACAATGTTATCAGGACGTTAAAAATGAACGTTCTCCAGGTGTTATTTTGTAGGGTTCCATTGATGTCCCGGGGATGCTTTTCTTAACGTCAAAACGATGTTTTTAGTACTCAAGTGACTACGTCACGCTGGTTTCGGAAGTAAATTCCCCATTCATTTAGAGCGTAGACATTAACTAAAGCTTACTTTTAAACCATTTCTACTGATTATGTCTTACCGTCAATTTCCCGGGTTGTTCAATATAACGCCCGTTCGCAAACTGTCGTTTTTCTGGACCAGCTTCGAGTATATTTTACGTTTTAGTATTTTCTTTGTTAACATCCCAGCGCTGGCACTGTTTAAATGTTTAAAAACTACACGTCCCATAATTCCCTCCGAACGAGCAGCCTTATCTCCAGACGTTTTCATATAACGTTAACCAGCAGTAGCACACAGCTCCGTTTTTAAACACTTTTTTCTAATGTTAGCTAGCTAGCTTGAAGGACTTAAAGCTAGAATTGCTTCATGTGGTTAACCGTAGCATAGTTTCTGACCTTGTCGGGCGGGCTTCTCTACTTAGCAAGCTAACGTTAGCTTGTCTTGAGCGGCTCGAGCCTACTCCCATCTGCCACAGAGCAGACAGACAAGATGATGATATCTTATTGGTCGAGAACCACCCGTGCGTTGCAGTACTGGATATGCAGTCCGTTAAAGTGTATTACAAGTCGAACTACAATCATTAATGCATTACTTTAAAAAATAAAAATTGGAACATGCGATATATGGTCTACATCCCTGGTATTAAAATCACGGTCCTCGAGGTCCGAGACCTGCTGGTTTTCCACCCTCCCTTTACCTGACAGTCAGGTGTGATGACAGTCTGGCCAATCACTAGCACTAATTGTTCAGTTAATTACCTGGGAGAAGGAAAACCAGGGCCAGACTTGGATTCGAGGTCCAGATTTGAATATCCATGGTCTACATGCTTGTACCACACAGGCTAATCCCGGAACGTTTCGGCTCATTCTATGAATCAGATTTCAAGAAATAGTCGGTAGTCTCCGAAGCCCATTCTATTTTCCATAGGGAATTTACTTCCGAAACCAGACTCCGCCCACGACTGACGTACTCACTTGAGTACTCTATTGACCCTTCGCTAAGCCCCGCCCCCCTTAGTAACTGTTGCTATGTCCGTCAAGCTTTCTGTGTCCGCAAAGCAAACATGGCATTCTCAACCATGAAAGTAGGCTACTGCCCTTTTGGAAAAATGGTAATTTTAGGAACTTTTGGAAAAATTGATCTTCAATTTCATATTTGTAGTGTAGTTTAAATGCTAGCTGAAGTGATTCAAAGTAGATTTTATGATGCTAGGCAGCATTATTTCCAGGGTGCTGTCACTTTTGCTAGCTAGCTCCCACAGTGACTGGAAACCTAGCATAAAAGACATCAGCAGAGGGACTAGCTGGCTTGGCTAGGCATCAAATAGCAAACCATATCTCATTCATGAAGACGTTATTATCATCGGTTTGTTTACGAGTCTGGTAACGTTGATGTTATTCAACGTTAGCGAACGTTAACGTTTTAAAAATAGATCTGCAAACACTAACATATGGTATTTTATATTAGTAAGCTAACCAAACCTCCAAATAAGTCCAGTTTCAGCACAGTAGTTAAGTGGTAACTAGCCAGCTAACGTTAGATGCACTCGCTTTGGCTTTAAAATGCCTAGTTACAACAGCACAGTATTGATTTCAGGCTACGGAAGTAGACATTCCTTTGTATTAAATACAAATGCTGTCAATTCACATTTGAGGTGAGATTAAATTTACTGTTTCAAATTAAATGGCTCAAGCTAGAGGTTGATATTATTTCACAAATCTATGAAATGGTCCAATACTTTGTCAATTTAGTGGCCATTATGTTATTGCATTATTCATGTTTTTAGCTTACCAAATTTAGTTGGAGGTGGTCGGCATGTAACTGCAGATCCACTATCAGCAGCAGTAGTTGCACAGACAGCAGCAACAATTGTTTGGGTAACGTTACTCTGGACTTGGCTTCCCACTAACAAATTGCGGGAATAACATGTTTGTTAGAGAACAGTGATTTTCTTTCCTTATTTTAAAGTTTAATTTATTGTGTCCCTTTTAGATAGAGCTAACCTAAACAGTAGCTATAACAGCTGACGTCCGTTACGGATAGCCAAAGCTAAGGATGTGATTAACGTTGAAATAAATTTGTATTTTGATATGTTTTAAGTCAATTGGCTACCATTGTGTAGCTAGTTTCTTTTTTCAGTTATAGTAGCTATTAGCTAACACCAAAATAAGGGTAACGTTGATGTTAACTAACTTTTTTACCTTGGAGCAAACATAATGTTAGATGTGCTTCGTCATTTCCCAGGGGTTCAGCTGTGAATGAGGTCGCCCACATAATTTTATCCACAGCCTACATTTTTCCTTTTTTGATTTGGGTTTTGGAAACGGGAAAAAAAAATTACATCCTCCTCTAAACTCTTTGGATAAGGAGTGTCAGTTTTCCAGGTTCCCCAATCTCACCGTTTGACCATGATGACAAGCTAACCTCCAACTAGGAAAGCTTGACGGAGGTCCACTGCCTAGTAACGGTTGCTAGGCTATGATTGGACTATCGCCGCTTGTTTCTTTTTTCATTGGTAGCTATTAGCTAACACCAAAATAAGGGTAACGTTGATGTTAACTAACATTAGCTTTTTACCTTGGAGCAAACATAATGTTAGATGAGCTTCGTCATCTCCGAGGGGTTCAATTGTGAATGGGGTCGCCCACATAATTTTATCCACAGCCTACATTTTTCCTTTTTTGATTTGGGTTTTGGAAACAGGAAAAAAATTACATCCTCCTCTAAACTCTTTGGATAAGGAGTGTCAGTTTTGCAGGTTCCCCAATCTCACCATTTGACCATGATGACAAGCTAACCTCCAACTAGGAAAGCTTGACGAAGGTCCACTGCCTAGTAACGGTTGCTAGGCTATGATTGGACTATCTCCGCTTGGAGGAGGGGTTTAGCAAAGGGCAATTGGCGGTGTTTTGACTCAGCTGGATGAGTGAGTTTTATTATAATTGTAATTATTTTATTTTTTTTACGTCAGATTTCATGTCTAGTGTAAATTGTGGCTGACTCAAACAGGGGTTTTGGTATTTCAGTGTATCACTCATTTCTATTTATTAATATATTCCAATTTTCAAGTCAGTTTTCAAGACTAGTATTATCTATATAAAAATTTGACGAACATTCACGGTTTTTATCATAGTTTGTGGGTCATTTAGTGGAGGTGTTTTTTGATATCTCATTATTTATTATTTTGCATGTTAACTTACATCACTAGCTGTTTCTGTCACAATTTACATTTCTATTAGCTTCTATATTAACTTAGCACAGAACACACCATGGAAGGTTCACATATTCATAACACACAAGGTTATGGGAGAGGCAGAGGGACTTTTAGAGAAAGGGTGTTTTCTACATCAGTGGGTAGGGGGGCAGCCATCCATCCAGTCACTTCCACACCCTTGTTTAATACGCAAGCTCAGCCTGACACAAACATGCCATGCCATTTTGATCCACCTCGGTTTAGTGCTTTTGAGCCAGCCGAGTCTACTCAAAGGAGGGGAGATATCTCTGTGGATATCTTGACGAGTGTGGTGAAACAAATAGGTCAGTCCATTGGGGAAAACATTGCGTTTTGTTTAGAGTCAAGGGCAGTGGGCAATGAGGTAGGACCTAGGAGTGCAGCTCACAGCTACATCCATTCCACAGATCTCTCTGGTCTTAAACTGGTGTTGCAATCTGACATTAAGGAACCAGTGTACTTTAGGGGGGATGGTTCTGAGAAATGCACAGTGCACAAGTGGGAAGACATAATGTTTACTTATATGAGGAAAAGGGAGTATAGCATTGAGAGCCAGGCAGAGGAAGTCTTGAGTAAGTTAATGGGACGGGCGCGGGACGTAGTGAGAATAGGATTGCGCAGCAACCCAAGTATTCATCTTAGCCGAGGCCCTGGTCCCATCTTTGACATACTTAAACAGCACTTTAATGACACTCCATATTCCAGCATGCCCTTAGCTGACTTTTATGCAACATTGCCACTGCACAGGGAAAGCCCTTTTGACTATTGGATCAGACTAAACAGAGCCATTGATGTAGCTGAGGACTGTTTAAAGAGACAGAACAAAACTCTTGATGACCCCTCTCAAGAAGTTACTGTGATGTTCATTAGGCATTGCCCAGATCCGGACCCTTAAATCAGTGCAAACCCTTAAATCATTGGACAGCAAGGGAGGTGTATGAGAGACTGGATGAATATCAGAGGGAGCACAGATATTCACGTCACTTTGTGTCATCTCCAATTGTCAGCACATTGAGGCAGGAAGTTTGCAGATCATTGTCTACCCCAGTGTCTAGGCCGGTTATCACTTCGCCACACGTGGAGCCTTCCCAGAGCTCATCTGACTCATTATTTCACAAAAATAATTCCAAAACTGTTTGACAGAAACCTTCGAAACTTGGTATGTCTATTAATAGTAAAATCCGGACTTCACCCCTGAAGTTTCCACCAATCAATTCATGTGGTGGTGCTATAGAGATCCAAATATAAAAAAATATTTTAAAATTCACTAAAGATCACGGTTCCTTTGCAGAGATTTCAATCTTGCTACAATGACAAATGCCCGGATGTGGAACATAGATTTGTACTACATGGGTCAGCGCCATCTTGAATTCTCCACCATTTTGTTTTAAATTTACTCATCTATTACTTTTCTGTGTTTTTTCTTAACCACTTTACTGATTCTTATGAAACTTGGCATATAGTTAGAAGGTGTTATCCCACAAGCCCTCATTTGGTGGCAATTGGCCACTTGATGGTGCTGTAGTGCACATGACAAAATTCTGACATTGACACGCCCATTGCCGACGCCCCGTTTGACCTAGACTCACAAAATTTGGTGTACAGGTCCCTCTGCTCCTGCCGAACAAATTTGCCTTAAGGACCCATAAAGCTAGCCATATCGGATTTTCCGTTAACTAGCATTTTCTAAAACACTTACAATGCTACTACTACAAATATGTACCAATTTGCAAGAAACTTGGTATACACGCTCTATGGACCATGGTTCATAAAAGCTATTTACAGAATTTTGATATGTTAAAAGATGCCCAAATAATGAGCCAATGAATTTTCAGTGGGCGTGGTTTATGACAATAATACTAAAACCATTGTACAGAAAGTTTTGAAACTTTGTGGATTGATTGAGACTTAGATCAGGACTCCAGTTACAAGGGCCTAGCCCAATGAAATCACATGGTGGCGCTATAGAGATCCAAACATTCACTGTCCCCTTGCAAAGATTTCAGATTTGCAACAATGACAAAAACCCTGATTATAAACATAGATATTTGCTTTTTGGGTCAACCCTGTCTTGAATTTCCATCATTCTGGAGTGTCTGTGTTTGACAAATGCTGTTTATGCTGCTTATTTCTTTAACCTACAACATAACATTAAAGTGCCACTGTAGATATCTATAAGAGGGAATTGCTATGAATAGCTATGACACATTAGGCTATATGAGCCAACATTAATGTTAACGTTAACTTACATAAATGAATAGTCTAATGTTAGTGTTAACTAACATTAGGCTACTTTAAATCATAGTTAACGTTAGCTACATAGCTAGCATAAGAGTAATGTTAGCTTTACTTAGCTAGCTATAGAACAATTAACAACTATAGAGCATTATAATAAGTTACTGCCAGATATGCAGTAGATATGGATGGATCACTTTAAAGGTTGTATCAGCGATTTTGGGTGACGTCACTTCTGAAGCGAAATCCCAAACAAACATACTTATGAATAATTATGTTATGTTTTAAAAAATAGTGTTCAAGCATCCAGAATTATAACCACGTTAATAACGTTTGTAAGAAACCAAACCGTTTGTAAATCCGTCAAGATTTCAGCGAGATAAGAGTATTAGCGTTTGTGCAGATCATTGTGATTGGTTGCAATACTGTTTATTTTGGTTTTGAGTGGTTGGTAGTACCATTTGTTTTTGTGTACGATCTCGGAGCATAGGCTGCCTACAGAGACGCGGTTTTTTGACGGCCTGCTTATGGGGCGGGCAGCTAGCGGATCGTGAGGAAAAATCAGATGAATGTGATCATTTATGTTTCCACCCAAAATCGCTGATACAACCTTTAAGGGTTGTTTCTCCTGACTTATTTTTCCATAGAGTTCAATAGGTTTGAGGCTTGTTTGATACCTCAGACCCTTGATGACCAGAAAATAAGAGTCTTTTGATGTTGTTGGGTAACACATCAGGAAGTCATGGCATGCAAAGGATATGCAATCAAATATTAAAAATTTAAAGGCACAGTCAACTTAGTGTATGTAAACTTCTGACCCACTGAAATTGTGATTTAAAAGTTAAATAATCTGTCTGTAAACAATTGTTGGAAATATTATTTGTGTCATGCACAAAGTAGATGTCTTAACTGACTTGCCAACACTATACTTTGCTAACATGAAATCTGTGGAGTGGTTAACAATTAGTTTTAATGACTTCAACCTGTATAAGTGTATGTAAACACTTATTATAACTTATAACTGTATTCATGGAATCCAGGGCCTAGCGTGGCCAGAGAATACCACATGGCCACATGGTTTCCTTTCCATTTTAAGTTTGAATGCCAATCTGTTACATTCAATTGAAATCATCAATTGAAAGTCTTAATGTCAATATAGGTAATACTTGTTAAATCTGCCAGTTCGGAATTTATATGTTTAAAGAGATATCCAGATTAAAGCGGAGATTTGAGTGTTACTATGAATCTTGTTACAAGGATGCAATACTTAGTTGGAAATATAATATTTCACCTACTGGCTCAACTGAATCATTCTGTAGCCCACTATAATACTGTTTGAACTTGATAAGAAGAGGCTAAAACCCTGAATATTTCAGTAATAATTTCATGGTGCTTAGACCTGTTTTGAGAAACATAAGTGCACATTAATTAATAAGTGAATTTGTCAGCTATTGAAAGAGCCTTCCTGGTCATAAAGGAATCTGACCCCCTACCCCCTCCTTCCAAACTTACCTCACATCACCCAATCAGGGCTCAGGCCTCAATGCGGGGGCAGAAAGGTATTTATGGTGAAGCCAAAGGAGAAACTGGGATTTTTCTTACTGGGGTCTTTTTATTGTTTTGTTGGCGAACTAAGTTGGGGGCTGTGGAGCGGGAAAGTTCTGTGAGTGCAGCTCTGCAGAATTCCTGGAGTCTACAGACAGAGAAGTTTTTTTCTTTGGTTTTGTAAACTCGTGACCGCTGAGTTTTATAGCTGGCATTTATTTTATTCATCCTGTGCTGAAAATGGATTCTTCTGGCAAATTCTGGTTGATCTCTCTCTTTTCTGGTAACTTCAATTTAACATCTGGTTTTAATGTCTTCCTTTTTGTAAAGTATAAGCAGTGAGCCTACGTTCATTACTGAATGTACGATTCCAATTAATTACTCTAATTGACTATTTTTCCTGTAATAAAATTGTTTAATCTAAAGACCTGGTTTAGACTTTGTTTTGACTTGTTGGTTGATCCACCAGGTTACTGTTCGACTGACCTATCAATGAATTCGGCGATTTAATTGATGATTGTCATTTTTAATAATAATTATTCAGTTAGATTTATTAAATATAATTAAATGTATGGTTTTAATTTTACAAACAGATGATTTGTCCTGCGCGAATAGCAGAAGTGGGAACCGCAGAATTTATATATTTTTTGAAAGGACATGGGTTAACGTTAAGCAATGAAGATTGCGTTTCCTAAACAAACTGAATGATACGGGAAACAAAAACGTCAGTAGCCTAATATTATGGTTACGTGCGTAACTAAAAAAAGTTATTTTCTACTCTCAGAAGTCATCAGAATGAACCATATCAGAGTGCTTTTGGACAAATTCTCTCACGGGGGAGCATGCCCCCAGACCCCCGAGTGATTAGCCTCCATGGCATAGCCTAGGCTACTCTCGGGCAGGGGTGGACAAGGACGTCTCTAGGTTATCCGTTTCTGGATTCCATACTTTTTACTCGGCTATAATTAACCCAGCCATTTATGCCATCTCTTTTTAGCAAAATTTAATCTATGAGTGAACCGGCGTGGGAACCTGTGCATCAGTCTTTCACGCACGGAGGTGCCCACCCATAATTAATTATGTCTGACTATCTCCAATTGACATGATTTTACTGCTTTCTGTGGGGCTTTACCGTTACCTGGGAATTAGGTATAGCCAACCGCTGTTCTCCAGCCATAGTTTGCAAATTAGTTGGTTAGCTAAGCTAGTTTCTGTGAATGCACGGGTGGAACCTTAGTGGAAGCTTTCATATGCTTGCAGTTCATTGTAAAAACCTGTGAACTTTTCATTTGGAAACGTTGTTTATGAGACTTCCGGTTTTTAATTGTGGCTTCCTGGTCTAGGTTTGCGTTTCTCTCTTTACAAATTCCAAATTACGGTTACATTTATATTTTGGTGCGAGAATAGAGCACACACTCCTATAATGAGTTCCGCATGTACAGATAAAAAAATTACGTACACAAATCAGGTCACTTCAATCAATTTTAGTTACAAATTTAGATTTTACATTTTCAATTTGACTTACATTTGCGAATCTCAATTTACGATTTTAAGTTTACAATTGCAATTTGAGTTACACTTTCGAATCTCAATTTACGTTTACAAAATATTTTGGCAGCTATCTAACTCCATACCTGTAAACTGTAAGTTGTTCCGCAACTATTTCAGTACAAGGGCGACCTGCACCTAAAAAAACTGAGGGGGCGCAGAGGAATAATGATAGGAGTTGGTAACCAAATCCTGTCTGGAGAATAGTTTTGAGGGAATATACAGTCATCTTACAATATTTTTGTACTTATAATAACATTTGGAAATAAAATAAAATTGACTTAGGCTATTTATATGTAGGCTAGTTAGATTCTGAGAAAGCTTAATCTGAAATCTGGCCAAATCTGAGGGGGCTCATTGAATGGGTACATCGAAGGCAAACTTTTTTTCTACTCATAATTAACATAAAAGATCGCTACTGCTTTGCACCGTCGCTTGAGCTAAGCCATCAGTCCAGAACACATTTTGTAGAGACAACATCGTTTGCAGTAATTATCTATTTGCTAGCTACATCAATGTGAATGTGGTTACAATGGTTTAAAACATTATTTCCAGCATCAAGGTAGCAAAGCTGTATCCTGACTGTGAAATTGAATGTGATCTCTAAATCTGACGTATGCGGTGCCATATATTTTTACTACAATATTGGACTGATTCCAAACACTTTAAATAAACCAATGTTAAGCATTGTGTAGAATGTAGCTACGTTATAACCTAGTGGTTTGATGTTAAGCATTGAAGGTTGCGTTTCCTAGTAACAAACAAACTGAATGATATGGGAAACAAAAACATCACTAATATTATGCTTATGTGCATAACTATGATGTGTTTTTGCCTCTTTTTTCATGAATAAACGTGGCTTTTGTTCATCCTAAAGAATGAGTGTTGTTATGGATTAAAGCGCTTTATAATAAATGAAAAGGAACGGTAAGATTGGATTGTGTGTGCCTGCCTGCGACAAATGTGTAGTGTATAGTAATCACTTTACAAAACTTTTAGAAACAGAAATGAGTCTCGGATGCGCTATCACTATACATATGGATCGAATTGTTATTTAAAATTATATATTTTTGAAGACAATTTTTTTTTTTTTTTTTTAATCCCTTTAGGAGGCTCAGCCTCCGTTAGCCTCAATGACAATCCGCCTACGTCACTAACATGTTACTGTGCCTGATGCGTAATACTATAGCTAGATGTAAATGTAATAACTTGTCATTATGTTGTAAATGCAGTTTTTGTGTTGATGTCTTAGCCTAAGCTACTGCACACTGATTGTTCATCATGAGAAGTATGTTTGCGCTGGTCAGCTCTCCAATATAAAACAGCAATTTCTAAACCTCGAGATATCCAGTTTTTAAAACCATCTCAAATACGAAGTAAATATGGTTGTTTTTGTTTTGAATTGCTACACATTGTCAATGGGACACTACAAAAGCTCTTGTTCCTACTCTGACATGGTTGTGGTGAAAGACTGTAGACCCGTCTGCAGCTATTTCCAGCAAAACAAAAACCAGGAAGTGGGGAAAAGGGCCCATTAAGTGCCCCTTTATGACCCAGGGTTAAATTTAGCTGGATATGAACTTAAACATTCTGGCCAGCCCAGTGTGTGTGGTTGACAATGTGTAGGGCACAGGGAAAGTGCACTGGGAGACATCAAAGCAACCACTTTCAACATTTACACTGTTCCACCAGTAAGTAGGTGGGAAGTGGAAGGAGTTCAAAGTTATTTGCATATGAGAAATGCACATGTACAGAAAACCCCCTAATGTTTCTGTAGCTGTGCAGTATAGGGCCAAACTCACATTAATGCTAAAAAAATATATATTATGGGATGGCTGGGTCTGATCTGTGTGGACCTTCATTGACAGACTGTTGTTATTCAGTTCTGAAATTATCTTATCTTTGCGCACAGTTTTTGTTTTCCTCACATTTATTCTCTGCTGACAGAGTTTCAATATAGCACAGGAAGTAGCCATATCAGGTGTTCTGATCTCCCCACAGGAAGTGAAACTGCAGAGCCCACAGTAGACTTGAAGCACAAACTTGCAAGGCAAGCTTTAGACTGTAATGGACTCATTTAGGCTTGTGGTAAACCCACCCAGCATTCCTAGCATCTCGTAAGGTTGGCCAAGTTGAATTTAGAATCTCACTGAGCACCAAAAAGACAGCAAAAACAATTAAATTTTCACAAGTGCTTTTACTGATATACTTGCCTCTGCACCTATGACACAGTTCCAATATTTCACCTATGCAAGTATACAAATAGCAAGCTATATTTTCTACCAGAAATCAACGATTCAGCCTGCTTTAACTGTTTTTCATCTCCTTTTATCAAAGGACTTTTATTTTGGTCAAAAATCAATTACTATGTACTGAAAGGCAAGGATATAAACCATCATAAGTAATATGACTGTTAGAGACAGAAACACCTAATCACTGATATTTATGAAGTTTATTTATGAAGTTCACTTAATTTCCATACAAATGGCTACACTGAAATACACAAGAGATATACTGATATGCAAGAGAATAATGGGTTTATATTTTCTGTGAACATACAGTAGATTCACTTTTATATAATGGAAGGCATGGGGGATTTTGCACAAATGGAAATGAATAACTTTCAGAAACAAGATGATGTCATGGAAAAGACGATGTGAATGATAATGAATGTGCTCAAGATGCATCAGTGACGTACGCACCATGGAAACCACCCACAGAGAACACAAGCCATGTCAAACACAAGCCAGTGCTTTTTTAATAGCCATTATATTAATAGCATGCTTTCTGAAAGATATAAAGAAAAGGATGAAAGGCTGACATTTCAAATTCAAGTATCAAATTTAAGATTTATCTATATTTTAAAAAAACTAAAAACTAAAACTTTCAGGTTATACTAAACATGCAGTACAAGACAAGATCATGCCCATTTGTAATCTAAAGTCCAGACCCACGATGTAACGTGATGTAGCCAGTTACCTTAGTAGTAGGGTAACGTTACATTTTTTTAATACTAAAATATTTACAATCTCAAATGCCCTTCTTTCGTTTTAATTCTGCCACTGTGCATGTAACATTTCTCTCCCACATTTAAATTAAATACGTTGCCTTTTCTCATAAAATTATGCTGTCGCCTCATTTAACTCTAGTAAATCACTACAAAGCTGTTACATGTAAAACTCATTGACTTACATAGGCTATGCACAGTGACTTCGCTATTCACCAACATGCCAAAATATTGCACTTTCATTTATTTGTAGTCCATGGTAATCCACGCCTATGTCTTTCTTTCAGCTAGATTGCATGTGCGTTTGCATGTATTGTGTGTGCATGTCTCTCTACATTTAATTATCTTATGATTCAAACATTTATATATCATCAGTTAGCAACTCATAACAAACACAGTGCAAAAATTATATTTGAACAAAAAAAGTTTAACATACAAAAATGCCAAGTTACGCATAGCCTACAAACCAGTCTAAGTCTGTATATCAAAAAGAGGCCAAGTTACTCAAACAATATTGCCTATCATAGGTCACACTAATTAAACTAGTTCTATTCAATGCTACACAATATTTCCTAAATGATTATAACTTGCCCTGTTTTTTCATCTTACCATCTGAATAGAATGTCACTCAAATAAAAAAATGCCTCATGGAAGAGGGGGCATGGGGCAACTCAACAGACTGACACTTTGGGCATACACACAAAAACCAAAACTCTGCACTCTATGCCATGAACATACAGTAAACAGTAAACACAAAAAATAAGGTGGGAGTCCCAACTGCACCACACTGCCAGAAGGAGCTACCACCGAATAAAAGAAAAGTAAATAACCCAAATCAGGAACACATCATAAAGGGACAACTCTGCCGCCCTCCAAGGTGGTCCCCACTCGAGCGGCCCCCGGCTCATAGTCCTTCCTCTGCTTGCCGCCGCTCTCGTCACGTTCACCCCGGTCTGTTCTGGGGACACCGACTCTATGTAGGGGGGAGAGGAATACCCTTTGGTTCCCACTCAGACCGGGGCTTGAACGCACACACACTCATTCCAGGACGCGAAAGCACATTCATTACAGTCTGGGGGAGGTATGTCTCCCCCAACAGAAGCAAAATTCCCGGTCACTCTGGCTCCATCCGCGCCGACCAGCTCTGCAGTTCGCCGCCATCGCTCTATCGCCAAACCCGGAAATAATGGCATCTCTCCGCTTTCTTCCACATTCACTGCAGGTTCCGGAATCTCATCGCAACTCGCCATCAAGCAGGTAAGTGTTTCCGCCGCCACACACAACACTCGCATTCACACCAAAATAAAAGTAACCAAACAAAACAAAAAATGAACCGCCCAAGTACCGGGGAGTCTGGAGGAATCAACCTCCCTCATCTCCCATCCTCAGCTCTCCATTCCACCTCAGGTCCGCCTATTTTATTTCCCCTCGTGACCTAGCCCCTCGTATTCCCATGCAATCCCACAATCAATGTCTCTCAATTCCTTTCCCTGAGGGAGACCGCAAAATATTTGGGAGACCGGCAACCATCTTTGGAAGAAGCGAGGAGACGTGGATGCCTAGCCATGGGATTGAAAAGATACACATTACTAGGGACACCAAGGATCGTCGCAGAGCAGCGGGGTTGAAAGATGCGGGACCATAGCCTGTCTCCATCTTCATCAGGGAGTTCGACCAACCACTACGATTTTCATGACGCAGCCTAGCTTCTGAGATTACTCTTGAGTTAACCAGCTAACTTCGGTAATATAGTGAGCGCAGGGTACACAGTGGGTAGCCTGTGAATGGACTGATTGCTGCTTAACAACATCGAAGCAGAATTTACGCTAGACCAGAAGGAGAAGACCCCGGTCATCTCGACGTGGGTCTGGACTTGAACACTTGCTGCCCGGTTAGAGCTTTCAGCCTGCTTTCCTGTAAATATTGCTGAACTGTGATATTTTCCTTTGAGATTGTGGTTCGTGCTTACGTGGCTTAGTGTTACGTCCACTACTGTACACCTGGTTATTGCAACGCAGGTGGATTTTGGGACGTAACACAATAGAGAAGGGGGGGACGAATAAATATACATACAGATAAAAAGTTTAAATATTTACACCTAGTAAATACCCAAAATATAGAATTTTACAAACCTATTGTCGTGGATTTTTCCCTTTTAACACACAGTGAGCAAGTCTGTCCAAACAGAACCACAAACAAAATCATGTAATAGAATAAGAAAAAGAATTTCAGTTTATTTGCAGATAAACCATAGTGAGAGAGAGTCTTACCAGAATCATTCTAACTTAAAAACAGAATACAGAAGATATTTATACACAATCTCTTATTGATTTACTGTCTTGCCACAAGGGGCGGTTTCTAAACATACAGAGAGACAAGGGTGTTAATTTCTTGGTGTTTAGTCTATAGATAACCTCTAACCTTCACACCAAGTCACGAATGTTCAACAGAAAACATCCATCTCACAGACTGCTTGTCTCTGCAGATTGTGAAGGATGAGACACAGAGGGAGTGAGACACAGAGGCCTGCTTGAGGCCTGCTCAGTGTTCACAGAGAATACATTGTCTAATTACTTAACTCAATATAATTGATCTACTAATAATCAAAACTATAATAAATGCTTAATAAAAATCATGTGATTGTCTCTATGTTAATACACACACATTCTAAAACTGAAAATTCCTTCACATTATCCAGATGTTTGTCCCATTAATGTAGCCTACTGCATGTTTGTGGGTCAAATGAAGCCAAATAACTGAAATAGTCCTAATTGTTTTAATAGTTTGTTTTAACTATTGTACATGATGTTTCTTGATATAAATGTCTGTTTGTGAATTGTAAAGAAATGTGTAGCAGCGAACATTTTAAAACATTTTCTAAAGTAAACTTTCCAGTATAACCATATCCTTTCTGTAGTGTAATTATTCATCAACTGTTTAAAACATTCATTGACATCAGATGTTGTTCCATGAGGCACAATCTCTTCACATGCTAAGATGAAAAAACACAGGGCCAAGTTGCATTAAATAATTTAGGAAAGTTTGAATAGCATTGCTTTGGAATAGAGCTAGTTTATTTAGTGTGAACTACGATAGGCAAATTTGTTAGTTGTAACTTGGCCACATTTTGATATCAATACTTTTAAAGGCAGGCCTAGTTTATACAAGTTGGAATTAAGGACTTATAGACAGCGCTCTGTAGGCTATGCATGAGTAATTTGGCATTTTTTTTATGTTGAAAACGTTTTTGTTGAGATTTCACATCTTTTTGGTAGCTAACTAATGATGATAATGCATGAAGACAATGACATTGAGAGAGACATGCATACAGAATACATGCAGACTCTTACTGAAGACATTTGCGTAACCATAACGCCCTCTACTCACGAGAATGAGAATATTTCTCCTATTACCGATAGCCCACAATTACATTTAAAAAGTTTGTAGATGAGATATGTATTTAATGTCTAATAAAATACAATGAACAGCACCACCTGAGCTATGGATCATTAAGAAGCAATTAAATTAATGTATATATATGGAGGCATGCATGCACAATAGGCTAGACGCAAACACATTCTAGCTGAAAGAAAGACATAGGCTACAGCCTAAATATTTGCATAAGTAAAATATGGAAATACAGTTTTAAAATAGGCCTATTAGTATTATACAGAAATACATGTAACGTTTGGCTATTCAACAGTGGCTTGCCGTATGCGTAACTCCGAGCTTCCATGTCTGGGCTACAAACCGCAGAGTTCATAATGAACACAGCATAATTCCAGCGCACCCCTTCTACACCCCATCCACTCTATCTTCCAGCGATGCCCCTCTCAGCGGACCGAGAGTGAGAGCCCTAAAGACTAGGACTAACCGCCACCTGAACAACTTCTTTCCTTAAGCCATAATCCTTCTAAACAAAGACCCTTCCCTCTATCCCCCCTTTGCCCACTTGCACACTCTCACTTTAACTGTACCGTGAACTCTGACTTTTACTCTGTAGTATTTGCACACTCGTGCACCTCAACTGTGTACATAACCTAGTTTTTCGTACTGTATTTGTATGTTAGCACTGTACTGTATTATATTTTTATTATACTGTTTTCTTAATACATCATTTTTTTTTTTAAAAGCTCTTGTTATTCTATTCACCCTGCACTAAGGCAAATTCCTTGTACATCGTACTTGGCTAATAAATAATTCTGATTCCGATTCTGTAATTTTTTCCGGTAGTACAACATTAGCTGCGGGAAATCTATTGGTACCGGACCATGTAGCGAGGTTTAGTTTAGTTTTCTGTACTGCAATGGATGTTTAAGGCATGTTGATTCGCTTCGTAGTAGCCTAGCTTGTAGCTGCTTCCTGACTAGCAGCTGACTGACGTTTCTCTGGCAAAACTAACGTTGGCTAAGAGAAGCGTAATTGGACAACGCATATTTCCCAGAAATCTTAGCCAGAAAGAAGACATTAGCTACAACTAAGAAAGTAGCCTAACACAGCTTATTATTCTGATTATTATTATAATTAAAAGTGTTTGCAGTAGGCTACATTGTCTGCAGAGTAGCCTAGACTAGAGCCATGTTCGGAGGCTATTGTAATTTTTTAAAGTGACTAACCATGAAACAGATATATTTGGTGAACTGACGGTTTACAAACCCAATCTCTTAACGGCTTGCCGGTTATAGTAGTCTATCATCAATGGTTATTATAAATTCTTAATTTTCCTAGTACATAATTTTTGTGGTCACATTGTGTTATGTGTGAAATGAATAAAGTGGACAGAGCTGCAGTGCACATTTTTTGTCACAAATGAATAAAGAAATGACAGCATAGGTAGGTCTACGCTACGCAGGGATGTTTTTTCCGGTAGCCTACTGTAACTTTATGTGAAGTGGTAGCGATAGCCTACCAAACTATGTTGGCTTTTCTGTAATGACCGTCTTTAAAACAAACGTTTGTGAAAACATGTAGCCTTGCACAGTTATTTATAGATTTTTTTACATAAATAATACAACGCTCTCTTAACCAGATCGTTAGATCATAATGTTAGCTACTGCGTAACAGCCGTGGTGTCCAGTGACTGAATTGTTTAAGTAACTTAGGCTACAAGTGAACAGTTCATATTGTAAACATGTCTTTGCCTTTGCATGTGGGAAAAGTTATACTGCCAGTTGGCTGTGTTTTCTTTTCTTTTATTTTATGGCTGGCTGCTCCTACCAGCAGCGTGGTGTAGTTGGGACTCCACCGCCCCTTTATATCTTGGTGTTTAATGTTGTTCGTCTGTGGTGTACAGTGATTGCGAGTTTTGTTATTGTATGTATGCCCGCCGTGTCAGTTTGTGGTTGGTACTCCCTAGTTGAAAGTAGTTGGGCCGGGCAGGCGGCTGCCCCATGGTGAGCTAGTGAGGTGTGCGGGTGGTCATGAGTGTGCGTGCCCTAAATAATGTCCTAACGATTTGTTGCACAGATTAAGAGTGTCGTATGGTGGCGAGTGTGTGCCGTGTGGTGTGTGGGTAACGGGCACACTTACTTGTGGGGAAAGAGCCTGTCTTGTCTGGCAGAGCCTTATTGTTAGTGGGAGTGGGGACAGAAACCAAGAAAACTGTCATTATCCTTTGTCTCACCCATATGTATAATATTTTATGAATTGTACAATAAAAGTGATTTTTTACCTTTTACGTCGTAGTCTGTGTACTGTCTGGAGAGTGGTGGATTACTGTAAAGAACAAAACCTGGTCAGGGGTCCAGGAGTTGGATTTACCCGTTTTCCTGCGTTACAATTTTGGCGTAGTCGGCAGGATCCACCAAATTATACTCTCCTGCAGCATACTTAGATCATGGACGGACAGGGTGAGGCGCTCCCTCGGGGGCTGGGTCCCGCCGGTGGTACCGGTTTTGCATTCCCGTGGTTTATGTGTGGCCCATGGGTACCTAAATTTAGTGGAGAGAAGGGGACCATGAAATTCGGGAAGTGGCAGACGCAGGTTCAGGCTATGCTGCAGGCGCAGGCACTAACAGAAGACCAGCAGGCGGACTTTGTGATGGCAGCCCTGGAAGGAACAGCTTGGAGGGAGGTGAGGTTGCTGGGAGAGCAGCAGAACGTCAGCCTTTTGTGGGAGGAGCTGGAAGAAATGTATCGGCAGCCGATGCCGCTCCCAATTGCAAGGAACAGCTTCTTCCAGCGCCCACAATGGCTGGGGGTGTCACTATTCCACAAGTAGGACTTTGGTAAGACCGACGCTTCTCCACAACATCCTTACTGGAGATGTTCCCCCAAGCGAACGGTATCGCCCTCTCCCTTGTCTTTTTCCAGAGCTGCGGGAGATGATCGAGAGCGAGGTGATCACCGAGCATGCCAGCCCATGGGCCGCACCAGTAGTCCTTGTGAGGAAGAAGGATGGGCCTGGCGATTCTTTGTGGACTACCGGCAGCTCAATGCCATGACGCACCGTAACGTCCACCCTCTGCCCCGGATTGAGGAGTCCTTGACAGGACTGAAGTGGGCAGAGTGGTATTCCACCTTGGAACTGGCTAGTGGCTACTGGCAGATGGAGGTAGATCCCGCAGACCGTGAGAAGACGGCCTTTACCACTCCCATGGGCCTATACCATTTTAATCAAATTCCGTTCGGGATGATGAACACGCCTGAAATGTTCCAACGATTAATGCAGTGGTGCATGGGGGACCAGGTGAATGAGTCATTATTGATCCTGGAGACGGCACGGCTGATGACATAATTGTTTATTCCCCTGACTTTCAGACGCACCTGAGACACCTGGACAAGGTATTCCGGCGGTTGTCACAGCATGGCCTAAAACTACAGCCGCAGAAGTGCCAGTTCCTTAAGAAGGAAGTGAAATATTTGGTCACGTTATTGGGCCCAGGGGGGTGGCGACGCGAAGAAGACCACAGCGGTTCGGGAGTGGCCACAGTCAGAGACAGGTACAGGTCAGGTACCTGGGATTTGCGGGCTATTATCGGCGTTTTATCTCCGCTTTCGCTCGTATCACAACACCCATTGAACAACTGCTGGTGGGGACCGCGGCTCGGGGGAAGAAGACGCAACCCGTTACCTGGTCAGCAGGCATTTAAAGAATTGAAGAGGGCCCTGCTGACCGCAGTGCTGGCGTTTGCAGACTTTACACTCCCGGTCCGACTGTAGACAGATGCCAGCCTGGATTGGCTGGGAGCGGTGTTGGCCCAGGTGCAAGATGGGCAGGAGAGGGTGATCACCTACGCCAGCTAGAGCCTGCATCCCCCTGAGAGGAATGACCAGAATTACATCTCCTTCAAGTTGGAACTGTTGGCCCTGAAATGGTCCGTGACGGAGAAGTTCTGGGACTACCTGTAGGGTGCCCAGGTCACATGTTCAGGAACAACAACCCCTTGGTACACCTGGAGACGGCCCGGCTGAGGGCGACGGAACAGCGTTGGGTGGCACATGTGGTGAATTACCAGCTGACCCTTAAGTATCACCCCGGCCGGGCTAATGTTAATACTGATGTTCTTTCCAGGTTACCGGGAGAGGGAGTAACAGCAGATCATGGACCGGTGTGCCTGGTGCAGGGAGAAGGACCCACAGGGGACCCGGACTGGAAGGAGCTGCAGTGAGCGGATGCCCAGGTGCACTTGGAGGAGTCCCCCTGCTCAGAGGGAGATGGAGCGGCTCCATATTCCATATAGAGGGGGGCGTCTTGTACTGGAGGACCCGGAAGCCGGAGGGGGGTGACGAGGTGTGGCAGATCTTGGTGCCCCCAGGCTGGCGGGAAGATCTGTGGCGGCGGTACCATCAGGTGCAGGGCCACAAGGGGGCTGGGAAGATTGAGGCCAGGATGGGGGCGAACGTAAGGGACTGGTCCTAACTGTGAGAGCAATGCGCCGTTGCTAAAGCCGGACCAGAGTTAAGGGACCCCCTCATTCCCCTCTCCACCCCTTAGTCCATGGCCACCAGCTCCAAGGGATATCTCTGGTTGGGGCGCCCGGGGGATTGTTACCCTTACCTCCTGGTCATAACCGACCTCTTCTCCCGGTATGGCTGGGCTGTACCAGTGAAGGACCAGTCAGTGGAGGCAACGGTGCGGGCTGTCTGGGGAGCTGTGCTCCAACACTGGGGATGTCCCGAGTGGCTCCTCTTGGATCGGGGGGCAGCGTTCGAGTCCTCCTTGGTCCCGGCCTTTTGCGAGCTATATGGGTGTACCAAGATGCGCACAACGCCGTACCATCCACAGGGCAACAGGGCTTGTGAGCACTTTAACCATACACTGCTGTCTCTCTTAGGGTCCCTGAGGGAGGAGGAACACCATCGCTGGCCCGAGCAGTTACCGCAGCTGCTGCTGGCCTACAACAACTTGGTAAATGGCAGCACGAGTCTCACCCCTCATTATGTCCTGACAGGGAGGCACGCCCAGTTGCCGGTGGATGTGGGGGCCGGGGTGCCCATGATGGAGCAGCATTGGGACCTGGAGGGGTGGGTGAAGCACCATCATCACCGTTTGACCCGTGTCTACCCGCAGGTGGCGGCCGAGGCCGTCAAGCAGCAGCTCCGGGACAAACAACGGTACGATCGACGGGCCAGAGAGCCCTGAGCCTGTGCCTGTTGCCCCCGTAGAGCAACCAGCAGAGGTAATAGTTGATGCGCCTCCTGTTCAGCTGGTAGGGCAGTTTCCTCGTCGCTCTACTCGTACATTGCAGAGTGTTAGTCGGGACGACTAACGTCAAAGAGGGATGGAAACGTGTCACATATTTTGTGGTCTTCCTCAGTGAAAGGGAATGAGTGAGCAGTTCCTGAATTGATAGGATAATGACGAATTGTGATTGAATGATTGATTGATGATTTAGGTACTCATTGGGGAATTGATGCAATTGAACTCGGGAATGCATGGGGCTTGGTCCCGGAGGCTTTTTAATGAGTGCACCTGGGGTGAAATGAGAGAGCTTACGGGAGGCGAGTACGGAGGTTGGCTTCCTCCAAACTCCAGAGTGTTTGTGTTTCCTTTCAGTTGGTTTGGTTATTTAATTTTTTGTATGAAAGTGAATGTGTTGTGTTTTGTGTGTGTGGCGAACTTACCTGATTGGGGGCGAACGACTGCAGAGGTCTGGAGCTGGCAGCAGAGCGGAAGCAAGCAAAGAGAATACAGCATTACTTCTGGGATTGGCAAGCAGCTAAGACGGTGAACTGCAGAGTTGGTCCGTGCGGCGGATCCAGGATTGTGGAGCTTCTACTGGGGGAAATCAATTCTCCCAGACCGTAAGGAATGTGCTTTCGTTGAATAACTAAACTGTGTATGGGTCAAGTCCAGTGTGAGCGGGGAACTGAGTGGCAGCGGGTGTTTCCTCTTCCCCCCTGCCTAGAGTCAGTGTCCTGTGGAGAGGCCAGCCAGTGTGATGAGGGCGGTGGTCAGCAGTAGAGGGACTGCGACCCAGGATCCGCCCAAGTGGGGGACAGCTAGATACCCCATTTAGCGACCACCTTAAGGGGTGGAGAAGTTGTCCCGCTTTTGTGTGTGTGTGTGGGTGTATTTTGCTTTGCCAGTTGGCTGTATTTTCTTTTGTTTTATTTGGTGGCAGCCCCTACCAGCAGCATGGTGTGGTTGGGACTCCACCACCCCTTTATATCTTGGTGTTTAATGTTGTTCGTCTGTGGCGTAGAGTGATTGCGAGTTTTGCTATTGTATCCATGTCCGCAGGGGTCAGTTTGTGGTTGGTACTCCCTCGTTGAAAGTAGTTGGGCGGCTGCCCCGAGGTGAGCAAGTGAGGTGTGTGGGTGGTCACGAGTGTGTGAGCCCTAAAATGGAAAGATACGTTGATTTCTCATTTTTGCGGCTTAGCCAGGGGCAGTGCTAGGGACTGAAGACATTCAGGGCTTGGCCCATGCCTATAGGGAAATAAATCTTAATTTTGTCCGCTAAATGCACTGTTTTCTAGCAATTTGAGAGAAAAACTGAAAGCCTAGACATCTGTACATCATTTAGGCAAATTATGGTAGTTTGTTAACACATTTACCAAAGCACCTCTCAGCAAGACTGCACATCCTATGTTATATCTATATCTATTTCTTCTCTCCTTTTTATCATTCTGGCTGCAGCCACACTGGATAAAGGAGAACATCTAATAAAATAATGTATTTAGATGTTTGTACAGAATATTGTTAATATACAAAACATTTAAGACTTATCTTATTCTCTTATTTTAAATGGGGTCCCATGCTATTTTGTTGAATAAAATCTGAATTTCCTGTCAGAATGAATGCCCCTTATGAGCCAACTTACTTTTACGTGCACGTCAAGTTGTTAAAAAAAGATCAAGTGCTTATGGTCTATCCTACAACAAATATGCAAGTATGTTGCTACTGAAGTGTCAAAAGGAGTGGGGTGAGGTCAGTTAGGTCAGTTTTATGTCAAATTAATTCTGTAAGAGTAATCGAAAACTGATCCCAGATCAGTGTCCTACAGTTTAACTTTTTAAAATGAGATGATGTCTGCGACTGGCGATCACAGCTATCCGTTTTGTATTCTGATTGGTTGGTTGTAACTGAATATAAAAAAGTTGGGAATTTATTTATTCAACACAAAAACCCATTAGTCGCAGCCAAACTCAAAGAAAATGAAACAAAAACAGTTAAATTTATTCAAATCATTTGCCCAAAAGAAGACAGCAAACGTTAACCAGGATAACAGTCATTAAATCACAGAAGCAATCGAACCAGAATCTCTTCTATCGACCGAAGAAACTGCCACGGCTAAGGTTAGCAGTGGGTTAGCTAGCTCTCACAAGCCCGATACCTGCATCCGCTAGCCTAGCACCTCCCTTAACATTAGCAACAACAGATGTGTCAGACATGTTTTGAACGGTTTGAAAGGTTTGAAAAGACAGGTAGAGCTGCATGTCATCAGCATAACAATAAAAATAACAATTATGATGACAAATAATATGGAGAAGTTGGACCGAGAATAGAGCCCTGTGGAATACCACAACAGACCAAAGCCGATGAGGATCTATAATGTCCAATGGAGACAAGTAGGACTTAAACCATTCTAAAGCAGTCCCAGAGATCCCACCCGTGTCTAAGGGTTCATTCAAATCGCTTATTTTCACTCCTTGCATTCTTTCCTCATGTCCTTTCCTCGCTCCTTAACTCCGCCCAATGGTGGATGCGAGGAAAGGATGCAAGGTTCAGATACGTGGACGGAGGAAACGAGGCAACTGGAACGTCCTTGCTCAATCAAGCGTCAGCATCATATTATGCTCACGTGCTTAACTATGATGCTTTTTAGCTAATTTTTTCATGAATAAACAGTGCTTTTTTTAGTTATAAAGAATGAGTGTCATAATGGATCAGCGCTTTTTAATAAATGGAAAGGAACTGTAAAATTGCATTTGTGTAGGGGTGTGCCAGCGACGTGGCAGATGTGGAGAGTGGTGGATAATTTCTACACGTCACGCGTTCTGAGAAAAGGCTTCCGCAAAAGCTATATTTGGGCCTCCTCGGTGAAGAATCCTCTGGGAGCCTCGTCGTTCCCCACTCCTCCGATGAGCATTTAGCGGTTTGGAATCTCCTTAAAGATGGCGAACCTCAATCGATTTCTGGGTCAGGCGAGGACCGAGGAGAAGAGGACGGATTAAATAAGCGCTTGGAATCCACCCTATGTCTTTCAGTAAGGATAGAGTGATTGACCGTATCAAAAGCAGCTTCTCAGGTCAAGCAACAAGACAGAACCCAAAACCAGCGTCTGCATTCATCAGTAAGTCATTAGTGACTTTAAGACTTTTATTTTTTATCATCTATACAAATAGATTTTTGTCTTTGTATTCCTGTTGTTCTTTGCTAGATCTTGTTTTTATTATTTTGCTCTGTAAAGTGTCCTTGGGTTTGAGAAAGGCGCTATATAAAATCCTTTTTTTTAATAAAATGGCGATTTCTGTCACAGGTCGGAATGGAATTCTCACTTCCACAACCCGGACCAGGGCTGTGTCCGAATCAGAGCCCTGTTCCCGGTCCACTGTCCCCTGTCCACTCAGACCCCTATCTACTATGTGCCCTGTCCCCTCACATTGCAAGCAGGGTGCGAAAGAAATTCCGCAAAACTCTTTCCAAACTAGTGAGGAAGTAGTTTGTAATATCTTTTTTATTGAGAATATCAGTTAACATATGACAATTATTACAAAGTGTAGACCAGGGGCGTAGGTTTCATTTGAACATTGGGGGGACCACAAACAGTAAATTTTCTTTGTGATGATAATGGAGGGGGACACTCATAATATACCATTCAACAGTAGTGAACCATGACTATTGGACCTAGGCCCTCAACCATTCCCGTGAGCAAAGCAATGCACATTGTAGCCTAGTGCATTGCATCTTCTATATCGCCAACATTGTTTATTACACTTGGAGATCTAATACAAGTAATCTGATCAAAAATAACATAATTGAGAAATTGCTGTGGCCGGGGCTGTTTCTAGACTGCTTTGATTGGGGGGGAATCAAGAGATGTTGGTGGAGAACAAGGCAGGAACAAAGTATCAGGGGGTCTGGGGGTCCTCCCCCATAAAAAGTTTAGCCTTTTAAAACTAATTTCCTGCATTTCTACACAACCTCACACAGGGCATTTTCTAAATAAAATATTAAATATTTATATATATATGAAAAAAAGGGGAAAACGCCTTGTGCACAAACGTGTCTCCATCAAAAAAGAAATACGCTTGAAATGGCATTCCATCACACTTTCGGAGTACTGGAAATCCAAACAGATCCCACAGGGTCTGAGGATCCACATGAAACCTACATTTGGAAGGAATGACCCTATTTTTGTCAAAAAGTGGGAGCAAGTTTTAAACAAGTGTTCTATGGACTTGACCTTATTGATAATTGAACAAACAAAACAAGAGGCTGAATTGATTAAAACAGAGGTGCAACAAGTTAAAGACTAATTAATTAATGATCTAAAACCTGGTGACTTTACAATATGGGAACAGAAATTGAAGGAGGACATTTTAGTTTTTGAAAGGGAACTCAAAACTTTTAAAATTAAAAAATTTGAGAGAGATGCCGATGATTATAAGAGAGGATTTGTGTATAGTTGGAACAAAACGGAGATGGGTGGTGGACGGAGAAAAGAAAGACCCTCTAGACGGGACCGTCCAAATTATAGCTCCGACTCTCGACATGGACGGTTTAATCACTATCCTGGTAACCAAGGGGATCGCTCGTACCGCCCTACTAATACCCGATGGGGAGGTTTCAACCTCACCACCAGTGAGGAAGACTCAAGTGACTTTGCACAATCTAGCGAATCCTCTTATTCTAGAGATGAACGTTTTTTAGGGGGGTTTCGCGATCAACAACCCAACAAAGGAAGAGGAAGAGGACGAGGCGGGGGAAGAAGAGATCACAGTCCCTTCGAAATGACCACGAGAAGCCAGAGCAGGCGATAATTAACATTTCCGATTACCCTCTTACCTCTGTTCAAGAATCGGTATTGAGTAAAGGCTTATCATTTGTTCCAACTAATAGAGTCAATGCATTCAAAATTAAAGTGGACTGTTACAAGT
Organism: Synaphobranchus kaupii; assembly: GCA_029718625.1. NCBI lineage: Eukaryota > Metazoa > Chordata > Actinopteri > Anguilliformes > Synaphobranchidae > Synaphobranchus > Synaphobranchus kaupii. The sequence continues at coordinate 79,625,793 of CM056379.1, forward strand.
TTTTTAGACAATTACATCTGAAGCACTTCTTTCGACACAATCAGGCTGCTATAGATCACGATCCCCTAAATAAATTTAAGAAGAAGTCTACGTTCTTTCCAACAGGGGCCCTGAATCCCACTTTGAACACCTTTAGTAAATTGGTAGAAAGGGACATTACTTCGGCTATTAAAGCCAATTGTGCTCCTAAACATTATAACATTAGCGTACTGGAAAGAAAAGCTTTAAGGGAAATGAAATCAAATCCTAAAATTATAATTAAACCATCAGATAAGGGGGGTTCTATTGTAGTACAAAATTCAATAGACTATGAGGCGGAAGCATTGAGACAATTGAACAACAGGACATTTTACCAATTATTACCCAGTAATCCTAAGGAACAATTAATAAAGGACCGCAATTGTATTCTCGACAAAGCATTGGGTAATAATAGGATCACACAGAAACAATATGAATTTCTTAAAGTTGATTTTTCATCTATTCCCGTTTTTTATTTATTACCTAAAATTCATAAAAGTTTGATAAATCCTCCTGGACGACCTATAATATCTAGTAATAACTCTATTTCCGAACCTTTAAGCCAATTTGTTGATCACTTCATTAAGGATATTGTTAAAACGTTGCCATCCCATGTAGCGGACACACGAGATGTGATTCGTTCGTTGGCCGAATTGATTATTCCAAGTGGCTCATTTTTGGTTTCGTTTTATGTGGAAAGCTTATACACCAATATACCACATGAAGGTGGGTTGGAAGCCATGGCTTTCTTTTTTGATGCTCAGGACAATCTAGCTTCTGAACTTTTGTTAGATTTGATCAAATTTATTTTGAAATCTAATTATTTCATGTTTAACAATAAATTTTACATGCAGATTCAAGGGACGGCAATGGGTTCGTCCTTTGCGCCCAATTATGCAAATCTTTATATGGGCCATTGGGAAAAACTTTTTGTACATGATGAAAATGCCAATCCATTCTTCAGAAACCTTTTATTTTGGAAGAGGTATATAGACGATATATTACTCGTTTTTACTGGCACTGAAAACGAGTTGTTTTCATTTAAAGACTACATAAATAATATATATCCATCATTGAAATTTACTATGGAATACAGTACTACTCAAATCCAATTTCTTGACCTTTCTATTAGAGTTAATGATGGGAGAGTACAAACTACAATTTTCCGCAAGGCCACGGACAGAAATACTATTTTACACGCGCATAGTTTCCATCCAAAACATATGATTGAAAATATACCATACGGTCAATTTTTACGTTTAAAACGAATATGTAGTGACGAAACGGACTATGAGTCAAAAGTACAGGATATGTGACAACGTTTTTTATATCGGGGATACAAGAGCAGGACAATTGACAAGTCCTTTAGTAGAACTTTACAAAGGGATAGGAAGGACCTTTTGGCCCCCTCTACCATAATTGATGGGATTCAGGAGGATAGAGTTACATTTGTGTCGTAATATAATAATATATCGCCCACAATTAAAAATATAATTTTAAAGCATTGGAATATTCTGCATTGTGATCCTCAACTCAGTTCATTAGTGTTCTCTCGCCCCAGATTTTGTTATAAGAGAAGTAAAAACCTTAGAGATCACTTGGTGACATCAATGTATAAATCCCCAAGCATGGGTTCTAATTGGCTGAGTAAAGAGGTACAAGGTAATTATCGTTGTGGTAAATGCACTCATTGTTCTAATACTGTTGACACAAAAAAATTCCATCATCCGCGTACTGGTCAGGAATATACTATTGGGGGTTTTATTAACTGTAACTCTACACGTTATTTATATGTTAAAATGCCCTTGTGGAATGATTTACATTGGACAGACTAAACGTAATTTGAAGCTTCGCATAGCCGAGCACAAAGCGGCTATACGAAACGGTAATTTGGATTATGCCATTGCCAGACATTACAAAGCCCAAGACCATGGATCTGCAGCAAGTCTGAAATTTGTTGTTTGATAGCTCATGTTTAGCTGGTCTGTCAGGTGTCCATTTCCTATAAGATTGGGGGTCATTCTTCTTTGATGATTGATTATCACAAGGTGTTACTTGTTGTAACTATTATTGTGCATGATGATAGTTTACTTGATATAAAGTGTTAATTGCTTCCTGATGTAACCATTATTGATGAGTGTTAATTGATGTTTTGTTTTCTATTGTGAATGACTAACTTAATTGATATTGTGAATGATTAACTTAATTGATATTGTAAATGATTAACTTAATTGATATTGTGAATGATTAACTTAATTGATATGATGTGTTAATTGTTTCTATAACGTGATATAAGTCACCTGTGTTCAAGCTCATTTCACGAACGAACCTGACGAAGACACGCCGAAACGCGCGTTGTTCGTTCCACTTGTTAATAAACCTTTTTTTGCATCTATATACTTTTTGCCTCTGAAGGTCAGTCTTTTAACTTTTTCGTTTGAGTGTGCGGATTGAACATTGGAGCTGGGTATTGCAGATTTTCGCCCTGATTTTTTCTCTCTTTTTTCATATTTATATATATATATATATATATATATATATATAAACTAAAATATTTTATTCCTGAACATTTTGGAGAAGTTTTTTTTTCTTCAAAGCACTAGGCGAGATTTGAGATGCTTTCATATAAAGCTAAAGCCATGGTAGGCTAATCGGTACATTAGTGGATAAGATAAGTTTATAACATTTTAACCTCTGTGGTTCTTAAACTCAGTCCTGGGGGCCCCCTCTGTATGCTGGTTTTCATTCCAACCACAATTGCAATCCCAAAACTTTAACAAGCTGTTCATTTTTCTTAATTAGTTGTTTTTGTTTAGGGGGATTATTTACCCTCTTAAGACAAATTATGTCAGAAATAGTTATGCATACCATGAAGACTATCCCATGTTCACATTGTGCTTACAGTGCTATCTTGCAAACAATAATACAAGGTAACAATTTTTTTAACTGATCAATTTAAAGACTGAGGTCAATCAATAGGCTCCTAATTCAGTAGTTGAACACTTGTGTTTTAAGTTCCTTCATTTTTTTCCTTAAACTTAACACAATTTGGCTCATTATCATTTGCTTTGTCTTTTGAATTGTTAATTATTTACCAAGTAGATAGTTTTAGTTGCCATGTGTCCACAATTTCACAAATTAGGAGCCTATTGATTCACCTCAGTCTTTAATTTGCTTAATTTGGTAAAACATTTTTACCTCTCTTTTTGTAATTGTTTGCAATATAGCACAATGTGAATATTGGACTTTTATTCTTCATGACATGCATAGCTATTGCTAACAGAATGTGGCTTCAGAAGGGAAATAATCCCTCTAAACATGAAAAACCAATCCAGTCTTCCTGCAGACATCAACCGTGAAGCCCCACATCAACTGCCAGGCCCCTTGGGGCCTGAGCGTTGATCTTGAAGTTGCGTAACATTGACGCAGAGGAACGGAAACTCCGAATGATACGGTGTTGCTTATTGCATTTAAGGTGTAACAACTCCGCTCTCATTTAAACTTTGAATAACACAATGTGATATTAGATTACTGCTCTCATTTAAACTCAGAATAACACAGTGTGATATTAGATTAGTTCTAATGTTACTTCAGCCTTGTCAAAAGTTAAATTGAATTAGAGCGATGAGTTGACATAGTCAACGATTCGCGATAGACTTTTAAGGTGGAACGGGAACTCCGCTCTCATTTCAGGTGGAACAGAAACTCTGAATACAATGTGATCGAATAGAAGAGAATGTACTGTATTCATCCACAAAGGTGAATGATTGCCACTAGCAATGTACATACAATGGACAAAAAATAAATAAACAAAAAATAAAATTAATTATTATTATTATTACTATTATTATTATTATTATTATACACACTAATATACAGTAATGACAATGAATAGGTCTGCCAACCTATTGAATGATGGTCAATATCTTTACTTAGTGTACTGTGTGTGTACTTATTAAAGCATCTAATGGCCTTTGGTACAATAAATCTATTTCCCAGTGTGGAAGTTCAAATAATTAAACTATATGCTGCATTAATTATTCCTTTCTTATTAACACTAACTGTGCCATAAACATTGATAAACATATGATCTGTGCTTAATGTATCTTTTGTTAGATTCTTTTTTATTGCAGGTTTAGCACAACCTCATCTTTTGTTAGATTATTTTTAAAAAATAATTAAAAAAATTATCTAACAAAAGCTGAGCTTTAAGATCGTTTAATTTCCATGGATATTTTCGGAATTAAGAGTGCGGAGAACGAAGAGCACATGTATCCACAATTATAATGTTGATTAAAATGTGCACAATTTTGCGATGCAAGTTAAAATAATTTTATTACTTGCCTAATAGCCTAATTGAGGAGAACTGGCTACAGTTGATGGCATTGAGTAATTGGTGAATTAAACGCTGATGTAGCCTATTGTTAATCAAGGAAACTGATTGAAAAATGATTAAGACCAATAATCAGTTTAAAGGGAAGTTTTCTGCCTCCCCAATTTTCAGCTCAGGAGCCGCCACTGGTATATATATATATATATATATATATATATATATGCTTTCATATAAATCTAAAGCCATGGTAGGCTAATCAGTACATTAGTGGATAAGATAAGTTTGTAACATTTTAAACTCTGTGGTTCTCAAACTCGGTCCTGGGGGCCCCCTGTGTATGCTGGTTTCCGTTCCAACCAGAATTGCAATCCCAAAATTTTAACAAGCTGTTCATTTTTCTTAGTTAGGCGTTTTTCATGTTTAGAGGGATTATTTACCCTCTTAAGACAAATTATGTCAGAAATAATTATGCATACCATGATGACTATGCCATGTTCACATTGTGCTTGCAGTGCTGTCTTGCAAACAATAATACAAGGTAACATTTTTTTAAACTGATCAATTTAAAGACTGAGGTGAATCAATAGGCTCCTAATTCAGTAGTTGAACACTTGTGTTTTAAGTTCCTTCATTTTTTCCTTAAACCTATTAACACAATGCAGGTTTGGCTCATTATCATTTGCTTTGTCTTTTGAATTGTTCATTATTTACCAAGTCTCTAGTTTTAGTTGCCAATGTGTCCACAATTTCACCAATTAGTAGCCTATTGATTCACCTCAGTCTTTAATTTGTTTAATTTGATCAGTTAAAACATTTTTACCTCTCTTTTTGTAATTGTTTGCAATATAGCACAATGTGAATATTTGACTTTTATTATTCATGACATGCATAGCTATTGCTAACCTAATGTGGCTTCAGAAGGGAAATAATCCCTCTAAACATGAAAAACACCTAATTAAGAAAAATCAACAACCTGTTCAACCTGTTCAAGAACCACTGCCTTTAGTGGTAGTCGTCGACATCCCAATTATGGTATTCACATTTCTCTGAACTTCTAAATTAGGCTAATTACAACTTTAAGAAAAGCCTCATAATTCCGATGCAGGATTCTTACAGTGTCGCCGCTTGCGAATACAACAGCCTCTCATGTTGCACTGCAAGGCAATAAAATAAACATTTTACAGAACCAAATAGCCTACATTTAAGAGGCTACAACTGTTTTCTGATGAACCTGAAGAAATTCTCTATTCAATTGTCCAGCAACGTCGACATTTCCACAGTGCTACCTAACGTTATCGCACTCACGGCTGTAATACATTGCTTGTTGTTATGAAAAAAACTTACTTTTTTACGTATTGTGGCAAACTCCGAGCTGGTTGGAGCTGTCACGCAACTGAAAACAATAATCTCAATGTCGACACCGCGACAGTTCAGTTTAAATTGCAAATTTATTGCTGTTTTGCGGGGAAGAGAGGTTGAGGTTAGTGGGAGCGTCAGCCAATCCGTAATCCGTGAGAATAGTCGAGGTACGATGCCAGGGTTCGGTACACGTAGCCGGGTTCTCTTACGGTCCAGGGCTGAGGAAGGAGGAGGGTTGTCAGACAGGCAAGGGTCGGTAACGGGGCGGGTTCTCATGCAATCCGGGAATCGGGCACACAGCAGACTTCTCCTGACAAAACAAATCAAACACAGCACTTTATAACTTTCTCTCTCCAACAACTCCAATCGCCTCTCTCTCACACTCTCTACTCCACCTGGTTTCACCTAAGATACTCCGTCTTCTGGTTGTTTGCCAGCCCTTTTTCTAGGGCACCGCTTAGCCCGGTGATTCGCTACAGCTGACTTGCCCGGTGTCTTCTTCAGGTGTCGTGTATTTCCTTGTTGAGGTGGTGACGTCATCGGAATTCCTAATATGGGCATGCCATCTCTCCACATCAGCCTGACATATATTCCGTCTATCACCTCTCCGTGGTTCTGTCCCCTCCGGTTGCCACACACCCCCCCTCCCTCAGCTCTGACAGGGAGGGCGGGGCGGCCCAGGAACCCAGGGCGTCTCTCCGCGACAGTGCGTCCGCATTCCCATGGGCAGTTCCGGACCTGTGGACGACGTCAAAGGCATAAGGTTGCAATGAGAGGAACCAGCGGGTGACCCTTGCATTATTGTCTTTGTTCCTGGACATCCACACTAGGGGCACATGGTCCGTTACCAGGGTGAAGTGCCATCCCAATAAGTAATACTTCAGGCCCTCTAGGGCCCACTTGATAGCCCAGCATTCCTTCTCTACCGTGGAGTATTTCTTTTCTCTGGGTAATAACTTGCGGCTTATGTAGGTGATCGGATGTTCTCCACCTTCGTGTAGCTGGGATAGGACGGCACCCACCCCGGTTTCCGATGCATCTGTCTGTACCACTAGAGGTTGGGAGAAGTCGGGGGTCACCAATACTGGTTTTGAACACAGGGCTTCTTTGATGGCTTTGAAGGCTGTCTCTGCCTCGGTCGTCCACAGGACCCGGTCTGGCAGCCGGCTTCGGGTCAGGTCCGTGAGAGGTGCTGCTAGGGAGGAGAAATGGGGGACAAAACGTCTGTAATAGCTGGTGAGCCCAATGAACACTCGTACCTGCTTCTTGGTGTGGGGGCGGGCCATTCCCGGATTACCTCGACCTTTCCCACCTGGGGTTTGACGCAGCCGCGCCCGATCGTATACCCCAGGTAGTCTGCATCTCGAAGGCCGAGGTGACACTTCTTTGGGTTGGCTGTTAGTCCCGCCCCCCGTAGAGCGTGAAGCACAGCGTCAATTTGTCGTAGGTGTCCCCCCCATTCCTCCCTGTGTATTACGATGTCATCCAGATAGGCCGCAGCGTATACACGGTGGGGTCGTAGGACCCGGTCCATTAGTCTCTGGAAGGTGGGCGGGGCCCCGTGGAGCCCGAATGGCAGCATCTTATATTGGAAAAGACCGTCCGGCGTAACGAACGCAGTCTTCTCCCTGGCCTCGGGTGCCAGAGGTACCTGCCAGTACCCCTTTGTCAGGTCCAGCGTGGTGATAAACCGGGCTCTTACCAGGCGTTCGATGAGTTCGTCGATTCTAGGCATAGGATAGGCATCAAATTTGGAAATGTAAGTTGTCTTACCCCGTCTAATAATTTTCCATCCACCACTGACACCTGCTGGAGCGAGCTGGTGAGGTTGGCGTCCTCCAGCTGTGCTGTCCCGAATCTCCCGGTGAGAGGGGCTGGTAGTGGCTGGTCATCGGGGTTTTGGGGGAACAGATCGGCCACGTCCTCGTCCCCCTCTACTGGAGGGCTTTCCTCTTCCTCCCTCGCCGTCTCCCAAGCGGCCTCTTCAGCTGCTCTTGCTGTCTCGATGGCCACTCCCTCTGAGAGCGGCTCTGTGGAGGCCTCTGGATTTACCTCTTGGAACCCGCACAGCTGTTCTGGCTTTTGAGGGGGCTTTTTGTGTTTTTTGGTCCTTCCACTCCCCACTAGACCATGCCATAGGCCTGGGAAGATGTCGGCATCCCTGCCGATGAGTACTTGAACGGGGAGGTCTGCGACGATCCCCGCGGGCCCGCTGTACTGCCCTCTGGTGGTTTGGAGGTCCAAAAAAGTGGTGGGGTATTCCCGGGTCTCCCCGTGTATACAGGTGACCGCGACCTTCTCTGCCAGATGGGGATGTCTGGCGAAATCGGAACGGACCAGGGTCACCGCGCTTCCAGAGTCCAGGAGAGCTGTTGCGTCCTTTCCGTTGGCTTTCACAGGCGAGAGGAGAACCGCCGCTCTCCTGGGCCCAGCAGGCCGTCAATAACCGACAGGGTCGACTCGTCTCGCTGGTTGAGGCCGTGGGCATGGGGACATCCCCCCGGTGAGGGCAGCTCCATGCGATGTGGCCCTGTTCGCCACACTCATAGCACCTCCTGCTGTCGGTCGTCACGAGGGGCCGGCGCCTGGGTGGTTCGACCGGGGTTTCTACTGTGGGGCCTCGAGCATAGTCGTCCGTCTGAGGACATTCCTTAGGCCCGGTGGTCGCTTCCGGTTTCACTGCCCGACCGCTGCGCACCAACGCTTGGGACGCCTGATATCCTTCCATCGCCTCGACTAGCTCTTCCACGTTCTTGGGGTTGCTCTGACCTGCCAGTTTTTTTGCTTCAAAGGGGAGTGTGCGTAGAAACCGGTCCATAATCACCCTTTCGACGGCTCCCAGGGTTTTAGGCTCTGCGATCAGCCATGCATTGGTGATCCGGGTGAGCTGGTGCATTTGTGCTCTGGGTGAGACTGATGGGTCATATGTCCAATCATGGTAGCGCTGCGCCCTAGTCAGCAGCGTGTATCCATGTCACTGCAGAATTTCATCTTTTAGTTCCTCAAAAGTTACCGTTTTGCCCTCTGTTAAATCTTGGTAGGTGGTCTGAGCCACGCCCGTCAAAAATGGAGCCAGCAAATCCGCCCATTGTTCTTCTGGCCATTTCTCCCGCTTTGCGGTGATTTCAAAAGTGTGGAGGAACGTTTCGACATTGTCCGCGTCGGTTTGTTTCACCAAAAAGCGGGCGGGGTTTGCGCGTTCTATCTGAGCCGCGTCTTTTTGCTTGATGTGGGCGGTGTATAATCCTTTGAGTTCGGCTTGGAGGACGTTCGTTTGCTCGAGCTGTTTGGCCATGAAATGTTCCATGTTCAGCTGTTGTTGTTGCATTTGTTGCTGTTGGAGCTGCATACTCTGTTCATGTCGCTGCTGTTGTTCCTGGTTGCTTGCGACGAGTCTAGCGAGGAGCTGTTGAAACATTGTGGGTGTCGTCATGATGTCTGCGGATTGAGTCTTATTGTTTTCAGTCAGAATGCGCTGCCCGCATTCTCCACCATATGTGGCAAACTCCGAGCTGGTTGGAGCTGTCACGCAACTGAAAACAATAATCTCAATGTCCACACCGTGACAGTTCAGTTTAAATTGCAAATTTATTGCTGTTTTGCGGGGAAGAGAGGTTGAGGTTAGTGGGAGCGTCAGCCAATCCGTAATCCGTGAGAATAGTCGAGGTACGATGCCAGGGTTCGGTACACGTAGCCGGGTTCTCTTACGGTCCAGGGCTGAGGAAGGAGGAGGGTTGTCAGACAGGCGAGGGTCGGTAATGGGGCGGGTTCTCATGCAATCCGGGAATCAGGCACACAGCAGACTTCTCCTGACAAAACAAATCAAACACAGCACTTTATAACTTTCTCTCTCCAACAACTCCAATCTCCAATCTCCTCTCTCTCACACTCTCTACTCCACCTGGTTTCACCTAAGCTACTCCGTCTTCTGGTTGTTTGCCAGCCCTTTTTCTAGGGCACCGCTTAGCCCAGTGATTCGCTACAGCTGACTTGCCCGGTGTCTTCTTCAGGTGTTGTGTATTTCCTTGTTGAGGTGGTGACGTCATCGGAATTCCTAATATGGGCATGCCATCTCTACACATCAGCCTGACATATCTTCCGTCTATCACCTCTCCGTGGTTCAGTCCCCTCCGGTTGCCACAGTATATATATAAGGCATAGACTGTAGAAAAATAAGGAGTAGTTAGCTAAGTTAGGAACAGTGCCTACAGTAGCCTAGCCTACCTGAATGGGGAAACTTCGGCGGTTCTTTTATTCACTGTGGGGATTTTGATTTGATTTTCAGTTGAGAGGACCGTTTCAGGTGAAACGAATGAAACGTAGCAAAGGCCGGCTATACACCAAACAAACCATCTGCTCTACCCCCGTAACAAGCGTCTCGATTTCATACTCTGTGAAGTTTCTCGTCTTTTTTTGCGGTTTGACTTCTCCATTACAACCAACCTGATTATAACATATCCATAACGTTACACAAAACACTGGCTAAAACACTGGGTTATGGGAACTGAAGTCCATAGTAGGCTATTATCGGCTTGAGCAATCACCTCTGTTTGTTGACTACATATCCAATTTGTGCTTTCATAAACTCGAACTTGTCGTGGCCATGAGATAAACCACTGCTACTGTTTGAAGTAGCGAGGGGGTGGGTAGATAATTCATACTATGTTTACGGGCGTTACATATCTTTCCGCATAAATTTAAGTCATTTTTTACCGTTGTTGCCGCCTTTATTGACTGTAAGCTTTACATGGGAGAGGGATCAATTATGGTTGGGGTGGACAATTTGACTCTTTCCAAACATTGGGGTGACACATGGTGTAGACTATGAATGAAGAATTAACAAAAATAAAAAAGAGTATTTCGTAATATGACCCACTCTTGTACCATAGATATGCATATACGCTCTACGTCTTTTACGTTTTTACTTCCGAGTTACTTACTGAAATTGTCGGGTGAGTGCACAGTTCTGCAGATGAGTGTGCTCCTGAAGTTAAGTGCCCCCATTTGTGAGAAAGTCGCCCACTCAAAAGCTTTTTGACGAAGTGGACTCAAATATGCGTACTCAAAAGGGTGTAGGGCTCTGATTCGGATACAGCCCAGGTTGTTTGATCCACCCTTCCCCAAGCAGTACACAGACCAAGAAGTAAAAGGTAAAAATACAAGCTTTATTAGAGACACAATTCATAAAAGCTCACACAATCACCGGGCGAAGCCGGCCCCACCCGCAGGTAAGCGTGATCAGACTTTCCCCCACACCACACAATTGTCACTCCTCCACACTGCACTAGTAAGTACGCTACTGATAAGGGGGGGATCCCCCCCTACACTTGAGGCGGTACACATTCACTCAAAACCAAACTCACTTGCACACCAAACACTTAACAATAAACACAAAGAAAGCAGAGTGGAGACCTTCCCACACCATATCAAAAGGAAGGACATCCACTAAATAAAAGAAACCAAATGATAGCCGTCCGGCAAACAATAATCAGACACACACACAACCAGCACACAACAGGGCAGCTCCGCCGCCCCTTGGTGGTCGCCGATGAGGAATCAGCCTGCCCCACACTCAGGTGAACTCGGGTCACAGTCCCTCTACTGCTCTCCGCTCCCCGCTCGCACCAGACTGAACCCACACACGTTGTGTTTGAGTGAGGTGAAAAGACATTCCTCACACAAGACTCACACAAGCGCACCCAACTGCAGACAGATACAGATAGCATGAATGCTGACAAAACAAGATGTCCCTCTCTTTCAACCTTGAGCTGTCAACTCCCTAGCTTATTCAAGCAGGTTTTTTAATACATTTCAGCAAAGCACAGACATAAACATTTTTTACAGAGCACCGTCTTCCTCATCGGTGTCAGGGAGAGCAAACCATGCCTGCCAGAAACTGGGTCTCTCAAGGTGGGGGAGGAGATCTGGTCTGTAATTCCAGCATTCCGACCCTGCTCCGCTGCACATACCATATTCACAAAAGGGATTACCAAATGGGCAGTTCAGAGGGCTGCCTTTCTCGTTACAGGGTGTGCCGTGTTTGTCAAGAAAATGAATAGGGGCCTGTTGCTCAACGTGTACGTACAGAGTGCCTAGTGGTTCAGGAAGTTTGGCTCATTTGTGGGCTGTCTTGATGTATTCCCTAACACCTGTACTGGTTGGTGTGGGCGTGGCATAGGGGTTGCCGGGCAGTACCGCGGGGGTGGAAAACTGGGGGTTCTGGGAGGGATCCTCTGGGTCTTCCTGTGTGGTGTCGGACTCATTTTGGGCTATCGCAACATATTGGGCAGTGGTGGAGGTGAACAGTTGTCTGATGCGCTGGAGCATAGGTACGATACAGCGGGTACAGAATGAAAAAAGCAGCAGCACTATTCCCAATATGCCGCAGAGATGGGTTAAGATAGCCTTCCAGTGTCCCGGAAACAGCCAGTCCCACCAAGAATCGTATGTGTCCTCTGGCCCCTGAGAGTTCTTCTCTGAGTTTGTGAAGTTTATCTAAAGCCACGGTGAAATTGCCTGTGGGGCCAGTGTGGGCTGGGATAGCGGTGCAGCATTCCTTACCTATTATGGTACATACACCAGAGCCAATATGGTATCCAATGCTAATCGGTTTTGGAGGCCATCTGTGAAGTTGCATGCAGCTGTTGTCCTAAGGCAGTTAAGGCATCCACGGTGTAATTCAAAAACGTCTGTTGGTTATAGTACAAATAATTGATCCATTCTGCATTTCTCTTAGTTTGTACCCATGGTAAAAACGTGATTAGGTTATCTATGGCATCAGAGCTCATGGCTTTGTATTCAGCGGGGACATTCTGTGGAATACCTGCCCAATTTATAAAAACGTCATTTTCTCCTAGAGCTGGATTAGACTCTGGCGTCCACTATCGTTTGATGCGTTTACTTTCTAAATTATCACCAGGAAATATCAGGAGTCTGGAACTGCTCATCAAGGTTACTGGGGCGCATAACCCACCCCATTCAGGTGGGAGCTGGGATAGCAGCCTTTGTCCACAATACCAGAATATATCTGCTAGCGCAACAGTTCCGTGGTTTAGGCACGGCGGTGCGGAAATACTTTTTTTTCCATCTATGCGGCCCCGTCTATATGGGAAGTACATTCTTAGGAGATCTCCGCCCAACCACCCCTTAGCTTTTGCACAATTAAGGTTCATAAACCCTTCGCATGAGCCGCAGATTTTCTCACATTGAGTTTCTTTCAGATGTCCCACGTCCGTGGTACCCTTACGTTTGAAGCAACGGGGAAACCTCACACTTGGGGCAATACGAGCAGTGAGAGGAGGTACGGTAGGAGTACAAGTTAAATTTATTAATGGACAGTGTAAACTCTCCCCCTTTCTTCCCCACCATTTCAGGGGCCAGCCAGTACTATACCATTCAACACAACTGGCTTCCCAGGCCTCTTCTACTGGTTGGGGCAATGGTAAGATGGCGGGCAGTTGCTTCCGCCATTCACAAAGTATACAGTCCTCCTCAGTGACACTTCATGCTTGGAACAACAAATATTGGTAGTATAGGTTATGCTCGATTTCATCTGATACTACAATGTCGCTTTTGTGTATTTTTAACCCCACGTGGCTCCTGAAAGAAGGCAGGAGGAGGGCCGCTGGGGTAACATTAGGTGTGGTGAATGTAGAGGTGGTATTGTCATTGTTTATGGATTGGGTACCTCCCTTATGGTTGTCGCTGATCAGTAGTATGGATGCCACGACCAGGATGCTGATCAGTCCTAGGATGCAGAGTCCTGTGGTCTTTCCGCAGCCTAGTCTTCTCATCAGGCCGCCTCTTCTTCTCTCAGGACCGTTAACGTAGAATACTGTTGTCACATGCTGTGCTGAGGTGGTTCTACATTTACATTTACATTTACATTTTAGACATTTGGCAGACGCTCTTATCCAGAGCGACGTACAATAGTGCATTTTCCAACCTGAAACAAGTGCGTTAAAACAACCCTAAAGGTAAATACGAATTCAAACACCAGGCGCAGTCGGTATGATTTTTTTTTTTTTTTGGGGAGGGGGGTGGACCACACGATATCAATCATTGGCGTGCACAACAGCAAGCCAATAAGTAACCTTACAAGTATTAAACTAGAAGTTTGAACTACTTAAACAAGGGTTTATAAAACACAATCAAGGGAGGTCACAAGGAGGTAGGGAGGGGTGGAGAGAGGTACAGCTTAAAGAGGTGAGTCTTCAATCTGCGCTTGAAGGCGGTCAGACTTTCTGTTGTTCTGACCTCCACGGGGAGCTCATTCCACCACCGTGGGGCCAGGACAGACAGACGTCGAGACCGGGTGCTAGTATGAAGTGGGGGGGGGTACCAGTCGTCCTGAGGAGGCGGAACGCAGGGATCTGGTAGGTGTGTAGGGTCTGATGAGCTTTTGGAGGTATGGAGGGGCTGATCCCCGGACTGCCTGGAAGGCGAGCACCAATGTTTTGAATTTGATGCGAGCCATCACAGGTAGCCAGTGGAGGTCATTGAGCAGGGGGGTGACATGGGAGTGTCGGGGGAGGTTGAAGACCAGGCGCGCTGCTGCGTTCTGGATAAGCTGAAGGGGTCTGATGGCCGATGCTGGCAGGCCAGCCAGGAGAGAGTTGCAGTAGTCTAGGCGGGACAGCACCATCGCTTGGACCAGGAGCTGGGTTGAGTGGGCGGTGAGGAAAGGGCGGATTCTCCTGATGTTGTACAAGAAGAACCTGCACGCCCGGGTTACCACTGCGATGTTCTCGGAGAGGGACAGCCTGTTGTCCATCACCACTCCGAGGTTCCTGGCACAGGGTGTTGGGGTCAGTGGAGTGTCCCCTAGGGAAATGGAGAGATTGAGAGGGGGAGAGGTTAGAGCAGGAATGTAGATGAGCTCAGTCTTGCCTGGATTGAGCTTCAGATGGTGGTTGTCCATCCAGCTCTGGATGTCCCTCAGGCAAGCGGAGATGCGGGCTGACACCTGAGTGTCAGAGGGTGAGAAGGAGAGAAAGAGTTGAGTATCGTCAGCATAGCAGTGGTAAGAAAAACCATGAGCAGTGATAACAGGGCCAAGGGATTTGGTGTAGGTGGAGAAAAGGAGGGGACCAAGGACTGAGCCCTGGGGGACTCCTGTGGTAAGGGGACGGGGTGCCGATACTTTACCAGCCCAGGCAACCTGGGAGGAGCGCTCCGAGAGGTAGGACTCAATCCAGGCCAGGGCCGAGCCGCCGATCCCCGCTGCAGACAGGGACGACAGGAGGATGGAGTGATCAACGGTGTCGAAGGCGGCAGAGAGGTCTAGTAGTATAAGCACAGAGGAGAGGGAGGCTGTCCGAGCTGCGTGAAGCATCTCGCTGACGGAGAGGAGTGCGGTCTCCGTTGAGTGGCCAGATCTGAAGCCGGACTGGTGGGGGTCTAGTAGGTTGTTCTGGGTAAGGAAAGAAGACAGTTGGTTAGAAACAGCACGTTCAATAGTTTTGGAAAGAAAAGGCAGAAGAGATACCGGTCTGTAGTTTTGGATGTTGGAGGGGTCCAGCGTGGGTTTTTTCAGGATCGGGGTGATGTGGGCTCTCTTGAAGGATGAGGGGAAGCAGCCAGAGGTCAGGGAGGAGTTCACCAGAGAGGTCACAAACGGGAGGATATCTGGGGTGATTGCCTGGAGGAGAGATGAAGGGATAGGATCGAGGGCACAGGTAGTGGGGCAATGGGAGAGTAGGAGGTGGGATACATCGGTATCAGACAGGGGAGAAAAGGTGGAGAAGCAGGGGGGGGACACAGAAGGGGTAGAGAGAGGAGGAGAGTGGATAACAGTGTCCGTGAGGGGAGGGGGAGTGGGGGAACAGGGAGGGGGCATAGAGAGAGGGGCTGAGGGGCTGAAGGAACTGCGGATGTCTGCGATCTTCTCATCAAAGAAATCTGCGAAGTCGTCTGCAGTGAACGAGGATTGAGGAGCAGGAGGGGATTTGCTGAGGAGGGAGGAGAAGATGGAGAACAATTGATGGGGGTTAGAACTGTGTTTGTGAATTTTAGTGTGATAGTAAGTTACCTTAGCAGCGGTGACTGCTGTAGAGAACGCCGCTGGGAGAGACTGGTAGGAGGAGAGGTCTGATGCGTCTCTGGATTTCCTCCACATCCTCTCTGCTGCGCGAAGACCGGCCCTGGAGGTGCGCAGGGCATCGGACATCCACGGGCAGGGAGGAGATGGCCGTGTGGGCCTAGAGACAAGAGGGCAGAGAGAGTTAAGTGATGTGGAGAGAGCTGTGAGCAGGGTGTCGGATGCAGAGTCGATGGGGAGTTGAGAGAAGGATTTGAGAGGGGGGAGGGAAGCAGTGACACAGGGAGCAAGAGAGGAGGGTGAGAGGGAGCAGAGGTTACGGCGGACAGAGACAGTGGGGGTGGGGGGAGGGGGGGGGCGGTGTGGAACAAGAGGAAGAGAGAAAGAAATGAAGTGGTGATCAGAGGTATGGAGAGGGGTAACAGTGAGATCAGAGCAGGGGCTGTTCCTCTGGAAGACCAGGTCTAGGAGGTTGCCAGCCTTGTGGGTTGGGGGGGAGGGTTGGAGGGTGAGGTCAAAGGAGCGGAGAAGTGGTAGGAAGGCTGCAGACTGGGAGGCATCTAGATGGATGTTGAAGTCTCCCAGGAGGATCAGCGGGGTGCCGTCCTCTGGGAAGGAGCTGAGCAGGGTGTCAAGCTCATCGAGGAAGCACCCCAGTGGACCTGGAGGGCGATAAACAACTATAATGTACAGGTTAACAGGGTGGTTGATTAACACAGAGTGGTATTCAAAACTAGTAATAGATAGATCAGAGAGGGGGAGAGCAGAGAATGACCATGAGGGGGAGAGTAGCAAACCAGTACCACCTCCGCGACCAGACGGCCGGGGGGTGTGAGAGAAGGAGAAGGAGGAGGAGAGGGCAGCGGGAGTTGCCGTGTTGTCCGGTGTGATCCAGGTTTCGGTGAGAGTGAGAAACTGGAGGGACAGGAAGGAGGCATAGCCGGAGATGAAGTCTGCTTTCCGTGTGGCAGACTGGCAGTTCCAGAGCCCCCCCGCGACGGTGAAGTTCTCGTCGCAGGGAGTCAGCGAGGGGTAGCGGAGGTTGGACGGGTTGCGTCGCCGTGGAGGGCCACGTCGTTGGAAGCGGGTTCTAAAAGGAAGAGAGCAGACAGGGATAGGGAGAGGGAGAGGGAGAACACACATAAACTGGGACGGAGCGACACTAGTGTCGCTCTTCCAGACGTCTTTTGAAATGCACACAGCTGATTGCAAGTGGTTTACAGCTGTGTGAGACACTTCGCAAGCACGGATCAATAAGGACTACCAGTTAAAAAGCACAATAACACGAAACTAACAGCCTAGTCAATCTAACAATCTAGCAAACAGCCAATCGCGGAACAAACACAAACTAGTAAAGCAAATAATATGATCAGCGTTCAATCTAACAATCTAACAGCCAATCGCGGAACAAGCACAAACTACCAATGTAGATAATGTGATCAGCAACGAGGTCTAATTAAAATCACGCAAACTGCGGCCAGTACGCTTAAAAACGGCACTACCTTACGCGGGACGGTTAAAACAGCTCTTCATACGGAGGAAAGATGCAGCACTCTGATAAGTTAACGTGTAACTTCAGTCTATATAGTGTCGCTCTTCCAGACGTCTTTTGAAATGCACACAGCTGATTGCAAGTGGTTTACAGCTGTGTGAGACACTTCGCAAGCACGGATCAATAAGGACTACCAGTTAAACTCTGTGGGTTTTTAAACCTGAGAACTAACGTCCGCTGTGGGGGTTGTCTCCTGTTCTCTGTCTGGTAGGGGAGGTGCCCGTCTGCAGTGGCTGGCATGAACCCACAATGCTCGGCCCTCGACCTGCACTGCTGTTGGTGTTCTCATGAGAATCTGGAACAGACCTCTCCACCGTGGGTGATGCCACTTCTTTCTCCGGAAGTCCTTAATCACCATCCAATCTCCTGGCTGCAACGTGTGTAGCGGACCACTGGCTGGCTCTGGGAGGGCTGCTTTTACCTGTTGGTGTAAAGACTTTAGAGATTTTGTTAGGGCGCGACAGTAACTTACCATGGTTGTTTCAGCTACGTCGGAGTCCAATGTTAACCCTGGGGGGTGAAAACCTGCCCTCATTGGTCATCCCGTGATGACCTCTAAGGGAGAGAGACCTGTTGAACTGTTAGTCAGGCCTCACATGACTGTGAATACTATTGGCAGGGCTTGGACCCAGTCCAACTTTGTTTCTTCCATTACTTTAGTCAGTTTTGTTTTCAATGTCTGATTTGCTCTTTCCACTGCACCTCCACTCTGTGGGTGGTAGGCACAGTGTAGCCTCATGTTAATGCCAATATAGGCTGTTACCTTATCTAGGGAATTGTTCACAAAATGTGGACCTCTGTCCGATGAAATTTTTCTAGGTATTCCCCACCTGGGAATAATTTCCAGTTCAAATTGAAGCGGTAAAAAAGGCCTTAGAAAAGGCTCTGCAGTATCTCTTTAAGATAAAAAACATTGATATCACAGTGTTACATACACCTAAATATGTTGCCTAATCATTCACTCTTGTACCTCAATAAAACATCACTTGTCCCTGTACTCTACAGTTTGTATACTTTTTTCCTGGGATTGCATTTTTCTGTATTCTTTTTATTTTTAAAATTTTCCTATTCATAATGACTCCAAGGAAATATTTACCTTAATCTACCACATATCAGAGCACAGTAAATTGGAATGAGCATTTGTCATGCCCTAAGAGACAAGTATATACGCCATAGCCTATATTATGTACGATAACATGAACATAAAATAGTATTCCACCATCTGCAATATGCTGCCAAATGTTCTATCTTCAATGAACATCGGTAGCCTACATCAAAAATGCATTTAACGATTGCACTACAGTATGTGAAATGCACTCAAAATGCGAAAATAACAATAGGACTATCAAACATATTGGAAAGACTCGAGTGCTCGAGTGGAAACACGAACGTACATATGTAGCCAGTGAGACCAATGGTATTTTAGATGCAAAAATACTTACATATCGGAAAAGGGAAACTCCCCTCCCTAAAGCGTATTGTATAGAGCTTGCGTAATACTAGACCGTTAAAACGAAAACTGCCGTTACGCTGGGCTGTAGCAATTTGGTCAAAGCACCCAAAAAGACATGGCATATACCGTTGCTAAGGTTATAATGTACTCTATTGGATAAAAAAGCGGACAATTAAACCAGAATGAACTGTAATGAATGAGACTTACAGGCTTACAGGGCATGGGGGTATTACGCGTCGACGTTTCAGATAGTGTAATAGCGGTATAGAGTGTTGTATATTTCTCAAACCAATTGTACCAGACAATAAATGACCACTGAATTTTGAAAGGAACATCTCGATGTGTAAAACCGATGGTAGAATTGTATATTTATTTCATATTTAGTAGCATATATTGCTAGTAGAATACATGGTAGAATGAGACAGTACTTTAACAGTTTATTTTGCATTTGAGTGAGCAGGGCTTTTCACAGCTTTTCTGGCATACGATCAGGCTATTGTTGTTTATCTCATTGCTATGACGTTATTCTAATTTTATATGATGAATAAATATATTTATGAACTCAAACATAGACGCTATTGTCCACTATGTCACGCATGGGTAGGTATAGACTAGGTGGGGGGTTGCTTGTTAAATGGACTTGCTACGGGGAAATAGTGACACTTAGAAACTCAGTATTCAACAGAAATCATCACAAACCGTCTACCAATAAAGTTAAAACACAGAGTTTGTGATTTCCAATAGTTTGACTGCAGTAGCAACGAATGTCTCAGTTGAGCAAAAAGGTCCTGCCGGCGTCACCTTCTACGCAAAGGAGTTAAATTGGTCTTCTGTGGGTGTAAAGTTGTTACTCAATAGTATAATGTTTTTGTTCCCCTCCCTGTTTGTGCTTGGGCTCATGGGGATTATCAGTTTAAATGGTGCAGCCACTGGTTCAGTATGTTTGTTGCTGTCCTATCTGTCCAGTGGATGTCATCTTGTGCGGTGCAGAAGTCCTCCTCTGGAAACTTAGGGACATGTGGCATGTTCCTGCGGATGTGTTCATTTATCTCTTCCAAGTTGGACCTCTGGCAGGGTTCTAGGTTCACAGAGTGAATGATGAGTGGAATCCAGATCTCCGCTGATGGAAAGGTGGTTTTGGCCACCCTCAGCATATTTTGCAACTGCTTGATAGCTGTTTTCTTTGGGTGCTGGACCTTGTTGTTGATTACAAAGGATAGGGTGACTCTCTGTACCTTGGGATCCACCACTCTCTTCTCCAGGAGGCCCGCTGCATGTTGGAATGTTGCCCCGGGGTAGCTGTCAATCTGAAGATCCCCCCTGGAGTAGGACTGGATCCTGGAGAGGTTGGAGTCCCCCAAGATGATGTTTGGTTTTCTGACGGTGATTTCCCATTCCTGGATCTTTCTGGTGGACCTGGGATGTCGTGTGGGGTGGAAGGTCCCATCTTCCAATCTGGCCCTCATGGCATGGGGCTGGGGAATGGGGGTGGGGGCAGGTCTGGGTAGGTTATGGTTAGGGGTGGGGGTGGGTGTGAGGATAGGTCTGGGTAGGTTATGGTTAGGGGTGGGGTTAGAGTTAGTGGTGGGGGTAAGTGCGGGGGTAGGTCTGGGTAGGTTGTGGTTAGGGTTAGGGGTGGGGGTGGTGAGGGGCCATGAATAAAGGACTTAATAAAAATGTTGAGCTAATTACCATATATCTTTTAAGTGCTTAAAGAATATGTTTCACCCCCGTATTATTCATTTGATTTAAGTGTTTTTTTTATTTTACATTTATTACAATATACGTATGTTTATTTCACATTTATCACAGTGTGTAATCATTAAACTGAAGGAGTGTGCATTTGCTGAGTTTGCATGTACTAAGATTCAAATGTTTGTGCAAGGATACATCTTGTCCTTGGTGCAACCTTTTCAGAGAGTTGAGCTCGGCAATCTAGGAGGGGGGTGTAGGGCCCCCTTACTTCCCCTCGCTGCTCGATCGCTGGTTTCGAATCTGACCTTGTGCCTTAGGATTTAGGCCAAGGGAGAAACATAAATATATATTAAAGAATAAGAATGTACAAACAACGGCGGTTTGTATTAAGCCTATAGAATTTGTTGTACTATTATATGATAAAATGTATGTTAAAATTAATGACAGTTAAACGTTTGTATTAATTATATATGACTAACCCTATATTGTGTGCTATTCCCTTGGCAATAAGTCATTCTTCAGGAAGTTAGCTTGACCAACTGATAAGGGGAACATGTTTTCCCTAGTGGTATAAATGGTTGTTGGTTGTAAATTCCCCTGGGAGACTGCTCATTGAAAAATAAACACCATGTCAGACCTTGAAGAGGTAATCAGTAGAACCCAGAAAGAGTTAGGGGGGGCTGCTGGCATTGAACCCAGCATCTTGTGATTTCTGTGGAACAGCCCCTCCTTCCTATAACAAGTTTGAAATGGTATAAAGATGTGTGTGAACAAGAGATTGGCAGCTTTGTATTCCTCGTGCATTGCTCTTCTGGACCAGATTATTATTGCAATAAAAAAAACTATTATTCACCAGCCCCGGACTTTGACTCTTTTCCCGAGAACCGATCTGTCAACTTGGTGGAGAATGCGGGCAACCTGAGACAGGTTGCAAGATCGCACTAGAATTGGAGGTGGGTTAACCTTTGTTACCTGTTAGAGAGAGTAGTGGCTGGCCAGCCAAATGAGGGCACGAAAAGTCGTGTTTTGTGGATTGTGTGTAGGTGAAAGACTGAAGCACAGTCGTAGTTGTGGTCAGACATTTCTTCTTGTGTAAGTGGGTGATACCCTAGCATAAGTTGTTCTGATGTAACAACCGGCCGATGGTTGGGGACCAGCATTGAAAAAAAATGTGAAAATATTAAGGGTGAGGGTGAGACATTCCCACCTCCCTATATTACGGGAGGGGCAGTGCCAACAGCACCACCGGTAGCTCCTGTAATAACGGTGCCGGGTACAGCTAACCGGGAATATGGGGGATCTGTAACTGAAAGGACCGCGATTTTAGCTCAATTGCCTGAAATGAAGTCAGGAGACCCCAATTCGGAATTCTGGGTAAAAATGGCATCGCACGCGTGTCAATTAAATTTGGGGTTAGAAGATGTTAAAAACATTATTGAGATCAAATGTTCAATTGCCCACGTCGACAAGGCCCGACATCTTCCATGTCCGATGCCCCAGTCCTACAGTGATTTCTGGACCCGTTTTGACAATATGAGACAGAACACTCAGGATTTCGTGGAAAGGGGCATGGTTACATGGGGGTCGATCCTGAATTGTAAACAAGAGGAAGGAGAGGACCCAAGTGTGTACCTCACTAGGATGGAGGTTAAGTAAAAAAATTGGGCTGATGTTAATAACGAGACCTACGATGAAAATGACACCAGGTTCTTCGAAGTATGTCGTCGTAACATGGGGAAGATTTATCGCGACGCAATGAAATCCGGTGGGGCAGCGGGGAGAGACATGGGGGAGCTTAGAGAGTGGACAGATGCGGTATTTCAAGCCTCTCAGGATGACGAACCGCTTGGTGAAGGGGGGGCTAAGAAAAAGGCAGCTTCAGCGTGAGGGAGCGTAGCTGCGGGAACGGCGGTTGGGGGAGGTGAGGCCATCTGTTATAATTGTGGGAAAATTGGGCATATGGCCAATTCAAAATGGAAATGCAAAACGTAGAAAAAACCGTGCACAAATTGTGGCAAAATAGGCCATATTCAAGCAAACTGCTGGGCGAAGGGGGGAAGAAAGGTGGCTAAATAAGGGGTTGCGTCAAGGGGAGAGCGGGGGTTCTGCCCAAGGTGGGTAGGCCGAGGGACTCTCCGCTGAGGAGGGGACTAAATTCAGAGAGTTCATGAAGATCGCTACGAAATAGGCAATAGCGGCCTCCTTTAATCTGTGTGGAAATAGCGATACACGTCCATGTTTTCAGGCGCTCTTAGGAGGCCAGGAGTGCACAATACTGGTAAACATGGGTGCATCTATATCCATCACAGACTTACCCCTTCCCCTTACTGATGAAACTACAGAAATAGAAGGTCTTAATGGCTGTAGTATAGTAACATTGTCACATGCAGTACCCTTACAATTAACTCCTCACACAGCACCACTGTGGGTTCAATTTTGGGTTGGGGAAAATACCTTAGGGACATTAATGCATATTAATGTCTTAATGCATATGTTAGAAGTAGACTTATTGTTAAATGAGAAGATTTTAGTGCTGTCGGGGGGAGAGATAGTTCATCTAACAGGGCTGCGCGCAGAACTGACAGTAGCTGCAGCTATAGAGGTGAAACGGGAAGTAGACTGGAAAGAGAAGGGAGAGTTGGGGTGGGTGTGTTCTCAGTTTCCCGAGGTGTGGGCCACAGACAAGCTGGACTGTGGGAGGGGAAAAGCCACCCCCCTTGTTATTTCAGGGCCCATGCCTGTGGCGAAAAGACAATACCCTATTACGAAAGAGGCCGAGCTGGCAGTGGAAGAAATTGTACATAAATTGTCTGAGAGAGGAATTGTGAGACCAGCCCAGTCTCCCACAAACTCACCAGTCTGGCCTGTCAGGAAACCTGACGGGAGTTGATGGTTGACAATTGATTACACAGGACTGAATGCTGTCACAGAGAAACTGCACCCCATAGTGGCTAATCCTGCTACTATTTTGAATGATGTGGGGGGAGGCCACAAGTATTTCACAGCTTTGGACATTGCTAATGGATTTTTGACATGCCTCCTTGACTCCGCATCACAGGATAAATTAGCTTTTACAGCAGGGGGGCGTCAATGGACATGGACGCGCCTCCCACAAGGGTTTAACAATAGCCCAACACTGTTTCATCAAGCACTGGCAGGATTTCTAAAGCATCTGCAGGTAGCCTGATCACTTCTCCAGGGATCACCGGGGCTGGAATGACCGCATGCAGTCCTGGTCTACCAGACTGATGTGCATGAATGACCGAAACCATGGAATGCCCTGGGGCTTGGGCCTGAGCACTAGCCCTGTGCATCATAGTGTCACCACTTGCAACATCTCCACCACTGAGTCACAGGGGGTAGCGCGTTGGTGTCGGCTAGCCAAGCCAAGAAAGCAGAGCCTGGTAGGCCTTGCACAGCTGACTAACAGTAGGCCGGCAGCGGTTATTGAGATGCTGGGAATCACATCAGCAGTGCAAACAGCTCCTGCGAGCATCACAACCCTAGGTCAATTACCTAAGGAAAAACAGCCGCCACATAGGATGCAGCACTGGCCAGATTGGCTGGCTGGGCCCTGGGGGGGTGCAAAAGTTCCAGAGGGCTGCCAGAATGATTGTAACTCAATCATGAAGTCAGGAGGAAGTGGCAAACCTCCGCTTGAAGCAGTGGGGGCAAAGATCAAGAAAAAAATTAAGGGGGGAAGGCAAGCATGCTCAGCCACCCTGAAAATCGTGCCGTTGCCCTGATGTGCTCTTTGAAGTCCAGCCGGTCGTCCAGGACCACCCCCAGGTTCCTTGCAGAGCGGGAGGCAGCCACCACAGTCCCGTCAACAGTGATGGAGAGGTCATGTAGTGGGGAGGTCTTGTACGGCATGAAGAGGAGCTCTGTCTTGTCAAGGTTGAGCTTCAGGTGATGGGTAGCCATCCACTCAGAAATGTCAGCCAGACAAGCAGATATCCTCTCCTTAACCTGTGGGGTAGAGGGAGGTAGAGGGAGAGAAAGAGAGAAATCTGCCATTAGTCCTCCAAGATTCAGATGCAAATAAGGCCGTGTCCAAATCAGCACTCTTCCACACTATTGAGTAGCCTTGTTGAGTAGATAGGACAAGAAAGTTGTTGAGTAGGCGATAATTTTTCAAATTGCAGTATACTTGAAACACCCGGATGACACAATTACTTCCAGGGTTCCGCTGAGTACATTCGGGAGCACACTTTTCAAGAAGCACACAAAAATTTTGGTCACATATGACGTGAAGCTTTTTAAAAGAAATTAGGCGCAGCTTCAACACGTGACATGGCAGCGCAAGGGTGGGACGCAGGGTTACAAGGTCTTGCCAGAGACTTTCCAGCCACTTGGCAACTCAAAACTAGCCCAAAATATATATTTAACCGAAACCAACGTATTTTAAATAGAAATCATATTTTTACTTTTTAAAATAAGTACGTGCTTTGCGATTTTAGTGGTCTCTGACTGGAAGTTGAAAGTATCCAGATTTAGCTGTAAAACTGCGGACATGGCAACACTGATGGCACGACTTATGACCTGCTTACAACATTTCCACAATAC
This sequence comes from Synaphobranchus kaupii, assembly GCA_029718625.1. NCBI lineage: Eukaryota > Metazoa > Chordata > Actinopteri > Anguilliformes > Synaphobranchidae > Synaphobranchus > Synaphobranchus kaupii. Next base: position 79,650,808 of record CM056379.1, read on the forward strand.
GGTTGGAAAGTTTTTTGCGGACTGCTAAACAGTGCACATTAAACAGCACATTTCTGCCAGTGCACTGTACGCAGGAGACAGGGCGCAGTCGTGTAAGTCTCGCGCAGCTAGACCAATGAGGGAATAGCTCGGAGCCAAGGTTTAAGCGTGATGTTTTCCGCTGTTGCTGTGGGAAAAGTAATACCACCGTTTATTTAACTGAGTCCAATTAGAATTTAGAATTTGGTTTTAATCATGCGTGGAGCTCGGAGTGGTTACACTCGACTCTTCCTTGGGTACCACCATTACTCAATATATGCTCCCGGGATTAGCACTATTGCTGAATCTCAGTTTGTAGGAGAACACAGAGGTTGGGGGTCTAGCCAACACAATACATGCATTATTTTTTTACATAGATAGTTGTGAGCCCAGGTCAGCGTGCATTCAGAGGGCTCCTTAAGGTGAAATTGACAAGAACCGACGTAGAAAATCCAGGGGTTCTCTTCACATCAAATCACCAGAACCATGCATCACTAATCCCGTTTTACTGGCAGAATTTGGCTGCCTTTCCCAACTTGGGGACTCCACTAAAGACTTTTGCTGTACTAGGCCACTGATCAGTTGGTTCTTGGTTAGAATTGTCCCCCTGAGTATTCAGTCATAATTTAGGCTGAAAAGGGTATAAAATGGATTAGAGTCATGGAGACCACGTAAGTTAAAAATAAGAAGAATTTATTAATGACAATAATCACTGGTTAAGACTGAGAGCAAATATGAACACATTCAATACCTATAGCTAAACACAGGATAACATGCTGCTAAGACAAAGAAACATGAACAGGTTCACCAACAAAGTATAACCAAATGATTCCGTACAGTGTGACTATGGTACCAGGAGATACGGGTATAGCTATAGTGCCACTACAGCACCAGGAGATCTGTTAAGCAGATACATCATACTGAAGGAACTATGGTGCCACTACAGCACCAGGAGATCTGTTAAGCAGATACACCTATAATGAAAGAACTATGGTGCCACTACAGCACCCGGAGATCTGTTAAGCAGATACACCCTGAATGTCCCTTTGGACTTCCCTTAAATGCAATCCCGGGCAGGCTTTCCACATTCCACAATTCCCTTTGTTTGTCCAAATAAGGTCTGGCCAGGAAGAGGGCTGTAAAATCTAACCACCAAGAGACCCCCCTTCTCCTCCAGGAGGAGAAACTGCAGTCTACTCCCCCCCAATCTAGTGATAGCAATAAGATACTTTGTATGACGGCGCGTGATCTTATGATTTTACCTGTCATTTATCTAGATACCAGGTGAGGTCCAGGTGATGGCCACTCTGTGATCCAGATACTTATGTGGACAAGCGCATCCCTGATAACCTACAATCCCCCTTCCAAACACATTCTTTATTCCTTACATACCCCACATTTCAATTGGTATTAATCCCAATCCACCACATTTATAATATTATCCAGTTATTATACATGTACATACATAAGATGCTTTATACATACAGCGTTGTTTCAGTCCAGAATATTTTAACATAGGGTGCTTGTTCACAGGCTTTTTACGGCCTGAGAACAGGCCTCGGTTGCCGGCGTCATTAGGACCTCTAATGTCATTCCAGCTGTCGTTTACAACTTTGTGGCTGTAGGGCAGTGGAGTTGGAAGTCCCGTGTGAAGAGGCAAAGATACAAAGTGGTGGGTAGAACAGTAGATTCTTAGGCCACCTGGTGAATTGTTTTATTGCACCCTCAAGGAAGTCGCCACCAGCTCAGTAACCCAGGGTTTATGACCGACAACCCAAAGGATCAATAATTTTCAGTCTTACAGTAGATAGGGCTCTGATTCGGACACAGCCTTAGTTTGGCAGCAGACAGTTGACGAGTTGAAAATCATAGCAAGCAATGAATTGTGGACTACACAAGTGTAACTATTTCATACAATAGTCCCTTGTACTGAGGGTGTATTTTATGATGATAAAGGGCAGAATTCACAACAAAATCTGAGTGCATATTTGCTGTGTCGTTGATCGTCTAGGCTACACTCGGATTCAGATAAGCATATCTTTTTTCATTTGATTTCAGTTATTGTTAGTTAATTGAACAGATTGGAGTCACTCGGTAGCTTAGTTTATTTTGAATTGTTTGTAGTCAGTGGGTAGCTTGCTTGCTATAATTAGGCCAACTACCTGTCTTTTGTGTTGCTAATTAGAACTAGTTTGAACCAGTTTCACCTGCATGTATATTAAGCGTGTTTGCAATTTGTCTAGGCTACACTCGGATTCAGATAAGCGTATCTTTTTTTATTTGGTTTCAGCTGTTGTTAATTAATTGAACAGATTGGAGTCACTCGGTAGCTTAGTTTATTTTGAATCGTTTGCAGTCAGTCGGTAGCTTGCTCACTGTAATTAGGCCAACCCTCATAATCCGGCATCAGAACCCGGCACTCCACTGAAACTGTGCTCTTGACTGTGACGGAGGCACAGAGCCTCCTGCTAGAGCCTCCTCCCTCTCCTTGACCTGTGCGCAGCGTTCGACACGGTCAACCACAAACTCCTGATCTCCACACTAGCTGAGATGGGCATTTCTGGAACTGCTCTCTCTTGGATTGTATCCTATCTCACAGATAGATCCTACCAAGTCTCCTGGAAGGGCTCTGTCTCTGCACCTCATCCACTTTTTACCGTCCCGCAGGGATCTGTACTGGGTCCCCTGCTGTTCTCCATTTACACTACATCTCTTGGTTCAGTTATTAATTTACATGGCTTCGCTTACCATAGTTATGCTGATGACACTCAACTCTTCCTCTTTCCCTCCCTCTACCCCACAGGTTAAGGAGAGGATATCCGCTTGCCTGGCTGACATCGCTGAGTGGATGGCTAGCTATCACCTGAAGCTCAACCTCGACAAGACGGAGCTGCTCTTCATGCCATACAAGACCTCCCCGCTACAAGACCTGTCCATCACCATTCGACGGAACTATGGTGACCGCCTCCCGCTCTACAAGGAACCTGGGGGTGGTCCTGGACGACCAGCTGGACTTCAAAGAACACATACATCAGGGCAACGGCACGTTAAGGCCCAGTGTGGCTTAGAATATCTTTTTAAGCTTTCCCTTTTGATTTTCTGTTGAATGCCAAATCGGTGACATTTAATATAAACAATCAATTGAAAGTATAAATGTCTATGCGAATAATGGTTGTGAGGGGCCTGCCTGTTTGTAATTTACCTTGTACCTCCAGATTCAATCGAATACCAGAGGTGGTATCACTGGTATAGTCACATGGACGGTAATATTTTGCCAAAATCTGAATGATTGTACAACATGGAGCAAAATTTCTCTTTGTAGAGGTTATCAGTGGTTAACCTGAGTTGTTTTTTCTGACCCAGGGTTGTTTAGTGCCGTTGGAAAGATGTTAAATGTTAAAACCCTTGATCGCTTAATAGTAATATCATGGGGATATGAACAACATGAGACAGCCTATTTCTTAAGGTTTCCGCTTTCAGATGAGCCAGTCTTGCCATAAAAGATGCCCCCCCCCCTTTTTCACACCTTATCCCCTCCCTGCTGGGTAAGGTACTTAGGGGGAGGCCAAAGGAAAGAGTTAATCAGTTTTGAAGTCTACAGACAAAGAAAAGTTTTTCCTTGATCCTTGCAACTTTGTTCCTTTTGCGCTGGATGGCAATACTGGCAATTTCTGGCTTATCGGTCTCTCTCTCTCTTTTCTGGTAATTTCAATTTAATGTTTAAATGTCTTTCTTTTGTAAATTATAGGCAGTGAGCCTACATTCATCAATGAATGTATGATTACAATTAATTATTCCATATATATATATATTTCCCTGGAATAAAACTACTCAATCTTAAGACCTGATTTAGACTGTTTTGACTTTTTGGTTGATCCACCAGGTTACTGGTTTCACTTACCTATCAACGAATTCGGCGATTAAATGGATTGTCATTTTTAATTATTAAATTAAATCCATTAAATATAATTAAATGTAGGTTGAGTGAGGGGTTTCAGCACGTGATACCGCTTGTTTTCAATATTCAGAGTGCTGGGCATTTTAAAGAGGGCATTGAGTGCTAGAACTGCTGTATTCAGAATATAAACACCTCACTTCCCCGACATGTTCAACCTCCCAAAGTTCTCCACTGGCAGCCGGTCACAGCCAGGATCAGGTTCAAAGTTCTGACCCTGGCCTACACTGCAGCCAAAAGGTCAAGCCCCTCCTACCTACAGGACTTAATCCTAAACAACGCTCCTGCTCGACCAATTCGCTCTGCTGCTGCAGGGCGACTTGCACTTCCCTCCCTCTGTGTTAACGGCTCTCGCTCGTCCCGACTGCAGAGCTTTTCCACCCTAGCTCCCCAGTGGTGGAACGATCTCCCCACACCGCTGTGCTCAGCTCAAATGGTCCGTTTTACGTTGTGGTCGGAAGACGCACTTTTTCAGAGTGCACCTCTACTAAACTACCTACAGTTGAAGTCGGAAGTTTACATACACTTAGGTTGAAGTTATTAAAACACATTTTTAACCACTACACAGATTTCATGTTAGCAAACTATAGTGTTGACAAGTCAGTTAGGACATCTACTTTGTGCATGAGACAAGTAATTTTTCCAAAAATTGTTTACAGATTATTTCACTCTTAATTCAATATATGGGCCATTCTACAAAAGTCATGCAAATTGCTGTCCCTCTCTGATAAAAGTAAGAAATTGACCAATAAAATCAATGCTATATAATTCATTAGATCATGTTATATTTTAATATAATCCAAGATATAAATTGCAGTAATAATAGTTACATTTATCCAAAATCAACACACATATTCTTGGGAGTATAAATTCCTATTGGGAGATGGCTGTCCCCACTATCAACCCTTAAACTGGTGCATTAAAAAATAATACCCAAAATATTTTTGCCAATTATTTGACTTGGCTCATTCAATAAAGCATGTGAATTTTTATCAAATATAAGTTAAAATATAGCAATCTATTTTGTAATAAATTTTATAATTCAAAAAACCTATCGAAAAAATGCTGTCCCCAATTTTTACGTCACAACCGAAACGTACACTGTTTGAGTCTGTGCAGTGAACCTGCTTGTAGCCACACACCCCTTTTTTTAACCAGGAAATTAGACAGCCTTCATAAAGGCCACATGGTGATTAGCTAGGTTTTAGCGTTTTGATACAATTATCCTTCAAAGTATGAAAATTAGTCTGTGGTTTTAAGAGACGTCACACCCAAACACCCAAGTTTTCATATTAGAGAAAAAAAGTTGATTTCATAACTGTAGATTTGATTAAAAGGAAGGTGCATCTGCACAGAGAAGTGGTTGCTAACCATGTGCTTGCTAAATCTTTTGTTTTGTGGCCGAAATGAGCCAAAATTGTCACAACCGAAACAGTCACTACCAAAACAAATGGTATTGTTTTGACAGGCCTGTTTCGGTTGGTGACACTTGTCCGTAAATTCTTATTAAAAACAATAGTGAGACAATCAATGCACATGTACAAACCTCAATTCCAAAAAAGTTGGGACAGTGTATAAAATGTAAATAAAAACAGAAAGCAATGATTTGCGAGTCCTTTTTGTATTCAGTTGAAAACAGTACAAAGACAAGATATTTCATGTTTTAACTAATCAACTTTATTCTACATTTCATTCTTTATTCAGCTCATTCTACATTTGATGCCTGCAACACCTCCCAAAAAATATGGGACAGGGGCGTGTTTACCTTTGTGTTACATCACCTGTCCTTTTAACAACACTCAGTAATCTTTTGGGAACTACAACACTAATTGTTGTAATTTTGAAAGCAGAATTGTTTCCCATTCTTGCGTAATATGAGACTTCAGCTGCTCACCAGTCCGGGGTCTCCATTGTCATATTTTGGGCTTCATAATGCGCCACACGTTTTCAATGGGAGACAGGTCTGGACTGCAGGCAGGCCAGTCTAGCACCTGCACTCTGACGACGAAGTCATGCTGTTGTAACACGTGCAGAATGTGGCTTGGCATTGTCTTGCTGAAATAAGCAGGGATGTCCCTGAAAAAGCAATTGTCTAGATCGCAGCAAATGTTGCTCCAAAATGCATATGTACCCTTCAGCGTTAATGGTGCTTTCACAGATGTGCAAGTTACCCATGCCATGGGCACTAACACACCCCCATATCATGACAGACGCTGGCTTTTGAACCTTGTGTTGGTAACAATTGAGATGGTCCTTTTCCTCTTTGGCCGGGAGAACACGACGTCCATTATTTCCAAAAACAATTTGAAGTCGGCGGCGTTTCTGGATGTTGTTGATATATGGCTTACGCTTTGGGTAGTAGAGTCTTAACTTGCATTTGTAGATGCAGCGACAAATTGTGTTTACTGACAATGGTTTTCTGAAGTATTCCCGAGCCCATGTGGTTATATTCATTACAGAAGCATGCCGTTTTTAATGTAGTGCTATCTGAAGGATCGAAAGTCACGGGCATTCAATATCGGTTTACGGCCTTGCCCGTTTTCGCCAGATTCTCTGAATCTTTTACTAATATTATGGACTGTAGATGGTGAAATCCCTAGATTCCTTGCAATCATGTGTTGAGAAATGCTGTTAAACTGTTGGACTATTCGCTCATGCAGTTTTTCACAAAGTGGCGAACCCATCCTTGCTCGTAAATGCCAGAGCCTTCGTGGATGCTCCTTTTATACCCAGTCATGATAGCATGACCTGTCACCTATTCACCTATTTACCTGTGGAATGTTCCAAACAGGTGTTTTTTGAACATTCCACAACCTTCCCAGTCTTTTTTATACCCGTCCCAACTTTTTTGGAACGTGTTACAGGCATCAAATTCGGAATTAGCGTACAAAAATCAATGAGGTTGCTAAGGTAAAACATTAAATATCTTTTAAATATCGTTTTCATTTAAATATATAGACAAGAGAATTTACAAATCAGTTTTCTGCTTTTATTTGTATTTTTCATACTGTCCCAACTTTGGAATTCAGGTTTCAGTAAGAGATGTCACAACCGCAACAATGTGGTCACAACCGAAACACCTGCTGTTTTGTTAAAATTTTGAATAATATGAATAATCAAATATCCAAGATATTGTGCTGGTGAGGGTATATATAATCTCATAAATAAGAATCTATCAAATTCATGTGATCAAATCTGTCCATTTTATAGAGAACATTAGTACGGAGTTTTCACTAAATTTAACTAATCCAATGTTTTATTTGATTTAAAAATTCAGGGTAATTGATTCAAATTAAACAGCAGTCAAGATTTTTTTTCAAAAATGTCATTTTCAAAGGGGTGAATTAAACTTATCAATTGGGTATGTAATTTTATTTTAAAAGCAGGTTTTACACCATGTTTCGGTTGTGACATATTTAGGAGCAGTCAGTAAATTCATCTTTATTCTGAAAAAATTACATGTGATTGCACTGTACATCTAGTATATGAATGAATGAATGAATTATCTTTATTGTCATTATACTCAGGGTACAATGAAATTTCGGTGGCTTCTCAATTGACAACAATAGATAAATAAATAAATAAAATAAATACTGGCAAATATAAAAATACATTGATTAAAAAGAGGTAGCAGCAGTACATATTCATATAAAATCACAGCATAACATTCGATATAATAATAAAAGTGCTTCTCTGCAATAAAGTGCATTCTCCGCCTGGTGGAGGTAGGTGCTGTGTGTGTGTGTGAGCGTGTGTGAGTTTCACAGTCCTTGTGGTCAGTTGTTGGGCAGGGAGGGGTGTGATGGAGGCCACAGCTCTGGGAAAGAAACTGTTCCTCAGTCTGTTGGTGTGGGATCTAATTGCCCTGAAGCGCCTGCCAGACGGCAGTGGTTCAAACAGGGGGTGGCCGGGGTGTGTATTGTCCATGATGATGCTGTTCGCCTTCTTCCTCAGACGGCTCGTATAGATGGTGTCCAGGCTGGGCCGCCTTCACCACCCAGTGCAGGTCTTTCCGCTCGGCGGCTGTGCAGCTGGCATACCACACAATGGCACAGTTAGTCAGGATGCTCTCGATGCTGCTCCTGTAAAAGTTGAGGAGCAGTTTCTGTGGTAGCTGGACTTTTTTTTAGCTTTCTGAGGAAGAACAGTCTCTGTTGGGCCTTTTTAACCAGGTGTGCAGTGTTGAATGTCCATGTGAGCTGGCTTGACAGATTGACTCCTAGGAACTTCAGGTGTTCAACGCTCTCCACTGCTTGTCCATGTATGTGGAGGGGGAGGTGGGCTGATGAGTGTGTTCTCCTGAAGTCCAGGATCATCTCCTTAGTCTTAGAGGTGTTAAGGACCAGGTCACTGTCCCCTCACCACACCACCAGATGTTCAACCTCACACCTGTAGGCCGTCTCGTCATTGTTGATCAACCCCACTATTGTGGTATCGTCCGCAAATTTTATTATTGAGTTGGAAGTGTGAGTGGGAGTGCAGTCATGTGTGAAAAGAGTGAAGAGGATTGGGCTCAGAACGCAGCCCTGTGGGGTTCCTGTGTTCAGGATGATGGTGGAGGAGGTGTAGTTGCCAACCCTGACCTGCTGTGGTCGGTCTGAAAGAAAATCCATGACCCATGAGCACAGTGTGGAACCAAGGCCCAATTTGTCCAGTTTGCTGACCAGTTTATGTGGGATTACGGTATTACATGCAGAGCTAAAGTCCAGAAATAGCATCCTCATGTAGCTATTTGGTTCCTCTAGGTGGGTCAGGGCAGTGTGGAGAGCAGTTGAGATGGCATCCTCTGTGGAGCGGTTTGTTCGGTAGGCAAATTGGTGTTTATCCAGATCAGGTGGGATGATGGACCTTATGTGTGAAAGCACAAGTCTCTCAAAGCACTTCATGACTATAGGTGTTAGCGCGACTGGGCGATAGTCATTCTAAAGGCCAGTTTATAGTCCAGCGACAGAGTGTCGCGGCGACCGACGACGTGCCATGGATGTCGCTGGTCGCAGCGACATTTGGTTTATACTTCGGGCGACTGTCGTCCTGTGGTCGCCGCGACGGTCGCTGAAGATGTCGCTGAGACATGAAATTAATTCAACTTTGACCCTGTCGCTGCCTCTGTTGTTATGGTAACGTTTGTCTCTGACAGCGGAGGCTTCGCTCGAGCGGTCAACTTACTAGCTAGCACAAAAGATAATTGTAGCCTACAATGGAGGGCGATAAATTTCTTGCTGAGAAACTGCTAAGTGCGGTCATGGGGTACCCATGCTTATATGCCCATGACCGTAGTGACTACAAGGATTCTCTTAAAAAAGAGAATGCCTGGTCTCAAATTGCAGCCGATTTAAATACTTCTCGTAAGTAACCAGTAGACGTACAAGTAACTTAGGCTAACGTTAACGTTAGCTGTCTTTAACGAACGTCTTGTTTTGCTTACAAGTGAGCAGACCAGTTGGTTAGATAACATACCTAATTTATAAAAATGGCATTATGCCAAGTACCTATAACGTAGGCTAGATACTTGCGGCAGGTCTAATACCGTCTAAGCTATATATTAGACTACAAGTCAACTGAAGGCTTCCGTGATAATGGTGTTGTCATGTGATAGATACTAGAGCAGCCTACTTCAAGCTTTTCAACCAACCACGGTCCGGCGTAGCCTAGTTGATTAGCGAAAGATTTCGTTAAACGCACACACACACTTTTCTAACAGCGCGTCAAAACCTAATAGCTTTCTCATGTAACAAAATATAAAACATAATAAAAACATTTATTTTATATATTAGGCTATTTTACTTCGAAAATAAAAGCAATGGTAACGTTATGGTGCTGAGCAGCCTATATTAGACTACTTAGTCTTAGGCTACGTTAATGATTTGAATCTTTTTTTCATTGAACATAACGTTAACATAGACATTTTGTTTAATGTATTTTAGCCAAAGAAGTTATGAAACGATTCAAGAGTCTCCGGGACGTCTGATGGCCTTCATGGACCCCTATATGAAGAGCAGCATGTTAGTAAAAAAAATCAAATGACAATATAATATCGGCATATTGCCTGTAGAGCCCATCGTGGTTTATTTCTTACAAAATAGTATTGGACTGCATTGTTATGGATATGGACGCCACTGAGCCTTATAATAAAAAAATAAAAAAAACATTTCTTTGTAGGAATACACAGTCAAACTACGCAGAGGACAGCGCGCCGAATGTCCCTGCTCCAACCTCCCCTTCTCCGGAGGAAGTGACAGGAGAGAGCTCCCGATCACCCCCTGCCCCAGACAAGGCTTCTGATCCTCCTCGGGAGAAGAGGATGAGAGGGGCAGAGAGTGATCGCGAGCTGTACCAATTGGTACAGCAATCAGCCGCAGCCCTGCACAGTCTCAAAAAGAGGCAGTCCTCGGAGACTGTGCTCTGGGCACAGTCCGTGGCCTTCAGGCTGGACAGCCTGCCACCATTCGAGCGGGCCCAGGCAAGGGTCCGCATCGAACAAGTGCTCCTGGAAGCGGAGTTCCCAGGCGGGAGGTCCCAAGAAATTGAGGAGAGTGGAGGGAGAATGTTTTTAAATTTGTAAATAGCACTTTAAATAAACAGTTTTTATGAAATATGTCTCTTTCCCCATTGGCCTGAAATAATGCAGAACACTATTATGTCTATAAATAGGCCTAATATAGGCTATAGCCTACCTCAACAGATTAGGCTACATGCCTATATAAATATTTAATTTAAAAAAACTAATCGTTGCAGCAATGTCTAAATGCATTTAACATTCAGTGATCGTTTTAGTTGTAAATGTGGAAATAATCTCACCTGGGTGGTAGACTAGGTTACTGGAGTGAACCCATTCCTGACAACCCAAAAATGAGAAGTTCAGCCTGTGTAGCTAATACAGCTAAATTTTGTATAGGCTACTTAGACATGTGCCGGTGAAAATTGCTATAACGACCGTTGGATATGTCACTTTATTGTTTTAACGTGGGATATACTAGGATTAATAAGTCAGTTCCTTGATTAGCGTAAAATGGTGGCGACTGAAATGAGTCTTAAAAAGACATGGAACAATGCGGCTTGGGCGTCGTAATAAAACATTTATTTTGTTTAGGCTATAAGCTACAGCCCATTTCACAGATGTGAAGCGTGCAGCGAAGATGAGAAACAATCAAAGTAAAGGCAATGAAAAAACTTGCATTTGAAACAATATTAACTACGTTACATGTCTTACTATCGTATAGGCGCTGATCACGTCAAACACAAACAAATAAAGTTAATCTTGAATTTGAAGCAGATATACATACAATTAAATAATTTGATACCCACTCCAGTGCAGTAGGTGGCGGTAGCTATGCACCTTTACATTGGGTCACAACAAACACAACAAAACCCACAGAAGTAACAATTAGCCGCTATGTGCGCCGCACATGCTCCCACTGCCAAGGCACTTCTCCTGCTTCAGAAATGAAGTAGTTCTTTAGGTTCTGACGGATGGCGGAGGCATCAGCCCCAAAGGTGTTGGCTCCAACACGAGGTATGTCCTGGAGGCAGGACCTCTCCTCTTCTTGACGCCAGCTGCCCTCGACAACGTTGCCGTTGACATCTTCGCTGTCAATAGCATTTGGAGGACAGTAACTCCTGTTGTTTACTGGGAGCTCAACCTCTAAATCCCTAAGGAAATTGTGCAGACAGACTGTGGCCTTAACTATTGCAATTGCCCTGTTGATTTTGCAGTGGATGGGCTTTCTGTACACACGCCACCTGGTTGACAAAATGCCAAATGAGTTTTCAATTATTCGTCTTGCCCTGGATAGCCGATAATTGAAAACTCTCTCTGGTTCGGGGAGAAAGCGCCCTGGAAAGGGCCTCATCAAATTTTGCCGCAGCGGAAACGCTTCGTCGCCCACTAGTACGTGTGGCACCGTTATGGCAGACCTTGGCAAATTGGTGGCTCCGGGAAAGCCAAGATCACCCGATTGGAGCTTTCGCCCAAAAACGGAACTGCTCAGGACGCCCCCATCACTGTGTCTTCCAGGGCAGCCGATGTCGACCATGCTGAATCGGTAGCGTGCATCACATACTGCAAGGAGGACGATGCTGTGTGTGCCTTTATAATTATAGAACGTGGACCCACCATTGGCAGGGGCCTGAATTATGCAGTGCTTCCCATCGATAGCACCACAGCAGTTAGGGAAATTCCACACTTCGTTGAACACTGCAGCAATGTTCATCCATTCCCTTTCGTCTGGGACCTTGAGGACCTGATGGTGCAATGCCTCCCACAGAGCTGTAGGCTACAGGTCTCCTCAATTATTAAGCCAACAGTTGACTTTGCCATTCTGTAGGAGAAGGCCAGGGATTGCTGGGAGTCCCCGGAAGCCAGGTATCTATAATACAAATTGATCTTTGTAAGCTGTGTTTTATTTATTCTTATTATTAGCCTATTATTTATGTAAATTCGCCGATTGCTGAACTAGACTGTGGAGAATGTCACGGGAAGCAGCTGGCTCAATGTTGCAATTTTACAAGTTGGCAATGTTCAGTCTGTATTGTCAATGGTTACAATGACACATTTGTAGGTAGCTAACAAACTAGCTAGCAAGCGTAGGCTATGCCTGCGAATGCATTAAAGTAATTTGCTTTTACCAACTTGATTTATCTCTCCTATAGCCTCCTATTAATAGTGGCTTATTAGATTGTACATTACCGTAGGGTTAAGGTCAGTCTTTCTCCGGGCGATATTGGCTGACAATGCGTTGGCCTGTGTTGCAGACTTGTAACAACGAGTGACAGTAATTGATCAAATATCATCGGTGACATTCTAATGTAGCGAGAAAAATACTCGACATCACTGAACCTCAGTTCTCTAACGAGAGAATTGTACTCCCCCAACGAGTGACGCCTTGTGTTCACATCCCTGACATATGCCCTCCGTGTTTGCTTTCTCCTTTTTAGGAGTAAAGTAGCTGATAAAATTAGATGAAGTAAAACAGCTTGTTCCTCCATTTTCCTCGGAGTGTCAACTGTCGCTGGAATGTTTATACTTTTTGAAAGCGACAACGACCACAGTCTATGTCGGGCGACAATAGAATGTTCATGAACGCTCAGCGATTTTGGTCGCCGCGACACACTGTCGCTGTACTATAAACTGGCCTAGACACTTCACATTTGTTTTTTTGGGCACTGGTATGATGGTAGAGGATTTGAGGCATGATGGAACTGTAGCTTGTTGTAATGAGAGGTTAAATATGTTGGTAAATACCTCTGTTAGCTGTTCGGCACATTCTTTCAGCACCCGGGCAGGCACTCCATCTGGGCCTGCTGCCTTTCTCACATTCACCTTCCTCAGGGTGGTCCTAACCTGGTGGTGCTGTAAAACCAGTGTTGACTCTCCTGCAGGTGTGATGGTGAGTGGAGCAGTCTCCCCTCTCTGGGTGTCAAAGCCGGCGAAGAACTGGTTTAAGACATCAGGCAGGTTGGCGTCATCACTGAGTGGCTGCCTGGTTGTTTTGTAGTCTGTCAGTACCTTGATGCCGTTCCACATGCTGCGGGGGTTGTTGCTGTTGAGCTGATCCTCAATGCGCTGTTCGTATTTCCGCTTTGCCTCCCTGATGCCTCTCTTGAGTTTTGCTCGTGCTTCACTGTAAGCTCGTTGGTCACCTGAACTGAAAGCTGCATCTTACTCTTTGAGTAGTCTCCGCACAGCACTATTCATCCATGGCTTTTGGTTGGGAAACACCTTTGTCTTTTGTGTTGCTACATTTTCTGTGCAAAAGTTAATATAGCCCAAAACGGATCCAGCATACTCCTCAAGGTCTGTTTCATCTGCACAGTCCTCCTCCTCTGCTCTTACCGGAGTCCCTCGTCCGATCCTCTCTGTAAACAGAGAAGCCGGCTAGCTCGATAGCAGCGTCAGGAATGTTGTTGTTCAGCCAGGTCTCTGTGATGATCGACACACAGTGAGACGTAGTCCTCTCTCTGATCTCATCCATTTTGTTGGTAAGAGACCTGACATTGGCGAGGAACAAGCTCGGAAGCGCTGGTCTATACGGGTTAGCCTTTAGCCTTGCTCGAAGGCCGGCTCGCTTCCCCCGCTTCGGTTTCCTCTCTCCGCCGCCTGCGTCGCTTCGCTGGTGGGATGGCAGTTCCAGTGGGCTCCGGGGCGCGTAGGATCTCCGGGGGGATACACGTTGTATCTAATTTACAAACTGTTTGATGTTTGGCTCTGATGAAGAGCAACTGGGCTCGATCATATATATTAGCTGCTGCCGTCTTTCCACAACGTACTAGAACTATGATAACTAAAAAAAAAACAAGAGAGCCGAGCCGCTGCGTCTGCACGCGCCGCCATCTTGCTAAGACTTATGTATCTCAGATAAAGTGTAACACATATATTATAAAAGAATTTTGCAAAAAGAATACAAATTTACACTTTTCTCCAACCCTCAATTTGCACGACTTCTGTAGAATGGCCCATATCACAATTCCAGTGGGTCAGAAGTTTACATACACTAAGTTGACTGTGCCTTTAAACAGCTTGGAAAATTCCAGAAAATTATGTCATGGCTTTAGAAACTTCTTATAGGCTAAATGACATTATTTGAGTCAATTGGAGGTGTACCTGTGGATGCATTTTAAGGCCTACCTTCAAACTCAGTGCCTCTTTGCTTGACATCATGGGAAAATCAAAAGAAAGCAGCCAAGAAAATTGTGGACCTCCACAAGTCTGGTTCATCCTTGGGAGCAATTTCCAAACGCCTGAAGGTACCAAGTTTGTCTGTACAAACAACAGTATGCAAGTAGAAACACCACGGGACCATGCAGCCGTCATACCACTAAGGAAGGAGATGCATTCTGTCAATCCCAGAACAACAGCAAAGGACCTTGTGAAGATGCTGGAGGGAACAGGTACAAGACTATCCATATCCACAGTAAAACGAGTCCTATATATCGACATAACCTGAAAGGCTGCTCAGCAAGGAAGAAGCCACTACTCCAAAACCGCCATAAAAAAAAGCCAGACTACAGTTTGCAAGTGCACATGGGGACAAAGATCTTTTTTTTTTGGGAGAAATGTCCTCTGGTCTGATGAAACAAAAATTTAATTGTTGGGCCATAAGGACCATCGTTATGTTTGGAGGAAAAAGGGTCAGGCTTGCCCAAAGAACAGCATCCCAACCGTGAAGCACAGAGGTGGCAGCATCATGTTGTGGGGGTGCTATGCTGCAGAAGGGACTGGTGCACTTCATAAAATAGATGGCATCATGAGGAAGGAAAATTATGTGGATATATTGAAGCAACATCTCAAGACATCAGCCAGGAAGTTTGGACGGCTCTTCCAAATGGACAATGACCCAAAGCATACTTTCAAAGTTATGGCAAAATAGCTTAAGGACAACAAAGTCAAGGTATTGGAGTGGCCATCACAAAGTTCTGACCTCAATCCAATCAAAAATTTGTGGGCAGAACTGAAAAAGCCTGCGAGCAAGGAGGCCTACAAACCTGACTCAGTTACACCAGTTCGGTAAGTTCTGCCAAAATTCCAGCAATTTATGGAATCTTGTGGAAGGCTACCCAAAAAGTCTGACCCAAGTTAAACAATTTAAAGGCAATGCTACCAAATACTAACAGAGTGTATGTAAACTTCTGACCCACTGGGAATGTGATGAAAGAAATAAAAGCTGAAATAAATCGTTCTCTCTACTATTTTTCTGACCTTTCACATTCTTAAAATAAAGTTGTGATCCTAACTGACCTAAGACAGGGAATGTTTACTAGGATTAAATGTCAGGAATTGTGAAAAACTGAGTTTAAATGGATTTGGCTAAGGTGTATGTAAACTTTTGACTTCAACTGTACCTAATAGTTCAGAATGTATAGCTGACCGTGTACTATTCTATGTTCATTACTAGGGATAGCGCCTACGTTATGAGAAAGTTGTGCTTTGTCTGATCTGCTTTGTAGTCGCTTCAATGACCTTCAGTATGCACTTATTGTGCATTGCTTTGGATAAGAGTCTCCCAAACAATTGTAATGTAAAAGCCAGTTTTCAAAACTGTGTTTTGCAAAAATTCAATATTCAAACGTTCATATCACCAGAAATAATCTCATCAAGTGATACCTCATTTTGTAGCTCTGATTCTGTACTTTAACATGAGAAACTCAAAAGTGAAATTTCAAAACATGTGTCTGAAGCATGCATCCAGTTACATGACATAATACATTTTATTTAGAATGCGCCTTTCTGGAAACCCAAGGACACAGTACAACACAGATTAATAGCAGGATTAGAAAGCAACAGGTATAAAATGTAAAAAAATTTAAAAGTACATGTTGGGGCAGGGGATAGTATGGTTAAAATAAAAAAAAATAGATTTTTAAAAATAAAATAAATTAAAGTGTGTGTGTGGGGGGGGGGGGGTGCAGGGAAACTGAGGAAAGTTTAAACATATGTGTTTTTAGTTCTTGTTTGAAGGACTGGAGGGAATCCAGGAATCTGAGATGAGGGGGGAGAGTGTTCCAGAGCCTAGGTGCAATGTAACTGAAAGCCCGTGTTCCCAGGGAAGAAAGGCGAGCGTGGAGGGTAATGAGGAGACCGGCAGTGGATGAACGAAGAGAGCGGGATGGGACGTAGGCCTGGAGAAGTTCAGTGGGGGCTAAACTGTGAAGGGCTTTGAAGGTGAGAAGGATGATCTTATAGTTGATGCGGAGTTTGATGGGCAGCCAATGCAATTTCCTGAGGATAGGGGTGATGTGGTCATGGGCGTGAGTGTGGGTGGCAATACGGGCAGCAGAGTTTTGGACTAGTTGGAGTTTGGAAGGGATACCAGAAAGGACAGCATTGCAGTAGTCCAACCTGGAGGTGACAAGAGCATGGATGAGGATTTCAGTGTTTGATTGGGACAGTGAGGGATGAGTCGGGAAATGCGGCAGGGGTAAAAGTAGGCAGTGCAAGTGATTGATTTAACATGAGGTTACATTACATACATTACATTCATTTAGCAGACGCTTTTATCCAAAGCGACGTACAGTAAGTGCGTAGAGACATCATCAAGATCAATACAGAACAGACAAGACAAAGCACATCCTTCGCATAATGTAGCAGCTATCCCTAGCAATGAACGTCGACTGTAGTTCACAGTAAGCTGTGGGCAAATCAGCAACACCACACTTCCATTCCAAAATACTATTATAAACTATAAACACAGGGAACTAGTAAACAGGGAACTGATATTCCTAGGTGAGGATATCAGTCAAGGTGGAGTCTGAAGAGGTGTGTCTTCAGGCCTCGACGGAATGCAGGCAGGGTTGGAGTAGAACGTAGAGGAATGGGAAGTTCATTCCACCACTGAGGAGCTAATGTCGGGACAAGCGAGAGCCTTTGACACGGAGGGGGGGGAAGTGCCAGTCGCCCTGCTGTAGAAGAGCGAAGTGGTCGAGCAGGAACATAGTTCTGGATTAAGTCCTGCAGGTAGGCGGGGCCTGTCCTATTGGCTGCAGTGTAGGCCAGGGTCAGAACTTTGAACCTGATCCTGGCTGCAACTGGCAGCCAGTGGAGACCTCAGCAGGGGGGTTACATGGGAAAATTTCAGGAGGTTGAACACAAGCTGGGCAGCTGCATTCTGGATCAGTTGAAGAGGCAGAATGGTGCAGGCCGGTAGGCTTGCGAGCAGGGAGTTGCAGTAGACCAGGCGTGAGGTGACCATGGTCTGGACAAGAAGCTGGGTAGAGTAGAGTGTGCTGGTGGTTCAAAAGAGAGTGCTGTCGAGAATGACTCCAAGGCTAGTCATGAGTTAAAAGGGGAACTGTGGTGTTGTCTATGGTAATGGGGACGCCCTTAGATGAAGTCAGTTTTTAGAGCCAATCAGAAGAATTTCGGTTTTATTTCCATTGAGTTTGAGGAGGTTTTGAGTCATCCAGTTTTTTATGTCTTGTAAACAGGTGATTAGTGATGATGGTGGGGATGTGACAGAGGGTTTAGTGGAAATACAGTTGGGTGTCATCAGCATAGCAGTGAAACTGAATTCCATGGTGTCTCAGGATGCGGCTAAGGGGGAGTAAGTAAATGGTGAACAGGACTGGACCCAGAACTGACCGTTGGGGGACACCGTGAGTGACAGGGGCCTGGCTGGATTTGTGGTTTTTAAGTGAAATAAATTGCTGTCTATTTGAGAGGTATGAAGTGAACCAGAGATGAGCAGTGCCAGTTATGCCAATGGAAGATAATCTATGAAGCAGGAGTGAGTGAGAGATGGTATCGGAAGCTGCACTGAGGTCAAGGAGGATAAGGATGGTGAGTAGGCCAGAGTCGGCAGCACAGAGGAGGTCATTAGTGATTTGCACTAAGGCAGTTTCTGTACTGTGGTTACTACGGAATCCTGATTCAAAGGGGTCACGGAGGTTGTTTGAGTCAAGGTGGGACTGAAGCTGGGATGCAACACGATATCAAGCATATTTTATTTGTTTGAGCTGATTCTAACCATTTTCAATGGCAGGCACTTGCAACTCCACGGCACTCCCTTGCTGAGCTAGGCAATAGTGCATGCCAGTGTAACTACACAGCCTGCTCCCACTGCACGGTCGGCTTCCCCCCATTTACGGTTCTGGGGGTGTAGTGATATATCGACCCATTATTGGATACAACGCTGTCAATCTTGTGCATTTGTCGCATCGTTTTGCGCTTGCGTACGTGTAGTTACTGCTAAGTTAGTTTGCTTCGCCACCTTTATAGCTCACAGGCTACTAAAGGCTACCTATCTAGCTTGCCGCAGTGAATTGCACTCTGATTGCACTAGATAGGTAAGATTAGCAAACTAGGTGGATACACTAACAAACCTAGCCACTAGTTAGAAAATTAGCCCGCTAAATAACGTTAGTGCTATCTATCTAGGTAGGTGACCACCTAGCTAGTGAAAGCTACATACCTATCAATTGTGATTTAGATATCAAACATTAGCTAGCTAAGTGCACTTACATTACAAGCAAGTGAGATGGTAAAGATACATTAACTTAGTTTGCAGTGCTGTAATGCTCTTACTTTAACCAGCAGGCTAGTAACGGGCAAGAATCTGCTACATGAATAAAGCACCAATGTTCACAAGCGTATAAAAGTGCACAATAATGTGATAGCGCTGTATCCAATAAGGGGTCATATATCACAATGCCCCCAGAACCGGAAACGGTGGAGCTGACCGTGCAGAGGGAGCAGGCTGTGCAGTTACACCAGTACAACAATGGGCAGAGTTACTACTGATAGGCGACTAATCATGCGCAAAGGAAGGTTGTAAAAGGGTGCATGTCTATTACGGAATTACCACAGAACTAAGCACAACACACTTAAACATTAATTGATCAAAGCCGTCTCACAAAAAGCAGCATAGGGCCCCCATGAGTATGTATATCTGATCTAGCTGCATAATAGAGAAGGTATCGTCATTGATAGCATAAATAACAATGCACACAGAGGTACTTTTTTTAAAGATGACTTTTAATGAAACTCATTCCTATGAATGGGCTTTATATATGATTGCATTTAAATAAACAATTGCCAAGCAATCATTCAATACAGGTTCAGGTGTGATACTGTCAGATTAGTACAACCAGTGGCAGACATGTCAGTTCCCCCAGACTTGCCTATAAATTGGAAACATAGAAAAGGAGCCAGGAATATGAAATCAGTCCAGAACAGATTTAATAATCAAAGGCCCGGCTGAAACTACGTTTCTGGCCTCTGCCTGTTCCCCCCCTGCCTCCCCCTCTCCTGTTATTGTGGCCTCTTCCATCTCCTCCCCGTCCTCCTCCACGGCGACCACTGAAACCACCAGATCTCCGGTCACCAATAGAGCGTTTGGTCTCCTCCAGCTCAGGAAGCTCCGTGGCAACAGACAGCTGCCAACGTCGACCGTCCTGCCACACTTCCTGTGTAGGGGGAAGGAATGGTGAAACAACCACGTTCAGAGTTCAGCTGCTATACCAACCAAATGCACTGAAAAATAATACATGAATAATACATTGTAATTACAGTGAAACACGGGTACAGATTATCTCACTAACATGTTATGGTAACATTGGAGAAGATGATCTTTGCTTATGGACAATGTGGCTGGTAGCTGGTGATTATTATATTTACCGCATCCCCCTAAGTTTGGTTTTGGTTGCAACTTGCATGTTAAAACCCAAATTTCGCCCGTCAATATCTCAGCCGTTTTTGCACCAATTTCCAAGCCACTTGGCAGATAAACTCATCTCATCAATATCTCGACATAATGCTTTTGATGGGTGACATTTCTGTTTATTGTACAGTTTTTAAATAAACCTTTATAATTCTATGATACCGGAAATGAATTGTCCATTAACTTAACATTGGGGCATAAATTTGCTAGCAAACAAAGGCTAATTGAAAGCTGTAGGCTACTGTTGCCTATTTTTAAACTAAAAGTGTAAAGCGAGTTTTGAATTTTACATAACGTTATGATTTGACATTTTTTTGAATCACAATTTTTTGAAGTGTGGGCAAATCAAGCAAGATGGATAACGTTATTTTGCTTAAAAGATATTTTGCTAGGTCAGTGAACACAGCAGTTCCACACATCTCTGACCAAACAGAATCAACTAACGTTAACTTAGCTAGCTACCGTTACCGAGTGACAAAGATAGAAAGAATACAGCTACAATTTAACTTCGCTAGCGAGATAAAAACAAATTTTTGTGTTAACTTGGCTACTAATGTTACTCCTTTCAGACATGTCCACATTATCCGTAACATTAATGAAGCTATAAGCGCCACACCATGTGTTGGCTAGCCAACATTAGTAATATGACAACTAAGCCCCACATGGAACCATAACAGTGCCAAGCAATATCGTTAGGACAATTAATGTTAACGTTATGTTAGTTCATCTTTAAAATAGCCAGATATTTGAAGAGGGTCTGACTGCAGACACTTCCTTGCGGAAAGGCGCCCACGTGTAGGAAAGCCCACAGGTTATCAATAAAACGTCACAATAGCATTTTGAGCATTCCATTTTCAGGTGTAGGAGGGCAATACTTACACTGCCTGGCCAAAACAAAAGTTGCCGTTGCACCCATCATGCATAGTGCCCACTGTACAAGCCTCTGGAGGCAGTGTTATGATCTGGGGTTGCTTCAATTGGTCAGGTCTAGGCTCAGCAACGTTATGCAGCAATACAATTAATGTTGTGACGTTGCATAAGGTTGTCGAAACAATGTCACGATGAATGTGCGCTGTAATCAAAGCTAAAGGCGGTCCAATGAAATAATAGTGTGCGACTTTTTTGGCCAGGCAGTGTATTTTCTCCTATTAAATCAATGCAAAAAACGCATCTTTCAAGGCCTATTATTCATATTTGCGAGGATATTTTTTTATATTTAATCAAAGAATACGATTGCCGCATTTCCAGAGATAACAAATATGCGTTAAATCTTTTCAATATTTGGTCTCCACATGACGCGGCAGGGCTCGAAATTAACTTTTTTACTTGGTAGCACTGGTGCTCCCAACTTCAAAAAAGTTAGGAGCACCAGCAAAAATTTAGGAGCACCCACCAAAATGTAAGGAGCACCAACAATTAGGGGTGCTCCGATCAGCATTTTTGGGACCGATCACCGATCACCAAAATGATGATCGGCCGATACCGATCGTGAAAAAAAAAAAAATTTACCTCTCAATATTTTCAATCTTAATTGTCTCTAAATATTGTATCCGTATTTTATGATGCATCCTTTTTACAACTTCTGTGTATGTGAAAGTGTGCTATACAAATAAAATTCATTATTATTATTTCTATTTATCATGTAACATTATTCTTAACAACATTGTATATTAAGTATTAAAATTAAGAGATGACAAAGTATAATGAATTGACAACTGTTCATTTATTGTCAGGCAACATTCCACACACTCTAGAGACACTCTCTTAACACCTTTGCGCATAAGTCCTGCCTGCGGGACCTTTTTTGCTCAACTGAGACATTCGTTGCTACTGCAGCCGAACTATTATTGGAAATCACAAACTCTGTGTTTTAAATTTATTGGTAGACGGTTCGTGACGATTTCTGCCGAATACGTAGTTTCTAAGTGCCACTATTTCCCTGTGGCAAGTCCATTTATCAAGCAACCCCCCACCTAGTCTATACCTACCTATGCGTGACATAGTGGACAATAGCGTCTATGTTTGAGTTCATAAATATTTTTATTCATCATATAAAATTAGAATAACGTCATAGCAACGAGATAAACCCAACAATAGCCTGATCGTATGCCAGAAAAGCCCTGCTCACTCAAATGCAAAATAAAGTTTCTACCATGTATTCTACTAGCAATATATGCTACTAAATATGAAATAAATATACAATCCTACCACTGGTTTTACACATCGAGATGTTCCTTTCAAAATTCAGTTGTCATTTATTGTCTGGTACAATCGGTTTGAGAAATATACAACACTTTATACCGCTATTGCACTATCTGAAACGTTTCCGCGTAATACCCCCATGCCCTGTAAGGCTGTCTCATCCATTACAGTTCATTCTGGTTTAATTGTCGGCTTTTTTTATCCAATAGAGTACATTATAACCTTCGCAACGGTATATGCCAAGTCTTTTTGGGTGCTTTGAGCAATTTACTACAGCCCAGCGTAACGGCAGTTTTCGTTTTAACTGTCTAGTATTACGCAAGCGCTATACAATACGCATTATGCAGGGGAATTCCTCTTTTGCGATATGCAAGTATTTTTGCGTCTAAAATACCGTTGGTATCGCTGGCTACATACCTACGTTCGTGTTTCCACTCGAGCACCGTCTTTCCAATATGTTTGATAGCCCTATTGTTATTTTCGCATTTTGAGTGCATTTCATACTGTAGTGCAATCGTTAGCTAAATGTATTTTTGAAGTAGGCTACCGATGTTCATTGAAGATAGAACATTTGGCAGCATTTTACAGATGGTGGAAAAATATTTTATGTTCATGTTATACATAATATAGGCTATGCAGGGCTCGAAATTGCAACCGTTTTGGTCGCATATGCTCCCGAAATTTAATCTGTGCGACCTCGAAATATAATTGGGAGCATTTGTGCGAGTGCAAATAATTGTTCTGGTGCGACCTTTTTTTTTCTTCTTTTTTTCCCCCCAGTCGAACGTCCCTTTCTCTGTACATTCGCTAGTTAGTACACTCAGAATGTGCCTTGTGAGCTGACAGTGACCA
The DNA here is from genome assembly GCA_029718625.1 of Synaphobranchus kaupii. NCBI lineage: Eukaryota > Metazoa > Chordata > Actinopteri > Anguilliformes > Synaphobranchidae > Synaphobranchus > Synaphobranchus kaupii. The sequence goes on from CM056379.1 coordinate 79,673,986, forward strand.
TTCTAACCAATCAAACTTGAGCTTGACGTTCTTACCTTTAATGCTGATTTTAGATTGGTTAAGATTAGCCTTCAATCACTCCCTTTCACGGCACTCCACTGTTACGTGACACAGAGAGCTAACGCGTTAACTCTATAGGCTTTGGCCCCCTAGTGGTGGGACGCATGCGCCCCAATTTTTTATAGTGTTCATATTTCTCTTAAATTCTAAATTATAACGTTAATAAAACACGGAACTTTCGACGCAAAATTGTTAAAAACAGTCACAGCCTGCGAACACATTCGTTTATATGCTTATCAGCTCTCAGGTTACACTACAGAGCCATAAAGCAGCAGGGTGCTAATAGCCCAACCCACTTTTTTTATTTGTTTACAGCCTTCACCTCGCCGCAGTCACAGGCAATAAAATGCGTATCACAAAAGCTCTTGGTACCATTTCAACACGCTAAAAAATCAAGATCCGATTCAGGAACAATTGTATATTATTGAAAAGTTGTATAAATAAACATTAGGTGTTTTTTTCCCGTGCTCACTTCAGTATGCATACAACCGATATACTTCCGGTTTTGTATAAATACATTTTATTTTCTACAAATTCTCTTGATAAACATGTTTAAGCAACCAAATACGATACCTGGTTATGCAGTTATAACCCTTTTCTGAAGAATCCTCAACGTTTTTTCGTAACCCATTTATCCATTATCCAGGAAAGTCTCAATTTCCACAGTGCGTACCCTTCGCTTTTGCGTTTGTACTACGTTACTACCGTTGCGTAAAAGCATTACTAGACTGCTACAGGAATGATCTAACGTAAAAACGTAGATTATCTTCTACGGGGGTTCCTGCCCTTTCAAACGAAGTAAAATATGTCATATTCAAGCGACTGTGAACGGCGCTGTATCCACGCGTAACGACAGCCCATAGGGCAATCGGCTGTGCGCTCCTGACTGTCGACAGCATCAGATGACGCCTGTGGCCATTTTGACTGAGTTTATCCTGGAAGGGATGGGCTGGATTGCTGTTACAATTACGTTTTTAGTCTATCCAGATGTATTTAGCAATGTGTAGCTTTTTTGTGAGCTGAAAAAACGTCACAGACCAGTCTTTCGCTGTACGCAGACACGGGCAGCTGTATGATGCAATTGCGCTGGCGATGTCTTTGCTGCTTCAAAGTTTACGATTATTTTATACATTTATACGCGAACGTGGCAATCAACAGTGGAAAGAAGAGCGCTTATTTCACGGTTGCTCAGGTTTTGGAGGTGAAGAAGTGTCCCAGATGCGAAGAAGTCTGTGTTCTGGCAGAGCAATGACTCTGGCATGGACCCGTGCCTGGACATGCAAGTGTTTTTAAAAATATATAATACAAATTATTATTATTATTATTATTGTTATCATCATCATCATAATCATCAACAGTATGGAGCGCTATTATCTAGAGTATTTTTAGTTTGGTGATAAATGGATTCTCGCAGGAGTTCGCTAGTTAGCTTCTACTATGGTGTCACAGGCTGGTAAGGAGCGCCTGCTGTTTGTTTGTTTTCTAGCGTTCATTCGCAGTTTCTTTGTGCAGCAACCAACACAAGGGCTAGTTGTTGAATTTACGCATGAAACGACATCCATTCTCAGTACTTTATTTCACGGTTCAGTCAAGACATTACAGTATTATAATAATGTAATTTAGTTCGTGCAAGCTGACAAACTAATTCATAAATCCTAGTTAGCTACGATTGCTAATTATGTTGGAGCTAATATCAGACGTACTGTGGATGTAAGATTTTTTAATGTATATATATATATATATATATATATATATATATATATATATATATATATATATATATGTGTGTGTGTGTGTGTGTATATATATATATATATATATATATACTTTTTTTTAAATAAAATAAAAAAATTTTTCCACTTAATTGTAATACTTGCCATATGTCTTTTTGAGATAATTTGTGTTCTCATTTTTTAGTGATTCTACTTAGTAATGTACTTGAATCTGTCTTTTTCAGGGAGGACAGTGAAGACACCCCTCCCCCACCTGACACCTCTGTCATAGGAGGTGGTAACAGACAGGTTTGCCAAATAGTGATGTATAATTCATTACTTTTGCTGTAAAAAGTCAAGTTGAAGGCTTGTTATAGATAAACCTGTTATTCTGCTGGCTTATGGGGCTCTGGTAAATCTAACTTTGAAGTACAGTGCCATTTTAAATGTAAAGCAGATTGGTTGGATAACATTAGGGTAAGTAATCCTTTTCGGAGAGGTATTTGGGCACTTTTGGGCACGCTTTGTAAGAGAATACCCTCATACACATAAACACAAAACATGTGTAGGTTAATTTTCTTCACATTCTGTATTACAAAAAATGTTTTAAAAGAAAAATAAAGTTTTCTGATGATTGACATGCCTAGACAGAAAGATATGCACATGTTTTATATTTGGCGACGTTTGGAAACGTTTTGGGACACCCGGGCCCCGTTTTGGTAAAAATACCAATGCATAAGGAAAGCCTGTAGATATCTTTACCAAATTGTATACCCAAGTGGACAACATATTACTGCACTAGTATAAACAATTCTGGCTTGCTCCAGTACTTTGAAGATGAGATATTCAGTGATAAACTATAAAAACACAAGGCGTTTTGTACTTTTATTTGTATTCTTATGTGTATTTTGTATAAACTGTATGTGACCACTTTGACATACATTTATTCTGTTCCACATTTCTGAATGGTACAAGCCTCTTCTTTCATTGAAACTTTCAACCATGGATGTGCAGTGAATAGTTTTTGAGATATTGGCACTTAATTGACACTAGTAAAAACTAGGCGAAAATTGGGCCAAATGGGCCAAAGTAAATAGGGTTAACTAATGTTACCTGAAGACAAAAGTTTATTATCAATTTAATAACGTTACCTAACTAGCTAAATTGGTAACGTCAGCTAGCGTTATCGAAAGCTAACAATATGAAGCGAACGATTACGGCATTTTTTAGTAACGTTAACATTAACGTCAAGCCTACCATGCGTTTTTAAGGCTACTTTCACCGTACTGTTATATTGTCGTTTTTTATCAATAAAATAAATAAATATATATTACATATATTGTTGGTGCTCCTTACATTTTGGTGGGTGCTCCTAAATTTTAGCTGGTGCTCCTAACTTTTTGAAGTTGGGAGCACCAGTGCTACCAAGTAAAAAAGTTAATTTCGAGCCCTGCTATGGCATGACAAATGCTCATTCCAATTTACTGTGCGCTGATATGTGGTAGATTAAGGTAAAAATTTCCTTGGAGTCATTATGAATAGGAAAGACCGGCGAAGACATTTTAGCAGCACGCGGTAGTGAAATAAAAATTGTCTCGCATGTTTTTGACATACGTTTTGCGTCATCTGATCGGCCTTTATAGCCGATCACCGATCACACTTTTTAGAACGAATATCGGCCGATACTGATCGGCGACCGATCGATCGGAGCACCCCTACCAACAATATATGTAATATATTTTTTTTTACGCTCTCACGCTTAAAATGTGTCAACTCCGTTACAAACGCACTGTTACCTGCGATCCCCGTCCCACAGGCTTTACAGTGTACACAGTGCATTGCGCCGTTGTCATACCTAAGCCATTCAAAGTCCTTCAGCCACTCTCTCCGAAACGTGTACGCCTTCTTCGCTGCTGGTGCACCCACATCGCCATTGCCAACTGTTTCAGCAGCCACGGCGACTACATCTGTTAGGTTTTTAGTAATGTTAACGTTACTAAAAAATGCCGTAATCGTTCGCTTCATATTGTTAGCTTTCGATAACGCTAGCTAACGTTACCAATTTAGCTAGTTAGGTAACATTAATAAATTGATAATAAACTTTTGTCTTCAGGTAACATTAGTTAACGCATTAGCTCTCTGTGTCACGTGACAGTGGAGTGCTGTGAAAGGGAGTGATTGAAGGCTAATCTTAACCAATCTAAAATCAGCATTAAAGGTAAGAACGTCAGGCTCACGTTTGATTGGTTAGAATGGTCACTGTCAGAGAAAGGGACGTTCGACTGGGGAAAAAAAAAAAAAAAGGTCGCACCAGAACAATTATTTGCACTCGCACAAATGCTCCCAATTATATTTCGAGGTCGCACAGATTAAATTTCGGGAGCATATGCGACCAAAACTGTCGCAATTTCGAGCCCTGCGCGGCTTTGAGCAAGATTTGGTTCACGAAAGCTGCAGTCTTCTAGGCGAGGAAAGAGCTCGCTCACCCGCTCCTCTCGGCTAGTTTAACCACCGTCTTGGTGTGTTGTTTTTGTATGTACAAATAGGGGGCATTAAAAAGTTCTTTAGAATACCAAAACATATCTCAAACAAGAGGGCCGACAGTGCGTAGATCAAGTCTGAGGCGGCAGAAATGGTTTGCTCGTCTTTCCCTCTCCTCTCAAGGAGCGGATTGAGTCATGCTCGTGTTTGCAGTGACCATTTCATTAAAGGTGGCTAGCTGGCTAGCTAGCTAATTGTTATTTAAAGCAAGTTAAAGCTTGTTGACTGCAGGCTCATTTTAAGCTGTGGTAGGCTGGTTTAAAATAAAAACTGTGAAAAAAGTAAGCAACACTGCTTGTATGACTTTCATAATTCATGGTCAAATCAGGGCCGTACCTAGAATTTTAGAAATCGAGAGGTCCAAAATCCAAGCCTGCTAGGGGGTTCGGGTCACAACGCCAACCGCAATGTCAGGTATATTGTATACTGTACATGCAACCATTTGTACTTGAAACGTACAGACAGTTTAGCATATTTCCGCTTTTTTTTTAACGCTTTTTCAGTTCTGTCCACAAATTTTCGATTGGACTGAAGTCAGGACTTTGTGATGGCTGCTCCAATACCTTGACTTTGTTGTCAAGCCATTTGGAAGTATGCTTTGGGTCATTGTCCATTTGGATTTGGGTCAAGAGCCATTTGCGACCAAGCTTTAACTTCCTGGCTGATGTCTTGAGATGTTGCTTCAATATATCCACATTATTTTCCTTCCTCTATTTTATGAAGTGCACCAGTCCCTCCTGCAGCAAAACACCCCAACAACATGATGCGGCCACCCCGGCGCTTCACAGTTGGGATGGTGTTGTTCGGCTTGCACGCCTCACCCTTTTTCCTCCAAACATAACGATGGTCATTATGGCCAAACAGTTCAATTTTTGTTTCATCAGACCAGAGGACATTTCTCCCAAAAAGTAAGATCTTTGTCCCCATGTGCAGTTTCAAACTGTAGTCTGGCATTTTTATGGCGGTTTTGGAGTAGTGGGTACTTCCTTGCTGAGCAGCCTTTAAGGTTATGTCGATATAGGACTTGTTTTACTGTGGATATAGATACTTTTGTACCTGTTCCCTCCAGCATCTTCACAAGGTCCTTTGCTGTTGTTCTGGGATTGATTTGCACTTTTCGCACCAAAGCACGTTCATCTCTAGGAGACAGAACGCGTCTCCTTCCTGAGCGGTATGACAGCTGCGTGGTCCCTTGGTGTTTATACTTGCGTACTAGGGGTGGGAATCACAGAGTAACTCACGATATGATACTATCACAATACATTGCCCACGATAACGATGGTATCACGATACAGCGATTCTGCGATACTCAATACATTGCAAGATAATTCATCTACGATACATCACGATATCTGTGTAACTGAAGAAAAAACACCACTGAAAAGGCAAAAAGCAGGAATTACGTATTTATTCACTGCATTGTGGTGTCAGTTTCACAGAATTTGAACTGAGATGAAACAATGTATACCATATTTCAACGTATTTCTATTTTTTATCTGTATTTATTCATCCCCCTTTCTCTATTGTAAATTATCGTTCTTGGTGTAAATGCAAACTAACCTTTGTTAATGGAAGGACTGTTGGCTTCTATATTTAGCCGTCACATAATTATCATTTCCTCTGATTAAGATTAAGTCATAGAAGATATTCCTCATGTTATATCAATTATTGTTTCTATTATTCACATATTCATAGTTGTAGCCAATAAAACGTATGTAATTTTTCCAACCCATTGTCATGTCTACGTTATTTCACTAAGTTGGGCTCTACTGACGTATATAATTCTAATTGAGTGTTGAACTTAATTCTGAATAAAAGTGACCAAACCTCACTACAACACACACATACACACAGTGAGCATCATAATTCATTGGACAGTGACACTTGTTATTTTGGTTCTGTACTTTAGCACCTTGAGGATACAATGACAATGAGTGTCAGCTTTAATTTGAGGGTATTGTCATCCATATCGGATGACAGTTTAACATAATGTCGAATAAAGTAATCATTTTTAATATTTGGTTGCATATCCTTTGCATGCCATGACTTCCTGATGTCTGTGACCCAACAATATGAAAAGACTCACTATCTTATTTTCTGGTACTCTTCCAAGCGATACTATAACTTCTCTGCATTTGAATGGATCTCTATGGGAATTGGGGGGTGGGACAGGTCAAGTTGCTAGTTAGCTTAGTTTAATGATGTGTGTACGTTGCCTCATAGCAGAGGCTCGAACCTTTGCAGATACGGGCACCTCCGCATTTCTCTTGTTACACCTCACACAAATTTAGCACATTAGTTTTGAATTCATGTTTTAAATCAGAAGAAACTGGCATTGCATACCTGGATCTCTTTCACCTTAGCTGCTGGAACATCAAAACAAACCCCCTTTAAAAAAAACAACAACAAAAAAAGAGTAAGGACATGCATTGTCATTGATTCTAGTTCCACGTCATGTGGAGATCATGAATAGTCAGTGGAAAATCTACCAAAAACATTGTCTATTTGTAAACATTTTTATGCACACAAATACAGTTTATCCTTTGTCATCATCCAGCGTCCCCTATTGTTTTTTTTTCCTGGAGTGGTGGCTCAGAAGACAGGGGGTCTGGGGGTATTTCCCACAAAATTCTTTATTTACTAGAGCTACATTTATGCATTTCTGTGACTCCTGAGAGGTAAAATAAGTGTTTCCCATACCAATAAACAATAGCGGCACACAATCACACCAAGAATCTGGCCATTGTTATTGTATTATGTAGTACCAAACAATAAACTGCAGTATGCACATACTCTCATTTGATACCACTGACCATGAAAGTCTACCCAGCTCAATATCCAAAGGTCTAACATGAATAAAATTTACCCTTTAGTTAAACATCTGCTTTCACTCTGCTTCTGCTTTTTTATACTGACAAAAAGATAGAAAACAATTAATCAGAAAAAAAAATTTTAGTTTGAGTTTAGGGTTAGACCACTGGCCTCTTAAATGGTCTTTTTATTGCACATTGTGCATGTTATATCAACGCAGTTTATTTTTCTTTCTTTTGCAAAGAAAATCACCACAATTCTATGATTATGAAAAATTGTAGGCTTGGATATAATTATATAAATTTATATAAAATTAAATGGCCTGCACCTACTTACCCATACTGTCAAAACAAAAGAATGGCTGCTTTCTCCAGAAGTATAAATATAAAGGGCCTGTCGCAGTTTTCAGTTTAACCGATGCATAAGGTGCACAGACCTACACCGGTGTAGTTATCTCCACACCGTCAATACAGGCATTTTGTAATTTTGTAAAACAAAAGCAAAAATGAATAAGCATGCATTTGCAGAGCTTCACGGTTGACAGTGTGAAGAGTTGGTTTGTGGAACACTCGGGGGGGTGGGGGTGGCGGACAGATGGATGACCTGCACTGAGTGTTGCGGATATGGACTAGATGTGCGATAGTCTGATATGTCGGACGAATCAAACCTGTACATTTTCTAAAGTAAACTTGCCAACGAAGTACAACCATATCCTTTCTGGAGTGTAATTATTCATCAACTGTTAAAAACATTCATTGAAATCATATGTTGTTCCATGAGGCACAATCTGTTCACATGCAAAGATGAAGAAACACAGGGCCAAGTTGCATTAAATAATTTAGGAAAGTTTGGATAGCATTGCTTTGGAATAGAGCTAGTTTATTTAGTGTGAGCTATGATAGGCAATATTGTTAGTTGTAACTTGGCCACATTTTGATATCAAAACTTTTAAAGGCAGGCCTAGTTTTTGCAAGTTGGAATTAAGGACTTATAGATATACAGTATGTAGGCTATGCGTGAGTAATTTGGCTTTTTTTTTTTACGTCATAGACGTTTTTGATCTGATAAGAGTATACGCATACTGTAGTTTACTGTCAGGTAGGCTACTACATAATACAGTAGCGGTGGCCAGATTCCTGGATTGGTGGTGTGCCACTACTGTTTAATGGTATGGGAAACATTGCCATCCTTTTGTATTTATTTGTACACTTTACATACCAACAGACCCAAAAGCCCTGAAACATGAGTGAGTTTCGTTCTCCAACATACCAGTGAATTCATACCCTTAAACAATAGTGAACGCAGGATATGTTCAGTCATGCCTTTAGTTCAATGCAAATTCATAGTATGATATGGAGTCTTGTATGGCAAGCCGTTTTAACATTTATTCCTCAAGACTTACTAGTAACTATTCTAAAGTTACTAGTACTTATTTTTTAGTTACTAGTCACTAATCCAATAGTGACTAGTATCTGTTTCAGTTACTATTCCATTTTTACTAGTAAGAGATTGAACATTTTTGCAATTGAATTCTATGGGGCTCTGCGGTTCAGATATCAACTATTTGCTTCTGACTAGTAACTATTCCAATAGTGACTAGTATCTATTTCAGTTTTACTAGTAACTATTCATTAGATACTAGTTCTTATTCGTTAGTAACTATTCCAATAGTTACGAGTAACTATTAATTAGACACTAATACCTATTTATTAGTTACCAGTAACTATTCCAATTGCTACTAGTAACATTTTTATTGCTACTAGTAAGAATGTTAATTGAACTATCAAGTAGTCATTTTGACTAGTCATTACCGATGACGAGTAAAACAGAAATAGTTACTAGTAAGAATAAAAATATTACTAGTAACAATTGGAATAGTTACTAGTAACTAATAAATAGGTACTGGTATCTAATGAATAGTTACTAGTAAAACTGAAATAGATACTAGTCGCTATTCGAATAGTTACTAGTCAGAAGCAAATAGTTGATATCTGAACCGCAGAGCCCCATAGAATTCAATTGCAAATATTTTCAATCTCTTACTAGTAAAAATGGAATAGTTACTAGTAACTAAAGAGTAAGTACTAGTATCTAATGAAGTTACTAGTAAAACTGAAATAGATAGTCACTATTGGATTAGTGACTAGAAACTAAACAATAAGTACTAGTAACTTTAGAATAGTTACTAGTAAGTCTTGAGGAATAAATGTTAAAACGGCCTGCCATAGTCTTAAATAAAAGAAAAGCCATAGTGTGGAACACATACGGTCTTGCCCTTGAGAAAGGTCATCCTCTGGATCTTATTGTCTATGTCCTCTCCAACTTGCTCCTTTAGACTCTTCCAGGCATAACTGATGCTGTGCATCTCTTGTGAGCAGTTCATCAACATGGTTGTGTAGCCCTGTTGTGGAACAAAAAATAAATGTAAAGATGACCAACATCAGGTTTTAACAGCCAGGTTTGGTGTTTGGAGTTCAGATTGCATCTAGAAGATCACTGAATTGCTATTGGCTCCCTAATAGTAAGTTCACTTCCATATTCTACACTGATGCTCAGATCTAGACCACTTTGTGCTACCAGAGCATCACATTAGTGTCCAAAGGTAACTAATGTATGACTTTCAAATTTGTGTTTACATGCTCCATAAACAACAGTGTAAATTGTTGCAAGAGATAAAATTCTTCAAACATGGGTAAAACAAGTCACCCCGTATTCATACCAACAATATCCCATATTACGCTGATCCAATTTCAAAGTGCTTCAAACTTACTGCATCTGAGTTGAGGAGGGAGCGCTGTTCAATGGAGGTAGCACCAGATATGTGGGCCAGGGCAGCTGCCAAGGCCTCCACCGCCCCCCGCTGCTCGATCAGCTTCTCTGCGGCCCCGCGGAAGTACTCAATGGCAGTCGTGGACACACAATCCAAATACCTGGGTTTGGTGAAGAACAAAACTTTAACAACAAAAATTTTGTTCGTTGTTGATGTGTGCAGAAAATATGTTCTTTATCTACAAGATAAGGACCCAAGTTACTGTTCTAGTAAATAAACTTAAAATGATTCTTTATCTACATCATTGTGGACAGCAAGGTAAGTATTGTCTTATGTTTAAAGTCGGGCATACAGCACATCCCATAGGTTTTCTGTGTGAATGCTGAGTAGATGCCTGGAGCGGGTGCATTGCTCCCGTTTAATGGTATGGGAGTCAGTGACATATAATCATACAAATCTGTAAAGTCACTGACCCAGAAACTCCGTCTCGCTTGTAAATTCAATAAATTAATCTGCCTACAAAGGCATTGAGACATTTAATGTTTTCATAATGAGAAAAGGATGCATTTAGAAAAAGCCTGAAATCGCACAATCCTTAGATCAGTGGTCCCCAACCCTGTTCCTGGAGATCTACGTCCTGTTGGTTTTCACTTAAACTAGGGGTGTCATGATATACCGGTTTTGCAATAATAGTGATATTTAAAAATTTTTAACAGTAATACCATGTAAATAATCCAGCCACGATATATGATGTTTGACCATAATAACAGCATTCAAAAATGAAATAGTAATGTGATGCAAATAATCCAGTAACGACTATAGCCTACGACATATAAAACATTTGCTAAAAAAATGAAAAATCTAGCGGCCTTTTAGCCCTCGTTTCTCATGTCTTTCATGTTCTCCCTCCGTCTCCTCTCCCAAAGTCACACACAGAGACACCGCAAGCGCTGGGGCGACATTATAATGTACACACGCATACTTCCGGATTGTGAATCTGGCAAGATGATGTCCGGTGAAAGAAAATTCCGCGAGGGAGATTCTTTAGCCACCTTTAAACAGCACAGTGTGGGAATTCTTTGGCTTCCGCAATATGGATGGAGTCGTTGTTTATAGGCTACCCCGTGTGCAGGAAATGTGGTGGTACAGTAGGCTATTCGCCAAAGGAGACAATACCACAAACCATTCTACGCAGCTTCGCATTCACCCCCCATGCATTTTGCTACTGTAGACAGTAAGTTGTAGCATAGGCTATGCTCTGCTCGCTGTTGAGTTATAAATAATAATAATGCATGGCATTTTTATAGCGCCTTTCTAGATACTCAAAGCGCTTTACAATGATGAGGGGGAAACTCGCCTCTACCACCACCAATGTGTAGCACCCACCTGGGTGATGCAACGGCAGCCATTTTGCGCCAGTATGCTCACCACACATCAGCTGAGGTGGAGAGGGAGAGAATAATTAGCCAATTATGTGTAACTTATAACGTTAACACATTAGCTAGCTAGCTAACAAGCCATATTTTCAACCCAGTTATACGCATATACGAATAAGAATCGAATCCTTGCGTGATTTTACTTGGCACGATTCAACAACCAAGTTAGTCGAGTTTTTTTTACTTGATCGCAAGTGAAAACCTAGGGGTCAAAACCGGGCTTTCATTTTGAAGCTCACTTCCTGGTTGGGCTGGGAGCGGCCATAGTGCCGTTGCTCATTAGCGCCACTGCGGTTGGCTCCAGTATAGGTCTTTTACCATGTAAGTCAATGGCAGCAATGTTGTCAAAATACTAAGCCGATACATTTTTTCAACAGGAAAATGTAGTCGCAATAGGTGCTTTTCCTTCGTCTAATGCCCCTCCATGTGCCGATTTTTTTAATTATTGCGTCGTTTGGACAGGGTATTAACATTTGTTCAGGACCAATCAGAGGGACAGGTTGAGTCACTGGGGTCACTGCCATAGATAGGTTCTATAGAGTTCTCACTGCACTCACTCGGATGGGCGGGACCAGAAAGGGGAAATATCAATCATTGGTCTAAAACGCGTAAAGCCTGGCGTCTTGGGAACTGCTATTTTTATACCGTCTATGCTTGGGACAGAGAGACACGCTGTATTTTTGAGTGGAAGTCGATGGAGAACATCCCTTAGTAGCCTACCGTGAACAAGCGATTGTTTTGTGAATGCAGTTCGTATAATAAATTGACATAATAAATTGACTGCCTTGTCACTCATCTTCAACATGTTTGTCATCACATATTCATTTGGGAGCGAGCTATGATGCGTCTACTACGAAAAAAAATACTGTTTTTGAGATGACAGCAGGGGATGTTGCAGCTACACTACAGGCCCAGCGTCTCGCAGCAAACAACCAAACTGTGGGTTTGCGGTATGGTTGTAGCTACTGACTCAATACGGGGATGTTTTAAATAAAACCAGTAATTTATCGGAAAAGAAAATAATACGGTGTTTGTGCGTTTGTAAATATTTGCAATGTTTGTGATTATATTACAGGATGCAGATGAAAGTTAATGCCAGCTACGATGTAGCTAATGTAGCTACTGTGCTTTAGCTAGTGTGTGCATCCACTAACCTGCGGACTATCTGGAAGTTTTCAAAACGGGGTTTCATCGGATGCTGCGGGAAACCGTGACAAACGGCTCTGTCACAGTCGAGTTAATTAGCAGTTAGCCAAAAAGAAGCTGGTGGCTTGCTCATTTAACAGACTATGGGGACAGCTTGTTACCTTTCTAGCGGTGCTAGCCAAGTGCGCAAAATGCCACAAAATGTTGTTGAACAGGCGTCCAAGACGCGTTTCCAACACAATTTAGCCATCCATGGACGAATGTTATTCACTGGGAGGGACATTTATAATAATAGTCTTGTCAAAATAACATCTGTGATTTAGTGACCGTCAATATAGTTCATGGCAATAGCGTTACCCTATGTTCGTCCATGTGTGGTGGTGATGCAGTGCGTCTAGCTTGGCTACCGAGCTCAGCTGGTAGGCTATGCTATCTAGCTAATGAAATTAGCTGATGTTAGTTCAATATAAATTGAAGATAACGGAATGAACGTTAATCGTGATGAATTTCACACATTCAATGCAAATAAATAAATCGAGGATGAAAATTAAATGTTATATTATAAAATATTAGCTACTTAAGGAAGTTTACTGCAAGTTCCTTTTGTGATAGAAAATTGTGGGTTTGGTTAAGGTCAGGTCATGGGCTTCTCCACCCCGAACTGTCAATCATACTGTGCCCAGACCATGATGACCATATCCGTTTGACCCTGCTCCTGACAATGTCACTTCGGCTCCACGGAGCAGAAGCAGTTTGTACAAACATGGGGCAAGAGAGACTTCTGGAGACTTTTTACTAGGCCGTGGGAAGGCAATGAGTGACGTCTCAGTGACTTTGTCCATATTTTTATACAGTCTATGGTCAACACTAGACTGGTTGGTCAAAATATGACTAATTTGTGGAACGTGTATGAATAGCCTACAAGGAGCATGCCCATGAAGTTACGTTAGTTAAACTTCCATTGATACTGAACTACTTATGACTTGCTTTATTTTCGGAAAAATTGTGTGGTAGTATGCAATATATGTCCTAGTAAGTAGAGTTGGGTAACAGGAATATAAGGAGTTGGATCGATTTTGAGGTTTAACTACAACCGCTTTATTACACGTTTGCTACCTCATTCAAAACCCACAGACAAGTACAGAAAAGACACACTGTGAATGACGCTTGATTGAACAAGGACGTTCCATTTTCTTAATACGTTGCCTCGATTCCTCCGTCCTCATATCTCATTCTTATGTTCATATTTGGTAATTGTTTTAGAAAGGCAACAACTCAATAACGCACGTACATACACATTTTCTCTCTCGCTCATCTGACTGGTTGACAGCGTGAGAATTTAAAAAAAATCATTTGTTATGACAGTTTTGAAAGAAAATGTGGCTGATGTTCATACTTGGTAACTGTTTTACACATTTCATGTATTGTATACAAATCTGTTGACTAACGTAAAACATGAATTGTAATCGAGAAAACAAAGACGTTGGAGCTAAATAAAGTTAAAGATGCATTTGAAAATGATCGCTATATATATTGTGATAATATCGTTATCACAATATTTTTTGCAATGATAATCGTATCACAAAACTTTTATATTGTGACAGCGCCAATTTAAATTGGCACACCTGGTTCTACTAATTAGCAGCTGAATGAGATATCCAGCTGTTGAATGAGGTGAGCTTTGTTAGGGTTGGGGTGAAAACCTATAGGACGGTACATCTCCAGGAACAGCGTTGGGGACCACTGGCTTAGATGATGGCAGCCATAACAGGTACAGACGGAAAATGAAGCTGTGCCAAAAACATTTGAGGGTACTCTATAACCACCATTTAAGAATTTGATATTTTTCAATTGTAAAATAACCACTTGTACGTTGGGCGCATAATACCATGATTGCGTAATAAACATAACGTAAAAATGTGCGTGCGTGTGTGTCAAAAGTGCTGCCATGAGTTACATACTTCACTGCATCTTTGCTGGAGGATTTGATGATCTCATTGGCAGTTGGGACACCAACCCGCTTAAATGTTATACCCTTAAAAACAAATAAATTGTGCGTATAGAAACAGGAAGCATTTAAAAAAACACACAGGGATTGACATCATGCAATCACATCACGCAATTAAGTAGACAAACTGTTTATTAAATTAAAAGTAATTTTCCATAAACCAAGCATTCAATCAATAAATTATAGTAACAGTACAACAAAAACAAGCAAATGGCTCATCTTGAGCTTGCAAGCAGTGGCGATTATAGAAAGTGATACATGGGGTGGCAAGGTGAAATTTAGGGGTGGCATGACAGATGCATCATTTTGTTGGGTAAGACTTTTTCAATGGTTGTTATTTATAAAAGCCAAGGTACTAAAAAGGCCCCTGCGTTCACAGTGAGCTACTCGGTTGCTGGGTCACTCAAGTCTACTAGGCTGAGGGCGGGGTAAGAGCTTCCTGTTGTGTTCAGCTGGTGAAGCTACAGATATTTGATGGAGAAACAATGGCAATACACAATATATCAAAAACGTATCTACCATATAGCTTATTCTTTATAGTTATGTCATGACACTGATAATTATTATTTGTTCTCTTGTCCATCTCAGTCAATAGATACAGACAGACATCTCATTAGTGGTGTATAAAACTCAATCAACATGTTTTGGGGTTGAACAGGACAGAGTAGGCTTGGAACATAATTATTAGTTGATCCTCCATTGCTGCAATGAGTGAAGCTGAGCAGAACAATTACTCAAAAATGGTGTCATATCGGTTGAAGAAATTGGAAGCGCGGATGGGATGTTCCAATGTTGATTGATGCCCGCGAAAAGATAAACTGCAGGCAGCATTTCTCAGGTAATTGTTGTCTCTCAGTTGCCCAGTTGCTCATAGAAAATTTGTGAACTTCCGGCAACTGGTCGACTGAATTGCTCGCTGTGCGAATGAGGGATAAGGCAATACGGTCTACAATAAATATTCTGCATGTTCCACCTTTCCATGTTGTGTCTAGGTCTTCAAAGTTTGCCCTATTCTGCAAAGGCCATATTGTTCTATCAAGTTTATGCTCAACTCAGATATTAATTTCTCCTGCAATCAAACTATGAGTGGAAACAACAAACTCCCATATTTTATATTTATTAGTACACAGTTTGTGACAACTCTGCCGAACACAGAGCTTCAAAGTGTCACTATTGTCCCGTAGAATGTCCATTTAACAAGAAACCCCCCACCCAGTCTCGCCTGCAACTATACCTACCCATGCGTGATATAGTGGTCAGTAGCGTCTATATATTTTATATGCAAAATAAACTTGTGAAATTCTTGTGCAATTATATCACGTCATTCTACTGTCAATATCTGCTACTAAATATGAAATAAATATCAAATCCTACCATTGGTATCGAGATGTCCCTTTCAAAATTCAGTGGTCATTTATTGTCTGGGACAATCCGTTTGAGAAAGTAAACACTTTATAACGCTATTCCACTATCTCAAATGTCAACATGTAATACCCCCCCAAACCTGTCTCACTCATTACAGTTAATTCTGGTTTAATTGCCGGCTCTTTAATATATCAGACATTATAACCTTAGCAACTGTGTTTTCAATGTCTTATTGGATGCTTTGTACAATAATAAAATAATTTTACAAAATTTCCAGTTGTATTGGTTTAGTTTTACGCAAACAGAATGTACATTTACAGTTTTTACTAATTTACCAACTTGTCAGCATGGCAAGAGAAAATCCTCGCCTGCATACATGGATTTTGGGAGTGGGTCAAAAGATACCATAGTTACCAAGATACCACAGAATTGATTCTGTCTGAGAATATACCTGAGGGACATTTTTCTCCTCGATATGTATTACTGCTTGTGATATTTCAAATATGTATGTTCGCACAGTGTTGTGCCATACTGTATGTGCAATATTATTTTTGCATTTTGAGTGCATTTCACATACTGTAGTGTAAGTGTTCATAGGTGGCTCAGTCATGCTTTAGGCTTGATTTGCCCATAAGCTAGAACATTTGCTAGCATTTTCCTGATGGTGGAAAATTATTTATTTTAATCTTATCGTATGGCTGCACAATTAATCAAATTTTAATCGTGATTACAATTTTGGCTTTCCATGATTACTAAGCAAGAATAATCGAGAATGACGATTTTGAAGGCACAGTGTTTACAAATGAAAACTAATTTTACTGGACTTGCTGTGGTGTTCTATATCAAATCAAGCACTCCTATTTCACCTCCCTGAATCCAGGGTTAAGCGTCAATGACATGACGTAAAATTTTTTTTTGTCTGAATCCATTATTTTAAACAAAACATAATAAACGTACATTCGGTAGATAAAAGGATTACATTGTGTCTTATCAGGCACCACTTAAATTTTCATTGTATTAGTATGACATCTTTCAGTTTATGGGTTCTAAATGGCAAAATGTCAAAGTGGTGTAATGGTCCAAAAATGGAAGCAAACAACAAAAGTTACGTGAAAAGACACAATTCGGTAATAAAACACTTAAATAGCTTGGCATATTTTGTTTTAGATTTCTATTAAATTTGGTACAGCAGGTCTGTTCATAAAGTATTCTATTACTTAAAAAACATTTATCTGAAAAACACATTTCATTAAAGGCGGTGTTAACCAGTAAAAAAAAAGCCTTTTAAAATCATGTGACTAAGCAACCCATATGACAGGATATGACTTTTCAAAGAAGACCCAAAGGACCCCTTTGATGCAGCTGGAAGGTTATTGCATCTCCCACAAATATTTAATAGTTTGATCTTTTCGATCCATGGTAAGTTTGGGGTCAACTTTCCACGTCAAATGGTATGACCTCTGAAAAACTATGAGAATATGTTATTAAAAAAATGGTATGTATTAAATAATGATAATGCAGACTTGAGGTCAAGGTCATCAGTTAATATAGGTGACCAAACAAATCCCGGTTTAATTTGAAGTAAAGAGTGAAAATCAGGCGGTGTAACCAAAGAATATCAGACATTAAGATATTTTTAATTAATTATGTTCATTGTAATTTTTACCAATGACTTAATTGAAAAAAAAAGAAAAAAAAGAAAGTCGCACGACAGAGTACAGAATAATAAATTAGCATCTTGCAAAACGATAAGGTATTATGTGTTCTTTGTGTATTTCAGAGATTTTTTCAGCAGCTTCAGATTTCTACATGACAGTAAATTGATCCCGTAAAAATCTTTTTTTTTTTTTTTTTTTTAATTCCCAAAAAACCTTGCATTCAATAGGCTACTCTGATTGGACGTGCCTGTGGTCTGCTTTCATTGCCAGTCGTAACCATAGAGCGTATATAGGAACTGGATAGGGTGGGAGGGGCCAGGCAATGAGGCACCCAGAAGCATGCTTGCTGAGGGCAAAAGAGCTTTCTGCCCGTTTAAATCACTGCTGATTTGACAAAAAATTGACCGATTGTTTTCTTTGGTTGTCAAATCAGCTTGGTTTTCTCCATTGAGAAGGAGGTCCATTAAAATGACCTTTTTGCTCACAGCAGTGACACGCGCAGTTCAGGCTTACTTCCAGGTCCTTCAAGACGATCGTTGGCTGAGCGCGTACTTTCCTGTCTAGTTAACATGTCTATGGTCCTAACACCTGTGGTATCGAGTGGTAACCTGACGTTAGCCAATAACGAAAAAAATCCTACCGTTAACGTTAGTTATCTGTCAAAACATCACAGCGGTTAAAAAAGAAAAGAAAAAAAGAGGAAGACAACTTCATGTCGAAGAAGAACAAAGCCAGGTTAAAAAAGAATGTTTTAATGAAAAGTGGAAGCTTGTTGACAACGTGTTAAAGGAGCTATATGCAACATTGACACCGAGCGTTTAAAATGGGTACTGCAATCCAAATTCACAATATTGGAGAGAGTCGAGACACTGAACGAACACGAGCGCAAGACGAGCCGAGCACAACATTATATTTTGAGAGGAGCTTATTCTATTTTGACAATGATAAGCGACGAGTCCTACACTAAGTTGATCAGCTAATGTATACGTTTGCAATTTGTTTATTATTTGCAAATTATAAACCAGCTCATGTGGATTTTTTATAACTCTGTCAATGTTAGCTAGATGCATGGCTGGCTATGTTTACGGTCACACAGACATAAGCTAACGTTAGTGGTATGTTTAGCGAGTAACTATATACATTTAAATCTTTAGCTAGCTAGCTAAATGGAAACAATGTTGAACTTAGCTTAGGCATTCATAAATCGGCTGTCGGAGTGCCGGAGTACATCTGGTTGTTCGTAATGGGCAGTGGGTGGCGTCAACTCGGAGAATAGTGAATCACACAGGCCAAAACAAATACAGATGTTCCGAACCGGAATGCAAATTTCAACATACTGGCTGTAACATTGTTGTCGGAGAAGCCAGTATTTCGACTTAGCATGTTTCCTTAATCTCTGATGACATATCATGGTCATTTTATGATTTAGTACAGTAAATGTGTTACAAATAGCTCTTTTAAGTGTCATGAATATCTATGAGGAAAAAAACAACACTCCCGAGTGACACTGCCTTTGTTAAAGAAAAAAGACAAAATATCGTGATTACTGTTATTTGTCCATTTGAACGCATTGTGAAATCTATCCCTTTGCGCAGATGGCAAATTTGGTCAATTCTCACCTATTTGAGGGGGTGCTCTGTTTAAGGCTTTATAACTCCAGGTGTGAGCATCACAGAAACTTGGCAAATGGCTTAGATTTAAGAAGTTAAATTATAAAAATAAACAAATCTAAGTCAAAATAAAGTGCCACAAATCCAAAGAAACTTGCAACAAATTTTTTTTAGTTTTTCTTTATTTTGTAATGAAATAGAGAGCTACATATGTGAAACAGGTAAATCTATACATTTCCTGGATCATAAACTGTGACAAGTGTGCAAAATCTGAGGATGAAAGATCTATGATGCAAAATACAGGCAGTGTACCCTGTTGTCCATTAGTGTCTCCAAACCTACCCAAATGGCTAAACAGTACACTGCTCTAAATCATAAAATGATGATATATTTAACTACAAATCAACAGTTCTGGCTCATAAAATTCACCTTTGCATAATTTTCAAGTGGGAATTACTACCTTTTCATCAGTATCGGGGGGTAAATGTCTATGGGTCCAAAACATGTAATAAAATGAATACAATTAGGTGTGTCCATTATAAAGCATATACATTTTCCCCTTCTGATGGTTTTAGAGTAGGTTTGAGATTTAGATTCACTCTTGTACCTCAATAAAACATCACTTTTCCCTGTACCCTACAGTATGTATTCTTTTGCCCTGGGATTGTTTTGTTCCCAAATTTTTAGGGATGGGAATTGTTCGATTTTATTGATACAGATGCCATTATCGATTCTGCTTATCGATCCGATTCCTTTATCGATTCCTTAAATATTATTTGATCCCAGGCTATTAAAAAACCAACTATTACTATTGGGTGGTAATCTAAAATGGATTCAATGACATCATATTTATAAAGTATTTGTTTTTCATTCATATTTCTTATAATGGAAAATAATAATAACAAAATAAGCGTAATAACTTTACGCTTAGGTAAAGTGGGCCCACACTTTCGAACATCTTAACCTGTCTGCCATCAGCGCCACGTGACTGGAATGCACAGAACGTAAACAGACAACATCGAACGTAATCGCTTGACATGTGCAACTCGTCATCATTAGAAGGGGGGGGGGGGGAAGAAAACTTGTTAGGATCCGAGTAGAAACATAAAGGCTATTTTACGATAGGTCATTTTAAAATGCCTGCCAGCTTCGTTCAAATATCGATAGCAGCACCGTTTGTCCAGGAGCTTATCTGTATTTCGGTCCTGACCAATCAGTTTAATACCGGTTCTCGATACCAATCCCAGTATTGAGCAAAAAAAAAAAAACTAAAATAGTGTCACTGTCCAAATACACAGTATACAGCGCAGTCCGAAGGTATCTGAACAAAAACGTCTTCAACAAAAAAAAAAAGCCAAGTTACTCACACATAGCCTACAAAGCGCTGTCTATAAGTTCTTAATTCCAACTTGCAAAAACTAGGTTGATTATTCATCAACTGTTAAAACATTAATTGAAATCATACGTTGTTCCATGAGGCACAATCTCTTCATATGCTAAGATGAAGAAACACAGGGCCAAGTTGCATTAAATAATTTAGAAAAGTTTGGATAGCATTGCTTTGGAATAGAGCTAGTTTATTTAGTGTGAGCTACGATAGGCAATATTGTTAGTTGTAACTTGACTTATAGACAGCGCTCTGTAGGCTATGTGTGAGTAACTTGGCTTTTTTTTTACGTCGAAGACGTTTTTGTTCAGATATCACTTAATTTTGGTAGCTAACTAATGATGAACAATGCATGAAGATAATGACATCGAGAGAGACATGCATACAGAATAGTAGCCTACATGCATTCCAAATAAATGCATGCAGACATTTGCATAACCATAACGCCCTCTACTGACGAGAATGATAACATTTCTCCCACAATTACATTAAAAGAGTTTGTAGATGAGCTGTATTTAATATCTAATGGAATACAATGGACAGCACCACCTGAACTATGGATCATGAAGAAGCATGTAAATTAATTAACCAAGTATATATGGAGACATGCATGCACAATAGGCTAGACGCAAACACATTGTAGCTGAAATATATACGTACAGCCTAAAATATGGAAATACAGTTGTAAAATAGGCATATTAGTATTCTATAGAAATAACGTTAGGCTATTCAACACTGGCTTGTTGGATGCGTAACTCCAAGCTTCCATGTCTGGGCTACGAGTTGCCGAACTTCATAAGCACAGCATAATACCTTCACAGTTTTTTTTTCCCCCGAAGGTAAAAAAACCTTGTACCTTTTTAGCTTGTACCTGCTTCTGACTAGCAGCTGACTGACGTGTCTCTGGCAAAACTAACGTTGGCTAACAAGCTTAATTGGACAACGCATACTTCCCAGGAATCTTAGCCAGCAAGAAAACAATAGATACTAAGAAAGTAGCCTACCAGAGATTATTCTTCTGATTATAATTATAATTAAAAGTGTTAATTAAGATACATTGTCTGCAGAGTACCGTAGACTAGAGCAATGTTCGGAAGCTATAGTAATTTTTTTAAAGTGACTAACCATGAATCATATATGTTTAGGGAATTGGAGGTTTATAAATCCGATGTCTTAAGGGATTGCAGTTTATAGTATGCTATCATCAATTCTTAATGTATTATCGTAAATTCTTAATTTTCCTAGTAGTTAATTTTATGGTGACATTGTGTTCTGTGTGAAAAGGATAAACTGAACAGAGCTGAAGTGAAGAAATGAATGAAGACATAATAAAGAAATGTTGGCCGAGGCGAGCATTGAAGGTTCAGTTTCCAAAGAGTCAGACATGACCGCAGCGGAAGAGGATAGCAGGCTCCACACAGACAAATTTTTTTGTCAGCATTTGTGTGAGATTAAAACAGGTAGCCAATGGCATTTTTACATTAATGCAAGAACGCGATGTTAACCAGATGATATTCTGCGTTGAAACTTTATTCTTTGCTTGACAAGTGGCCATGGGATGCCTGTTCCCATAACGTTAGCTAGCCTATTGCATTACTGTCGTGGTGTCCAGTGACTGAATTGTTTAACAGGCTACAAGTGAACAGTTAATATTGTAAACGTGTCTTTGCCTTTGCAATAAAAAAACATTATTGCATGAGAAAACCAGAACATGTGCACACTGTTTGAGTCCAAAATGAAATTACACTTTAATATCAACCGGGCGAGGTACGAACCCACATCTCTCGCAATACTAAGGCTTGACGCTAACCAGAAGACCAAAGAGGTATAATCACGTGATATAGGCCATTTGTCAGTGTCGGTCTGACTCTCACCATTTCACTGTAGTACAAGTGAAATAGGCTACAAGTGAAACATTGAACAGTTAATATTGGAAACGACTTTTGCCTTTTTATCCGGTAGTTAAATTAAAAGTATGTGCAGCTACATTATCTGCAGAGTAGCGTATACTAGGCTAGAGCCACATTCGGAGGCTATTGTTTTTTGTTTTTTGTTTTTTTTAAAGTGACTAACCATGAATCAGATATGTTTGGGGAATTGGCAGTTTATAAATCCGAACTCTTAAAGGATTGCAGCTTATAGGAGGCTATTATCAATTGTTAATGTAGGCTATTATCGTAAACTCTTAATTTTCCTAGTAGTTAATTTTATGGTGACATTGTGTTATGTGTGAAAAGGATAAAGTGAACAGAGCTGAAGTGAAGAAATTAATGAATAAAAAATGTTGGCCGAGGCAAGGGTACGTTGAGGTTCGGGTTCCACAGTAAGTCAGTCATGACCGCAAGAGCAGAGTGCAACACCCTCCCCAAACCAGACAAGAGCTAGCGTCCGGTTTGGGGAGGGTGTGATATAGTACAAGTGAAATACAAGTGAAACATTGAAGTTAATATTGGAAACCTCTTTTGCCTTTGCAATAAAAATACATTAATGTGTTAATGTGAAAATAATAACAGTCTAAGAAATGAAAAGTACTTAACAGTTGCACATTGTTTTTGTGGAAAATAAGTATGTGCCCAGCTGGGCTCAAACCCACAATCCACTGTATGAGAGACTGCAGTTCTAACCACTAGGCCACAGTAGCTTCTTGGAAAGCATGAAGCCATTAGCTATATTAACATTAAAAAACATTAGTATGAAGGGTTTTTATTGGACGATAAGCTTGATGAGCAGGTATACAGACCATACCCTCAAATAATAATTCTCCCCATTGGATAACATCGCGACGGAGGCAGGCAGTTTGGCAGGAAAATGGGAAGAAGAAGAAGCGGAAGAGGAAGGTGAAAAACGGCAAAATAACCCAAGTTTGGGGCTTTATTGTGTGGATGTGTGAAGTTGTATCTGAATGCTGTGTGGTTACATGAGGTCAGAACATACAGAAGTTCATGTTTTTAAGGGCTGAGAGTCTATGGTCATTGTGGTTACTTCTGTAGGAAACTCTGAAAAGTGCCAAACTCTCGGTGCTGTATAGGTATGGGGCATGCCCCACCAAGCCGTAACTTGGCGGATGGCATACCTGCCATCCCAATTATACAGCTTCAGCAGGAACTATGTCCTGAAGAAAACTGATTTGAGTTGGCTTTTGAGGCAAAATAATGTACAGTATTTTTACTAGACTTGCATAAATTGTGTATGTTATTTACCCTTAATCGCCATGCACAAAAAAACACCCAACAAGAATAGAATGGGTCCTGGAAATAATGTCCTACACTTGCTTGAAATACAGAAACACTGAATGCAATGATGTTATATGTAAACAATGAGGTAGATTTATTGGTCTAGGAGTATATTTCCCAGGGCCGTTTCTGGACTGCTTTGATTGGGGCAGCATGGAGATGTTGGTTGGGCGAAGGGGGGACGAAGTAGTGAGGGGTCTGGTGGTCCTCCCCCAAAAGAATTTCAGCCTTTTTTAACTCATTTCCTGCATTTCTACACAGGGCATTTTCTAAAATAAAATGTTTAATTTATGAGTATTTTTAAGATTTTTTTTTCTTTTCTTTTTTTTCAAAGCCCTAGATGAGATTTGAGATGCTTTCATATAAAGCTAAAGTATAGGCTAAACAGTATATTCGTGGATAAGATAATTTTATTATATTTTAAACCCACCTCCACCCCCTCATCTTATAGGACAACTTTATTTATGCCCAATAATACCAAATCATTATCTTACATGGAAACAAGTATATTAAAGATGAGCTATATTCCTTCATCATTTCAGTCTCTTTGTGCTATTTTCTATTTACATGTGACACTACGTTACTGTAACTGGCTCATCATTTTCATTTATATTTTAGCCATACTCTGCCCTTTATCAATGCCCAATTAAATCAAATTATTATAGAATCTTACTTATTCCTTCATCATTTCAGTCTCTTTGTGCTATTTTCGATGTGAAACTAAGCAACTGTAATTGGTTCATCATTTCATTTATATACAGTACATATATATATATATATACACACATATAATATATAATTGTTTTAATAAATATTTTATTCCTGAGACGCCGGGGGGCTTGCCTCTGTTGACGGCTGCCGTTTCGCTGTGAGAGTGATAGAGACAGATAGTGTATTTTAATATGTGAAGTATTCCATAATTTGAAGAAAGTAGGGCTGACTAGCCAACACGCAGCAGTAGGCTAGCTAACACACACACAGGCGCGCACACACACCTGCAGCCAGCTAATGCAATGCTGCAGATGTTCCGCAGAATCGCAGCTATAACAACTATGCTAGACGCAACATGTAATCAATCTATTTAAAATCTAATCTCCCAGACGGAGACTCTCGCCACTGAGTAAGCTAGGCTAGCGAATATTATATCCTAAGCAATGCGTAACAGTTAGTTATCAAGAAGAGACAGCATAGATTGATCAAAGAAAGTGACCTCTCTCTCTCGCTGCGTCTCCACGTTTTATATGGCCAAACCAACCAATCAGATATTAGAGAAATATATTATTTCGATTATTTTTTCTGGATTTGGCTTTTTTTGATACAGCCCTGATATTTCCTTAACATAGTATGAACAAGTGCAAGCATTCGTAATATCAATGATTGAAAAGATAATTTCAGTTTCAGAACAATAAACAATTGATACAAACACAAGACTAACCAATAGCTAATATTCACAAGGGATTAATTCCAGCAATTATAACGTACTAACAAAAAAACTACGTCACAAACTGCTCAATAGGTTATATTCCCAACAGAATAATGAAAAAAATCTTCAAAACAGATAGTGCTCAAAATTATACTATAAGGAATTTAACTAGTTAAGGGT
Source organism: Synaphobranchus kaupii (assembly GCA_029718625.1). Classification (NCBI taxonomy): domain Eukaryota; kingdom Metazoa; phylum Chordata; class Actinopteri; order Anguilliformes; family Synaphobranchidae; genus Synaphobranchus; species Synaphobranchus kaupii. The sequence continues at coordinate 79,699,326 of CM056379.1, forward strand.
TGTTCATCCCAACTTATTTTTCAATAGGACAATGAGTCAGGAAAAACAACCCTTAAAGTCATCCATCCATATCTACTGCATATCTGGCAGTGATGGTTTGAGGCTTGTTTGATACCTCAGACCCCTTGATGACTTACAGCCATTTAGCAAACCATGTATTCCATACTGTTCCAGCGTAATTTACAGCTTAATCTAGCCCCCCCCCCTATTCCCATAGAGATCCATTCAAATGCAGAGGTTATACACTGCCTGGCCAAAAAAAAAGTCACACACTAATATTTTGTTGGACCGCCTTTAGCTTTGATTACGGCGCGCATTTGTTGCGGCATTGTATGGACAACCTTATGCAATGTCACAACATTTATTTCCGTCCAGAGTTAATTTTTGGCCGAGATCTTGTATTGACGACGGGAGTCGAACCACTCCATCTAAAGTCTTCTCCAGCACATCCCAAAGACTTTCAATGGGGTTAAGGTCAGGATTCCTCATGCTCCCTGAACCACTCTTTTACAATTTGAGCCGGATGAATCTTGGCATTGTCGTCCTGGAATATGCCAATTGATGGGATAACCTGGTCATTCAGTACATTCAGGTACTCAGCTGACTTAATTTTATTGCTGCGCCTAGACCTGACCAATTGAAGCAACCCCAGATCATAACACTGCCTCCAGAGGCTTGTACAGTGGGCACTATGCATGACGGGTGCAACGGCGACTTTTTTTTTGGCCAGGCAGTGTATATATATATATATATAATTTTTTTTTTTTTTACTATATACCAGTAGTCATATAATCCATTTATTTATATAGAGTGTTTACAAATTTAATTATTATTAACTAGATGATGAATAACAACAATATAAACTAATGATTTTCAAGGCAGATCTTGCTGCGTCATAATGAGGGTAGAATGTTACGTTCTAAGAACACAAGCAAGAAAAAAAAAAAACTGATACTGGATGGCCAATGCCTGGAATCTGGAACTTGTGTGCAAAAGGGTTAATAGGGCTTTACTATCAGTTGGAAAAAATATGATAAAATTTGATAATAATAAAAAAAAACTAAAAAAAAACCCTTTATATCAGTTAGTCTAGATAACTGGCATGGCAAGACTATTTCAGGGTGGCAGCAGCCACCCTATGCCATCCTGATGGCTATACCACTGCTTGCAAGCTTCCCTGGCTGGCACGCCTTAGAGTAATACAACTTTATTTTGCTTGAAAAACACTCACGGCTTTGTTCTCCACGTATCGAAGCTGTTCCTCTTCCTTGCGCTGGTAGAAGCAAATGCAGATACCCGTCCTGCCTGCCCTGCCTGTTCGCCCTGACCTGTGAATATAAGACTCTACATCCTGGAACAAAAACACAAGTTCTTACTGAAAAACATCAAAAATAAGCATGCGATTCAGCACTACAGATCTTAGCGCTAATGATTAAAACACGTTGATAATTAAAACAATATTTCCTGACAGAACAAAAGATTGTATAGTGCATAAATGTTTTTGGCACAAATGTGCTTAACTAGCCATTCCTTCATGATCCTTTGCAGTAAAATTAAGTTCTTGACATAAAGGGAAGAAAGCATTGAAAGTGATATTCACAATTACTGGTTTGTTGCTGTATTCCAGTAAAAATAAAATAAAAAAAGTCACCTGACTGGGTGTGAAAATACCGAAGTTGGCAAGATTACTTTTACTAAAGCCAACATTTTCCATAACAATGTACAATCAGAGGTCTTTACAAAATTTGGCAACTGCAGCATGGAATTAAGCACGGCGGTGCAGTGGTTAGCACTGTCGCCTCACAGCAAGAAGGTACTGAGTTCGAATCCCGGCCGAGGACCTTTCAGTGTGGAGTTTGCAGGTTCTCCCCGTGTCCGCGTGGGTTTCCTCCGGGTACTCCAGTTTCCTCCCACAGTCCAAAGACATGCAGGTTAGGCTAATTGGAGACTCTAAATTGCCCATGTGTGTGAGTGAATGGTGTGTGTGCCCTGCGATGGATTGGTGGCCTGTCCAGGGTGTATATTCCTGCCTCTCGCTCAATGCATGCTGGGATAGGCTCCAGCACCACCCGTGACCCTGAACAGGAATAAGCGGGTTTGATGGATGGAATTAAGCAACTTGGAAAAATTTGGGAAACAATGGCAGTTCCATATGGAACACAGAGCGCCGCAATGATGAATAAATAAATAAGAACAAATAAATGTGGAAATATTTCACAAAATAAAATTGATTTATTCATTCATTTATTTATTTACACACACATTATATACATATATACACTACTCACAAAAAGTTAGGGATATTTGGCTTTCGGGTGAAATTTATGGAGAATGTAAGTTCACGCTACAGTGATATTATACGTATCATGAAAGTAGGGCATTTAAGTAGAAGCATGCAATGGTGATTTCCTCATCTCAAACAATTTATTGAAACAAAAGCCAACAACAGTGGTGGGTATACCACAACAAAAATGTCAATGTCTCAATAACTTGTCATGTGCCCTTGAGCATCAATTACAGCTTGACAACGACGTCTCATGCTGTTCACAAGTCGACTTATTGTCTGCTGAGGCATGGCATCCCACTCTTCTTGAAGGGCGGCCCTCAGGTCATTGAGGTTCTGGGGTACAGAGTTACGAGCCTCTACACGGTGAGTCAGCTGATCCCATAGGTTTTCTATGGGATTCAGGTCTGGAGAAAGTGCAGGCCACTCCATTTGAGGTACCCCAGTCTCCAGCAGCCTTTCCCTAATGATGCGACCTCGATGAGCTGGAGCATTGTCGTCCATGAAGATGAAATTAGGCCTGTGTTGTTCATGCAGGGGCACAATGACTGGATTAATGATGTTATTCAGGTAGTATGGGCTTGTCACTGTACCATTCACAAAGTGTAGGGCAGTTCTGTATTGACTAGACACACCTGCCCACACTGTAACACCGCCACCATCAAAGGGTCGTCTGGTGACAACAGTGGCTGATGCATAGCGCTCTCCTTGACGTCTCCAACATCGTTGGCGGCCATCATTTCTGCTCAACGTGAATCGACTTTCATCAGAGAACAGCACTGAGGCCCACTGGTCCCTCGTCCAGCGTAAATGCTCCCTGGCCCATGCAAGACGATGACGCCTGTGCCTGGTGGTGTGGTCAGGTACCCTTGCAGGTCGTCTAGCACGCAGACCACGCTGATGTAAACGGTTTCGAATGGTCTGACGTGACACTTGGGTGCCTCTCACCTCCCTTAAATGTGCCTGGAGTTGAGTGGCATTCATCATCCGGTTCCGCAGGGCACTGTTCACAATGAAGCGGTCATCAGTGTGGGATGTGGCCAAAGGACGTCCACTTCTATGCCTTTCTGTGACTCTTCCAGTCTCTCTGTATCTCTGTTGCAACCTGCTGATGACACTCTGTGACACTCTAAGCTCAGTGGCCACTTCCCTCTGAGAACATCCTGTTTGAAGCCTCGCAATGGCGAGGTACTGTTGATCAATTGTTAGGTGTCGTCTTGGTCTCATGATGTCAAAATGTGAACAGCATGATGAAGAGGACTGTTTAAATACCAATTCTAATTGAACCAGGAAATTTATTGGTCGATTCATGGATCAAACACCTGTTGTGAATTTTGCCGTTCAGCTCCTTGTTAGAGAACAGCAAGTTGTGCAAAAAGTACTGAAACATTGAATAGTTGGACATGTGCATTCAAAGGTTTATAGAAGGTCAAATTCATTTCACCTGTAAAGGTTATAGTGCATTTTAGGTTCATCCTGAAATTTCACCCGAAAGCCGAATATCCCTAACTTTTTGTGAGTAGTGTATATATATATATATACCCCTATATATATATCCCTATTTATTTCCCCCAACAAGCACAATTTGTCAATCAACTAGCTTTGGTCCACCCACCCCACGCACCCATCCTTTTTTGGTTCCAACCAACATATGTGTTCAGAGCATATATTGAAGAAAAATGGTTCAGAGCTGCAGACAGCGTTTCTCAATGTGAGCACATACATTAATGGAGAAGTCAATTCCTCACATATTGAGAGAAACGACAGATAGAAAGATATCTAGCTATCCATTTTAGATTTGCAAATCTCAAAATGACCTCTAGTTACATCAGTGTTTCCCCTACCATTATCTTGGCCGGGCGGCCCGCTTGGACAAGAGGGAAAAAAAATAATTTTAATGAAAAAAAATAATAATTATATTATTCTTTTTTTTTAATATAATCTTTTTTTTATTTTTTTTATGTAGCTGCAATATTTCCCTTACCGCAGAATGCTGGAATGATCAAAATAGCATCTGGAAAAACCCTTGCCAAAACAGCTTCGGTTTCCCGTTTGGCCTAATTAAAATTTTCAATGGCAGCGCTGATATTATGAGGGTGTAATTATAGTTTCTGCCTCTACGCAAAATGGCGCACTTTCGTCAGTTTCGCTATCTGACCAGAACTCTTACATTTTAGTGTAGAGTAAAAGCTAATACTGCAGAGGCAGGAGTTTGATTCTACATATAGTTAGTATATATAGTTATATAGTATATAGTTCTGAATATCATTTGTGAAGCTAAGGGGGGTTTATTGTATATAAGTTCTGTTTTAAGTTTATTAATATTATAAATAAATAATATTTATTTACCATAAGCCTTTGTGAGCAAATGTTATTTTAGCTCAGAATGGAGAAATGCACCACTTTGTTACCAACACCCTCCCCATGTGTGCGACGACTCTCCGTACCCCCGACCTGCGCGATGATACTACCTCTTCCCTGCACGCGCGTTTCATGACACCGTGTACGCGCAACAACACTGGTAGTTTCGAGGGGCCTACCACCCGGCCTGAAAAAAAATCTAGGGGAAACACTGTACATGATCGCCTCCGTCATTGTAACGTTACTTTAGCCGCATCGTTTGCTTAGCTGACCATCAGAATATTTGAACTTGCAAAACTATAATATACTGTGAAGCCTCATAGGCGAATTTAAAGAGATAGCTAAAGTTTGTTAACCGACTTTAACCCTATTTACTTTGGCCCTTTTGAGGCAATTTCCTCCTGGTTTCTACTAGTTTTATTTAAATGTCAATATCTAAAAAAATATTCCCTGCACATCCATGGTTTTAAGTTCGAACTGAAGAAGAAGCTGTATCATTCAGAAATTTGCTACAGAATACATTTATTTCAGAATAGTCACATACAGTATATATATATATAATAACCATAACATACGCCACCTAATGTATTTAAATACGTTTTAAAAAGAACTTATGAAAGCGCGTGTGTATTCACACAAGTACAGCAACGTATTTCAGCCCTAAGTGAGAGGGGTGGTCGCTGCGGAAATGTCGACTGTACGGGACTTTGGCGATATATAACAAGATAAACTCTTCAGGGTTCATCACAAAACAGCTGTAGCAGAATATACTGGTAAGTACTTGGTTTCTTAAAACATATGTATACGAGAGATTTTGGAGAAAAAAAATGAGGTGTCTTCTAAACCGAAAGTGCATCAGGTACTGTATATAGTACAGTAAGCAAGAGAAAACGGCGATTGCTCATTTGTACAACGTTTAAAAAAAATATTATTGTTTCTATACGTGAACATGATTTTCTTAGCGTGTATAAACGGTGCATTTTACAGTCTGTGGCTGTAGCCAGAGGAGGGCCGTAAGTGCTTTGGGCTATTAATAACGCCCTCCTAATTTATTGCACTGCAATGTAACTGGAGAAGCTGAGGTTTTCGCAAGAGGCTACCCTTTTAAAAAATACTGCGTCAAAATTTACGGGGTTTTCTTAAAGCTGTAGTTTATATTTTCAGATGAACATGAATACTGTAATTGAGTCGCATGCGTCTCAACCACTAGGTGTGAAGTTTATAGGGTTAAAAAATAATAATAATAATAATTTGAATGGCACTCAGAGATGCTACACCCGCGCATGGGGCTAAAACTGTGATCTTACACTGTGAAGTCGGGCATTGACCGCTTGGGGAAAAAATCCAAGATTCAGGTCATTGCCCAACTGTCAACATTTCCACAGTTTCATCACAATGATAGGGACACAAACACAGACAAACACACAGACAGACAGACAGGAGCGAAAACAATACCCCCTGCTTGCACTAATAGGTATAATTCACTCCCACAATGCTCGCTATGTAGGCTAAATGTAAAGCTATGTTGTACTGAAGTGACAGACCTAAGCTAGTATTAACTTAGATGTTAGAGGTCACGTAGCTTTGTTCCGCATTGGATGCCAGCGAACATTGTAGGCTACATTGAACATGGTCATGTAGCTAGCTCTCGCATACAAGATCGCTATATTGCTCACAGCAATATACAATCTATCCGCCGTTTCTTTCAAATAGCTGACCATCAGAATATTTGAAGTTGCAAAACTATAATTCTTTCAATATTTGATAAATTGACTTCTCCATTAATGTACTTGCTCACCATTGAGAAACGCTGTCAGTAACTCTGAATACATGGAGGGTTGGAACTTGGCTGACTTGGAACTTGGAACTAGGCGAACTTAGTGGGTGGACCAAGGCAAGTTGATAAAGAGTTACTGACAGCGTTTCTCAATAATAATAATAATAATACTACCTTGCGTTTATATAGCGCCTTTCTCAATACTCAAAGCGCACAGTGATGAGGGGGAAACTCACCTCTACCACCACCAATGTGAGCAAGTACATTAATGGAGAAGTCAATTTATCAAATATTGAAAGAATTATAGTTTTGCAACTTCAAATATTCTGATGGTCGGCTATTTTGATGGTCGTCTAAGCAAACGATGTGGCTAAACTAACATTACAATGATGGAGGAGATGGAGGCGATCATGTAACTAGGGGTCAGGCTGAGATTTGCTAATTTAAATCAGATAGCGAGCTAGCTTCCTTTATCCGTCGTTTCTCTCAATATGTGAGGAATTGACTTCTCCATTAATGCATTTGCTCAGATTGAGCAACGCTGTCTGGAGCTCTAAACCATTTTTCTACAGTCTATGCTCTGAACACATAAAACAGTGTTGCCAGATGCCTGAATTAAATCCTTGCCCCAAAAATCTGAAAACCCCCCCATCTTCAACTGAGTTCCATACAATTGTCTCATAATTTCCCCCCATACCTCCTTGTAAAATCCCCCACCTGTAATTTTAACTCCCATACATTTTTTCTAACTCCCATACATTTTTTCTTTAAAACTTCCCAGAGTTTTTAAAAATCCCTTACATTTAGGTGAAAATGCCCCTATCTGGCAACTCAGAACCATAAGCGTGGGAACGAGGCGAACTGAGTGGGTGGACCAAATCGAGTTCATTGACAGCAAATGGGGAAATAAATAGGGAAATATATATGGAAATAAATGATTAGAGAAAATATTTGAAAATAAATTAAATTAATTCATTGCACATACATTTACATTTCTATATTCATTCCCAGATTCCATCCATCCATCCATTATCCATTAACCCGCTTATTCCTGGTCAGGGTCACGGGGGGTGCTGGAGCCTATCCCAGCATGCATCGGGCGAGAGGCAGGAATACACCCTGGACAGGCCGCCAATCCATCACAGGGCACACACACCATTCACTCACATACTCATACCTATGGGCAATTAGCCTAACCTGCATGTCTTTGGACTGTGGGAGGAAACCGGAGTACCCGGAGGAAACCCACGCGGACACGGGGAGAACGTGCAAACTCAACACAGAAAGGCCCTCGGCCGGGATTCGAACTCGGTACCTTCTTGCTGTGAGGCGACAGTGCTAACCACTGCACCACCGTGCCGCCCCATTCCCAGATTTTTTTGTATTTTTTATTTCCACAATTATTTATTATTTTATTTATTTATCATTGTGGCACTCTCAGTGTTCCATAGTTCCAAACCAGACATAAAATGAGGGCTTTGTTGAAATACAACCATATTAGTCGAATGCAGCCTCAAGTTAATCAAGTGTAATCGAGTGTAATTACTAAAATAATTATTGTAAAGGCTGTTTTCCTGTACTTTGTGCACTTCGTACCTTCCATCAAAATAAATTACTTAATTTGAGTTTGTAATAATTCTTACAGTATGTAATTTCAAGCCCCAAACACGTGATAAATGATAAAATGTCATCTCTTGATAATTCTCAGGAGAACAAACCTGAGTATGCTTTAAGCAAAGTTATGCAAATGCAAAAGTAACCACCTCCTTCTGCAATGTGCTCTGGTTCTTCCTTACCTTTGGTGGAGAACACTGTATGACCAAGTCAACTTCTGGAATGTCTAGACCTCGAGCGGCTACGTTTGTGGCCACCAGGACTTCAAAGGACCCGTTCCTGAATCCTTTCAGTGTCATCTCCCTCTGTTTCTGAGGAATGTCTCCGTGCAACAACTGGGCATCCTGTGCATGAGAAACATCCAGAACCATCAAATAAGACAGTGGTGTGCACCAATGGCCTCACAAGAACGCAGACAGATCTGTAAAGCACTGTAGTAAACCCGTGTTGTAAACCAGGTAGTCTGAATAAATAAAATTAAGAATATTTTGAAGGTTTTACACTCGCAGTGGTTATTACATCTTTTATGAGGATTACAATACCAATACTAAAGTGCAGAAAGTCAGGAGCACCGATCAGCACCTGTTTTATGGAGGCGTTCATCGACAGCTCAGTGGCGTCCTTCTTGGTCTCACAGAACACTATGGTGCGGCCATGGCTGCCACTGTACACCTGCACCACATCTCCGATGACCGCCGCCCTCTGGGACCAGTGACAGGCGATAGCCAGGTGCTGTGTACCAGAGGAGGGAGATGGTGAATGAAAACGGTGAACTTCCTTGCATGATATACACAAGTCAAATGTCAATGGCTTATTATACGCTAAGGTTGTGAGATTTGTTCACTCGAATTTGCGCACTCATTTATCTAGAGTAAAGCTCAAATAATAATTTGGTCTTCCATTCACTGAGGGACCATTGATATGCATCAAACCATTAACCCTGTGTGTACCATACAGAGTATGTACAGTTTATCGTCACTAGAAAAAAAAAAATCAAATCATTTCAATGTTTCTTAATTTCTGGCAAGACCAAATGTTTTTACTGCAAAATGCATACAACATGCCAGTCTGACCGTTATTCACAGTCATAAAGGCATACTTACAAGAAAAGAACAAAAAGAAGCTCCCTACTGGACCAAAAAAATTATTTGACTACTGTATTAAAAAATAACAGTAATTCTATTATATTGTGAATATTTATTGCAAAATGATCTCACTACCATTAATTATATAGGGTACTTTGAGGTGCCCCATTGTGTGCGTTATGTTCCCACAAATGGGTGCAATATTGGCACAAGATGATGAAAATAAATGTAGAGATTTAAAATTGTTTGCTTGTTATGAACATTTACTGACAATACACTACGAAAAAAATGGGATGTGAAATCAATTGCCACTGATGGCAGACTGTTATGGCACTTAGACCCCCTCCACTCAAAAATAAAAAAAAATTTTTTATGGTTAACTCCTCTTGGAAGCATGACTAACTATATAGACTGTTTTACCATTCTTAAATTTTAAATGCAGAGCTTCTTTGTACTTCTCAGAAATCTGAGTTGGTACCATGCCCGTACGAGCACAGTTTATGATGTCCGAAATTTGTAGAACCAATCAGGGTCTATGATGCTAAGATATGCAAATTACAGAAGAGCGGTGTGGTAAGCTGAAACTGCGCACAGAAAGCTGACTAGTTAGACATTGTTGTGACAATTGGTTTGTTAAACTGACAGACTGTGCAGTTTTAGGATGCAATCCTGAGGTAGTGGCTTTGTTACACTCATTACCTAAGGAGCCCATTCTAAAACAAAAATGGTTGGATTGTATTTCTAAAAATTGCGTGGATGTGCGTGATAGAATAGAGAGAATCCGTGTTTGTAACGCACATTTTAGAGATGACTGCTTCCAGAAACTAATGCAAAAGTCCATGGGTTTTGAAAAAATGCTGATTTTGAATCGGGATGCCGTGCCAACCATATACTGTATACTGGGACCACCGCAGCAAGCAGGAGTCAACATGAAATAGTTATCCATCTTAATGACCGATGTCTGAAAAGTTAGCAACTTTAGCCATCTACGCTTTTCATCTTTTCATCTCATTGCTAAATAAGTTGTTGTTGGCTGGTTAAATGTCGGTGTGTTTTTAGAATAGTACAGAGATTGATAACGATGCAAGAACTTGTTGAAATACAAGTTCTTATTTGTAATTTCAACAATGTAATTTAGTCACTTCATGCGGCTTCTGGAATGGGAATTCCAACATCCGATAACATCAGGCCAGATTTGAGTTGCGTCCAGATTTGACACATTTGCAAGTAGGCTATTGCACTTCTGGGTGCATCTGCTGTTTCGGTGGAGAGGAGGGTATGGGGTGAATCATATTGAGCTTAATTTCACTGATTCCGACTGGGTTATCAATTTCCATATGCGAAAGCACACCAACTACATTTGTGAACTTACAGCTGCGTCTTTACCATCTTCACTCATCTCTGTGCACCCTTATCTGTGCCGGTTTACGTGGGGAAGGGGTGGGGGGTGGGGGCAGTGAGGGCATGGGGATGTTGTCAATTTGCATATTCATAGATTCTGGCATTCTCAATGAGAAAAAAGGTGTAGAGATGCTACTAAGCCATTTTCAGTAGTTTATTGGAAAATATATATCAGACAAATTACAGAATATTTTTTAGCAGTTTCAAATATGTGTGGAGGGGTACTTTAAGAGTTTGCAGTAGAAAGTTTCAGTGGAAAAGTAAATCTGTATGGAAAGCAGTATCTGTTCCATGAGTATTTTCCACTATAATTATACACTTTGGACTGTTCACATGAAAACTGTATGAATGTGTTTGGGACAGTACCCAACACGATACCTCCTCGTGTACTCTACTCATACTGATAAAAATGCTTACCCAGCCTCGATACGAACAACGTCATGTAAAATGACGGTTTGGAAGTAAGCTAATTTAAGATAAAGGAAGACAATAACAGCATGGCATACTACAAGCATTCATCAGTCACTGCACAGCCTACCCGATGAGCCCAGCTTTTTGGGTATTCCTGCTTATAAACCAGAGACATCCCCGACATAGCCTTACGCATCGTTGCTGCACTTGGACAGAACTAATGTCACGCACCGTTCTGCCTGTGGTATAAAATAAACATTTTCCTGAGGCGGGAGCATTTCGTTAGTGAGGCGACTGATAGTCTGTCAATCTCTGGAGTCGACTATAAAGACGACGAGGAGAAGGTAGAAGAGCTTATTGATTACGTGTTACTGAAATGAACATTTATGAACAAAATTCACAAAGTGACTTCTGAAGCTTAACTTATGTCTTTTTCTTAACATTAACGAACATTAATTAGCTTACTGAAAATAACTGTCTAAATGCTACTGAAGTCAATCTAGCCATTCTAGCTAACGTTGCACAAAGCCCAAAATTATATTTGGGTTGTGAGACTAACTATTTTTGATTGAATTAGTTTCACACCCGCTATCTGTGAAATAGGGACTGACATGACTTGCATGCGCCGTCTAGACTGTATTACTCATCCTTCCCCTGTAAAGATCCTGTCCAGATAGGGCTTAACACCAAAATGTTCATCGAGTAGCCTCATCATGCTTATAGCGTACCTGGGGGTGTGTGTGTGTGCGTGTGTGTGAGAGAGAGAGAGAGAGAGAGAAAGAGTGTGTGTGGCTTACATAGCCAATAGGTTTTTGATGGAAGAAAAACATTTGAAACCAAAATTAAATTCCAAGTTCTAGGCAACATTTTATTGAAAATTGACAGTGTCACGAAAAGGTAACGGGACTCACAACCAAGGGAGGTGATAGAGGCAATGGCAGGTGAGATTTTATCAAAAAAACTGCTGGTGTTTATTTGCAAGGTGCACGGACTCAAAATGCATTACAGTGGTGTAGCGGGGAAAAAAACAAAAAATTTGGATATCAAAATGTAAAAAATTTGGATATCAAACGTGTCAATCCAAAATAAACCAAAATCATACTTACAGTGGCAAACCCTACAGAAAACGTGCATGACAGCAAAAACATTAAGGTTCACCTCACTTTGACAGCTTACAGCAACTGTCTGGCCCTCTCCACCAAACTAAACTGCCTTTTAAACCTTCTCTAGGCCAGTATCCATCATTAGGACCATACCAATAGTAATTCTACCCAGGTTTTTTCTCAATTATAATTAATGTCTAGATATCAACATTCACCCAATTTGCCCTGTAGATCAAAATAATTATTTTTTTATTTTTTTACACGGATAAGGTTGAACCAAACAAACAAAATTGTTTCAACATTCAGAAACAGAAGCACAATACAAAAACATGCACGACCAAACCCCTTTACCCCAATGTCGTGTTTGCCTGGCTCTATTCAGTCACATAGCAGCCCGCATTCAACCGAACAGCAAAACGCTATAGGTAAGTGTTCTCCGTGCATTTTTATTGATAAAGAAAAAATAAGAACTCCAAACGACTATACAGCAAACGACACAGTCCAGACACACAATCAAACACACAACGGAAGAATATTAAAGATTAATGTTTCTAAATTTACGTGATTTTTGTGCAGTGTGGATACGTGCAGTTATTCCCTCTCGCACACGCAACCGCGGTCTCACACCATAATGTTTGAATTGGTGACGTAATGATGAAAGACAGTTTTACAATATTATTCTCCAGAAACATACCTCCACTGTGGTGGCAGTCCTTTTCGTCTTCTTGCCAATGAGGTCGACATGCTCAGCCTGTGGCCGCATGTACTTCTTGGCTACATCGTACACCCAGGAGGGACAGGTGGCGGAAAAGAGCAGGGTCTGAGGATTGCTGTCTGAATCTGAAAGAACAGCACAGCTTTGCCATCTTTAAGAAGCCAACACAAAAATTCTAAAGCTAGCCGAATTCAGCTCATAAAGTAGGCTATAACAAAAGCCTTGTAACCAATTAGACAATCCTGGTCTCTCCTTTCTTCTAATGTAGCATCATATAGGCACTTTATGGCTCCAACATCACGCTAATACTGGACTTTTTAAAAATGAAAATAGGGTAATTCCATGAAGAGTACCATTTGTACTATTTTTTGGCAAAAAACAAAAAATAGATTCACCATTTTAAAATATATTATTACCGTGTCTGTTCCCCTCAATATAAAATGGTTTTATATTTAAACCATATATAAAAATTACTTTAGAGAATTAAAAACACCTTTATGCAGAAGAGGGTAAGGAATTAGGACTGTCCCTCGCTATCTTTCAAACTCAATTGGACTTTTAATTTGTTAAATACAGACATTATGTTTAAAACTTCACATTTGCATGAAGTTTAAAGTGTCTTCTTATTGTTAAAATTGACTTATTGTTAAAAGGAGTGTGTCTACCAGGTTTCATGTAAATTGGTCAAATTTTGTAGGAGGAGTAGCATTTTAAGTGTTTTACAAGAAATGCTAATTAGCGGAAAATCCAATATGGCTGACTTGATGGTTCCTTGAGGCAAATTTGTTCAGTATGAGCAGCAGGACCTCTATACCACATTTTGTGACTAGATAAAACGGAGCGTATGCAGTGGGGCGTGTCAATGATTTTTAGTGAATTTTTAAATATTTTCTTATATTTGGATCTATATAGCGCCACCACGTGGCTCGATTGGGTTGAAACTGCAGAGGTCAAGTCCTTATATTACTCTTAATAAACCTACCAGGTTTCATAAGTTTCTGTGAAATGATTTTGGAATTATTAGCATTTTTGTGATACGTCACGTCCATTGAAAATTCATTGGCTCGTCATTCGGCAATCTTTTAAAATATCAAAAGTCTGTACATAAATTTTATGAAGCATGGTCTAAGGAGTTTGTGTACCTGGTTTCATGTAAATTGGCCAAATTTTGTAGGAGTAGTAGCATTTTAAGTGTTTTACAAAATCCAATATGGCGGACTTTAAGGGTCCATGAGGCAAATTTGTTCGGAATGAGCAAAGAGACCTGTATACCAAATTTTGTGACTCTAGGTGAAACGGGGCATCGGCAGTGGGCGTGTCAATGTCAAAATTTTGTCACGTGCACTACAGCGCCACCAGGTATTCAATCTGCGTCATAATATAGAGGACCCAAGAGTTTGACAATCCCAACAAGCCTGCCAAGTTTTGTGATTCTAGCCCAAACCAGCTCACGGGAATTTTAGGTTAAAGGGGAGAGGGAAAAAAAAAAAAAAAGGAATCCGAACAAATACAATAGGGTACCAGCAGCTACGTTGCTCGGTCCCCTAATAATACATTTTATTCCTGCTGTGCTTTTCATAGACCCAAAACACTGGATGCAGATAAGTGTTCAAACATACCATGTAGTGTAGTAATTGCAACACATGTGAATCTCAGATTATTTCCACTATAAATTATTGTCCTTTCACAGTTTAATGTAACACATACAGTTTCATTGACCACATTCTCTTGAGATGGTAAGATGAAAAAACACAGGGCCAAGTTGCATTAAATAATTTAGGAAAGTTTGGATAGCATTGCTTTGGAATAGAGCTAGTTTAATTAGTGTGAGCTACGAGAGACAATACTGTTAGTTGTAACTTGGCCACATTTTGATATCAATACTTTTAAAGGCAGGCCTAGTTTTTGCAAGTTGGAATTAAAAACTTACAGACAGCGCTTTGTAGGCTATGCGTGAGTAACTTTTTTTGTGAGATCAACAATAAACAAGACAGATAGCTTCTTAAAATCTTACTGGTAGCCTATTTACACATTTAGAAGTTTTTCACACACTATATTCAGGGAAAAAAAGCGTTGCAAAGTCGTGCTGCAGTAGTCCAAACGCAATCAGGTACCATATCAGAATAAAACCTAGATGAGTGGCTCTTTTGATAAATTTTGAAAATAAATAATGAATTCTTACATGGAATGTAACTTCACTACACCCAATGTTATTAGGAGTTGTAAACCGCATATAGGCTGAAACCATACAATTGCCGCGAATGCCTAAAATGATTTCTCTTGAAAAATAAAACTGATTGTAATCAATTCAAACATTTTTAGTTGGGTAAATCACATAATTACAAAGAATAAACAAGCAAAGGAATTAGGCTACTGTGCTTGACATAGCCTACATAATACTAGGCTAACGTTACTGCTTTAGGGATGGAGCGAGAAAATCATTCAAAGAAAAAATGCGCTGAGCCCTATGTTCATTTCCCAATGTTATTCTGCAAATACATCAACAGTCTACGCACATTTTCGGAGGATTCTGTGAGCATCTCCCACAGACAAATCAGTAGCACCTCATGCATTTCTCCTTCGTTTTGTTGCGAGTACATTGGCCCACCTGGCACTTGGCTTTCACAAGTGGCGCTGCCACTGTTGTTCAGAACTGTAAACAGTAGCGTATATAGGCTAAAACAATAAAACTACTGTTAAGAGCCTAAAGTATTTCTTCTAGCAAAATAAAACACATTTTAATCAATTTAAATATGTTTCATTTTGGGTAGCCTATATAAAATAGCAGTTTATATACATGATCACTGTCTCAGGACGCTAACGTGGCCATTAAGCAAATGCATTCAATACTACGGCTCCCGGAGGACAGAAGTAGCGGTTCACACTTGTGTACCAACGCCAAATGGCGTTGAATGTGGCGGTTAGAGGGGGTATAAAACGCAGTTTTCAAAATAGAATTTTAGAATTATAACAATGTAGGCATTTGCAGTATAACTATTTAGAAAAAGTCAGGGCAGGACAGAAACAGGCCATAAACAGATTCATTATGCTAAATTTTAAATCACAACGCCAATGGGCGTCGCACTTGCCGGTTCTAGCGTTAAGGACTTGGACATGCTGGGAAGGTTTCCCTTTGAAATCTTTCCTATAATACATGATCTGTCACCTGAAAACCAGTTGCCCTGGCATAATTGCTACAATAAAAACACTCACAATTTGCAAATTGCATACCAAAATGCTTTTAATATAAATAAGACTTATATAATAATTATAGACTCATCTATACATTCTTCAAATATTAATGCATACGTCTGTAACTGGGTTGACGCAATATTCAAAACATGTTGAAGATAATCACTCATAAAAGAGGAAATGTATACAGCCTGAGATGGCACGATATGCTTTCCTATCACATAAGTTTCCCATCACTCCAAAGCCAGGCAAAAATGGACAAAAACGTTTCAACTTTTCAAAAAGTGAAACGGTACCCTTTTCGTGGAATCATCAATATACATTTAAAAATAATGCATTGCTAGTTTTTAAAAAATTAAATGTGTATGAACAATTATATATGATGAATATATTAATTATTGCTAAATTACTTCTGTTTTGTTGCTTTACCATCTTTTCAATCCTAAATACAGGATGTATTTGTTTTTGGAATGTTTGTACGGTTAATCTCTCAAAATTACACACTTACCTTTTTTGTATGAAGATCCTAGAATCTCCTCAACCTGTTCAGCAAATCCCATGTCCAGCATCTGGTCCACTTCATCAAGGACCACATGCTTCACCTGGGACAGGTCCAGTTTGTTGTTCTGAAGGTGGTCTTTCACACGCCCTGGTGTGCCCACAAGGATATCGATGCCATTGCGAATGCTATCCACTGCAGGGAAAAATGTTAAATTGCAAAACAAGTGTTATTAAAGGTATAGTTCACCCTAAAAATTGCTGCGATTCATACATCTTATCCTCAAGAAATGTCTTTTAACCTGGGATTGACAATTTTCTGCAGTGTCTTCGTGTAGATTTGATTAGTTCATCAAAAAGCTTCACAACCATATCAAAAAGAGGCTCAGAGCTTTATGGCCCTTGGGTAATTAATGCGCGTATGTGTATGTGTCACCAGGTGGCTGGTGCGGCAAGGGTCCTGAGGAAACTCTGGCAAACATTCTACAACATTAACGGTTTCAGTCCATCTACAGGCACTATGTTGCAAATCCTTTACATTCTACAACATTAACGGTTTCAGTCCATCTACAGGCACTATGTTGCAAATCCTTTACATTCTACAACATTAACGGTTTCAGTCCACCGATAGGCACCATGTTGCAAATCCTTTACATTCTACAACATTACCGGTTTCAGTCCATCTACAGGCACTATGTTGCAAATCCTTTCAATTCTACAACATTACCGGTTTCAGTCCATCTACAGGCACTATGTTGCAAATCCTTTACATTCTACAACATTACCGGTTTCAGTCCATCTACAGGCACTATGTTGCAAATCCTTTCAATTCTACAACATTACCGGTTTCAGTCCATCTACAGGCACTATGTTGCAAATCCTTTCAATTCTACAACATTACCGGTTTCAGTCCATCTACAGGCACTATGTTGCAAATCCTTTCAATTCTACAACATTACCGGTTTCAGTCCATCTACAGGCATTATGTTGCAAATCCTTTACATTCGACAACATTACCGGTTTCAGTCCATCTACAGGCACTATGTTGCAAATCCTTTACATTCGACAACATTACCGGTTTCAGTCCATCTACAGGCACTATGTTGCAAATCCTTTACATTCTACAACATTACCGGTTTCAGTCCATCTACAGGCACTATGTTGCAAATCCTTTACATTCTACAACATTACCGGTTTCAGTCCATCTACAGGCACTATGTTGCAAATCCTTTACATTCTACAACATTACCGGTTTCAGTCCATCTACAGGCACTATGTTGCAAATCCTTTACATTCTACAACATTAACGGTTTCAGTCCACCGATAGGCACCATGTTGCAAATCCTTTACATTCTACAACATTACCGGTTTCAGTCCATCTACAGGCACTATGTTGCAAATCCTTTACATTCTACAACATTAACGGTTTCAGTCAATCTACAGGCATGGTTGCAAATCCTTTACATTCAACAACATTAACGGTTTCAGTCCACCGACAGGCACCATTTTGCAAATCCTTTACATTCTACAACATTACCGGTTTCAGTCCATCTACAGGCACTATGTTGCAAATCCTTCACATTCTACAACATTACCAGTTTCAGTCCATCTACAGGCACTATGTTGCAAATCCTTTACATTCTACAACATTACCGGTTTCAGTCCATCTACAGGCACTATGTTGCAAATCCTTTACATTCTACAACATTAACGGTTTCAGTCAATCTACAGGCATGGTTGCAAATCCTTTACATTCGACAACATTAACGGTTTCAGTCCACCGACAGGCACCATGTTGCAAATCCTTTACATTCTACAACATTACCGGTTTCAGTCCATCTACAGGCACTATGTTGCAAATCCTTGACATTCTACAACATTACCGTTTCAGTCCATCTACAGGCACTATGTTGCAAATCCTTTACATTCTACAACATTACCGGTTTCAGTCCATCTACAGGTACTATGTTGCAAATCCTTCACATTCTACAACATTACCAGTTTCAGTCCATCTACAGGCACTATGTTGCAAATCCTTTACATTCTACAACATTAACGGTTTCAGTCCATCTACAGGCACTGTTGCAAATCCTTTACATTCTACAACATTACCGGTTTCAGTCCATCTACAGGCACTATGTTGCAAATCCTTTACATTCTACAACATTACCGGTTTCAGTCCATCTACAGGCACTATGTTGCAAATCCTTTACATTCTACAACATTACCGGTTTCAGTCCATCTACAGGCACTATGTTGAAAATCCTTTACATTCTACAACATTACCGGTTTCAGTCCACCGACAGGCACCATGTTGCAAATCCTTTACATTCTACAACATTACCGGTTTCAGTCCATCTACAGGCACTATGTTGCAAATCCTTTACATTCTACAACATTACCGTTTCAGTCCATCTACAGGCACTATGCTGCAAATCCTTTACATTCTACAACATTACCGGTTTCAGTCCATCTACAGGCACTATGTTGCAAATCCTTTACATTCGACAATATTAACAGTTTCAGTCCACCGACAGGCACCATGTTGCAAATCCTTTACATTCTACAACATTACCGTTTCAGTCCATCTACAGGCACTATGCTGCAAATCCTTTACATCAGAATAAAGCAGAGGTCAGGGAGGTGCAGCATGGCAAGGAAGCACAGCAAACATTTCTTTAAACCTCGTATTATGTTCCGGGTCAATTTGAAAAACCAGTTAACCCTATTTGAAAAACCAGTAAACCAGTTTTTCATGTTCACATGGTATTATTTTTCCTAATTTGTTGGGATTAAATAGTACACACAATAAACATAATGCCATATTTTTAAAAGTCCTAACTTTGTATAAAAGGTGTTGTGTGGCGGCATTCGTGGGGTAACTGTATAAAATGTAAGAAAATATAAAACCTTTGTTAGTTTTTAACTAAGATTTTTTTGTGGGTAATTCTGGTGGCACTCTCCCATGTAGGTTTTAAACTTCACAAACGTTTATTACCTCTTTTATAAACATATAAAATAGGGAAATTTTTCAGTGTTTCTAATCGTAGAGTCACTCTTGGAGAACTCATCGAATTTCATGCTGAAAAAAATTAATTTAGGGAGTTTTCGCTAAACTCAGAAAAGGTCAACACGAGGGTTAAGTCTAATCTGTAGTAGTTCTGCATATCACCCTCAGATTTTGCATACTTGTGGACATGGTGTATGATCCAGGAAATGTATAGTTTTACCTATTGTTTTTACCTATAGTTTTACCAATACCACGCTATTGTCCACTGTCATGCATGGGTCGGTATAGATTCAGGTGAGA
The DNA here is from genome assembly GCA_029718625.1 of Synaphobranchus kaupii. Taxonomy (NCBI): domain Eukaryota; kingdom Metazoa; phylum Chordata; class Actinopteri; order Anguilliformes; family Synaphobranchidae; genus Synaphobranchus; species Synaphobranchus kaupii. The sequence continues at coordinate 79,719,077 of CM056379.1, forward strand.
CAATCTATTAAAACATTACTTTTAAAGTTGTCTTTCTTTGGTGAATTATTATAAGATATAGGGCCACACCGTTTTATAAAAAGCACCTCAATTCACATCCTGCCAAACATCCCCTAGCCTTGTCAATATTCATGATATACCACAGGTTTGAAATATGTATCCCGTTTCCTAGAGTGTGAATTGTAGCCATGAGACTATAGTGTATGACTTTCCTGCAACGAAGCTTTTATTTACAAATGGATTTAAAGGCCCACATGCATGTTTTTTGTGTTTTTGAGCTTTTCATATCATCCTGCAGCTTTTCAATTGTGTTCCATACTGGTTCAAGTAAAACAATTGCAATTCTGGTCGAAGTAGGCATATTTTAGGGTTTAAATGTGATTTTCCCAATTTCCCACGTGATGCGACATATGTTTTTGCATAACTTGTCAGAGTGGCAATCCAAATGTGTACAGACAGGGGGCGGGGTTTGGGACTTTTCAAAAAAGCTTTGCTAGCGTTTTGTTGACGTTTCAGATACTAAAACCACAAAGAGAATTCCGATGTGTGGGCCTTTAACACTGAATTTGACACTATTGATCCCACTGAAAAACCGTATGTAGACAACGGATAGCAAAACCGTGCGTAGCCTTCAGATGGCAAAAACCGAGAGTAGGCTACGGATTGCAAAACCGAAAGAAAGATTTTCTTTTCACCTAAGGTGCCTTGGGTGTCACAGAGGTATCCCGACCTGCGTTAAGTCATGAACAAAAGGATTGAGCCAGACACTTAATAATGTATATCAGCTAGTGTTGTCATGATCAATATACCTGTTAAATGCTATATATGGAAGGAATACATGCTAGTCTAGCACTAACTTGTTTGCTAATTTAAGTTTGCAAGTCAGCACACTTGTCAGTCTCACCAGAGATCTCACAGAACTACTAGCTGTGACGTATATAACATGCACAGCAGTGTTAGCTTGTTGCTAGCAGAATAATTATTTTGGTTAGAAAGTGGCATCAGAATTCAGTGGACTCCATGCCATTTAAGGGAGAAATGTGTCTGAATAAAAACGTCCAAGCTTTAAACTGCATCTTAAATCAGACCGTGACTGGGACGATTACGTGAAACTCCATTCATTTTTTCCATAGAGAAATTTCACTTTGCCCAAATATGGATTTTGGGATCAAAGGTTTTTTCCCTGCGTTACATCAGACTTCAGAGGCCTATTGGTCTCTCTCTTTAATGGTAATTTCAAATTATCATCTGGTTTAATGTCTTGTTAGCCTACATTAATTAAATGTGCACTATGCAGAAATTTTGGACTTTCTGTGGTCCTGTGTTACAATAAAAGAAGTCTCCACCTCGATTCTCAACCCCCGTCCACTCACCTCCGTTGAGGGCAAGAAACACCCTTGCGCGTACCAAGCAAAATGACAAGTGAATATAAAATTTAAATAACATTTTACATGGATTGCTCTATTTAAATGGTAACCATAATTAGGCAGTGTGATAATGATCTTTACACTAAGCGTACCTTGTAGGAACATTGTTACTGTAACAGTCCGTCTGTATTAAATTAGAATGAGCACATCTCTGTGCGTTTCCTTCATCTTATACAACTATAAAAACTGTAAAACTATGATGCATGGATTTCCCCGGGGAAAGCAAGGAGTGGATCAAGTACAATTCATTTGCCAAAGCTTAATATGCGCTCCTGACGAATTAGGCTACCTCTGCATCCACCGTATGTCTAGCAGAATCCGTTGCACAACTATTTGACTGCCACATAGGCCTAGTTTCAGTAGTTTTCACAATACTATGACTGCTTCATCAAGTAGATACAACGCTTTTATTTAGTGGTTGTGCTCTGGAATTTTTAATAAATGCATGCATACGCAAGGCTAACCGCGGCATTCAAAAGTCAGTTTCAAGCATTATACTACAAACACTTATGTTGATTCACATGTACACACAATAGATTCATGCGCGGAGTCTGAGCAAGCGTCAACAGGCTTCACACCAGAGCAATAACAAAACCAACCAACCGAGCAACAGCCTAACACACACAACATAGGCTATCACCACCCAGCACGCACTAATCCAGCAAGCAGGATCAAATGCGGGCTTTTCAACTGAAAAAAATAAAAAATAAAAAAAAATAAAAAAAGTATTGCATGACATAGGATGGATTACACAGATTTAACAAAGTCACCTTTTTCACCACAAGGTGGCACTATACCATTATTTGGAGGAGAGCCCTGAATATTGTTATATTTCTGATGAATAGAGTGAAAGATTAGCAAACATTAAATTTGATTTTTATTCAATTCAACATGTCATATGAAGAGAATGTTTATAAAACTGTTGATTAGGACATGACGACTTCACCAGCGTATTTATGCAGGTGAATTATCGAGCTACACCTATGAACACTAACGGTAGACCACAGGGGAACACATCTTGATGGGAGAACTCGATAAAAAAGTAGACTTTGGCCATCTAGCTACCTGGATACCTAGAAGTAACGTTAGTTCCAGGTCCAACAAAAAACACGCCAACTCAGCGCCCTAGCTATCACCATTGAGGAAAACCAAATCCTAGGTTGACTCTGCTTACTGAACGCGCCCTGACGGCTTATTGTTTGGCTTCACTGCGCTTCTTCACTTCTGCAGTTGCAGTAGCTAGCTGGCAACAAACGCTCCACTTAAAGTAACCTGATCCCACCCCACAGGCTCTGTAGCCACACCCACCCCTTCCCCACACACATAAGAGCATCACTCCCAGAAACATCTCAAACACATCTTAGAATAATAAATACTGGCAGAAGAGCAATGTTTTGTAATTTTTTTTTTCCTGACAGATTGCCAGTGCATCATAGATATGACTGAACATGGTTATTTTATAATATTTTCAGGGTAAAAGTCTGGCGTAGTGCACCTTTAATGAATGTATGATTTCAATTCATTAGTCTAATCGATATATCCCGTTTTTAATTTAATAAAATTTAATCTTAAAACCTGATAGTTTGTTTTGGCTTGTTGTCGGATTCCACCAGGGGGTATATTACAAAGCAGGATTACCTAGTTAGCTGAATAACTGTACTGAGTAAAATCCGGAAACAGGACTTTTTACTTCAGTCCATGCCCCAGATTTGGGAGGGTTCCTCTTCCTTTTACGCACTGCAGTTATCCAGCTAACTGTAATCCTGCTTCGGAGGACACCCCCCAGGTTACTGTTCAACTAACCCATCAACAAATTCGGCGATGTGATTGATGATTTTTCTATTATTAAATCTATTATTAAATCTTAAATGAAATAACATTAAATATATTACATTAAATATACGATGCACAACAGAGCACCGTTTCAGGCAAAATATGTTGGAGGACTGTAGCAGCAAAGGGAAGTTCAACTACAAAAGCACTTCTAGAGAGATAAAAAGTGCTTCATCATCACACTCCCCACCCCATAAGCTTGTTAGTCTTCGGAGTAGCGGGAGAGAAAGACAGCAATGACATTTTGGTTTCCTGCCCGATATCAGACTTGCAACCGGAATGGCTGCAGAGACAGATACCACCGGGTAAGCCTTGCATTTATGTCCTTCATCCAATGAATCCACTGAAGGGCACGGGGGTCTGTCTCAAGAAAGTTATCACTAAGCACGTAAATAACAAAGCATTTTAGTTATTTAAGTTACGAGTCTTATTTCAATTATTTTAATCACATCGCCAAATTTGTTGATTATTAGGCTTTTTAAATATTTAACGTTTTAAATGAGGCCTACTCCAGGGTTTAATTAACCCCTTGACTAGAGATGGTTTAAGCCTCAAACCATCACTCTGCTGCCAGATATGCAGTAGATATGGATGGATCACTTTAAGGGTTGTTTCTCCTGACAAATTTTCCTATTGAACTCTATGGAAAAATAAGTCATGAGAAACAACCCTTGAAATTATCCATCCATATCTACTGCATATCTGGCAGCAGAGAGATGATTTGAGGCTTGTTCGATACCTCAGACCCTTGATGCCATTTTACGAACCAGGTATTCCATATTGTTCCAGTGTAATTTACAGCTAAATCTAGTCCCACCCCACAATTCCCATAGAGATCCACTCAAATGCACAGAAGTTATAGTATCGCTTGTAGGAGTACCAGAAAATAAGATCAAGAGTCTTTTGATGTTGTTGGGTCACAGACATCAGGAAGTCATCATATGCAAAGGATATGAGACCAAATATTAAAAATTATTACTTTAACCCTGCTCCACTACTAAATGGAAGAACACAGTAAGCATGCAAGAACTCACATTGGGGGATGTAGGAGCTGCCTCCATAGAAACAGGACACAGATAGCCTCTTTGTGACATCTTTAAAATCCCTGGACACTTGAATAGCCAGTTCTCTGGTTGGTGCAAGGACCAGGACCTGGATAACAACAGAGCTTGTTAAAAAATGACTGATTTTGGGATGAACACGCATGAGGTTTCACAAAGCAATACGATTTCAAAAATCAAGGTCCTAACTGAAGAGAATAATGAAAATAAAATAGTGTTATCATAATCATGTAAACAACCATAATGGTAACATTTCTGAAATAATTTTGTGAAATCATAACTATGAAGTCCTGCCTGAATGGGCAAGTACTGAGAGAGAGTGCTGTTTAAAGTAGCTGGTTGCATGGACTAGAGTTCATACACATTGAAGAATTGCTTCGTATTTCTCAATTACACTTTTGTTCGTTGCCGGTACTTGCAATTATGTTCGAGGAATAAGAGGGTCTTGAATCGGTTCCGTGATGAAAGACAGTAGCTACAGCTTCTTTATTAGCATGGTGTTTATGTCAGCTTCCAATCTAACATGACTTACACAGTAACATGGCACAACTTAAGTACAATCTCTAAACAAAAGGGGGCTAGCCAGGAGGAAAGGCTTCATGTGGGAATTCACTCCTTCCCTGGTTCCATTTCCTGGCTAGATCAATGACTCTTCACACATTATAATTTCTATTCACCCAAGGTTGCTTATCAATGACCCTTGGCACCTAAGTCTTGGGGGAGAGCTTGCATTTGAAAGGGTACTTAACCCCTGGACTGAATCAGGATGGGTGTGGGGACTTAAACAGATTATAACTCTGATATTACTATAAAAACAATAAAATCCAACAACATTTTGACCAATGGACTTCCATGACTTTTCCATGACTTCAATAACTTAAACAAAATTTTCATGACCAAACATTCTGTGATGTGTCTGTGTATATCTGAAAGTGAGGATAAAATGTGGTATTGAAACCAACCATGTGAATTCTAAAGCACACAATATTCCTTGACTAACATGAATTAATCACAAAGACTATGTTTGAAGTGAAATGTCAGCCCTAACACTAACATCAGCCTCCTCTCCATCAGCGCTCACTGTAATGAATGACAGACAATATAGTTATATTAAAAGAATAAACATTTATAAATTTACTTTGGTTGATAGGCATTCCATAACACTGACATATCAGTAAGAGCTTTAGTAGGTAGCAGCTTCTAGTTAGTGCACACATTGCTTTCCCTTTTGTAGTGCAAATTTTTACAAACGTTGGCCAAATGAGAGAAGATCTTCAGGGTTCACCAGAAAACAGTTGGAGCTTCATAACCAGGTAAGATATTTGGTCAAGTTATCCATCCATATCATACAAGTCATCAAGGGTCTGACGTATCAAACCATCACTCTGCTGCCAGATATACAGTAGATATGGATGGATAACTTGGAGGGTTTCTTCTCCTGACTTATTTTTCCATAGAGCTCAATAGAAAGATTTGTCAGGAGATACAACCCTTAAAGTGATCCATCCATATCTACTACATATCTGGCAGCAGAGTGATGGTTTGAGGCTCGTTTGATACCTCAGACGCTTGATGACTAACCGTTTTACCAACCATGTATTCTATACTGTTCCAGTGTAATTTACAGCTAAATCTAGTCCCACCCCCCAATCCCCATAGAGATCCATTCAAATGCAGAGACGTTATAGTATCGCTTGTAAGAGTACCAGAAAATAAGATATCAAGAGCCTTTTGATGTTGTTGGGTCACAGACATCAGGAAGTCATGGCATGCAAAGGATATGAAACCAAATATTAAAAATGATTACTTTATTCTATATATAAATTCAGGGGTGCCAATAATTGTGGCACACGTGGTTTTGTTAAAAATAATTATTTCTTGACAAGGGATTTTCTTTTCCTCATAAGAAATTTACTTCAATTAAAGGTTGGATTTTTCTAATTTTTCAGTGTGAGATTAAGCTAATTCACCAAACTGTGAATTTTTTATAACCCTTTTTACTCATCTTTACCAGGGGTGCCAATAATAGTGGAGGGCACTGTATATACTATATATAGTGTTGGGAAGCACACACCTTTGGAGCGCGGCCTCTCCTCCTCTCTTCAGTTTCTGACAGTAGCTTCTCCACAAGGGGGACGGCAAATGAGAATGTTTTCCCTGTGCCGGTTCTGGCTTGAGCCACAACGTCTTTTCCATCATAAACAGAGTCGAAAGTTTTGACTTGTATATCGAACAGGTACGTCACCCCCCGTCCTATAGGTAGAGAAAAAACAAGTCAAGGTTAAATGCTTCAACAAAGGAGGACAATGCGGATTGATTGATCACGTTGGCAAAGTAGAATACATAAAGTGGAAAAAATTACTGTGATTTCTAGGGCTGAGCTGAATGCTTCGGAGCTCCGAAGCTTCGCTCGTTGGATTGGGATTCGGATCCTAAATTCAGATTCGAATAGTTCGTTTTTCCCCTCAAAAAACAAAAAAAAAAAGTAATTTTTTTCCCCCTCAAAAAAGAAGAAAATGGATGGTTTACTGGATGCTTAAGATATAAATCAAGATATAAATGTTTATTCTATACTGATTGAGCTTTGAATAGCCTGGAAGTTTATTGAACGTACAAGGGATGCGGTGCCTGCTAGCATGGTTCAGCCTTCCACGTTGTCTCCACATTCGCTACGCTCAGTACGCTGTTGCTCAAAGCCTGAGGTGAAGTTACAAGATGTCAAAGAAGTCAGCTGTGTGGAAACATTTTAATATTACCGCTGACAATCCAAAAAAAGTCGAATGCCATATATGCCAGCAGAAATTGGCATTCCATGGTGGAACTACAAATTTGACAAGCCATTTGTAAAATGTAAGTAGCCTAATTTATATATCTTCGTCAGAGTAATAGCCTAGCAACATTAGCATTAGCTAGCCGATCTGACTAGGCTACATTTCATGATTAATTCTTTGTTTAATTCTGGTTCACGTTCTGTTCTGAGTCAAGCATATTGCACAATTTTATATGGGAATAGCCTACACTCGGCTTTAGACTTTTTTCCCCCCATACCATACGCAGTATGTAGGCTACGTGAAGTCAGAGTTTATAGGCCTGCACATAACTGTGAAGACTGCGGCTTATATTTATCTTTTAAATTTATTTAGGCCTATGTTTCATGTCCTGAACTTCTGTTCCATTTCAATTTAATACTTTGTTGTTTCAATAAAGAAAAAACAAATAAAAAAAACTTCATGCGCATATTACTGAAATAGATGTGAGGGCGCCCTCTACTGGACGTATCGTAACATTGTTTTCAAAAACTCAAAAAAAAATATTTTTAATAGATTATTATTAAAACGAAGCTTCGGAGCTTCAGGGAAAATTGCCAACAAAGCTTCGAAGTGTAGTTCGGCTCAGCCCTAGTGATTTCCAAATAACAATTTTTATGAATAAATGTTGGTTCATGTGTAAAAGGTAGACATACCTTGAAGGTTTTTGATTGTTTCTTTTGAGATTCTGAAGTTGGAGAATGCCCCTTCTTTCTGCTCAAGAGTCTCTTCCTGCATGCAGAAATAAACCATGAAAGTCAAGGACAAAGAAAACAAAAATACAATTAAAGAAAGTATAAATGTTTTCAACTTGCTGGTCCTTTGGGCTTTTCTACTTACAAATGAAAATCAAATACTAGCTTTTTGACAGGGACCTTAAAAGCAGGATGTAATAACCTTTATTCAGACCACATCTACTGAGTGAGAAGCAGAATTGTGTGAACATCTGGGAGTTTTTACACTATGATCACAAACCTATGGGACAAACGCATACAGTGCCCACTATAATTCAATGTCAGAGTGTTCTAGAACACTAAGCCTCAGCAGTGCAAGAGTGTTCCAGTACACTAGACTGCGGTGCCAAGCCAATATGGCTGCAAACATGCTAAATTTTTTGATTGATCCTGTCAATGTGCAAACCTCTAATAAAACACATTATTTTACCCATTGAACAGATTTATTTGTTAATATGTACAGTGGGGACGAAAAGTATTTGGGCAGCGACACAATTTCAGCTTTTAATTTGGAGTTTTTACATCCATAGCGGGTGAACTGCTACTGTGCTATATTGCAAACAATAGTTAACAAAATTGATCAAATTAAAGACTAAGGTGAAGCAATAGGTTTGTAATTAGGTCGTTGAACACGCGTTTCAGTTATTTCATAGCGCTTTTCTTAAACGTATTAACACAATGCAGGTTTGGTTTACTATCATGTGTATTGTCTTTGAATTCTTCATTATCTAATAACTGGTTAGTTTTAGGCCTTGTCCACATGTAAACGGATATTTCTAAAAAACGCATTTTTTCCCCCTCCGTTTAAAAAAAAAATTCCCGTCCACACCACACCGTTTTAGAAAATCTCTCCGTCCACACGACAACGACAAAAACTAAAACTTTTGCATTAATTTCACTGTAAATACAATTTTTTGAGTACAAGAGCCCATGTAGGCTTTGGTTGTAAAGTAGTCGTGTATCGGGAGACATAAAACCATCCACGAAAATGACAAGCAAGTCTAACGTAATTCTGTGCGAGATTTTATAAAACAACAGTTTTTTGTGTTTTTTTTTTTTTTTTTACCATGATACGTTGATAAAAGATGGTATCAATGACAAAATAGTCAGTAAAAAAAATTAGAAGTTCACTAAAATAAGAAAATAACTATTCTAATGGTCTGTGTCTCTTGGCAAATTGACATATAACAACACTTGCCACGCGCAAATTGAGGTCATGATGTCAGCGTTTTCTAAAAACTCAAGTTTCACCCGTACACGCGAATACACAGAACGGAGTTTGTAAAAATCTCCACCCTGGAAGGTGTTTTCCAAAAGCTCAATTTTCAGCAACCTAAAACTCGTTTTCGTGTGGACGGGACGCCAAAACGCAGAGAAAATACTACGTTCTTAGAAATATCCATATACGTGTGGACAGGGCCTTAGTGGCCATGTGGCCAGACTTTCAGCAATTAGGAGCCTATTGATTCAATTCAGTCTTTAATTTGATGAACTAAATAATGATGTTACCTCGTAATTAAATAGTTTGCAATATAGCACAATAATTATAATGCTAACATGGGACATGTATTCTACATGACGTAGTTATTTCTGATATAATGTATCTTAAGAGGGTAAATCCCTCTAAACATGAGAAGCACAATTAGGAAATTAACAGCTTGTTAAAATTCTGGGATTGCAATTGTGGTTGCAATGAAAGCCAACATACACAGGGGGAGCCCCAAGACCGAACTTGAGAACCACTGCCTTAAAGTGATCCATCCATATCTACTGCATATCTGGCTGCAGAGTGATGGTTTGAGGCTCATTTGATACCTCAGACGCTTGATGACTTACAGCCATTTACCCAACCATGTAATCCATACTGTTCCAGTGTAATTTACAGCTTAATTCTCATAGAGATCCATTGAAATGCAGGGGGGGTTATAGTATCGCTTGTAAGAGTACAAGAAAATAAGATATGTCTTTTAATGTTTTTGGGTCACAGACATCAGGAAGTCATGGCATGCAAAGGATATGCAACCAAATATTAAATGAGGACTTTAAGTTTGTTAACTTGACCAATTACTTTTACGACCCCTAAAATATGGGGGGGGGGGGGGGGGGGGGGGGGGCTATGTATAAAAAGGGCTACAATTGCTACACGGTTCACCCGATTTGGATGTAAAAACCCTCAAATTAAAGCTGAAAGTCTGCACTCTAACCTTATAGTCATGTTCCATTTCAAATCCAATGTTCTGGAGTACAGAGCAAAAAACAACAAAAATTGTGTCACTGCCCAAATACTTTGTCCCCACTGTAGGTTATAGAGCTCTGTAGTCCCACCTATTTTGGTGAAGAACTTCTGGTGCCACTTTTTGGAAAAAATAATGGGAGTCAATGGACTGAAAAAGTTTTTTTTTCCTATATTCAGGCAGCTAGACATTCAAAACACCCAAGAGAGGGGTTGTCATATTTTTTAATAATTAATAAAATTGGTCATTTGAAATTATGTCCAACGAATATACAACAAGAGCGTTTTCAAAAAAAAACAACCAAAACGACTACAACATCCGGTCTACTCACTTGCTCACACTGCTGAAGTGAAAGCCATAAAGCTGACACTTGACATGGCCAGACTGATAGTGATTCTCGCCCTTGGTGATACTGTTAGTTTCACTCCCATAGTAAGACAAAGTGATAGCCATTTTCGCAAGCAGAGCGACCGGTAGCTTCCATAATAAGTTACAAGAGCAGACGGAGTGTTAGCCATTTTCGCTAGCAGAGCGGCTGCCCGGTAGCGACTTTGTTAGCTATGTACGACCGGGGATTCTAGGTAGTGCAGTTATGTTTTTCAAACTCTGTTAATTATACGATTAAAATTTGATTTAAATGCAGTGATGAGTATGTAATGGAATATGTATCACGTGTAAAAATTTTGGTCCATACAATGTCATATATCATCATAAGGGTGAGGGGTTGTTCCCGAAGTGACAAGAAAAGTTAAGCCTGCCATTAAAAGTATTGATATCAAAATGAGGCCAAGTTACAACAGACAATACTGGCTATCTTGGCTAAAACAAATTATACAAGCTCTATTCCAAAGTAATGCTACCCAATGTTTCCTAAATCATTTAATGTAACTTGGCCCTGTGTTTTTTCATCTTACCATCTGAAGAGAATGTGGTCATTCAAACTTTGTGTCACATCAAACTGTCAAATAACAAAAATTGCCTCATTGACGAAGAAATTTAATTGAATGCACTCCACAAAGGATGTGTTTAGGCCTATACTTGGTTGTCAAGTACATTTTACAAAATGTAAAACTTTTAAATTGCACCTTGATAGATCGAATACTTTATTATCCCCATGGAGAATTTCTTATAGCACGTATAACATAACATTCACATTTACAAACAGACATTTACACGAATAGACATAAAATTATTTGCACTAGATTTAGGCCTACTAAATCTTACAAAATATATCCAGGCACGTTTGCCACAGTAATGTACTGCGTGTTTACTCAACTAAGTAAAGTCGCACAATTTATTTTAAAATGTTAAATAATAAAAGATCTTTTTTGTGAACACAATTTTCTGGACAAAATAATCTCAATAATAACAACAATTTTATTAAAGACCAAGTTAAATGAAATTATTTAGGTTGCATTGCTTCGGAATAGAGCTCGTTTAATTTGTGTGAGCTAAGATGGCCAGTATTGTTTGTTGTAACTAGGCCTCATTTTGATAGCAATAATTTTAATAATTGGCAGGCTTAACTTTGGCCGTTTTATTATAGACAGTGTTTTGTATGCGTCAATAACTTGGCATTTTTGTACGTCAAAAACATTCTTTGTTGAGATATATAGTACGGTGCAAAAGGCACATGTAAAATAATTCTTTGCTCTTTTCCACTGACGCACTCATGCAGAAGACAAAAAATAAAGATCCAAGAAAAAATTTATATAAAAACTAAAGGTGCCTAAAGACACCCTTTAAAAAAAAAACAATAATATTTTTTTTTTTAAAAGGGTGCCTAAGACTTTTTGCACAGTACTGGTCTTTTTTTTAATGAAGAATTTTCTTCTTTGAATAATTTTACCTAAATTAAAGATTAAATGTTTCTCATATTTTGAGTGTAAGGTCATGCTGATAGACATTTTTTAATAGCATTTTTTGCTCATATTTTCCAGGGTTGCCAATAATTCTGGTGGGCACTCCAGAACAGGCACAGTAATTACATTACATTAATTAAACAGTTTAATTTATCATTTAGTGACAATTTTTGGAAACAACTTTTAACCCTGAATTTTTTTTCTCACAATTTGGAATGGCTCATTTTTTTAGTACACCCATCTTATCGTTACAATATCCTCCATCAATTGCGGAGAGCACATGACACCGATGATGTAAATGCATCAATTTCACTGTACCAAGAAAAATTAGTAATGTTAAAAACTCACAGCTTTTTCACTATCAGAGGTGGCCTCGTCACTGGAAGGGACTGAGTGTCCATTGGTCTCAGCTTCTTGCTTGTCAGTTATAGTCAATACTCCATTGAAGGCTCCTTGAACTTTCTTCTGCAAACATTCCCAGAATATTGAAATTTAATACAGCGGGGAAGACATTTCTACATGTACCAACGCTACTCATGTTTCAAAAGCACTATTTTCCTACAGTGATGAACAGCAAACAGAGAAACCATGAGCATAATTTCTCTCATGTAAATCTACAGACGATTTCAGGCACCAGTCAGAAAATTAGAACTCATCTGAGATATAGAACAGAAACATATAAATCTGATTGTATAGAAATCTATAAGTTATTAGCAAGTTTGTACACTGGCTAAAGATATTTTTGAATAAATAAACTCAAATCAGGCATTTCTCATCACTCAAATTACCTTGGTTGTGTTATCATGGTCACTGGAGGACTCTTCATTGGAATGAGATGGGGTTTTCATTATTGGTGGTCCATTAACCAAGTTGCTGTTGACATCCTTGGACTTCTTTGAGTTTCCATTAGCAGCCTCATCTTTCTTTTTCTTCTTGGGAATAGGTGGTTCACACTCAGACTCCTCATTCACTTCTTTCTTTTTATTGACCTTCTTTCCATCCTTGGTCTTTTCTTTTTTACGTTTCTGTGGAGCATGATACAGGAGACTTAGGATTTCAGACTAATGGCAAGATGTCTGCCATTGTGCCACAGTTTCTATTCAGGCTCTCAGAATTACATTTTATAACATATATCAGCCGAGTGTCATTCCATTTAATTAAATCACTGAAATTTCTGGCTACACAATTGGTCAAACCACTTGGCCGGACAGAGGACATTTATACGCCTCCATTTTCTGAGAATATTTCAGATCAGACAATAAATTAGCATTTTAACATGAGATCCAAACTACAACTTGCTAGTTGTCCATAACAAATATACACCTAGCAAACAAACTGATTATCAAGGTACACGGTTTAATTTCATTCATCATGTTATGTAGGAGTTCATGTACAATTACACACACATATTTTTTTTTTTTAAATCGCATTGTTTTAATCGCCCAAACCCCTTGCCATTAACTGTGCAGCACTTTACTGTCAGACATGTACTTTTTTGCTTTTGCTAGCTCATTGCTTTTGCAATGCATTGATACTGGATGTTTCAGCAGTTATGAATTTCATGAATGAGTCCTATTGTATCTCAACTTAAAGGGTAATTCCACCCAAAAATTATGTTTGGTTTGTAGAAAAGTAGATCTCCTCCTGATTAAAATAGCTCTCAGCCAACTTTCTACCTGCAGTGAGAGCAGAGATATAGCCCCAAAATACTGCGCATGTACCAGGTACTTGCCATAGAACGAACTACAACAGCCAAGAAGCTTACAGTTCACACAACAGGTTGCCACGCTCACTGAATGACGTTACAGAAGCGGAGCCAAGCGGCTGGGCATTTTACTGCTAGTGTAGTGCCTGTATGCACGGCAGCGTTTCTTAGAGACGAGAGAGGCCATGTAACTCGCTGGCAAGCTAGCCACTAATGTAACAGTTATACTGAGAAAATACTACCATCATTAGCTCAGTCTCCAGAAAAACGGGGGAAATAAGGCCCTTCATTTATCTATGTTTGGTATCGTGAAAACATTAGCCAGCCTAGCCAGAAGTCTGTAACACTTAGCTAGGCTACGCACCCCGGTTCCATGTCGGAAAATCAACCCCGACCACCAGTTTTTCAGTATGAAATGCTTTTGTATCGACCAACATGCCAATACAGAATATTAAATATATACAATTAAAAGTTAAAACGTCATTCTGGTGTTTCCTCTATTGCTGTCTGTCTTTTTTGTCTTATTTTTTTTCATGTCCTCTCTTGCTGATCGATTTTTCCATCTCTAACATAACAATTCTGAGTAGGATGGCCCAGTGAGTCATTCTTGTAAGGTACAACATACTGCTGGTCTGCCTAATTGTAACAAATTCCTTTCCATGATACAGATATGAGCAAACAAGTGCTTTGGTATCAACAATAGTGATTATAAGGCCATAAGTTGCTCATACAAAGAATAGTCTTGTTGGAACTACATAATTATGCTAATTATATAAAAGGTTGCCTCAATTTTTTAAAGCAGATTCTAGGCATTATTTTTTGGAATGCACTAGTGTTCAAAGGTTTGGAATCACTGAGACATTTTTATGTTTTTGAAAGAAATTGATACTTTTATTTACCAAGGTAGCATTAAATTGATCAGAAAATACAGTCAAGACATTGACAACTACTATTTCCATTCTATTTCTACTTTAGCAATTGTAGCCATTTTTACAGTATTTTAGGGCACCAAAAGTAATTAACATACATTTAAATAGTCATAATATTTAATATATGGTTGCATATCCTTTGCATGCCAAGACTTCCTGATGTCTCAACAACATCAAAAGACTCTTGATATATTATTTTCTGGTACTATAACCTCTCTGCATTTGAATTGGGGGGAGGGACTAGATTAAGCTGTAAATTACACGGGAATAGTATGGAACAGATTGTTGGCTAAATGCAGTGTTTCCCCGACCATAGATAAGGAGTAGCCGCCCACCAATCGTAGCCCCCCGTCAACAGTTTCAAGCAGGGATGCGCAAAACTCTGGAAAGAAATTCTATAAACCTGCCGTATTTCAATTTAAAATGACGCTACCCAAATTATAGCGGGCTGGACCCAAAAAAACCAGCCGGGTCTGATGGTCTTGACCCTTCCTTTTTTAAGCTTGCGGCTAAGTCACTTATTCCCTGACCCCCCTCTCTGTACGTTTAGAAGAGCCTCAAATCTTGGAGATAAATTAGTACGAAGCCATCTACCGGCTGATGTTAAATCTACATGGTTACCCAAGCCTCCTACAGGAACTTATAGATGCAGTCACTGTAAACAATTACATTACATTACATTACAGGCATTTAGCAGACGCTCTTATCCAGAGCGACTTACACAACTTTATAGCATTTTTTACATGTTATCCATTTATACAGCTGGATATATACTGAAGCGATTCAGGTTAAGTACCTTGCTCAAGGGTACAACGGCAGTGTCCTACCTGGGAATCGAACCTGCAACCTTTCGGTTACAAGGCCAGTTCCTTATTATTACATCCTTATTATTTTATATATATTTTATATATATATATATATATTATCCTTATTATTACATCACAATGTGATGTGATGGAGATCTAAAGGGTTCACCCACCCAGTAACTAAACAGACATACATCTAACAGCTTCATTAATTGTCAAACTACATGTTATTTATATACTGTCCTGCTCTAAATGTGACTCTTTTTATGTTGGTCGTACGAAACGCCGCCTACTTGATCGACTGGCTGATCACAAATATGCAATAAAAAAACAATATGGATTACGCGATGGCTAAACATCTTAAAAACGCTCACCAAAGCGCCTGTTTTATTTACAGCTATCGGCATTGACAGGGTCCCTCTCACCTCTAGGGGAGGAGATAGACAGAATAAATTAAACCAAAAAGAGAGCCGCTGGATCAATAGGCTACAGGCCACCTCACTCCCAGGTCTAAATGACTCCATAGACATGGTGTCATTTCTATAGGTTAAGTAGGTTACTTTATTATTTTGTTCATTTCTTGATATTTTCTTTATTTTCTCTATTTTATTATTTTTTCTTTATTATTCTCTGCTCAACATTAATTTAGTATGTTTGACTTATTGATTTGACTCGTTTTCTTATGTTGTTACAGTATATTCTTGGTTTGAGTTTTTTGAGTTGATATATATATATACACACACACATTATGTATTAGTTTGATACATTATTTTGGAAGTAATATTGTATATTCATTTGACATAATGATTTGTTTCTAGACATAGCCTACTATTTTATAGATTGTATCTCTACTGACCCCTTTTGGCTAAGTTATATATTGTTCCATTCTTTCAGCACCAGCTGTCACTCATTGCAATTACTCTCCCAGAGCTCTGGACTCTTCATATTCGTCAGTGTTTGGTCTTTGTTCTTTATACCCTGATGAAGGCCCTATGTAGGCCGAAACATGCTGGACTTTTTATATTCTAAATAATGTGAGCGATACAATAAAGGCTTTTTAATTTTGTAGAGCTGCCTTGGACTACAACTTCTTCTAATTATTACGGACCCTACCCCGGATTTAGTCCAAAGAGCACCTACAACATAACACAAAACCAAGAACGCCGTAGTCCTCTCCATATCCTCTTTTGACATAAGTCACGATGTTGAACACTATCTTTTTCATTGTAAAGAGAGGTAAAAGAGAGGCAGAGGGTGGGATATCATTCAAGTGTCACAAACCAAATGCAGCGGCCACATTTCCTTCAGTTGAAACTGAGGAGTTGAGTTTGCCACAAGGAAAGCCAGAAAGATCACGCTGTAGACAGTCAGCGATTGGTGAGTTATTATATATATTATACAATATTTTAATTCAAAGGCTAGTACTGCATAGCCTACTAATTCAATTGGTTGGTGGTATATGGTTGGTTTGTGTGATGTTGTAGCCTGTAAATCATTTGTTCATAGTTATCCTGTATAATAGATAGTATTTAAACCTATGACGGTTACATTACATTACAGGCATTTAGTAGACACTCTTTTCCAGAGCGACTTACAGAACTTTTTAGCATTTCCTGTACATATATTATCCAATTATACAGCTGGATATATACTGAAGCAATTCAGGTTAAGTACCTTGCTCAAGGGTACAACGGCAGTGTCCTACCTGGGAGTTGAACCTGCAACCTTTCAGTTACAAGGCCAGTTCCTTAAAGGTTGTATCAGCGATTTTGGGTCAAAACATAAATGATCACATTCATCTGATTTTTCCTCACGATCCGCTAGCTGCCCGCCCCATAAGCAGGCCGTCAAAAAACCGCGTCTCTGTAGGCAGCCTATGCTCCGAGATCGTACACAAAAACAAATGGTACTACCAACCACTCAAAACCAAAATAAACAGTATTCCAACCAATCACCGACAAAGGGTGGGTGATACTAATACGCTAATACTCTTATCTCGCTGAAATCTTGACGGATTTACAAACGGTTTGGTTTCTTACAAACGTTATTAACGTGGTTATAATTCTGGATGCTTGAACACTATTTTTTAAAACATAACATAATTGGCTCTGAGCTGGAGCTGGCTCTGTTTGTTTGGGATTTCGCTTCAGAAGTGACGTCACCCAAAATCGCTGATACAACCTTTAACCATTATACTACACTGCCGCCCCTATAGCTGATATCGTCGCGTTAACAGCTAAGCCTCGCGTATGTTGACTCGCCCCGGGCCGCGCCCACCCTTTGAGAGGGCCCTAGCAATAACCTATTGAACTCTATGAAAAAATAAGTCAGGAGAAGAAACCCTTAAAGTGATCCATCCATATCTACTGCATATCTTGCAGCAGTGATGGTTTGAGGCTTGTTTGATACCTCAGACCCTTGATGACTTATGGTGTACCTTGATGTATTCCATACTGTTCCAGCATAATTTACAGCTAAATCTAGTCCCACCCCCCAATTCCCAGAGATCCATTCAAATGCAGAGACGTTATAGTATCACTTGTAAGAGTACCAGAAAATAAGATAGTCTTTTGATGTTGTTGGGTCACAGACATCAGGAAGTCATGGCATGCAAAGGATATGCGACCAAATATAAAAAATTTAAAGGCACAGTCAACTTACTGTATGTAAACGTCTGACCCACTGGAATTGTGATAGTGAATTAAGTGTGAAATAATCTGTCTGTAAACAATAGTTGGAAAAATTACTTGTATCATGCACAAAGTAGATGTCCCAACTGACTTGCCAACACTACAGTTTAATAACATGAAATCTGTGGAGTCGTTAAAAATGAGTTTTAATGACTTCAACCTAAGTGTATGTAAACTTCCTACTTCAACTGTAAATTGGCCGCAAACAGGATGAGTGCAATGTATCTTTCGTCCCTGCCGCGTGGGACGAAAAATACACTGAATCGGGACGAAAGAAGCACCTGACGAAAAGTGTGCTTTAGCGGTCTTATCTCCGTCTTGTTTTTTATGCTCATTCCTTTCAGCAAATGTACCATCAGCCAAAATGCCATGTTAGTCAATGAATAATGCTATACGTTTAAAATCCATAAAAATCAACCATGCGTCGAGAATAATGTTCCATAATTCATACAATTTTGCCTCGCAACGTTAAAGGGTCTGAAATGGATGATTTAATAGCAACTCACCTTTACTAAAAGCTACTAGACATCATTTATTGATGCTTATACCACGGCATTATTGAATATTTGGTTTTGATTGGGTCAATACGCCTTCCAAGATTGTGCATTCATTTTCACCACTGCCTTTTAACAGTCCTGAAATCAATGCACTACAAGACCCAACATTCTAAAGCATTTAGAAGGCCTCATGACTCTAATTAAATTTGAAATCACCCAATCAGGTGAGCAAAAGGGAAGACCTTGTTTTTTAATATTTAAAAGATCAACATTAGAAAGCAGTTAGAAGGCAGTTAAACCGCAGTTTTTGAGGTGCTCAAAAGGGGAGACAGAAAGGCTGTACACTCCGTCCCGTGCCGTGCACTTAGTGTGCCCACTCCTGGCAGAAGAGGCACCGGATGCAGGACTCCCCAGGCACAGACGAGTCAAAGTCCTCCCCGCACACCATGCACTCCACGTTGTCTCCTGATCCGTGACCGTGATGGTAGGTCTGCAGCATTTTCACCCTTCTTATGATTTTTCTTAGTTTTATTCTTAAATTTTCCCATGCCCTTCACAACACTTCATTTGGCTGTTTTTTTTTTCCTTTTCCTCCTCTAGGGCATGCTTGACTGGGGTGCCCATAAGGATGGCGGCAGTTCGCCGCCTTCGCCGGGCCCCCCCAATTCTTGGGCCAGCCTTTGGGAAAGGACGGACTGCCACAGTGATGGTGGGGGCAGGACGGTCCGTCACAAAGGCAGGAGAGAAGTCCACGTGTTTAAAGATATGTGGGTCCAGCGGCCAGATGCCGGCGCAGCGAAACCTGGACATGTTTGCACGGGTTGCAGCGGCTGGGGCAGCTGTCGCGACGATGCTGGGGAGGCCGTAGATTGTGATGGTCTTCCCCGGGTGCATGTTGAGCCAGCAGTCCATGGTGCAGCTGATGTACGTACCTTTTCAGCGGGCTATAGACACATCGGTCCAGGGGCTGCAGTTTGTGGCGGCAGTGAGGGGGGAATGACAGAACGACAATGCCATTTGCCCTGCAGAACTCAATGCCTTGGAGTGACAGGTGGGAGGAGTGATTGTCCAACAACAGGAGTGGGGACTCCTTGGAGACATTGGAGTGCTTTTTGAAGTGATGGAGAAACGCAACAAAATCCCCCTCCTGCATCCACCCACTGCCGTTCGCAGTGCCCATGCAGCCCCTGGGACCATCATGCACAAAATGGTCAAAAAATTTCTTCCTGGGAAAGATGAAATGAGGGGGGACGCAGTTTACAAGGGCATTTACGGCCATTGCCAGAGTCACCATCCTCTCCGCTGAGGTCAGGGCCCCCACCTACGTCTTCCCTTTGGCAGAGATTATTCTATCTGGAGTCTGAACCGTGAACGTACTTGGTCTCATCCATGTTCCAGATCGCCTCCGGCTGGAACCCATAACAGCCCATGAGGCAGGTGAGGTTGCCAAAAAAATTGGGCCACATTGGTGGGGTTGAAGCTCGTCGCCCGTGACAAACTTGTGGCTTGAGACCGGAGGACTGACAGAGGGGGGTTCCGCTCCATAAAGGAACTGAACCAGTCCTTCCCGGCCATTTTTTTGGTGTTCCACGCTGCTAGGTGCGCGCAGTCATATTTCTGGGCCAGCTGCCATGCAAATCTGCACACCTGGAAAATATGAATTATGAACTTAAATATATTTTTAATTATATTATAAATTATAGAATTTTTATTTTTTATTTTTATTAACTTAAAAATTCTAATCTAATAAATGATGTTATTTATTATGAACAGGAGCACTATTTTACCCTCACCTATCAATGGAGCTGCCCTAACAATGCAGCTCTGTAGTGCTTATCCAGAGTCTGTCCTTAAAGATGGGTGAGGTGAGGGTAAGAGAGTGCTCCTGTTCATAATAAAATAATTTATTAGATAAGAATTTTTATATTATATCCTAATATGTATTTATAATTATATTTAACTTATTTAACTTACTATTAACTTATTTATTTTCTCAATTCATTTTTGCCATAGGCTTATCTAATGTGACGTTGTCATCAAACAAATAACAAGAATCATAAATGGTAGACACCTCCCTAATAAAATACCAGGGTCAGTTTTTTGTATTTGGAACACAGTTCTCGTTTGTGTAGACCCCTAGCGGTAGCCTAGAAGACACAGACGACTCCACTTTACAAATCGGAAATACGTTGCTAGTTCCACGAGAATAGAGATTTTATCACCATAATCCGCATATCATAATCAGTAGGCCTACTTATTATTCTATCATCGAGCAAAATATCACTTTTCTATGTGCCACCATTGGCTTGTAATTCATGAAAGTAGCATGCTATGCTGCTACACTGTTATCTACAATGGACCCGACCACAGGTAAGATGGCAGACATTTAAACATATTTGGGAGTTAAAAGTTTTGATTTTATCACCAAAAAAATCACCAACTAGGTTGCACACATTCGGAAGCAGTTTTGGATCCGATTTCAACCAGCTTCATATGCACAATCTGGGGTTATAAAGCTTTAAACAGAACAGTGCAAAACAGGCGGAAATTGTCCCAATTTTGCTTCTGCACAAAAGAGGTTAAGTGATTTAAATAATGTCGCAAAAGAATACATTGTAAGCTGTTGTGGGGCAACAGAAACACTGAGCGGGGCAAAACAAACAAAGTGTGTCTTTCGTCCCGCTCGCCTCTCGCTTGCATTCAACTTGGCTAGCAGCTAAGCCTCACATGAAACCTATGCTGTCCTTTAGTCAACAGTTGTGTTAAGAAAATTATGCATGTTTGGAAAATTCAAAACGTAAACACACTTATATAACTGAAAAACACTTTCGGTTTTGATATTTTACTTACAGCTGTCAAAAATAATGATTCTTCTGGCACTCCGCTAAAACGAGACGCACGTCACTAGTTTTTCACAGAGTGAGAGGGTTACACGTGTCACATACTGACTTATCTAAAGCATTCGGGCTTCCATAGTTTTCACGGAAATCGATGTTTATCTTTCGTCCCGTGTATCTTTTGACCCGGTTTACCCCTACCTATAATGAATAGTAGCTAGGTTGGTAATTGGTATTATTGATAACGTTGCTCTATTCGGCGGCTAGTTCTTGGAAAAAGGGCATGCTAGCTAACATTACATGTCGTATAGGTCGCGTTAGCTCAAACTGGCTACGCGGCTATAAGTTACCAAAGCGTAGCTACCAGCTGTTGCCAGATAATGTCTGGTTCAGACTAATGCTACACAAACTCAGCGTTGTGCAAGAGAAAAGATTTTGTTGTTTTACCTGGAATTTTGGATGACATTTTTACTGTAAAATACCAATCTGTAATCCTGAAATTGTATCTAGCAGCCTTCTTTGAGCTACGCAAACAGCTTTTCTTTTCCAATGACATTTGTGAAAGACAAACCAGAGGAAAGCACAGCTCGAATAAGAAAGTTGTTTACTGTTGTTGCCTGCTATAGCGTCCCAAGTACACAACTTTCTTGTTTGATTTGTGCTCTCACAAATGTCATCGTTAAAGAAAACCGGTTTGCGCAGCTGGAAGCGTCCACATTCCCGTATTTCCCTGAGGCATGTTTTCGGCCCTGAAGGTTAGATAACGTTAGCTAATGTTAGTTTATCTGTAATTATCAGGCAACTCAAAAACACCAGCCATATTTAACGTTAACGCTAGCTAGTTAAAAGTAACAAGAGTAACATGAAACTTGTGCTAAATTTAATAGATAACATTAGCTATAACATAGTCAGTTTACCAGATAGCTAGTGTTAGCGAACTCCAAATACCAACGTTATCATTTGATCGGTAACTCCAATTTAACAGATACTCCGTGCAATGTAACGTTACGTAAATGCCAGTTCAGACCAACATCTACAGAGAATTAACATATACATTAACAGATTTGGTAATTTGACATTATGCAATAACAGCTCGAAAACGCGACCGCTGTGGGATTCTGTTGCTGAAGGTGCACTATGGAGAACGACAAATCGCTGCAGTCGGTCTGTAAGATCGCACATTGATCTTACATTGCCTATCCTACAAGTTGAATGCAGGATGTTTTAAAACAAGCAACCGATATTTATTAATGTAAACTTCTACTTATTATTATTTGTTATTTTGAATGAGCCAAAAAAAATAAATGAATAAAAATAAAGACAAATAAATAGAACAAAGAGAGAATCCTTAGCTTGTTCAGTAGCCTAGTCGTAGGCATCGCAGTCCACCCCTATGCTGACAGAAATGTTTTAACCCAAGTGCTGCACAGCCAATAGGACATTATGGCACTCACACGTTAAAAATGGACAACTGGCCAAACAGGTCAAAAACACGTGAAACTGACGTCTGGAAAATAGGCTGTGTCCGAATGAGCACTCTTCCACACTATTGAGTAGCCTTGGTGAGTAGATAGGACGAGAAAGTTGTTGAGTATGCAAAAATATTTCAAATTGCAGTATACTTGAAACACCCGGATGACACACTTACTTCCGGTGTTTCACAATCATTCGGGCGGTGTCAGAATCAGCACTCTTCCACACTTTTGATTAGCCTTGGTGAGTAGATAGGACAAGGACAAGAAAGTCGTAGAGTATGCAAAATGTTTTAAAATTACAGTATACTTCAAACACCCGGATGACACACTTACTTCTGGGGTTTCGCCGAGTACATTCAGGAGCACACTTTTCAAGAAGTATACGAACATTTTGGTCACATAAATATGACGTGAAGCTTTGTTTTTTTTTAAATTAGGCGCAGCTTCGCTGACGTTTTCCTTGAAATATAACAAAAACACGTGACATGGCAGCGCAAGAGTGGGGCACAGGGTTGCCAGATCTTGCCAGACTTTCCAGCCAAATGGCGACTCAACTAGCCTAAAATATATTTTTAACCGAAACCAATGTATTTGAAATAGAAATAATCATATTTTTACTTTTTAACATAAGTGCGTGCCTTGCGACTTTGAAAGTATCCTGATTTAGCTGTAAAACCGCGGATATGGCAGCAGTGGTGGGAAGTCTAAGGACCTGCTTGCGACACTTCGACAGTGTAGTTGGAAAATAGTATGGCGGATATTTTTGCAGACTGCTAAACAGTGCACATTAAATAGCACACTTCGGCCAGTGCACTGTATGCAGGAGACAGGGCGCAGTAGATAAGGCTCTGATACGGACACAGCCACTGATATGCGGGAGCACACTTTTCAAGAAGTACACAAACATTTTGCTCACATAAATATGACTTGAGGCTTCATTTTTTTTAAAATTACCTTGCCCTTCAAATATAACAAAAAACAACAGGTAACATGGCAGTGCAAGCCAGGGTGGAGCGTGGGGTTGCCAGATCTTGCAAGACTTTCTAGACAAATGGCGACTCAAAACTATCCCAAAATATATTTTTAACCGAAACCAACAGTGCACATTAAACAGCACACTTCTGCCAGTGCACTGTACACAGGAGATAGGGCGCTGTAGATAGGGCTCTGATTCGGACACAGCCATAGACCGTGGTCTGGAATTACGCGTCGTCTACGTGTTGTCAACGTGTGAAAAATCAACACGTAGACAACGTGTGATTACAGACGTAATGTTCACGTGTTTTTGACCCGTTTGACTTTCCATAAAAACTTATCGTGTCAACACGTAAATTTTTGACGTTTTGGCACCGTTGGCCTTCCATAGTAGGCCAATGTGTGGCCCAAAACGATTTAGCCTAAGCCATTAAAAACTGTTCTGAATAAGCCTTTAGAATTGCTAACAAGTCAATGCAAATAAACCAGTTAAAAATTTAAGGTGGAACAGAAATTACGAATAAGAAGCTGCAGATAAGAAACTAACTTCAGATCGTTGAACGTTTCTGTAACATTTTTTGCCGTTTGAGACACAGCCCAAATTGTTGTTACGAGCAAGCAAGCCGTTCAAACCGTGATTCCCATATCTGACGTGAATGCAGCATAACAAACAGTTGAAACAATGACGCCACTATAGCGACCATAAACACAACTATGATTAGGGTATTAGATATCCATGACAACATTAAGAATTAAGTTAAGTAACTTAAAACGAAATATTTTCTCTATGAACACGTGGAAAACGTTTCACGTCATTCACGCGCAGCCACGTGTACATTCATTGTTAATTCCGGGTGCGTACTATAGCCTAGTTAAAATTACCCTAGCTCTCAATGTCGACATGAAGTTTAAATGAGTTGTAGCCTAACTAACATTAAGTAAATAACCAAATCGAAACGTCTTTACCATCTTAATTCATCAAATGCTGCAAACATCATGCACATTTTCCTACTCAATTTATTTAATCTGCAACACGTGCTTATCGTCCATGTTGCTCCTCGCGCCACAGATAGGCTATTTTATTAAATTTCCATCTTCACTTACCTTCAGTGATTTTTTCACCGCCAAACTGGTTTCCAGGTTGTTTTCCATCTCGATATCTTCACTGGCCACTGTGATCTTTACTGGCATTTTCACTCATATGAGTTTTCCCACAGACGGAAAGATGTTAATACACGCCTGGAACACAGACGTCACGTGGCTCGAAAGGAAAGAAACATGTCACCTCACTCCCGAAGTCGTGAAATACGGATAGCGAGACTAACCAAAAAGTTCGATGGCATCGGCTGTGTCTCAAATTACATAGGCCGTGGGTGGCCTCAGAAATCTGACGTAACGCACAGCGAAAACCTTTGCCCAAATATGGATTTCCGGATCAAAGCGATTTTCTCTATGGAGAAAATTAATGGGAGTTTCACGTAATCGCCCCTGTCACAGTCAGTGATTTAAGCTGCCGTTTAAAACTTGGACGTTTTTATCCGGAAACATTTCTCTCTTAAATGGCACTGGATCCACTGAATTTTGATGTCGCTTTCTAGCCGAATTAATTATTCGGCTAGCACAAGCTAACACTGCTGCCCATAGAAAAAAAAAAACACTGCTGCGCATGTTATATGCGTCACAGCTAGCGGTTCTGAGGACTTTGTTGAGTCAAGTTTGTGCTAGCTAGCGAACTTTTGTGTAACACGGCAGTGTAAATGTGTAACCTAGTATGTAGTACTTCCATACAACGTTATAGCATTTAACAGAAACGGATATATATTAAAGCGATATGGCGAACCTGTGGTAGGTAGGCCTATATATCGTGAATATTGGCAAGGCTATGGGATGTAGCTATGGCAGGACGTGAAGTGAGGTGCTAGCAAGCCCAATAACAGCCGTCTCAGTATTCATCATGATACCACAGGTTATTACGTTATGAATAAAATAATTGAACTGGCCTAATAGCGTTGTCATCATTAAAAGTAACGTTGTTGGGCTATAAAAGCAACTAGGCTACAGGTGAGCACGATCAAACTACACATCATGTGATGTGAACCACCTAATAATGTAAACTCCTCAAAAAAAGTTCGGAAACGTTATTTCGGTCGATTATTCCTCCCCTTTAATAATACCAATTGGTATTGTATTTTATATCGTTGGAAAGCCTGATTAGTCACCTTTACAACGAGGTACAACTTGTAAGGATCATGCATTCGTGGAATGAGCAAGAGCAACACAGCTAACCGTGTGGGTAGTGGCCCAAAAAAAAGTGCCAAAATCCCCTGCAATATTCTTCTGTTGGTATTCACTCTCGTTTTGAGCTTCAAGTGCTGGCTGGTGTATGCCAGTCACAGGTGTGTGACTGGCACCTGATTGGCACCTAATTGACAGCACTTGTGTGCATGGGTCCAGCAACTTTGTTGAGTTTGTGTGTGCTCCAAGCATAAACATGCCACGTTTGTCCCTTCAGGATAAGGCCCGTGCAATAGGGCAAGTGGAAGCTGGTGTTCCGGTACGCAGAGTGGCAGCATTATTTGGTGTCAGCCCTGGTACCATTTCAAAACTTAGGACCAAGTTCCGTGAGACTGGTGAAGTCAAAGACAGACCATGAAGTGGCTGTCCCAGGAAGACAACACCCCAAGAAGACCGGTTCCTCACCCTTGCTTCACTGAGGAACCGTAGGCTTTCTTCCAGAGATTTACAGACAAGATTTGCACAACGGTACCACAGACAGATCTCTGATCAGACGGTGAGGAACAGACTGCACATGGCCGGTCTTCGTGCTTATAAGGCTGCCAGGAAGCCTGCAATGACTGCCCTTCACCGTCAGGCCTGTTTGCGCTGGTGTCGACAGCACCGACAGTGGAACCTAAGAATGTGGGGCAACGTCATGTTCAGTGATGAATCAAGGTTCTGTCTGCGGAAGCTGGATGGCAGGATCAAAGTATAGAGACGGCGTGGAGAACGCTATGCAGATTGCTGCACAGATCACGTGACACCTTTCAATGGGGGCAGTGTCATGGTGTGGGGCGGTATCTCTCTCACAGGCAAAACATAACTTGTCATCATTGAAGGCAATCTCAATGCAGTGAGATATCGGAATGAGATTCTGGAGCCAGTGGCGATCCCATATCTCCAGAATCTGGGACCTAACTCCATCCTCCAGGATGACAACGCTCGCCCCCACAGAGCCAGGATCATCACAGAGTACCTCCAGAATTTGGGAGTGGAGAGGATGGAATGGCCTGCCGTGAGTCCAGACCTCAACCCAATTGAACACCTGTGGGATCAGCTTGGGCGTGCTGTACTTGCCAGAGTGACCAACGCAACCATGTTGGCTGACTTGCGGCAAATCCTGGTTGAGGAATGGGATGCCATCCCACAGCAGTGTGTGACCAGGCTGGTGACCAGCATGAGGAGGAGGTGCCAAGCTGTTGTGACTGCGTATGGATCTTCCACACGCTACTGAGGTCCCTGACAGTGTAAAATGAATAAAGTGTAAAAATGGCCAATATGTGTTGTTTTTTCCTTATTACTGTGGGAGAGTGCAATCATCCAATCCACCAAGCAACTCAAAACGAGAGTGAATACCAACAGAAGAATATTGCAGGGGATTTTGGCACATTTTTTTGGGCCACTACCCACACGGTTAGCTGTGTTGCTCATTCCACGAATGCATGATCCTTACAAGTTGTACCTCATTGTAAAGGTGACTAATCAGGCTTTCCAGCGATATAAAATACAATACCAATTGGTATTATTAAAGGGGAGGAATAATCGACCGAAATAACGTTTCCGAACTTTTTTTGAGGAGTTTATATTGGCTAGTTGTCTCCGTAGGTTACGCGATTGAACATGAACGCATAATTTATTTCCCTTAGGCCTCACGCAGAAGAATTTGAATTTTAAATTTAGGCATTTGGCTGACTGGAATCCTTCAAGTTTCACACTCGCCAGATCAGATGCATTTGCAAGCTAGCTCTGTCCATATAACGCAAGTTAACGTTACACAACCACTTCGTGCAGGATTGCTAACTGGCTGTTACTAGCTAGCTTAGACAGACAAATGATCTGTTAAACTAGCTGCTTTTAGGACCTAGCTTGTTGTAGCAGCTGGCTAGTAACGTTAGCTAGGTTTAGGAAAAAATCTTTATTTCCCAAGTTACCCCTATGAGGGCCCCTTGGGAAAGAAAAGTTTGCACTGGCCATTCAGTGTACTGCAGCC
Source organism: Synaphobranchus kaupii (assembly GCA_029718625.1). NCBI lineage: Eukaryota > Metazoa > Chordata > Actinopteri > Anguilliformes > Synaphobranchidae > Synaphobranchus > Synaphobranchus kaupii. Next base: position 79,747,216 of record CM056379.1, read on the forward strand.
TTTAAGTAGGAAGAATTTGGTCCCTCTTGTGTTGATGTTTTACCAGCGTTTGTTTAATCCGCCTGGGAATATGGTGTTGAGTTTTCTAATCCAATGTCTTTCTGTCCTACGTATGTCCTCCTGTGTCCAGTTAATGTTTGAATGGAGGCCCGATATTTCTACTGCTTCAAGTCCATGGTGTAGGAAATGAGCCACTATGTGTGTGTCTGTTTTCCTATGATTTCTTATGTTATATATGTGTTGTTCTTAAATAGTTCTGTGGTTGTGCCACATAAGAAGATCAACTTCTAAAGTGTAACGGTCTAGGCTAACTAGCTAACGTGTAACATGTAAAAGCCCAGGCCAAACAGAAACATTAAACTAGCTAGCTAACGAGTGGTATCGTTAGTTTAAATTGACCACAACACGTAGGCTACAGTGAGAAATGTTAAATGAAAAGTAGGCTATAAAACTTTAACGTGCCTAGCAACCAATCGATAGAGAGATAATTTTAGATAAGCCTATTCAATTAACGTTAGATCTGTTAATCAAGCTTATACGAACGGCATTTATCCTCAGCACCACAGCGGCTATGTAGCCTATTTTTTTCAACAATATTAAAGGGTGCGCTGGCATTTTCTGTTTTGATAAAGACAACCTATTGTTTCTCACTATATTCTCTCCCTTTTAGTGTTGTGAACAGCACATTTGCTCACTGTTTGCGAAGATTACACGGTAACTTACTTTCCTTCCACCACAAACCAAGAGACAGGCTGCCCCTCAAAACTGTAAGTGGGCATGGGCATCATTATTTTCTACTACCTATACCTGCACTTTTATGAGGGATATTACCTATTTTAAATAAATCTACACTTTTTATATAATCACATACAGTAGCCTACATTAAGGACTTTTCACACTTGTTATTTCAACAGCACATGCTTCATCCACAGAGCTATCATCAGCAAGCACATTGCCTCAAAATTTCATAGCATTCTTTTAAGTAAAGTTAATCTCAACAATAAACGTTTTCAACGTACAAAAATACCAAGTTGCCAAAATATCAAAATGAGGCCAAGTTACAACAAACAATATTGCCTATTAATTACACTAGCTCTATTCCAAAACAATGCTACCGAATCTTTCTTAAATTATTTAATGTAACTTGGCCTCATGTTTTTCCATCTTACCATCATGTGCCATGTCAAAAGTGTCAAATGCCAATCATTTATAGTGGAAATAATCTGCAATTCAGATGTGTTATACTTAGAAATGTAAAATATTACTTGACTATATGTTTGAACAATTGTCTGCTTCCAGTGCTTTGGGTCTATGAGAAGCACATCATGAATAAAATGCATTATTATTAGGGGACCGAGCAGCTGTGTTCCTCTATGCGGCAGCATTTGACATTTAAAGCACAACTGAACTTTGCTAGAACTTTGGGTTGTGTAGTTACCTGGCCATGATATGAGTCCAAATGGTGGCAAAATATGTTCGTTAGTTGCTCTGTGCTCCCCTGGGGTGATAATCCAGAATACGGTTATTTGTCGCTCTCCATTAGGGCAGCTAAAACAGTCTCAAAATGACACTTCTAGTACATATACGAACGTGAACGAAGTGGATTCTGTCAATACAAACAATAACCAGAGTTCAATAGGAAAATTTGTCAGGAGAAACAACTCAAATATTGATGCCCGAAAATGGGGGGGGGGGGGGGCAATGTACAAAAGGTTCTATAATTTATAAACGGTTCATCCGATATGGATGAAAATACCCTCAAATTAAGGCTGACAGTCTGCACTTTAACATATATCATTGTATCCTTTCAAACTAGTGCTAGAGTACAGAACCAAAATAACAAAAAATGTGTCACTGTCCAATGAATTATGGTGCTCACTGTATTTCGCCACCATTTGGACTCATATCACAGCCAGGTAATTACACAACCCAAAGTTATACCAAAGTTCAGTTGTGCTTGAATGCCTGAATGCCACATTCTCTTCAGATGGTAAGATGAAAAAACACAAGGCCAAACTCTCTGTGCTGTATAGGTATGGAGCATGCCCCGATAAGCCGTAACTTATAGTATATAAAAGAATGTAATAGTTTGGTGCTTAAGTATATTTTTGTTTTATGACACAGCTGTCACAACCTCTGCCTTAGTTTTAAAACTAAGATACCCACTTAGTTATGACATCATTATGGCATAATCAATTTAAGTCTAAACTACAGCACTCTACAGCACTTTATGCCTACTGTAATTTTTTACTTATAAATTAAATAAATTTATCTTGTAGTAGGCTACAGAATCATGAACTACCTTTGTTCTCTTGGAAGAGCTAACCCAGGGGCAACTCTTCACAAAATGTTGTGTGAGGTGGCATCTAATCAAGTGTTGAGGACCTACACATTGAAGGGGAAAAACTGGCCTTCCAAGACATCAGGAATTGGCATGTGATAATAGGCAAGTTTAGCTTACATTGGTGACTTTACATTTGATCTTTCTTGAAAGGGTCATACAATTGTGAGTGTTGCACATTTATTCATTTCCTTTTGCCTAAAATAGGATACCAACACTGTGTCCTAAAACTCATGAATTTTTACCTAAATTATACAGTACTGTGCAAAAGTCTTAGGCACCGTAGATTCTTTATATGATTTTTTTTCTTGTCTTGTCTTCTGCATTAGTGTGTCAGTAGAAAATAGCAAATTTTAGATTTCCAAACATTAATTTTCCAAAAAAAATTAATTGAGCAAAATTAAGAACAAATAGTTCTGCAATAGATGGTATGGCCTCCACAGAGCCCTGATCTCAACATCATTGAGGCTGTCTAGGATTAACTGGACAGACGGAAGCAATCGAGACAGCCAAAGTCTGCAGAAGACTGTGGCATGTTCTCCAAGATGCTTGGAACAACCTACCAGCTGATTTTCTTATAAAAGTGCACAAACGTGTACCTAAGAGAATTGATGCAGTTCTAAAGGCAAAGGGTGGTCACAGCAAATATTGATTTTATTTAGGTTTTTTTTAAAGCGGTGCAGCCGCTTCTATACGTGACATGTGTGTCCGTCCGTCCTTCCGTCCGTCCGTCCGTTCGTAGCATGAGATTTAAACCAATCAGGAGTCGCCTATGCGTCACATGCCCGGCAATACAATAGTAGCTTGAGAAAAGCATGCCCAGCTTCAGACAGCTCTATCTAAAAAAATATACATGTCACAGCTTAGATATTCACACCGTAGGAATCCTGGGAACCAGATACACATCTGTATATAATATGTCTTGTGTAGCTTAAAAACTGTAGTCGTGGTCATAAGTTAGAAAATGGGTTTGAAATTGAAATTACCAGCTGCCGCTAGAGTGGAGTTTAGAACATTTGTGTGAATGGGGAGCATGGTTTTCAAACAACACTGAATATTTTACAAACTAAAAATGTCACAGCTTAAATATTTACACTGTAGGAATCCTGGGAACCACATGAACATTTTGATACATATTATGTCTGTGTACCATAAAAACGTGTATTTTTTTTAAATAAAAAAATGTTTGCGGATCCTGTTTTTAACGTCCGTTTCGAACCTTTACCGTCATCTCACCACAAAGGTATATATGTGCCCGGAAAGACAAGAACCACAGCTTTCCGCCAATGTAATTCAATAGACCGTATCTCTAAATTTTACGGAAGCATTCATGGATGTATTCACCAGTAAAGCAGGTGGTCTGATTAGGTCTGCTGAATAAAGTTAGCTAGCTAGCTAGTTAAAAGTCACTCGGTAGCTACGTCAGTACGGCGGTGACTGAGTAATAATTTACAATCAAAATTTTTTTAAAACTTATGAAAAGTTGGTCTTTATTTCAACATTACACTAATACATCAATATAACTTACCTAAGTAATAAATAAATTAATAAAGATATAAAGCTGATGGTACACGGGCAATACCATACCATAGCTATGCTGATGATACTCAACTCTTCCTCTCTTTCCCTCCCTCTACCCCACAGGTTAAGGAGAGGATATCTGCTTGTCTGACTGACATCTCTGAGTGGATGGCTACCCATCACCTGAAGCTCAACCTTGACAAGACAGAGCTCCTCTTCATGCCGTACAAGACCTCCCCACTACATGACCTCTCCATCACCGTTGACGGGACCGTGGTGGCTGCCTCCCGCTCTGCAAGGAACCTGGGGGTGGTCCTGGACGACCGGCTGGACTTCAAAGAGCACATCAGGGCGACGGCACGGTCCTGCAGGTTCCTCCTGTACAACATCAGGAGGATTCGACCGTACCTGACCACCTACTCCACCCAGCTTCTTGTCCAGACCATGGTCACCTCACGCCTGGACTACTGCAACTCCCTGCTTGCAAGCCTACCGGCCTGCACCATTCTGCCTCTTCAACTGATCCAGAATGCAGCTGCCCGGCTTGTGTTCAACCTCCCGAAATTTTCCCATATAACCCCCCTGCTGAGGTCACTCCACTGGCTGCCAGTTGCAGCCAGGATCAGGTTCAAAGTTCTAACCCTGGCCTACACTGCAGCCAATAGGACAGGCCCCGCCTACCTGCAGGACTTAATCCAGAACTATGTTCCTGCTCGACCACTTCGCTCTTCTACAGCAGGGCGACTCGCACTTCCCGCCCTCCGTGTCAACAGCTCTCACTCGTCCTGACTGCGGAGTTTTTCCACCTTAGCTCCTCAGTGGTGGAATGAACTTCCCATTCCCCTACGTTCTACTCGAACCCTGCCTGCATTCCGTCGAGGCCTGAAGACATACCTCTTCAGACTCCACCTTGACTGATATTTTAACCTAGGAATATCAGTTCCCTGTGTTTTCCTGTCTGTTTGTTATAGTTTATAATAGTATTTAGAATAGAAGTGTAGTATAGCTGATTTACCCACAGCTTACTGTGAACTACAGTCAACGTTCATTACTAGGGATAGCTGCTACATTATGGGAAGGATGTGCTTTGTCTTGTCTGTTCTGTTGTGATCTTGATGATGTCTCTGTATGCACTTATTGTACGTCGCTTTGGATAAAAGCGTCTGCTAAATGAATGTAATGTAATGTAATATTTTCAGGCAATATTGCCAGCAATGGGTATGGGCCACTGTAGCAATGGGAAATGGGGCAATAACTGAAAAAAGAATGTTTGCGGATCCTGTTTTTAACGTCCGTTTCGAACCTTTACCGTCATCTCACCACAAAGGTATATATGTGCCCGGAAAGACAAGAACCACAGCTTTCCGCCAATGTAATTCAATAGACCGTATCTCTAAATTTTACGGAAGCATTCATGGATGTATTCACCAGTAAAGCAGGTGGTCTGCTGAATAAAGTTAGCTAGCTAGTTAAAAGTCACTCGGTTCGTCAGTACGGCGGTGACTGAGTAATAATACCAATTATTTACAATCAAAATAATAAAAAAACTTATGAAAAGTTGGTCTTTATTTCAACATTACACTAATACATCAATATAACTTACCTGAGTATTTAAATACATTAATAAAGTTATAAGAGATCAGCATCCCTTCGGTTTCCTCGCACCACTTGGCAGCCATTGTTGAAATTTATTTTTGGAAGACTCAGGTGTCATGTGACCCAAACTCTCATCTGTGATTGGATGGTAGCAAAATGTTGCTTGCCTCGATCAAGCTTGTTCAGATATTGATTTATCAATAGGAAAATTGCCAGCAATCATTTCCTGTCAATATTGCCGGTAATATTGCCTGAAAATATTGCCCGTGTACCATCAGCTTAAGAACTCAGAAATTCTATGCTAATTATTTGTTTTACATTCGTTATATTACTGTGTATGAGAAACACGTCATGCCACGTTGGAATATGTTATTATGAGGAACCTAAGACATTTAAATATTTATGTCATGTTGATGTGAATTATTGGTAATATTGTTATCATTATTATTATTAGTAGTAGTAGGCTAGTTTTTTTAGTTGTAGTAGTAGTAGTATACTATTGTTCTTGTTTAATTGTTGTGGTGGTAGGCTAATAAAAAAAATAAAAGCGTGACAGCTGTTGGCTGATACAAGCTGCGCCCAGATAACGATTCAGGAACACAACATTTCCTTCAGAGAAAAACCAAAAGGCAACTCTCCCGGAACGTTCTTATTGGGTTAGGAGAACGTTCCCATAACTATGCAATGTTCTAGTAACGTTAAAGGAACGTTCTGGGAACCACATATAATACCAGATGGGAACGTTCAAGATACGTTAAGAAAACTTTCCTGGAAAACGGCAAGGGAACGTTAATTTAAACCATATGGGAACGTACCCCTAACCTTGAAAAAACCTTCCCGGAACGTTCCCGGAACCAAAAATTGTTTGCTGGGCTATTACCGACCACTTTCACGGAAAAAACAGCAAAGCGTACACATATTTGCAATCGTAGGTAAAAATGGGATAGCCTACATATCGGTAACACCCTGTTCCTAGTTCTCTTTCTTTAACGGCAAATATGCAGGACGCCCGCCCGCCGTAGCATTATAGTGATGGGAAGTCCGGCTCTTTTCAAAGATTCGGCTCTTTTGGCTCGGCTCCCTTAGAAGAGCCGGCTCTTACGGCTCCCAAATGGCTCTTTTTATGCATTTTTTTTGTTACAAAAAAAAAGACACAGTTACTATTGTTTAACATTTTAATCAAACCTTTAAATGAACTGAACTGAACACAGAACCACAGCAAACAAATCAAATAAATAAACAACTGAACACAGAACCACAGCAAACAAATCAAATAAATAAACAACTGAACACAGAACCACAGCAATCAAATAAATAAAGGCCAAAGTCTTAACATTATGACACTTTAGATAAAAGTCTTTAGTGCAGGTTGGCATTCAGAAATACCAGATGCCTCAGCTTGGATGGGCTGATGCGATTTCTCCTCTCCGTGATTATTTGTACTGTTTTTGAGAAGACTCTCTCTGAGGGGACCGATGTTGCGACGATGCAGTCTTCCTACCATTACATTAACCAGGCGTGGGTAGACTGAAGCCTTGGCCTCCCACCAGTTCAGTGGGTCTTCTTCAGCTCTTTGGATGAGGGGCTCCTCAAGATAGGACCTCACCTCCAGTACAGCATCAGCTGTGGGATTTCTCCTTGCAGTGTCTCCTGTTGCTCTTTCGTCAAAGAGCCTCCACACAGCAGAAGCTTGTGGTTCCTGTGAACCTGCCCCTGCTCCAACTTCTTCCTCTTGGCCCTCTGATGGAGGAGCTGACAGGCTGCTGGGGTTGCATCTTGCTGCTGCTGCAGTTATTCTTTGAAGTGCCTCATCCATAGCTCTGTTGTCGCTAAATGCTAACTTTTTAAACCGTGGGTCCAGTGCAGTGGTTTCGGAAAGCACAGTGTTGTGTGAATGAACAAAGAGCGGTGGCCAGCTCCTTTACTTTATCCACTGTTACACTCCGTTGGTGGTGGGCTGTTACCCGCTGCAGACCCTTGCAGAGAGGAAGCATTTTGGAGGCTGTGACATAGCTGAAAAAGAGAAAACAGCAAATGTGAAAATTAGGCTTTGTTTGTTATGTGATACATTGCTGTTTTTACAATTAATAAATAATGTGTCTGTTATAAATAGTATTTTGCTATTTACTGCAATCTTTAAAGGGTAAGTTCGCTATTTTGGACCTTGGACCCTATTTGCGGTCCGTCTTCCATGAACCTGACCCATGAAGTCCATTTTTTCGCTGATCGGTCCAGTATTGAGTTCGGTACAGATTTCCTGTAGGCTCTCACTGGGCTACAATGGAAGTGAACGGGGCAATCAGAAATGTTATGGAAAAACAACGATAAATGTGCTTTCATAGCTCAGTGTGTATTCTTACGGTCTCAGTATGCTCTCCTGTGAAATGTAGGCTATCGCAAACGCAAACCGAACGTTGAAACAACAGTTCCATTTGAAACAGAACTATTTCTCCGACCGCACTACCTCGCACTGTAAACTTCCGCAGTCTAGCTACGTTGTAGAGGGGGGGGGGGAGTTTACTAGCTAGTAGCCTACAGCAGAAATATTTGTAACGCAGTTTTTGTAATCATCATTTGTAATAATTCATCACAGCAATGGTGCGCGAATGTGCAGTCCCCGGTTGTGGGAATAAAATGTCTGGACGCTCAAATACCAGTTTTCACAGGCTCCCGTTCTCTGACCCAGAAAGATTGAGACTTTGGCTGGTTGTCTTACGGATCGACATAAACACTCCAGTCAATCAACTCCGTTTGGCAGACTCGCGAGTTTGTGGAGCGCATTTCGACGCTACTGATTTCTGTAACCGCAAATCAGAAGCAAAACACTGGTTTCTAAAGAACACAGCTGTTCCTCGTGTCGGACCTGCAGCACTATCAAGCACCGGAGCGGAGGTAAGTTATATTTAGCTATAACGTTACTAACATTTGTATTTTTTTTGAGCGCGTCCTCTGACGCAGCACTCAATACTAACTAACAAAATCCGAGCTTGACATAAGTTGTTTTCTTGTAACAAAACTGTCGGAAACGTTCATCAACTATAACTTTTTACAATTCTATAATGTTTTATTTACAAATGCTTGACGCATGGTGTCCTGTCCAAAGTTCTCATCTATCACATATCTGTTGGCAGTCATAGTGTAATGGTAGCTAATCAATGGAGATGATCCAGTGTCATCCACGGATACATCCAGGTTTTCAATGGCATTCGGTAGCAACAGATCCCACTCCCTACAACACAAACTTTCCTCCTCTCTGGGCATCTGCTTGCACCTCTTGCAAGAACACCAAAAGTCCCCCGAAATTCTTGGTCTAGTCTCAGCAGCGACTTCGGATAACATTACCTGCGCAACTTCAGCCTCTCTCTCTTCTCTTGCTCTCTTATCATCCATCTCTTGTAGTTCCGTGTCCGTGTATTCTGGCTCAAATCTGTAGCCAGTAACGTCAAAGTCAAAATCGAATTCTTCGTCTTCGTAATCATTATAGTCATCCATCATCCAAGTTTTTTTGTGGAAATTGTAGCCTACGTTGCTGCAGGTAAACAAACGCAGACTGCTCAGCTAGATAGTTTCGTAAACGGCCGGCACACCTTCCCGCTCCCCTACCCCCGACACATAGTACTCCGCGAGTGCAGCGCAAACAAGCAACAGAGAAATGCTTACTTCCAAGCCATGCCAAGCACGTAAAAATGTTCGGATAGAGATACATTTCACAGGAGAGCATACTGAGACCGGTAACAATACACCCTGAGCTTCCCGTCTCATTTATTGTACATGAAAGCACATTTATCGAACATTTCTGATTGCCCCGTTCACTTCCATTGTAGCCCAGTGAGAGCCTACAGGAAATCTGTACCGAACTCAATACTGGACCGATCAGCGAAAAAATGGACTTCATGGGTCAGGTTCATGGAAGACGGACCGCAAATAGGGTCCAAGGTCTAAAATAGCGAACTTACTCTTTAAGTGTATAGTAGTAAAGTAAAAACAAAATTGTTCAAGGTACCTTTCTGCACTTATCTCCACAGTCACCTCCTCAAAGGGCTCCAGAACGGGGCAGACCTCTTTCACTGTCTCCCATTCCTCTTGACTTAGAGTATCAACAGGAGCGTTGATGACAGCCAGGGTGGAGATGATGGCATCTTTTGACTCGAGGATGCGTTTCAACATATAAAATGTTGAGTTCCACCTTGTAGCACACTCCTGTTTGGGCCTTAGCTCTGGCATCCCCATCTGGCGTTGCGTGTACTTCAGCTTCTCTGTGGCAACCGTGCTTCTGTGGAAAAACTACAATAGCCTTCACCTTGTCCACAGTTGGTTTCACCACCCTCAGCGCATCTTTAACCATCAGGTTTATTGTGTACGCAAGACATGGGTGGTGGGTCCACTGCAAAATTTTTATGGCTTTTGTTATGTTTGCTGCATTATCAGAAACACAGCACACCACTTTGTCGTCTACTTGCCACTCTTTTGCCACTCTTGGTAGCTCCTCTGCCAGGTTTTCTGCAGTATGTCTCTCGGCAAACTTAAAACAGTCAAGAAGGCAGGATGTCATTTTTCAATAAAGTGACAAGTGACGGACATGTATGAGCATGTCGTTCTGGATGTCCAGCAGTCAGTCTTGCCACAATGCACGCTCCGTGTTATATAGTCCTGGAATAATTGTTTGGGACAAGGTTTTTCTACTGGGGAGAACATACATGGGGTTTAAGGCCTGGACAAAAGTTTTAAATCCTTTGTCCTCCACAATGGAAAATGGCTGAAAGTCACTGGCTATCATTTTAGCCAGCTCCTCATCAACACTTATCCGTTTGGCTGGGGTCATTTGTTTTGGAATAAATGTGCTCATTTTGGTTTGAGTTGCAGAAGGACGTGCTATACCTGCAGTTTTCAGCAAGACAGTGGATGCTGCAGCAGAAGTACTTGGCTCAAAACAGGACACTTTTCCAGGGTCAGTGGATGGAGGAGAGAGAGCTTGCCCTCTCTCCTCCAGCTGCACGGTTGGGTGGGCGGTTCTTAGATATCTGTGCAGGTTTGTTGTTGACCCTGCTCTGAAGGATATTTTCAATTTACAAGTTCTGCACTCAGCTTTGCAGTCTCCAATGTCGTTGAAATGCAGCCAGATGCTGCTTCTTTTTCTGTTTTCGCTCATTTCTGAACTTTTTCCTGACGCGCTTGGATTTAAATCTGGCTCCCCCATCTTTCTGTCGCTCAGTGTGTACCTGGCCTGTACCACTAGACTCGCTGTCTTTGGAGACATAATGGTATGATCCTAGTCTGTCCTCGCATGTGATTGGCTGCATGGTGTGCCCATCAAAATAAAGTCCCGCCCCTGCCTGCATTGGATTCTCAGCAGAGCTGAGCAGGAGCAGCTGAAGATTCGGCTCTCTCCGACGGGAGTCGGCTCTTCTTGTTCGCTACAAAGAATCGGCTCTTAGAGCCGGCTCGTTCGTGAACGACACATCACTATAGCATTAGCCGGGGGGGTTCCTATTTCCGACCGCCCCTCGCGATTAGTGCCGCGGTCTTTATTTTTCTCTAATTTTCTGCAAGTGGAGCCACTATAAGCCATAAAGTAAGCACGCATTCAACTCTATGGTATTTTATCTTCTCAAAAATACGTCAATGGTCCCATGTACTCGCCAATTTATTTTGTAAGACAACATCTTCACCTGTGCCTTGTGGAAACACCGGAAGCTGACTACAATATACATGACAAAAATTCCTTATGACAACACTCTGCGGCCTATTGTTTCTTCTCAAACACCTTAATTAAATGGGTTGAACAATTAATATACATGTTAAAATACATTGAAACATAATTCAATAATTGCATTTCAGCATTATAATGGTAAACAGGTAGCTAGTAGCTGGTAGATAGCACGATCATCAATGGGGACGTTATTTTAGATCAAGTTGTAGAAGCGCCTTTCTACAAAAACAGCAGCATTCCCTTTTAGAACAAGAAAAATATCTCCTATTTTAAAAATGGTGACACATAATACATATCTTGCAGTAATTCAAAATGTTCTTTTGTTAAAAAAACGTGAACTTTAGGTGCATTCGTTTGTTTACCATTAATATAAAAGTTAAACAAAATCACGTCCTATCATCGTGATTGGAGGTTTAGTGACACATTTTAAGTTGAAAATTGTATTTCTTCTTGTTTTAATGCGATTAAACTTAAAAATAAACACAGATAAAATCGCTATACTTAATAGATAAATATCCTATTTAAGTAGGCTAGATGTAAAAAGATGAAATCATATTTTATATTTTCATTTAAACATTGCTTTTCAGTGTTTTTGTTCGTGGAAAATCTGTAGGCTAGGTTGCATTTCAGGACATAAAACCTGCCAAGGCTACATTGTGTTATGTCCTGCATTGCAAATTTCACCAGAAGAGGGCACCGTTTACAAAAATATACCAGCAATACTTACACAGCTATGCCCTTTATTCCTCTGAAGAGCATATTTTGTGACATTAAATACAAACCATGCCTTGTGCACACTCCTTAACTGGACAGCAAAAAGGTGTGACAAATGTCCTATTTGTAAATACATCCAGCCAGTTATTTCCTCTAAACCACCCCCCCCCCCCCCCCCCCAATTAAATGTAGTTATCAGAACAAACGTTAAAAGGTATGTGAAAAAAACATTTAGTAATTCAGCCATTGCATACATTTATTATAAATCACATTTTGTCTTTGTGATGGTGATTGCATGATAATTACAATGCCCTGAAGTCCTGGTTAAGAGCTTTCCTCTCTTCCTGCTTGCGCCAACTCAAGATCCCCAAAATCTGGAGAAGAGCCCTAGTTGTCGCGATCCCTAAACCGAATAAGCCTGAAGGGGATCCTAAGAGCTACTGTCCCATCTCCTTGCTCTGCATCCCCTTCAAGATCCTCGAGCGTCTTATCTACGCCCGCGTCGAACCGATCGTCGACCCGCTGCTCCCTCGGGAGCAGGCCGGGTTCCGACGCGGGAGATCGACCGTAGACCAAGTCACTTTGATGACTCAAGACATCGAGGACAGCTTTTCGTTCAAGAAGAAGGCCGGAGCCGTTTTTGTCGATCTGACGGCTGCCTATGATACCGTATGGCACCGCGGCCTCACCTGCAAGCTGCTCCGCTTGCTGCCGGACAGGCACATGGTCAGTATGATCCTGGAGCTTGTCCGAAATCGCAGCTTTAACCTCACCACCAGTAGCGGACAGCAAAGCAGGTTACGACGCCTCAAGAACGGCGTCCCCCAGGGATCTGTCCTGGCCCCCCTCCTCTATAATATCTACACCTATGACTTGCCTGATACAGTCTCGCGGAAGTATGCCTATGCGGATGACCTCGCGTTGGTGTACTCCGCTGGAGACTGGCAGTCATTGGAGGGGACTTTGAGCCAGGACATGCAGACACTAGTGGCATACCTCCGGAAATGGAGGTTGAAGCTCAGTGAGGCAAAGACGGTGTCGGCGGCCTTCCATCTTAACAACAGGGAGGCTAAACGTGAGCTCCGAATATATATTGGCGGAACACCCCTGCCATGCTGCGCTGAGCCAATTTACCTCGGCGTGACATTGGACAGGTCGCTCACGTTTCGCCGACACCTTGAGTCACTGCGCAAGAAGTTAACATCTCGTGTGGCATTGATGAGGCGACTTGTCGGGTCAGGCTGGGGCGCCGACGCAAGAACATTGCGTACGGCAGCCCTGGCCCTTGTTTACTCGACTAGTGAGTACTGCGCACCGGTATGGTGTCGCAGTGCCCACACCCGCCTCATCGACACGCCCATTAACGAAGCCTTGTGCATCGTGACAGGATGCCTGCGTCCCACTCCCGTGGACAATCTTTCCATTCTTGCAGGCATCCAGCCCGCTGGGCTTCGCCGCGCGGGAGCCACAGCACGTCTCGCGTGCCGGGCCGTGGAGCCAAACCATCTGCTCCACGAAAGGCTCGCTGTAATTGCTGAGCCTCCCCGGCGCCTTAAGTCGAGACACCCATTTGTGCCTGCCGCACAGGAATTCCTGCAGCAATGCAGTGATCTTAACATCAGTGCGGCACGGTGGGCGGATTACATCTGGAGCACGGAGTGGGAGGAGAACACCTCTAGACTCCGTGACTTCATCCCAGACATCGGTTTTCCCCCTATTGGGGTGGACCTGCCTAGACTGGCATGGGTGAGGCTTAACCGCCTCCGGACCGGCGTTGGGCGCTTCCGCTCATCGATGCACAGATGGGGCTTGGCTTCTTGCGCAGCCTGCGAGTGTGGCACGGAGGAACAAACCGCAGACCATGTCATCCTGGACTGCCCGATTTATCGGGCACCCAATGGGATGCATGGTCTGTTGGTTCTGGATGATGACACGGTGACGTGGCTACTGGAGGTGTGCCCCGAAATATAGTCCGGGTGAACCCCCCCCGGGCTCGGGGTGGTAAAAGGATAGCCCCTCGGCCCCGAGCCTGGGGATGTGGAACAATGAAGATCCTACCCAAACGCAGAAGAAGACAATGGAGTTATTTGCTGGTACATTTGTCACATGAAAAAAAAAATACTTCCACCAAAGTACATAGAAAAGAATAATTGTACTTCATAAAAGTGAATGTTTGACTTAAATTTTACTTAAAAAAATGAATAAATATAAAATGTATTTAAATATAGAAATATGAAATCTAAAAGTTATTAAACAACTGTATATCATGTTAAAAAAGTTAAAACTTCAAGACATGAGGAGTGGAACCATTGCTCGCGGGATTCACATGAAACCCATAATACCACCATGTCTTCTTCTTTGGGAGGGTCCACCTTGCCACATGCAGAGCATAGGCCGAGGCCTTCCCTCAAATGTCTGATGATGATGTGCCATCTATAGTGAAAAGGAATATAAATTGTTTTCAGTACTTCATTCGTAAAAACGACAACAAAAAAGTTTTGAAACCACTTAGGTGCTGAAAAAATATTTCTTTAGGGCTCTTCAATGTACAAAACGTATATATCTTGCCATTGAGCAAGGAAGGCTATCTGCACTGCTGTTTACGTACTAGCGACACATTTAGAAACCAGCCTCTCTTCCTCAGGCAGCATAATCAATGCTGCCTGAGGACGAGAGATTCGTTTCGAAACATGAGTTGGGCATCTGTTATTGAAGAAAAAAACAAAGAAAGCATGCATGAACTCACTGAGCTAAGCTTTCTACTTTTGTTGATTGCACACAATAGCACATAAGAGGGCAATGGGATAAACAATGTAATAAACCAATGAGATAAACAATGGAGTGGTGGAGAGAAGATGGGCTGTGTAGGGAGGAAGGGCTGCAGTTATATGTGCTACAAAGTAAAATCAGAAAGGTAAACGAATGAGTACTAAAATGTCAAAGCAAATACATTTGCTATGATGCATATTACTAACTTGTGCCTCATTTATGATACAGATCAAACACTGTTATTACCTTTTGCTGCTAGCAGGAGGGTGGCAATGGAGGCAGGCAGCCTAGTGGAGGGACGCCGGACTTGGGAAGTCGTAGAGCACATGTGGCTAGGGGCTAAAGTTTTAGCGGATGGACTGGTGATGACAGGGCCAGAGATGAGAGAAAAAATTCTTGTCAGGGGAGGTGGATGTCCAAAGTGTCTTACTCTTCAGCAAACTCTGCTTTGAGTGGTGCAAAGAACCCCCTTGTCCAACAGCGGAAATATATGGGAGAGATGTGGTGGAAGACAGAGGAGCACGACACCTTCCCTAATTGGCCAGGTCCGTGGTCTCCCTGTCGATGTGGCTGTTGTGGCCGTCGAACACCAGGAGCAGGGGGCGCTCCTTCATCGCGTACAGGAAGAAGTGTTTCTGGAACCACTTCAGGAAAAGGGTGGTGTCTATGTAGCCAGATGTAACAGGGTGTTATCCAAAGCTCTCCCAGGGTAGTCATCTCCCAGGTACCCCTTCCCGTAGATTATCATTGGTGGGATGTCTTCCCCAGATGCTTTCAGGGCAGGCATGCCAGCACTGTGATGTGGTGCCTGGTGGCGGGTGCTTGAAGGTAGGGATGTTTCCACCCCTTGCTGACCAGCATCTTACAGCGAAGTATTCCCATCTGAAACCCTGACTCATCACCGTTGTAGATTTGTCTGGGTTTCTCCATTAGCACATTCTCCTCTACCATGGCCTTCAGCATGTTAAAGTAAAGGGCAATGTTCCTCTCCCTGGCACACCTGATTCTCCCTCTTGTTGCTAATGTTGTTTTCTACTTTGTTGAGCCTGACTGCCTGCCACATGGTCATCCCCTACTTGCATGCTTGTATTGCCCTCAGCATTGCCTCCTCCCTCCACAGACATCTCTTTTTGCCCTTGTTCATCTGTAAAAATGTTCAAAAATAATTTCTGCACTAAATTTCTCCTTCCATTATTCCAATAATCTTATTATGTAATCTATGTGTTCTATGAGAATGGCTAAATTATAAGTAGAAATGAAGTTTACTTAACATTTTAAATGTAACTATTTCTCAATTTGTCAAAAAATGCAAACTTGAGGATTCCTACATTATTGATTGCAAGGAATAAAAATGTGAATCTATGAAAAGCCTACTAATATCTTAATTATATCTAATTATTGTCCATTAAATGGATCTGAGCATTAAAGTACATATTCATTCATTCTATTAAATTAAGTTGCTGCCTAATTATATGTATTTTATATGTGTTTCACGAATGATTTCACATGGCACAACATCTTTTTTTTTAAGCAGACTCATGATCACAACATTAACTTTAGTCTTGTTAATGTTACGCCCCCAGAAGAGGACTGAACCCAAATGCACGACAAGGAGACAGAAATGCAAAAACTCAATATTTATTTTATGCTCAGGGCAGTCCTGAGCATGGGGAGAAAGGCAAAGGCAGTAGAAGTTCTAAGCCGGAACTGGACTCAACCGGCACCACAGTATTGCTCCAAGCCGGAGCTGGACTTGACAGGTCACACCGGAATTGTTCCAAGCCGGAACTGGACTTGACGGACAGGACGGACTTGACAGACAGGACAGAGTGGGAGCGCTAAGCATCCAATAAGTTAAGCTTCGAACTAGACTCCTGAAGCGTAGGGAGAACAATAAATACAGACAGTCCAGTTATGAATGTGCGGGAGCAGTGGGAGCAGGGAAAGCCAGGGGTGATGATGGAGACAGGTAACTGGGTTGTTTGGAGCAGGGGATGAGCGGGAGCGGTAGAGCAGGACAGTGCAGCGGAGCCCAGGCAGGACGCAGGCGTGGCAACAGGGCAGCGGCAGTAGCAGCACGGCAACAGCAGGTCGGCAGCAGCGACGGCGGAGGCAGGAGCGACAGCACATCAACAGCACCGCAGCATTGGCTGTGAGCGGGGACCGCCGCAGGGTGGAATAGCAGAAGCCCAAGCTGCATGCACACACATCAGGTGGAAGGCAGGGATACCGCAACACAGGCAGGGATTCACGGACAACTGCAGGCTGGCAGACTTTAAGTAGACAGAGTTGGTTAGCGAGACAGAACAATGAACAGCGGTTAATGCTGTTCCAGACTGAACAGACTAGGACTTCACAGATTAGCAGGGTGAATTAACACCGAAACAGAACTAAACTGTAAGACTAGGCAACTAGACAGAGAACCAGAAAGGACCAGAGGTTTCAGACTACAAGCGTTAACGAACTGGCACAGGACAGAAAACACCGGGTGACTAAATGCAAGCATTAATTGGAATCAATTAGGAAACGCGTGCGAATGTATGCGAGAGTGATTGAACAGAGCGGAGCGTGAGGAATGCATGCGAGACGGGGGAATGGGATAGGCTGAGACAGGAGGAGTGAAACAGAGTGATACAAATGGGAAAACACGCCCAACCTGCAGCACGGGGGGAAACACGGACAATGGAGAGACAAACACGAAACAGGGGAGAGGGAAAACACGGAGAAACAATAGGATGGGAGTGGAATATTACAGTTAATCCAACATCAGCATGTCACTGATAATTTAAATATAAGATAAGGAACTAAGTAAATATCTATGCATTATCTCAAATTCAATAATGAAATGAATAAATAGCCCATTTCATTTAATGAGCGAGAAACTTTCATAAGCGAGTCAAAAACTGAATGTCACTGTCCACAAGTATAGCCGTCATGCACTGTCTGAACAGCTTCTGTGCCGTCCGCTGGGATACTCATTTTCTGAGGCGCATTTCTTTGTGTATTTAAGGTTAATATCGGAAAGGGTGGTCCTTATAAGCATTTATAGCAATGCGTACATATTCACTGCTGTTAGCCAAGTGGTTTCGAGCTAAATAGCCGTTGGAAAGCTATGTTTGAAACCGTAAAGCGATATTAGGACAGTTTAATTTAATCGTCGCGATTAAGGAATTCGAAGCGTGCTCGAAGTATAAAAGTTAGCCTTGTAAAAGAGGTCGTATTAATACAACTAAATATATATGTATTAAGTTGAAAACTGTCAGTTAGACAGGTTATTATGTGTATTTTTACGAGACATACGTTTAATTGGTCACAGTGTTCAGTCCTCGCGAATAAATATGAAATAAATACGTTGGCGCCTGAGGTGGTCGGAAATAGGTGACCCCTCCCCCCCGGTCGGGTGCTCGAACGCTAGCTAAGGTAACTACACATTTCCCAACCCTGAAAGTACAATAATGTTCTATTTTGATACTAGCTAGCTATACTTTTCGAGCATAAAAGGTACAAATTAGTTAGGTATTGCTGCCAAGGGGTACGATTTTATGTAGCCTACCTATCACCCCAGTGACAGGCGTTTGTACCTTTCGTAGCCTACCTTTATTTCTGAGATTGTAGACTGCTAGTCTAAGTTAGTTAACTAAAAGAAAATGACACCACCGGTAACGTTAAACCTGTTTACAGACTGCTTTTTATAACGTAGCCTACGTTTTCTAAGTTAGCTAACGTATAGCAGAACATTGGGATGTTAGCTACTGCAATGACAGGTTGGGTGTTTACGTTAGCCGGAGTGGTTAACATTAGGTTTACTTGCCAAATTGAATTGTTTTTTTATCGTTTTTGCTTATTTAGGATGACAGTGGGCCTAACGTATCGTATCTGTTTTATCCATCTTTATATACGAAGTAGAAAAATTTATTGAGATGGCAGGTATGCCATCCGTCAAGTTACGGCTTGGTGGGGCATGCCCCATACCTATACAGCACAGAGAGTTTGGCACTTTTCAGGGTTTCCTACAGAAGTAACCACAATGACTATAGACTCTCAGCCCTTAAAAACATGAACTTCTGTATGTTCTGACCTCATGTAACCACACAGCATTCAGATACAACTTCACACATCCACACAATAAAGCCCCAAACTTGGGTTATTTTGCCGTTTTCTCCTTCCTCTTCCGCTTCTTCTTCTTCTTCCCCTTTTTCCCGCCAAACTGCCTGCCTCCGTCGCAATGTTATCCAATGGGGAGAATTATTCTTTGAGGGTATGGTCTGTATACCTGTTCATCAAGCTTATCGTCCAATAAAAACGCTTCATACTAATGCTTTTTAATGTTAATATAGCTAATGGCTTCATGCTTTCCAATAAGCTACTGTGGCCTAATGGCTAGAGTTACGGTCTCTCACACAGAGGATTGTGGGTTTGAGCCCCAGCAGGGGACATGCTTATTTTCCACAAAAACAATGTGCAACTGTTAAGTACTTTTCATTTCTTAGACTGTTATTATTTTCACATTAACACATTAACATATTTTTATTGCAAAGGCAAAAGAGGTTTCCAATATTAACTGTTCAATGTTTCACTTGTATTTCACTTGTACACCTTCCCCAAACCAGACGCTCACTCTTGTCTGGTTTGGGGAGGGTGTTACGCTCTGCTCTTGCGGTCATGACTGACTGACTGTGGAAACCGAACCTCAACGTACCCTTGCCAACATTTCTTTAGTCATTAATTTCTTCACTTCAGCTCTGTTCACTTTATCCTTTTCACACATAACACAATGTCACCATAAAATTGATGATAACCTCCTTTAAGCTGCAAGCCTTTAAGAGATCAGATTTATAAACCACCAATTCCCCAAACATATCTGATTCATGGTTAGTCACTCAGAAAAACAATAGCCTCTGAATGTGGCTCTAGTCTGCGCTACTCTGCAGATAATGTAGCTTACTGCAAACACTTTTAATTATAATAATAACAACAATAATACGAAGAATAATCTCTGGTATGTACTTTCTTAGTAGTATCTATTGTTTTCTTTCTGGCTAAGATTCCTGGGAAATATGCGTTGTCCAATTAAGCTTCTTAGCCAACGTTACTGCTTCTAGTCAGGAAGCAGATACAAGCTAGGCTACTACGAAGCGAATCAACATGCCTTATAGCCTTCATTCATTGCACTACAGAAAACTAAACTAAACCTAGCTGTCCGGTACCAAAACATTTCCCGCAGGTAACGTTCTACACTACCGGAAAAAAACTGCTGTGCTTATGAACTCACTAGCTCGCTCGCTAGCTCATAGCCCACACATGGAAGGTTGGAGTTACGCATCCGGTAATCCAGTGTTGAATAGCCTAACGTTAAATGTATTTCATAGAATACTAATAGCCCTATTTTAAAACTGTATTTCCATATTTTACTGATGCAAACTATTTAGGCTATACTAGCTATTTAGGCTGTATGTCTTTCAGCTAGAATGTGTTTGCGTCTAGCCCATTGTGCATGCATGTCTCCATATAGACTTGGTTCATTAATTTACATGCTTCTTCATGATCCATAGCTCAGGTGGTGCTGTTCATTGTATTTCATTACACATTAAATACTGCTCATCTACAAACTCTTTTAATGTAATTGTGTGACGTTCCGCTCCCTTCCAGTCCGTTTTCCTGGTTTTGTCATGTCCCTCCGTGTCTTGTTGGATTCCCTTGTCCGTGTTTTCCCCTCTGCTTCAGGTTGGGCGTTTCTCCTCTGTTTCGCTCTTGATTTCCCACTTTAGTTTCCGCCTATCACCTTCCCCGCTCGTTGCATACATTCCTCACCTTTGTGTGTAGCAATCACTCCCGGTTTCTTTCCGCACCTGTTCCTTATTGACTCCAGTCTCACTCCCTTATTTAACCCACCTGCTGTCTCCCCTTCTTTGTCGGTTCATTACATGTCGTAACCCTTCAGACCCTGTTTACTGTTTGCTAACTAACCTACCTTGTCTATGTCCTGTCACGTTTCTGGTCCGGAGTTTGTGCAGCTTGCTGCACTAATTGTTGTTCACGTAAACTGCGGTTGGTAGCTATCTTCCCTGAACTGTCTTTGTTGCATGCTACTTACCTGTCTCCCTTCAACTCTCCAGACGCCGCGATTCCAACTCCCTGCAGCAGTGTTTTGTTTTCCCTTTATGTTGTGTGAGTGTGTTGCGGTACTCCCACCTCCAGCTCGGGGAGAGACCCGCTGTCTAGCCTGCCGGCTCGCTTCCGTTGTTGTTCCTGTCCGGCCTCAGCTACCTCCTGTACTGTGGTTACGGTTCCAGGATCCCTGGAGTTCAGCCGGCTCATACGAGGTCTCCCCAAGCTACACCTCACCAGCTCCGTGGGGTGTGTTCGTCAGCTAGACAGGCGGCGGACTATTCTACATCCTCACCTCTCATGCAAATACCCAGTCTGTATACCCTGCCTGTAACCTCTGCTTTGTCCCCCTATCCAAGTCAATAACCCGGTCC
This sequence comes from Synaphobranchus kaupii, assembly GCA_029718625.1. Taxonomy (NCBI): domain Eukaryota; kingdom Metazoa; phylum Chordata; class Actinopteri; order Anguilliformes; family Synaphobranchidae; genus Synaphobranchus; species Synaphobranchus kaupii. Next base: position 79,768,349 of record CM056379.1, read on the forward strand.
AGTTCCTGTTCAGTCCCGGAGGGAGTTCTCCAGTGAAACTTAAGTCCAGTTTCGGCTTGGAACAGTCGCGCCGTTCCAGAACCTGCACCAGTGTGATACTCGCGGTCCAGTACAGTACCGTCCCGGAGGCTAACCCACCATTCCAGTAAATTCCAGTTCCGGCTTGGAACGAATTCCGTTCCAGCATCCGTTTCCAGTGTGGACTTCACGTTCCAGTCCAAGTCCAGTTCCTGTCCAGTTCCAGTTCAGTTCCAGTCCAGTTCCAGTCCAGTTCCTGTCCAGTTCCGGCTTGGAACATATTCCGTTCCAGCACTCGTTTCCTGAGTGGACCTCCCGGTCCAGTTCCAGTCCAGTTCCTGTCCAGTTCCAGTCCAGTTCCTGTCCAGTTCCGGCTTGGAACATATTCTGTTCCAGCACTCGTTTCCTGAGTGGACCTCCCGGTCCAGTTCCAGTCCAGTTCCTGTTCAGTTCCAGTCCAATCCCTGTTTCCAGTTCCGGCTTGGAGCAGCAGGGCAGCCCTTTTGTTCCGGCTTGGAACTCACCGGACTTACAAGTCCAGCTCCGGCTTGGAGCAGTCCCTATGGGATTTTTGTGTTCTATGTACTAACCTGTTTTCTTATACCTTCTGTACAGCTTTGGGACTACCCCAAAGCTTAAATAAAATTCCATTTCCTTTGATTCTGCCTCAGTCGTGCATTTAGGTCCAAACCTTTACCAGGATCGTAACAAATTGTGTGCTGTCTGTAATAGGATAACTGTTCTCATTCTTGTCAATAGAGGGCGTTATGGTTACACGAATGTCTGCATACATTTCTTTGGAACGCATGTCTCTCTCTGTGTTTATCTTCATGCATTATTCATCATTAGTTAGCTATAAAAAATCTGTGATATCAGATCAAAAATGTCTACGACGTAAAAAAAGCCAAGTTACTCACGCATAGCCAACATAGCACTGTCTATAAGTTCTTAATTCCAACTTGCAAAAACTAGGTCTGCCTATAAAAGTCTTGATATCAAAATGTGGCCAAGTTACAACTAGCAATATTGCCTATCATAGCTCACAGTAAATAAACTATCTCTATTCCAAAGCAATGCTATCCAAACTTTCCTAAATTATTTAATGGAACTTGGCCCTGTGTTTCTTCATCTTACCATCTCAAGAGAATGTGGTCAATGAAACTGTATGCGCCACATCAAACTGCAAAAAGAAAATAATTTATACTTATTTTCTACTCTGATTCAGATGTGTTACACTTAGAAATTAAACAGAAAAATTACTACACTATAGGGCATGTTTGAACAATTGTCTGCATCCACTGCTTTGGGTCTATGAAAAGCACAGAATGAATAAAATGTATTATTATTATTATTATTATGTATTTATTGATTTATTTATTTGGATTTCTATCAAAACCTGTGTGGTCCTACAGAGCATAGATATCATTGTGTTCACAAAATTATGTTTGCAAATATCATAAATACTATTATGTTAAGAAAATTGGTACTATTACTTATTTGCCACCATCTGACCCACAAACATGTGTGGATACGTTTGTAAAAATGCTATATGTACACTATTTTCTAGGTAAAAATCTTACTTTTTTATATGCATTTATTTATTCATCACCCCTTTCTCTATTGTACATGATGTTTCTTCATATAAATGTCTGTTTGTGAATTGTAAAGAATTCTGTAGCAGCAGTTAACATTTTAAAACCTGTACATTTTCTAAAGTAAACTTGCCAACAAAGTACAACCATATCCTTTCTGGAGTGTAATTATTCATCAACTGTTAAAAAAAAAACATTCATTGAAATCATATGTCGTTCCATGAGGCACAATCTCTTCACAAGAAACACAGGGCCAAGTTGCATTAAATAATTTAGGAAAGTTTGGATAGCATTGCTTTGGAATAGAGCTAGTTTATTTAGTGTGAGCTACGATAGGCAATATTGTTAGTTGTAACTTGGCCACATTTTGATATCAAGACTTTTATAGGCAGACCTAGTTTTTGCAAGTTGGAATTAAGAACTTATAGACAGTGCTATGTAGGCTATGCGTGAGTAACTTGGCTTTTTTTTACGTCATAGACGTTTTTTATCTGATAATTAATTACTGGTCACAGCAAACGAGTAGTTTGAAATGCTTATACAGCCCTATGTGCGATGTTGTTGTGCAACGTACGGGTCAGGGGTCATTACGAGTGCTAACCACTTAGCTGCTAGCAATTTGCTTTTTAAAATGACACCGAATTTTTTTAGATCATAAAAAATGGCTGAAAAACTTTTTTTTAAATATACAAACAAACGTCCAAATGTCATATTTTATTTTGAAGGAATTAAGGAAACCTCATTAATTTTTCCCATAGGCCGTTTATTTTTTGATCCGGAAGTCTCGAAAATGCTAACAAATCTGGAGGAAATGACGACACGACTTCTGAGGCCTATAGTTGAAAAATGCCACCTTTCCTCCTCCACTACCACTCCTCTACTCCGTGCACCGGAAACGGATCTTTGTGTTTTAATCTAATGTCGCTGATTACATCTTAATTATGTATTAATGCTTACATATTAATTAATGTCTCGACGCAAACCACAATGTCATGTACATTGGATACTGTACAGGCAAATACTTGTACTCAAAACGTTCAGGCAGTGTTGCATATTTCCGGTTAGGAGAGGAGTGGTAGTCGGGGAGTGGAGGAAGGGAGGTGGGGAGTGAAAAATATTGGGACGCAGCCCATGTCCGAATAAGCACTCTTCTTCTTCTTCTTCTTGGCTTTTTACGGCGGTTGGCATCCAGTATTGTTGCATTACCGGCACCTTGCACTCTTCCACACTGTTGAGTAGCCTTGGTGAGTAGATAGGGCGAAAAAGTCGTAGAGTACGCAAACATTTTTCAAATTACAGTATACTTCAAACACCTGGATGACACACTTACTTCTGGGGTTTCGCTGAGTACATTTGGGAGCACACTTTTCAAGAAGTAGAACACAAACATTTTGGTCACATACATATGATGTGAAGCTTTGTTTTAAAAAAATGAGGCGCAGCTTCGCTGATGTTTTCCTTCAAATACAACAAAAACAACACGTGACATGGCAGCGCAAGAGTGGGGCGCAAGACTTTCCAGCCAAACGGCGACTCAAAACTAGCCCAAATTATAGGCTATTTTTAACAGAAACCAATGTATTTTAAATAGAAATCATTATGTTTTTAATTTTTAAAATAAGCGCTTTGCGACTTTTCATTTTTACCCGTGACTGCACTTTGAAAGTATCCCAATTTAGCTGTAAAGCCGGGGACATAGCAATACTGGTGGGATGTCTTATGACCTGCTTACGACACTTCCACAGTGTGTTTGGAAAATAGTATGGCGGATATTTTTTGCGGACTGCTAAACAGTGCACATTTAACAGCACACAATCTGCCAGTGCACCGCAGGAGACAGGGCGCAGTAGATAGCGCGCAGTAGATAGCGCTCTGATTCGGCTGTGTCCGAATCACTGAACTATACAGAAAACTAGAAACAACAAGCTGGATCTTATGGCGTCAGATTAGTGCCACTAAGAATTGTATGGCGTTAGATTAGTGCCACTAAGAATTGATACTGAAAAAAAATAATAATAATTTACATTGAAAAAAGAATTGATATTGAAAAAATAATAATTGATCTCGAAAAAATAAGAACTGACATTGAAAAAATAATTGATATTTAAAAAAATAAAATTATATTGAAAAAATAAAAATTGATATTGAAAAAATTTAAATTGATATTGAAAACATTTAAATTGATACTGAAAAAATTTAAATTGATACTGAAAAAATATTGATTGATTGGTAATAATTATTTTGTATTCACTTTTGAATTTTCTTTGATCAAAAATCTTATTTTCACCTTTGGTTTTTTTCCCTTGCACATACAATGTTTTTTCACTTTCGGTCAAGTAATTTTTTTCTTCAGCCAAGGCATCTTTTTCTATGGCCAACTTTTTGGCACTCTTTTCACATGGGGGCGGGGTCTGGGCATGTCAGCATTGAGTGACAGCTGCAGAGTAAAAAGGAGAATTCAACTGAAATAGTGAAGATATTGCTGGTTGTACCAGACTATTTCAGTAACATATAGCCTACTACTTCTACAGTACAATGCTCTATAATAATAATAATTGATGAAGGCCCTATGTAGGCCGAAACATGTTGGTTTTTTAATATTCTAAATAATGTGAGCCATTTTATAAAGGCTTTTTAATTTTGTAGAGCTGCCTTGGATTACTAATTTCTTCTAACAATAATAACATTGTCGTAAAAGTGGATTTGCCCCTCAATATTATCCCCTAAGTGAGCATAGTTCTTTTGAATGATGTATTGCTTGATACTTCGGACACAAATCGGATTCTCTAGCAGAGCAGCAGTAAGCTACGTAGCCACAACATTTTCCAAGTGGGCGACCTAGCGAATGACAGTGTGTCGGGTTAAGTTACAAATTCAGTCCGAGGCATTTATGGCCTACCTTGTATTAATGTAGCTATCTGAGTCATGAAACGCTATTACGTGACATTTTTATGTGAAATGATAGAGAACGCATCTCAGAAATGTATAAAAAAGAGCTTCCTACAACGATTATTCAGGTGTAAAAGCAATAGTTGTCATTTTTTAAATTAAAACAAGCTAGCTGCTGCACGAAACAAAGATGGCGACGGCGACAGTTTTTGGGAAAAATATTCCGTGGCATCCGAGATGGCATGTTCTATTGGCTGAAGTAGGATCACATGTGCACTTCCTTATAAAGACAAAACCATGACATTCACATCCTTATGTGGATATAAAAAAGCATTATGTAATGCACATCGTTCATCGTGCCTGTGTATCATGCAGTCTATGTAAAAGAAAAGACTTTGGTAACACTTTGTTATTGGTTGATGAGATGTCGTTATTGGGTGATCAGATGTTGTTATCCAATGGGGATAATTATTATTTGTGGGCAAGCAACATTTGTGATGACGAATTCGACAGGAAAAATGGGAAGAAGAGGAAGGAGAAAAACGGCAAAATAACCCAAGTTTGGGGCTTTATTGTGTGGATGTCTGAAGTTGTATCTGAATTCTGTGTGGTTACATGAGGTAAGAATGTACAGAACTTAATGTTTTTAAGGGCTAAGAGTCTGTGGTCATTGTGGTTATTTCTGTAGGAAACCCTGAAAAGTGCCAAACTCTCGGTGCTGTATAGGTATGGGGCATGCCCCACCAAGCCGTAACTTGGCGGATGGCATACCTGCCATCCCAATATAGTTAAATGTTTTGTTTTTTTAATATAAATGTACTAATTATTTGTTGTATCTTGCTAACTTGCTAAGTGCCTCATTGTGATAAATGGATGTTAAGTGTTAATGCCTGGCATCAACATTGACACATTAGGGTCAGTGTTTGAAATAAGTGTTTCACCTGAATTAACTGTGCAATGATGGCTTCCAATTGTAATTACAGGACTAGGGAGGCACTGAAAAACCTGGGGTTGGGTGGTCTCCTAACTTCTGTAGAGATAGAGGTACGTTTTAATATGAAAGACGCTCGCGCTTACAATATTACAAACATGACACATTATAGATTTCACTAATTATAATAAAAACGTAATAAGCTAAACATCACTAAAGATGGTTAGTCTTCTGTAGGCATGATATCACTTATAACACTTGTATGCATTACGTGTTATTAATCCACACTTGGCCAGACGGCAACGCTATAACGAGCAATGATTAATGCAAATGCTTTCCCAATTCAGAACCTGAACAGCGATCTGCTGCATGGCCGAAAGCTGTCACACCGCATTAATCTACAAGGGTCCAGAGGAAGACCGAGCTACCAGAAGATGATAAGCAGTAATGTGAGAATGAAGTAAGTATTGCTAATGGCTTATTGTTGTTTTTATTTCTATAAATCATAATCATATCAGAATATTCATATCAATTTCAATGTTTACTTCAATTAGGGTAAACCAAAATGTCAAAGAAGAAAGTGCATGTAGGCTATAGGCTATATCTATGCAATGGGCTAAATGTCCCTTACACGTCTACATCCCCGATCTATGACGTGCTGGAAAATCTGCATTTCTGAATTTGTAATGGAATGAATAACATCTCTTACCCTGTTTTATTTTTATCACCAGATGGAAGATTTCCTCACCATAATTTCTGAGAGGGCAAATATTGATAAGAAGGACCTTAACATTGTACACTACACGTTGAACGTACTGTACCCTGAGGTAAATGGTTCATTATATCTAGACAAATTTAGAGACAGAAAAACAGTAGCTTCTAAACCCCAGAGGGCACTCACATTTGGGACATCCTAAAAGGCTTAATGTAGCTTAACAAGGTAAGAACACCTTTAACTTTGATAAAAATCCTTGACATTTTGACCAGTTGCAGGGCACAATGAGTATCATCATTGATGAAAAAAAAAAATTCACCTCTAATAGATTTATAATTAATTTATGCGGAAAATGACAAGCTTAACGTGACCTATAATGAGCCAATATTGCACAAAAACCACAAAATTATACCAGAAACTGGAGGTCATTTGACTTAGATATAACCCAAAGTAGAGGAGTGTAACATATTGGGAAATATGTTTTATTGGTTCATGAATTAAATTACATTTCCCCCCCAGTTGACTGTTGACCTTTTTTGAATGGCCACACCTCTGAAATTTTGACCAGCTCATGACCCAAAATGTCAGGTTCAATTTTCAGATTTTTCAATGAAATTTTTCATCTTCGTATCACTGATGGTACATGTGTTGCCCTATAACTGATCAATTTTCATTTTCCTCATCAGCATTAAAGATGTTTTTGCCTCGTTAAGCCATTTCATATTAAATCTTATTGTATGTTCCTATAGGCCTATTTTGAGCAGGAAAGCTGTAGGTCTATTTTCTATATGCAATACAATAGACGACATTGAAAATAGATTGTATTTCTATGTTTTATCCAGGATAAGACAAAGGATGGAAAGTATATCCACAAAGCCTTGCTAATATTTCCATATGCAACTTGTTTGTGTTCCTCAGGCCTGCATTCTTATCCTTCAGAAATTGGGAAAAGCTTTTGAAAAATAGCACTTAAATGCATTTCTCGTGCCTTTTGAGAACAGATTTATTCCTTTGCTGTTTAAAAAAAAGAAAGAAAAAAAAGACAAATAAAAGCACTCCAAACTCCAAAAGCTAACAATACTGCAAAACAAACCAATCTTTAAAAAATCTAATTTGTGCTCTTGCTAAATTTCCCTTCCCATTCATGTAGCTGGATCGCAACAAACTAAGAAAAAACCATCATATAGCTATTTACATGTATCATGGTTCAGATGTAGCCTACTCATTTTTACTGCCTCTCTACTGTCACCATTACTGCAAACCTTCAGTGGGTTTCAACGCACTGGAGGGCAAGTTGTTTGGCTTCAAAAACAAATATAATCCTTTTTGAAAACGGGAAACTCAGAAAAGTATATGCTTACGGTCTCCGTGTATTTTGGGTTTGTCTTTGTTTATTCAGAACATGTTTTGAACAACAGTAGCCTAATGTCATATCTCGCGGATGTAACCCGGGCTGTGTCCAAATACGACCCCTTCGAGGGCGCATATTTGAGCCAACTTAGTCAAAAAGCACACTTATCCACAGAACTGTGCACTCATCCGACAATTTCAATAAGTAACCCCTAAGTAAAAACGTACAAGACGTAGAGCCAGAGATTTTCTTATATAGAGAGAGGGTCTCTGCTTTCTCAGGGTTGTTCTTGTTGCCTCAAAGGATGTCTGGCCTTTTTTTCTCTGAAGAATGGATAAACAAAGTTCTTATCCATATTTTTTAATGAAAATTTATACATGAAAAGAATCGTAGTAATTTAAAATTGTATTGACATAAGGAAACTGTAAACGGTAGCCTATATATAACTAATTATAATTGTCACCTTCAATCCCGATATCCATGCAGTGTAATATTATAGCATATATATATACGTATATATATATATATATATATATATATATATATATATACAGTGCCCTGCATTGGCACCCCTGGTAAAGATGAGTAAAAAGGGTTATAAAAAATTCACCGTTTGGTGAATTAGCTTAATCTCACACTGAAAAAATGAGAAGAATCCAACATTCAATTGAAGTAAATTTATAATGAGAAAAAAAAGAAAATATAGAAAATATGCAAGCTATAATTAATGACAATTTGAGATTGAGATTCAAATTGATAAACAGAGTTTACTATACCAGAGACAAAATTCATAAATTTGATAGCAATACATCAGACAAATGTATAAAATGTGAAATAAATATATATTCTCTGATGCAGAGTATGCACCAAAGCAGTGGAAAAGCTTGATGAACTACCATTTAAATATTGAAAAAGCAGTGGCAAGAGGACATGATAAAGAGGACATTTTAACATTACTTGGGGGCAAATTTCTTATCAAATTACAAAAGCCAATGTCATTCCCAACTCCTTTGAATTCACAGGGCTAGGTAAAAAAAAAACATACACAGAGATGGACGGCTAGGCCAGTGTTGTTGTGTGGACCAGCTGTGTGATTCTGCTGCTCTACTCCATCTTCTTGCAAATAACTGTGCCATCTCGTGGTCAAATTAATGAATTGCATGCAGTGCCGTCACTAGCTATACCCATTATGATAGCACATCAGTGGTGGAAAACTGGTGATAGTGGTGACTGTTCTGGGACGCGGCACTTGGCAGAGTGAAAATAATCAGTTTGGGACCGACTAGTGTCGTTTTGTTAGCGAACGCGTTAGCTGGGCTATAGCTAAGTTAGCAAGATACAACAAATAATGTACATTTATAAAAAAATGTTCATTATATATATTATTATAGCCTATACTCCTGAATAACCCTTTAACATTACATTCATGTTCATGGCCGATTTATGAAGCTTATATAATTATTATTTGTAAAATATATCAAATCTGCTTCATAACTGTACATAGCCTACCGCTTCATAAATGTAGGCTACATAGCATACCTTTAACATATACAATATGCAGAAAGATAGGCTACAGAATAATAGGCCTACAGGATATTAGAATAATAAAACCATTACAATTTTTTTAAAAACAGTTTTAGTGGCAAGTGGAAGCATAACTAATCATGTGAGTGCAATCAGACCAGCGTTGTCAATAATCTCCCGTCGGATAGGCTAAGTGTCGTCTATTCATTCGGTTTCAGCTGTGCGTTAGTTAATTGAACTGTTTGTAGCTTAGTCACTGTGTAGTTGAAGTAAATTGCAGCATTAGCAGTCAGTTGTTAACTTGCTTTGTGTTTTTAGGCCAGCTGCTAGTCTTTTGTGTTGCTAATTGAAAATAGATTGACCTGAGTGAACTAGCGCTGCAAGCAGCTGAGTGCAATCGGGAAATGAGCAAATAGTCTATAAAATAAAGTAGAGGCTGCCGTAAATATCGTAAATACGGCAGCCTCATCGGCAATTTGAACTATCTGTTTGTAATGATCTTTCCCCACCTAATCTGTTTTATCAGCCCCTACCATGTGTCTAACCCCCATTCGTCTGTGCTCCATGCCTCGCTCCAGGAGGCCCAACCACCACAGATGCTGTCCGGCTAACCTGGTCTGCCCACCACTGTACTCTCATAAGGAACTCTCAGTGGTGGGTGGACTATGGAACTGCCGGTCAGCCGTCCAGGAAGCTGACTTCATCACTGCCTATGCCAAGGTGAAGTCCCTCCACTTCCTGGCTCTCACTGAGACCTGGATCACTCCCGATAACACAGCCACTCCAGCTGCTCTGTCTGCTGGCTACTCCTTCTCCCACACCCCCAGGGCCTCTGGCAGAGGCGGGGTACTGGTTTGCTCATTTCCACATCCTGGAAATTCTCTATTCCCACTGTACCCTGCCTGAATATCTCCTCCTTTGAGTTTCATGCAGTCACTGTAACTCACCCATCTGCACTTAACATTGTTGTTCTCTATCGCCCTCCAGGTCCGCTCGGCGCTTTCCTGGATGAACTGGACACTCTCCTGAGCTCCTTCCCTGAGGATGGTACCCCTGTAATCCTACTGGGAGACTTCAACCTCCAACCAGACAGTTCCCAGCTATCCAGTGTCGCCTCACTCCTCCAGTCCTTTGCCCTCACTCAGTCCCCATCGCCTGCCACCCACAAGGGTGGTAACCAACTGGACCTTGTACTCACCAGGAGTTGCGCCACATCTGAACTCACGGTGACCCCCCTCCATGTATCGGACCATTTCTTTATCTAATTTTCTCTCTCCTGCCCACTCTCCCTCAACTCCGCTAACAACCCACCCACTGTTATGTTCAGGAGAAATCTCCGCACCCTCTCACACTCCTCTCTCACTACTTCTGCTCACTCTGCACTTCCTCCTCCTGCTACCTTTGCTAAAATGCCTATTGATGTTGCCACCTCTGTGTTTAACTCATGCCTCTCTCAGTCTCTCAACTCACTATGTCCTCTTGTCTCCAAACCAGCTCGACTATCACCCCCCTCCCCGTGGCTGACGGATTCTCTCAGATCCAGCAGAACCATGCTGCGAGCCACTGAGAGAAAGTGGAGGAAATCCAGTTCCCCAGATGACCTGGTCTCCTACCACACTCTGCTGGCAGCCTTCACAGCTGCAACCACATCAGCTAAAACTTCATTTTTCCAGTCTAAAATTAATGCATGTGTATCTAACCCACGTAAACTCTTTTCCACCTTCTCCTCCCTGCTCATCCCCCCTCCACCGCCTTCACCCTCCTCCCTCTCTGCAGATGACTTCCTGACCCACTTTGAGGGGAAGGTGGCCACGATCCGGAACTCCTTCACGCATCCGGTGACACCCCACATCCCCCATACTGAACCCATCGCTACACTGTCGTCCTTCAAGATTCTGGAGGACTCAGATGTGCTCCAGCTGGTGACGCGCCATCGCGCAACCACCTGTCCACTAGACCCCATACCTTCACCAGTCCTCCAGTCTATATCTGCTGAGCTCCTTCCATATCTGTCCTCCATTATTAACACCTCCCTAATCTATGGCCATGTTCCTGCTGCCTTTAAAACAGCCCGTGTAACCCCACTCCTTAAAAAACCTAGCTTGGATACCGCTGATGTTAGGAACTACCGTCCTGTATCTCTCTTGCCCTTCCTGTCCAAAACAATTGAACATGCTGTCCTTAACCAACTGTCTGTTTTTCTCCACCAGAACAACCTGCTTGACCCGCATCAGTCCGGCTTCAGAACCGGCCATTCCACTGAAACTGCTCTCCTGGCCGTGACGGAGGCACTCACCACTGCTAGAGCCTCCTCTCTGTCCTCTGTTCTGATTCTCCTTGACCTGTCTGCGGCATTCGACACGGTCAACCACAAACTCCTGATCTCCACACTCGCTGAGATGGGCATTTCTGGAACTGGTTTATATCGTATCTCACTGATAAATCCTACCAAGTCTCCTGGAAGGGTTCCGTCTCTGCTCCCCATCCCCTGTCTACAGGAGTCCCGCAGGGATCTGTACTGGGTCTGTACGCTGTTCTCTATGTATACTAAGTCTCTTGGTTCAGTAATTCATTCACATGGCTTCTCATACCATAGCTATGCTGATGATACTCAACTCTTCCTCTCTTTCCCTCCCTCTACCCCACAGGTTAAGGAGAGGATATCTGCTTGTCTGACTGACTGACATCTCTGAGTGGATGGCTACCCATCACCTGAAGCTCAACCTTGACAAGACAGAGCTCCTCTTCATGGCGTACAAGACCTCCCCACTACATGACCTCTCCATCACCATTGACGGGACCGTGGTGGCTGCCTCCCGCTCTGCAAGGAACCTGGGGGTGGTCCTGGACGACCGGCTGGACTTCAAAGAGCACATCAGGGCGACGGCTCTGTCCTGCAGGTTCCTCCTGTACAACATCAGGAGGATTCGACCGTACCTGACCACCTACTCCACCCAGCTTCTTGTCCAGACCATGGTCACCTCATGCCTGGACTACTGCAACTCCCTGCTCGCAAGCCTACCGGCCTGCACCATTCTGCCTCTTCAACTGATCCAGAATGCAGCTGCCCGGCTTGTGTTCAACCTCCCAAAATTTTCCCATGTAACCCCCCTGCTGAGGTCACTCCACTGGCTGCCAGTTGCAGCCAGGATCAGGTTCAAAGTTCTGACCCTGACCTACACTGCAGCCAATAGGACAGGCCCCGCCTACCTGCAGGACTTAATCCAGAACTATGTTCCTGCTCGACCACTTCGCTCTTCTACAGCAAGGCGACTCGCACTTCCCCCCCTCCGTGTCAAAGGCTCTCGCTCGTCCCGACTGCAGAGTTTTTCCACCTTAGCTCCTCAGTGGTGGAATGAACTTCCCATTCCCCTATGTTCTACTCAACCCTGCCTGCATTCCGTCGAGGCCTGAAGACACACCTCTTCAGACTCCACCTTGACTGATATTCTAACCTAGGAATATCAGTTCCCTGTGTTTACTAGTTCCCTGTGTTTTCATGTCTGTTTATTATAGTTTATAATAGTATTTAGAATAGAAGTGTAGTATTGCTGATTTACCCACAGCTTACTGTGAACTACAGTCAATGTTCATTACTAGGGATAGCTGCTACATTATGGGAAGGATGTGCTTTGTCTTGTCTGTTCTGTAGTGATCTTGATGATGTCTCTGTATGCACTTATTGTACGTCGCTTTGGATAAAAGCGTCTGCTAAATGAATGTAATGTAATGTTACACCTACATACAGTGAAAGTAATCAGTTTGGGACCGACTAGTGTCGTTTTGGTAGCGAGACGTGTCTGTTTTATTCCGATTTGCCTTTGTGAAGAAGCGTCTCGTCGGTGTGGAGAAGCGCCTCGTCAGTGTGAGAGCGACTATAGCCATTCCGGAGAAGCGCCTCGTCGGTGTGGAGAAGCGTCTCGTCAGTGTGAGAGCGACTATAGCCATTCCGGAGAAGCGCCTCGTCGGTGTGAGAGCGACTATAGCCATTCCGGAGAAGCGCCTCGTCGGTGTGGAGAAGCGTCTCGTCGGTGTGAGAGCGACTATAGCCATTCCGGACAAAGTGCCTCGTCGGTGTGGAGAAGCGCCTCGTCGTTGTGAGAGCAACTATAGCCATTCTGGAGAAGCTGCTGGTCGCTTTAATATACTGACTTGTCATTGTGGAGAAGCGGCCAACGTAGCACAAAACCATCACTGTTTGTGTATTAAGCTCTCTCGGAAAAAGACATAGCCTACGTTAGCTAACCTGCGGAATTTGTGAGGAGTGACTAATAAAATAAGCCCAAACAACGAGGTTATCTGTCTCTGCCCATAAGCAAAAGGTCTGTAAAAATCCTATAAAAACCACATATGCCATATACAATAGCTTACTTACAAAATAAATATGTGGTAGAGAACTAGCATACATTTCTTACTAAATTATAGGCTATAGTTCCGTACATGGTAGCCCACTCCTAAACATTGAGAGATTGTAGCCTATAATAATTGTATACAAATAGACTATAGCCTAATAAACTAAGGCTAATCAACCTGATTTTTATAAAACCTCGCAAGTATGATAATATATATGATTTTTACAGACCTTCATACATTCGCTAAACTACACGAATAAAAGACGCCCAAACAAGTTAGCTGTCTCTGTCTCATTTCAAAGTTAGAAGTTACCTATAATTCGTCTTTATGTCATAAAAACACACACGGCAAAACAAAGTCCGCCCTATTTTAATATGTTAATTCATAGCCCGAAGGGGGAGGGAATTGTCAACCGACGAATGCCTAGAAAAACGACGAACGTCGATACTATGCCTTGGCAAAACGGCGAACGTCGATACTACAGTCGGTCAAGGCGCCTAGTCACTTCCAGCCGTCGGCGTCGGTCTTGGGAGCCGGCACTACTGAAGGAGGGTGCATTTTTCGAGTATTGGGCTGGCAAATTACTAAATACACTTGAGAGGAATCATTTTAGGTCGCTAGCTAGAATTGTACTGTAGAAGTAGTAGGTTACTGAAATTGTACCAACGTAAAGTTGGTTTTATATTGGATATTCAGTGGATATTCGTTTTTCAAATTTCAATAGCTAATGACAGAAGCATGTAGGTGCATTTTAATTTACATATTTGTTATCAGTGTAGAACAAAGAGACTTTTACAAGCTTTTTTTCATATTTCAGGAAAAAAAATGTTCAAGTTCAAGTTCAAGAAGTTTATTGTCACTCCGACGTACAAGTACAATCGTGTGAAAATCTTGTGTTGGGGTAAAAGCTCCATGACAGAAAGAACATAAGTACATATATAAAAAAAATAGAAGTAATATAAAAACAACATGTACTATAAAAAGCTAGGTATAAAAGACAATTAAAAGAAGTGCAGTATGCAATGTAAAAACAGCCAATATAAAAGCAATAAAATATTAAATAATCAAATATCGCACATAATCATTTGTTCAAGAGTCTGAGGGAAAAAAACTGTTCCTCAGCCTGCTAGTGCGTGCCTTGGGGGTCCTGTATCTCCTCCCTGAGGGCAGCAGGGAGAACAGGCTGGCATGGGGGTGGGTAGGGTCCTTGATGACCCTCAGAGCCTTCCTGAGGCAGCGCTGATTGAACAGCTCCTGCAGACTGGGCAGCTCACAGCCAGTGATGGATTGGGCCGTTCTAACCACCCTGCCCAGGGCCTTCTGCTCCTTACTGGTACAGCTACCGTACCAGATAATGAAGCATCCAGTCAGCAAGCTCTCTATAGTGCCCCGGTAGAAGTCCCTGAGGATCCGGGGACTCAGACCGAATTTCCTCAGGCGCCTGAGACCATACGGACGCTGCTGGGCTTTTTTAATGACAGTGGTGGTATGGCAAGCCCAAGTCAGGTCTTCATGGATGTTAACTCCCAGGTATTTGAAGGTATCCACCCTCTCCACTCCTGAGCCGTTGATGGTAACAGGGGAATAGATACCCCCCCCCCCCTTCCTATAGTCCACAATGACCTCTTTGGTCTGAGAGACATTCAGGGAGAGGTGGTTGTCCTTGCACCACTGTTCCAGGGCGGTGACCTCATCCCTGTAGGCCGTCTCATCGCCATGGGAGATCGACCCCACGACTACCGTGTCATCTGCAAATTTCACGATGGTGTTTGAAGCATGCTTTGGCAGGCAGTCGTGGGTGTAGAGGGCATACAGGAGAGGGCTGAGGACACAGCCTTGTGGTGCTCCTATACTGACCACCAGCGGAGAAGTGCGATGTTAATGTTGAGCCTATAAAAACACTTGAATTTCCAATGCCATTTGAATTAGAAGTGTCAAACCAACTTTAACCTCTTCCTACCGAGGGCAAAATAGGCCAAATTTTGCCTGTTTTCACTAGTGACAAACAAAGGCGGTTATCTCAAAAACTATAAATGGTACAAATATGGTTCATGGCTTTTATTAAAGCAGACACCTGCAGTATTACGACTAAGCAGTGAGAACTCATAGAAATCCAGTTTTTGATACTTAACTACAACAATTTATGTACAGAAAATATAAAAAAACTAAAAAACGGGTACCTACATTCAAGTTTAAGAATTTTTACCTGGGGAGCTACAAATGCAATCAAGGAAATGACTCCTCTATCTGATTCATCAATATGCTGCCTACCTCTGGTAACAATCTGGTGTCAATATCTCAAACCATTCAAATTTTACAGGGTTTTTTTCAGGTGAACCTTTTTCGTTATCCAAATGGTGCCAAATGGTGCCAAATGTGCCAAAAATGGCAATGTTCCAGAAAGGTCTCAATATGATTTATTTTTTAGGTTTTTACAATAAAATGAGATAATTTGTCAATATTGGCAATAAAAGTTCATTTTTAGACGTGTTCTTGGTGTTCTGCATATTACACAACTAACTACCCAAGGTTACAAAAAGCTGTCAAAACCCATGTAGCAGCACAGTGAATCTTGTGTATTTCACCAGAGCCCCATTAGCCAGAAATGAGTCCAGGAATGTGCAAACAGGTTTTCAAATGAATAATGGGAATAGTATGAAACTTCCCTACACATTAATGCTTGCCAGTCATGTCCTTTATTCTGTTGCCACCTCCTATGACAGGGACGTTGGGGTTGGGTTTTAGGAGGCAAAACTTTATACATGACAAACATATATCAACTATATACAAGTGCACTAAGGTGTACTACTAAAAGTGCAGTGGATAAAAAATCAAAAGTCCACCAGTTTCCTAGATAAAAAATAAAAACACCCCTGCTGTAACAAATAAAAAGATCCTTGCCTCTAATTGCTGAAGTTACTGTATTTATACAAAGAAAGTACAAAATGGCAGGGTCCAAAAAGCTAAAAAAAATGAACTAAAAACAAAAAAAGGTAAAGGATCAAAACATCGGGGTGGAGGTTGAGGAGAGATTATTTAACCATTCATACAGAAGCCATTTAGACTACACATTCCCTCAGGAGAGCAATCTGCATCATTACAAATCCCACTAACCCTGTCCATGGAATTGTCCACCATGTTGATATACCCATTAGTCCCCCTTATACAACAACAATCAACAATAATAATAATCAACAAGTACTCCCTCATGTTATCATGTTCTCTCCCTCATACCATGCATAAATTACCATTTTGTTTACCTGCACAGCCTTCTGTACTGCATACAGAACAATTTACTCAGGTGGAACAATGACTTTACTAAACACTTCCAGAAGCCATTTCACACTCAAAAAAATCGTTTTAGTAGCTCATCTCAGACACAAATAGATAGCTAGCTGCTTGTTACCTGTAATTTTGCTTGCATTACATTACATTTATTTAGCAGACGCTTTTATCCAAAGCGACGTACAGTAAGTGCGCACAGAGACATCAAGATCACTACAGAACAGACAAGGCAAAGCACATCCTTCGCATAATGTAGCAGCTATCCCTAGCAATGAACGTCGACTGTAGTTCACAGTAAGCTGTGGGCAAATCAGCAACACCACACTTCCATTCCTAATACTCGTATAAACTATAATAAACAGACAGGAAAACACAGGGATGCTTGCTAGCTTGCCACTGTAAAGGCAATACTATCTATATTAATTTAGCTGAGAGGGACCGATTTTATGCATAAGTATATAAGGTTAGTTAGCTTCACAGAAGAAACACAGGGATTCACGCATTGCAGCTAAATTTCCTTCGATGCTTACACCAATACACCCTAAGTTTACTTCATAAATTATGTATCATACCGTTGGAATGTGCAATTTGTAATATTAATTGTATGAAAAACAATAAAATACAGTTGACAATGTAATTACGAACCCGCATGGCATTGCGTGAATTCACACTGGTATATCGAAAAATCGGTAATACCACCAGCCATAACGACGTTACCTGCCATGGCGAAATTCAATGCGTTTATAGCATAACACTGTTAGTATGATAAAACAACTTACATGTCAGCAACATCATCTGGGTCATCAGTGGATTCAGCGTCACTGAGACAGGATGAGTCTCCCTCGGCAAAAACATCTTCTGGCTTATCCAGTTCGTCTAGCACTTGGTGCACGGATAAACGCCTCAAAAATCTCGACATAACTACACAAAAACTGTATCAAAAATACTCTAAAGTAAAAAATGTAACTGCGGGCCTTACCTAATTAATTGTGCTTTGCTAAACGGAATGTAGCGAGCTACGCTACAAGGTAAAAACACTGTGCCATTTTGGTTCGATAATTACGCGTGGCTCGCCACTTCCTCATACGCACGGCTCGATTTCCTTTTTTACGACGGCTATTGTATTCAATAGCCAGCTTGTTTCAAAGATAAGAGTCTTGGCTATTTCCTGGAATATTTGACAGACAGTTTTAAAACCCAATGGAAAGCTAATAATACTCAGAGTGGAGGCGGGTGGAAGACGGTTTTTCCCACTTCAGATAGGCCTATTGTGCTATCAGTCAAAGAAATACACCCAATTGACGACGGTTTTGCATAAATCTCTGCAAGCATGTTCAAAACTACTCTGGCTAACATATACTAAGCCATGGGATTGGTACTCCAGAAACTGGCTGAGTTTCACAACGCCAAAGTGAACACAGCTGAACGAGTCGTAATCAAGTGCAAAAAAGCACAAGTCGGTTTAAAATTGGAAAAAAATAATGTACAGCCGTATGAAAGTTTTAAAGTATTTTTTCTTGAAGCCTAAAGGTATAATGATTTTTCAAACCAAAGTTTTGTGAAATACAATTAAGCAGAACAGTTTACCAGCACATTGTTTATGGTGTGACATCAAGCTGCAATACATGTTTGAGAATTAGGTCCGAGTTTCCAACGTTATTTACGAAGTTTTATCCCGACGTTTTGGGCTTAAAAACCACTTTCCCAGAAGGAATGGATATATCTTAAGGATATTTAATCAAAATATTGAGGTGAGCAGTTTATTATATATTATTAAATTAATGAAATGTATAATGTAATAATTTCCGTCACGCCGGCGTGACCGCTAGGGGGCGTTTGGCATTAAGAGGTTAATCTCTTTGGAGACATTATTGCTCAAATTTACAACTGATAATTTTTCAAATTTTATTTTTGGAGATTTTAAATGAATTTTTCTTCAAAATAAAACGGCTAAAATTTCAATAGCTTCTGTGACATGTGACTACGATGCCTCAAACCAACTTTAATATTATCAGAGACATTATTTCTCCAATTTACAAGCAATATTTTTTCCAATTTTCCCTTTGTGAAATTTAAATAAATTTTATTCAAAATAAAAGCACTAAAATTTCAATAGCTTCTGTGATATGTGACTAAGATGCCTTAAACTAATTTTAATGTTGTCAGAGACAGTAGACTATAGCTCAAATTAACAACTGATTATTTTTCAAATGGTCCTTTTGTATATTTTAAATGAATTTTTCTTCAAATTAAAAATGCTAAAATTTCAATAGCTTCTGTGACATGTGACTAAGATGCCACAAACCAACGTTACTGTTGTCGAAGACATTAATGCTCAAATTTACAACCAATTCTTTTTGCAATTTTCCCTTTGTATATTTTAGAGGATTTTTTCTTCAAAATAAAAACACAGAAATTTCAATAGCTTCTGTGGCATGTGACCAAGACACCTCAAACCAATTTTACTGTTGTCCAAGACATTATTGCTCAAATTTCCAACCAATGCTTTTTCCAATTTTCCTTTTGTATATTTTAAAGCAATTGTTCTTCAAAATAAATAGACTAAAATGTCAATAGTTTCTGTAACATGTGACCAAGTCACCTCAAACCAAGTTGTCTGTTGTCAGAGACAGTATAGCTCAAATGTACATCTGATTATTTTTCTAATTTTCCTTTTGTAAATTTTAATAGAATTTTTCTTCAAAATAAATACAATAAAATGTCAATAGTTTCTGTGTCCTGTGACCAAGACACCTCAAAACAAATTGACTGTTGTCAGAGAGAGTATAGCTCAAATTTACAACTGATTATTTCTCAAATTTTCCTCTTATACATTTTAATTCAATTTTTCTTCAAAATAAAACGACTAAAATTTCAATAGCTTCTGTGACATGTGACCAAGACACTCAAACCAAGTTGCCTGTTGTCAGAGACAGGATAGCTCAAATGTACAACTGATTATTTTTCTAATTTTCCCTTTGTATATTTTAAAGGAATTTTTCTTCAAAATAAATACACTAAAATGTCAATAGTTTCTGTGTCATGTGACCAAGACACCTCAAACCAAGTTGCCTGTTGTCAGAGACAGGATAGCTCAAATTTACAACTGATTATTTTACAAATTTTCCCTTTGTACATTTTAAAGGAATTGTTCTTCAAAATAAATACACTAAAATGTCAATAGTTTCTGTGTCATGTGACCAAGACACCTCAAACCAAGTTGAATGTTGTCAGAGACATTATAGCTCCAATCTACAACTGATTATTTTTCACATTTTCCTTTTGTAAATTTTAATTAAATCTTTCTTCAAAATAAAAGCACTAAAATTTCAATTGTTCTGTGATGTATGACAAAGATGCCTCAAACTAGCTTTACTGTTGTTAAAGATATTATTGCTCAAATTTACAACATGATTCTTTATATTTTCCTTTTGTAAAATTTTAATGAATTTTTATTCACAATGAAAGCACTACAATTTCACTAGCTTCTGTGTCATGTGAAGAAGATGCCTCAAATAAACTTTGTCGTCATAGATATTATTCCTCAGATGTATGCCCGATGATCTTTTCCAATTTTCCCTTTGAACATTTTCTAGGAATTTTTTTTCAAAATCAAAACAAGAAAATTTCAATAGCTTCTGTGGCATGGTACCAAGTTGCCTCAAACAAACTTTGCCATCATAGACATGATTGCTCAAATTTATGACTGATGATTTTTCCAATTTTCCTTTGTAATTTTTACAGGATGTAAATGTCAAGAGCTTCTTGTAACCTGAGGCCTGAGACCAATGTCACTATTATCATGCAACTTCCCTCAACTTCGTTGGCACCCTTGCATTTATATATAGAATAAAGTAATCATTTTTAATAATTGGTTGCATATCCTATGCATGCCATGACTTCCTGATGTCTGTGATCCAACAACATGAAAAGACTCTTGCTATCTTATTTTTTGGTACTCTTAGAAGCGATACTATAACATCTCTGTATTTGAATGGATCTCTATGGGAATTGTGGGGTGGGACTAGATTTAGCTGTAAATTACACTGGAACAGTATGGAACACATGGTTGGCTAAATGGCTCTAAGTCATCTTAGATGTATCAAACAAGCCTTAAACCATCACTCTGCTGCCAGATATGCAGTAGATATGGATGGATCACTTTAAGGGTTGTTTCTCTTGACAAATGTTCCAACTGAACTCTATGGAAAAATAAGTCAGGAGAAGAAACCCTTCAAGTTATCCATCCATATCTACTGTATTTCTGGCAGCAGAGTGATGGGTTAAGGCTTGTTTGATACGTCAGACCCTTGATGACTTAGAGTCATTATAAATAATGAAAAGAATCATGTTGTAAATTTGAGCAATACTATCTTCAACAACAGTAAAGTTAGTTTGAGGCATCTTAGTCACACAGAACAATTGGAATTTTAGTGCTTTTATTTTGAAGAAAGATTTAATTAAAATTTTAAAAAAGAAAATGTGAAAAAAAAAAATTTGTAGATTGGAGCTATAATGTCTCTGACAACATTCAAGTTAGTTTGAGGCATCTTGGTCACATGTCACAGAAGCTATTGAAATTTTAGTAGTTTTATTTTGAAGACAAATTTTATAAAAATTTATAAGAGGGAAATTTGAGAAATAATCAGTTGTAATTTTGAGCTATCCTGTCTCTGACAACAGGCAACTTGGTTTGGGGTGTCTTGGTCACATGTCACAGAAGCTATTGAAATTTTTGTGTGTTTATTTTGAAGAAAAATTCCTTTAAAATATACAAAGGGAAAATCTGAAAAATAATCAGTTGTCAATTTCAGCTATCCTGTCTCTGACAACAGGCAACTTGGTTTGAGGTGTCTTGGTCACATGTCACAGAAGCTATTGAAATTTTTGTGTTTTTATTTTGAAGAAAAATTTTAGTAAAATTTACAAAAAGAAAATTTGAGAAATAATCAGTCATAAATTTCAGCTATACTCTCTCTGACAACAGTCAATTTGCTTTGAGGTGTCTTGGTCACATGACACAGAAACTATTGACATTTTAGTGTCTTTATTTTGAAGAAAAATTCCTTTAAAATATACAAAGGGAAAATTTGAAAAATAATCAGTTGTAAATTTGAGCTATCCTGTCTCTGACAACAGGCAACTTGGTTTGAGGTGTCTTGGTCACATGTCACAGCTATTGAAATTTTTGTCATTTCATTTTGAAGAAAAATTTGAGAAATAATCAGCTGTAAATTTGAGCTATACTGTCTCTGAAAATAGTCAATTTGCTTTGAGTCTTCGTCACGTCACATGTCAATTTGGTCTTCGTCACATGTCACAGAAACTATTGACATTTTAGTGTATTTACTATAATTAAAAAAAAAAAATTTGTTTCTGATTTTTCCCCATTTTCTCCCAATTTAGTAGCCAATTGAATCCCTATTCTAGTTCAATTGCCCCCGTGTAGCAACCACTAGAGAATCACCGCTACACAACCCCGTCAGCCGGCGGTAGGACGGGAGGGTGCCATGTCCTCTTCAGCGTGCGACTCCTCCTAGCTCCTGACCGTGATTCCAGCCCACCCAGGGCCGCTATGCGTGCAGCGATTCTCTCCGAGCCCCTCCCCCCACCCGGAAGCAGCCGCCAATTGCTGCTCCCACATGCTCGGATCTGGCAGGACCGGGGCGCGAACCCCGATCCTCGGAGCACAACTGCACCGACTGAAAGTCGGCGCTCTTACCGTTGTACCACCGCAGCGCCAGCTAGTGTATTTATTTTGAAGAAACATTCCTTTAAAATATACAAAGGGACCATTTGAAAAATAATCAGTTGTAAATTTGAGCTATAGGCTACTGTCTCTGACAACATTAAAGTTGGTTTGAGGCATCTTAGTCACATATCACAGAAGCTATTGAAATTTTAGTGCTTTTATTTTAAATAAAATTTATTTAAATTTCACAAAGGGAAAATTGGAAAAAATATTGCTTGTAAATTGGTGAAATTATGTCTCTGACAACATTAAAGTTGGTTTGAGGCATCTTAGTCACATGTCACAGAAGCTATTGAAATATTAGCATTTTTTTTTTTTAAAGAAAAAATCATTAAAAATGTACTGAAAAAAGTTAACGTTACTTTGACAAAGTAAATTAGCTATTCTAGACTGTGATTCATAGGCTAACGTCACTTGCTGCCTCGCAAGCTACTGGTCCTACTTAGAGCCGCTGAAAATTTACCAAAATTCGCTTTTGGTGACCTGATCTACAATCCGTCTCTCTAATGTTAACGTGACTCTAAAAACTTAACGTTACAAAAGCACAGATGCCTACAATTAGCTAACGGTGTCATAAACTTTCTTCTTACTGT
Organism: Synaphobranchus kaupii; assembly: GCA_029718625.1. Classification (NCBI taxonomy): domain Eukaryota; kingdom Metazoa; phylum Chordata; class Actinopteri; order Anguilliformes; family Synaphobranchidae; genus Synaphobranchus; species Synaphobranchus kaupii. The sequence goes on from CM056379.1 coordinate 79,791,352, forward strand.
GAAAATCGACGACCTGTTTACAATTTCGGACAGATTTTTATACAGTCTGTTTCAGACAGATGTTAAGGTAAATTTATCACCACGGTGGCACTTTCGCCACAAGTCAGCAATTATACCGGGAAATGCCCTCTTTGAAAACAAAAAATGAATTAAAATAAAAAGGCTAGTCTGTTACTGCATACCAGTTTTTGCCAAAGCTGCAGCCATGATAACGCGGAGCTGTCAAAACTATAACAGCGCGGAAACCCTTTAAAAAAACAAAATAAAAACCGTAGCTAGGCTACGCGTAGCCTATGGCTATGACAACTTTAGGACTAAACAGGCCACATTTTAGTTAATAAAACTCAAGTAAGCTAACTTAGATATCCAGTGAGCACATGTGGCATACAGAACTAGTTCATTTTTTTTGTAAGTATAAACCGGACAATTTAAATAAATATATAATGTATTTATTGATTTAAGTATGAGCCAAAGTATGCCTTCCACGGCGTGTCTCCCCATGGCGCAGCCTGTAGCGCGGGTTAGCTAGTATTCCCGTGCTCTTTGCGACATTTGGTTTGAATCAAGGGGCCAAGGCTGCATCCCTATCCAGTTTTTGCTCCACCCTCGTAAACTTCACTTGCAAACTTCACTTGGGGGAATCCCTTTTGAGACCAGGATGTACCCTCGGTCTCCATTTTAAGTGTGAGTCCAATCCGTTAGAAAGCCAAGTGAATTTTTGTGACATAGCCCCTCCACCCTCAACTTTTCTCAAGCGAACGAGTCTGCAAGAGTAGACTCGGCAAGCTCATATTACCCACAATTCACATCGAACGTCCTGTTCAGTGATAATCACGTTAATGTTTATCGCGGTATTATACACACAGAATGGAAAAGACGGTGTTTAGGCTAAATACAGGTTAATCTAGTAGTTTGCTATTTTGTATTTCATAGTTTAGCAAATTGCGTTACGCAGCAACAAAGTAGCGTACTGTGAAATGTAGTATCGAAGAAAAATATGACCCCAGTCCGGGCCAGATAGACTGGGGAGTTTCTCCCACACAGTTGTGCGTTTCTTCAAGAACAACCATGATCTTCAGAGTCTGATGCAATCAGGTTTATTGCATATGATTTAATAATGACATACAAAAAACCCCCGGGCTGGTCTGCGCAGACCAACACATATTCAATCTCAGCAATCGTAAAAAGCTCCCCCTCATTTTGAATTACCAGGCCTTTTATCCTGTCCTTATCTCTACCTACTTGGGGCGTTACTTTGCCTCTTCCCAGGGGCAGGTCCCATCCTCTGAAATCCTACACCAGGGGTCCCCATGCCCTTTTTCTTTTTCATAGTACAACATTTTAATTAAGCGTTACATATGGCATTTATTTTTACTGTAGTTTGATGAAATGCTATAATTTAATTATATAGGAAATGGCCTGGCCATGGTTTGACCATTCTAGTTCAATAAGTGATCATTACAATGATCTACTAGGTTAAAACAATAAAAGTACAATAAAGTAACAGAAATGAATGCATTCAGAAACCAAAAATGAACTAAATGCATATGACACATGCAGTGGCGATTTTAGCATGACATTTCTGGAGGGGCAGTTTTGTATGATGTCACCATAAAAAAAATAAAGATAGCCTAGATTAGTCTACGGTAGGCCTATGCTATGGGCTGCGCTGTAGGCCTAAGTGCCAGGGAGCAGAAAGATTTCAAAACTAAACTGTATTGCTTTAGCACAACACAGAACCCTACATTGAGGTTGCTATACTGCAACAAAGTAATAGGATGAGACAGACACGTTTCTTCAATAACTTGCATGCTTTATCAAAACCGTAAATACAAGCATATGACACGTTGTTAACTTGTAGGAAAGTGAAAACAAGTTTGATCAAGTTTATCCAGAACGAATGCAATTATAGCCTAGCTAAAATACAAAAAAATGCAAAGCATGCCAACGGCATATTATAATAACGATAATTATCATATAAATGTCAAATAAATATGCAAACATTTAATACAATCATTTGGTATTGCTTTAGCTATGTTAAGACATGCCTTAAATAAACTTCAAAAAGGTAAACAGGTGTCAACCTCTGGAGAGAGCTGCCCTTATTTTCACACCTGCAAAACTATAAATTCACCAAAAAACCGTATAAAACATAATCTATTAAAATCACTAGCCACCAGTTATTTGTCTGATTCAGGTTTACTTAATATATTCATGTATTTAGCTTTTCACATAATAATGAGTGTGTAACAAATTCAGCAAGGTGCTTCATTGTCATAAAGTGCGATTTTTAGATCATAACTTAGGCTACAGTCCTAATGCGCTACTTGCTTTTCCCACGGCCTCTGAAATCGAGAGAATATCAGAGAGAGGGAAAAAGAAAGTGTGATTGCAGCGATTAAATTATGTTGGAAAAAGTTTTTAAAAATGTGTTAGACTAGATTGCCTGTATACCTTCGAAAAGCTGGAAAAAATTTATTTTATATGCGCAAACTTGACACCTATGACAAAATAAAATCAAACAAATTGAAAACTTTAGCTGGCTAGCATTAGCGATACACACACTGAATTGGCTTTGTTTATGTTTATTTCCTGGTCACTTCAGCCCACGTTAACGACTTTAACTTAACGTTTATTATTTTTTCGCCACCTGTTGCTAGGCAGAACTAGTAGGGGCAAAAACATTTCTGCCCATCCGCTCAATATAATTTGCAGCAGGTTTTCCCTGCTTACGCAGATCACGCTCACGTTGTTTCCCTAGCAACGGTGGGGCAGAGTGCTCCGCTGCCCCACAGCAGAGACATAGGACAGGGAGCGCAGTCCGCAGCGTGAGCACACACGTACACACAAAGGAAACTACTCAAAAACAGCACTATAAGGAGTGTGAGTCAAGTTTATTATATTTATACACGCCAATTTCACGATTGAATCACTGTTTTGTATTAAATATAAAATACATTTTTCCACAACGTTCAGATGTTACGAGTAACGTTATCTTGCACAACAGCGCCACGTCTGGTGGGGCACTGCCCCACCTGCCCCTAATGTAAAAACGCCACTGGACACATGTAATACAGAGACTATTGATTGTAATTAATTTCTCCTTAAATTTAATATGCAAAATATGGAACACAATATTGGTAAGCATTAACAATAGTTTGTGTGATACAAACAACAGCTGAGTTTCAGGTTATGGAACAAACAAATCTCTCTGGAATGTGTAGTGTAATTGTACAATAGATAATTCTTACAGAATTCCTTTACTAGCAACACAGTTTTACAGTACAGCTCACCACATTTCCCCTTTAATCAATGTCATTTTAATACTTTTACACAAATCTAGAAAGCACTGGTTACTTGACACAATTATTTCCTCTAAGTCGTACAAAACACTAGTTTTCTCCTTCACTGCCAGAAAGCACTTAATGAGTTCTTTGGGGTTAGTTTAGGGAAGTGTTACTGTCACGGTTCTAGCTGTTCTTGTCACGTTTTATGTTTCATTTCTGTCTTAGTTAGATTTCTTGTAAATGTCACGTATTGTGTTTAGTCTAGTCACGCCACGTTTTATGTTTTATTCTTGTTACGTTTCATTTTTTATGTCATGTCACGTTTCATGTTTGAGTATTGTTACGATTTATTTTCTTGTCATGTCACGTTTTATATTTGATTCATGTTAAGTTTCCCGTTCATTGTTTAGCACACACATTTCCGTGTTTTTTCCGCAGCCTTGCGTTCTTGCTATTTCTCAATCTCTCTTGCTGTCGCTCACGCTTCCCTAATTGTTTCATTCTCCCGTGTCTAGTTTACTAATCTACTAACGTTAGATCAGGATTGGGTAATACTAACTCTCTAACCATGTGTTCATGTTTACCTTACGTTTCTCGTGCATGTCATTTACTAATTTACTAACGCTAGGTCAGGATAGGTTTATTACTAACGATTACTAATTATCTTTTTACCTTGTCAGCCTTCCACACCTGATTTCCATTCGCATGCTGCTCTCAAGCTAAGTGTCTGCACCTGTCTACACCTGCATTTAAGCTCAGTGTTCATATCTTGTTCTTGTGAAATTGTTGCCTCCTGTTTTTCAGTGCACTTTTGAGTGTTTTTCCAAGCCTGCCTTTTTGTTTACGATCCAAGCCTGTTTATAGACCATTGTTATCGACCTCTGTTTTGTTGACCACTGCCTGCCTGTACCACGAGTTTTGCCTGCTGTCTTGTACTTTTGCCCCGCGGAGCAGACTTCGGTCTTGACTCTTGCATTGCCTTCGACCCCGAGCCTGCCTACCGTCTGCCTGTACTTCTGCCCCGTGGCAGCTACTCTGGTTACTGGACTTTTGCATGGTGTACCGATTCTGAGACTGCCTTCTCCCTCGGTACTGTACATTGGTTTTGGCTGGATTTTTTGTGTATGAACTTTGCTTGCTTTTTGACCACGCTCATTGGACATTCCTTCATTAAAAGCCCTCACGGGACTATCTGCAACCACTGCTTCTGAGTCGTGCATTTCGGGTCCTACCCTCACGCATCCATCTCAGTTACTACAGCATACAGTATGTGAACAGTAAAGTGAAATTGAAGAGGCCAACTGTGGACCAGATCAAATTGCGGTTAATTTTCATCTACCAATTTTGAGAACCACTTTGATATAATTAACTTGTTATGCAAACTATTACCTGTTTATATCGATCTAACAGTGTTCACAAAATTTTATATATAGTACTTGTGTTATGTTGTAGTTACTGTATTTACATACAGCCTATGGTGGCAATCAGTGATCAGTTTGTGAAAAGAACATCAGGCTGTTGACTACTGTGAGGACACACTGAATAGCTCTGTTGCCCTCACAGATATAAATGAATACTTATTGCTCCCCTCAATCTGACAAACTTGAGACAAACTAAGTTTTATTTCTACAGACCACTGTGTACGTGTGAATGTGTTAAGAAATATAAGCCAACATTTTCTCTAATCCTTGAATGTTCACATACACTCATTTTAAAACTTTTCCCCTTCGAGAGGTCTGCAGCCAGGAGCATTAAAGTGTGTGTTCATTTTTCCTATGTGCGTGTTCATGTCCCTCTATTTTAAAGCAGAAAAATACCTATAAATGCATCTAAATGGTCCTTTGTTCAAAGATGAGCGCATACTTGTGACTATATCATTTTTACATCATCTAGATTAGGAGGGGGCCCAAGCTAGGTAACTGAAGGCCTTTTGTAAATTATATTGAATATATTGTTTTTGACACTTCAGCTAGATAAGGAGCTAGGCAGAACTTTCTGGAAGGCTGAGAGTCTTCTCTCGCTCAGATCCAACAACAATTAAAAATGTGGCTGGGCCCCTGATTCCGGTGTGCGTATGTCTGCCCGTGTGTCCTTGATGGTGAGAGGCCTATGTGTGAGTATATTAGTGTGTGCTGGTTCTGGTTTAGACTTGTTTTGCGAACTGGCCCAAACCCCCCTATACAGAATACCATCTTTATGTAAGCGTGTCATAAGCCAGTCAAGGCGATGCCTGGCACAGAATATCATGCTTACATAAAATCAGAACAGGGCCTTTACTCTGGCCATACAGTGGTCTGTAGTGATACATATATATATATACTGTATATATATATATATACACACACACATATACAATACATTGTGTATAATCAAATATAGTGGTCATATATTGTTTTAGGCCTCATCATTCCCTCTCACCCAATACCTGGGTGGAAGATGAGGGGCACTCCCTCAATCTCCCTGCCCTTACACCCTGCACAATGCCTACCAGGATTATGTAATTACTGTTTATACCAATAATATTTAGACACATTCTGGATGATTAGTTTTCATACCTGAATTTGATTCCACAGTAGGCCTACCAGGTTCTCTGTAGTTAATCTTGCTTTTAAACGTAACCTATTATTAGGCTACTCGTCTCTCAATATTTTTCAGTAGGCTATAATTTGCCAGTTAACCTAACAATTGAATTTCTCAATAACCAAGATGAATAGGTAAATAAACGTGTGCAGCATTTTACTATATTCACATTTGTGCTGACGCAAAGTGGGTTAATGGCCTATGTCATGTGAGGTGGTCAATGAACAGCACATATTTGGGTAAATTCGTTTTTCTAGCTTGAAAGCATGCATTGAGTTCAATGCTGGTTCTAGCAATTTAAGAGGATTTCCTCATTAAATGTATGATTTCTAATGTTTAAATCGTTTTGACTAAATCGAGTGCAGTCTTAAATTAATGACATTCTTTAACGTGATGAGGAGAAAACGCAATGTAAACGTGCAACTCAGAGAAAACGTTGGGATTCTTTTGCCAGTAATTATTCTGAATTATTGCCACCCTTATTAAACAATCTCATGTTAGTTATCTCTTTGTCATTGTCATTTGTTAATCATTATAGGCTACATAATTGTTCTTGATTATTCAGGGAATTTGTTTGATTGACATAACCTGTTTCCGTTTATTTTGCTTGCTTTAGAATATGTTCGGTTTAAATGCTTTATTCCAGCGTACGGGCTACATATTTAAATGCTACATGATTTCATGACGCAAATAAATATGCTAGCCCACAAAACTTGCTGTATTTATTGATATTTGTGATTCAGCAAATCAATTGCTTGACTGATAATTAATGTAACCAGGTTGAGAGTTTCATCCGTTTAAAGGTAGGCTACGGTGACAGACATTTTACATGATCCGAGATCCCACGATACGCCACTGTGCAGCAGCATGGTTAACTTCCGAGTATAGATGGGGTGAAGTGTATGGAGAATTGTATGGCGATTGGCTCCAGTATAGGTCTTTCACCATGTAAGTCAATGGCAGCAATGTGGTCAAAATACTCAGTCAATAAATCTTTTCCACAAAAAAATGTAATTGCAATAGGTGCCTTTCCTTCACCTAATGCCTCTGCATGTGCTGATTTTTTAAAATATTGTGTCGTTCGGACAGGGTATTAACATTTGTTCAGGACCAATCAGAGGGACAGGTTGAGTCCTCTTCGGCTCCACGGAGCAGACGCAGTTTGTACAAACGGGCGGCGAAAAAGACATCCGGAGCCTCAATTCAGTTTTTACGAGGCCGTGGAAAGGCAATGGGTGACGTCCATATTTTTATTTTATTTTTACAGTCTATGGTTCGAATCCGACCTTTTTTCGCATTACTCACTCCCATTCCTCTGAAAGGCTATTACATGTATTTTAAGAAAGTATAGTCCATTTTAGTACTTATAAACCTTTGTAGGGTCCACCTTCTGGACTTGTCTTCAGCCATTTAAGTAGTAGGCTACAATTTGACATCATGAAAGACACCCCAGCACCACTCGGTCATAAAATCCAGGGGAGAACAATAAGTGCCTAGGCACTCAAATCACTACTAAATACCAAATGAAACATTATGGGTAGTCAACATATTTATTGAAACAGAACCGAACCAAAAATTTCACATTTGTGGGTTAAAAAAAAAAACAGCTGCTGTAGGTTAAGCGGTCATTCCTTTGTGCAGGCAAAACAAATGTGGTCCCCCTCCACCTGCGGCCTCCCCACGCAGTCCAGGTGATATCAACGCCCACAATCCTGTCTGGTCCACTCAATCTGGAAAAGAATACATTAATGAAAATTTACAATGTAGCACATTGGTAGTGTGGGTGCAGGTAAAAATGGCAGACGCATCTGTCTAGTCGTAGAAAAATAATACAAACCCATTCGTCCAATTGAACATTTCTTGCACGTTTGCTGGTGAACTCACCACACGCCACACACAGGTCTGTCATGTCATCTAAGAAAGATTGAATGGTTGTGTGAAATTGAAAAAAAACATTTTTTTTAAAGCAGGCTGATTTTGGATAACAAGCCAAGTTATGCATAATCATACCTTTGTAGCTCAGCAGAATGGATGCTATTTCGCAACGGAGGTAGTCATCCCTGCGTCCACTTCAAACTTTATTTGCTTGTCCATTAAGATGCATTCCGCAAACTATAAATAATTTCAATTAGTATTCACTCACAGTGGTATGCATTTGCAAATGACCTGTACTTATTTTGCAGACAAAGGCTCCACACGAGTTCCCATCCTTTTGTGTAGGATGTGCCAGTTTTCCACACGTCCAGCATGAGACGTTGATTTTTTTTCTTATAAATGCCGTGGAGAAATCCAGTGGTGAGATGGACTCTTCCCACCATTTAAGTTGTCAGATGTTATATTAAATGAATCTTACCTGGTTGCATTTTTACATTTCTCTATAGCTGCAGGCAGAGCTCCAAATGGGTCCAAGTACAGTGCTGTGGATACATTGCCTGCCAAGACAATATATAGGTTTTTGACAAACAAAATATTTTCATTATAATTTCACATATCGTAAAATCGTAAAATGTTACTTAATAAATGTCTACTGTATAACCATTACTGACAGTGAAAACCAAGGTAGAATGTCACCTTTTTTCAGACCCTTCAAATTGCCCTGCCAAATGGCCGTCATTGCAAAGCAATCAATGAGGAATGCCTTTGTCGTTTTTGATGTTTCCTGCACCTTCAATTCCAGGTAGGCATTCAGTACCTGGATATAATGAACAAAATTTGTTTCAAGATTAATTCATTTACAGGTGCAGTACTCAAAATATCGAGGGTGAAGACTTTATATGGGCCTAGTGTACTCCAAATCACCTCCTCCTTCCTCCCAGCCCAAATTTCATTGAGCACTGACAAAAAAAACAAAAAACAGTTACACATGTGGAAGTTTAAGTTGACAGTTTCAACAAGGCAGATACTTACAGACACCACTCGTTGTGAGATTTATTGGTTGAGAAGGGGAGTCCAGGGAGCAATGTTGCTGGGAAGGAGGGATAGATAACTGGCAGGGGGGGGGGGATTTGAAGGTGATAAGAAGGCAACTGAATTAGGAAACGGTAAAGAATCTGTAGTGGCAGAAAAACATGGGGAGGGTGGGGCAGATTCTGCAGATGCTAGCAAGGGTAGGGAGGAAGTGTCTCTAGTTGTCTGGGATGGCACTCTTTTGTGTGGTTGGATGAATCTTGTGAGATGGTCTGTGCTGATCTGGCGGATGGTTTGTTTGTCCGACTCCAGATCAGCACTTTTGCCTTCCAACCTTACGACTTTAAAAGGGCCCAGTCTATCATTTGCAAGCTTGTCTCCTTTATTTTTTTTTACTTTTAATGTTCTCCATGTGGACAAGCTCCACCACTTTTAAATCCTCGCCAATTCGTTCTGCCCTCTTCTTTTTTTGTTTTACATTAGCCTTCTCCACATTCTCAGAAACAATTTTTTTAATTTCCTCTTGTTGCTTCAGACCTTCTGAAAGAACCTCCTCAGCCACAATGTCCTCTATATTGTCAGGTACCTTGAATGGAGAGAAAATGCTGTCAGCTATAAGTTAGAGTGAAGGAAATTTAGAAGGAAATGTAGAGACCTACTCACTCCAAAAGTCTCTGGGACCTCAGATGGATATCTGGCTTCTCTGCCAAACATGAGGTAGAATGGGGAGTGCTTGGTGATGATCTGTACTTTGGTGCGCAAAGCCAAACATGGCTGCACTGAGGTACAGATCCCAGTTCCAAGGCTTCTCATCCACCTTTTTGGTGAGTTTTGAAACATATTGCCATTGTTATGAAATACTATTTCGATTGTAAAGCATAGCTTATGATTGCGACGTGTGACCCAAATCACACTGCTTAATACAATACCAAAATAGAATACTTATGTCAGGACTCTGAATTGTGGTTGTTAGTTGTATTATGTTCTTATGGTTTTTATTTATTTCCTGATTATGTATTTATTGTTGGTCGCACTGTTCCTTGTTTGCTTTGTCGTCACTCCCCTGTCTTCGTCTCACTATTCGGTAGTCTTTGGTGATTTTGGTTTTTCTCTATTTCCTCTGTCATGCGCTTCCTTCATTACTAATTACTTCATTGTAAATAATACTAATACTTATTGTTCTCCCCTGGATTTTATGACCGAGTGGTGCTGGGGTGTCTCATGATGTTAAATTGTAGCCTACTACTTATTTTAAGTCCACAAGGTGGACCCTACAAAGGTTTGTAAGTACCAAAATGGACTATACTTTCTTAAAATACGTGTAATAGCCTTTCAGCTTTATTGGACAGCACAGTGATGGTACAGAAATGTCTGTCGCGGCAATGCATTGTTTATATCCGTTGCCATATTTACGGTCCGCACGAAACAGATTACCGGTGTACCAAAGAGCGCCTTTGCAAAATGGACCGTGACCGAAAGTGTATTTATACATTGTGTATGTGTATTACTGCATTGTTTCAGTCTGTGTCTTCATAAATGGGTGGTGTGTGTGTGTATCATAATGTCAGCTAGTTTAGGTAGCTTCTCTAGCTAGTTAGTTACACCTCAAATCATACACAGAAAAGCTTTTGAAAATAAAGCTAATAATAATGTGTATACCTGGAATCTGCATGTCAGTGCTTACAACACTCCATGCTGCAGCCTTTTTGTCAAGATCTTTTTTAAAAACTTTTTGGTTTGATATTTCCTCCCACCTCTCTCATTCTCTACCACAAAGTTGCACGAACTTCCAATCCATTTTGAAATGTACCACTTCCGTTCCATCGGCACGTGACGCGACTCTACCGCAGCGGTAGACTGCGGTTTTTATTCCGACGGCAAGTTCATCCCAGTAGTGCATGGCTCCCAAAACCAACGTCGATGGCCGGAAGTGACTAGGTGCCTAGTTGACCGACGACGTCGCTGTAGTACCGACGTTCGCTGTTTTGCCAAGTCATAGCATCGATGTTCGTCGTTTTGCTAGGCATTCATCGGTTGACAATTCCCTCCCCCTTCGGGCTAAGAATTAACATATTAAAATAGGGCGGGCTTTGTTTTGCAGTGTGTGTTTTTACAACATAAAAACAAATTAAAGGTAACTTCTAACTTTGAAATGAGACAGAGACAGCTAACTTCGGCATTTGGGCTTCTTTTATTTGTGTAGTTTAGCGAACGGTAACTTTTAACTTTGAAATGAGACACCCATATGTGAAAGGTCTGTAAAAATCATATATGATCATACTTGCGAGGTTTTGTAAAAATCATGTTGATTAGCGTTATATTAGGCTATATAGCCTATTTGTATACAATTATTATAGGCTACACTCTCTCAATGTTTAGGGAGTAGGCTACCATGCAAAAAACTATAGCCTATAATTTAGCAAGAAATGTATGCTAGTTCTCTACCACATTTATTTTGTATGTACGCTATTGTAGCCTATATGGCATATGTGGTTTTTATAGGCGAGTCGTTTCCTCACAATGGCGAGTCGCTCTCACCCCGACGAGGCGCTTCTCCACAGCTGCGAGTTGCTTGTCCAGAACGGCGAGGCGCTCTCACACCGACGAGGCGCTTCTCCACAGCGGCGAGTTGCTTGTCCAGAACGGCGAGTCGCTCTCACAACCGATGAGGCGCTTCTCCACAGTGGCGAGTCACTTCTCCACAACAGCAAGTCGGAATAAAGCAGACACATCTTGCTACCAAAACAACACTAGTTGGTCCCTGTTATGACCCGAAACCCACCCGCATTACAATAACCGTGGGGTTACCAAGGGTCTAACCAAAAATGTGTGCCTTGCACAAATAAGCCTTCTTAAAAATCCATAGTTTTGCAGGAACTCAGCAGCAACAATGGTAGGTAAAACTAGAGGAAGCTCAAACTAACTTACCTAATCTTTTAGTATCAAAGCTATTTAATTCTGAACCGGAAAACAAAATACCAAAAGGCGAATGAGTCTTCCACAGCCTTACTAAACTTCACTAATTTCTTCCTTTATATCAAAAGGCAACACTATATTTAAAAGGAGAGCTTCCTCCCAAAACGTACAAACAAAACAGAGTCCCATACCAAAGAAAAGGATGAATCACCCAAACAAGAGAAATGCCACAAGTATATGCTCTCCTGGTAATCAGGCACAGGTGTCTTCAATTGCCAATTGCTACCCAGGTGAGCCGAATTAAATGAGTTGCAGACAATTAAAGGGCCACACTCGTAAGGCAGCATAGGAACGTAACACCCCCACATAAACAATGACTAATCCGTCCAATAAACTTGACATCCGCAGATTAGACATTGAAAACCAAACAATTTACTTAAAGAAAACCACAGAGGGAGGTAAAAACCAACAGAATGACACAGGCTTAAAGAGCATCTGTGGTGTGTGGCTCACCAGAGTGTCCTGAGAGCAGTGTGTCTGAGATATGTGTGGCTCACCAGAGTCCTGAGAGCAGAGTGTCCTGAGAGCAGAGTGTCCTGAGAGCAGAGTGTCCTGAGAGCAGAGTGTCCTGAGAGCAGAGTGTCCTGAGAGCAGAGTGTCCTGAGAGCAGAGTGTCCTGAGAGCAGAGTGTCCTGAGAGCAGAGTGTCCTGAGAGCAGAGTGTCTGTGGTGTGTGTGGCTCACCAGAGTCCTGAGAGCAGAGTGTCTGAGATATGTGTGGCTCACCAGAGTCCTGAGAGCAGAGTGTCTGAGATATTTGTGGCTCACCAGAGTCCTGAGAGCAGAGTGTCTGAGATATGTGTGGCTCACCAGAGTCCTGAGAGCAGAGTGTCTGTGGTGTGTGTGGCTCACCAGAGTCCTGAGAGCAGAGTGTCTGAGATATGTGTGGCTCACCAGAGTCCTGAGAGCAGAGTGTCTGAGATATGTGTGGCTCACCAGAGTCCTGAGAGCAGAGTGTCTGAGATGTGTGTAAGCAACAAAGTGCAGACCATGGACAACACAAAACAAGCCCCAAATGGCACATAAACCGAGCATATAAATCACTACAAAAAAAAAAACCAAAGCAGCAAAACGACTTTAGAGGACTAAGGACCACATGGAAAACAAATTAGCCACACCTCCTTATAAATATTCAAATATCGGACTTCACACCCAAAGCAAGAATCATACTTTCAGACATGCCTACTCATGAATATTCATATCCCGGACGAGCCCACAATTGTTACAACCCGAAACCCACCCGCGTTGCAATAACCGTGGGGTTACCAAGGGTCTAACCAAAAATGTGTGCCTTGCACAAATAAGCCTTCTTAAAAATCCATAGTTTTGCAGGAACTCAGCAGCAACAATTTTTTTTTAAATTTTTTTATTTTTTTTATTTTTTATTTATTTATTTATTTATTTATTTCGGCATGCAAATATTTACACTTTATCACAATTTCAGTAATATGCTCTGACAAAACACATTACTTGCCGAAAAGGGATACGGGAAAAAGCAGCCTGCTTATCATAGTCCCGCCCCATTTCCCTCATTATTTTACATGTTCCTAATATACATTTGTTTAAAACAATATTTTTTTTTTGTATCACAACAGCATAACTGAATTTTCTTTATAACAAAACAGTTTGAGAAAGAAAAAATAAGCTAAAGTAAAATAAAATAGACATTAAAGTCCAAATAAGTCGAATTTGAATATACATGTCATACATTAGTCAAAACAATTTGTTTCATTTGTTTCATTTCAACAGTAGACAGTCCCCATTTGATAATTTCCTACCATCTTACTTCTTATCTTACTCTTGAAGGTCTTCAGGTTAATAGACATTTTAAGCTCATCGTGTAAACCGTTCCAGAGCTTAACCCCCACAATGGATAATGAATGACCTCTGAGAGTTGACTTTATAGTTTTTTGTTTATATATCATGTTTCCTCTTAAGTTATGCATGTCATCTCTCTTTTGAAACAGTTTCTGTATATTTGAGGGTAAGAGATTTTTGGATGCTAAGAATAATATTTGTATGGTATTATATTTAATTATATCCTGCCACTTAAGGAACTTTGCCTTAATAAACAAGTCATTTGTATGGTCTCTATATGGGACACCATATACCACTCTCAATGCCCTTTTTTGAAGTTTAAACAGCATCTCTGTAGTTTCTTTATAAGTGTTCCCCCATACTTCAACACAGTAGTGCAGGTGAGGAGTTATGAGTGCTGAGTAAATTGTCCTAAGTGAATGTTGATTTAGTAATTTCTGCATTTTCCACAAAATAGACACACTTTTGGCCAATTTACATTGAACTAGCTTCACATGTGGTTTCCATGTCAGGAGGCTATCTACCGTAACCCCCAAAATCTTGTGTTCGTTCACTCTTTCAATATTAATACCATTGACTTGTAAATTTATGTTTTCTTTCAGGCCTCTTTTCCCAAATAATATGAATTTTGTCTTTGAAAGGTTTAGTGATAGTTTATTAATATTAAACCACGTGTGAAGCTTTGACATTTCATTGTTCACTGATATGACCATTTGATTAAGATCTTTTCCTGAGCAGAGGATGTTTGTGTCGTCCGCGAATAAAATTAATTTTAAAACGTCAGATACTTTGATTATGTCATTGATATATAGTATAAATAATTTCGGTCCTAAGACTGAACCCTGTGTGACCCCACAGTTGATGTTCAGGCATGTTGATATGTTGTCCCCTATCTGTACAAATTGAACTCTATTTGATAGGTAACTCTTAATCCATTGTAATGCGATTCCTCTAATTCCATATCTGTACAATTTTTCGATCAATATGCTGTGATTTATCGTGTCGAAAGCTTTTTTCAGGTCGATGAAAATCCCTATGGTGAATAATTTGCGGTCTAGCGCGTCTTTGATAAATTCTATGGATTCTGTTAGGGCCATTGCTGTTGAATGTTTTTTCCTGAATCCGTATTGGCTGTCACATAGCAGCTTGTGTTTATCAATGAACTTATCTAATCTAACATTAAAGAGTTTTTCAATAATTTTTGAGCACTGTGGTAAAATTGAAATCGGACGATAATTTGAAAACTCCTGTTTGTCTCCACTTTTGTACAGAGGAAGAACTTTTGCTATCTTCATTTTATCGGGAAACACGCCATTGCAGAAAGATAAATTACATATATATGTTAAAGGAGGTATGATAGCTTTTGATATCCTTTTTAATAATGTCATGTCTATCTGATCTGCGTCAATGGATGTCTTAGCTGTACAGTCTCTCAGGATTGTTTTGATTTCGTTTTGTGTGACAGGATTTAAAAATAAAGACTCTTGTTTTGTCTCCCCTCCCCTATCCCAGTGATCCCACTGCTGTAGTGAGGATGGAATGGCCTTGGCTAGTTCTGAACCTACACTAACAAAGTATTTGTTGAAGCTCTCGACTATCACTTTCTTATCGTCTTCCCTCCTGTTGTTTATATTGAAATAATCTGAGAATGTCTGTTTGGCCTTTCTGCCTGAGACGGAATTTATGATTTTCCAAAGATTTTTGGTGTAGTTCTTGTTTTCTGTTAGTAACTTGTCATAATATTCTTTTTTATGTTTCCTCAACAAATATGTCACTCTGTTTCTATAGTGTTTGTACTTTGCATATGATTGTACATTCTTTTCCTTTAAAAACTGTTTATATAAGCTGTTTTTTTTCCTACAGGCATTCTCTATGTTCTTGGTGAACCATGGCCTATTTTTTTTGACTTTGACATTGTTGTCTTTACTCGAATATTTGACTACCGGGCAGTGCTTGTCATATATTGAGTTTATTGTGTTTAAGAAGGCCTCATACGCTTTGTTTGTGTCTTTTTCTGTCCATACGTCATTCCATTTTTGATTTATCATATCTTGTTCAAAATCTTTAAGTCTCTTTTCGTTTTTAATTCTTTTTAAGATATTTGTCACTGGTTTCTGCTCTAAAGTGTGTTTCCAGTCACAGATGGCGAAGACTGGAAGATGATCAGAAATATCATTTATCATAATACCACTTGTTATTTCTTTGTCCAGTATATTTGTATAAATATTGTCAATTAGTGTGGCACTATGTTTAGTGATTCTGCTTGGCTGGGTGATTAGTGGTCGCATTCCGCTCGCATACATTATGTTGACAAAATCCTCAATCAGCTTGTTATTGTTTGGATTTAATATGTCTATGTTAAAATCTCCACATATAAAAACATTTCTCTGGTTTATTTTTGTTAATATTTCTCCCATGCAATTGTTGAATATGTCTATTTTTGAGCTGGGAGCTCTGTAAACGTTGCATATACCAGTTTTTTTACCTTTCGGCGTTGAAAATTCAATTGTTACACACTCCATTACATTTTCAATGGCAATTGACAAGCTTTCCAGTATCTCAAAATTTATGCTCTCGTCAATAAACAGTGCTACCCCTCCACCAGATTTGTTGATTCTGCTCTTACACACAAAATTATATCCTTCCATGTGGAAATCCATGCATTTCTCAACGTTAATCCATGTTTCCGACACAGCAATGATGTTAAATGGTTTGACAAATGTACATAGATACTCCTGTATCTGTTCAAAGTTTGCGTATAGACTCCTGCTGTTGAAGTGGATTATTGACAGCTTTCCATCCATGTTAAAATTCTCATTGTACTGATCTTCCAAGTAATATCCACATTTGTTTATTCCATTATAGTAAAAGTGTCTGTCTGGATCAACTTCTTCATTCGGGTCTTTTGATGTTAGGTTCTGGTGTGGTCCAACTGAAAAGTTACTCCCTTTTTCATAGTCAGTAATTTTGTCCATCAATTCATTCATTTTAATCAGTGCAGTTTTACTTTTTGGTTGTACTGAGTTCATGGCGTTTTAACTTGGTTTTCACGTACCTTACTATTCATATTTCTCCAGCTCATCCAACGCCCTGATCAGCACCGGTCTGATGTTTTCTGATGACCCATTTGGTTTGATGTAAACTTTACAATTTGCCGTCCATGTGTTCTGTAATTTTTGCCCTTTCTTCAGTTGACGCGCTTTCCACGCGATGGTGGCATTTGTTTTGTTGAGATTTTCATTGATGAACACGTTAGATCCTTTCAGATTTTTACCCTGCTTCAGTAGAGCAATTTTGTATTTTCTACTGATAAATCTCAGCATCACTGCGCGGGTTTCGTTGTCCCTGCCTTCGCTGGTTTTTCTTTTGGGAAGCAAATAGCAAAAATCCACATTGGTGAGATCCAGGTCGATGTTTTTGGAGTTTAGAAAGTTCTCCACCTGTATTTCCACGGATTGGATGTCTGCCTCGTTTGTCTCATCGTGGGTCCCCATCGCCCTGGCATAGTTCCTTGGTTTTATCCTGAGACCCGTGATGATCACATCATTGAGCTTCCCTTGCTGGTCAAACTCCTCCACTTTGTATGTTAGAGTCTTAATTTGCTGGTCTTTCTTGACATTTTCCTCTTTGAGTTCTTTTAACTCCTTCTTTATTTCTTCATTTGTCTTCATTATTTCTTTCATTTGGACCTTGATATCTTCCAGGCTTTCCAGAATTTCAGACAAGTCCGATGGATTGGACTGACTAGTTTTAACTGTCTTTTCTGTCTTGTCTGTCTTGCTCATTTTCTTGCTCATTTTCTTGTTTCAGTGGTTTTAAGGACTTGTTATATTGTTTTATTGTTTCGTCGAGCTTATCATTCTCCCCCCCCAGTTCCTGCTGCAGCTGTTGCCTTGAGCTGTTGCCTTGAGCTGTTGCTCCTTCAGCAACCATAACATCTAATGGTAGGTAAAATTAGAGGAAGCTCAAACTAACTTACTTGTGATGTTACGGATGATACCGAAGCTCCGAGCTGTGTGTCGAGTACGTAGGGCAGTTTCTACAGAAGCCTCGCACCGAAGCTTGTATCACTTTCAGAGAAGCACGTGATAGATGACAAACGAGGCCTCGGGTGCTGTAGAACCACGTGATCGGTTTGTTTTGCGTTTTGGGCGGAATGAGGGGTTTTGAATTGTAGATATAAAGGAGCGATACCCCCCTTATTTCGAGGGTTGTTGCGGAGAGTTTATTATTATTGGTATTATTGCTATTGAAAGTTTTTGGAGAATTTTTTTGAGGAATCTTTGGGGTATTTTTATTTATTTTTTTGTACAACTTTTGTACAGTTTTGTCGTTTTTGTACAAAAATAGGCTAATGCAACCTGCATGGAAGCGAAAATCTTCTCCTGCTTGGGAATATTTTGACCCGATATCTCCAAATAAGGCAGGCCTAAGTGGCGTAGATATAAAAACACACTGAAACGCTATTCGAACACTGGGCTAGCAATCGACTGTGCATGTAGTTCGTTGGTTGTTATTTTAACGTAACTACAGCAGATTATTACGATTTGTTTAATATTATGATTTGATTGTTATTTCTTATTCTTTCTTATTATCATTATCATCTGCATTCCTTCTCAAATGGCATATTATTTAATTTTGAAGGTAAAGTGCTTGCTGTGCCTAAAGGAGCTGGCTTACAGCAATAATACCTCGTCCAGGCATTATCGGGCAATGCATGAAAATGCACCTGCCAATGAGCAAGAAACGAGCGGAGGTTATTTATTTAACTTTTTAATAGCAGTTATGGTTGCTTTATCATAATCATACTGACATACATGTTGATAAAAATACATTTGCATATTGTTATTTTGCCATAGGTTCCAGAAAGCAAGAACTTGATGAGGCCGTTAATAAAAATCAATTTAAAAAAAACCTTTTCAGTCACAAAAGCACCTTCCCTTTCACTGCCCATACTGAAGCACATTCACTTTCACTGCCTGGTTACAGAAGCACTCCCAGTCCCAGACCAGACACACTTTTACTGCTCAATAGAACCCCACACAAATGTTGTCCCCCTTTATATCAATCTTCTTGTTTTTTTCATTTTGAAAGTTAATATAATATTATTACATATATTATTTTATAGGTAATATATCTTAGTATAAAACAAATCTAGCCTAATGACAGTTACAAATATAAATTATGAGTATGTTAGTATGTGTATCGCCTGAGCGGGGTTTTGAACTGGTAGCCTACAGAAATGGCTCTGAAGTCCGACGCGTTACCAGTGAGCTAAAGGGTCGCTTGTTGTTAGATCGCGGCAACTTCGTTATTTTGAACCTGGGGTGGAATTTGTAATGATTTCGTTGCTCTAAATTACTTTTACCAGCAGGTGTCACTGGTGTACACTGTGTTGAATGAGGCTTCGAGTAATGAATCTATTTGCGATACAATTGGCTGCAAAGCCTCAGTGCTTCAGGAAGCCTCATTTCGCCATCACTATAACTTACCTAATCTTTTAGTATCAAAGCTATTTAATTCTGAACCGGAAAACAAAATACCAAAAGGCAAATGAAAGTCTTCCGCAGCCTTACTAAACTTCACTAATTTCTTCCTTTATATCAAAAGGCAACACTATATTTAAAAGGAGAGCTTCCTCCCAAAACGTACAAACAAAACAGAGTCCCATACCAAAGAAAAGGATGAATCACCCCAACAAGAGAAATGCCACATGTATATGCTCTCCTGGTAATCAGGCACAGGTGTCTTCAATTGCCAATTGCTACCCAGGTGAGCCGAATTAAATGAGTTGCAGACAATTAAAGGGACACACTCGTAAGGCAGCATAGGAACGTAACAGTCCCAAACTGATTACTTTCACTGTATGTAGGTGTAACGTGATTAGTTATGCTTCCACTTGCCACTAATACTGTTTTAAAAATATAATATCCTGTAGGGCTAGTATTCTGTAGCCTATCTTTCTGTATAGCCTATTGTATATTCTAGTGTTAAAATTATAATAATAATGATATTCTAATGTTATAAATAAACGGTAACATTTAACAGACTTGGGCATCTTCATTACCCACAGAACACAACAAGAAATGTATGCTAGTTCTCTACCATATTTATTTTGTAAGTAGCCTATACGCTATGGTATATGGCATAAGTGGTTTTTATAGGCATTTGGGCAGAGACAGATAACCTAGGTGTTTGCTGGGCTTCTTTTATTAGTGGTTAGCGAACCTATGTGCGAACGGTATACTTTTAACTTTGAAATGAGACACCCATATGCAAAAGGTCTGTAAAAATCATACATGATCATACTTGCAAGGTTTTATAAAAATCACATGTTGATTAGCGTTATATTAGGCTATATAGCCTATTTGTATAGCTTACAATTCTTAAGGCTACAATCTCTCAATGTTTTTATATAGGCTAGGCCTAGGGAGTAGGCTACCATGTATGTTAGGGACCTATATCATTTAGTAAGACATGTATGCTAGTTCTCTACCACATTTATTTTGTAAGTAGGCTATTGTATATGGCATATGTGGTTTTTATAGGATTTTTACAGACATTTTGCATATGGGCAGAGACAGCTAACCTAGTCAGCTAAAGTATAGGCTATGTGCGCAGTCTTTTTCGAGAGAGCTTAATACACAAACAGTGATGACTTTGTGCTACGTTGGCCGCTTCTCCACAATGACAAGTCAGTATATCAAACCGACCAGTCGCTTCCTCACAATGGCGAGTCGCTTTCACACCGACGAGGCGCTTCTCCACAACGGCGAGTCGCTTCCTCACAACGGCGAGTCGCTCTCACACCGATGAGGCGTTTCTCCACAGCAGCGAGTCGCTTGTCCAGAACGGCGAGTCGCTCTCACACCGACGAGGCGTTTCTCCACAGCGGCGAGTCGCTCTCACACCGACAAGGTGCTTCTACAGAACGGCGAGTCGCTCTCAATCTGACGAGGCGCTTCTCCACAGTGGCGAGTCACTTCTCCACAACAGCAAGTCGGAATAAAACAGACACATCTCGCCACCAAAACAACACTAGTCGGTCCCAAACTGATTACTTTCACTCTATGTAGGTGTAACATGATTAGTTACAGTGGTGTTCAAAAAAATAGCAGTACAACATCAGCAACCTGATGAACCACTGTTATTAGTAGTAGTAATATTTCTGCATGGCAAATAATTTACTTGTAGATGTAGTAGTGTAATAGAAAAACAACAGACCCAACTGTCATGACATGCACGCTGCTTGTTCTGAGTAATTGACTCATTCATTGAAAGGGGCTTGTTCAAAATAATAGCAGTGTGGAGTTCAATTAGATAATTCATTCATTCTGTGAAAAAAAAACAGGTCAAACAACTTCTGTGGTAAACAGGTAAACAGTATTGCTTCTAAGAGTACCTGGAAATAAGATATCAGGAGTCTTTTGATATCCCTTTATACAGAATCATGATGGCATCACCTGTTTACCTGTGGAATACCTGTTTACCACAGAAGTTGTTTGAGAGAATGGCAAGAATGTGCAAAGCCGTTATCAAGGCAAAGGGTGGCTACTTTGAAGAATCTAAAATATAAGACTTTTAAAAAATTGTTTACAGTATTTCTCAATTGCTTGAAAGCATTTTATGGAACAATGTTGTTAATTTTAAGAATAGGTGACACAAGACACAAAACTATGTGGCATTTTGCAGGACAGCAAATGCATTTGCAAAATTTAATCACTTTTTCAAAACTGCAAATACATTCAACAAAAGCAGATACTGGCTTCAAAAAGGGTAATACAAACATAAAAATCTCTTAGATCAAGCTGACAAAATTAAAAGTTAGTCTTTCTTCCAAATTATTGAATCACATCAAAAGTGTGCATTTGCAGCAGTCAAATCATAATGATAGAAATTCCAAATACAACTATCAAAAAGGTCTATTGGGCAATGTCTCTTCTGTCATTTATGTCTGGCCACAAATTTTCGTCCACATCACAAAAAATGTTTTCCCTGGCCAGACAGCGTGGAAAAAAAACGCCTTGTATGCCGGATCCATCCCTGGCAGGCCTCTGCATTGATGTCATCACAGGCCCCATCCATAGCCTGAAGGAGGGCAGCTTGTACATAGGGGCGATGGTCATACACCTTCCAGGGCCAGGCAGAGAAAAACTCTTCAATGGCATTCAGGAAGGGTGAATATGGTGGTAGGAACACCATTGACACCCGGGGCTGTGCCTCAAACCATTCCTGTACACGTGCACTCCTATGGAAGCTCACGTTGTCCCAGATGATTACATAGTTGCTCCGAGGTTGTTCCTCCACCGCATCCTCTGCTTCAGTGAGCTTCTGGAAAAGACCACTGAGGAAATTCAGAAGACGGTCTGAATTGTAGGGGCCTACAAGCGCATGGTGGTGTATGACCCCAGGTTGACCTATGGCAGCACACATGGTAATGTTTCCACCACGTTGTCCCGGGACTTCTATGGTGGCGCGTTGTCCAATTATATTTCTCCCACGTCTTCTGTGTTTTGTCAGGTTGAAACCAGCTTCATCCACATAAATATATTTGTGTGGAACATCGCTGGAATCAAGCTCCATTATCCTCTGAAGAGAGAAATAATATGTTACAGTTCTGTAGACAGTGCCATGCAATATTACAGTATACTGTGTAAGGATGGTTGCATATGGTTTGAATTACAGTAGAGTACATCTTTTTTTACAACACAATATGAAACAACTATTACAGTACAGTACTGTACATACCTGAACATACTGACACCGCATCTCCTTTACCCTGTCACTGTTCCTCTCATATGGGACCCTGTAGACTTGTTTCATCCTAAAGTCATTTCTTTTCAGCACTCTGTCAATTGTTGCCAAACTGATGCTTTGTATATTGGCAAACATTTGATTGTCTTGAAGGATCTTCTCTCTGATTTCCCTCAGGCGGATAACATTGTTTTCAAGCACAATGTTCACAATTGCTGTCTCCTGTTCTTCTGTAAACATCCGTCCTCTGCCACCACTGTATGGTCTTCTCTCAATTCTAAAAGAGATTTTCCATGAACAACAATGTCTATTACAGGATTGCAAAATACTGTATGCAGTAGTACAGAGAGTGCATGTACAGTGAATGGGATGAAGCACAATTTACAGTATTTTTGTACTGTGTGAGGTTACTTACCGGTTTTCCCTCCGAAAGATTTGCATGATGGAGGACACCGTTGATCTAGAAAGATTTGGCTGAACTCGTCTCCCAGCTTCAGCCATGGTTAGCCCGTGGTTTACAACATGATCCACAATAGTGGCTCTGATGTCATTTGGTATAACTGGTACTCTTGCAGCCCTTTGGTGATGTCCCTGTCCCCCTGTCCCCCTCTCCCACCTCTCATGCACACACCTCTTCCTCTGCCTCTCGCTCTTACTCTCAAAGGATCCATTGTCTTTGCCTAACACAGACTTTACCTATGCCCCCCTATATATGTGATTTAGGACTGATTGGTCAATTAAGGATTTTGTGCCATAGCATTTGCACATTGGCTGAAACAACTAACAGAACTGCAACTAATTATCTTCAATTGCAAACCATTTGTGAACAATTTGTGAACCAAACACTATGAAGTGAATCTTGTATTCACTGATGACATTTGCATTCACAGTTTTGCAAAACAGTGCAGAGGATTTGCTATTAGTGGACAAAGAGTAGAAAATGATTAAGAGTTCTGCAAATGAGTTCGGGGATATGAGCACAGTTGTTGTGGTTTAGATGTCTTTGACCACAGTTTCGAAAAATGCTTTCAAGCAATTGAGAAATACTGTAACACTTTTTTGGTTTTTGCATAATTTAATTTGTGTTATCTCATAGTTTTGATGTCTTTACTATTCCAAAATGTGGAAGAAGGGAAGCAAATGTTTCACACATTGTTATAAAATATATTTCCTTCTGAATTGCTAAGTAAAATGGGCCGTTCCAAACATTGTTCGGAGGAACAACGTAATTTGATTAAAAAGTTGATTGGAGAGGGGAAAACGTATAAAGAAGTGCAGCAAATTATAGGATGCTTAGCTAAAATGATCTCAAATTCTTTAAAATGGCAACAAAAACCCGAAACACGCGGAAGAAAACTAGCAACTCCTGTTAAAACGGATCGAAGAATAGTCAGAATGGCAAAGATTCAGCCAATCATCACCTCCAGAAAGATCAAAGATGATGTAAAATTACCTGTAAGTGCTGTTACAGTCAGAAGATGTTTGATCGAAGCTAAGCTATCAGCAAGAAGCCCCCGTAAAGCACCATTGTTGAAAAAACGGCATGTGCAGAATCGGTTAAAATTTGCCAAGGAACACATCGATTGGCCCAAAGAGAAATGGCGTAACATTCTGTGGACTGATGAGAGTAAAATTGTTTTTGGGTCTAGTGGTCGTCGACAGTACGTCAGACGACCCCCGGGTACTGAATTCAATCACAGTACACTGTGAAGACAGTGAAGCATGGTGGCGCAAAAATCACGGTATGGGGATGTTTTTCATACTACGGTGTTGGGCCTATTTATCGTATACCAGGGATCATGGATCAGTTTGAATACATCAAAATACTTGAAGAGATTATGTTGCCGTATGCTGAAGAGGAAATGCCCCTGAAATGGGTGTTTCAACAAGACAACGACCCCAAACACACGAGTAAGCGAGCAACATCTTGGTTCCAGACAAAAAGGATTGAGCTAATGGAGTGGCCAGCTCAATCCCCTGACCTCAACCCCATTGAAAACTTGTGGGGTGACATTAAAAATGCAGTTTCTGAAGCAAAACCCAAACATTCACAGGAACTGTGGAATGTAGTTCGTTCATCCTGGGCTGAAATACCTGTTTCTAGGTGCCAGAAGTTGGTTGACTCGATGCAACGCAGATGCGCAGCAGTTATCAAAAACAATGGTTATGCAACTAAATATTAGTTCAGTAATTTAAAGTGAAGTTAAATCTTGAAAAATTTCTTCAGTTTATACAGTAAGTGTTTGAGTTTGAAAAGAAAAATGTCGACACTGCTACTTTTTTGAACAGATTAATATTCCTTTTCTTTGCTTCCTGTAAAAGAATAACGCAGACTTGATAAAATTTGTTAATGCTTTGATTTGGAATTGAATGTGTAATGTTTCCACTACATTTGAAATATGGAACTAAAAGCTATTAAAAATAATTTTCACTTTATTCACTTTTTTTAACGCACTGCTATTTATTTGAACACAACTGTATATATATACATATATATATATATATATATATTCTTTTTTTTTTTAAACAGCTTCAGCTTTTAAAACACATTTTAATATTTTTGAATGACAATGCATGGAAATACCTTTGTTGAGATCAACTTTTAATTAAAACTTGAGTTAAAGGTGTGGATTTTAATGATGTTATTGTAAACTAGCCTATTAATAGTTTAAAACTCCGGGAAGTTCGAATTCGGTCCCACTTCATATTAATAGTTTTAATAAAAATAAGCTTGCCGTGCACAGCGTAAGCATTAGCTAGTTGCTCAAAAACCATTGTGTAGAACGTAAGCAAGGACTTATTTTTTGTTGCGGCGTCAACTCGTTGGCAGTTGGAATTTCTCCGTTTTTTCCAGCTGCTCCAGTGTGCGACCCCCAGTTGCCAGAAGAAATCTGAGAAGATCTGAGCAAAACCGTTCTAGAATTCTACCAGTTCAGTTGAGATGAGTCTAGATTTCTTCAGTCGGGCTGTGTGCGTCGGGCTTAAGACAAGCGGTGTGACATGGAATATGGGATGCTCTGAGTGTACTGTATGTGTAGACTCAGAGCATTCCATTCCATATTCCATGCCACATTGTTACCACACCGCCTGTCATAGCGCACAGCGCACTGGAATAAGAGCCTGAAAATTGGGCCCAAAGTATTCTAAAATGAATGCTGTATATCAGATTACTGACGAAACACCTAGGCTAATGTTAAAGTTTAAACACTGATGTACATTAACACTAACATTGACACCTATTTAAAATGAAGACAAAATAATATTTTTGCAATATACATGTATGAAAAAATAGTAGAAAATGGTTCTATGTAGAACCCTTTCACCTTCAAGAGAATTCCTTAAGAACACTTTTTTCCAAAAGGGTTCTAGACAGAACCTTTTGCCTGCCTAACAAACCTTGAAAAATCCTTCCTTCTAAAAAGGGTTCTTTGGAAGAAAATGGTTCTAGATAGAACCCTACCCCTCTGCTGGGAACCCTTTTTTTTTTTTTTTAGAGTGTAACAACAGGGCACCTGTTGCTTCCTGAAGTTGCGTATTTGCCATTAGAAATGGTTTGCCTTTAGAATAAAGCAATAAGCCCAACATTCCACCAGATATGCATAGCCTATAAAGCAGAATAAGCTTTACCATAAGAAATTAACCCGGCGATCCAGCGATATGCAGTAGTATCCAGCAATCCAACAGATTTGCAATATGAAGGTGCAAGGTGAAATTTAATAGCAGCAGCTTTATGATGCATGAGAGCTCCTAAGCCTTTGAGCAAGATAAAGATTTGTTTTGTTAAAGCGAGACATAGGCAGAATTCCAATGCTCAGAGTCTTCCCAAGTTTTTTTAATTTAGCACATTTCGATTTGTTCCCCTCATCAAGTATTGTCTTATGTTTTTTTACTCCCACATGTAGAGGCTTCTGAATTCTTCTCAGGAAAAAATCAAGTTTCGCTGAGAGCGGATTATAGTAGGCTACGGTTACCCAATTAATAATGGTAGTGGACTCTTATGACAGTTAGGTTTTACTCCTGAGAGGGTGAAAAACTAAATAAAAACCTCACGTCAGCAAGAAGGTGGCCAAATTAGCTAAACGGCTGCTATCCGAGTGCTTAACGGAGGAAAAAGTAATTCCGTCTCTCTCTGCCCCTTAGCGGCAACAAAGATTTTTACCTTAGGAGCAAATCCGTTTTACTGGTTTGATATGGATTTTAGAACTCAAACTAATATCGATTACAAACTGAAGCACAATGCTATCCTCCACCGTAGCCTACTTGCCAAACGCTAACAACTCTTCCACCAACTCTACCTCCAAAAAGGAAATGCACACCTACAGCAGGCACGCGCAGAGCAGCAGAACAGTAGCACCTATGCAGAGGGAGTGACTTGTGGAAAACCAAACCCATGGTATCATTGACTTGTGTTGATATAGCCTGAAAGACTTAAACTGGAGCAAACAGCGCTGCACCAGGCAGGAAGTGAGCGTCAATATCAAAAGGCTCTCAATATCTTATTTTCAGGTACTGTTACAAGCAATACTATAACCTCTCTGCATTTGAATGGATCTTTATGAGAATTGGGGGGTGAGACTAGATTCAGCTGTAAATTACACTCGTACATTATGGAACACATGACTGGCTAAATGGCTGTAAGTCATCCAGGGTCTGAGGTATCAAACGAGCCCCAAACCATCACTCTGTGGCCAGATATGGAGTAGATGTGGATGGATCACTTTAAGGGTTTCTTCTCCTGACTTTTTCCCCCCAGTTCTATAGGAAAATGAGTCAGGAGAAATAACCCTTGCAGTGATCGGCGCTCTGATCATTCAATGAGCGCCTGTTGTCTGTCTAATAAATTCCAACTGCGGACGTTCCAGCCCTGAAGTTGGAACTCTTGCTCCGCCTACCTTTTTGGTGTGAACACAGCATTGCTAGCCGTCTGATGGTAAATGGGGGTATGCAGCTTTAAGGAGGGGATCATGGTTAGTGTACCTTTTTAAGATATCCTGATTGGTCCATGTGAGTGAGGGCAGACATGGACATGATGGAAGGAAAACAGTCAAGAAGTTAGTTTAGGTGAGTGCGTTTTGCGGCTCCTTTTAAGGTCTCCCTCTAAACTGTAAGCTGTATAATGTCCATTGGTGTAACTAAAGAGCCACATGAACAAAACCTGCGTCCTTGCCATTTGCATTTGCATGGGAATGCATTACCCCGAAGCTGTGAGCTAGCAGCTGAGTCCTGGAACCGGAAAATAGCAAGCCACTAGCAACTTTCGTTCCCCCGTGTCTCCAACTACGTTTTGGAGTTTAGACTGGAAAAGGTGACACGTATTTGTGTGCAAGGTACGCTGCCAGAGAATACATAGCATTACATAAGCATTTGAGCTAGCCACCATGAGCGATAATAGACCAATTTAAGAATTCCAGTTTAGGTTCCAGGTTCTATTTTGCAGTAGCTAGACTACAACAACAAGAGTATCTCTCTGTAATAATGTGCAACATAACATTTCCCAACTGGATACAAATAACTAACATTTAACACGCCATAACAGCAGCAGTATAAACTAGCGAAATGTCCTGAATTAGTGACAATTAGGCTACGTATTAGCTTTTATGAACCTCTTGACAGTAAATCTGCTAACGAGTAACGTTAACCTAGCTAATCAACCAACATCCACATTGTAACGTTACCAAGGTCCCGTTTAACTGGAGGGTGTCAGCAAAGCATGCAAAAGTGCCCATGTAAACACATCCAATTAATGTTTTAAAGCCGGTGGTGTAGCTCCCGAGGGCTCAAATAAAACGTTAGCATGCTGACAGGCGTATTTAGCTACTAAATGCAACAACCGGTTGGCAAATTTTGAATAAAACACATTGAAGCAACCCAGCTAAGAGCATAATAAAGTCCGGGTTACACGGATGGTCTGTACGTCTTAAATGGTCATACTGAATAAACTCCGCTTTAACGAAAGCATAGGACTGCAGACATGCAGCAGAGCTTGCAACAGCACACAAACTAGAATACCCGCGCAAAAAAACAACCGTGCAAAATATTTTAAGCAGGGCAAGTCTAGTTTAGTCTAGGCATGCCTAGCAGCAGCAGGGCATGGCAAAATGACAGCAAATTTATTTTAACACAAGCCGTAAGCAAACAAAGAGCAGCGCCAGTGGCGGAACTAGAGTTTTATACATGGGGTGGCCAAGGCTACTTCAGGGGGTCCATAGACCATGACAGAAAATGAGTGTGTAACCCTAATCTGACATCTAAGGAACATGAATGAATCCTATGATTACTGATTAGAGGTAGAAGTGATAATTCACTTAACCCAGAGTTCTTCAATGTGGCAGATAGTGTGGTCCACAAGGGTGACTTCACTAGAATTCTTTAACATACTATGAATAGCCAGTGTCTCTACATCGGAACGGTCTTGCTCAGAGCCAGAGGTCTCCGTCATCCCTTAAATCTATTACATTAAAATAATACAAGAACCATTGGTGTATAATCACATCAAAACAAGAACACACATGAATCAACAACCAACATTTTAAAATGAGGCTTAAACTGTTCAGCCTCAGACTAGTCTAAATAGGTCTACCAAATACAAAAACGTGTAGGCCTAGGCTAGAGACAAGAGGAATGGGAGCGAGTCATGCGGCAAAAGGTCAGATTCGAACATAGAACGTCGCGGGTAGCAAAGATCACAGAGACACACTACAGAAAGGCATATTTCGGCGTGTATTAAAATAAATATATAAATAAACAATAAAATAAAAATACTTCAAATTTTATTCTTACAGAAAAAAGAGCGTATTAAAAATTGTGAACTAGTAGGCTTAGTCTAGTGTAAGCCTATTGTGCTCACCGGATATCTTTAGATTACTTTTGGGTTTTATGAGCTAAAAAGTGGCCTGTTTTGTCCAGACAGTTATCATAGTCATAGGCTAGGCTATGTGCAGCCTACGGTTTTTATTTTTTTTTATTTTTTTTTAAAGGGTTACCGCGCTGTTATGGTTTTGAAAGCTCCGCGCTATGATGGCTATGATGCAGCTTTAGCAAAAACTGGTATGTAGTAACAGCTGTGGAAGAAAATTCTGGTATGAAAACTAATCAAGTTTAGTTTTATTGGTATAAACTAAGTATTATTGGTATAAACAGTAATTACATAATCCTGGTAGGCATTGTGCAGGGTGTAAGGGCAGGGAGATTGAGGGAGTGCGCCTCATCTTCCACCCAGGTATTTCTTACAGATAAATGCATGAGAGGGAATGATGAGGCCTAAAACAATATATGACCACTATATTTGATTATACACAATGTATTGTATATGTATGTGTATATATATATATATATATATATATACACTACTCACAAAAAGTTAGGGATATTTGGCTTTCGGGTGAAATTTATGGAAAATGTAAGTTCACGCTACAGTGATATTATACGTATCATGAAAGTAGGGCATTTAAGTAGAAGCATGCAATGGTGATTTCCTCATCTCAAACAATTTATTGAAACAAAAGCCAACAACAGTGGTGGGTATACCACAACAAAAATGTCAATGTCACAATAACTTGTCATGTGCCCTTGAGCATCAATTACAGCTTGACAACGACGTCTCATGCTGTTCACAAGTCGACTTATTGTCTGCTGAGGCATGGCATCCCACTCTTCTTGAAGGGCGGCCCTCAGGTCATTGAGGTTCTGGGGTACAGAGTTACGAGCCTCTACACGGTGAGTCAGCTGATCCCATAGGTTTTCTATGGGATTCAGGTCTGGAGAAAGTGCAGGCCACTCCATTTGAGGTACCCCAGTCTCCAGCAGCCTTTCCCTAATGATGCGACCTCGATGAGCTGGAGCATTGTCGTCCATGAAGAGGAAATTAGGCCTGTGTTGTTCATGCAGGGGCACAATGACTGGATTAATGATGTTATTCAGGTAGTATGGGCTTGTCACTGTACCATTCACAAAGTGTAGGGCAGTTCTGTATTGACTAGACACACCTGCCCACACTGTAACACCGCCACCACCAAAGGGTCGTCTGGTGACAACAGTGGCTGATGCATAGCGCTCTCCTTGACGTCTCCAACATCGTTGGCGGCCATCATTTCTGCTCAACGTGAATCGACTTTCATCAGAGAACAGCACTGAGGCCCACTGGTCCCTCGTCCAGCGTAAATGCTCCCTGGCCCATGCAAGACGATGACGCCTGTGCCTGGTGGTGTGGTCAGGTACCCTTGCAGGTCGTCTAGCACGCAGACCACGCTGATGTAAACGGTTTCGAATGGTCTGACGTGACACTTGGGTGCCTCTCACCTCCCTTAAATGTGCCTGGAGTTGAGTGGCATTCATCATCCGGTTCCGCAGGGCACTGTTCACAATGAAGCGGTCATCAGTGTGGGATGTGGCCAAAGGACGTCCACTTCTATGCCTTTCTGTGACTCTTCCAGTCTCTCTGTATCTCTGTTGCAACCTGCTGATGACACTCTGTGACACTCTAAGCTCAGTGGCCACTTCCCTCTGAGAACATCCTGTTTGAAGCCTCGCAATGGCTAGGTACTGTTGATCAATTGTTAGGTGTCGTCTTGGTCTCATGATGTCAAAATGTGAACAGCATGATGAAGAGGACTGTTTAAATACCAATTCTAATTGAACCAGGAAATTTATTGGTCGATTCATGGATCAAACACCTGTTGTGAATTTTGCCGTTCAGCTCCTTGTTAGAGAACAGCAAGTTGTGCAAAAAGTACTGAAACATTGAATAGTTGGACATGTGCATTCAAAAGTTTAGAGAAGGTCAAATTAATTTCACCTGTAAAGGTTATAGTGCATTTTAGGTTCATCCTGAAATTTCACCCGAAAGCCGAATATCCCTAACTTTTTGTGAGTAGTGTATATATATACAGTCAAGCCGGAAAGTCTCCCCACCCCTTTCACCTTCTCCACGTTTTATTACGTTAAAGACATATTCTACAATAGATTGAGTTAATTTTTTGTCTCAAAATTCTACACAAAATAGCCCATAATGACAAAGTGAAAACAGGTTTTTAGACATTTGTGCTAATTTATAAAAAATCTAAATGTAAAATATCATATGTACACACGTGTGCACACCCTTTGATATGACACCCAAAAGTGAGCTGAGGTGCATTTTATTTCCACTGATACTGCTTGAGATGTTTCTACAACTTAATTGGAGTCCACCTGTGAAAAATTTAATTGATTGGACATGATTGGGGATTGCCAACACCTGCCTATATAAGGTCCCACAGTTGATAGTGCATGTCAGAGCAAACTCCAAGCCATGGGGTCAAAGGAATTATCTGCAGACCTCAGAAACAGGATTGTGTCAAGGCATAGATCTGGAGAAGGGTACGGAAAAATTTCTGCAGCTTTACAGGTCCCAAAGAGCACAGTGGCCACCATCATTCATAAATGGAAGAAGTTTGGAACCACCAAGAATCTTCCTAGACCTGGCCGCCCGGCCAAACTGAGCAATCGGGGAAGACGGGCCTTGGCCAGGGAGGTGAGCAGGAACCCGAGGGTCACTCTGACGGAGCTCCAGCGTATCCTTGTGGAGGTGGGAGAACCTTTCAGAAGATCAACCATCCAGGCAGCACTCCACCAATCAGGCCTTTATGGTAGTGGCCAGACGGAAGCCCCTCCTTAGTAAAAGGCACATCACAGCCCGCTTGGAGTTTTCCAAAAGACACCTAGAGGACTCTCAAACCATGAGAATCAAGATTCTCTGGTCTGATGAAACCAAAATGGAACTTTTTGGCCTGAATACCAAGCGTCACGTCTGGAGGAAACCAGGCACCGCTCATCACCTGGCTAATACCATCCCTACAGTGAAGCAATGCGGTGGCAGCATCATGATGTGGGGATGTTTTTCAGCAGCGGGAACGGGCGACTAGTCCTGATAGAGGGAAAGATGAATGCAGCTAAGTACACAGAGATCCTTGAAGAAAACCTGCTCCAGAGCACTCTGGACCTCAGACTGGGGCAAAGGTTTACCTTCCAACATGACAACGACCCGAAGCACACAGCCAAGAGAACAAAGGAGTGGCTTCGGAGAAAGTCTGTGCATGTCCTTGAGTGGCCCAGCCAGAGCCCAGACCTGAATCCAATTGAACATCTGTGGAAAGAGCTGAAAATGGCTGTGTACCGACGCTCCCCATCCAACCTGACGGAGCTTGCAAGGATATGCCTAGAGGAATGGGCAAAAATGTCCAGAAACAAGTGTGCCAAGCTCGTAGCTTCTTTCCCAAGATGCCTTGAAGCTGTAATCGCTGCCAAAGGTGCAGCAACCAAGTATTAGGCTAAGGGTGTGTACAGATATGTAACCCCTAAATAACCTATTTTTGTCAGTAAAATAAAATTGCATATTTTCTAAAAACCTGTTTTCACTTCACCATTATTGGCTATTGTGTGTAGATGTTTGAGGCAAAAAATGAACTCAATCTATTGTAGTATAAGTCTGTAACATAATAAAACGTGGAGAAGGTGAAAGGGGTGGGGAGACTTTCTGGCTTGACTGTATATCGCTACAGACCACTGTATGGACAGAGTAAAGGCCCTGTTCTGATTTTATGTAAGCATGATATTCTGTGCCGGGCATCGCCTTGACCGGCTTATGACACGCTTACATAAAGGCCATATTCTGTATAGGGGGGTTTGGGCCAGTTCGCAAAACGAGTCTAATGTTCCTCTCAAAACCAGAACCAGCACACACACCAATATACTCACACATAGGCCTCTCACCATCAAGGACACACGGGCAGACATACGCACACCGGAATCAGGGGCCCAGCCACACTTTTAATTGCTGTTGGAAGGATCTGAGCAAGAGGAAGACTCTCTCAGCCTTCCATAAATTTCCGCCTAGCTTATCAAGCTGAAGTGTCAAAAACAAGATATATATTACAAAAGGCCTTCAGTTACCTAGCTTGGGCGCTTTCTAATCTAGATGGTGTCAAAATGAGATATAGTCACAAGTATGCGCTCATTTTCGTACAAAAGACTATTCAGATGCACTTATAGGTATTTTTCTGCTTTAAAATAGAGGGACATGGACACGCATATAGGCAAAATGAACACACACACTTCTTTAAGTCTAATGCTTCTGGCTGCAGACCTCTCGGAGGCCAGGAGGCCCAGCTTGGGGTTTTTTGTCTAATATGTTCAAGGATGAAGAGGAAAGAGTTTTAAAATGAGTGTATGTGAACATTCAAGGATTATATTAGAGAAAATGTTGGCTTATATTTCTTAACGCATTCACACGTACGCAATGGTCTGTGGAAATAAAACTTACAGTTTGTCTTGCGTTTGTCAGATTGAGGGGAGCAATAAGTATTCATTTATATCTGTGAGGGCAACAGAGCTATTCAGTGTGTCCTCACAGTAGTCGACTCCCTGATGTTCTTTTCACAAACTGATCACTGATTGCCACCATAGGCTGTATGTAAATACAGTAACTACAACATAACACAAGTACTATATATCATGTCTTGTGAACACTGTTAGATCGATATAAACAGGTAATTTGCATAACAAGTAAATTATATCAAAGGTTCTCAAAATTGGTAGATTTTTTTTGATCTGGTCCACAGTTTGATCTGGTCCACAGTTGGTCTCTTTAATCTTACTTTACTGTTCACATATGCTGTAGTAACACTTCCCTAAACTAACCCCAAAGAACTCATTAAGTGCTTTCTGGCAGTGAAGGAGAAAACAAATGTTTTGTACGACTTAGAGGAGATAATTGTGTCAAGTGACCAGTGCTTTCTAGATTTGCCGTAAGAGTATTGAAATGACACTGATTAAAGGGGAAAATGTGGTGAGCTGTACTGTAAAACTGTATAATTATCTATTGTACAGTTACACTACACTTTCCAGAGAGATTTGTTTGTTCCGTAACCTGAAATTGTATGTTGTTTGTATTACACAAACTAATGCTAATGCTTACTAATATTGTGTTCCATATTTTGCATTTCAAATGTAAGGGTAAATTAACTTCACTCAATAGTCTCTGCATTACATGTGTCATATGCATTTAGTTCATTTTTGGTTTCTGAGTGTATTCATTTCTGTTACTTTATTGTAATTTTATTGTTTTAACCTAGTAGATCATTGTAGTGATCACCTATTGAACTAGAATGGTCAAACCATGGCCAGGCCATTTCCTGTATATTTAAATCATAGCATTTCATCAAACTACAGTATAAATAAATGCCATATGTAATGGGGGTTTTTTGTATGTCATTATTGAATCATATGCAATAAACCTGATTGCATCAGACTCTGAAGATCATGGTTGTTTTTTCTTAAAGAAACACTCAACTGTGTAGGAGAAACTCCCCAGACCATCTAGCCTGGACTGGGGTCATATATTTCTTCGATACAGCATAGCTTTTTTCTTTTATTTATTTTTTGTTTTCAAAGAGGGCATTTCCCGATATAATTGCTATAATTGTAAACAATTCGTCGATTTTCACGGTAAGAAGAAATTTTATGACAACGTTAGCAGATTGATAATAACAGTTGTTAGTTTTGAGTTCAAGTACGAAAATCTAACTGAGTTAATGGAATTAAAATTGCTAAATGTTAACTTGCTGAACACTGACAGTTGTAGGCTACCCCCATATTAGCTAAACACTCGTATACTGTAACTTATGACACTGCACTGTATATGCGTGGCGTGTAGCTATTACTAGCACAGATGTAGGCTAAACATAATGTTAGGCTAAATTGGGAACCGATCTCTCTTATCTGATTAACTGTCTGTTATGGAGCCAAATTGCCAATATGCATCTACACAGCGACTCAACTTTCGTAAAAAAAAATAAAATAAATAAAAAACCCGGTACCCTTAAAACTTACTTCAACAATATGGTGTTTTCGCAGCAGGTCTGCCATAGTTCTGTCAGTCGCTCGCGTGACTCGTGAGCTGTGGAAATATTCTGTTCCTCGTCCTCGATTTGAAAAAGGCGCCGCCGGATGTCAAAACAAACGCTTCTTTCAACAACGTGAAAGGTGGTGAAATGAGATGTAAATCAGCATCAAACTGCCAGTGATAGCGAATTTAATTTTAGGGTGACACCCGGGGTGGTCAATCATATATCAAGTGTCCAGTGCCACCCCGGACACCCCTCTGGCTCCACCACTGCTGCAGACACAGCAGCCCAGCCTAATGAGGAGACAAAATCTTTGCACGATAACTCCGTCATTAATAAATGTGGATATAGAAAAATGCGACAAGTTTATAATGCACAGAACAATAATGCTATTTCTAAATAAATTGGAAGGCTAGTCTAATCATTTACTTGGTTTTCGTTGCGAATCAATTGTTTGGTTGACAATCAGGCAAAGTAAACGGAAACAGATGATCATCCGTTTAAAGCTTAAAGGTAAGATTGCAGAGCCATTCGGTTGCGAATGATCCATTACTTTTATTATGGCAGACCTAATATAGCCTACTAGTCAAGTCAAAGAAAGACTAGCCTAGACATATCCAAGGCGTCACTTTGTTTTGAAAAGTGGTGGGGACACTTTTTTCAGATTAAAAAAAACAACATTCGGTGGACCCCCCCCCCCCTGTGTAATACACTAGTAGGCCTACGGTAGCTACTAACTGTTAGAAACTCCTGTAGATACAGGATTTACACTGACAGGCTACAGTAATCACAACCTTCAGGACAATATCAACACCTGTAGATATATTCATACAGGATTTACACTGACAGGCTACAGACTATTATCACAACCTTCAGGACAATATCAATCCACAAAATTGGCCATTTCAAAAAGTGGTGGGGACATGTCCCCAGCGTAAATGTCACCTATGGACATATCCTATATATAGGCTATATATATTTTTAAAATCATATTAGTACATCATAGTCGGATGAAGTGATCTATTTAATTAAACTCTGGGTAATATCATATAGCCTAATTGATATAACAATAAACATAGGCCAACACATTGCACTAAATCAAATGATAGATATATTGCGGAGACCATAGCAGCACTGTCGCATGCGTCCGACACTTATAGGACATAAATGCAACATCAAACCGTATTTTTTTGAGTATAAGTGAACGAAGAGCCACATGAGCCAAACGAACGGCTCTTTTCAGTGAACGGAGCCAAAAGATCCGGTTCCTCGAAAAGACTCGGAATGCCCATCACTAAAAAGTAGGAGCTGTGCAATGGCTGTAGGTTATATGCATCTAGCTTGGCAGTTGAGAGATGAGATTGAGGGATTCGCTGTCTGTCAGTGAGGACGAGTCATTTACCAGACTGATGCTGCGTTCACGTCATGTGGGAGAGATGGTAAATAATAGTGATGGGCAAAACAGTTCACTTCAGTGACTCTAATCACTAGAATCAGTTCATTAAAAAGATTTGTTCAAAAGATTCGTTCACCGAATCGTTCAGTGCTTGGGTGGAGCTCCGACTGCGTACTGCGTAGTCCGACTCGCTCAGTGAACTGAAACGGCCGGACGGTTCATGCGGAAGTGCTGTCGCTTTGACAAACGCGCCAAACTCCGTTTACAAATCTTGATATTTTAAAAGTTTCCTCGTTGAATATCAATATTGGAGGTGAACACTGGTTTTCAATGACTTTTAAGTCTTAACTTGCTGGGCCTGATTCTGGCAGTTTGAGCCGCTGATTATCACTCAGGATCACGTCACGTTAACTCACTGTGTCTAGTAGCCTTCAGTGAACGGATCACTCAACTTGCACCGTTCCCTCGCAGTTTAAGGATCTGAGACAGTCTCAGCCACACGTTTTTTTTTCTTCCATATTGCAGGTTTCACCACGCATTGTAAACTCGAAAGGTGGTGAGATTTTAAAAATCTGTAATGTGCATTTTCCCTGTCAAATAAACAAGTAAGGTGTAGGCCTATGCAACTAAATGTCAGGTTTTTTATTATAGGCTACTGAAATCAAAACACGAAATTATAAAAGTAGGAAATATAAATTAGAGTGCAAATAACAATATCAACAGAATCCGTGCACACTGTTATCATTTTCCCTCCCAAGGTGTTTATTTTCACCAACAGATCAACGTTTTGATCCAAGCAGGATCGTCAGTACTAAAATGAGAGGGAGCTGGCCCTGTATAGGCTATGCCCTTGACTGGGCTGAAATGAAAACAAGAAATAATAGCCTAAAAGTAGGAAATATAGGACATTACAGTGCAAATAAAAACAATATTAACAAGAAA
Source organism: Synaphobranchus kaupii (assembly GCA_029718625.1). Classification (NCBI taxonomy): domain Eukaryota; kingdom Metazoa; phylum Chordata; class Actinopteri; order Anguilliformes; family Synaphobranchidae; genus Synaphobranchus; species Synaphobranchus kaupii. Next base: position 79,828,889 of record CM056379.1, read on the forward strand.
ATAGCCTATAGGAAATAGACTACAACTGCAGTGCAAAACAAATATTAAATCAAGAGCAAAATAGAAGCCTAATACAATTAACAATGTAGGCTACATTTATTAAGAAGAAAATATAACTTAAATGTGCAATCAAAAAGAAAAATAGCCTAACTTTAGTGTAAAAGAAATATAGGATAAAAATGAGGGAGCTGGCCCTGTAGGCTATGCCCATATGCCATTGGCTGGGCTGAAATGAAAACAAGAAATAATATAAGAATAACATATATTATTACAGAAATATAAATTACAGTGCAAATAAAACCAGTATCAACAATAACATACAAGAAAATAGACTACAACTGCAGTGCAAAAACAAATATTAAATCAAGAGCAAAATATAAGCTATAATACAAATACAAACTATTAACAATACTGTACATTTATTAAGAAAATATAACAAATGTGCAATCAAAAAGAAAATAAATAGCCTAACTTTAGTGCAAAACAAATATAAAGTCAAGAGATTAAACAAGAGACTAGAGTCAGTGCACACTGCTATAATGAGCAGAGGGAGGTGGCCCTATTGGATGGGTGGGTCAGCTGAAGACGATCATTGAAAATTTACTGCAGGTTTGCATTCAGGAATACCAGCTGACTGACCTTGGAAGAACTGAGCCGATTTCTCCTCTCTGAAATGATCTGCCCCGTTTTGCTAAAGATTCTCTCTGATGGGACAGATGTGGCCACAATTCAGAGTCTCCTCTTCATCACCTCACACAGTCTGGGATAGACCACCCCTCGACTTTGCCACCACATGAGGGGGTTTGAGGACCTGGGCACTAGAGGCTCCTCCACAAATGCACGGACCTCCAGAACAGAATCTGCCGTTGGATTACGAGTGCTGGTCACAAGCCCAGAGACCTGCTCATCGAAGTCTCTCCAGATGGCACTCTCCTGTGTGGCACTCCCTTCTTGTGCTGCTGCTCCCTCTTCCTCTCCCTCAGCCTGCTGGTTGGGAAATGTCACCCTCGCTGCAGCATTGCAGAGGCGTTGGTAGGCCCTATCAGCATCTTCGTCCTGCTGGAAGGCCTTTTTCTTGAACCTGGGGTCCAGTGCTGCTGCCTCCGAGAGCAGAACATGGGACTCAATTTTGTGGAACCTGTGTGCCATCTGGGTGGAAATGCTGTCCACCAATACCCTCACAGGGTCTCTGAGGTTTCCAGCAGCTGCAGCTCGTTGGCGGTCTGCAGTTAACTTTTGCAGACCTCTTGCCAGAAGAATCACCTTTGAAGCAGTCACATAACTGAGAGAAAGAGAAAGAAGGATTAGGCCTCTTCATAATAATAATAATAATAATAACATGCATATTGTTATTGTAATTATTATTAATAATATTGTTACTACTAGTAGTAATAGTTATACAATAAGAATATAACCATTAGTTTGAAAAATAGCAATGTACACGTTCTAGTTAGTTTTTTTCCCTTTTGATTACAGTGACACAGATCTCACATATAGCTGGGAACAGTAAGCTAAAGCCTTAATTGAAGCTCCTCTGAAGTCAAGTTCCCATGGTAACGACCTAGGTCAAGTCAGACAAGCAGGAGCCTAAAGCTTGATTGACAGGTTTATGACTTTGTTTTGATGTGACTGTGCAAGTGAAAATTAGGCCTTCAAAATACATACACAGTATTATAACATGACAATGCAATAATAACATTAAAAAACACTTACCCCTCGCCACTAATTTCAACTGTGACCTCTTCAAAGGGCTTCAGCATGTTGCAGGCCTGTTCCATTTCCTCCCACTCATCTGGAGATAGAGTGGCCAGTCTTGGATTAGTTAAGGCCAGGGTTGTGATGACTGCATCTCGGTTTTCCAACATTCTCTTCAGCATGTAATATGTTGAATTCCACCGAGTTGGGCAATCCTGCTTGAGACGAGATTCTGGCAACCCCAACTGCTTTTGAGTGGCCTTCAGTTTCTCAGAGGCAACTGTGCTCTTGTGCACGTATTCAACTATTGCCTTAACTTTGTCCACTGTAGGTTTAATTGCAGCAATGCCACTGTTTACAATTAAGTTGAGGGTGTGGGCGAAGCAGAACAGGTGGGGGCCAATCTGTGTTCTGGATGGCTTTCACAACATTGGCAGCATTGTCAGAAACACAGGCAGCGACTTTATCAGTAATGTTCCACTCCCTTGCAACCCTCTAAAGTTGGTCTGCCAGATTGTCAGCTGTGTGCCTCTCGCCCATCTCAAAACACTCCAGCAGGACGGAGACCATCTTGAAGTCATCAATGAAATGACAAGTCACAGACATAAAGTTGTGGTTCTGGATGTCCAGCAGTCTGTAGTAAGGCACACTGCTTCAGCTCTGTCCACTCTTTCTTAAATTTTTTCATGTGTCTTCCTGTGCATATCTGGGATGATTGTATTGGACAGTGTTTTCCGGCTTGGCAAGACATAGTTGGGGTTCAGTTCCTTTGTAAATCGACGAAATCCAGTGTCCTTCAACAATGGAAAAGGGTTGAAAATCCTGGGCAATCATTTTTGCCAGCACCTCATCCAACGCCCTTTGCCTCAGTGGGTCAATAGGCCTCGACACAAAATGGGTGAGGGTGGCTTGTGCTCCTCTTGTCCTGGGCCTACGTGTTGTCCCTGGTGTGGCAACAGTAGCTGGAGCTGGAGCAGTGCTGGTGCTGCTGGCTGGAACAGTGCTGGTTCCACTGGCTGGAGCAGTGGTGGTGCTGCTGTCATCTTGAGTAGGAGCAGGCTGAGGCTCTTGTCTTACCTGTGCGAGCTGTATAGTTGGATGCTTGATTCTTAAATGCCTATGAAGATTGGCTGTGGACCCACCTTTGGTGGAGAGCGTTGCTTTGCAGATTATACATGATGCAGCTACTTCTGAAATGAAATCGAGCATAGCGTCAGTTCAGGCAGGTCACGAGAGTGAAACCCGGCCATAGTTAAAGGATAAGTTCGCTATTTTGGACCTTGGGACCCTATTTGCGGTCTGTCTTCCATGAACCTGACACATTGAGTCCATATTTTCGCTGATCGGTCCAGTATTGAGCTAGCTAGTAGCTACAGATTTCCTGTAGGCTCTCACTGGGCTACAATAGAAGTCAACGGGGCAATTAGAAATGTTATGGAAAAACAACGATAAATGTGCTTTTATAGCTCAGTGTGTATTCTTACGGTCTCAGTATGCTCTCCTGTGAAATGTAGGCTATCGCAAACGCAAACCGAACGTTGAAACAACAGTTCCATTTGAAACAGAACTATTTCTCCGACCGCACTACCTCGCACTGTAAACTTCCGCAGTCTAGCTACGTTGTAGAGAGGCCGCTTGAAAAGCAGTTGATCACAAATCCTGAGCTCCCGTTTATGGGGGGCCAACAGTGCCAAAAACTCTGTCGTCTGCGAGTGCGACTGCGACTGCGAATGCAATTGCCTTATACTGTGCGCTTTAATTGGTCACAACATCTCACTCGCAGGTTTACTCGTGTCACTCATACGCACTAGCACTTGCACTGGCACTCGCAGTCGCATTCGCAGTCGCATTCGCACTGGCACTCGCAGTCGCATTCGCACTGGCACTCGCACTCGCAGTCGCATTCGCACTTTTATGAGTGTAGTTAGTAGCCTAGGCTAGGCTACTAATTGTTAGCTTGCTGATATAGCTAGCATGCCAGACGGTTAGGTAACGTTAAGATCAGTATAGGCTACTTTGCTGAATAAAATACAGTAGACTATATGGTTAGGCTACTGAATCAGTTCATTAACCTTAGCTAAATAGTTCGCAAGTTTGATCTTTGATCAGCTCGGGTAGCGTATGCTACTATAGCCTATCTAGCTATCTGATCAGCTAAATTAGGCTAAATATAGGCCTATTATTTTTTATTAAAAGACGAAGATTTTGTTTTCCTGTCAGGTTGAACGTATTATGGATTTCCTTGTAGTGTGTCAACAATGTCACATTCGAAGAATTTGACGTGGTTTATGAAAAGCTTGCATGAGTTCACCATTTAGCTACTGAAATTATAATGCTGGTTAATGCTTTTATGGCTCCCGTGCCGAAATTTGACTGCCTGTCAGAATTTGACAGACCCTCGCGTGCACGCGCGCCCACTCTGCATTATTACTTTCTTTGCGACTGTGTTCCTTCTCCTTTCGCGATTTCCGACTAATATCTTCCTTCTTTCGGTGCATGATCTAGCCATTCTGTGTCACTGTCCGTACAGATAGCCTACTCTTTTTCTCATTTGACATAGACACTTTTTCTCATCTGACATAGACCTAATTTAAGCAGCATACTTTGCAAGAATCAGCCTAGCCTACGTTAAAAGCGGATAAAATCCATGTAAATTAGGCTATCGTTTTTTTTAAATTTAAAAACGGCGTTAACGTAGGCTAGTGGAACATAAAAGAATCGCAGTTTGACAGCTAGTCTACAAGATCTGGGAATAGCCTACGATTCTTCGTTAAGTTCAATGTAGACATAATGTCCAGGACAGCATTATGCTGTGGTGACACATCTGGTCCTCTACTGTAGCCTACACCCTCAAAATGTTTTGTTCATACAGTGAGCACCATAATTCATTGGACAGTGACACATTTTTTGTTATTTTGGTTCTATAGCCTACTCTCGCACTTTGAGTTTGAAAGGATACAATGACAATGAGTTTGAAGTGCAGACTGTCAGCTGAGGGTTTTTTCATCCATATCGGATGAACCGTTTATAAATTATAAAACCTTTTGTAGGCCTACATAGTCCCCCCCATCTTTTTAGGCATCAAAAAATATTGGTCAGTTTAACATAATGTAGAATAAAGTAACAATTTTGTCAATAATTCCTGATGCCTGTGACCCAACAATATCAAAAGACTCTTGATATCTTATGTTCTAGTACTCCTACAAGCGATACTAGGCTATCACCTCTCTGCATTTGAACGGGTCTCTATGGGAATTGGGGGGTTGGACTACATTTAGCTGTAAATTACACTGGAACAGTATGGTTGGCTAAATGGCTCTAAGTCATCAAGGGTCTGACGTATCAAACAAGCCTCAAACCATCTGCTGCCAGATATGCAGTAGCCTAGTTATGGATGGATAACTTGAAGGGTTGTTTCTCCGGGCAAATATTCCTAAAACAAACTGCGATTGTTTTATGTTTCACTAGCCTACGTTAATGCAGTTTTAAAAATAAACTATAGCCTACTTTACATGCATTTTACCTGCTTTAAACGTAAGGCCTAGGCTACTGATTCTTGCAAATTATGCTGCTTAAATTATGCCGGAACGCCACGAAAATCGAGCATTTCAAATGAGAAAATAGTAGGCTATCTGTACGGACAGTGACACAAAATGGTCCAATCATCCACCAAAAGAAGGCAGATATTAGTCGGAAATCGCGAAAGGAGAACGAGCAGAGTCACAAAGAAAGTAGCTAATAATGCAGAGTGGGCGCGCGTGCACGCGGGGGGTTGTCAAATTCTGACAGGCAGTCAGATTTCGGCATGGGAGCCATAAAAGCAGTAGCAGAATGCTTGACTTCCAGTAATGGTGAACTCGTGAAAGCTTTTCATAGATCACGTCAAATTCTTCGAATGTGACATTACTACAAGGCAATCCATAAGACGTTCAACCTGACAGTAAAAATAAATAAATAATAATCGTCTTTTTTCATGAGAGTTAGAATACGAGTGCTATATCAGTGGTATAATCATGAGAGCGCAACTGCGAGTGCCAATGCAAGTGCTACGAGTAAACCTGCGAGTGAGATGTTGTGACCAATTAAAGCGCACAGTATAAGGCAATTGCATTCACATTCGCACTCGCACTCGCATTCTAACTCTCATGATTATACCACTGCAGTTAGCATTTAAATCCACAGGGTGGCGATACAATCCCAAGAACAACAGAGAAATGTCAAACGCGGCCATAGAGTAGGCTAGAAGTAGAGTAGCCTAGGCGAGCCTATTTAATGAAGGAAGATACAGAGAAATATCGCAATTGGCAGAAATGGAAGATTTAAAATGTAACGTCCTGAAAACATGAACCTAGGCTACATGTTTCAGAGTAATAGTACCTCTTGGCCTTTACATTTTCTGAGTGTAGTTAGTAGCCTACTAGTTGTTAGCTTGCTGATAGTTAGCATGCCAGACGGCTAGGTAACGTTACGAAGATCAATATAGGCTAGCCTACTTTGCTGAATAAAATACAGTATATGTTCGCTGGGCTACTTGAATAATTTCACTAACCTCAGCTAAATAGTTTGCAAGTTCGCGTGATCTTTGATCAGCTCGGGTACTAGCCTATGATCAGCCCAAAATGATTAGCCTATTTATGTTGCTTAGATAAATATATTAACTTTAATTAATATGCAATTTGAGTTTAATGGAGCAGATGAGAACATTTGTAAGGGAACTGATCCAACCATTCGCTCGTCCGCATTTGCCAAAAGACGATTATTATTTATTTATTTTTACTGTCAGGTTGAACGTCTTATGGATTGCCTTGTAGTAATGTCACATTCGAAGAATTTGACGTGATCTATGAAAAGCTTTCACGAGTTCACCATTACTGGAAGTCAAGCATTCTGCTACTGCTTTTATGGCTCCCGTGCCGAAATCTGACTGGCTGTCAGAATTTGACAACCCCCCGCGTGCACGCGCGCCCACTCTGCATTATTAGCTACTTAACCCTTCAAGTTATCCATCCATAACTAGGCTACTGCATATCTGGCAGCAGATGGTTTGAGGCTTGTTTGATACGTCAGACCCTTGATGACTTAGAGCCATTTAGCCAACCATACTGTTCCAGTGTACTAATTTACAGCTAAATCTAGTCCAACCCCCCAATTCCCATAGAGACCCGTTCAAATGCAGAGAGGTGATAGCCTAGTATCGCTTGTAGGAGTACCAGAACATAAGATATCAAGAGTCTTTTGATATTGTTGGGTCACAGGCATCAGGAATTATTGACAAAATTATTACTTTATTCTACATTATGTTAAACTGACCAATATTTTCTGATGCCCGAAAATGGGGGGGACTATGTAGGCCTACAAAAGGTTCTATAATTTATAAACGGTTCATCCGATATGGATGAAAAACCCCTCAGCTGACAGTCTGCACTTCAAACTTTAACGTTACCTAACCGTCTGGCATGCTAGCTATATCAGCAAGCTAACAATTAGTAGCCTAGGCTACTAACTACACTCATAAAAGTGCGAATGCTACTGCGAGTGCGAGTGCCAGTGCGAATGCGAGTGCCAGTGCGAATGCGACTGCGAGTGCGACTGCGAGTGCCAGTGCGACTGCGAATGCGAGTGCGAATGCCAATGCGAATGCGACTGCCAGTGCGAATTAGTGTTGTGTCGTTCGCGAACGATTCGTTCAAAAGAACGAATCTTTTGGGTGAACGAACTGAACTGAATCACTTACTGAAAAGATCCGTTCATTTCTCAGTTCAGTTCAGTTCACGAACGGATCTGATCAGCAGCGAGCGTGCACCGTGCAGGGAGGGGGAGGGGACTGCCGCGAGCGAACGTGATTCGTCCCTTGCGAACCAGGGGCCGGTTGCACCAGCTATACGTAAGTTCAAACGTAGGCTAGTTATAACGTAAGTGTTTACTAAATTAAGGTTTACACATTACTAAATAAAAATGGGTTGCACCACACAAACTAGTTTGTACGTTGAGCTTAGTAGCTACTAAATATTTACACCTACCCCTAGGTATAAAAAAAATACACAAACTGTAACCGTCTGTTCATCTAATTGGCTACCTCCGCCGTTTCTTCAGCAAACACTGTAAAAATAGTTGACGCGTGGAAAACGTTCAGTTTCAAAACAAAGTTCTTTATAGTTCAAAAGAGAGGCAAACAGAACAGTCCCGTAACTTAGGCTAAGTTTCCATATATTTTCAAAGCACATAATGGCTGTAACATAAATAAATAGGCTAAACAAACAAATAAGGATATTTTGAATTTTATTCGTAAAAACATAAACATGCACACATTGTAATTCTGTTCAATGTTCTATTTTTTTCCCATGGAATGCAAAATAAGTAGCCTGTTAAACTCAATGCAAGTTGATTTCCGTGTTTACATTGTAGCTTATTGATTGATTGGTTATGGATTTGTTATCGTCATGATAAAGCGACAATGTTTACCTTAGTATTGAACTAAGCATTACTTAGTTTTCACTAGCTAAGACATTACTTACGTATTGGTGGTGCAACCGAATTTAGTAAAGCGATAGTTTGAAACTAACTAGTAGCAACTAAGGACCTAGTAAATACTTTACGCAAACTTAGTCACAAACTTACGTATGACCGGTGCAACCCAGCCCAGTTCTGCTGTGCTGAACGAATCATTCGCATTTGCTTCTTCCTATTCCATTTCGGACGTATTGTTCTAAGTAGCCTATTGTATAGCCGAAATGAGTACCGTGTTTGCGTGTTGTATACTAGAAAGTTTTTTTTTCTTTTTTTTCTCTAATTTGTTTCCTAAATTGTTCGAAATAAAGTTTATATTAAAAAAAAAAATTATAAAAAAAATTCACGGGCGGGCGGGCGCCGAGCGAGGCAGCGAGCGTGCAGAGTGGACTGATTCGTTCACTGCGTGACGTGACGTGATCCTGAGTGATAATCAGCGGCTCAAACTGCCAGAATCAGGCCCAGCAAGTTAAGACTTAAAAGTCATTGAAAACCAGCGTTCACCTCCAATATTGATATTCAACGAGGAAACTTTTAAAATATCAAGATTTGTAAACGGAGTTTGGCGCATTTGTCAAAGCGACAGCACTTCCGCATGAACTGTTCGGCCGTCAGTTCACTGAGTGAACGAACTGTGACGCAACGGTGCAAGTTCAGTGATCCGTTCACTGAAGCTACTAGACACAGTGAGTTAACGTGGCGTGATCCTGAGTGATAATCAGCGGCTCAAACTGCCAGAATCAGGCCCAGCAAGTTAAGACTTAAAAGTCATTGAAAACCAGCGTTCACCTCCAATATTGATATTCAACGAGGAAACTTTTAAAATATCAAGATTTGTAAATGGAGTTTGGCGCATTTGTCAAAGCGACAGCACTTCCGCATGAACTGTTCGGCCCGTCAGTTCACTGAGTGAACGAACTGTGACGCAACGGTGCAAGTTCGTTCACTCAGTGAACTGACGGCCGAACAGTTCACTGAGTGAACGAACTGTGACGCAACGGTGCAAGTTCAGTGATCCGTTCACTGAAGCTACTAGACACAGTGAGTTAACGTGACGTGATCCTGAGTGATAATCAGCGGCTCAAACTGCCAGAATCAGGCCCAGCCAGTTAAGACTTAAAAGTCATTGAAAACCAGCGTTCACCTCCAATATTGATATTCAACGAGGAAACTTTTAAAATATCAAGATTTGTAAACGGAGTTTGGCGCATTTGTCAAAGCGACAGCACTTCCGCATGAACTGTTCGGCCGTCAGTTCACTGAGTGAACGAACTGTGACGCAACGGTGCAAGTTCGTTCACTCAGTGAACTGACGGGCCGAACAGTTCACTGAGTGAACGAACTGTGACGCAACGGTGCAAGTTCAGTGATCCGTTCACTGAAGCTACTAGACACAGTGAGTTAACGTGACGTGATCCTGAGTGATAATCAGCGGCTCAAACTGCCAGAATCAGGCCCAGCCAGTTAAGACTTAAAAGTCATTGAAAACCAGCGTTCACCTCCAATATTGATATTCAACGAGGAAACTTTTAAAATATCAAGATTTGTAAACGGAGTTTGGCGCATTTGTCAAAGCGACAGCACTTCCGCATGAACTGTTCGGCCCGTCAGTTCACTGAGTGAGTCGGACTACGCAGTACGCAGTCGGAGCTCCGCCCAAGCACTGAACGATTCGGTGAACGAATCTTTTGAACGAATCTTTTTAATGAACTGATTCTAGTGATTCGTGTCACTGAAGTGAACTGTTTTGCCCATCACTAGTGCGAATGCGAGTGCCAACCATAGAGCGTATATAGAACTGGAGAGGCGGGAGGAGCCAGGAGTTGCAGAAACCAATATGGCGTCCAGTGCACCGCACCTCTCAGTTTCCCATAGGCTATAATGGAGAAACTCCTGCCTTTTTATACCAACTAAGCGGTTTACAGTCATATTTTCAACCCAGTTATACCCGTAATACATATAAGAATACGAATCAATGCGTGATTTTACTTGACGCGACTCGATAACGAAGTTATAGCCTCCGTTGTTTCCGTTGTTTTACTCTCCGCGAGTCAACACTCGACTCTCTGGTTGGTCGTACTGAACACGTGATGATGAAGAGCCTACAAAGACCATCTACCAACATGAAAAAGTTGAACGAAATGTAATTACGATACAGCGTAAAGTAGTTGGTGCGAGCAGTGTGCCCATGGAGTTCAGTGATTCAGTGAGATATTTTTTCAGTTAATCAGTTCAGTCAATGTTTTTTGTCTGAGGCCGCTGCAATAAAGTTTATACATACATATTTTGAGGGCCGTGTATTGTTTGAAATATGATTTACAATATGTTTTTCGTATACTTGTCAGTTGGTTTAGAACGAGGTAGCAGATATAATAACGGTTGTAAACCTCAAAATCGATCTCACTCTTTTCGCTATTTCTGTTCGCTAACATGAACGTTAGTTGGATTTCTTTTAAAACTGGCGGCAAATGAATCCCCTATCTCCCTCCACATATTTCCTTTTGAGAATAGTAGAAGAGTAAGTCAAATCTATAATACTGGTTGCCTTTTTTTACTCGTTACTTTTGCAAATGCAAATGTCTAGTAATGCATTAATGAGATAGAAAATAGCCTTTTCTAGTAGGCTATATAATGAGTCCCTATTTAATAAATAACTCATTTTGTATTTTGAAAAAGAAACATATAGCTTATTTGTTTTACATTCATATGTACAACAATTACATTTTTCCAGACTCTTCTATTTTTAAACAACATATATTTTTTATTCGAAACTATTATCTGTCCATTAAAATATTGTTTTGCATTAATAGGTGTTAAACTCTTATCTTTTATTTAATATTTCATAAATAACAAGTTATTTGTTCCGGAACGTTCTTTATAAATACAAAATATTGTTATACTGAATTAATGTGGTGTTGCAAAGTAAGTAGGCTATATGTATTTTTGTTGTTAGTTTAGGGCAGTATGAGCTTAAGGTATGCTGCTAGGAGAAACTGATTTCTTGAGCAACTGAAACTCTTTGCCTATATATTTTCTTTCTTTTTAAAAATCATAATCATTTCTAGCTCATTGATTTGTAAATGAAATAGGCCTAAATGAAGCCTTTCCCTTTCCTTTTTTGATATTTTACTTCCTGTTTCTTTTTGCCTGTAACACGCATTAACATAGTCACACAATCATTTAAATTAATTCATATTAGATATTCAAGTGTATTAATGATTAAATAGTTTTGATAGGGTCCTTTTTCCTAATCTGTGTGTAAATAAGGTCAAATAAATTAATATGTCTGACAAATTACGTTTTTGCGTCTCAGGAGGGACTACTGTGCTCTGTCCTATGTCGTCAACCTTGTTTGTCAGCCCTGTTATAACAGAATTAACTGGGTTGACAATAACAGGGTTGAGTGCCCTAAAACTTATAGCTTGCCATGTGGTGAAATAAATGGAAAGATAATTGCATTCATATCAGATTTTTATTACATTTTAACAGATTATATGAGATAATTTTACAAAACCCATGTTCTTTTCTGCATGAATTAAGCGTAACAGGGGTGATGAGTTGTGCTTGTCCCCTTATGCCAAAAACCTCTTCTTGCATGCTGTCTTATCTATTTGAAGAAATAATGTCAATTCCTCAAGGTTGTAACACTCAAGGCGTGATGCCATAATTTCCTGCAGTTTTTTCCCATCATTATAACAGGGTTGACTGGAATTTGGGGACATTTAAATTATAAATTTTTTTTAAAGTAAAATCTTTTTTATATTGAAAGTTGTAAATCAAAGTTTTGATTAAGCTCAGGGACATGCTTGACTTGTGACTTTACAAAATGTTTTTAATATCTAAAAAAGACAATAGGATGACAAATATTGAGTGCTATATGAACGAACAACATACAGAAGTTGAATGAATTATTATTTTCATGTATTTGTGTACCATTTCAGTTTTATTAATCAAAATGTCCAACAGACAAAAGATGCCCTCCAATGCTGAAATGACCCAAAGGTTAATAATAAAATATTAAGAAAAAGAATATCAGATTAGACCATTTTCCAGAGTATATAGTCATTGTACGTAATTGTATTAATTTCTGAGGATCCACAAAGTAAAAGGGTGAGAGAGAATCTTTCAACTTAGGAGTAATGCTTTATTTGAAGAATATTGCCAAGAAATGAGGAGTCTCATATCTTTGCTGATACAGCACAAATGTGAACAAAAACTTAAAAGATGTGTAGGCTACAACATATATTCCACAGGTCAGTGACAGCTCAAGAACTGTAAATCTTTGAACTGATAATTTCTCTTGCGTCAATTTAGTTTATTTTTAGTTATTTTAAGGAGAATATTCCTGTTGTTTGGATATATATATATATAATAAATATAGCTAGCTATATTTTGTATATATATCTAAATACATATAGCTAGGCTACTGGACAGTGGCAAGCAAAATTAAGTGACAGCACAATATCATAGCAGCTTGATTACGTTTACTGTCAAGGGAATCGGTTGTGTTCACAAGTCTTACACAGTTCAGTAACCATGGAAGTGCGAACTACTTTACGACTTGCTACTTGTAGGCTATTCATCAATTGTTCGCGTCCCCACTAATCAGCGAATCAGAGTCATATGTTGTCATATTTTGACCAACCAGAGTCTCGTGTTGACTCGCGGGGAGTAAAACAACGGAAACAACGGAGGCTATAACTTCGTTATCGAGTCGCGTCAAGTAAAATCACGCATTGATTCGTATTCTTATAGGCCTATGTATTACGAGTATAACTGGGTTGAAAATATGACTGTAAACCGCTTAGTTTGATATAAAAAGGCACGAGTTTCTCCATTATAGCCTATGGGGAAACTGAGAGGTGCGGTGCACTGGACGCCATATTGGTTTCTGCAACTTCGGCGATAGAAGCAAGCGGTTACGTCCATTCCATGTCATTGAGTTCAGTGCGCGGGACCCGCCAAGTTTGAAACTGAGACGTTTGGCACGTATGGCGTTTTGGGAGTACATATTTAATTAAATACAACACGCCATGACAATATATGTGAGTAAATGTGTAGAGTATATTAGTTTTCCTGTACGAATACCACAAACTATCGGTTCTTGTTGAAAAAATAAGGATAACGGTATCCTAAATGTAGCACAGATGATGATGTGTTTCCATCCAACGAGAGTGGTTACACGGAAGTGAAACGGGCTAATTAAAAAAATTATTTTAAAGCGAACGTCCTTTTTCTGACAAGCTAGCGATTTATATATTGTTATTTGATTATATTGTAGCATTTAGGACAATATACATGAAAAATAAGCTGGCAAAATATGTTTTCTGAAAAATCACGAAAACGGGTTTGACCTCCCTAGCCTTGTCAATCCCGGGTCCGTTACGCTGCAATCTTGTGGGAAACACTGAGTTTAGCTAGTCCCTAGCTCACATTCACTGCTAACTTACAAAATAGAAGTCAAAATACAATAGCCTGACGTGTAATCAATGCAATAAACCGAGCTATGGCAATTCATAGTTTTCACGTGATGTCACAGCCCTATGGGAACGCTCACCTGGCGGGCAAAAAGCAGCCCACCTTCCACTGCCCGTCAACGACAACTCCGCTTTTCCCAAAAGTTTGCCAAAATGCCGGATAGTTGTTGTTAAATTTGATGCACTAACCGAAGAGGAGACAAGCCTGGATTGTGTTTGTACAGAATCCCGCCTGACAAGGAAAACCCAGAGAGGAGGATGTTGTGAATCCCTCCTTCTCTACAGCTACCCAGGCTGTCAATGGCAGGTCATTTAAGCTGTAGGAATGGTTTACCTGACAATGGAAAAAAGTTTATATTACATGTATGTCACAATATGTTGTGTTATCTTAACCAAAATATTACTGCCCTAGAAAAGCTAACTGCAGTAACGTTAGCTGACTAACGTTACACTGACCCATGCAAGCAACGTTAGGTAGCTCACGTTAGCTAATTAGCATTCACCTTCGCTTTGACGATGAATAATTTATTGTCCTTCACCTCCCAAACAACAGCATTATTGACCCATCCAGATCGAAAGTACAGATAACTGTACTTTTGTACGCTTTCATCTTCGCGGCAGTGTAAGGGGATGGATTCTCCACAAGATAAATGTAAACGTCACCGAAGTACAGCAGCGACTTCGCGGTTTTTAATAATTGAAATAAAGCAGCGGGTCCTGTATATGGGTCACACGTACCTAAGACGCTTAGTTTGTTTGCGTATCTTTGTTTTTCGTCTTTTGACAGGTGATCTAACACACGTGTGTTGCAAAAGAAGGAAATTTGACAGGCTTCTGCGGTAGCTCTATGGGGTTTCCAGTGTCCGTCCGCATTCTGGAACGTTGTTTTGCCCGCCAGGGCTCCGCAGCAGTCACGTGACTGAAAACTATGAATTAAGCTATGCCTGATAAAATTATCGCGTTCTTCTCAACGTTAGCTATGCTAGATGATAGCCCACCACCGAGCTAATGATAGTTGAGCTAACGTTAGCTAGCTAATGATAGTCAGTTATCTAGCTAATGTCACTGAAACATACCAGACGAAACAGCACTCACTCAGATCAGCAGTAACGTTATATATCCATAGACTTATAAAATATATCCTATGATGTTACATACCTGAGATGTGTTCCTTGCGGGCGTGAATGGCCGCGTTGTTCCGTTGGCCGAGTAAATGCAAAATACAGACCCACAATGCTACGGGTGGCTGTAAAATCTATTAGTAAAATCCCGCGGCAATTTGAATGTATCATCACCATAGACTGTATAAAAATAGATCATCACCCGCGCTATTACTGCTCAGCAAAAGCCTATAGCACAGGTGTAGTTGATTGCATATGGACCAGTGGCGGCTCCTGAGCTGAAAATTGGGGGGGGCGGAAAACTTCCCTTTAAACTGATTATTGGTCTTAATCATTTTTCAATCAGTTTCCTTGATTAACAATAGGCTACATCCGCGTTTAATTCACCAATTACTCAATGCCATCAAATAGCCGGTTCTCCTCAATTAGGCAAGTAATAAAATTATTTTAACTTGCGTCGCAAAATTGTGCATATTTTAATCAACATTATAATTGTGGAGCTGTGCTCTTCGTTCTCCGCACTCTTAATTCCGAAAATATTCATGGAAATTAAACGATCTTAAAGTTCAGCTTTTGTTAGATTATTTTTTATTGCAGGTTGTGCTAAATAAAAAAAATAATCTTAACAAAAGCTGAGCTTTAAGATCATTTAATTTCCATGAATATTTTCGGAATTAAGAGTGCGGAGAACGAAGAGCACATGTATCCACAATTATAATGTTGATTAAAATGTGCACAATTTTGCGACGCAAGTTAAAATTATTTTATTACTTGCCTAATAGCCTGATTGAGGAGAACCGGCTACATTTGATGGCGTTACGGAGAAAATGAATGGGAAGTTTAGGCCTAACCTTACTTCTGGAACCCAGGCTAAGCAAAAGTTCCTTTCCTCTGGACCATTAGCTAGCTATAACTTATTTTATTACTTGCCTAATAGCCTGATTGAGGAGAACTGGCTACATTTGATGGCGTTACGGAGAAAATGAATGGGAAATTTAGGCCTAACCTTACTTCTGGAACCCAGGCTAAGCAAAAGTTCCTTTCCTCTGGACCATTAGCTAGCTATAACTGGACCGTAGCCTATAACATAAAAAATCTAAGTCCACAAACATTTATGAGCAAATGGATCAAACCAATCAAATTTCAGGTCTGCTGACAGTGACATAACTAACCTAGCTAACCTAACATAACCAAAAATGTTCGCTATTCTAGCAAGCTTCAATGCTAGGCCTACCTAATGTTAGCAACTAGCTAACGTTAGCTATAGCAGAGCATTGTTTTACCTAGCCAACATTAATCATTCACCATCGGTACCAGCACATTATTAATAACATGGATGTATAATAATAGTATAAATAACAATAAAACTATATTTATCATATTTCATGATAATGTATATTAAGAAGCACGGTAACGTTAACTTACCAGCAGTCCAGACTGTTGCGGTGTGGGTGTAACTAGACGTTGCAATTTGAATTTGAGCGCCAAGCTTCTTCTTCTTTGGCTTAATAGCGGCCCCAGACGTTAAAGGTGCATACCGCCACATACTGTACGGGGAATGCCCTGTATAAATCCCATTGCTTATCCCTTATCTCCAGCAATCCTTTGATGTTCCATTCTCTGCAAATTTTACCCATACTTGCACTTAATATTATTTATATTCTGCTGTGTCTAGCCTACTGATAGGCTAGCCTAATTGGTGAGATGTGCAGACCTGCCTTTTTTAATATCTGTATTTATTTATTGTGCAATTTATGTACGTCATTTTTAATTTATTTAATTATTTTATTGGTACAGCAATAGTATTTCAATACACCACATTAGCTGGCTGCTGAGTTTTGTCTGTTATTTCTTTTTTCATATTCAAATATTAAATGTTATGCTCTATTGGCATGAATGGCCAAGCCAATGTTCCCAAAGCACATTGCAATCCTTAGCAGAAATAAAACCATTAATAATAATAATACATCATAGAATAATTAGGCTATAATTTCATGTAGCCCATCTTGGATTAATAGCCTAATGCAGAATGATTCAAGGTAGTCAATTCCTTGACTCCCATGCATAAAAGCTAAATTTAAATTTGAGCATGCTCATATCGCGTCTCTGGCCCGAATCCACCACGTATCTGCCCAGATAGCATACGGATGTGGGCCACTTCCGGCAATGATGCGGCACTACTGGCCTTCTTCTGCAAAGAAGGCCCGGTTATCTTAAAACATATCTGGGCCAATTTTGGCAAAGATGCAGCACAGTCATCACTGGCTAATCAGAGTGTGAGCCTAACGTGGCCCACATATGACATGGCAAATATGGCCCAAATATCACGAAACAAATGTGGGCTACCTCTGGCAAAGAAGTGGCACAGTCGACAAAAACAAATCTGGGTGTAAACCAAAAGTGGCCCACATATGATATAGCAAATGTGGCCCGGTTATCTTAAAACATATGTGGGCCAGTTTTGGCAAAGATGCAGCACAGTCATCACTGGCTAATCAGAGTGTGAGCCTAACGTGGGCCACATACAGTACCAGTCAAAAGTTTGGACACACCTAAGGTTTTTTTCCGTTATTTTTACTGTTTTCCACATTTTGGAATAGTAAAGACATCTAAACTATGAGATAACACAAATTAAATTATGCAAAAACCAAAAAAGTGTTAAACAAATAAAAAAAAGTCTTATATTTTAGATTCTTCAAAGTAGCCACCCTTTGCCTTGATAACGGCTTTGCACATTTTTGCCATTCTCTCAAACAACCTCTGTGGTAAACAGGTATTCCACAGGTAAACAGGTGATGCCATCATGACTCTGTATAAAAGGATATCAAAAGACTCCTGATATCTTATTTCCAGGTACTCTTAGAAGCGATACTATAACCTCTCTGCATTTGAATGGATCTCTATGGGAATTGGGGGGTGGGACTAGATTAAGCTGTAAATTACACGGGAATAGTATGGAACACATGGTTGGCTAAATGGCTGTCATCAAGGGTCTGAGGTATCAAAATAAGTCAGGAGAAGAAACCCTTCAAGTTATCCATCCATATCTACTGTATTTCTGGCAGCAGAGTGATGGTTTAAGGCTTGTTTGATACGTCAGACCCTTGATGACTTAGAGCCATTTAGCCAACCATATGTTCCACACTGTTCCAGTGTAATTTAAAGCTAAATCTAGTCCCACCCCCCAATTCCCATAGAGATCCATTCAAATGCAGAGAGGTTATAGTGTCGCTTCTAAGAGTACCTGGAAATAAGATATCAGGAGTCTTTTGATATCCTTTTATACAGAGTCATGATGGCATCACCTGTTTACCTGTGGAATACCTGTTTACCACAGAAGTTGTTGGAGAGAATGGCAAGCATGTTCAAAGCCGTTATCAAGGCAAAGGGTGACTACTTTGAAGAATCTAAAATATCAGACTTTTTTATTTGTTTAACACTTTTTTGTTTTTGCATAATTTAATTTGTGTTATCTCATAGTTTAGATGTCTTTACTATTCCAAAATGTGTAAAACAGTAAAAATAACGGAAAAAAACCTTCTAGGAGTAGGTGTGTCCAAACTTTTGACTGGTACTGTATGTGGGCCACGTTAGGCTCACACTCTGATTAGCCAGTGATGACTGTGCTGCATCTTTGCCAAAACTGGCCCAGATATGTTTTAAGATGACCGGGCCACATTTGCTGTATCATATGTGGGCCACTTTTGGTTTACACCCAGATTAGTTTTTGTCGACTGTGCCACATCTTTGCCAAAGGTAGCCCACATTTGTTTTGTGATATTTGGGCCATATTTGCCATGTCATATGTGGGCCACGTTAGGCTCACACTCTGATTAGCCAGTGATGACTGTGCTGCATCTTTGCCAAAACTGGCCCAGATATGTTTTAAGATAACCGGGCCACATTTGCTGTATCATATGTGGGCCACTTTTGGTTTACACCCAGATTAGTCTTTGTCGACTGTGCCACATCTTTGCCAAAGGTAGCCCACATTTGTTTTGTGATATTTGGGCCATATTTGCCATGTCATATGTGGGCCACTTTTGGTTTACACCCAGATTAGTCTTTGTCGACTGTGCCACATCTTTGCCAAAGGTGGCCCACATTTGTTTTGTGATATTTGGGCCATATTCACCATTTACCTCATGGGCCACATCCAGATTACACATTGCCAAGAGTACCGCATCTTTGCCAAAAAAGACCCACATTTGATTTGGGATATTTGGGCCATATTTGCTATTTTACATGTGGGCCACTTCAGGCTCACATCCATTTTGTCCGGGCCAGAAGAAGGCCAGCAGTGCCGCATCATTGCCGGAAGTGGCCCACATCCGTATGCTATCTGGGTTCCTAGTGGTAGATTTTCCATACTCCCAGGCGGATCGTCGCGTTACACCGTTTAAAATAAATAAATAAACACGTTTAATGAAATGGATAAACGTGCAGGCTCTCAGCCGTCGGATAAATTGGCCCGCATTCGGGAAGCTATCAAATATACCGAGAACGCAGAATCTCTTTCTTTTTTTAAATAAAAAAAACCTATTGGGTCATTTCAACTTCCTGGGCGAATTATCCCTCAGGGACGTTCTAAGACCAATCATGGGTCAAAAACCGGAAATGCTACTGAATGAAGAGCCGGCTCTAGTGGTGAGCCGAGCTAATGATCTGACTCACTGAAAAGAGCCGGAACGCCCATCTCTAAACGGCATCCCGTTTTTCATAACGACTACGTCGAAACATCAGCTACTTTAAAATTCTTCACTGACGCAGCGCTTTCTATTGCTTTTGGGTTTTTTGATAATACTTTGGTTGCAGAAACATGGCCTAACGAGCTGCAAACTCTGCCTCGCAATATTCAATTTATAGCTTTGCTCGAACTATACCCAATCATCGTTGCTTGCATCCTACGGGAAACAGCTGGCCAAGGAAACAAATTTTGGCCTATTGCGACAACCAAGCCACCGTCAACATCTTAACAAAGGACGCTCGTCTGTCCCTTTCATCAATAGGCTAGTAGACGCCTGGACTGGATTGCGTTATGCTTTTCTGTTCATTCACCTGGGCTCGACAATAAAATTGTTGATGCCTCGTCCCGATTTAAATTCCAGGAATTCCAAAACCATGCGCCGATGCAGCCCCTGCTGCAAACCTGTCTTGCCCAGCATTCGACCAAACCATTTTAAATTAATTGGATTGGCAAAATCTACATTAAAAACGTACGACTCAGCTTGGTCTCTTTTCTCTTTCGCGCCGCTTTTCCGTCCACGTCCTACCCGTTAACATTCCAATCGTTTGCGTCTTTATAGTCCACTGGTTCGAGTCAAGGAAAATGCGACCTTCTCTTAAGGCACGCATAGCAGTCATACAATTATCTTAAGATGCAGGGATCCCTGTCGGTAGCCTGTTCGGGAAACCATCCCTCCATCTGCTTTTAAACGGCTTAAAAAGAAAACCCACAAAGCAAAGATAAACACCTTCCCCTCACTTTAAAAAAATAAAATAAAATAAATAATGAAATAGTTCACAAACTGGTGTCTCGTTTGAGACACGGGTGTTTTAATTCATTCACACCGATAAGGGTAGCCTAGAAGTTTCTATTTCCCTTAAATGGTTAATTTAGCTTCGGAAATTGCCTTCAGGTGGTTGGTACATATACATATACTACAAATACAACTTCAGTAGTTAGAATGGCCCTAAGCATACGGGCGCCATGAAGCCAATATTATGCACAGCATCCTCCACCACCCTAGGGAGAAGACCAACAGGCGTTGGTATGGTATTAATTGGCATGGACCTGAAGGGATGAAGAGCTTCTCCCCCATAGGCATGTCAGGCTTCATCCGTAGCCAAAAGGTCACACATAGTTCTTCATTACTACACATAGAACTCCCCTGATTAGTTTTGCTCCCATGGAAGTCCAACAGGCGTTGGTACACATAGCCACTGATCCACGTAATGTTAGAAGACTGACAGCTGGACGGTCACACATAGTTCTTTATCACTACACATAGAACTCCCCTGATTGGTTTTGCTCCCATGGAAGTCCAACATGCGTTGGTACACATAGCCACTGATCCATGTAAATGTTAAAGGGGCCTTGAGTCGAAGGACACGACGGCTACATCGGCGGCTGAAAGGTCACACATTGTTCATCACACTACACATAGAATTTCCATGGTTAATTTAACGTTCTGGCTCCCAGGGGAAGTCCAACATGCGTTGGTACACATAGCCACTGATCCATGTAACGTTTAAGAGCTTTGTGCTGAAGGACAGGATGGCTTCATTGGTAACCGGAAGGTCACACATTGTCTTTATCACTACACATAGAACTTCCTGGGGTTGGTTTACACTACATCTGGCACAGGGGAGTCCAACAAGCGTTGGCACACATAACCACTGATCCATGTAACGTTAGAGGGCCTCGTGCTGAAGGACAGCATGGCTTCATCGGTAGCCAGATTGTTCTTCATCACTACACATGGATTTCCTGGGGTTGGTCTGCACTCCGTCTGGCGCACGGGGGAGTCCAACAGGCGTTGGTGCACATGACATTGATCGTGTGGTATTGGGGGAGCCTTGAGCTGATGGACAGATCGGCTTCCTCCAAGGCGAGGGGTCGTTGCACGGTCATCACATGTGCACATGCTGGCAGCACTTGGCGTATGGTTGTTTTTGGGGTTGTGCAGCTGCCCTCGCCGCCATACCCATGCTTGCTCGCGTGGATGGGCGGGAGGGCTTGGTGAACAGAACCATACGGCCAAACCTAAAATGTATTGTTTCATAATGTCAATAAAGTTATTTGAACAACAGTGGCCTGACTTGAAATCGAGCATAGCGTCAGTTCAGGCAGGTCACGAGAGTGAAACCCGGCCATAGTTAATCAGCTGACAGCTCAGCTGAGTAGTGACGATTCACCCATCAGTACATTCACATAACAAGGCGGTCTATTTAACCGCCTCGCCCTACCATGGTGGATCCCCTGTCAGCACACCCGCTGCACACAAACCCCCCCCCCCCTCCACCCCAGCTCCATCCTCTTCAGTTTCCCATTGCGCACATACACCTAGCCTCTATCGCTCTTGCATGAATCACTAACATTTTTCGAGTGCCTACTGATTTATTTTCCTCTCTCCTTCCGCTTCAGCATCCGCCGGAGCGGTAGCTATAGATCAACAAACATTGTTCTCCAGAAGCAGCTCCAGCTCCATGCATGTACCCAGCTATGATGCACCTGCCGGGCTTCAATCAGTCTTCCTCACCGGCTCCTTATACATTGACATTTTCATATGTTCGGTCTACAAATTTCTATTCCGTAATCAGCATTTAGTCAGCGACGGATGGACTTCCCCCTCAGAGTCAGGTTCTGCCCAAGGTTTCTTCCTGCTAACAGCAGGGAGTTTTTCCTTGCCACTGTCGCCCTAGGCATGCTCTACGGGGGTTCAGGCCCGGTTCCTTGTAAATTGTTGTGATAATGACACTTAAAAGTGCCATTTATATATATATATAACTGACTGAATGGAATCTGTCAAAACCATTCTCAGTGCTGCGGTTCTGTTCTAGTGTAACCCTAATGCTAATGGGGGTTGTGCAGCTGTCCTCGCCGCCATACCCATGCTTGCTCGCGTGGATGGGCGGGAGGGCTTGGTGAACAGAACCATACCGCCAAACCTAAAATGTATTGTTTCATAATGTCAATAAAGTTATTTGAACAACAGTGGCCTGACTGAAATTAAATTGTGTCCAGATAGCACTTTTCCTCCTTGACTGCTCACTCATCTTGTCAACTGTCTCACCCTCTTTCTGATAACTTTGGGGGTAGGGTGTTACCTACTAGGCTACTGGAGGGGGATGGTAGGGGAAAATGATGGGGAAAGCTGATTGGTCAGGAGGGCCTTTCATGTGCTTTGATGACACCTTTGCTGACACTTTCATGAGACTGAAAAACCAGGGTTAAACCTGAAGTTAATCCTGCTTATAGTACAGGCCCCTGTGACAGCTAGTTTCAGAAGAAAACAACACTCAATTTAAAAAAAACTCAAGAAAACAAAAAGTTGTTATATAGAAGTGCAATTTAATTGTAAGCTTGGCTTACAATTTACATTGCAATGAAGTCTGCTATTCATATTGTGTATTCATATATTTGTTGCCATGCATCTATTCTGCTGACATGTAGTCTGACTACATGTCAGACAACTACATGACTGATTACATTCTGCTGACTACAGTAGTCAGCCGAATGTAGTCAGTCATGTAGTTGTCATTCATATTTATTGCTGTAATTCACATCTTTTAATGCTATTCATAATTTTGTTGACATTCATTTTGTTCTACCACTAACTTCAATCACTCACTCATATTTTGTTATATTGCTACATGATTATAAACATGAACTTGAAAGTGTGCGTTTATGTTCATTCATGTGGCTTTGTAAGTTTAACAATCATGTGCTAACGCCCGGCTCCATTAGCTGTCAGCTCGGAGAAAATGGACCCATGTGAGTCTATCCTATCGCTGCGAACGTATGCTGCGAACGAATGACTTGAATCACTCGGGGATTCGCAGTGAACGAATCACGACACGTTTGCTCGCAGAAGTCCACTCTGCACGCTTGCTGCCTCGTTCGGCGCCCGCCCGCCCGTGAATGATTCGTTCAGCACAGCAGAACTGGTTCGCAGGGGACGAATCACGTTCGCTCGCGGCAGTCCCTCCCCCTCCCTGCACGCTCGCTGCTGATCAGATCCGTTCGAGAGCTCAACTGGACTGAGAAATGAACGGATCTTTTCAGTAAGTGATTCAGTTCAGTTCGTTCACCCAAAAGATTCGGTCTTTTGAACGAATCGTTCGCGAACGACACAACACTAGTAAATAACTTACGAACTATGAAGTTTCCAACTTGGAAATACCGGGTGCGTCTCAATACTCGAAAAAGGCATCCTCCTTTCTTCTACTACCACCTCCTCTCCTCCATGCCCCCAAAACTGATCTTTCTGTCCTAATCTAATGTTGCTGATTACGTATTAATTACATATTAATTGTTACATATTCATTAATGTCTCGACGCGAACCGCAATGTCACATAGGCTACATTGTATATTGTAGACTACATGCAACTACTTGTACCTGAAATGTATAGACTGTTTTGCACACTTCTGGGTAGGAGACGAGTGGAGGAAAGGAGGTGAGGAGTGAAGAATTTGGGACGCACCCGAGGATGCATTTTTCGAGTATTGGGACGCATGATCTATTCAGTGATCTTGGTGTTAAACAAATCCAAGTTGTTCTTACGAGCAAGCGTTCAAAACGTGTATTTAGAACATGTACTATTCAATGCAAATTTTTAATGTGCAAACCCCAATTCCCAAAAAGTTGGGACAGTATGCAAAATGCACATGAAAGCAGTGATTTGTAAATTCTCTTTTAGATATATTTAATTGAAAACAGTACAAACAAAAATATATTTAATATTTTACCATATCAACTTTATAAATATACAACAATTCTGAATTTGATGCCTGCAACACATTCCAAAATGTGAATATCAAATTCTGAATTATTGTATATTTATAAAGCTTTTATGTGCATTTTACATACTGTCCCAACTTTTTTTTTTTTTGGAATTGGGGTTTGTAATCTGACTAGTCGACTAGGTTGTACACCACTGTTGGAAATCTATTAAGTTTGAAATGGATACTTTTTTTTCTCTTTAGGCGACCAAGCCAAAACTAAATTCACAAACATGAGAGATGCATTCAACAACAATAGAAAGAATGCTGAAAAGAGGAGTGGCGATGTACTGAAGTCCATTAAACCGTACAAATATGCCGAATGTATGGTCTTCCTGCTCAGACACGGGAAGCCAAGAAAGTGAGTTGTCACAGGAATTCATGAGAAAGAAAATGAAAACATTTTGATCTCGAAGAACTTGTTGTTTGACTTAATAAAACTTTTTTTAAAATTAATTGTTTTAATAAATGCACACAAGACCATGTATAACTGTGAGTTGTGTTCCTTTTGTTTTTGATAAACATATGTGTACATGTGACCTGCAATAAGATAATGTACTTCTTGATCTTTATATAAAGAAAGAAAAGTCAGAATGATACAGAAAAAGGTTACTTGTACCTTACTCACCGTAACTTTTTTTATAGAACATGTAGGGAAGAGGAGGAAGGGAGGGGAGAGCAGGCAGATCACCAGTCCACCAAGCGCCCTCTACAAAAGCCCACCCAAGGAAATAAGAAAACCAGCACCTCTGTCAGGGCAGAGCTGGACGTTGCCATGAAGGAATACCTGATGCAACGGGCGAGTCAAAGGGTAGAGGATGACCTCGACCTGTTTTTCTGTTCGATGGCCACCACAGTCAGGAAAATGCCAGAGCATGTTAAAATTGATCTCAAATTTAAAATTAATGAGATTGTACACCGGGCAAAGATGGAGCTCATGTGTGCTCAGGCACAGGCTCAGGCAAGCCATAGTGGATGGGACCATGGAATGAACGCATTTAATTTTTTATATGTGTGTAAAATGAAATAAAATGTATTATTATTTAATAGCTCTAGCCTCTTACATTACATTCTTTTAAGGCAAACAAATCTTAGCAATTTATTTTTTGAAAACATGTAAATGGTAGTTCAATGGGTATACAAAGGTAAAATAAGGGACATTTGATCTGTACATATTGGTAGGGGCACCTGTGGAGAGAGAAGGGGGAGAACAGGGGAGGGGAGCACATGCTTAAACAGCCGCGACTCCAAAACAGGCTGCATGCTGTCACTTAACTTTTCCTGTTGACATGAAGTAGTCTTTATAGATCTCTCTGAGGTTGAATGCCTCCCTCAATGGGTGATTACCACACGGCTGCAGTTTCTCCACCCCACCAGCTCTTGCCTCTGCTCTGGCCTCTGGTGCTGGATGATTGACCGGTGACAAGGTCTTGATTAAATAATTGTGCAGCACACAAGTGGCCTTAATCACTTTGTCTATGTTGTGTGGCTGCAGCTTGATCCTCCTCTGGTACACCTCCCACTTGGAGGCAAGGATCCCAAAACTGTTCTCCACCACCCTTCTGGCTCTGGAGAGCCTGTAATTAAAGATGCGTCTTGGCTCATCCAGCTGTCTCCCAGGGTACAGGCGGATCAGATTGTTTTGGAGGGGGAATGCTTCATCCCCCACTATTACATGGGGGACAGGCTGCTCCATCCCAGGTAGTGGTCTCGGGCCAGGAAGATGAAGGTCTCCTCGCTGCAGGGCTTTCCCAAGGTCACTGCTCCTAAAGATTCCCCCGTCGCTGCTTGAGCCATGGGAGCCAATCTCGACCACGGTGAAGCAGTAACGGTGGGCAACTAGGGCCATCAGCACAATCGAAAATCCACCTTTATAATTAAAAAAGGTGGATCCCGAGTTGGGAGGCGCCTGGATTGCCACATGCTTTCCGTCCAGAGCACCGACGCAATTAGGGAAATCCCACCTGTCCTGGAATCCAGCCGCCACCTCCAGCCAGTCCTCCTCAGTGGGGGGAGCCAGATAAAGTGGCTGAAGGCGCCAGAGTGCATCACACACTTGAAGGATAATCTGTGACACAGTGGATTTTCCAATCCTATAACACAAGTAAATGGTCTTGTAGCTGTCCCCTGTGGCTAGGTATCTAAAAGAATTTTCATGAAACTGTTAGTTCATTTTCTGCATTGTCTTCTGTATATCTTTGAGTTTTGTAACCATAATATTTGTGTTAGACCACTTTGTAACTTTATTAGGAAAAGTGCTATGCAAATACAGGTTTATTATTATTATTATTATTATTATTATTATTAGGCCTAGCGTAAATATCTAAAAACATATTAGGCCTGTCCGTGCCCCGTCCTGCCGCGTGTCAATCTGTACACTTCACGTCTCCCTTCTGCCTCCCCCATAACCTAATATCTTGTCATTGAGTGGGTGGCGAATGGTCGGGCGAAGGAGGAGCTTCGAGCAGCGTTGCCAGATAATAATTTACCATAATTTCTTCCTCCATACAATGTAGGCTATGATCAATAATGCCAAATAATGACAATTTGCTGTCTGATATATAAAGTAAGTTGCCCCAGGTTGCTGAATCAGGATCCGTTTCGCTGAGATTATATGGTGTCAAAACGTATTTTATAAGGTTATTGCTTAGAATAAATATTTACACGTATACTGTCTCTTCGTTTGTCTATGTAGGCTACAAAAATTTACTTTAAAAAAACATAATTTCAAGACCCCTGTACGATAGCCTGATTTAATATTTCCATCTGACAACGCTGACGAGTGTAATCAGTCCAAACCCGGGGAAATAATCGAACTCACTCAGTGTTTCGGCTTGTGTGTTTCTCACGCTTGTGTGTGACTTAATAACATAGGCTACAATATGCGTCCATTAAAATGCCATTGAGACATTCGAAAGTAATTGAAGAATTTGTCTTCAAAGGAAGACAATTCCTTCAAAATAGTGGTCGATTCTCCTAGCTCATCTCTTTTGTAATATCTTGTGAACTCATACCCTCCTTGAATAGGTTCGATGCCTATTTATGCCTAAAGCGTAAATGAGGACGATGTCTGTCAGCTCTTTGTTATCCATTTTTGCGTTGTTTGTTTTAATTTGTGGGAAATTAGGAACGATAAAAAGTGTGAGCGTGAGAAATTTTCCATCGTTATAGTTATAGTTCGTTTTTTATAGTTATCGTCGTAGTGTGAACGGCCCTTAATTGTCTGTTATGGAGCCAAATTGCCAATATGCATCTACACAGCGACTCAACTTTCGTAAATGTTGTTCAGGAAACCTAAACCCGATGCTAAACCTTAAAACTTACTTCAATATGGTGCTTTCGCCACAGGTCTGCCATAGTTGTGTCAGTCGCTCGCGTGACTCGTGAGCTGTGGAAATATTCTCTCGTCCTTGATTTGAAAAAGGCGCTGCCGGATGTCAAAATAAATGCTTCTTTCAACAAGAGGTGAAATGATCAGCATCAAACTGCCAGTGATAGCTAATAAAAATTTAGGGTGGCACCCAGGGTGGCCAATCATATATCAGGGGTGTTCAGTGCCACCCCGGACACCCCTCTGGCTCCGCCACTGAGCACCGCATCAGTATTCAAGCAGCACAGAGAGAACTGATTCTTGGCTTAAAGGGGACATGAAGTACTCGGTAAAGTGGCTCTGGTTTGTTAGCTTTTTACCTTAAATTAGATATGACTGTGCGTTCAAATCTCAAACCGACTGGTATTTGCTGGAAAAAGAAGTTGAAATTTGCTTTTTTTCCACTAGGGCGCAGCCATCTTGGACCAACTGCGGTTGTGACGTCACTAGGTTGGTTGGTCTCTGCTGCTCAATGTATTACTATGGGAAAATAGCTGACTTTCAGTGAGCTCAACGATGTATCGTGAGGAAAAAATAAAACAAAAAACGCACAGACGGTCTATTTCTATTGTCCTGAGATGCTCAAATGAGTATTACCGAACAAAACTTAATTAAAATATTTCCACGAACTGCTTCTGAGCATACTATGTAATGCTGTGGCCAGCCGGCAACTGCAGAGACCAACCAACCTAGTAACGTCTCAACCGCAGTTGGTCCAAGATGGCTGCATAACTTGCTTTGCGCACTAATCATTTGCGACGCTCATATCTGCCCTGTCTTTTGCAGACACTGAAAAAATTATGCATGCTTTTATTTTTTCACGGCTGGACTACTGTAACTCCTTGTATGCCTGTTTAAGTCAGTGATACTTGGCCCGGCTTCAGGTAGTCCAAAACTCTGCAGCAAGGCTGTTGACTAGAACAAATTTGAGGTCACACATTACCCCGGTTTTAGATTCTATGGTTACTTCACTGGTTACCTGTAAAGTTTAGGGTTGATTTAAAAATTTTACAAATCACCTACAAAGCACTGCAAGGTTTGGCACCTGAATACATTACCGATCTTTTAACACCCTACACGTCTCTGAGACATCTGAGGTGATCAGATAAGGCCCTGCTGGCTGTTCCAGAGTCAAGGCTGAAAACAAAGGGATATCTTGCCTTCTCTGTATTAGCCCCTAGACTCTGGAACAGCCTTCCCCTCAACATGCTGGGTCAATGTCCACTTTTAAAACCTGTCGCAAGACCATAGACTGTATAAAAATATGGACAAGGTCACTGTGACGTCACCCATTGCCTTCCAACAGAACTATAAAGCCCATGACCTGACCAAAGCCACCATTTGTCCACAAAACAACAGCTTGTTCACGGTAGGCTACTAAGGGATGTTCTCCATCGACTTCCACTCAAAAATACAGTGTGTCTCCCTGTCCCAAGCATAGACTGTACGTATAAAAATAGGTCCGAAGACACCAGGGCGCGTTTTAGACCAATGATTGTTGTCTCCCCCTTCTGGTCCCGCACCTCCGAGTGAGGCAGTGAGAACCTTATAGAACCTATCTATGGCAGTGACCCCAGGACTCAACCTGTCCCTCTGATTGGTCCTGAACAAATGTTAATACCCTGTCCAAACGACACAATATTTGAAAAAATCAGCACATGCAGAGGCATTCGATGAAGGAAAGGCACCTATTGCAATTAAATTTTTTTGTGGGAAAAATTTATTGACTGAGTATTTTGACCACATTGCTGCCATTGACTTACATGGTGAAAGACCTATACTGGAGCCAACCGCAGTGGCGCTAGTGAGCAACGGCACCAGGAAGTGAGCTTCAAAACGAAAGCCCAGTCTTGGCCCCTTGCTCAAGACGCACTTTTATAGACTTGCTTTTTACTAATGCTTTAATGTATGTT
Organism: Synaphobranchus kaupii; assembly: GCA_029718625.1. Taxonomy (NCBI): domain Eukaryota; kingdom Metazoa; phylum Chordata; class Actinopteri; order Anguilliformes; family Synaphobranchidae; genus Synaphobranchus; species Synaphobranchus kaupii. The sequence goes on from CM056379.1 coordinate 79,858,478, forward strand.
TGGTCTTTTTAATAATTTGTTTATGTATTTAATTATTTATGTATTATTGTTTTTCATTTTTAATCCATTTCTGAATCCTTTGTCCTTTTACACACATGTAATTTCTTCTTTTACCTGTCTTCTTGAGTGCCTGTTTATCCTCCTGTTTTGTAAAGAACTTTGTGCTTTGTGCTTGAAAAGTGCTATATAAATGAAGATATTATTATTATAGATGGCCATAAATGTAGCTATTAATAAAATAGAACAAAGGTGTTGGTGCATGTAGCCACTTTGCCAAGAGACTGTTATTATGTTAGTCAGTAGAATATATAAATTATACCAACTTGTCACCAGACGGTGGCGGTATAAACATACACAATTTCCAAGATATCATTACAGCAAAACCCGTTTTTATACCCTAAAAGATTGTACAGTGAGCATTAATTTATATAAAAAATTTACATTAAAAAATAACTCAAGTTCTACTTCTTTTGGCACCAATTTATGATAGCATATATGTAATATTGCAAAGAATGGCTTGTGAAATTCAACGTACCCAACAATGTATTTGACATAACACATGCTATAATGCGTGTCAGAAAACATTCTGTATCATGCATTACAAATGCTTTAATTAACCTTCATGCCATATGTTATTTTGCTTTTTCATTTCTCCGTTAGCTTTAGTTAATTTAAAGAAGTTGGACCCAGAACAAATGTTCCTCTTTAAACAATGTCAGATCTCCATTTTAATTAGACCCTTACACATGTTATTGTTCTCAGCTTGACATAGCAGAGATACTGGTCCCAGAATCAGCACTCCGGTACTGAGAACATTCACAGTACCGGAAGCTCACTAATAGGCTCCTCACCCTGCTGTGCTCAAAGGAGGAGCTAGCTGAATGCAGCGTCAGCGGAAGGGCTTGTAACATACACAAGGCAGCATCAAAAAAGCCTCTGGAGCCACAAAAACTAGAGGCAATAGTTGGTAAGAATCCATTTATACTGTATACCATTTTTCACTTACTTGTCAGAACACTCAGGTGTTACAATTCACTCATATGTCTGTGACCTTTGGCAAGATGAGTGATTTTGAGTATTGATAAACCTTGGAATACAATTATTAACAGTGCATGAAATTAACTTTCTCACCCAAAGGCCAGACTGGCTTGTGGATTCTAAATAAAACCAGCCATTTTCAACATTTTACCAGCCACATTCACTTTTACAATATAACACAACCTGGTTGGTTACCTGGATTTGAAAACATTAGCAGCCACAATCAAAATCTTACAAGTATTTGGCTGGCGGCAGGTGTTAATTTCACACGCTGATTATTAACAATGAACCACAACTGAGAATAAACCTCACACTTGGCTACACTTCACATGCTAGTTAAATGCTGGTAGGAGAGGACATTAAGGCAGTGCAAATGTTGTAGTGTAAGATAATATTGAGTTTACATGTCTCTCAATGATGGCAGCAAAATTTAGTGATCATATTTTATTGTTGGTTTGTTTATAGCTTATGTCTCAGAGAAGTTAGGTGCATCCAAGGGGGAAATATTGAAAGTTATTAAAGCAAAACGTAATTATGAAGAAGAAATCACAAAAGACAATAAAAAACAAGTTTGTAGGAGCCATATTCCTATACTTCTTATCACATCAAGATCAAGAGATCAAGAAATAGTATTTGTCACATGCATAATTGTACAAGTACAACAGCAGTAAAATGGGGTTGCAACAGCTCTGACAACTGTGCAAATAGCAAACATAAACATAGGATAGAAATAAATAAACAAGAAATAGATAAAGATAAAAAGTGGCCATTATAAACAATTTCCAATTTCCAATAAAAACAATGTAATTTCCAGTATGAATAATGTTAGAGGTGCTAAGCTGCAAAAAGATGCAGAGTGCAATAAATAAATAAATAAATACAGGATGTGTGTTATGTGGGGTTTTTAAGTGTTTATGGTCCGTATGGCCTGAGGGAAGAAGCTCCTTCTCAGCCTCTCAGTCCTGGCCATGATGGAGCGGAGACGCTTGCCCGAGAGCAGCCACTGAAACAGTATGTGATTGGGGTGATGAGTGTCCTTAATGATCCAGTTTGCCCTGGACCTGCACCACCTGGTGTAGATGTCCTGAAGGCAGGGCAGTGCTGTCCTGGTGATGCGTTCTGCGCTTTGAATCACCCTGTGAAGTGCTTTCTTGTCCTGAGTGCTACAATTGCCGTACCAGGCAGTGATACTCCCAGAGAGCAGAAGGTGTAGAAGGATTTCTGCAGAGCTGAGGAGATCTTAAATACTAGTACTGCCTTGCCTTCTTCACCAGGGTGGAGATGTGTGTGGACCATGTCAGGTCCTCAGAGATGTAAACTCCAAGGTACCTGTAGCTGCTCACTTTCTCTACCGAGTTCCCGTTGATCCTGAGTGGTGAGTAGTGGATCCTCTGCTTCTCTCTCCTGAAGTCCACTACCATCTCTTTTGACTTGGATACATTCAGGTCCAAGTTGTTGTCCTCACACCATGCTGACAGCACCTCCACCTCGTCCAGATAGGCTGTCTCATTGTTATTGGAGATCAGGCCTTTCAACACTGTGTCATCCGCAAATTTCACAATGATGTTGGAGCTGTGTGTGGCCATGCAATCATAGGTGTAAAGGGAGTAGAGTAGTGGACTCAGGACGCACCCTTGGGGGGCACCGGTGTTGCGGGTTCGGGAGCTGGAAGTGCAGTTTTCAATCCTGTCTGTCAGGGAGCTCTGGACCCAGGAGCATAGTGAGGAGCTTAACCCCATGTCCCTGAGCTTGGTGATCAGTCTGAGGGGAACTATAGTATTGAACACCAAACTATAATCAATGAACAGCAGGCGCGCATAATTCCCATTTCCGATATCCAGGTGGGAGAGGGTGGAGTGGAGAATGTGGGAGATGGCGTCATCTGTACTCCTATTGGGGCGATAGGCGAACTGGAGGGGGTCTAATGAGCCGGGCAGAGATGAGCAGATGAAGTCTTTAATGAATCTCTCAAATAACTTCATCACCACAGAGGTCAGTGATACAGGGCAGTAATCATTTAAGCAGGCCGGGTTGGTCTTCTTGGGTACAGGGATAATGGTGGACATTTTAAATCATGAGGGGACAACAGAATGGGCCAGGGACAGGTTGAAAATAGAGGTAAACACCGGGGCTAGCTGGTCAGCACATGATTTTAGCACTCGCCCAGGGATGCCATCTGGGCCGGCTGCCTTCCTGCTGTTCACTCGTCTCAGAGCTCTCCTCACGTCGTGCTCCGAGACGGAGAGTGGGCGGTCCTTGCCGGTCAGGTCGCCCATTGCAGCTGCACCAGCGCCAGACATAGTGCTAGCAGTGCTATCTACTATAACTTGATTCAGTGTGTTCTGTGTGTGTTTGTATATAATATTTCTACATAAGTATTTTGCTGTGTTTGTTTTTTAAACTGTATACTTTTTAAGTGATTGTAATTTGTATAAAAAATTTTTGTTAGAGTTGCTGTTTACTGATAACTTGATTCCAACTTTAAAAGTAGTTTGGCGGCAGTAAAAAGAGTAAAAACTTTAAAAAGTAATTAATCAGGATTTATGTAGTAAATGAGAAGTAATTTGTAGTGATTCAGTAGTGCTATGTTAGATCCAGTAGAGATACAGTACTGGGTAAGCAGGGATTAATTAGTAATTTCAATAGGAAATATGCAGTGTTCACCTGTAGTGAAATGTCCCAAAACTCTACTTATTACTACTTAGATTGCTACCTAGTCACTACTTACTGCATGCAATAGTAGTAATTAACTCGTAAACAAATAGGATTTGTGTAGTGATTGTGTAGTAGTAATTAGTAGTAATTGAGTAGACTTTTTCAAAAGGGAAATCTTGCCGTGGTTCAGCAGCAGCACCATGTCTGATTATTACCAGTGGAAATCCTGTGAAGAAGGTAGAAACTGTCAATGCAGGTGGAGGTGTTCTTTCTTCATTAATTCCGCCAGTGAAATGTAGCTTACTGCTTGTTAAACGTTTCAGTTTTCTGTAACTTTTCTGTTACTGTTTATGTAGGCTAATGGATCCGTTAACGTTACAATATTTAAAATGGTCGAACTCGCAATGCTGTTAAAACGATATGCAAACATTCTATTTGCCAGTGGTTTATCAGGGATTATTGTCACAGCTGGAACGCAATTTGACCAATTGGAACAATGGACTGGTTCTATCTGCTTTATAATAAGAGGTCATACACACTGCTGTTTGCCATTGATAAAAATATCAACACAATGCAACCTCTTTTGTGTAATCAATGTCATTGTGTTCTCTTTTGCATGTTATAAGAGGTCATGGGTAATTTAAAAAAAAACTATATAGGCAAGTAATAATACCTTGCTACTGTAGGCTAATTATTCAAACCATATATCCACACTTGTAGCAGGGTCCATAACCTGAATATGTCTGAAAAAACACAACAAAGCAGAAAACCTTAATCTTATCAACTTTGTGTGGCTGGAATTCCCTGGGATTCTGGAAAACAATGGTCTGAAACAATGGATCGATTTGTGTTTTTCCTGTACATATGTGGCAAAGATTTCATTCACTTAAAGGGATATTTCACCTTAGTATGACATGTCATTTTGTGGAGCCTACCCCATTATATTTGCATAGTGTGAATACTAGCAACATCAGCGATCCCTGCTGACCGTTAACGGCATCACCGTTAGTCCGGTTGTCAGGGTCCCCATTCACTCCCATTCATTTTTGGGACCTCACCAAAATTAATCATTTTAAAGCAGACTAACTATGGCGGATAATACATCGATAAAAGAGAACATGATGGTGAAAAGGTACGTGTTTGTTTTGAGCTTATAAGATGTCGTTTAAATTAGCTATAATAGTGGAACTATTTTTGGATATGCTACTGTGTAGAAATACAACAAGTCGTAGTTTGACTTTTAGTTTTATGATGACATAAATCTACAACTAACAGTAGCCTACTACAGTTGGTGAACTGACGTCAACTTTAGCGTACGCAAGGATTCTTCCCTAAAGTGTTTATGGTCAAAATAACAAAGGTTTTTGCCGGATCTTTTTTTTCTTTTAAAAGGTAATAAAACGTTGAAAATACATTAAATATCAAAACAAACATGTACCTTTTCACTGTCATGTTCTCTTTTATCGATGTATTATCTGCCGTAGTTAGTAGTGTAGTGAGGTTTGGTCAGTTTTATTCAGAACGAATGAAGTTCCACACTCAATTAGAATTCTATACATCAGTAGAGCCCAACTTAGTGAAATAATGTAGACACAACAGTTGGTGGGAAAAATGACATATACTTTATTGGCTACAACTACGAATATGTGAATAATAGAAACAAAGGTTAGTTTGTGTTATGGGTTAGTGACACGCTAATCTATATTATGTTGTTAGTTCGTTTTATCAGTCTCATAAATGTAAAGTTTTAACAATATAAAACTACAAGGTCAGGGAAATTGGCTATTCCCAACCAACGCATGTATAGCAAAACAAAATAACAAACAACAATAGGAACCAGCAGTAAAATGACCTCAACTAGGTATCACAAGTTTTATGCTAGCCTATCAATTGATGTTAGTGTTAAATCAAATTTCTTTAACACTTAACGGTAACAAAGGGAGGGCCAGTCCTGATCCCGTAAGTGAGCAGCTCATCAGCTGATCCAAGGTCCCGGCAGGTGTGTGGACTCCTGGAAGACTTCTTTACTGAAGTCGGGTTGCGATGGGGTTCCAGTCAGGGCGACGTGGACGTGTACAGATCTCCACTTGGGTGCGTGCCACAAGGGAGATAGTGGACGAACAGTCTGAAGAAACGTGTCCTCAAAAACAGCTGTTGAAGGAGAATAAACCGGCTTGGTTTATTCTGTGGACGGTGGCAGGCCAACTCTGTCTCTGTGATCAAGCGAGGTGCGGGTTGGGAAGCAGCGAAGTCCGTCCGGGTTCAGTGATGCGTCTGGTAGGTTGAGACAACGTCTTTCCCATCAGAGCGACGTTGGTAAAGTTCCATGGGTTTTTATGGTCAAAATTCCTTCGATCCCAATTGGTAGATGGCTTTAGGGCACCCATACAATAGATTGGCTCATTTCCTTGGAATCATCAATCAAACACAGATCAGCCATTTACAATCACCTCAGGGTGTGTGTGTGTGTGTGTATGTTAAATGTGGGTCTCCCCTCTCCTTCTCAAAAGAGAGGGGGTGTTCCTGCCCAAACTGGCACCTGATCGATCAAGCAGCCTGTGTTCATCTCAGAGTCACATGAAGAAGGGGACAGACACTCCGTTGTGCCTCAGCTGATCAGGAGTGTTAATTGTGAACGACTCCGCAGTCCCAAAATGTGCCTGTGTAACCATTACAGTAGGGATGCACCGATATGAAAAAATACACACAAATATATAGAAAAGCTTTTATTGTAACATTCTTTCATATAACAAAAAATGCCTTTTTTGTGAAAAAGAAAATAAATTATTGTTTAAGAAAAGCCCTATGCTTGACTATTATTTTAGGCATGGCACAACGAATAAAATAATAAAATGAATAAATAAAATATGAGATTAATAAATAGGCTACACATCTCTCTTTTTGTGTTTCAAATTGTGCTCACTGATATGAACATAGGCCTCTTTACTTGTTCTTCTTAAAAAAAGGAAACATCAAGAAACATGTTTATGGTATTCCATAACATGAACATAATATTCTGTAACACGAGATTCAGCGCTCAACAACATAACAGGCCTACGTAGTGCTGAACATTATATTCGGTAACAAACACAGCGCTGAATGCTCGCTCAATATCTTGCCTTGCTTACAGTATGTAACGGGTGTAGCAAGCGCAAGGAGCGCAGTAAAGCGAATCTCAAAAGGGCGAGTAGAGTGTCTCTCGCTCATAACACTTACATTACAGGCATTTAGCAGACGCTCTTATCCAGAGCGACTTACAACTTTTTAGCATTTCTTTTACATATATTATCCAATTATACAGCTGGATATATACTGAAGCAATTCAGGTTAAGTACCTTGCTCAAGGGTACAACGGCAGTGTCCTACCTGGGAATCGAACCTGCAACCTGTCAGTTACAAGGCTAGTTCCTTAACCATTATACTACACTGCCGTCCAACTTACAGTATCCTACTTATCAGCATATTGGTGGCTCATAGCAGTGGCTTAGTGCTGGAACGCAGTATTTCAATATGACGTCATCAACACAAAACTGGCAGCCTGGCAGGAATCTGAATAAAATTCAAGTGACAGTACAGATGAACTGCCATAACTTTGCAACAAAGTAAAAATGTTGGACGCAGTCTTCAAGAATCTGTTTTTATTGTCAAAATCTGAGAAATATACAGCACATTGTTTTATTTTGTAGCACTAATTAACTAATTTTGTATGCATCATTTTGCAGTCGATTTCAAAACAATACGGCTACATTGTATAATTTCTCAGAATGGCTCAGATAAATGGCTACATATTAACTGCATTAACATTGCTAGAAAGGATTTTTTATGCCTTTATGCGTGTCTTCAAGAACTGAGAAATAGGCACAGCATATTGGCACAAGAAAGTTTTAAGTGCATACTAAATTTTAGAGCGGCTTCGCTACAGCATGGTCATTTTGAACTGAGTGTGGAATTTCAGAACAATAGTGCTGTAATAAACCTTATTTGTAGGTGGACTAGACCGGACCGGTCTATATAGACTAGTCAGACAATGGGAACAAAACACACAACAGCAACTTCAAAGAAACAAAGCAAATTTTATTTGGATACAAGAGATTAAAAATTCATAAGACGACACTTAAAGGACTGCAGGCGAGTGCTAGCCTAAGCCACATCAGAAGCGAGGTGGGGCCACAGTAACGTTTTATTGCACACACAACAAAAGCACACAGGTTAATTGACTAGACTTCAACCGGTGTTCACTCAGAGGTACTACACGCATGAATAGTGGGTATTATTTTATCTAGGGGCCTACAAAACATATAAGCTCTACTTATGGCACTAACTGCACAACAAAAGGAGCTTAAATCTCTGTGAACCAAGACCACAGCAACCGGGTGACATAAAACGCACCAAAAAGACACCCAAACAGCTCAGGGCTAACCCAGGTCACCCCTCCCACAGATCTCCCCTTTTGGCTGTAATTTAAAAGGCTAATTAACATTTAACAAGACAAGGAAATTTATAAAGCTAGGTTAAAAAGGCAAGTGACTTGCCGGGTTCACAAGACCCTCCCCCGGGGTCTGAGTGATTGCCTGCGACCGTCCGATGTGGCTGTAACTTTCATAAGGAGCCCAGGGCTGGGGGAACAACCGGCGGCACAGGAACAGTGGGAGCCGATCACTCCAGCCAAATAGACCAGTGGAGCTGGGAAGCACTCCTAATGTTCAACCCCACCTTGGCTAACTACAAACCCGAAACCCCCCACCTCCTAGCTGCTGTGCCGATGACTTTAAACAGCCAAGAACACACAACCCCCCTGGGATGAGTGCGGATCCCGTAGCTTATTTTGGGTAGAAGGAAACCACAATCCTCAGCTCCACTGTCAGCGACCAGCCCGTCTCCCGGCTCTGACTTAAATGTCCTATGCAGAGTCTCTGGCAGAGTTCACAGAGCAAGGCTGCAAGTGCAGCTCTTTACAATTATTGAGCGTGCTGCTCAGGCGCCTCTCACTACAGTACATCACTTCTCAATCAAGCACAGCACGGATATATAGCCTATATATTTAACATTGCAACAAAGAAAAAAAGATTTTAGAATACACATGTATTCAAGAACTGAGAAATGAATATAACACATCGTAAAAGGTGTAGACAAAAAAATACATTTTAGACATTTTAGAGCGCTTTGCACGTCATTTTAGCCTACTTCTTAAGAAAAAGCTCAAAAGGCTCAATATACTCCACCAGCCTCCTAAACCCCATGTCTTCCACAACGGAGAAAGGTTGGTCATCTAAGGCAATGAACTCCATCACCTTGTTAGTGATCCCTTTAGCCCTTTTTGCGTCCCTAGTTAACTTTTGGCCTTCCTCGAATGCGTCTGTTAACAAAGACTGAGTCGAGCTGATGGGTTGAACTTTCTTAGTAGCCACTTTGGCTTTCAGATACTTGTTGTAGTCTGCCACATGTCTTGTTTATAAATGGCTGATGAGATTTGATGTAATAAAATCCTTGCTTGAGGTGCCTCCCCTTGAAATCTCACTGGAGCATTTGTTGCAAATAGCATATCGATTGTCTTTTTGACACCTTGAAATGTGCCCACACAGCCGACATTTTCTTTGCTTGTGTGTAAAAAAAAAACAGCGCGGCACCGTAGATACTTCACAGATACCCCCGCTTTTCTTTTGTTGAAATATTAATAAAATATTGCTTTGTTTGGCTATATCTCACCTCGGCGACTCTCGGCTAACAAGTTTATTCTGAAATTTGGTAATGTTACGCAAATATTAGGCTATTGGTTGAAAAACGTTACATGTAAGTAGTAGGACGAATAATCTAATTAAGATGATTGTTATTGTATTTCAATCATAGAAGTTTACAATACGAGTAAAATGTTGCTTTGTTTGTTGCGTAAAACCACAAGTTCACAATATGAAATATGAATAAATTACTCCGTTTGAAGGTTTTCTCATCTCTGCAGGGTTGAAATATGCCATGTCAATTAGTATCAGTAGGCTATTATTTCCATCAGATAGGCTACCATAGCGACAACATTAACTAGGCTAATGATACAACTTTTTAATAAATAACAATGGATAAACCGCAAGTTCCTAAGGTGATTGAAAGTAACAAGAACAGCATGCATTTTGTGCAAGGCTGCGTGGAGTGCCAGAGTGCTTGTGACAGTTCGCAGAATGTCAGAGGAGTAGGTGTGGTTTCAGTCAGTTTAGCCTGTAAAGATGCTGTCGTTCTAAGTTTGAACATGTGGACCAGATTGACGCAACACAAATTGACGGATAATTATCGGCCACTGCCATCGGTAAATTTGATGTTATCTGCTGATAAGCTGACTGCAGCCAACAAGGCAAATATCGGCCGATACCGATACTCAACCGATATATCGGTGCACCCCTAGTACTTAGTGTGTGCTTTAAAATTATTTATTTTGGTGAGGTCCCGAAAATGAATGGGAGTGAATGGGGACCCTGACAACCGGGACTACCGGGGATGCCATTAACGGTCAGCAGGGACATCTGATGTCGCTAATATTCACACTATGCAAATATAATGGGGTAGGCTCCACAAAATGACTTAGGTGGAGGTTGTAGATCCAGGTTTTCTGTAAAGACCTCAGTGAAAAGTAAGTATTAAATTTGATTTGGTAAACAACTTTATTGAATGACTTAAGAAGCAATACACACACAATACAGGTGCAAGTCAAATACGTACACAGAGAATATCACATGGGCTAGACATTCAGTAAACTACACCTATATGATGCAGACATCAAACAAACTCTTCAAGTTGAAAGCTGAAAAAGACACAACTAATTTAGCTTGTAAATGAATAAAGTACAAACAAAACAATACTGTCAAGGTAAAATGAAAAAAATTATTACAATCTTAGTTTGAAACTCCAGTTTGAGTCATCAGCCCGACTAATAGGAAATTATGCAATGTGTCCCACTCTTGCTCCTGACTAGGAGTAGCGAGTCAGTGTGCTGTAATCCAAATTGATCTGCCTATACAGAGACATCGAAAGGATCATACCACAGAGCTAAAGAGAGAAAAAGAAAAAAGGAGGTTATTTGTATATACTATTCACTTTACATAATAGGCACAAGCCATATTTCTTTTTTGCTATAATCTTACCATAATATAATAATAATTATATTGTAATAATATAATTCTTACCAGAAATGTCATTATATAAGGGGAAATTGTCAACAAATAGTTTCCCTAAGATTTTACTTTTCAACCAAATTTCATACCTCATCAAAAAAAGAAACAAATAATTGATCTCCTGGAAAAAATTTGTGTTTCTCAGGAGGGGCATTCTGTCCTCACCCTTTTAGATTTGAATACATTTTTTAAATACATGTTAACCTATATGAGAGAGTGTTAGAATGTGGTTTAATTAACCAGAATGATCAGCCATTTAGAGACAGGGGCCTAAAAGGTGACCCATATTGGACCTCCCACCCTACCTAAAGACACGGATATCTTCTTCAAAATAAACATAACAAAAGTTCTTGCCTGACTGGAACACAGCTTCAGAAATTCCCCAAAGAGACTTTCTCTTTCCCCTGGTATCCTGATCAACTCGTGGTCAATTTGTTCAATGTGCTCACATCAGTAGAGTATGGGGTGCCGTATAGGCCAAAATTCATAATTGCCTCACACATACACGTACAATGACTCACATTCACTAGTGAAGCTCTCACGCGCACTGAAAAAGCATGCACTTAATATCTACATGCTTGCATACACACCATAAATCTTCTCATATACACACAAAGAGCTCACATATTCACTTGTGAAGCTCTCACTGACACATTAAATATCTTACACACACCATTTTCATGCTCTCACACACATTCAAAAAATCCTCTTGCATTAACTACTACACTGCCTGGCCAAAAAAAAATTCGCACACTCTTAGCCTTTAGCTTTGATTACGATGCGCATTCGTCGTGGCATTGTTTCGACAACCTTATGCAACGTCACAACATTTATTTCCGTCCAGAGTTGCATACATTTTTGGCCGAGATCTTGTATTGACGACGGGAGACTCTAACCACTCCGTAAAGTCTTCTCCAGCACATCCCAAAGACTGTCAATGGGGTTAAGGTCAGGGGTGGTCAATTAATGTGTGAAAATGATTCCACATGCTCCCTGAACCACTCTTTCACAATTTGAGCCCGATGAATCTTGGCATTGTCATCCTGGAATATGCCCATTGATGGGATAACCTGGTTATTCAGTACAGTCAGGTTCTCGGCTGACTTCATTTTATTGCTGCATAACATTGCTGAGGCTAGACCTGACCAATTGAAGCAACCCCAGATCATAACACTGCCTCCAGAGGCTTGTACAGTGGGCACTATGCATGACGGGTGCAACGGCGACTTTTTTTTTCTAGGAGTCACTGTGGCGAGAAACTTGTTGAGCGTAACTGGTGCAATGGGTCGAGAATAACGGGCAGAGTCTGTCGAGTCCGTGGCGAGGAACTTGTTGAGCGTAACTGGCGCAACGGATCGAGGATATAACTGTTGAGGAGTCAGAGGAGCATGTCGAGAATAACTGGCGGAGTCTGTCGAGTTTGTGCCGAGGAGCTTGTCGGGCGCAACTGGCGCAATGGATCAACGGCTGTCTTTATTATTTTATGTCTCTTTTATTTAATTCATGGAGTTTTTATTTCCGAAGGACACTTTACACATTGGCTGTTATATTAATTTACTCGCTTATTTATTTCTACAGTACCAGTCAAAATTTTGGACAAAAGTATAAGATTTCTTTGTTATTTTTACTGTTTTCCACATTTTAGAATAGTAAAGACATCAAAACTATGAGAACATTAATTCAATTATGCAAAGACCAAAAAAGTGTTAAAGAAATCAAAAAAGTCTTATATTTTAGATTCTTCAAAGTAGCCACCCTTTGCCTTGATAACGTCTTTGCACATTCTTGCCATTCTCTCAACCAACTTCTGTGGTAAACAGGTATTCCACAGGTAAACAGGTGATGCTATCATGACTCTGTATAAAAGGATATCAAAATACTCTTGATATCTTATTTCCAGGTACTCTTAGAAGTGATACTATAACATCTCTGTGTTTGAATGGATCTCTATCGGAATTGGGGGGTGAGACTAGATTAAAGCTGCAGTAGGCAAGTTTGATAGTTTGGCAACTATCTTTTGCTTATAGATAGTTGCCCTGATTGGCAGCTACGTAGCTAGCCCTGATTGGTTGGTTTTTTGAAGACCGGCTTGAGATTTTTTGACAGCCAAGTACAGAGCCTAAGACACTCACAAAAACCAGATTTTTTCTCAGAACACTTGATTTATTGATAGCTGCTAGATGTAATGAGCAAATTTAGTAATTTTGCCAAAATTGTATCGAAAAAATCTTGCCTACTGCACCTTTAAGATGTAAATTACACAGGAATAGTATCATTTTCCTATTGAACTCTATGGAAAAATAAGTCAGGAGAAACAACCCTTCAAGTGATCCATCCATATCTACTGATGGTTTGAGGTTGGTTTGATACCTCAGACCCTTGATGCCTTGCAGTAATTTAGCCAACCATGGGTTCCATACTATTCCAGTGTAATTTACAGCTTAATCTAATTAGCTGTGCTATGAGGTAATCTAGTTACAGTTGAAGTCGGAAGTTTACATACACTTAGGTTAAAGTCATTAAAACTTATATTTAACCACTCCACAGATTTCATGTTAGCAAACTATAGTGTTGGCAAGTCAGTTAGGACAACTACTTTGTGCATGACACAAGTAATTTTTCCAACAATTGTTTACAGACAGATTATTTCAGTTTTAATTCACTACATCACAATTCCAGTAGGTCTGAAGTTTACATACACTAAGTTGACTGTGCCTTTAAATTTTGAATACTTGGACGCATATCCTTTGCATGCCATGACTTCCTGATGTCTGTGACACAACAAAATCAAAAGACTTTTAATATCTTATTTTCTGGTACTCTTACAAGCGATACTATAAAGTCTCTGCATTTGAATGGATCTCTCTGGGAATTGGGGGGTGGGACTAGATTTAGCTGTAAATTATGCTGGAACACATGATTGGTAAAATGGCTGTAAGTCATCAAGGGTCTCAAACGAGCCTCAAACCATCACTCTGCTGCCAGATATGCAGTAGATATGGATGGATCACTTTAAGCCAGATGGGGATGAAGTACTCGCCACTGCTAGAGCCTCCTCCCTCTCCTCTGTCCTGATTCTACTTGACCTGTCTGCGGTATTCAACACGGTCAACCATGAACTTCTGATCTCCACACTCACTGAGATGGGCATTTCTGGGACTGCCCTCTCTTGGTTTGTATCGTATCTCACTGATAGATCCTAACAAGTCTCTTGGAAGGGTTCCGTCTCTGCACACCATCCCATTTCTACAGGAGTCCCGCAGGGATCCGTACTGGGTCCTCTGCTGTTCTCTATTTATACTAAGTCTCTTGGTTCAGTAATGAATTCACATGGCTTCTCATACCATAGTTATGCTGACGATACTCAACTCTTCCTCTCTTTCCCTCCCTCTACCACAGGTTAAGGAGAGGATATCTGATCATGCTATTCTCCTGTCCTCTAACTGTTCTAATCATCTTATCTATTTTCTATTTCATTCTCTGTCTCTTTCAGTTATGTCAAGAACAATTGCTACCACTCACCCACCTATACCTGTATACCCAGCTTTTGGTAAGTACTGTATGTGTCAGTTTTGGGGGCTGCTGCTCAAAGTTGAAAGTTCTGAAAGTACATATGCACTCTCTCTCTCTAAACTACCCAGCTCCTGCATCTCTACTCCCCCCCCCCCTTTCCTTCTGTCTCTCTCTCACTCACTCACCCCACAAACATCAAAGATAAGCCAGTCTTTGTCATAAATGACCCCCCCACCCTTTCTCACACATTAACCCAATCAGGGCAGGGATGCCCTTCCTGTGGAAAATAAGGTATTTATAACAGCTGAAGGAAAAAAGCCTTGGTTCAGTCAGTTGGAGTTGCTGAAGAAGTTTGTCCTCTTTTATTTTTGTGCTGGTGGTTCCTTGTGCGTTTCCTTTTGTTCATGTTCAGCTGGAGGAGGGTAAATAATATTGCAAATTTCTGGCTTATCGGGCTCTCTCTCTCTTTACTGGTGTATTCAAATTAATATCTGGTTTAATGTCTTCCTTTTTGTAATTTATAAGTAGTCAGCCTACATTCCTTAGTGAATGCATGATCTTAAAAGGATAGTTCGGAATTTTGGACATAATGTCTCAATTACGACCCATGATGTAGTTGATTGATGAAACCATTTTCAGATAATTCCATGCTGTCCCTTCTTTTGGACATACACACATTGCTAATGCTAGTGCAACTCTAAGGTAACTGCTAGCATCCACTACCAAACGCACTTAAACACTCCACAGTGCACCCAAACCAAATAAAATACGACGACAGTCTATCTGGGTTATTTTGAGTGTTTGTACCATCATTTTTGAAGTCAAACTATCGTTGAATCTTTTATTTGTGCTGACCTATATTATCTGTGGAAGTACGGCGGCGGCCATTGCAACTTGTTGGTCTTCTTTGTTGTTGTAGTCGACCAGTGCCGGCACTACATTCGTAGGTAACGTAAAGTATCGCTCCGCCGCCGTACTTCCACAGAGAATATAGGTCAGCACAAAGTAAAGGATTCAACGATAGTTGATTCTCTGAATTATTTTCAACGGACCAATGAATCGAGGCGCGAGTTTACGAGATTCAACTTGCAAAGGTAGGTCCCGTGTGAAAAGCCACACTCGTTGACCCACCCGGTAGGAAGGGGCCGGACGACGATGCCTGTTGGCTACCACCTTCTGTTTGGCCGAAGCGCGTAATAGGGAGGAACGTATACGCTTTCAAACCACTCAACACCTGCGAACGAAGGAAGTGGCGGAAGGAACTTCCGCATCTCTCTCCAGTTCAGGAAACAAGGGAGGTAAATAACCCAACTGAGCCTCAAAAGGAGAAAGGCCAGTAGAAGCGTTGCGCAAAGTGTTACGAGCGTATTCGGCCCAGGCGAGGTGACGACTCCAGGATGTGGGATTGGATGCAGCCAGACACCGAAGTGTGTTCTCCATGCTCTGGTTGGTGTGTTCAGTCTGTCCGTTGGTTTCAGGATGAAACCCGGACGAGAGACTGACAGATGCCCCCAACTGGGTACAAAAAGAGCGCCAGAATTTGGCGGCGAACTGAGGACTGAGATCTGACACCACATCCAGGGGGAGACTGTGCACCCTAAAGATGTAGTCTACCATTAACTGAGCCGTCTCGGGTGCGGATGGCAGTTTGGGGAGAGCGATGAAGTGAGCCGCCTTCGAGAACCAGTCAACCACCACCAAGATAACGGTGTTCCCATGGGACGGCCGCAGACCGGTTACAAAATCAAGGGTGATGTGACTCCAGGGATGACTGGGAACGGGAAGTGGACATAAGAAACCCGAGGGAGAAAGCTGCGAACCCTTGTTACGGGTGCAAGTAGAACACGCAGCGACAAATTCCCGCACATCGCTCTCGGGTTTGGGCCACCAAAACCGACGAGAAATAAAATCCTTAGTCCGGTGAACGCCCGGATGAGCCACTAATTGCGAAGCGTGACCTCACTGGAGAACCCGCGACCGCAACCGAGAAGGTACAAACAGGCAATGGGGCGGACCCCCACCTGGGCTGGGCTCAGAACGTATAGCCTTCTGCACAGCCCTTTCAATAGCCCACCTGACTGGGGCCACAATTTGAGAGCTAGTGACCACAGGCTCGGGACGTGATTCCTTGTCGGACCGGTCGAAAATGCGTGACAAGTTATAAGGGGAGTTACAAGTTGGGAGTTATAAGGATAGGTTCGGAGCAGAACCTCGTCTTTAACTCAGTGAACGCCGCCTCAGCCCTAGGATTCCACTGGAAGTAGACAGGAGATGTTTTTTTTGTGAGGTTAGTGATGCAATCGTGCTAAAATTCCGGATGAACCTCCGATAAAAATTAGCAAAACCCAAGAAGTGTTGTACCTGCTTCACAAAATTGGGTGCAGGCTACTTCTTGACCGCCAAAATCTTTTCTGGGTCCATGAGAACTTTGCCGTCCGCTACAATAAAACCTAGAAAGGAGACGGAGTTGGTGTGAAAAGCGCATTTCTCGGCCTTAACACATAGTTGGGCCTTAACACCAGCAGGTAGAGTAAACTCAAGTGCTCCTACCACCTCCGGGGCACTGGAAGAGGTATCAGACGACCTGTCCCACTCAAAATCTCCTTAAGCAGCGCCTTAAGAACGTGCCTAACGTGAACGACGTGTGACGAAAAATCTGGAAAAAAAATGTAAATGTCGTCTAAATAGAAAAAAACAAATTTCTCCAGCATTTCTCTCAAAACATTGTTTACTAGTGCCTGGAAGACAGAGGGGGCGCTAGTGAAGCCGAACGACGTCACCCGGTACTCATAGTGCCTGTGGTGCGTGTTAAACGCAGTCTTCCACTCATCGCCCTCACGCATGCGCACCAGATTGTAGGCGTTGCGAAGGTCAAGTTTGGAAAAGACCGACGGCCCCTTTAAGCGCTCAAGTGCTGAGTTCATAAGTGGAAGAGGGTACCTATTTTTTATGGTGATGTTGTTGAGACCCCGATAATCTATGCAAGGTCTCAACCCCCCGTCTTTTTTCTTGACGAAGAAAAAACCGGCGCCAGCTGGTGATGTGGACGGCACGATAAAGCCATTCACCAAAGATTCATTGATGTACTGCTTCATAGCAGTGCTCTCAGGAACTGATAAGGAGTTTAGTGAAACCCTGGGAGGAACAGTACCTGGGTAGGTACAGCTCAATGGCGCAGTCATATGGCCTATGGGGTGGTAATCTGGTGGTGTGTTGTTTACTGAACATCTCCGCAAGGTCTGAGTACTCTGCTGGAACACAAGCAGGTAGAGTAAACTCAAGCGCTCCTACCACCTCCGGGGCACCGGAAGAGGTATCAGATGACCTGTCCCACTCAAAATCGGAGATCTTCCTCCTCCATGGAACCCCCCTCCGCATAGGGGTCCCAGGACAGACTCTCTTCTCATTTCCCAGCAAGGGAGGAGGGGGTATCTGGGTCATAGAGTGACTCCGCCTCCTCAGAATCACTGTCAGAGCCGAGTTCGGAGAGACTAGGGGCGTAGCCCGAAGCAGAGAAGGTAATTGAGCGGCAATGCGATCAGCATTGAGAGCTCCGCTGACAACTGCTCCACTGGTTCTTATCCCTACCCCAACTGACATACCGGTCATGTAACCCTAGCCATGAGTGTCCCAGTACTAGTGGGTACGATGGGGAGTCAATGAGAAAAATAACCAATAAACAGAAATGTCACCTGTCAAAAGCATTAGTCTATGTCACGCACGACATATCGCTATGTCTACTTTAGCGATTAGAGTTGTAGAATTTGAGCTAGGTCGTTGGAAAAAAAAGTCTTAATCTAAATGCAAAACCAAAACCTGTCATGGTTTCTGGCAGCCGCTGTTGTTTTTGTGTTCGGTTTTTCTTTTGGCGTCATTTGAATGCTCTATCGGATTTTTTCCGCCTCCGTTTCGTTGTTTGAATCTCGCCCGGCAACTATTTCTTTCACCTGTTTTGGATTTCCTGCCGGTTATAAATAGCCAGGACTTCTGCATTTCCGACGCTTCCATGTTGTCGTTGCTATACTGACAAGGAGGTCGGTAAAAGTATAGGATTCGCTCGCTGCTTTTCTGGTTCGCACGAATAGGAGTCCGATTAGAGTTAGAAGTCCGATTAGAGTTAGAAGTCCGATTAGAGTTAGAAGAAAGATTTATTTAGGTTTTTTCTTTCCTTTCTATCTTCATCCGTTATACTCTCCTACCTGTTGCCTTTTTGTTCAGCTCGTTCTCACTTAGAGCTGTAGGTAACAGGTTCTAGTTTCTCTCTTCCTTCTCTCGCCCGTTTCTTTTGTTTGTTTTCACGGACCTCCTGTATTCGCTCCTCGTTAAGGAGCGTGAGGTTCTTTTGTTATTTGTTTACTTGTTAAAGAGTGTGAGATTCTTTTGTTATTGATTACTCGCGATTCTCGAGTTCGCCCTCATTTGGGGTTGCTTTATTTTTGGCTTACGCCGGGAGGTTTTGTTTCCCACTGTTTATTTTTACCCTTTTCCAGTACAGGTCTGTCTGCTTTAGTGGTGTAGGTGTTAGTACCTACACTTTTAGAATCTCTGACGGTCGCGCTTGGTCCTCCGACTCAGCCACTCCCCTTACAAAACCAAACTACCGCGTCCCCCTAATCTATCTTGTGGTAATGCTCTGTCTAGCAGCTATATACAACAATGTGAGCACATTGTGCCGTAAATGTAATGTAACCTTAGCTTTATCACTTTTCCACTCAGCTAGCACAATGCAAGACAGAGCTAACCAGACAGATAATACAATATTACTCCGTTAGACAGAATTACCAACAGTATGCTAGCAATGTCTATTGTTTGTTGTGTAATGTCTAATTTCTATTCCCAAAATATAGTGTTCTGAACTATGCTTTTTCAAGCCAACTTGAAGTTTGTGTTCAAACTTATATCACTTATTGTCTTTCTGTAGGGAAGACCTGTTCTAAACCTTATCATGTAGAACCACATAGGACGATGCATAAATATACAGTGAAAAGTTCAATAACATGCAAACTCAGAGTTTCTTCAGAAACTCTAAATCTAGTTATTTTATGATTTACAGCAGTGCACAATTTAGCCATTTTGTATACATTTGGAGACACCAAGGGACAGCAGGGTACACTGCCTATATTTTGCATTATAGATCTGTAGTAGTTCTGCATATCACCCTCAGATTGTGCACACTTATGGACACGGACTTTATGATCCAGGAAATGTAGTTTTACCACATATGTAGCTCTCAGTATTTAATTGCAAACTAAAGAGATTTTTTTTAACATTTTTGCCAAGATTTCTTTGCATTTGTGGCACTTTTTTAACCTAAATTATGAAAATAAACTAATCTAAGTAAGTTAGTATTGTAAATGGTACAACTGTCTTCTTTCATTTAAGCCATTTTCCAAGTCTCTGTTCTGCTTGCACCTGGAGTTATAAAGCCTTAAATAGAACACCACCTAAATAGATGAGAATTGACGAAATTTGGCATCTGCGTCAAGGGGTTAAGGATTCATGTGTTAGACTGACCTACCCACTATATACTCAGAGGTCTGCTGTTGCTCAACCGATAGCAGGCAGAACATTAAAACTTCAGGAGATGTAAAGAAGTGTCTACCCTATAACATATTTAAAAAAGTTTACATGTTTTTTTTTGCAAATTAAGGGTTAAAAATCACCTTAAAAAAACCACCTAATTTGCATATTTATTTATTTGGGACCAAAAGTATTAAAATTGAACATTATTTGTAAGCTTTCCGATAATAAGAGAACCATACTGTTATGTTTATCTGATATCTGTGTCTTTAGGTAGGGTAAGGGCCCCTGTTTCCTGAATGGTTGATCATTCTGGTTAATCAAACCACATTCTAACACTCTCATATTGGTTAACATGCATCAAAGATTGTTCAAACAGAAAGTGAGGTCGGAAAGTGATTGATTTCTGACAAAATGCCCCAGGACATTCAAAATATTTGGATTACCAAGCCTTACCAAGGATTTTTCACTATGTACTTATTTGTAGTTTTTCTTTTAAAACCACAGAAAACTGCTCACACATCTTGGCACATGAAATGGCAAAACATATCGGGAGGTATCATCTGTAAGCCACTGCTGGATCTATGCTACACTCCATTTACATTAAATGACTCAATGAAAAGTCTACCTTGCCAATACTCCATGTAAAAATCTCTGTATGGAATTCAGAAACAAGAAATGTCAGTCCCTATGAAATTACATACACAGTGCATGCACACAAACAACAGGAGACCATGCCCAGCTAGACAACATTTGCAAGAACCCCAAATGACACTCACACATATAAGGAACACTTATATATAGAGCACATGCACCTTGTAACTTTCCTGTCATACATGTTTCCTGTCATACATTCCTGTTTTTAGTCATACATATTGTTAGCTGCTGATATTTTTGTTTTCCAAGTTTCTGAGGTGATTTCATTGTATTATTGTAGTTTTATTTTGTTCCTTTGACCATTAGGGTTGTCAACGTTATGAATATACTTTCTTGTTGCCGGATGCATCGAGACTCATACCAACAATTTGTCATGGCCATGACCTCCACATGATGACGTCTATAAATAGAGACACGTCAAGGCGGAAGTCCTCTTTTTCTTCTTGCCGATGCAGGGTTGAGCTTTGCGACTATGGTCGGAGCCACGGTTTTCCCATCCTCCGAAGGCAGTGATAGCACTCGCATGTGGTATTCCGCTGGAAGCATTGTTGCTAAAAGACTAGATACTGTGTATCGCTTTTGTTTGTTATTGCTAACATTGACTTTGCTATTGTTTTCATATAGCATATGTAATGATATACACAGGGACATATTGGGACTCTGGCTTTGTGATCATGGGACTGGTTAAGACGCAGGCTGCTTGAACGATCAGGCACCGGGTTGGGCAGGAACACACCCCTGTTTTGAGAAGGAGAGGGGGGACCCCCAATTTAACACACACACACGCACACACACACACACACACACACACTGAGGTGATTGGAAATGGCTGATCCATCTGTGTTTTATTGATGGTTCCAAGGAAATGAGCCAATCAAATGCATGGGTGCCCTAAAGCCATCTACCAATTCGGATCAAAGGAACGGGTTCGGTCGCGTCAGTGACTTTTGACCATAAAAATTCATCGCACCTTACCAACTTTGCTCTGATGGTAAAGACACTCTTACCCTACCAGACGCACCACTGAAACCCGGACGGACTTTGCTGCGTTTTCCAACCCGCATCTCGCCTGATACCGAGACAGTTAGCCTGCCACCTTCCACAGAATAAACCAAGCTGGTTTATTCTCCTTCAACAGCTGTTTTGAAGACACGCTTCTTCAGACTGTTCCTCTACTATCTCCCTTGCGGCACGGACCCAAGTGGAGATCTGTGCACGTCCACATCGCCCTGACTGGAACCCCGTCGTGACCCGATTTCGGTGAAGAAGTCTCCCAGGAGTCCACGCACCCACGGGACCTTGAACCAGCTGGCGATCTGACATCACTTATGGAATCAGGACTGGCCCTTTGTTACCGTTAAGTATTGAAACGCATTTTATTTAGCACTGACATCAATGGATGTGCTAGCATAAAACTTGTAATACCCAGTTGAGGTAATTTTACTGCTGGTTCCTATTGTTGTTTGTATTTTGTTTTGCTATGCATGTTTTGGTCGGAATAGCCAATTTCCCTGACCTTACAGTTTTACACTGTTAAAACTTTATATTTATAAGACTGATAAAACGAGCTAACCACAACGTATAGTTTATCGTATCACAAACTAACCCTCGTTAATGGACTGTTAGTTTCTATATTTAGCCATCACGTAATTATAATTTCCTCTGATTAAGATTGCCATAGAATATTATCCCTCATATTACACAAATTATTGTTTCTGTTATTCATAATTGTAGGCAATAAAACATGTAATTTTTCCAAACCATTGTCGTGTCTACGTCATTTCACTAAGTTGGGCTCTACTGACCTATAGAATTCAAATTCAGTGTTGAACTTAATTTGTTCTGAATAAAACGGACCAAACCTCACTACACATATAGTGCGGTACGGCACTCGGTGCTGCGGCGTTTATATTATTCTGCCTACTGTTTGCATTCCTTTTTGGCTCAGATTGCATTTGCTAATTATTGTTTAAACAAGAGGGTTTGCTGAGTCCTTTGTTAAAGCTGCCCCGGTGAAAATTTTACCAGTCGATGAGCGTGTGCGCCCTGCTGATTGGTTGAAAGTGCTGCGAAAGTATTTGCTGATTCTGTCTCTGAAACCCTGGGCGTGGTCCTTCCTCCAGTGAGACGTTTTTCCCAATCGATGAGCGTGTGCAGCCACGCTGCTTCAAATGTGGTTGAACGCCATGGCGCTGCACCTCAAGTGGGACCATCACGCTTGAATCAGGGTGACGCATCGGTTTTGCCAGCTCCGCCCAGGGCGACGAGTCAGCTTTCTGACAAAGGGGGTCCAGATATATACCATCACGGCGCGTGGTGGTGACGACGGACGCTTTGCTCACCGGTTGAGGAGCTGTCTGTCAACACCGACTAACTCAGGGATTGTGGTCGCGAGTACATCAGTCGGACCACATCAATGTTCTTAAACTTCGAGAAGTTTCTCTTGCACTGAGACACTTCTTGCCCGTGCTCCGGGGAAAACATGTGATGGTAAGGTTGGACAACACCTCGACAGTTTATCACATAAACCACCAAGGCGAAGTAAGGTCCCGCCAGTCTATGAGAGCGACCCAGCTTGTCCTCTCTTTGTGCCATACACCTATCGGGTGTCCAAAACAATACAGCAGACTTCTTATCTCACAAGGAGATGCATCCCAGCGAATGGTGTCTCCACCCCGATGTGGTGGAGTTAGTATGGTGACGGTTCGGTCGTGCTTAGTCAGACCTGTTCGCCTCCCAGGAGTACACTCACTGCGATAGTCAAAAATTTGAGCCCACTGGGGGTAGACGTGTTAGCACACGAATGGTCGACCGGCCTACTGTACGCTTTTCCGACCTTGCACAGGGTCAGTACGGGCCACCACAAGCTTCTTCTGGTGGCCCCTAAGTGGCCGATGGAACCATGGTTTCCTCTGCTTTCTTTGCGAATCGCCCTGGGAACTCCCGATGCGGACAGACCTGCTGTCTGAAAAGAGCGGCTCTGATTGGCACCCTCTGCCGAGCAGAATGAAGCTCCGGGTTTAGCCACTGAGGAGCCCAACCCTTCGCTAACTGGGGGTGGTTCCCTTGTCCTGCGGATGTTTCTTAACTCTAGAGCCCCCTCCACGAGGAGGGCCTAGGGGTATACGTATGTGGCAGTTATTCTGCACATGGTGCTCATAGCAATGCGCGGACCCAGTGCATTGCCCGATTTCTTACAGTCCACACGGCAGGGCAGCCAGCACTCTAAAGGTTTATGCTTCTGCCATATCTAGCAGGCATATGTAGGTGGACAACAGGCCTGCAGAGAGCCATCACCTTGTCAGCTGGTTCCTGAGGGGTGCCCGGCGGCTGAGACCTGCGAGGTCCCTGGTGGCTCCCACCTGGGATCCCCCTTTGGTTTTGTGAGCGCTTACGGGTAAGCCCTACGAGCCTCTCGATATGCCTTAAGTGGCTTTCTTTTAAGACGGCATTTCTACTAGCAATGGCTTCAGCAAGGCGTGTTGGTGAGCTCTGCGCTCTCTCCATCACTGCGGAGTGTATGAGGTGGCGTCCACAAGACTCTGGGGTCACTTTGCGGCCTAACCCACATTTGGTATGCCCAGTGCGTGCGCTGCGCGGCTATGTTGAGGCTACCGCTTCCATCAGACGTACAAGAGAACTCTGTCTGCTATGGCAAGTCTAAGGGAAAAGCGCTCTTGGCTCAGAGCCTTTCCCACTGGGTAGTCAAGGCGATAGCTGCGGCGTAGGAGGCTAGTGCTAGTCCTTTACCTACGACTGTCCACTGTAGGCTAACTAGGAGTGTGGCTACGTCATGGGCAGCACTGAAAAGTAGTGTACCACTTCATGATACCTGTGCGGCGGTGACTTGGGTGTCCCCTTGCACATTTTCAAGATCGTATTACGTCAACGTGGCGCTTGTGTCAACAGTTTTATGAGTTCCGGATGACTATTAGGGTCATGGTCACTCGGGACCCTTTCGGGGAGAGAAGGGTTTTGAGGACTTCCGCCTTGACATGTCTCTATTTATTGAGGAAGTTATGTCATCATGCGGAGTTCATGGCTATGGCAAATTGTTGGTATAAGTGCCTCGATGCATCCGGCAACAAGAAAGTATATTCGTAACGTTGACGACCCATTTTTAACTGATCACATTAACTGATCACATTCACTGAGATGAATCAATAGGCTCCTAATTGATGAGTGTGGACACCAGGCCACTACAACTAACCATTTTGTAGATAATTAAGTATTGAAAGAGAAAGAAATTGATTAGAAGCCAAACTTGCATTATGTTAATAAGTTTAAATGAGAATTATGAAAGAACTTTAATATGTGTATTCAACAACTTTAACTGAGCAAAGGTTTGGCTTTAACAAAAACCAGCATACACAGGGGTACCCAAGGACCATGTTTGAGAACCACTGGCCTGCAACACCCAGTACTCAGTACTCCACCATCACTGTGATGGTGGATGGACTGTTGATAAACTGATTACTCCAGTCATGCAGCACAGAATAAATTAATTGAGGTTTATAAAAGAAACAATGCCCCTTTGCTGTTAATAGTAAAGTAAAATAAATTCATAAATGCATAAAAAGAAATACATAAATTCCAGGGGCCAAGCAACTCACCATAGCAACAAATGAACCCCATTGTCAAGTCAACGAACCAAGCAATTATGTAGGGTTGTGAAATTATATTGGAATAGTAGCATTTTAATTTAAAACAATTCGAAATTATGGAGAATCTATTGGGCCAAGCTTATAAATCCATATGGGAAACTTGTTCCACATGAGGAGCTGGAGAGAAATACGTGACTCTAGGTCAAACTAGGCTTTGGAAATGACTGTTCAAAATGTAGACACTGTTGGGCATTTTAGCTTGTTATAGCAACACTATATTGCCAATCTGCTCTAAATGCCTTGTGGTCATTTAGGGTACACTAATACGATATGGCCAAGTTTTGGAAAAATTGGCATGATGGTTATGCCTAAAGTGGAAGTGAGCTCTCTTGTTTGATCGGGCCAATAACAGAAGGATCGCTTCAGACTAAGCCCACCGAGAAGCCGACTCAGTTTTGTAGTGTTACATCAAAGAGCTTGGAAGTTATATGTATTTATGTGCAAAGCCACGCCTCCATCTATTTTCATTTGCTCTGAGTGGCTTTGTTTTTGGACAAAAATTTTCCTTATAGTTGGTTGTTAGGACTATGCCAATAGATGTTGTGAAACACGTTTCATGCAGATTGAATAAAAATCCTAGGATCCGTAAGGATTTAAGTGTTTTTCAAAAAACTCTAAATGTGAGTGCAACGGTGGTGCAGCAGTAAAAGCAATGACTTTTGTCAAATTTTCTAGGAGGAGGAGCATTTTAAGTGTTTTTCAAAATTTCAAAATTTCAGAAAATTCAATAGAGTGGTCCATGGTTCTTGTTGGAAATTTGTTGTGTGAGGAGGGACATCTACTGACATGAGTTTCAACTCTCCAGGTCAAACAGTGCAGGAGCTATGATTGTTTAATTATTGCAAATTCAAGTGACTATTATATGGCTATCAAATCTGGTGAGGGGATGTGCCGTCATACTGTCTAACTATATACCAAGTTTTATAAGAATTAGCCAGAATTCAGTATGCCTTTAAACAGTTAAAGGCATACTGAACTTTGTTTGAACACAATGTTGTATAGCTACCTGGCATCGGTATTAGTTATAATATTCAAGCTCACCTTCTTGAGTTGCTCCAGTGGTCACAAACTGACCAACAAAGAATGACGTTTTTTCTCTCTCCATTCACTTCCATTGCATGGTGAATAAGGTCTGAAAAGCACACTTACAGCACATAAACCAATGCAATCAACGTGGATTATGCCGATATACAAAATCACAACATCCGGCACCGAACGTTTGAAACTTTTGAACCAATTTTTGATTGATTTGATTCTGAAGAACTATTTTCTGAGAACTAGCAACTGTTGCTAGCTTCTTTGCTGTTTGGTTTGTTTAATGATGCACGCTTCAGGAAGTGAGTGGGACCATTATGGCGCATGAATGAAACAAGGAAGTTAATAAGCTAACGACCGGATCTTCTTCCAAACCTTTGTTTGGAAAAAGTGTAAAATATCTTGAATGGAGCTTTTAATTTTTTCAAACGTCTTGTTCTGGATTCATGATTTTATATATCAGCATAATCCGTTGTTTGCATTTGTTTATGTGCTAAAAGTGTGCTTTTTCACCATGCAATGGAAGTGAATGGAGAGAGAAAAAATGTAATTCTTCGTTGGTCAGTTTCTGACCACTAGAACAACTCATGAAGGTGAGCATGAATATAATGACTAATACCGTTGCCAGGTAGCTATACAACATTATGTTCAAACAAAGTTCAGTATGCCTTTAAGGAAGAATGCAGAAAAGTTATGAGTAAATATTCAAAAAAATGGCGGCCAATTCAAGATGGCACCGACCGATGTAGTATATGACTATGTTCCGAATGACGGCTTTTGTCACTGTAGCAAGTTTGAAATCTCTGCAAAAAAAAAATATTTTTAGTGAATTTCTAAATATTTTTTAAATATTTGGATCTCTTTAGATTCAGATTTATTTGAAAACATCATTGCATAAAAATATGAATTAAGATTCTTTTTACAAGTTGTTGAGGACGGCTCTGGCATAATAGCTAAAAATAACACAATAAAATAAATTAATAGCATGCAGTAGAGCTACATGATAGATTCCCCCCCACCCTTATTATATAAAGTTTTACAGAAGATCATGCATTCTAAGTAGAAGTAAACAGTGAGAGTTCATGATACTGCTTGTGGAGCTTGTATGCTCTTGGGATGAAGGACATCTGATGCCTTTTGGTGTGGCTTCTAGGCTGCGTGAGTGACCTCCCATTTCGTAAATTGTGGGGATTTGAGTTTGTACAAAGGGTCTGGATCAGTGGGCTGCACCCTTCACTCAGCAGTCGCTCAAATTCTCTTTGGAGGTGAGGAGAGAGGAGGCCACCCAAAGTTGGGATAGGAATCATATGGGACCCCAATGATCTGGCAACACCTCCTCTGCAGACCCTCCAAATCTTGGATCAGGTGTTTCGGTAGGCCGGCCCAAACAGGTGAGGCATATTCCAAGACTGGTCTGATGAAGGTCATGTATATCTGTGTCAGTACATCTGAGGGGAGCCGTGCACGCTTGGCAACACTTAAGTAGTGAACCCTTGGCTGAGCCTTCTTCAGCATGCATTGTACTTGTGCATCCCATGTCAGGTCAGACGAGAGCTGTACTCCGAGGAGCTTGAACGTAACCACCCTCTCTACTGGCTGGTTGTTCAGAACAAGAGGAGGAGGTGTTAGTCTATATTGAGGCTTTCTAAGGCTGATGACCATGTCCTTTGAGGGGACAAGACCCCACCTTGCGGGACCCCAGCCAGGACTGCCTGGGGCTTTGAAATGCAGTTTCCCCATTTAACTGTTTGCTGTCTGTCTTCCAGATAGCTGCGCACTGTTAGCCAGATGTTCTTTGAAGTGCCAAGCATGCTCAAGGAATGAAGGAGTTGACCATGGTCGATTGTGTCAAAAGCACGTGTGAAGTCAATGAATGTGGCATGCACATCACGTTTTGGTGTTGCATCAACAGCATTGTGCCAGCTTTGGACAATGTGCAGTAAAGCTGACACTGTTGATTTATTCTTCATAAAGCCATGCTGTGAGTTGTGTATACCATCTTCAGTTTCTTGCAGAAGTTGGTTCTTCAGGATGCCTTCAAAGACCTTACCAACACAACTACGGAGTGAAATCTGACCGTAGTCCTGTGGGAACCGGGGTTTGCTGCACTTAGGGATTGCACAGACTAAGGAGTCTTTCCACTGGGTGGGGAAATGTCCATCTTTAAGACAGGCATTAAATAGATGAGTCCGAGGCAAGCTCCTCACTGTAGGTCTTTAAAATCCAACCAGGAGTGCCATCTTTTCCTGCTGCTTTTTTTCCATCGACCTTGTGAAGAAGCGTCTTCACCTGCCCAATGCTGTAAGTAACAACTGTTGTATTGGTTAAGCCACTCCCATCAATAGCCAAGAGGGGGCTGGGTGTGATGTTCTCCCACACAGATGAAAAGTGGAGACTCAGGGTTTCACATTCCTGTTGTGTCTTTGTATTTTCTAATCCTGCACACTGGGCTTCTTCAGCTCCCATTAGTTTTTTGATGGACTTGAACCAGTTGCCGCTGTGATTGTTTCTGAGATGAGCGACTTCATCCTCATAATACTTCCTCTTTGCATTTCCAATCAAATAGGCTACTTTGGAGCGTAACCTCTTGAACTCTGTTTTATCATCAGATTTGAAGGCTTTTTGTCTGTCCCCTATATGCTGCTTTATCTGTGCTGTCATCCATGGTTTATCCACTGTTTTAATTTTACTCCGTTTAATTGGCAGTGCTTGATTGAGGATAGGATAGGATAGGATCTTGTGGTTCCACAAGAAAATATTAAATATCAGAAACTCACTTCGAGAAGCCTTGGAGAAGAATCAATGAACATAAAAAAGCCAGCATGTATCAGGTCCACTCCACTTTTTTTATGCTCTCACTTAGATTTCCCAGGCAGAGGCTCCCAAGTGCAAATGATTATTGATTTCCGAATTAATATTTACATTATTTTCGGCATGTAAAAAAAAGAACCTAGGAAAAGGCCTGGGGCCACATGTATAAAACTCTGAGTAAAAGAATGTGTAAAAGAACGCATGGTGTCCATTGTGTGCAGAGGTATGCAGATTCTCACAGCACGTGTTATATTATACATTTGAATTTCTGTGTGGAAACTCACTTACTTTTTGAGGGCATTTTTCTGCTCAGCACTGTTTATACATGTGGCCCCACCAGGTTTTGGTTCTCATATATATATATATTAGGGCTGAGCCGAATGCTTCAGAGCTCCCAAACTTCATTCGTTGGATTGGGATTCAGATCCTAAATTCAGATTTGAATAGTTCGTTTTTTTTCCTTAAAAAAAAAAAAAAAAACACCTCACATTGCAGGATGATGACAGCAACACCACCAAAGCGTTGAAACACACACAGCAGTGTGTACCTAATTTCTGCTGCACTTGACCCACGCTTCAAACACATGGGGCCCTATCTTGGCGCTTAGTCTAAGCGCATGGCGCTAAATCCATTTAGGGCGTGTCCAAGTCTACTTTTGCTATTTTAACGGCGTGTTTTTTGGGCGCTAAGCACGGCGCAAGGTGCAACTGAGCTGAACCTAGTCTCTTCATTAATTATAGGTGTGTCTTGGGCGTGACATGCAATAAACCAATCAAAATGTCATATCCCATTCCCTTTAAAAGCCAGCTTTTCCACCTTGGCGGATTGCTTTTGATGGCGAAACAGACATGCTCGTGCGTGTTTAGTGCGATCAAGGAATCGGCAATATGGATCAGTAGCAGCAGCAGTAGTAGTATTATGAGTTCCCGGTAATTCCTGACAGTGCTGTTTACGAAATATATGCTGTTAAATTTCGTTAAAAGCACCTGCAACAGCTGAGAATAAGCGACCAATTACTTCCTTCTCACCTTAGAAAACGCCAAATTAGCCTGCTTGTTTAACGAATTTCGTTTGATTATGCAATAAACTCATGTTCAAGCTTCATTAGTGAAATAGATATGAGCGCGCCCTCTACTGGACGTATCGTAACATTGTTTTCAAAGACTCAAAAAAATATATTTTAAAAAGATTATTATTAAAACTAACCTTCGGAGCTTCGGGGAAAATTGCCAATGAAGCTTCGAAGTGTAAAAAATGGCATTCGGCTCAGCCCTAATATATATATATATATATATATATATATATATATAAGGTCACGTTGACGTCACGTGGTGCTGCAATGGCGACATGTAGTCCAGCTGTCTCTCGTGTTCGTGTTTGTTAATTTGAATGTGTTTTGTTGTGTCGGGCTTTTGTCTTTTGTTTTTTTCATGTCTGTTGTGGGACAGGGAAGAGGACTGGAGATTTTCCGGGGCACTCCTGCTGCTCATATTTATAATATTGAAAAATTGTCTAGCGGGATGATTTTGTTTGTGGTTGTCACCATGGAGACGCATTCATTATGCTCGGAAATGTCCGTTGCAGCCACGGAGTTTACCATCGCTCTTCACTGGAGTTGAAGATGTCGGGACTGCGGGCAATCTTCAAAAGACAACCAGAAGATAATGTGACGGAGGAGTGAGGCGGCAATTGGGAAGGCTGGGCTCCGTTTTGACAGTGGAGTGAGGCTGTAACACTGCATGTAGCCTATGAAGGAAAGTCATGGAGGCGCCGAGGCGGAGTTTGTGTGTTGGACTGGTTGATGACATTGGACATCTCGGGACAGCGGGGGCTATTTTAATCATGCGTTTGGCTGTATATATATTGGCATTTTATATGTTTGTTTGTGTGTTGTGGGTCTACCCCACAACTTTTTTGTTGTTGCTGGTGGCTACACTACTTCCCTTCGGGAAAATAAAAGTTATTATATTCTATTCTATTCTATATACAGATCCTTTATATCATAGAAAAGTTTTTTTTTTCCATAATTCCATTCAAAAAGTGAAACTTTCATAGAATATAGATTCATTACACACAAAGTGAAATATTTCTAGCCTTTGTTTCATTTTTCATAATTTTGGCTTACAGCTCCAGAAACCCCCAAAACAGTATTTCAAGAAATTAGAATAGTGTGTCGAAAATCAGCATTTACTTCAGTTATTTTAGAGAATGAGTGGAGTGGCTTGACTCGAGGAATCCGACAGTTGTAGCCCATGTCCCGGATACGTCTGTACGTGGTGGTTTTTGAAGCACTGACTCCAGCCTCAGTCCACTCCCTCTGCATCTCCGCCAAATTTTGGAATCGTCTTTGCTTGACAATCCGCTGAAGCCTACGGTCATCTCTTTTGCTTGTGCACCTTCTCCTGCCACATTTTTCCCTTCCACTAAACTTTCTATTGATATGCTTGGACACTGCACTCTGTGAACAGCCAGCCTCCTTAGCGATGACATTTTGTGGCTTACCCATCTTCTGGAGGGTGTCAATGATGGTCTTCTGGCCAATTGTCAAGTCTGCAGTCTTCCCCATACTGAACCAAACTGAGATAAACTTTGCAGGTGTTTTGAGTAAATTAGATGATAGTGTGACACTCAGTCTAAAACATTCATTCTCTGAAATAACTGAAGTAAATGCTGATTTTCGACACACTATTCTAATTTCTTGAAATACTGTTTTGGGGGTTTTCTGGAGCTGTAAGCCAAAATTATGAAAAATGAAACAAATAAAGGCTAGAAATATTTCACTTTGTGTGTAATGAATCTATAATCTATGAAAGTTTCACTTTTTGAATGGAATTATGGAAAAAAAAACAACTTTTTTTTTTCCATATTCTAATTTTTTGGAAAGGATCTGTATATATATATATATATATATATATATATACGTATATATGTATTGCCCTATCGGTAGATATGGGCATTTTCAGGTGAGTAGCTATTTTTTTATAGCCATTATAAAATTATTATGAAGCTCAACACACTTTTCTCTCATTTGATTTTTGTGTGTTCTCTTATCCTTCCCATGCTGATGTATGAATAAGGGAATATGGCCTCTGTGTCACCTCATATTTATACCCCAGTGAAACAGGAAGTCATGGATAACTGCTTGAAAGTTCCTAAACACTCTGATCAACTTTAAAAAGTAAAATATAAATGGAAAGAAATGCTTCAGTTAGATTGTGTTCTAGGGGTGCCAATAATTGTGGCACATGTGCTTTTGGTAAAAATTATTATTTCTTGATGAGGGATTTTTTTTTTTCTCAGAATAAATTAACTTCAATTAAAGGTTGGATTTTTCAAATTTTTTCAGTGTGAGATTAAGCTATTTCACCAAAAGGTGAATTTTTTATAACCCTTTTTACTCATCTTTACGAGGGGTGCCAATAATTGTGGAGGGCACTGTATATACACACCAAAATTTCTGAATGGGCCTTTAAATAAAAAAGAAATCGCAATAAAACTTACTATTTTGTAATGGTTTGTGTGGAATGCATTAATTCCTCACCAGGTTCTGCCTGCTCTTCTTCCTCAGGCTCAAACATGTATATAATGGAGGAGCCAGGTTCAGAGGACCAGACGCGACAAACAGGGAGTCTGAAAGTTATTCCTGCGAAGGAATTAACCATTGGCACGGAAATAAATCCGCGAAAAAGGGAGAAACAAAAATAGAAAGGAGAGTACCTCTAACTCTCACAGGGAGAGCAACAAACGTAGGTGGGTCAATGACATGACATGATTTTTTTGTGTCCGAATTCATTACTTTCCTAAAAACAATAATTAAAAAAACATGTTATATATCAAATCGCACTACAATATTGAAAAAATAGAGTTTTGGTCCCAAAATGTCAGGTGGTGCGACTGTCCGAACATACATGCAGAGAACAAAACTGCAATAAAAAAGATAATTTTCTCAATAAAATTCCTAATCAAATAGTTTGGCATGATTTTATGTTAGATTGCTTATAAATGACGGAAAGTAGTTTAACAGTCCTATTTCAAAACTATTCTATTACTTAAAAAACCTTTGTCCGAGAAATTGAATTCTCCAAATGTCAGGGGGGGCGACCGACATAAAACCATAATTTTATGTACTGTGCCTGTAAGAAAACGATGCAACAGGGTGTGACATCACACAGAAGACCCCACAGGACCCCTGTCATGCAGTAACAAGGTTAGTAACTCTCCCACAAATATTACATAATTTGACGTTTTTGAGTAATGGTGAGGTTGGTTCAACTTACCATGTCAGGTGGTATGACCCCTGGAAAACTATGAAAATTAGTTTCTATTCAGAAAATGTGTATTTGATTGAAAGAAATATATGTATAACCTTGAGTTCAAGGACAAAAATGTATATAGGTGTTCAAGTTCATTCCTGTTAGATTTGAATTGAGTTTGAAAAGTCAAAAAAAATAGGTCAGGTGGTGCGACTAGAATTACAGTTAAACCAATTGAAAAAAGTGATGTTAATTAATGTGTTTGAAGATGTTAAATACATTTTCTTAAATATATACATCTTTCTGTATGATATTAAGTTGTTTAAAGGTGAAAAAGGCCTACTATATTCAAGAATATAGGACTATGGGCTCTATCTTGGTGATCTTGGCGCTTGGTCTAAGCGCATGGCGTAAAATCAATTTTGGGCGTGTCCAAGTACACTTTTGCTATTTTAATGGCGTGTTTTTTGGGCGCTAAGCACGGCGCAAAATATATGCGGTTAAATTTAGTTAAAAGGACCTACACCTGCTGAGAATAAGCTATCAATGGCTTCAGTCTCACCTTGGAAAACACCAAATTAGCCTGCTTGTTCAGCGAATTTTGTTTGCTTATGCAATAAAAGTGTCTAACATCAATTCCATGAGGCTGTTCTCATGGAGTTCTCGAAGTTCAAGCTTCATCCGAAGTTCATCAGGCTACCTGTATAGTAATATTGATTAATAACATAAATACCATTATTTTGCCTTAATGATGA
The DNA here is from genome assembly GCA_029718625.1 of Synaphobranchus kaupii. Taxonomy (NCBI): domain Eukaryota; kingdom Metazoa; phylum Chordata; class Actinopteri; order Anguilliformes; family Synaphobranchidae; genus Synaphobranchus; species Synaphobranchus kaupii. Next base: position 79,892,536 of record CM056379.1, read on the forward strand.
CACTAAATACAATAAAGCTGTCAGGTTGGCAACCCATATCTTCACACATATTTCCCCTCGTTTAATAATGTCCTGTTTATAGAAATGTGACCAACCTGTTTTACTCGTAGCGTAATGCTTTAAAACAATCCACTTTCCCCGGAAGACCGTGAAATGTGCGACTTACAGCAGGAGAAACAGAGAACATGCAGTGCACATGCAGAGAATGGCATTAAAATTAATTGTGAATTAATTGTGTAACGTGCTGTAAATTTGTTTTCGTTTATAATTATATGCTTAGTTCTCTTTAAAATCGTTTTGTTCAGTTATGGAATAACAGGTGAAATCAGCTGGGTTTTAATAAGCTGAGAGTATGGAAACCTGGTCACTGTAATTTAAAAAATATGAAGGACAAAGAATAGCTAAGGTTACAATTTAGTTAACATGGTGACATTTATCTCTGTATTTTAACCATAGGCTATCGAAAAAACCTGCACAGCGAATCCACTGTAGCCTAGGCTATTTGAAAAACAATAAATGCAATATTCACTGGACAAGGTTTTGAACTTTTTTCAGTCACAAACCATTCTATTTACTTACAGGCTGTATTCCTAGATAAACAGAGCTGTATTGTAATGACATCTGAAGTGCATTTTCAGAACTCAAATGTCCGTCTATTGCCGTGCGCGAGTTTTCACAATTCACGCATTAGGTGTAAATGACAATTTGCGCATTAGGCTTGATATAGGTGTGATCAGCTCCTTTTTAATGGATAGCCAGTGTCCTGTACCATCGCACATCGCCTGGATGTTGATGGAGCGGGCTGAAAGCAATTTAATGTGCATGGCATTCCTCTTCGCTGAGGGAAAGGTAGGCTATGGACCCTTTTATTATTATGCATTTTTTGATATAGCCTACACAATAATACTATTTCCCATTGTAATCTTGATATTTTAGTCATGCTTGTGCGCGCCCCTGTGTGTAACAGACTGGAGGGTGTACGCGCATTGTGCACACGCCTATGTAGACGCACTTATATGCGCCCTTAAAATAACATGTAAACAGCTGGGACATGACTTTAGACCAGGTTTGTGGTGGTTCTAGCACAAGCGCTTTCTGCTGGCTCAAGATAGCAATACGCTAAAAGAGAATCCTGGCCACTCCTCATCTTAAGACCAACACGCCCAGTTCACTTGTAATGGGCGCAAGAATACATGCTAATTAAAGGACGTGAGCGCTAGGCAGTTTTATTTTTAAAGCATTGATCAAATGTTGTCTTGTTGACATTACCATTGTGGCAGTATTGTTTTGAATGCTGACCTGAATGAAATGTAGTCATTATTGAAATGTGTTCCTTGAGACTTGATGTTTCAGTTATATTTTTTAAGCATTGATCAAATGTTATCTTATTGACATTACCACTGTTGCTGGTCTGAATGAAATGTAATTGTATGATTAAGTTCCAGTATAAAATGCTCAGGTTTCAAATAAAAGCCAAATAAAACCAGAGTAAAATGCATTTACATATCCTTCTTTTTATTTAGTGAATATCAATCGTTATTGAGCACAATGTCAGGTGGCGTGACTGGTCATGGTCAGGTGGTGCGACCAGCAAATTTACATTTAAATGTATCCATTCCCATTGCAGTCTGCAAAATTAAATCAGAAACATAACTGAAAATCTTTAAATAATGTATACAAATAATTTTTACTGTTAGAATTTTTGTTTTCTTTCTCTCTGTGGAAAATAAGATGTTTGAAAACAAAAAGTGGCGGCCGTTTCTATAAATGGAATAAAATTGCCATAAATAAAGAAATTAAAGTGGAATTTACCATGTGATGTGTATTTTACACACTACAATGATTCATATTTGCAGGTTTTCTGTAGTGGTAAATACATTAAAAGTGTATTATTCAAAATTCATATATGGTCGCGTCACCTGACATTCTGGGTGGTAAAATCTGAAATCTTGTTTAAAAATTTATTTATATCACCTATGAAACAAAAATAAATACACAGGATACATTCTTGTGGAATTAAGAATGTATTTAAAATCCACTTTGGTCAGTATTTTTCTTTTTTCATTTTGAAAACCTTATTTGTCATTGACCCAGGTAACAAAAAATAGAAGGAGGAGAAATTATAGCAGGGGTGGGCAACTCCAGGCCTCGCGGGCTGGTGTGTATGCAGGTTTTTGCTGCCACCAGTTAGCAATTATTTAATTAGCCCAATCGTTTACATTATCTGATATTTTAATCTACATATCCGCAATATGAACAGCAGCTGATGAATGTTCTTGTGCCGGTATGAGTGTATTGTAGCGTTTTATCGTTCTGTAATTTACGAGTGAATCGTGATTGTGTGACTAATTAGTTGATTGAGCCGTGGTAACTGGTGGCAGTAAAAACATGCATACACACCGACCCGCGAGGCCTGGAGTTGCCCATCCCTGAATTATAGTAACCCAGGTAATAATGGGCGAAACTCGTAGCTTGAGTATAGATAGGTGTCATGGTTTTAACCCTTTTTGCCTATGCGGTCGTTCTCCTTGGTGGCCACGTGAGGGCGCTGCTCTTTAGGTGGATGCTTGCTCCGCCCATCTTAGATTACGGGGCTGCTGTTAGCGTCCACACCTGTGCTTGTCACCTGGAGAGAGGTATATAAGCCTACCGTTTTCTTCGTTCGGGGCTTCGACATTGATTGTTAATTGTTTGTACTGTGGTGTTATTGTTGGCTGTATAATTCTCGTACCGTTTTGGCTATTCGCCTATTTTTAACGTCTCTTTGTTGAGACAGGGCTTATTTCTTGCTGGCTTGGCGGTTTATTATCTCGTAGAAGTTTGGAACCGTAAATCTCTGCTCTATTTCGCCTTAGTGTGCTTTTTCTCCGTGTATGGAGATTTGGGCGTTTCTGTTTGGGAACTTTAGTCCAGTTCGCCTCTAGGTGCATGTCGTCTCATGTGAGATTGGGCGTTTGCGCTTCTGCTGGGCTGCTTAGCTCGTAGAGGTATAGAGTAGCAGTTCTTTGTTCCTTTTTCGCCTTTGGATTGGTCTTCTTACTGAGAGACCTGGCGTTTTAGCTTCTACTCATTTCCGGATTACGGTAAGCCAGTAAGTAGCTTCGGTACGTTTATTCCCTGTTGTCTCCTTCTCGTGGACTACGTTCCCCTTTGTTGTGAGTCAGGGTTTTTATTTTTATTTAGAGGTTGTCTTGCTATTATGTTTGCGTAGGTCTTTGTTTCAGCAGTCCTGTTCGCCTTTTTGCCTGCGAGACGATTGTTGTGAACTGCTGTTCTGTTTCGTTCTCCGGGTGTGTTGTCTCCTTATGTGGAGCTTGGGCGATGTTGTGGACGTGCTTGTGTTTGACTGCGTGTTTCGTATAATAGCCTCGGAACGTTAGCTCTCCGTTCCATTTTCGCCTCGTTTCATACATTCTTCTACTAAGAGGCTAGGGCGGTTGTTTTTATATTAAGCGTGCGTAGTCTATTTGGATAGGAAAGTTATAGGACGACGGTCTCGTCGGCTCACCTGTAAAATGTTTCTCCCTCCTGGGAGATCGGGTGTTTACCTCGTTTTCTGCTTTAGACTGCGCACTTATTAAACTAACCGTGGAACGTTAAATCTCTGTTCCTGTTCGCCTCGTTAGTTTCCCCCTTATTTAGAGGCAGGGCTTGTATTTGTGTTTTTGCTTGTCAGTCAGATAGCCTATAGTTTCGTGACAGCTGTCCTTTCGTCTTTTGTGCTTGCTCTCCGGGTATAGAGATTTGAGCTATTCTGTTCAGAACTTAGTTCTGTTTGCCCTTCAGTGCAATTCGTCTCATGCTGAGACCGGACGATTTTGTGGACATGTTTGCGTATGACTGCGAGCCTCATACTATGCCTTGGAACATTAATTACCTGTTCCTTTGCCTCGTTTCATCTCCTGTCTGAGAGGTTAGGGCGTGGCTCTGTTTTAAGCTTGGTCATTTTTGCTGGCAAGGTTATGGGACTGCGGTTCTCCGTCGGCTCGCCTGTAAAGTGTGTCTTCCCCCTGGGAGATCGGGCGTTTACCCTCCTTTAGGTTCCGCTTATGATGTTTAGTTCTAGCTTATGGAATTAGCCTCGTACGTTATATCTGTTCTTTCACCTCATTATATCATTATTCATTATTTGTTGATTGTATTTGTTTGTGCCTTAACGCTACTCGCCCGTTTCTGATTTGTCTCGTATTCGAGACAGGGCGTTATATTCCTGGCTCTTGGGTAACTGAGCCGGTCTGTAGCTGTGGTGTGTTTGTGTTCCTTGTCTTGTCTCCTTCCCTTATCTGCGGGGTATCCCGCCTTAGTGGCCTAAGGGCTTAATGATTCCCCTTGCTGCGTTTGGCTCCTCCCTTCTCACACGTCACGCACCCCATTACAATAGGAGAAAAAAGAAATAATCTCTCACTCTCCGTACCAGAGGGCAATAACAGAGAGATAAAAGGATAGAACAGAAAGCAACCCGAGAAAAGACTGGGCGAATTAGACTCGTAGAAATAAATTTAGACAAAAGAGAAAACGCAGGAAGACCTCTCTCTCTCTATACGGGAGAGTAGCAAAACGAGAGGTGGAAAAGAAAAGGCCAGTCCCGCGTTACTCCAAAGCAAGAAGATGGGGCAAAGTGGTCACCTTTAAATGCCTAAACTTATACCGTACCGGCAACGTGTAGTTGTGAAGACAACACCGAAGCACCGGAAAACAGAAACACAGATTCCTCATACAGGACAGGTGTGAGGAATCAGCGCCGTGAGAGGGTAAAAACCCGGAGCGGAAGGTAGAAAAGTGAGGCAAGAGTGCCCTCATGCAGCTCCGAGAGGGAACGACCGCAGAATACAAAAGGGGCTGAAATCCCATGACCCCAATGGCACTTGCCTGTCCATCTGCCGTTGTTGACACGCTAGCCATGCTTGAGGACGTGGATTTAGACCTCCAATCCTTTCAAGTCCTTTCAAGACTGAGTTTATTAGCTGACTTTGACGTGTATATTAATATACCTATTTACATATTTGGTGGGTGTGTAGTGGATACATCCCTCTGTGGTCATGTGAAGTTTTTCAAGTCCCTTGTCCATCACTTTAACACAACTTTTCATTAAAAGCCTCCTACAACAGTGGTTCTCAAACTCATTCCTGGGGGACCCCTGACATTGCGGTTCCACAAGAAAATATTAAATATCAAAAACTTACTTTCACTTCGAGAAGCCTTGGAGAAGAATAAATGAACATAAAGAAAGCTAGCATGTCTCCACTTTTTGTTACGCTCTCGCTCAGATTCCCAAGGCAGAGGCTCCCAAGTGCAAATGATTATTGATTTCCGAATGAATAGATATTTTCATTATTTTTTGCTGTGTTCGTTCTCTTATATAATATAGGGGAAACACTGAATATGGAAAATAAAGTGCAATTACTTTTTTATCTGACAGGCAAATGTAAACAAACTCTTGGATTACAAATTAACAATAGACTTTTTTTCTTTTTGTTTGACAGGAAATAATCGGAGCTGACCATCAGTTATTTTTAAAACAATCGGCCGATCCGATGGGTACACATTTTAAGTTTTATCAGCCGATACCGATTGTTGGCATATACAGCGAGCACCATAATTCATTGGACAGTGACACATTTTTTGTTATTTTGGTTCTGTACTCCATATACATCTATAATTTGTAACCTCATTGTCATTGTATTCTTTCAAACTCAAAGTGCTAGAGTACAGAACCAAAAAAACAAGTGTCACTGTCCAATGAATTATGGTGCTCACTCTATATGGGTGCATCCCTAGTACATATCTACCAAATTTCAAGTTGATTGGACTTCAGTTTATCAAAATGTTATTAAACATAGAACAAAGCTTTGCAATCGATTCCTTTGATGGTCCCCAGACTCAGCAGTTCATCTATTGTCATGGGCATTTGTTGCCATGATGTCAAAGGGGATGCCATTTTTTAATGAATGGTTATGTAATGGTTATGTAAGGCACATTTGGGGTGCCTTCATTAGAATCTTTTTCTGATTCTCATTTCAATCATGCAACTAATGGATTTAATGCCTATTAAAGAGAAAGCTGCTTTTGCATGATTGCATACCAGTTTTCATTGTCCTTATATATTAACTTACTTGTCTTGCGCAAGTTAAATACAAAAGATACACACTGTATTACAGTATTACTATTACAGTATAACTAGTAGGGGTGTCACGATACCGATTCGAAATCGAAAATCGATCGAAATGAGCGTTCGAACTTTCGAACTTCGAAATCACAAGCTGGTTCGCGATTCTCCAAGTTTTTTTTTTTCTCTCCACCCCCGCCCCCCGCGCGCTCTTCTTAGCCTTTCATGTGATGGGTAAAATGTAAAAAAAAGTAGCCTACTTGGCCATCTCTAATGTAAGCGTTTCCGACAAAACGAAACTTGACGCCTTCCACTGCATTTTGTTCGTCCACGCAGGCGTGCGTCCGAAGAAAAAAAAACAACGATATTTCAAAGAAGACACAGCTGCTAGTTAACGTTAGCTTACCGGTAGCCTGCATTACTTTTCGACACATGGCCACTGCCGGAGTCAGAGATGGAGAAACAGAACTGCAAAATCCTCCTGCTTCCCTCAAGTCACCGGTGTGGCAACAGTTTGCCTTCCCAGTGAGTTATATAAACAACGAACGCGTCAATGACAAAAAAACGACAGTTTGTCGGCTATGCTACACGCAAGTACCATACGCCACCTCAGGTAACACGTCAAATATGGCAGGACACATTCGCAGGCATCACAAAGAAATAGATTTGACTGGGAAAAAAACATTGACACAGGCAACTCTTCCATTCTCATTTAGAGCCAAGCTTCCACAAAATTCAACTTGCGCTAAAGAAATAACTAGCGCAATAGGAGTGTTTGTAGCATCAGACATGCGACCCTATTCGGTGGTGGAGAACGCTGGATTTAAGCATTTAATGCAGAATTAATTGCCTTGACGACAATGTAAATGTAAATGACCGTTGTCAGGGCATAAAACCAATGTGTAAATTGTTAATAGCGTGGTAAATGTTCAACTGTTTATTATTCTAGAGTCTAGTTTTGATAAAGCTCTTAACTGTTTAGGTGTGTTTAAATATTCTCATATTTTTGTTATCATTTATAATTGTTATTATTCAAATAAAAGTTACTTATTGAGAAACAAGTATTTTTCTTTACAAATCAAGACTCGATAGTCTAACAATGGCATAGCCATTAGTTAGACTATAGTGCTGGAAAAAAAAATAGTGCTGAAAAAAAATCGAAAATCGAATCGAATCGTGACCTTAAAATCGAAAGTCAAATCGAATCGCGGATTTGGAGAATCATGACACCCCTAATAACTAGTACTATATTTTCATTACAGTGAATAAGATGTTTTATATAATTATAGGGATGCAGAACTCAGTGATAAAACCATCATTATAAATCATGCATTTCATGCTGATTGAGACTTATAATTTGTAAACACAAGCTATCCTACACACAACATAACACACACAAATAAGGGCATTCAATGTTACTTCTGTGGTGCTGTGTCCTTAATTTGAAATGAAAAAGTTTTTCTTGCATAAATAATTCCACAATGTCTGCATTGAATGCCCACCCCAATAATATCAAAAACCGTGCATCCACTCCAAAACAGACCTTGAAGGCTGAAAGAGCCTGTCATTTGTCTTTAGAGGCTGGCGACAGCAATGATGGCAATGACTGAGGCAACAGAATAATGTGAGACAGATGCACTGGATGAACTACAGAGTGGGAGAGAGGGGGAAAAAATAGAGATTGAGACTTAGACATACATAAGTGGTCCAGGATCCAAAGTATATCAACAGCATGTAAAACAACCACATTATAACTGATGGTGACTGAGCTACGAAACAGCATTTTCTGTACCTGTGGCCCTATTTGTAGTTAGGCTACCCTAGTCCCACTTTTGGAGATACTCCATTTTACTGCCATATTCTTTGATGTGAGGCATTCGTAGCAAAGTAGACCTGTTATAAGATGGGGTGTCACTTATACTCCATAGGTACCAGTAGCCATCCCCACATTAGCTGATAGTCCAACTGGTAATTCAGTGGTTCCCAAACTATTGTGTGCTGATCTCTTGAGGTGCACAAGATAAAATTCTGCAATAGTGTGGATATCATGTTTTATTAACATTTTTGTGGCAAAATAAAACAGATCAGACATGTAAATATTCAATTGAGGGCATTTTCACTTTAAATAAATTAGAAAAGAACGTGCCCTACCTATCAAACAGGGAGCATGACACATCTCCCCTACAAAACGGGAGATATACTTAGGGTTGCAAAGGGGTGGAAAATGTCCAATAAATTTCCAGAAACTTTCTGGAAATTTACCATGGGAAGTTAAGCTCGGGAATTTTGGAAATTTTGACCAATTTTTTTTTGTGCAAAAGTTAGCCTATAACATGGAACTTAAATTTAGTTGGAAAATACACAACTTCAATTCTAGATCTTGCAGCATGCTTTGGTTAAAACGACCCAATTTAATGCGAATTCAGTTGAATTTCAACCCTGCACTGTGCATTCTTCCATAGAGTACTCACGTGACTACGTCACACTGGGTTTGGAAGTGACTTCCCCGTTCATTTAGACCATTAGACATTAACTAAAACTTACTTTTAAACAATTTCGGAAACGTATTTTTTTGTGAATATACCAGCGCTGGCACTGTTTAAAAACTCAACGTCCCATAATTCCCTCCAGATGGTTCAATGAAGTAAAATGGCCGAATTAGCAAGGTGGTATGCACTGCCAAAAATGCCTAGACAAGATGATGATATCTGATTGGTTGAGAACCGTCAGTGTGTTGCAGTAATGGATATGTAGTCTGTTAAAGTGGACTACAAACCAGACTACAAATCATTAATCATTACTTTAAAAAATAAAAAAACACAGGCTAATCCAGGAACGTTTCTGCTCATTCTATAAATCAGATTTCACGAAATTGCCGATAGTCTCCGAAGTCCATTCTATCTGTCATAGGGAATTTACTTCCGAAACCAAACTCTGCCCAAGTCTGACTGGAGTACTCTATTACATGTGCAGTGCATTCTTTTATCACATGCACAGATAATTCCTAGCATCCTGCACACTACTGCAAGGCCCTCTGCATGCGCTGTGCATTCGTCCATCACATGTTCACATGTGCAGTGCATTCTTCCATCACATGCAGAAATAATTCCCAGCATCCTGCACACTACACCAAGGCTATTGAGGCCACACTACTGCATTTGAGCCCAAGGACTACATCCATTTTGAAACCATTTTTTTGGGGGGGAAGAGGGGGTTAGGAAATACATTTATTTTATTCAACATTCATGTTTTTTATTCAATTAAATAATCCATTAAAGTTCTACTCACAAATGTTTATATGTCTGCATATGACGAGGTAAATACAGCTAGTACAAATAACGCCAACATTTCCAGTTTATTCCTGTTAATTCCCATATATTCCTGTTAATTCCCATTTCCACCTTTGAATATTCCCAGAATTTTTCAACCCTAGATATACTAAAACCCCCAAAACAGCAGATCATCCAAGTGCCCAACCCCAAAACTATGTGCACAGCAGAGCACCTACTGCTTCCTGAAAGATCAGGGAGACCATATCGTTATCCCTCCATCATGGACCCGATACACTAACACTAACAGTAGCTGCTGAAATTCTACTAACGTTAGCTCACTAAATTGCTCCATCTGGACCTCTGGCTTTCAGACAGAGCTCAATACTCCAGAGAAAAAACCAAACGCTGTAACTTAAGATCCGTTTTGTGGCCGAACGGAATCGAGTTGAGTTACTCTTAAAGGTGGTACCTATTCTGGCACTTGTCCTCTCCACAATTCTCAGCCCGCTAGGGCAGGCTATGAACGGTTCGCCCATAATCCATACTTTTAGCAAGCTATAACCGATCATTTCTATACAAACTAGATTAACAACTCCTAGAGAAATTGTATGTGTGGTTGCTTCGCAGTGGTATCAATTGCTGGAAATGGTATAAAAAGATGGGAACAGCATCCACATTCTATTGCATCCATTTTCAAAATGTGTTCATTGACTAAGCAAAGGAAAACGCCGAATGCTTATTTTTGGGCTACAACGTTTTAAAAATATATAATTGTTTCTATATCTGAACATGATTTTCTTAGCATGTATAAACGGTGCATTTTACAGCTTGTGGCCGTGGCTAGACGGGGGTAGACAAGGGTTGTAAGCGCTTTGGGCTATTAATAGCACCCTACTATTTTATTGTCCTGCAGTGGCTAAACAATTACATGGTTTTCTTAAAGCTGTAGCCGAGTTTATAATTTCAGACAAACACGAATACTGTAATTGGGACAGATACGTCTACCACTACGGCACCAACGTGGATTGGGTTAAAGCTTTTACCTTTTCAGAAATTAAGGCTTCAAAGGTCATTCAAAATTGGAAAGCGCTCTCTCTTCGCTCTCCCTTTCTATCGAGTCGTTTGCACGCACTGAACAACTGAGCCGCGGTTCTATATGCTTCTTCTTCCCATCTCCTAGTACTGACATCTTAGAGGCAACTAGTACAACATATCGCCATCTGCTGGCCGAAAGGCCACATTGCACCCAAAAATCCAAATTAACTGAAATTCATTTGGATATGATTTTATTTGCCGTTTTCTCAATTATTGTCATTGAGCCCCAAACCATCACTCTGTTGCCAGATATGGAGTAGATGTGGATGGATCACGGCAAGGGTTATTTCTCTGGACTCATTTTCCTATAGAACTCTGGGGAAAAAAGTCAGGAGAAACAACCCTTAAAGTGATCCATCCACATCTACTGCATATCTGGCAGCAGAGTGATGGTTTGAGGCTCGTTTGATACCTTAGACCCTTGATGACTTACAGCCATTTCGCCAGTCATGTGTTTCATACTGTACCAGCATAATGTACAGCTGAAACTAGTCTCACCCCCCAATTTCCATAGAGATCCATTCAAATGCAGAGAGGTTATAGTATCGCTTGTAACAGTACCTGAAAATAAGATATCGACAGTTTTTTGATGTTGATGGTCACAGACTTCAGGAAGTAACAGCATGTAAAGGATATGCGACCAAATATGAAATATGATACTTTAAAAATACGTTAAAGCAAAGGGTATGAATACTTATGTAAATGAGAAATTTTAGTTTTTGATTTTTAATAAATTTGAAAAAATTCCTAAAAACATGTTTTCACTTTGTCATTATGGGGTGTTGTGCGTAGAATTTTAAGGGAAAAAATGAATTTAATCAATTTTGGAATAAGGCTGTAACAGAACAAAATGTGGAAAAAGAGAAGCGCTGGGAATACTTTCCGGATGCACTGTATGTATCAAATAAGTACTCATCAACAAATAATCAACAAATAACAGACACGGCATCCTAACAACTATTCTTAAGTCGGTAAAAACAAAAGAATACATACTACTTGGTGATTTCAACTTAAATTGGAATGACACTATTGCTACACCGCTCAAACATGTAGCAACCAAATTTGGACTTGAACAACTGATAAAGGAACCAACGCGAGTATGTAGTACGTGTGAAACAATTCTTGATCTAATTTTTTCCAATGAACCGATAAAATATAACCTAAATGGGGTTATTAAAACAACATTATCGGACCATTTTCTTACCTTTGCTATTAGAAAAAAAATTATAGAACACAAGGGACACAAATTGAATGTTATAAAAACTATACCAGGCTCCAAAAAACGGACGTACCAAAACGAGATTAATAACATTAACTGGGAAGAGGAGAATAAGATGAACAACCCAGAGCAAATACTCACGAGAATGCATGAAAAAATAAAGACTATAACTAAAAAATACACAAAAAGTTCTAAACTAAAGTCTCGACAATTATCTTTACCTTGGATTACACCAAATATATTACATCTGCTCAAACAAAAATCAAAACTTATGAAAAACTACTACCGTACTAAATTATTAATAGATAAACAAGCTTTTGCGACAATTAGAAATAAATGTATCGTCGAGTTACAGAAAGCAAAAACAAATTATTATCAGAAACTCATAAATGAAGCCTCTTTGCACCCCAAAAAGCTGTGGGATGCACTGAACACCATAACTGGAGGAAGGACAAAAAATAACCAAGGCACGATAAGCGTTTTCGCACATGGATTATTGCTAACAGAGCCTCAAAAACTTGCTTGCGCGTTTAATACTTTTTTATTTCATCAGTAGAAGAGCTCGCAGCCCGCTTTGATCCGTCTGTGCAACAATTGGAATTTTCTTCCTTACAATCACAACCTTTCTCCTTCGCAGAAATATCTCAAGAGTGTTTAATAAACATCACACATTCTCTAAAGAAGACCAACCCAAAAAGGATACACACGACATGAACACAGACTTCTTTCTGTCACATTTGGATTCTTTATTAACAGTCACCCATCATCTCATAAACTTATGTATTACAAAGTCTGTTTTTCCTTTTGCATGGAAAACATCTAAAATCATTCCCGTTTACAAAGCAGGTGATCCAACAGTCATATCAAATTATAGACCGATATCTATTCTTCCTATAATGTCAAAGGTCCTGGAAAAGGTGCTAGCCACTCAGCTCACCGACTACTTAGAATCGCACGGTCTTTTAAATGAATTTCAGTTTGGTTTTCGAACAAATAGATCAACCACGTCCACAGTATTATATCTCACAGAATCAATTCGACAATCATTAAATGTAGGGAATATAACCGGTGCAATATTTATCAATATTTATCGATCAAAAAGCATTTGATACCGTTAATCATTCAATACTTCTCAGTAAGTTAACGAAGTTCAATTTATCATCAACTGCAATAAACATGCTTTCATCATATCTATTAGAAAGAACACAACTGGTCCAAATAGATTTAAATCCACTTCTACTACAAGCAATATCGGTGTACCACAAGGATCTATTCTAGGACCGCTATTGTTCATATTATATATTAATGATCTGCCCTCAGTATGCTCATCAACTCAAGTGCTTCTATACGCGGACGACACCGTTAACTTTACCTCTGCGTATAAAATAGATGACATTTATTCCAAACTTTCATTGGACCTACAAGCTCTTCACCACTGGCTTCACAGAAACATTAAATATAAAAAACAATGTATAACAATGTATGTATACATACAATGTAATATATAACAATGTATGCATTTTCGATCCTCTCAAAAAACATTTTTGACTCCGCCCCCTATACAACTAAAAAATGAACCCTTCTCTGCAACGGGTACCTATAAATATCTCGGCGTCACGCTTGACGATCATATGACGTTTAAACCACATATTGAATACCTTGCAAAACATCTAAATAAAAAACTTTTCGTCTACAATAGAATTCGGACATATCTTACATGAACCGTTTCAAATACATATTTAAATGCCATAATTCTATCCACATTATCATATTGTTTACCAATTTGGTCATCTGCTACAAAATGCACATTAGACCCAATCATTCGTCTTTATAATAGATCGTACAAAATTCACGCAAAATTACCATCTCGCACACATCATTGCACTGCCTTGCAACAAGTAAACGCACTCACTTTTGAAAATTACCAAATATTACTGAACTTAAAACTTTACCATAAAACAATACTCTTCCTCAGATCATTAACAACCTATTGCCACGTCATTCCAATAAACCGACAACAAAGACAAACCCGTTCCATTACAAACGCATTAAATCCAATTCAAAGATACAAAAACAATTTTGGTCAAAAAGCGTTTTTCAATAGAAACAATAATGAATAATTTACCATTAAATATAAGGACAAATATACATTTTAACAACTTTAAAAAACAGCTCAAATCTCATCTTATAAATAACCAAATCTGTCAACACTAGACTATAATTAATTTCAGATCACGCTGTGTCTGCTCCATAAACACTCACTTTATAAATTAAATTTTTTTCATTGTTTCTACATATTTATTTCTGAAATTTCTCACATTTTAATTACTGCACATCTATAGATTTTTTACTCGTCTTTTTTAATTTTTCTCATTTTCTGTTCATTTAAAAAAAAAAAAAAAAAAAAAATTTCCTATGCTTTAGGACAGGGAACCCTCTGTAAACCAGTAATGTACTGAGTAGGGCCCAAAGATTTTAGGACTTTTATGTACTATTATCTTTTTTCCCCGTATTAATAAAATGAAATGAAATGAGTATCATGAAAACATTAGCCAACCTAGCCAGTCTGTAACAAGTCTGTAACACTTAGCTAGGCTACGCACCCCGGTTCCATGTCAGAAAATCAACCCCGACCTCCCGTTTTTCAGTATGAAATGCTTTTGTATCGACTAACATTCTGATACAGAATATTAAACATATACAATTAAAAGTTAAAACGTCATTGTTGTAGGCTACTTGTTAGCCGTTTAAGCTATGTTTGCTAGCAACAGGGTTTTTTCCTGCATTAAAAAGGCTTAGACGGCCCACCTAAGGCTTTTTTCACCCTGCCCTAAGCCTTGTCTTGTCTTGTCTTTACTGAGAGAAATCGTGCAAAAAAAACCATGTAAAAACAGTTAAAAAGTGTCCATGCATTTATTGCTGCAATTTGGTCAGGTTACGTTATATACGCAATAGCCCATGTCCCCTAAGGGGCTCCGTACATTTGTAGTCCCAGTTGTTCCCCCGATGCGATTTACCCATTTAAATAGTCTGGCTAGTTAGGGCATGTAATACTGCATCATTACCAGGGTTTTTCCTGCATTGAAATGTCTTAGGCGGCCCGCCTAAGTGTTTTTTCATGCCGCCTAGTAGAAATCACGCAAAAACACCTGTAAAACAGTTTTTTAAAGGTCCGTGCATTTATTTAGCTGGAGTCTGACTCAGGACACGTGCAAATTCCGCCTTATAACATTAACGTTAATGGTAATGGTTTCAACGTGATTATGAAGATTCACGTTTCAGCCTATTCATCTTACCGATGACAAGTGTGCTGCAAAGTTTAGGTAGCAAATTACAGTGCGTAATTTACATTGCTCAGACCAATGCGCTTCATCAACACTGGACAAGCGAAATCGATGACAATTCAGAATATATAATTTTTAAAGATTTAATTCTATTTGGGACTTTTGCCACTTATTGAGGGCATGACAGACATTTTCGGCACCGCCGATCATAATCGAACAGTTCCACTTTGAATGTTAACGATTGAACAAGTAGCCTAATGTTAAAAATCATTATGGGTTGATGCTATTGGCTTGTGCAAGCTACTACAATTGCAATCAATAAAGGCTAACAACACACTTAGGCAGTAGCGCTTTTGGTTTTGGTTTTTACTGGCCATCATTTGACAGTCTATTTTTAAATCGTATGCGTTGCATTTTTGGACGTGTGTCGCTCTCATAACATTTTAATTCCAACAACTACAAGTTTATTCGTAAAATTATTAGTTTGAATTATGAGATGAAATAGCCTATGCAATACAAAGTGTAGAACATGTATATTCAAAAAACAAGTTTTCATTCACTGTCCTTGCTCAGCTAGTGTTAAAAATAAAATGTGATCAATTGCCTTTAAAACAAAGTGCAGAACATGTTTATTAAAAAAACTTCCATGTCCTTGCTCTAACGTTAGCTATAAACAAAAAGGGCTACATTTGTGACACAACTGAGAGATGCAACTCCGATAACAAATCTACGCTAGAATTAATGGTAGTGAGATCTTTGTCAAGGCGTATATCTAACCATTATCAATCCAAATTCACAGGAAATACCGAATCCATTAAATTGTTTAGCATGCTTGAACAAAATGTATTTAGATGACACGTTTTAGGCTATTGTAGTCAGTTAGTGTTCAACACATTTGTAACAATATTTTTTATCTATCAAAATGATGGATGCCATTTGGATTTTTATGTCAAAGCTTCTATAAATAGGTAAATGATGGGAAATTCTCGGTTAACGCAACCCTTGCACTTCTTGTAAGTTTAATAGGCTACTGCAGTGAAGTTAACATAATCAACAAACTACGTTTTATGTGAGAAATGGATCGGTGAGCTCCATTTTTCCCTCCCTATAAGAACTAGGCTATAAGCCAAATATATATTTGGTTATAATTGTCTTCTCACCCACCACCATGTATGTAGGCTATAGTTTTATTTTTAATGAGTATCATAGCCTTGTGCATTGGCGTTATTTTTTAAATTATTTTTATTTAAATAAATGCATCAGAAAACAACCAATATCAATTTTATTTCAATGTGCGATAAGGGGATGAATGCATACACACCCATCGAGAATTGAATCTTGTCATTTGTTAAGCTTCGACGCTGCCATCTGAGAAACCTGAGCGTGATGCCTACATTTTGTCTCAAAAAATAACGGGTTTTTAAGGTTTTTATGCGGCTTTGCGTTCTTGCATACTAAGTAGTATATTCTTTTTAGTGTACTTGGAAGTACATACTTACACATACTCGAGTACGCAAGTATGCAATTTGAGGCACAGCCAAAGTGACATACATACTCGAAAAAAACAATTAAAACCTAATGCATGTGGCTGACCCTGTTATAAAGCATATTTATAATTGGTATACTTAAGTATGAGGAAAGTTTAAAGGCCATGATGGCAATATTTCTAGGCAAAGTAGATGGGCAATATTGCCTGCAAGAGATAAGCAAATGGGACAAAAATCAGTGAGGAAAACATGGTGGACTCGAATATGGTGAAAAACCGTTGGTCACATTTGTCGGCAAAATTGCCCATTTGCACTGCCTCAAGAAGTTGCCTGTGTATCATGACCTGAATCTTTACTGGAATTAAAGTAAGATCCTAGCCACAAATCAAGATCCCTGTTGGGAACAATTAAAGGGATGGATTAATACGACAAACCCATGTGATTCTTCTGGTCCCGTTAGCCATGGAAAAATGAATAGAAACGAAAAATCTAAAGAATGCATACCCTTTTTCCCTTACGGTCGTTTTCCTCGGTCGCCACGCGTGGGCGCTGCTCTTTTAGTGGAGTTTTGGCTCCGCCTCATTTCTTTCGAGGAGTTCTCATCAGCGTTCACACGTGTGCGAGGTTGCCTGAGAGCTATATAAGCCTCCGTTTCCTTCGTTCGGGGCTTCGATATATGATTTTGTATTGTCTGGCATTATTTGCACTGTTTTGTGTGTGGTATTATTTTGCCCTTTGATTGCTTAGCCAGTATGATTAGGTCTAGGTTTTTAAGGAGACCCTTTTTGCTCCAGTGTGTTTTATTGGAGTAATGCGGGACTTGCCTTTGTGGATGTAGCTATTAGGACTCTTCCCCCCTGGCTCTTTTCTTTCTCGGCTTCCTGGTCTTTCCTTTCTTCCTTTGCCTAGACCTTTTGCCTTTTCTGTCTCTTCCTCCTCTCTCTGTCTGCTTCCGTGAAAGCGAGAGGAGTCTTTGTTTGTTTGTGGGTGTATTTGTATAGTCATTTCTTACTAAGAGACAGGGCGTTTTTATCGTACTGACAGGCAGGGCTTTATTTATTCTGAGAGGCAGGGCGTTATTTTCTATTAAGCTTGCATTAGTCTTTTAGCCAGTAAATGTCCGGTGCAGCTGTCCTGTTCATCCTATTCGGTATCTATCTCCGTACATGGAGCTTTGCCGATTTTGTTCAGAACTGTAGTTCTCTTTCGTCCTTCGGTACATGTCTTCCTATAGGGAGACTGGGCGATGTTGTGGACATGTTTGCGTGTGACTGCGAGTCTCTGAAAGTAGCCTTGGAACGTTAGCTCTCTGTTCCTTTCGCCTCCTCGTTACATTCCCCTTTACTGAGAGGCTAGGGCGTGTATTTTCTACTAAGCTTGCGTTAGTCATTTTGCTAGTAAAGGTATGGGACGGCGGTTTACTGTCGGTTCGCCTGTAAAATGTTTCTCTCTCCTGGGAGATCGGGCGTTTACCCCCTTTATGTTTTCTGCGTGTGACTGTGAGCTTATGGAAGTAACCATGGAACGTTGGATCTCTGTTCCTGTCGCCTTCTCATCACATTCCTTTTTTACTGAGAGGCAGGGCGTTTATTTTCTACTAAACTTGCGTTAGTCATTTAGCCGGTAAATGTCCGGTGCAGCTGTCCTGTTCGTCCTTTGGTACCTGTCTCCGTACATGGAGCTTTGGCGATTTTGTTCGGAACTGTAGTTCTGTTCGTCCTTCGGTACATGTCTTCCTATAGGGAGACGGGGCGATGTTGTGGACATGTTTGTGTGTGACTGCGAGTCTGAGAGTAGCCTTGGAACGTTAGATCTCTGTTCCTTTTGCCTCTTCGTATACTATTTCATATTATTTTGCAGTGTTTGTTGGCTGTGTGTTTTGTGCCATTACGCTACTCGCCTGTTCTGACGCTTCTCGTTACCGAGGCAGGGCGTTTATTATTTCTGGCTCTTTCTTTAGTCACTTAGCTCGTAGAAGAATGGGCCCTCACATCTCTGCACTATTCGCCTTTCTATGGTCGCTCCTTATTGAGAGACCGGGTGTTCACGCTTTTACTTAGTTACTTAGCTCGTTGAAGAAACATGAAAACGTGCCATGACTGTCGTCAACTATTTTTTTAGTTATTTGCCGGATGCATTCAATGAACATAGGATAAAACGTGACATAATGCATAGGCTACATATGGTGAAATTAAATATTGTTTTGAAAGGACCGGAGTTGACGTTAAATATTGGAAGTTGTCTTCTATGCGATAACACACAAAAAAACGTCAGAAATATTTTGCTTACACGCTTAACTAGGCTATAATCTTTTTTTTTTTTTAAAGTTTTTGACTGTGGTTAATTTTTTTAGGGCACCCCCTGGTAAAAACAAGGCACGGCGGACGCTCAATCGTGGCATCGGTAGGTTCATGCTAGCTCACAACATGGGTTGCATAAAAAATGCTCTTTTAAAAAGGCACATTTTCAACTGTATTTCTTTCAACTAGGTCCGCTTTGGGTGAATAATTACTGCTACTGGAAGACGGGGGTCGAGTTGAAGTAATATGTTGTTGTAACTTTTCACAGTGCTAATAAAGAAGTTGGATATTGTTCAAGATCCGCCTGGTCTGCCATTTCCTGCGCTCGTCAACGTTGCTACCATTCTACGAACAGGAGGCTAAATGCTTTGAATTGCTGTTTATTTTTTTAGTCGTGTATTTACCAGTCAAACAAGTTTTTTATTTGCTCAAAACCAATAAAATATTGATTGTTAATACATTACCTAAGCAGTCCATGGTAATCGGCAAGGTATGAAAACTAATTATGTCATTCAATTCAATGAAAATATCACCTCTCCCACTGCTGAAACAATAGGCCTATTCTTTAATGGGGGCGTGACGTGTGAGGTTGGAGGGACCAAACGCAGAAAGGGGATTCTTTAAGCTAGAAAGCCACTGAGACGGAGAGACCCTGTATATAGGGAAATATAAAGGCAAAACGCAAATAACCTAGTTCCTACTCTCACTGGAGGGAAATACGGGAACTAGGAAAAAAAGGGGCGTAACTAAAAATGACCCGTATAACCGGGCGAACGTCACACAAGAGCAACAAATCTCGAGCTCGGAAAACACAACGAGCTAAAACACACTGAATACTCGACAGTATACAAAACAGTGAAAAACGAGATGTAAAAGGTGAACTGAGGGAAGGAGCTGCCTCGTAGGTAACAAACAAAAGGACATAAAATAGAGCTAATCAAAGGGAGGAAGCGAGAAGCGAAAAATAACTCCCTAGCTCTAAACGGAGCGAACTGCTTGCTGCAGGAATATAAGGGAAGCAGTCTCCGTGTCCTAACCTGCCGGCAGTATGCCACACACAAGACATGCAAACACTAATGGCCATATCTCACTAACCGGGAGAACGGCACACGAGAGCAACGAATCTCGAGCTCGGTAAACACAACGAGCTAACAAACACTGAATACCTTACAGTATAAAAAACAGTGAACGAGATGCTAATGTGGAGTGAGAGAAAAGACTGCCTCGGAGGTAACAAACGAAGGAATGTAAATTAGAGCTAAGCAAGGGGAGAATGCAACCAGCGAAAAAATAACTCCCTAACTCTAAAACGGAGTGTACTGCTTGCTGCAGGAATTAAAGGGAAGCAGTCTCCGTGTCCTAATCTACCGGCAGTGTGCCAAATGCAAGACATGCGAAAAATAATGTCCCTACATCTCAATAAAGGGAAAGGTAACGAGAAGGCGAAAGGAACAGAGATCTAATGTTCCAAGGCTACTTTCATAGACTCGCAGTCACACGCACACATCTCAACAAAATCGCCCAGACTCCCTATGAGGAGAGCCGTACCCAAAGGACGAACAGAACTACAGTTACGAACAAAATTGGCCAGTCTCCATACACGGAGACAGGTACCGAAGGACGAACAGAACAACTGTCTGGACAAAATCGCCCAGTCTCCCTATCGGAAGACGTGCCGAAGGATGAACAGAACTACGATTCCGAACAAAATCGCCCAGTCTCCATGTACGGAGACAGGTACCGAAGGACGAACAGAACAGCTGTTCCGGACATTTCCCAGCTCAATGACTAACGCAAGCCTAGTAGAAAATACACGTCCTGCCTCTCAGTATAATAAAAAGCCCTGACTCACAACAAATGGGAAACGTAGTCCACGAGAAGGAGACAAAACAGGGAACAAACGTACCGAAGCTACTAACCGTCACACGCAAATGAGTAGAAGCACAAACGCCTGGTTTCTCAGTAAGAAAACCAAACAAGGCAAATGGAACAAAGAACTGCTGCCCTATACTTCTACGAGCAAAGTAACTAAGTAAAAGCGTGAATGAATCCAAATAAGGAGAGACCATAGAAAGGCAAATAGAGCAGAGAACTGCGGTCCCATACTTCTACGAGCTAAGTGACTAAAGAAGAGCCAGCAATAATAAACCCCCTGCCTCGATAACGAGAAGCGTAAGAACAGGCGAGTAGCATAATGGCAGAAAAACACACACCCAACAAACACTGAATACCAAAACAGTATACAAAACAGTGCAAATAACGCAAAACAATATCGAAGACCCGAACGAAGGAAACGGAGGCTTATGTAGCTCTCAGGCAATCACGCACGTGTGAACGCTGATGAGAACTTTGCGAAAGACACGAGGCGGAGGCAAAACTCCACTAAACGAGCAGCGCCCACGTGTGGCGACCGAGGAAAACGACCGCAAGGGAAAAAGGGTCAAAAACCATGACATATTCACTGGGTGCTAACGCCTACGAGAAAAATGATAGATTTCAGCCAATTGACCTGTATCTTTAAACATATCCACAGGTGTCCACAAACATTACTTTTATAGAATTTTCACTTTTAACGCACTTTTCATCATGAAAAATCATTTGAAGATCATTTGAATCGGCCAACATGCTGATAGTGAATGATAAACATATACAAATATAGCCGCAAGCGGCAATTTGGGGTTTGAGCCGTTAAAAGCCTAAAGAAAGTCAAGTATATATGACATTTAAGAATATAAAAGCAATATGACATGCAGCTGTGCAATCATACACATTCTACACAAATCAGAAGAATATTTCCTGTTTAACATTGAAAAAGAATTTTTGTGAATGTAGTCCATTGACTAGAGTGGCTAACTTTTGCGTTGGTAGACCAGGTACATCAGAGTGCTGTAGGTTGCGATGGGAGGCAGTAGTTATACCGGACAACAGCAGAATGACCAAACCAGAGATGGTGTGAGACTAAAACCTCTCCCTTCTCTAATTATTACACTGTAATATCTCAATAATTTACTTACTTATTTTTAGTCTCCCATTTTTGAATTTCCTATTTGTTTCCTAATGAAATCTCTATTTTATCCTCTAATTTATTATATGTATCATCCATCAGTCTCTAGTGTAAAGGTACACTATCCAAAGCAAACAGCTGAAAAATTGTCTTGCAGCAAAGCTACTAAGATGCCATCTTACATTACCCATGTGCCCCACCGGCTATTGTTTATCCAAATAAGATTTTTAAATTCAATAACTTTATTGTTATTGGTCAATATGGCGGACTTTCATGATATTATGCATGCAAGTACATGTGCTTCCAGGGAATAGTCATAGAGAATTTTGTGTGAATTGTACAAAAGGTGTGGGAAATATTACATTAAAACTGTGAATAAATAGAAATGTTAATTATAGGGCCACCATGAGGCTGATTGAGGTGAGATTTTAAACACTCTTCTTTTCATACATTTATGATGTGTGCCAAGTTTCAAGTCTCTAAGATGTACCATCTCACAGGAAATTTTGCAAACACATGGAGAAAAAAAATAATAATAATAAAACCAATGGAAAACAATAACCTAATTAAAAGTTAAAGTGATACTGCAGTCAAAAACCGACTTTTCCCGTTGAAAACCGATGTTTTGGGTTAGATTATAATCATACACAACTGTCTATGTCCGAAAATCTCATGTTTAGTCAAAATAGTTTTATATGAGTTTTTGTGTAGGCTTACCAATTCGCTGGTTTCCGGGGATTCGTGACGTCACGAGATCCTTAACATAAAAATGGGTGGAGTTGAGGTGGTCCTAGGGGTAGTCTCGGCTGTGCACGTGGTATAAAATCAGAGACCAACAGGTTTTTTTTCCTCTTTGAGACTGAGATCCTTGTACTGTGCTAACTAGCTAGTTAGTTCAAGTTCAAATGCGAATTGCTTTGTATTACTGCTAACGTTCACACTGCAGGCATTAGTGCTCAATTCCGATTTATTGTTCAGATCCGATTTTTTTTTTGTTTGGCTGTTCACATTAATTTTTTAATATGGCCCATATCTGATTCCAGTGTGAACCGATTGCTCTCCTCAAATGACCCGTGCAAATTAACAAAAACAAAAGACATAGCGCCTGTTACACAGCCTGCAGAAATAAACAACAACAAAAAGGAAGTCATCAAAGTCACAGCTTCTGCGTTCATTTTAAAGTTGATGTGCAGTGCCAGTGGAGCTAATGATAAGGGTGAGGAGATGGGAAAAAAGCCAAGGTTTTTACTAGCTTTTTGTGCTGCCATGGCTGCTACTGTGCAGAGTGACTCGTGAATGCGAGATCGGAGCCAGGAATGGGGGGACCGTGACATGTGCGGTTTCAGTGAAACTCAAGCGAGGCATGAAATGAACCTCGCTCACTCGCCTGGGCGAGTGATTATGAGGACGGGCGAGTTAAGAAAATGGAGTGCTCGGCCATTTGGCTAGTGAGACCAGTTGATATAACATTTATAAAACGGATAGTTCCGGGATGAAGATTGGTCAATACAGCGTTCCAGCCGTGTTAAAATACACAATATAAAAAAGCTATCACATGACACATAACGTATAGCCTAACATCACTGCGCACCCTTAGATTAAACTATTGACAAACTATTGGACCGACAACCATAACGTTCGGTAAGCAGCTACATGAGAAAACCGTGAATAATGAATAGGCTACCGTGCAACAAACCAAGACAATAATATGGACAGTTCTAACATTATTTTAAATCACAAAACGGTAACGCAGCTGTCCGCGAATGATATAAAAACGTTGCCTACTTCCGACTTATCATGGTGTATCGTTTGTGCCCAAAAAAAATCCACTGCTTTGCACATTTACCACTTATCTAAAATGACAACACATGATAATTAGGGGTGTCACGATACCGATTCGAAATCGAAAATCGATCGAAATGAGCGTTCGATTTCGAAGTTCGAAATCACAAGCTGGTTCGCGATTCTCCAAGTTTTTTTTTTCTCTCCACCCCC
This sequence comes from Synaphobranchus kaupii, assembly GCA_029718625.1. NCBI lineage: Eukaryota > Metazoa > Chordata > Actinopteri > Anguilliformes > Synaphobranchidae > Synaphobranchus > Synaphobranchus kaupii. The sequence goes on from CM056379.1 coordinate 79,916,298, forward strand.
ACCCCCCGCGCGCTCTTCTTAGCCTTTCATGTGATGGGTAAAATGTAAAAAAAGTAGCCTACTTGGCCATCTCTAATGTAAGCGTTAACGACAAAACGAAACTTGACGCCTTCCACTGCATTTTGTTCGTCCACGCAGGCGTGCGTCCGAAGAAAAAAAAACAAAGATATTTCAAAGACACAGCTGCTAGTTAACATTAGCTTACCGGTAGCCTGCATTACTTTTCGACACACCATGCCCACTGCCGGAGTCGGAGATGGAGAAACAGAACTGGAAAATCCTCCTGCTTCCCTCAAGTCACCGGTGTGGCAACATTTTGCCTTCCCCGTGAGTTATATAAACAACGAACGTGTCATTGACAAAATAACGACAGTTTGTCGGCTACACGCGAGTACCATACGCCACCTCAGGCAACACGTCAAATATGGCAGGACACATTCGCAGGCATCACAAAGAAATAGATTTGACTGGGAAAAAAACATTGACACAGGCAACTCAAATGACAACCCAAATGACAGTCAGGGCATGAAAAAAAACGTGTAAATAGTTAATAGCGTGGTACATGTTCAACTGTTTATTATTTCAGATATTAGTTTCAGTGTTTCCCCTAGATTTTTTTTCAGGCCGGGCGGTGAAAGTGCGCCATTTTGCGTAGAGGTGGAAACTATAATTACACCCTCATAATATCAGCGCTGCCATTGAAAATTTTAATTAGGCCTAACGGGAAACCGTTTTGGCAAGGGTTTTTCCAGATGCTATTTTGATCATTCCCGCATTCTGCGGTAAGGGAAATATTGCAGCAAAAAAAAAAATTTAAAAAAAAGATTATATTAAAAAAAAAGAATAATATAAATGTTTTTTTTTTTTTTCATTAAAATTATTTATTTTCCCTCTTGTCCAAGCCTGGCGGCACGTGAGTTTCCGCCCGGCCAAGATAATGGTAGGGGAAACACTGAGTTTGTTAAAGCTCTCAACTGTTCAAAGAATGTGAACACGCTCATCTTTTTAAAGAAGAATTTGAAAATGTAAATGACCGTTGTCAGGGCATAAAACCAATGTGTAAATTGTTAATAGCGTGGTAAATGTTCAACTGTTTGTTCTAGAGTCTAGTTTTGATAAAGCTCTTAACTGTTTAGGTGTGTTTAAATATTCTCATATTTTTGTTATTATTTATAATTGTTATTATTCAAATAAAAGTTACTTATTGAGAAACAAGTATTTTTCTTTACAAATCAAGACTCGATAGTCTAACAATGGCATAGCCATTAGTTAGACTATAGTGCTGGGAAAAAAATAGTGCTGGAAAAAAAAATCGAAAATCGAAAATCGAATCGTGACCTTAAAATCGAAAGTCAAATCGAATCGCGGATTTGGAGAATCGTGACACCCCTAATGATAATATAATGTGAATCTGTTGATAACCTACCCTGTACAATAGTGAGTTAACTAGCCCGTGCGTACACGTTCTAATGCCCTGCTAGCTGCATCAAAAATGACGTAAAAAGTCACATTAATTCCGATCTGACAGACTGCGGTCGCTTTGACATAATCGGTTATGTATCGGCATCTAATCCCACATTCAAAAGTGCCCAAATGAGAATTTGAAATGTCAGATTCAATGTGATTTTCGCTGTTCACACTTCCATAAAACAAAATCAGATCTGTGTCACATTTGAGGAAAAAATCGGATCTGTGCCACTTTTTACCTGCAGTGTGAACGTAGCCATAGAGAGTTATTCATCTACAACGTCTTACTTTGGTATCTTTAGCTAACTTGCCTGCATTATGCCAAGGAGTCAGAGATATATCGTTCCTCGGTGTAATGCCACTGGCTCTGTTAGCTTTCATAATCTGTCGAGAGAGGGAATGTATCGATAAATTAGGTAATGCAAAGCAGTCTATTGTGTGTGAGTTTAGCCCCGTTTGGTCCAGAGAACTGGTAACTTAGCTAGATATCGCTATCATTTATGAATAATGTTAGCTAATGAATGATAACAATTCTCTCCGGACCAAGTGGAGCTGGGCGCTACAACCAGCTATGTTCAATATACTAACGTTACTGTGTGACTGGGTTTTGCTGTGTATTTGAATGTATTTAATAGTAACGTTACTTTAGGCAGACAAACAAGCTAACTTAGCTAGGTAACGTTAGCTCTACCATTCGGTTACGTCCCCGGTCCTCTCCTCGATCGCGAAGACGTAGTTGTGAGGAGAGAGCAGGAAGGGGGTTGAGTTCAGTTGGGGCCTGAGTCAGTTCACCAAGACACACCCTTTCACTCCTTGACCGTATGACTATTCATAATATGACTACGTGGCACCGTCGTCATATGACCACACCCACTCACGAGTTCCAGTTCAAATTGAAGCGGTAAAAAAGGCCTTAGAAAAGCCTCTGCAGTATCTCTTTAAAACGTTATGGTTGTAGTTAGCTGTTTTAGCTAGGTTTTCTAGCAAAGCCAAAACTTTCCTGCGAAGGGTGTCCATGGCACCAAGTCCCCAGTCGAACGCCACGTTTACCACCTCCGAAATGCGACCTCCCACCATAAAATCACGGAGGCTCAGACAGCAAACCTTTTACCGTAATTACTTGAAATTGGACTTTTACCACAAAATTAGAATTTTGTGCAAGCGCTTTTCACCACTCGTTCACCTTTTTACCGCAAAATTAGAATTTTGCACATGCACTTTTTACCACTCGCAATTTGTGCATGCGCTTTTCAAGAATGGGGAACAGGCAGCAACAGAGCCAGTCAGTTACCTACAATCAGAGAAAATCAGACTAGGGCGGGGCCCTCCCAGCCACTGACCGCTGCAGTATCCAAAAATGGGTTTTTACACACTGAGCTCTTAAATCTAAAAGGTATTAAATCTGTTGAACTGCATCTTCTGTCATAACTGTGAGTGTCTCTGATCACTGTAAAGTAATTAAATTAATACTGGCACTGTGTTATTTTTTATTTTGTAGGTATCATCAATATAAGTGATCCTTTTTCCACTGTTAGCCGTTTAAGCTTCCTAAAATGTGCAACTTCAAGATGTGCATGCGGATGGAGTTAATCCCTTTCGCACAGATCCCCTAGTGGCCATGGCGCCGGCGCCAAGATTTTACTTAACTCATTCCTCCTGCAACCAAACTATGAGTGGAAACAACAAACTCTGTGTTTTATCTGTTTTTTACAAGATTTGGGACAACTCTGCCGAATACAGAGTTCCAAAGTGTCACAATTGTCCCGTAGCAAGTCCACAAGCAACCCCCCACCCAGTCTCACCTGCAACTATACCTACCCATGCGTGACACAGTGGTCAATAGCATCTATGTGTGAGTTCATAAAAATATTTTTTCACCACTAAAAATTTGTATTCCGTCATAGCAACAAGATTAACCCAGCAATAGCCCGATCGTATGCCAAAACAGCAGTGAAAAGCCCTGCTCACTCATGCAAAATAAACGTGAAATTCTTGTGTAATTATACCACGTATATAGCGCTATTACACTATCTGAAACGTTGACGTGTAATACCCCCCAAGTTTTGCAAACCTGTCTCATTCATGTCTTATTGGATGCTTTGAGCAATAAATTACAGCTAATTTTAATAGTTTAGTTTTACGCAAACAACTTAGAATGTACAGTCGCTCGCAGTTGTTTCCAGTATTAACGTTACTGCATGTGATATTTCAAATATGTATGTATCTTTGATATTGTTATTTTTTCGCATTTTGAGTGCATTTCACAAACTGTAGTGTAAGTGTTCATAGGTGGCTCAATCATGTTTTATGTTTGATTTGCCCTTAAGCTGGAACATTTGCCAGCATTTTCCTGATGGTGGAATATTATTTTATTGTAATCTTATCGTACATAACATACACTGTATATTAAATAGAACACCCCCTAAATAGGTGGGTGCGCGAAGGGGATAACTTGCTTCCGAAATCCTTTTTTAACACTGGGAAACACGTTTCTATCTCAGGCCCCTTACCCACTATTGGAAGGGGTATTGGGAGGTGGTCCAGGTTGTTCCCCCTCCACACCTGGCTTGGTCAGTACTGTGCCTCCATTGGGGTCCCCTATATTAATAACTTTATTGATGAATTGATGGCCTCCACCCAAACAGGAGGGGGCTCTGATGTTATCACATCCTCCTGAGCTACAATAGCCTATCTGTACACTCATTTCCTACCGTAGAAAGAAAAAGTACAACTCTCAGTCTGAAGTAAGCCTCAATAATCTTAGTTTGTCCTCTACTGTTGCTCCATCTATAAACTGTACTAGTGATGTTGTTGTTGTTACCCAGAACGGCCGCAATGCAGTATCTTTGACTTTATCAGATTCTTCTCAAGGAGACTTATCTTTTTAATCCACAAGTAAAACCAGACAAATATTGGATAGTAGTAGGTCTGATCCAGATTATAATTTCTCCTTCAGATTATTAACTGAAAATGAGGTATATGTGTGAGGGGTCGGGTTCGGAGGACCAGACGCGACTGGAAGGGGATCTGAAAGTTGTCCCACGAAGCGTGAGAATCAATCACTGAAATGGGTGAAGGAAGTCCGTAAACAGAGCAGAGAGGGAATATAACTCCCGGCGTACAGCCAAAATATAGCAACCCAGATAAGGGGGGCGAAAACTCGTAGATTTCGAGCAGAGAAAATAAATAAGGGAAAAGAATCCCGGCATAAGCCAAACCAATAACAACCCAAAAAACAGGGCGAAGCTCATAGACTCAAGCAGAGAATAGAAAGGAACAGAATGCCTCTAGCTCAATGACTATCACAGAGCTAAAATAAAAGGCAAATGGAAACGAGGCGAAAGAGTAAGGAGAACAGAACCGGAAGAACTAAATACTCTAAACTCTACAGGCAAGTCTTTTTTTGAAGCTCATGTGTTCAGACCAGCAGAACTCCCTACCAGGATAAGAAAGGCCAAAGGAGACGCCCTGGCCATCCACCTCACGGACAAGCCAGATATAATCAACTCACCGCAGACTTCAGTAAGACAGATCAAACATCCCAGGCATAGCTTAGGATTTTAGTCTGAATGCCATGTGTGTATTCAGACTGTATCTGTAATTTGATTGCATCTTGACTTTGTGCGATAATAGCTGTATAAACGTATTGCGCTGGTTAGCAACTAGCCGGCTGGCCTACCGTTTCATTGCTAATGTGGTAGTACTGTTAACTAACCAAAGCAGGCCTCATGGTTTGCTCCTCTTTTCTTTAACACATACTAACATTTGCGTGATATGGTCTCAATTCAACTTACTGTAGATAAATATGTTATTTCGTGAAAGAAGTGCGTGAACTTATTTACAGTAACGTCAGCTTTGAGAACAATAACTACCATCGCACTGCGACACAGCTTACTCCACGTGATTCCTTTGTTCCCTGAACGGACACGTGGCATAGGCCTACACACCGACACACACACTCCCATATGTACAATACGCACACAACACGATATGTCTGTTTAGTAGAATGTAATATTCATGTTTTTCCTTGTTTAATAAATCTATTTTAGTTAAACCTGGTGTCTGTTCTGATATCATATGAACACGAGGGCTGAGTCAACCTAATCATTAGAAAGTAATACCTTCAACCCTTATGAATTATTAGTTATCAGTGCTTTGATGGTAAATTGAAGTAGTAGTAATTATAATCCATAAAAATGTAATGCGACTGATTTAATTTTAACCCAACTTAAGAACAATATGGTTAAACCTCATTATTCCATAGTTATTGCCTATATTTCTGGCATACCATGTAAGAGTTTATATATATAGAGAGGCATATTCCTTACATTTATTGGTGCCCCGTCCGAGGATATTCTCTACATATTTGGTGCCCGCGTGAGGACTCTGATGATTCAGAAATCATATTACTAATCATCTTGCTCACTGCTACCAGATTTGTACGTATTCTCTACATTTATGGTGCCCGGGTGAAGACTGGTGAGACGAACATGTTTTATATGTCTATCACCACTACTGTTAAATGTACAGTATATGTAAACACCTTGCATGAGTAATACTCCACATGTAAGAATATAGAGGCATGTTCCTTACAGCTGAAACCTTCTCGGGGTCCATCTGGAGTTTACTAGAGGTGTATCGATTCTCCAAATCAACGATTCGGTTCATACCTTGGTTTTTTTTGTTTTGTTTGTGTAATGTGTAATATTTACAAAATATACAGCTCAGGGTTTTTCCTACATAGTAAATTATTTGGCGGCCGCCAAAATGATTTCACGGACCGCCAAAGGGAAATTGCGACCACCAAAATTACAATAATTGTCAAAACGGCAAATAAAATCATATCCGAATGAATTTAATTTAGTTTTTTGGGTGCAATATGGTCTTTCAGCCAGCGGATGGTGATATATATTGTACTAGTTGCCTTCAATATGTCAGTACTAGGAGACGAGTAGAAGAAGCATAGAACCATAGACTGTAGCCTATAGAAATGGGGCTCAGCTATTCTGTGGCAGAGTGCGACTCGGTAGAAAGACATAGCGTGGGCAGCGAGTTGGATGGAACACGCTCCAATTTTGAATTAGGCTACCTTTGAAGCCCTAACTTCTGAAAAGGTAAAAGCTTTAACCCGATCCATGTCGGCGCCCCATAACTATAGTGGTAGACTTATCTGTCTGAATTACAGGAGCCTATTCATGTTAGTCTTAAATTATAAACTAGGCTACAGCTTTAAGAAAACCCCAGGATTGATACTACAGTGCAATAAAATAAAGTGCAATAAAATAAACATATAATATGCTGTTAATAGCCCAAAGCGCTTATGACCCTCATCTTGCCACAGCCACAGACTGTAAAAGAAAATCATGTTCAGATATACGTAGCTAGAAACAATAATATATTTTTTAAAACGTTGTACAAATAGGCCTACGCATTCAACGTTTTCCATTGCTTCTGTAGGCTACTATATAGTAGGCTACCTGATGCACTTTCGGTTTAGAAGACACCGCATATTTTTCCTCCAAAATCTCTCGTAGCTATAAATATGTTAATGAAACCAAATATCTCACCTGTAGGCTATATGTACGTTTAAATTTTTTTTTTTAAACGTGTAGCTACACTTATTTTTTATTTCTGTTTTAGAGTGTTGTTTATTTATTCTATATGGTTCATCGCGGGGTTGCCGGCGGCTACAGCCAACTGGGTTCAGTGCCATCGCCCCACCAACCTGGATGTCGCCATCACCCTGGCTGAGGACCACCTGGCACAACACCCCTTCACCCAGCAACAGAAATCGAGCCGGCGCCCCGGAGGAAATTTCCCCCTCGTTCCCTTCCCTCTCCAGTTTCCCGTCCCCAAAACCCCTCCTTCCCTTGGGTTAATCCCTCTCTTTTTTCTCCACCTTCTCCCCACTCAGGCTCAGTGGCGGTGCAGTCCGGCCCTCAGGGAGCTCCTCAGACAGCTGGACCGTGGTGTTGGCGGTGGGGACAGCCACCTGTATTGCGATTGTCCACTCATGGAGGTGGGGTAGGTGGTCTGTGTCATCGGCCTGCCCACCTCCACTCCCGATCCAGATGGGGCGTACTGCATTCCGGTAAGGATGCAAGGGAGTGAACACCGGGCGCTGTTGGACTCAGGGGCTATGCAGACCATGATCCAACAAAGCCTGGTTCGACCAGAGGCTTTGGTGGCGGCACATTGGGTGGCTATTAGGTGTGTGCATGGGGACGTACACAAATACCCTATAGTACGAGTGGAAATTCACATCGATGATAAAAAGCATATTCTAGAGGCCACGGTTAGCTCCCGCCTCTCGAACCCTCTGATTTTGGGCACAGATTGGAAGGGGTTTAAACAGGTAGCTGAGAAGCTGATGGGGGTGCGATCACGACCGCTAGGGAAGTGTGAAGTGTGTGCAGTGGACAGTGGTGATGCGGGGTCGTCCGACACTGCCGGGGGGGGGCGGCATCGGGAGAGCCTCCGGTAGAGACTCCCCAAGTGCCGGTATTCCACCTTGTGGTGGATTTCCCACTCGCTCAGTCTTGTGACAATACCCTATGCTTCGCCTTTGACCAGGTGATATATGTTGAATGTCAGCTGGTGTGCCCTGACGCTGCACGCTGTCATCCATACTTTGTAATTATTAGGGACAGATTGTACAGAGTGAGTCGTGACATTCAGACAGGTGAGGAAACGACCCAGTTGTTGGTACCTAAAAGCCGCCGGGAAATGGTTTTTCAGGCGGCTCATTACAACCCCATAGCTGGTCATTTGGGGTAGGAAAAAACACTAAACCGGATAATGGCCCGTTTCTATTGGCCGGGCATTTGGGCGGACATACGTCTGTGGTGTGTGTCCTATCCAGATTGTCAGCTAGTGAATTCCCCGGCCACCCCAAAAGCGCCGTTGCACCCTCTACCATTGATTGAGGTCCCTTTTGATAGAGTGGGCATGGACCTCATCGGGCCATTTGACAGGAGCAAGCAGGGATACCGATTTGTATTAGTTCTGGTGGATTATGCAACCCGAAGCATATATGTATCCCAAAGCAGTGCCATTGTGCAATATCTCTGCTAAGAGTGTTGCGCAGGCATTGTTTCAGATAATCTCCTGCATCGGAATACCGAAAGACATTCTGACGGATCAAGGCACTTCGTTTATGTCACGTACAAATTGTATGAATTATTGGGCGTTCAGTCCATTAAAACTAGCGTGTACCATCCACAAACGGATGGGCTCGTTGAGCGTTTTACTAGGACTTTGAAGTCTATGATTCGAAAGTTCATACACGATGATAGCCAAAATTGGGATAAGTGGCTAGTTCCTCTATTGTTCACAGTGCGAGAGGTTCCCCAGGCCTCCACGGGATTTTCTCCCTTTGAATTGCTGTTCGGTCGGAAACCACGGGGTGTCTTGGACCTAATTAAAGAAAACTGGGAGGAGGGCCCAAGTCCCAGTTAAAACGAGATTCAGTAAGTTATGGAGCAAAAATTCCATACACTGGGTAGGTTGTCACGGGATAATTTGCTCGAGGCTCAGGAACGTCAGCAGAGGCACTACAATAAAGGAACAAAGCTATGACAATTTTCAACGGGAGATAAAGTCCTGGTATTGCTCCCAACTTCCAGCACAAAATTACTCGCCAAGTGGCAAGGACCCTTTGTGGTCACACGACGAGTGGGGGAAGTCGATTATGAGGTGGAGCGATCTGATAGAGAGGGGGCGAAACAGATTTATCATCTCAATCTATTAAAAGCTTGGTCATCGGCCGGATGGCTTCCCGGCCTAAGTTTGGCGGTGGGGTATGTGGTAGGGGGGCGTGGTTTTAGGCGCTGCCGGCAAGAGAGAGAGTTAACTCAGGTGGTTTGTGGAACCGGCACAGCTGTCGGAATTCAGGCGATGTATGATTGTTGTGGATTGAATCACAACCAACTGCCTTGATTGTTCGACAGTGAGCCTGGGAGGATAAAAGGAGACTTCCGTGAGGTAAAGGAAGTTGGACCTGGAGAAGAGAGTGAGATTGGGGTGTTGTCTGTGTGTATGTGTGTTTGTGGGAAGACAAATAAAAATCCCACTAACTGAAAACCGAACTTGTGCGACTTCTCTGTAAACACGAGCGGTGGTACTCGCTTTACCACACTCCCGTATTTCTTTTCCACAAAAAAGAAGCCAGCACCAGCCGGCGAGGCAGAGGGTCTGATGAAGCCATAGGACAGAGCTTCCTTGATTCCTTGTAAGACACTAAAGCAACGAACCAGGAAGTCGCTGCACTTAAATAACTAGCAGACGCCAGCACAGGTGAAACGAATGAGTGCGGGTAGGCGGAAAAACACGGCAGGGGCACTGCCCCACGGACCATGACCATGACAGTTCCATCCATCCAGTAGAGTTCCAGAGACTAGAATCTATGCTAGACTGGAGGTAGAATCTATGCCAAGGTGCATTGAAGCTGTTCTTGCGGCTCGTGGTGGCCGAATACCTTACTAAGACACTTTAGTTTTTCCTTTAATTTGTCACCTGTCTGTATATATTGAAACAGTGTCTCAACAGGATGAACCACACAGCAGCCCCATCTCAAGACCTTACACACGCACACACAGTACCGCATTTCTTCTTCATATGTGTAATTTTACGGCAAATTCTTTTTTACCTCAACTGTGTTTCTCACTCACCTCAACCAGCACCACAGCAAATAACATGCCCAGAATGATTACCATGTTCTGTTCAAACCACTCCTTAATACCTTCTTTGCAGCCCTGAGGAAGAGGAATATTTATGTTTGGAACAATAGTACAATCCATAGAGCGACACCAGCAAGGAAATAACAGCTTTATTGTTTCTACTATTCTAAGGACTCACTTGTTTATAAATGTTGCAGGTGTAGTTTTGTGGGAAGGACAGGGACTGGCAGGGGCAAGCCATTTGAGAACCATTATTATTCATCCCTTGGTTTATCTGGTCGAAAACAGTTTTGTTGGCTGGCTGGTAACAACTGCAAGGCACCATATCTTCTCTCCAGTCCTTTGGTCCATTCCATCCACAGCAGTTTACCTGAATGACCACACGAAAGCAAGGCAAATGGAGTGACAAAGAAGGAAAAATGGAGATAATGTTTGCTGAAAAGATTAATGCAAAGATTGTCACATTGATTTTCCATGATCAGATGCCACATTTTCCAGATAGAACCCAACTTCCCTTTATCAAAATGAAAAAAAAAAACAGACTTTCAGTTTGTTTTAGAAAGGAGTTTGTAATGTTCTTTCTTATTACAAAAATTACAGCAATCTCCAAAGTTGTTAGTTCAGATGTAATTAATGGCTAAACTTTTTATAGGTAGTTCTCACCATGGGCCTCGTTTATAAAACATTCCTTTGCACGACTTTTTAAATGTACATACACCTAAATCCATGCCAGTGTTCTGCCTTATAAAGCTAAAACTTGACATGAGTTCTAGGTTTATACACCTACACAAGCTCCAGACCATGTGAACTAACTATTCCTTGTCAAAATTGTCACAAATAAAGAAAGAACACATGTCGATTTCAGAGAAAACTGAAAGCTATTGAGCAGGGCACAGTGTGTAGTGAGTACTAATGTTGCTTCACATGAAGTAGGTACCGAGACTGAATCCCAGTTTAGGGCCTTTCTGTGTGAAGTTGGCATGTTCTCCCCATTACCACATGGGTTTCCTCCCACAGTCTAAAGACATGCAGGTTGGGCTAATTAGAGAATATAAATGAATCATAGGTGTGAATGTGTGAGTGAATGTTGTTTGGGCCCTGTGATGGATTGGTGAATTTCTGCTAGGATAGGCTCCAGGGCATCCGATGAGTGTGCAAAATTGCCAACAATCTCCTTGAAATTCAGCTCCAGGGCTGTTTTTCTTGATAGAAAGTAACAGTTATAGCCATTCCATTCAGTCTCTCCTGTCATATACTGCTTATATACTCCTTATTCATTTTAGAAAAATCTTTAAATGAGCGCTCCACTTGGTGGAGGCGTGTTGAGTGATTTCTGCTCTAAAACAGGTCTTGAATGACAGCAGTTGAGCAGGAAAGGTTATTGATTAGGCTGGGTGATATGACGGTAGTATCTGATATTGACAACGAATGACAGTTGGATATTGTGACATACAGACGATGTCTACTTCGCTAGGTTTGCTCCCAGCTGCGGCTGTGCACCTTGAAAGAACATAGTCCCGCATAGCGGAATGCACAATAAAAAGCCAAAAATGCATTCCTTTTTAAATAACCTGTTCGTTTAGGCATGGCAAAAAAAGGCACGAGGGACACATCTTGCAATGTCTGGGCCTATTGTCAAAAACACACGAGAAGGCCTTTGTTGCTATCTTGCTTACTCGTCCTTTGTTATTCTTTTGCATCATCGCCTTTTCCTGAAGTTTTTTTAAAAGGTCTTTTCTTTAGGCGCCACAGTGGTGCAGCGGGCTAAGGCGCAGACTTTGTCTGTGCGGTTGCACCCCGAGGATCGGGGGCTTGATCCTCAGCCCTGCCAGATTCGAGCATGGCCGGTGCCCTGTGGGAGCGGCAATCGGCGGCTGCTCCCAGGTGAGGGGAGGGGCTCGGAGAAAATCACTGTGCACAGAACGGCCCTGGGCGAGTTGGAATCATGGTCAGGAGCTTGAGGAGTCGCGCCCTGTAGAGGACGTGGAACCCCCCCTCCCACCACCAGCTGACAGGGCTGTGTAGCAGTGACCCTGTAGCGGTTGCTACACAGTGGAATTGAATTAGAATAGGGGTTCAATTGGCTACCATATTGGGAGAAAAATGGGAAAAAAATCAGAAACAAATAATAAAAAAAGGGCTTTTCTTTTTATATAATATCTTTAGGTATTAGATAAATGGCCATTGCCTGCATAACATTTGGCTGTGCTGCCAATAAAGCGTCCAACACTGCATGAGAACGGATGACGAACCTTAGGCTGTACAGGCTTCAGAAATAATGTAAAAATGATTGAACGTTTATTGTAATACCTAAAGCCTGCTGATATTAAAACAAACATCATAGACTTTTTTGCATGACTACACTACAGAGCAAGAAGAATATTAGGAGGTTCAGACATAATAAGCTATAAAATATTATAGGCAATCATAACAAAGGTCCACCAATAAAAAAAATCTAAAAACGAAAATGAGAAAATGGGATATTTTTTTAAATGAATAAATGAAGCAGACAGTGTTGTATTGTTCATATGTGCATTTTTATTTAGAACATTTTTGGCTTATCTTAAAACTAAATGCTTCATCTTAACAGAAGAAATAATGGCCATAAGACCAGGAAAGGCTATTACATATTAAAGGATAACTTTTTTTTGGGACCAATTTTTACATTGGTAATAATAATAATTTGGTACATCTTTCTTTGCGGAGCTTTGCTCACCCCAATAACTACTTGTCTCTGCTTTACAATGCAGTCCAAAATGGGCTATTAGGCTATTGAAGAGATAACTGTGAGCAGTTATTTCTCCAAACTAGGGGTGTGACTTCAAACCTTTTAAACGTAAAACAAAATGCTAAACGTTAAGAAAATCTTGAGACGTTTAATCGCAATTAAAAAAATAAATTGAGAACATTAAAAATGATCAACCATTCTAACCAATTATTTCCTTTCAAGGTTTTTTTTATTTATTTTTTACTGCGAATAATGTAGGCTCGTCTTTAAAAGTAGATAATTAATGCTGATCTGGGGTCGGTGAGGTAAAGTTACACTAACAGGGGAAATAGCCTATGTTCCTTGATCAGCTCTCGCACAATAACGTGAGTGTGCATGGCTGTGCAAAACTTTCCTCTAAATGCTTCGAAAAAAGTGGTCTCACTTTGAGCAGATTACAGAAAATAAAGTTAAATGTAAACTTTTCGACAGAGAGCTAACATACTCCAACAGCACTGGAACGATAGAATAGAATAACTTTAATTTTAAGGGAACTTCAGTTGTAGCCATCAGCAACAACAAAAAAGACGTAGACAGTGGGGCAGACCCACAACACACAAACTAACATATAAAAATGCCAATATATATACAGCCAAACGTCATAATTAAAATAGCCCCCGCTGTCCCGAGATGTCCAATGTCATCAACCAGTCCAACACACAAACTCCGCCTCTGCGCCTCCGCGACTTTCCAGGTAACAAGGAACGTTTGGGATCTTTAAAGAATGTTCCCTATACAGCCCTGTAATGTCATTGCAGAACATTACATTGGGAACATCCTGGGATGAATAGGGAAATGTTACTCCAAGATAACAAAAGAACATTCCAGCAACATCCCATCAATGTCACAGAAATTGCAATTAGTTCCCTGGATGTCATAATGTTGAGTTCCCTTCAAGTCCTCAGAACATTCCAAAAACTTGATTGTTGAACTATCCCTTCACATTCCACAAACATTAAAGGAACATTCTATCTAATATAAATGGAATATTCTAGGAATGTTAGAGAAACCCAAAGGGAACGTTTCGACTAACGCTTGGATTTAACTTTCCCTTACTGTGAGACCGAAGTACATTGCTAACATTCCCCATACATTCCTGCCACGTCATTACAAAACGTTATTTTGGGAACATTCTGGGGTGTATAGGGGAATGTTACTCCAAGATAACAAAATAACATTCCAGGAACATCCCATAAATGTCACAGACATTGCAATTAGTTCCCTGGATGTCATAATGTTGAGTTCCCTTCAAGTCCTCAGAACATTCTTAAAACATGATTGCTGAACTATCCCTTCACATTTCACGAACATTACAGGAACATTCTATGTAACATAAATGTAATATTCTAGGAATGTTAGCCGAAACGTTCCCTTTGGGTTTCTCTAACGCTTGGATTTAACTTTCCCTTACTGTGAGACCGGAGTACATTGCTCACATTCTCCATACATTCTTGCCACGTCATTACAAAACGCTATTTTGGGAACATTCTGGGGTGTATAGGGGAATGTTACTCCAAGATAGCAAAATAACATTCCAGGAACATCCCATAAATGTCACAAACATTGCAATGCATTCCCTGGATGTCATAATGTTGAGTTCCCTTCAAGTCCTCAGAACATTCCTAAAACTTGATTGTGGAACTTCCCCTTCACATTCCACGAACATTACAGGAACATTCTATGTAACATAAATGTAATATTCTAGGAATGTTAGTTGAAACGTTCCCTTTGGGTTTCTCTAACGCTTGGATTTAACTTTCCCTTACTGTGAGACCGGAGTACATTGCTAACATTCTCCATACATTCTTGCCACGTCATTACAAACGTCATTTTTGGAACATTCTGGGGTGTATAGGGGAATGTTACTCCAAAATAACAGAAGAACATTCTAGGAACATCCTATAAATGTCACAAATGTTGCAATGCATTCCCTGGATGTCATAATGTTGAGTTCCTCTTAAGTCCTCAGAACATTCCTAAAACATGATTGTCAAACTTTCCCTTCACATTCCATGAACATGACAGGAACATAAGTAGGATAATCTAGGAATGTTAGTCGAAATGTTCCCTTTTAGTTTCTCAAACGCTTAGACTTAACGTTCCCTTAATGTGAGACCGCAGTACATTGCTAACTTTCCCCATACATTCTTGCCATGTCATTACAAAACTTTATTTTGGGAACATTCTGGGGTATATATATATATATAGGGGAATGTTACTCCTAGATAACAAAAGAACATTCCAGGAACATCCCATAACTGTCACAAACGTTGCAATGCATTCCCTGGATGTCATAATGTGCTCCTCTCAAGTCCACAGAACATTCCTAAAACTTTATTGTCGAACTTCCCCTTCACATTACAGGAACATTATATGCAACATTAAGGGAATATTCTCGGAATGTTAGTCGTAATGTTCGCTTTGGGTTTCTCTAACGCTTGGATTTAACATCCCCTTACTGTGAGACCGGAGTACATTGCTAACATTCCCCATACATTCTTGCCACATCATTACAAAACATTATTTTGGGAACATTCTGGGGTATATATATATATATATATATAGGGGAATGTTACTCCTAGATAACAAAAGAACATTCCAGGAACATCCCATAACTGTCACAAACGTTGCAATGCATTCCCTGGATGTCATAATGTTGTGCTCCTCTGAAGTCCACAGAACATTCCTAAAACTTTATTGTCGAACTTCCCCTTCACATTACAGGAACATTATATGCAACATTAAGGGAATATTCTCTGAATGTTAGTCAAAATGTTCGCTTTGGGTTTCTCTAACGCTTGGATTTAACATCCCCTTACTGTGAGACCGGAGTACATTGCTAACATTCCCCATACATTCTTGCCACGTCATTATAAAACATTATTTTGGGAACATTCTGGGGTATATATATATATATATATATATAAATATAGGGGAATGTTACTCCTAGATAACAAAAGAACATTCCAGGAACATCCCATAAATGTCACAAATCTTGCTATGCATTCCCTGGATGTCATAATGTTGAGTTCCCTTCAAGTCCTCAGAACATTCCTAAAACTTGATTGTGGAACTTCCCCTTCACATTCCACGAACATTACAGGAACATTCTATGTAACATAAATGTAATATTCTAGGAATGTTAGTTGAAACGTTCCCTTTGGGTTTCTCTAACGCTTGGATTTAACTTTCCCTTACTGTGAGACCGGAGTACATTGCTAACATTCTCCATACATTCTTGCCACGTCATTACAAACGTCATTTTTGGAACATTCTGGGGTGTATAGGGGAATGTTACTCCAAAATAACAGAAGAACATTCTAGGAACATCCTATAAATGTCACAAATGTTGCAATGCATTCCCTGGATGTCATAATGTTGAGTTCCTCTTAAGTCCTCAGAACATTCCTAAAACATGATTGTCAAACTTCCCCTTCACATTCCATGAACATGACAGGAACATAAGTAGGATAATCTAGGAATGTTAGTCGAAATGTTCCCTTTTGGTTTCTCAAACGCTTAGACTTAACGTTCCCTTAATGTGAGACCGCAGTACATTGCTAACTTTCCCCATACATTCTTGCCATGTCATTACAAAACTTTATTTTGGGAACATTCTGGGGTATATATATATATATAGGGGAATGTTACTCCTAGATAACAAAAGAACATTCCAGGAACATCCCATAACTGTCACAAACGTTGCAATGCATTCCCTGGATGTCATAATGTGCCCCTCTCAAGTCCACAGAACATTCCTAAAACTTTATTGTCGAACTTCCCCTTCATATTACAGGAACATTATATGCAACATTAAGGGAATATTCTCGGAATGTTAGTCGTAATGTTCGCTTTGGGTTTCTCTAACGCTTGGATTTAACATCCCCTTACTGTGAGACCGGAGTACATTGCTAACATTCCCCATACATTCTTGCCACATCATTACAAAACATTATTTTGGGAACATTCTGGGGTATATATATATATATATATATATATATATATAGGGGAATGTTACTCCTAGATAACAAAAGAACATTCCAGGAACATCCCATAACTGTCACAAACGTTGCAATGCATTCCCTGGATGTCATAATGTTGTGCTCCTCTGAAGTCCACAGAACATTCCTAAAACTTTATTGTCGAACTTCCCCTTCACATTACAGGAACATTATATGCAACATTAAGGGAATATTCTCTGAATGTTAGTCGAAATGTTCGCTTTGGGTTTCTCTAACGCTTGGATTTAACATCCCCTTACTGTGAGACCGGAGTACATTGCTAACATTCCCCATACATTCTTGCCACGTCATTATAAAACATTATTTTGGGAACATTCTGTGGTATATATATATATATATATATATATATATATAGGGGAATGTTACTCCTAGATAACAAAAGAACATTCCAGGAACATCCCATAAATGTCACAAATCTTGCTATGCGTTCCCTGGATGTCATAATGTTGTGTTCCTCAAGTCCTCAGAACATTCCTTCAACTTGTTTGTGGAACTTCCCCTTCACATTAGAGGAACACTCTATGTAACATTAGGGGAATATTCTAGGAATGTTAGTAGAAATGTTGCCTTTGGGTTTCTCTAACACTTGGATTTAACTTTCCCTTACTGTGAGACCAGAGGACATTGCTAACATTCCCCATACATTATTGCCACATCATTACAAAATGTTATTTTGGAAACATTCTGGGTGTATAGGGGAATGTTACTCCAAGATAACAGAAGAACATTCTAAGAACATCCTATAAATGTCACAAATGTTGCAATGCGTTCCCTGGATGTCATAATGTTGAGTTCCTCTCAAGTCCTCAGAACATTCCTAAAACTTAATTGTGGAACTATTATTATATCTCAGGCCTGTTCTTCAGCTGCCGAGTAGATGGTGATACGTATGTAGTCCCATTTAAATATATTTTTGCAGCATTTTGGCTTTATTAGACAGTAATCAATGAGAGACTAGAAAATCGGAGGGAGAGAGAGAGTGACCTTTGAGGTTTATCTTGAGTCGGATTTGAACCCACTTGAGCCTACTTGAGCACCTTGTCTCTCATTGAGCAATTTTCAGGCTAAAAGCCATAAAATAAATGTCTATTGCAGTCAGTGAAAAGACCTCTCTAAATGGTTCCAAAGTGAATTTTTTTCTACATCTATTTGTAGATCTCTTTCAAGAGTTCTTGTTTAGATCAGCCAAATTTTTTCATGTAAAAAAACACCACATCAAGCCAGAATCGAACTCACAATCCTCAAATCTGAAGACAAGTACTTTCCCACTGAGCCATTGAGGCCACATTGTCACATGGGTGTTGTAGTGTTTAATGAATGATATCACAAATGAGCATGGACAGGCAAGTTGTTGACTCTCACGTACAAGTCCACACACATGCGCATAGCAGAAATTCATGCAACATTATTTTTGGGTAAAAGCTCTGTCTGCATAGGATAGAAATTTGTGTCATGTTGTTTGCCCAAGCTTCTTGTGGCAACAAATTGGCTAAATGTTTTGACATTTTAAGTGATACACTTCATGCGGTGAAATTGCATCTACGTGTAGGCCGGATTTCGCTTGCCAAAGCAATGACATTTTGAGAAATGCATCCACATTAATCCATATTGTTTGTCTTTGAATTTATAACTGAATCACATATGAAAATTATGACATAAAATGTGCACATTTATATTGTAGATTTTAGCCAGTCTAAAAAGGGCCAAATGAGAGCTTGGATGGTATTCCATATTTCACCAACATTTTAACGTTTATATCTGGGTTTGTGCTCAGTGGGTATATACAGATGACACCACCATTGTAGGACTGATATCAAAAGACAACGAGGCAGCCTACCAGCAAGAGGTGGAGAGGACAGTCGCATGGCACAAGGAAAATGAACTGGTCTTGAATGCCAAAAAGACAAACAAGATCATCATCAATTTCAGAACAAAAAAGTCAACAAATGTGCCTATTCTCATCGACAATGAACCAATCCCCATGAATGACTCCAAGTTATTTGGAACACACATCGGTAGCAACTTAAACTCCAACCACCTAATAAAGAAAGCCCAAGAAAGACTCTACTTCCTCCGCCAACTGAAAAAACTTAAGAGTTAAGAAAGGTCTTCTTAACAGCCTCTTCTGCTTCTGCTGCAATCTCTTTTCTAAGAAGAAAATTAATTTAGCAAACTCAGGACTAAAAGACTGGAAACATGTGGTAGGAGGCAAGATGATGGCCTCCTACCACACTCTGCTGGCAGCCTTCATAGCTGCAACCACATCAGCTAAAACTTTTCCCAGTCTAAAATTGATGCATGTGTATCTAATCCACATAAACTCTTCCACCTTGTCCTCCCTGCTCATCCCCCCTCCACCCCCTTCACCCTCCTCCCTCTCTGCAGATGACTTCCTGACCCACTTTGAAGGGAAGGTGGCCACGATCTGGAACTCCTTCACGCATCCGGTGACACCCCACATCCCCCATACTGAACCCATCGCTACACTGTTGTCCTTCAAGATTCTTGAGGACTCAGATATGCTCCAGCTGGTGACGCGCCATTGCGCAACCACCTGTCCACTAGACCCCATACCTTCAGCAGTCCTCCAGTCTATATCCGCTGAGCTCCCTCTATATCTGTCCTCCATTATCAACACCTCCCTAATCTGTGGCCATGTTCCTGCTGCCTTTAAAACTGCCCGTGTAACCCCACTCCTTAAAAAACCTAACTTGGATCCCTCTGATGTCAGGAACTACCGTCCTGTATCTCTCTTGCCCTTCCTGTCCAAAACAATTGAACGTGCTGTCCTTAACCAACTGTCTGTTTTTCTCCACCAGAACAACCTGCTTGACTCGCATCAGTCCGGCTTCAGAACCGGCCATTCCACTGAAACTCCTCTCCTGGCCGTGACGGAGGCACTCGCCACTACGAGAGCCTCCTCCCTCTCCTCTGTTCTGATTCTCCTTGACCTGTCTGCGGCATTGGACACGGTCAACCACAAACTCCTGATCTCCACACTCGCTGAGATGGGCATTTCTGGGACTGCCCTCTCTTAGTTTGTATCGTATCTCACTGATAGATCCTACCAAGTCTCCTGGAAGGGTTCCGTTTCTGCACCCCATCCCCTGTCTACAGGAGTCCCGCAGGGATCTGTACTGGGTCCTCTGCTGTTCTCTATGAATACTAAGTCTCTTGGTTCAGTAATTAATTCACATGGCTTCTCATACCATAGCTATGCTGATGATACCCAACTCTTCCTCTCTTTCCCTCCCTCTACCCCACAGGTTAAGGAGAGGATATCTGCTTGTCTGACTGACATCTCTGAGTGGATGGCTACCCATCACCTGAAGCTCAACCTTGACAAGACAGAGCTCCTCTTCATGCCATACAAGACCTCCCCACTACATGACCTCTCCATCACCATTGACGGGACCGTGGTGGCTGCCTCCCGCTCTGCAAGGAACCTGGGGCTGGAACCTGGTCCTGGACGACCGGCTGGACTTCAAAGAGCACATCAGGGCGACGGCACGGTCCTGCAGGTTCCTCCTGTACAACATCAGGAGGATTCGACCGTACCTGACTACCTACTCCACCCAGCTTCTTGTCCAGACCATGGTCACCTCACGCCTGGACTACTGCAACTCCCTGCTTGCAAGCCTACTGGCCTGCGCCATTATGCCTCTTCAACTGATCCAGAATGCAGCTGCCCGGCTTGTGTTCAACCTCCCGAAATTTTCCCATGTAACCCCCCTGCTGAGGTCACTCCACTGGCTGCCAGTTGCAGCCAGGATCAGGTTCAAAGTTCTGACCCTGGCCTACACTGCAGCCAATAGGACAGGCCCCACCTACCTGCAGGACTTAATCCAGAACTATGTTCCTGCTCGTCCACTTCGCTCTTCTACAGCAGGGCGACTCGCACTTCCCCCCCTCTGTGTCAACGGCTCTCGCTCATCCCGACTGCGGAGCTTTTCCACCTTAGCTCCTCAGTGGTGGAATGAACTTCCCATTCCCCTACGTTCTACTCGAACCCTGCCTGCGTGGTGGAGTCTGAAGAGACACACCTCTTCAGACTCCACCTTGACGGATATTCTAACCTAGGACCTCATGGTACTAGTTCCCTGTGTTTTCCTGTCTGTTTGTTATAGTTTATAATAGTATTTAGAATAGAAGTGTAGTATAGCTGATTTACCCACAGCTTACTGTGAACTACAGTCAACGTTCATTACTAGGGATAGCTGCTACATTATGGGAAGGATGTGCTTTGTCTTGTCTGTTCTGTAGTGACCTTGATGATGTCTCTGTATGCACTTATTGTACGTCGCTTTGGATAAAAGCTTCTGCTAAATGAATGTAATGTAACATGCAAGTTCTTTGCTGACTTCACACAACAGCAGTCCAGAACACCACAACTGCATGAAAACATGGAAAGAACTGCCAATGAGGATCAAAAAAGGGGAAACAATTGATAAGCATGAGATGGCACTTATGGAGGCTGAGAGGATAAGATTGTCATGGTTTTTAACCCTGTTTCCCTATGCGGTCGTTTTCCTTAGTGGCCACGCGAGGGCGCTGCCCTTTTGGTAGATGCTTGCTCCGCCCTGCTGAGATTGCGGAGCTTCTGTTAGCGTCCCCACCTGTGCGTGGTCACTGAGAGCTATTTAAGCCTCCAGTTTCCTTCGTTCGGTGCTTCGAGATTGATTGTTGTTTGTTTATTATTTTGTACTGTGGTGTATTGTTGGCTGTGAGTGATTCGTACCATTTGGGCTACTTGCCTATTTTTGCGTCTCATTGCTGAGGCAGGGCTTATTTCTTGCTGGCTCTTTAGTTACTTATCCCGTAGAAGTATGGGACCGCGGATCTCTGCTCTATTTCGTCTTTGTGTGCTTTTCTCCGTGTATGGAGATTTGGGCGATTCTGTTCGGAACTGTAGTTCTGTTCGCCCTTCGGTACATGTCTTCCCACAGGGAGATCGGGCGTTTCGCTTCTACTTTGTTACTTAGCTCTTAGAAGTATAGAGTAGCAGTTATTTGTTCCATTTTCGCCTTGGATTGGTTTTCTTACTGAGAGACCTGGCGTTTTGCTTCTACTCATTTCCGTGTTACTGTGAGCCAGTTAGTAGCTTTGGTACGTTTGTTCCCTGTTTTGTCTCCTTCTCGTGGACTACATTCCCCTTTGTTGTGAGTCAGGGTTTTATATTATATTGAGAGGCAGTGCTTGCTATTTTCGATTAAGTTTGCGTTGGTCTGTTGTTGCAGCTGTCCTGTTCGCCTTTTTTACCTGCGGGACGATTTTGTTCGGGACTATTGTTGTTCGTTCTCCGGGTATGTTACTCCTCGTATGGAGCTTGGGCGATGTTGTGGACATGTTTGTGTGTGACTGCGTGTTTCCGAAAATAGCCTCGGAACGTTAGCTCTCTGTTTCTTCGCCTCGTTACATATTCTTTTACTGAGAGGCTAGGGCGTGTGTTTTCAATTAAGCTTGCGTTAGTCAATTTGGATAGTAAAGTTATGGGACGACGGTGCTCCGTCGGCTCGCCTGTAAAATGTTTCTCCCCCCTGGGAGATCGGGCGTTTACCCCTTTGTTTTCTGCATTTGACTGCGAGCCTATTAAACTAGCCATGGAACGTTAAATCTCTGTTCCTGTTCGCCTCGTTATATTCCTCAGCATGGCGAGGCAGGGCGTTTATTTTCTGATAACTCGTTTTGGTCTTTTAGCCGGTAACTGTCCGGTGCAGCCTGTCCTGTTCGTTCCTTTTGGTACCTGTCTCCGTACATGGAGTTTGACGATTTTGTTTGGAACTATGGTTCTGTTTCATCTTTCGGTGCATGTCTTCCTTTGGGGAAGATTGGGCGATGTTGTGGACATGTTTGTGTTTGACTGCGAGTCTGAGAATAGCCTTGGAACGTTATATCTCCGTTCCTTTTCGCCTCCTCGTTTACTAATTCGCATTCGTTTTCAGGGTTTGTTTGTTGTGTGTTTTATGTGTACCTATTGTTGTGTTTTGTTTGTGCCATTATGCTACTCGCCTGTTCTTATGCGTCTTGTTTCCGAGACAGGGCATTTATTTCCGGCTCGTTTATTAGTTACTTAGCTCGTAGAAGTATGGGGTAGTAGTTCTTTGTTCCCTTTCGCCTTGTTTGGGTCTCTTGTTGTGAAACCAGGCGTTTGTGCTTCTACTCATTGGTTTGTAACAGTGAGCCGGTCTGTAGCTGTGGTGTGTGTGTTCCTTGTCTTGTCTCCTCCCTTAACTGCGGGGTTTCCCGCCATAGTGGCCCTAGGGCTTAAAGAATCCCCTTGCTGCGTTTGGCTCCTCCTACCTCACACGTCACGCCCCATTACAAAGATGGAGAGAGGTGTTGACACGTCTGACTGCTATTGTGCAGTCTCTGGCAATTAGAAATCTGACACTAAGGGGACACACAGAAACACTGTACTCTCCATCAAATGGAAATTTCCTCAAAGAGGTTGAACTGATGGCACAATTTGATCCAGTCATGAAAGAGCACCTTAACCATGTCCAAAAACGGACCTTGAGTCACCCCAGCTACCTTGGCCACTAAATACAGAATTAACTCATTGATTTGTTGAGCAGCAAGGCCATTTCAATAAGAGTGAGTGACATCAAGCTGGCAAAATTCTTCTCTACCATTCTAGTTTGCACTCCAGATATCAGCCACACTGAACAGTTGTCAGTTGTGATGAGAATTGTGTCACTGAAGGAGGAGCCCCACATAAAGGAACATTTTATGGGTTTTTGGAGTCAGAGGAGTCCACGGGCTAACATTTGGCATCCCTGATTCTCAAAAGATTAGAGGAGCTAAAAATTCCTTTTGAGGACTGCAGAGGACAGTCTTATGATAATGGGGCCAATATGAGAGGCAAAAACAAAGGTGTCCAAGCCAGACTCATGGAAATGAATCCAAGAGCTCTATTTGTGCCATGTGGAGCTCACACATTGAACCTGGTTGTGGCTGATGCTGCTAAAAGTTCTGTCAATGCCACAGGTTACTTTGGCATCTTACACAAACTGTACACCTTGTTCTCAGGCCCCACACAGCAATTGGCCATCCTGAAAAAACATGTGGATATCACTTTAAAGATGTGGACTGAGACAAGGTGGGAGAGTAAAGTTAAGAGTGTCGAGCCACTATCAGGCAGCAGTGGTGTGAGAGGCACTGATTGAGGTGAGGGATCAAACCAAAGACCCTGTGATAAAGATTGAGGCCCAGTCCTTGTCAGAGGTGGGATCATACCGCTTCAGCATCTGTACAGTGGTGTGGTATGACATCCTGAGCCAGATCCAACATGTGAGCAAGCTGATGCAGTCTCCCAGTATGCATGTGGATGTTGCAGTCAGTCTTCTCAGAAAGACAGAGAGAGGTCTCAGCAACTACAAGGAAACATGCTTTATGACTGCAGAAACGTCAGCCAAGGATATTTGCGAGGGTATGAATGTAGAGGCTGTTCTACAACAAAAAAGGCTGAGGTCCACAAAGCGGCACTTTTCATACAAATCATTTGATGAGCCTTTGAGTGATGCCCTGAAGAAGCTGGAGGTGACATTTTTCTTTTTTTTGTTGTTGATGCTGCAACCTCAGCCCTTCAGGAAAGATTTTCCACATTGGAAAATGTGGGAGAAAACTTTGGAGTGCTGTCAGCAGAACAATGTGAGGCCCTTAGTATGACACTGCACTATAAAGAACACTCAGACGTGGATGGCAGAGAGCTTGCACAGGAACTGAAGAACTTGCCTGACTTGCCATCGAAGACCATGACCCTGCTTGACCTGCCGATATTTATACACGAAAGGGAGCTCTCAGAAATTTATCCAAATTTGTGGACTGCTCTCAGAAGTTGTCTTACACTTCCTTACACTGCCCATCAAGGCGGGGCCTCGAAGAAAGGGGTGTTACAGGGGACTGTTCAAACCACTGAACATATGGCCCGAGATCCACTTTTGAGTCCGCTATTCATGTTCAGATTAGTAATTAACTATGATCATTGGTTGCTCAGTCCATAGATATAAAAACATAAATACCGCTCACTTATGTGCGGCCGCCATATTAGGCGGTCAAGATAAGCGTATTTTGTTAGTGTATTGACAGAGGCAGACTTCCCCCTGATAAAATATGCTATAATTCATTTAATTCTTAACTAATTTTTGTGTTATAAACGTGAGAAATATCTGCATAACACAGGATACCTTATTTACAAATTTCCCAGAACAGGTAGCCTATTTGTAAAACTCCCTTTTAACTATTATAACCTACAGGAGTTTCCAAAATGTCGGTTGTTGTAAAATAATTTACAATTTGCATGGTCACGCAAATACCCTGCCAAAACTCCAAACTGAAAATGGAAAACGTCAAAGCTGCCCATCAAGGCGGGGCCTCGAAGAAAGGGGTGTTACAGGGGACTGTTCAAACCACTGAACATATGGCCCGAGATCCACTTTTGAGTCCGCTATTCATGTTCAGATTAGTAATTTTCCAACATATGTGAATACACCTATAGTTATGGTTGGACAAAATTCAGGTGGACAGTGTAAATGTGGGGTGGTTCCAACAGTAATATTGTAAAATAGTTGATAATGCAGTAATGTACATTACCTCTTTCTGTATGTACTCCAGAGTCTTCTCAAAATGGTTCAGACGGGAGTTATTACTTCTGAATGATGTGATGATTTCGAGCACGTGCTCTCCTAATTTGTCCTCAAACTAAAATAAGACAAAGACAGTTTTGATGGTATCACATCAATGCATTTATAAATCTTGTTTCTGCCAAGCCTCTCCTAACTGAAATTCACATTTACACATTTTACACATTTATTGTAAGGGCTCGGGTTCTGAGGACCAGACGTGACTGAGAGGGGATCACAAAGTAACCCACGATTGTGAGATTACCACTAGATAAGGAGAGGGAAGTCCTCGAAAGGAACAGAAAAAATAAGACAACGGGAAAAAACTCCTGGCGTATAGCCAAACAAATAGCAACCCACAAAGGAGGGCAATAGGCTTGAAGACTCTAGTAGAGAAATAAAAAAGAAAAGATATGCCTCTAGCTCAACAAACTAGGTTTACTACCTCAGGGAGGCAGGGAGGAAAAACCAAAGCGAGGAGTGAAAAGTGAAAAAGAGAAAACAAAATCCTACAGAGGAATCTCTAATAGGAACTAAAGGCAAGTCCCATGTTACTTTATAGCAGAGCTTTAAAGCAAAGTGGTCACCTTAACCTATACCTGATACTGGGCTTAACGTGACAATGAAAGACAAAGAAGCACAGAGACTGGAAGGTGCAGCGCTTATATAGCCAGCAGAACACCTGAATCAGGTGAGATCAATCAGTGCCGAGTGGCGGAAAAACACGTCCCGGAGTTGCGAGAGAACCCTCCGCAAAGAAGGAACGGCAACCTGCAAAACCGTGACAGGACCCCCCCCCCCCCCTCTAAGGGACGACCCCAGACAATCCCTCAGAACCATCTCTGCAGAAGGCCCTAATCAGTTCTGGGTCCAAAATGTTCCTAGAAGGGACCTAGCAGCATTCCTCAGGGCCATAGCCCTCCCAATCAACAAAGAACTGAGCCCCTCTGCCCACACGTCTCTCGGCCAAAATGCGCCAAACAGTATATATCGGACCTCCTCCCACGAACCGGGCACATGGAGCGCAGAAGCTGTAAACGCACCATGACTGGGTTAACCTTCCGGGTGATTTTAAAAAGACCCACAAAGCGTGGAGAGAGTTTACGAGACTCCACGTGCAACGGAAGGTCCCGCGTGAAGAGCCAAACCTGTTCTCCAACCCGGTAGGAAGGGGCCGGGCGACGGCGCCTGTCAACTAAAGCCTTTTGTTTCGCCAAGGCACACAGAAAGGACGCGCGAACACGCCTCCACACTGATCGGCACCTCTGAACAAAAAAACCTGCAGATGGCACCTCCACGTTCCTCTCCAACTAGGGAAACAGAGGGGGTTGATACCCCAACTGAGCCTCGAATGGGGAGAGGCCTGTGGATGCATTGCGCAATGTGTTATGAGCATATTCCGCCTAAGTGAGGTGGCGACTCCAAGACGTAGGTTTAGAGGCAGCCAGGCCCTGGAGAATGCTCTCTAGCGTTTGGTTGGTACATTCAGTCTTTCCGTTGGTCTCTGGGTGAAATCCAGATGACAGACTAATGGATGCCCCTAACTGAGCACAAAACGAACGCCAAAACATGCGGTGAACTGGAGGTTGCGATCTGAAACCACGTCCTGGGGAAGTCCATGCACTCTAAAAACGTGGTCTACAACCAGACGTGCGGTTTCCGGAGCTGATGGCAGTTGAGGTAGTGCGATAAAATGCGCCACCTTGGAAAACCTATCCACGACCACCAGGATAGCAGTGTTGCAGTCAGAGGTAGGCAAGCCAGCAACAAAGTCCAAAGCGACGTGACTCCAAGGACGCTTAGAGATTTTGGGTAGCCGGTACAATGGGTTCAGGAGAAGGGTCCCTGTCTGATAGGTCATAAATGCGGGAAAGCGCATCCGGCTTGACGTTCTTCGACCCGGGGTGGTATGTCAATAAAAAATTGAACCGGGTGAAGAACAACACCCAACGGGCTTGACGAGAATTGCATCTTTTAGCCTGCTGGACGTTAAGTTTTTATGATCCGTCCACACAGTAAAGGGATGCTCAGCCCCCTCCAGCCAATGACGCCACTCCTCTAAAGCCCATTGCGCCACCAACAGCTTCTGGTCTCCTACGTCATAATTTCTCTCGACAGATATCAGACCACGAGAGAAATGAGCGCACGGATGCATCTTCTGGTCCAGTGGCGAATGTTGGGACAAAATAGCCCCTACCCCTAACTCAGAGGCATCCACCTCTATGACGGCAGTGTAGTATAATGGTTAAGGAACAGGACTTGTAACCGAAAGGTTGCAGGTTCGATTCCCAGGTAGGACACTGCCGTTGTACCCTTGAGCAAGGTACTTAACCTGAATTGCTTCAGTATATATCCAGCTGTATAAATGGATAAATGTAATAAGAAGTTGTGTAAGTCGCTCTGGATAAGAGCGTCTGCTAAATGCTAATGTAAATGTAAAGGGGAGGGAGGGATTGGGAGTAATAAGAATCGATTTGGAGCTAAACCTCTTAGGTTCCACAAAAGCAGCCTCTGCCTAAGGCGTTTTTTTAGCCAAGGCGGTGATAGGGGCGGCTACAGCACTAAAATTACGGATAAACCGCCGATAAAAATTAGCGAACCCTAGAAACCGCTGGACTTGTTTTACTGATTGCGGGGTAGGCCATTTCATAACTGCCAAAACCTTCTCAGGATCCATT
Organism: Synaphobranchus kaupii; assembly: GCA_029718625.1. Taxonomy (NCBI): domain Eukaryota; kingdom Metazoa; phylum Chordata; class Actinopteri; order Anguilliformes; family Synaphobranchidae; genus Synaphobranchus; species Synaphobranchus kaupii. The sequence continues at coordinate 79,944,531 of CM056379.1, forward strand.
TGGACCTCTCCCTTAGTTATAATGAACCCCAGGAAGGAAACGGTGTCAGAGTGGAAAGTACACTTCTCTGCCTTGATAAATAGCTGTGCTTTGAGAAGTGTTTCGAGAACCTGCCTGACATGACTGACGTGAGCTGAAAGATAAGCGGAGAAAATTTAAATGTCGTCTAGATAGACAAACACAAATTTATCCAGCATCTCCTGGAGTACGTCATTCACTAGCACCTGAAAGACAGAGGGGGCGCTAGTGAGCCCGAATGGCATGATTAGATACTCGTAGTGCCCGTTATGTGATCGAGTTTCGTGAATATAGACGCCCCCTGAAGGCGCTCAAACGCAAAATTCATCAGTGGCAGCGGGTAATGGTTCTTTATAGTTATGTCATTCAACCCACGATAATCAATGCATGGCCTCAACCCTCCATCCTTCTTTTTAACAAAAAAGAAGCTAGCACCTACCCGTGAGGTGGAGGGTTTGATGAGCCCATTGGCTAGGGCTTCCTCAATGTACTCCTTCATTGCGAGACTCTCAGGAGCCGATGAGTACAGAGACACCCTGGGAGGTACCGTGCCAGGATGTAAATTTATGCCGCAGTCGTAGGGTCAATGAGGCGGCAAAGTGGTAGCTCGTTGCTTGCTGAGATCAGTGTACTCGGCAGGTATATTAGCTGGCAAGGAAAAATCGAGTGCCCCTACCACTTTCGTGCTCTCCACATCAGGAGGTGAACCAGGCATGGGGTCCCACGCAATCTCAGAATCAGAAGGCTCTTCTAGGGAGACGTCGTCCCAAGGGGAGTTACCGTCGACCAGTGAGTCCCAGGCCAAGCTCTCCACTCCATCCTCGGAGAGAGGGGCAGAGCTATCTTGAACGGGCAGGGAATCAACCTCCTCAAAGTCACTGGCGGAACTATACTCAGAAGCGAAGGGAACCATCAGCCGGCAATGAAACCTGCATTGAGAGCCCCATTGGAGGATGACAGCATTGCCTCTGCCCCAATTAATATGAGGGCTGTGCCGAACCAGCCAAGAATGCCCTAACACGAGGGGATAAGTCGGGGAATCGACCAAAAAGAACTGAATACATTCTGAATGGTCCTAGTGGAAGGTGCACATATTTAAGGAACCCATGGTCTCTGTAGCCCTATAAACTTTGCCCCTACTGGTTGAGACATATCCGTCTCAATTACAGTATTCAGGTTTGTCTGAAATTATAAACTACAGCTTTAAGAAAACCCCGTAAATTTTGATGCAGTATTTTTTAAAAGGGTAGCTGCTTGCGAAAACCTCAGCTTCTCCAGTTACACTGCAGTGTCATAAAATAGGAGGATGTTATCAATAGCCCAAAGCACTTACGACCCTCCTCTCGCCACAGCCACAGACTGTAAAATGCATGAAATGCACTGTTTATACACGCTAAGAAAATCATGTTCACGTATAGAAACAATAATATTTTTTTACAAATTTCCCCTTGCTTACTGTACTATATACGGTACCTGATGCACTTTCAGTTTAGAAGACACCTACTTTTTATCTCCAAAATCTCTCGTATAAATATGTTTAGGAAAAAGTACTTACCAGTATATTCAGCTACAGCTGTTTTCTGATTAACCCTAAAGAGTTTATCTTGTTACATTTCACCAAAGTCCTGTACAGTAAACATTTCCACAGCGACCACCCATTGCACTTAGGGCTGAAATATGTGTAAATACACACACGCTTTTGTACGTTTTTTCTTAAACGTATTTAAATACATTCGGCGACGTATGTTATGGTTATTATATATATTCTGAAATAAATATTATGTTGCAAATTTCTGAATGATACATTTTCTTCTTCAATTAGAACTTTAAACCATGGATGTGCAAGGAATATCTTTTGAGATATTGACATTTAAATAAAGTAGTAGAAACCAGGTGGAAATTGCCTTCCACCACTCCTATAGCGGCACCACTCCTCGCGCAGTTTCAATTGATTGGGCTCGCACAGAGAAGAACCATCCACCTGCATTGAGCAGAAGGGGGGCTGGAGACGTTGTGGGAAGAGAAGAGAGATAGCGAGTCGAGCGGTCTCCTCTCACCTCTCTCTCTCTCTCACACTCCCTGACACGGTTGTCAACACAGATAGCTGTGGTCACCAGGGCATCAAACGTAGCAGGTGGTTCGAGCACTGCCAGGGCGTCTTTAATGGGGTCTGACAGTACGGTAGTCAACAGCATAATCAGGGGACCCTCAGACCACCCTGTCTCTCCTGCCAGTGCTCGAAACGCGATAGAAAAAATTGCTACCGTATTGTTACCATGGCGGAGACGGGTTAGGCACATGGCTGCCTCCTGACCAGAAATATTGTGGTCGAAGACCAACGCCATCTCCTTCATCAGTCTATCCGTGTTGTTCATAATTGGGGCGTCTGAATGAATCAAGGGATCCACCCAAGCGAGGGCAGTCCCGGTGAGAAGGGATAAAATAAACGCTACCCGGGAATCGTGGGAGGCGAATCGCGAAGATTGCGCTTTAAAAGAAATTAAGCACAGGGACAAGAAGCCCCAGCACTTCCCTGACTCCCCGTTATATTGGAGAGGGAGTTTAAGCTTGGGCTCCCTAGCCATGAGTGGGGTGGGCAAAGGAGGAAGACTCTCAGGGACGTGCTTGTGGGATGGATGGTCCAGCTGCGACCGCCAGTAAGCGGAGGCTGTCTGCCAACTCACGCAGACAGTCCTCCTGGCGGTGTAGCTGGTCCACTAATTGGTCCTGCTGAGTGTGCATGGCCTGCTTTTGTACGTGAAGGGCACAAATGCCCTCCTCATTCAAGGCCAGAGCTGCAACACTGTGTAGCCAGCACTTGCTCTAAGACTCGAGTAGGAAAAAAAAATAAACAAACGGAAAAAAACTCACAAAAGAGGGTGATAGACTCGTAGACTCGAGCACAGAAGGAAAAAAGAAAAGATATGCCTCTAGCTCAACAAACTAAGGATGAGCAGAGAAAGAGGTGAGAAGAGAACAGGTAACAAAGGTTTACTACATCAGGGAGGCAGGGAGGAAAAAAACCAAAGTGAGGAGTGAAAAGTGCAAAAGAGAAAACAAAATCCTACGGAGGAATCTCTAATAGCAAAGGCAAGTCCCGCGTTACTTCATAGCAGAGCTTTAAAGAAAAGTGGTCGCCTTAACCTATACCTGATATCGGGCTTAATGTGACAGTGAAAGACACAAAAGACAGTGAAAGAAACAAAGACCGGAAGACGCAGCGCTTATATAGCCGGCTGAACGGCGGAAAAACACAGCAAGGACGCCGTCCCAGAGCTGCGAGAGAACCCTCCGGAGAGAAGGAATGGCAACCTGCAAAACCGTGACATTTATATGTACGTCCTGAAATAAAGTATTGAAATTAAACTATTTACTATTATATAATACGTACAGTATATATACTGTAGATATAAACCCAATTCCAAAAAAGTTGCAACTGCAAATGAAAGCAGAAAGTAGTGATTTGTAAATTCTCTTTTACATATATTTAATTGAAAACAGTCCAAATAAAAGATATTTAATGTTTTACCTTATCAACTTTATTGATTTTTGTAAATATACGCTAATTCCGAATTTGATGCATGCAACACGTTCCAAAAAAGTTGGGACAGGGGCAAAAAAAAAAAAAAGACTGAGAAGGTTGTGGAATATTCAAAAAACACCTGTTTGTAACATTCCACAGGTGAATAGGTGATGCTATCATTACTGGGTATAAAAGGAGCATCCACAAAGACTCAGGCGTTTACGAGCAAGGATGGGTCGAGGTTCACCACTTTGCGAAAAACTGTGTGAGCGAATAGTCCAACAGTTTAAGAACAAAGTTTCTCAACGCACGATTGCAAGGAATTTAGGGATTTCACCATCTACAGTCCATAATATTATTAAAAGATTCAGAGAATCTGGAGAAATCTCCATGCGTAAAGGGAAAATCAATATTGAATACCTCAATTCAATTCAATTCAATTCAATTTTATTTGTATAGCGCTTTTTACAGAGAACTGTCACAAAGACGCTGCACAGGGAAACAGAAGGAAAATTGAGCAAAAAACCAGGCCATAGCCCCCAACCAGCAAAATGAGGTAAAAAAAACTCCCCGGTAGGGGAGAAAAAAAAAAAAAAAAAAAAAAACACTGAGCAGTGGCGAGAAAAAAACTCCCCAGTGGGAAGAAATCTCGGAAGGAACCTGGCTAGAGAGGGGGTGCCCATCCTTCGCTGGCCGGCCCGGTTTAGACTAAAGGTGGACTACCTTTAGTAACTGTGACCTTCGATCCCTCAGACGGCACTGCATTAAAAAACCGACGTGCTTCTGTAATGAATACAACCACATGGGCTGGGGAATACTTCGGAAAACCGTTGTCAGTGAACTGTTCGTCGCTGCATCTACAAATGAAAGTTAAGACTCTACTACGCAAAGCATAATATATCATATATCAACAACATCCAGAAACGCAGCTGACTTCTCTTAGCTCGAGCTCATCTGAGATGGACTGACACAGTGGAAACGTGTGCTGTGGTCTGATGACTCCACCTTTCATAATGTTTTTGGAAATAATGGACGTTGTGTTCTCCGGGCCAAAGAGGAAAAGGACCATAGGAGTGTTACCAACGGAAGGTTGAAAAGCCAGTGTCTGTCATGGTATGGGGGTGTGTTAGTGCCCATGGCATGGGTAACTTTCACATCTGTGAAGGCACCATTAACGCTGAAGGGTACATATGCATTTTGGAGCAACATCTGCTGCCATCTAGACACTGTCTTTTTCAGGACCGTCCCTGCTTATTTCTGCAAGACAATGCCAAGCCACATTCTGCACGTGTTACAACAGCGTGGCTTCGTAGTCAGAAGGTGCGGGTGTTCGACTGGCCTGCCTGCAGTCCAGACCTGTCTCCCATTGAAAATGTGTGGTGCATTATGAAGCGCAAAATACGACAACAGAGCCCCTGTTGAGCAGCTGAAGTCTTATATCAAGCAAGAATGGGAAAGAATTCCGCTTTCAAAACTACAACAATTAGTGTCCTCATTCCTCAGAGTGTTGTTAAAAGGAAAGGTGATGTAACACAGTGGTAAACATGCCCCTGTCCCAACTTGTTTGGGGTGTGTTGCAGGCATCAAATTTAGAATGAGTGTATATTTACAAAAAACTATAAAGTTGATGAGTTAAAACATTAAATATCTTGTCTTTGTACGGTTTTCAATTGACTACAGGTCAAAAACAATTTGCAAATCCTTGCTTTCTGTTTTTATTTACATTTTATACACTGTCCCAACTTTCTTGAAATTGAGGTTTGTATAAACAACAACATATCCGACACTGCTCTCATTCTAAATGTGACTATTCCCTACTGCTTCAAGCTAAAATTTCGAAATACTGTCACATGTCCACAGGACTGAATTTAACACAGGTGTGTCCTTTTGTAAACATCACTGTCAATCATCATATGTGCTTAATTAGTGCCAATTACTTTTTCAATGTAGATGATTGGGCCAATTCAATCGGGATAATTGTTTGACACTTGGCTTGACAAAAAGTGCTATCGGCCTCTTGCTGGGTACTGTGAGAAGAAAGTCGAGATAAACCGGTGGCCCTAGTCATAACAGGATGAGCCACCCAGCAGCCCTCATTCATGAGTCAATCTTAACTTCACACTGTGGCATTCACATTGATACAAAGTGTGTTGAAACAAGAAAAATAAAGTCTTACCGCAGCCTTTTGTGTGAAGAACAGAACTCCTCCGACAGTCTGAATTGCCAGCAGGATTGTGAGCAGGAAGAAATACTGCAGGGAGACATGTATTTAAGTCCAATATGTGCTCTAGCATAACATTAAATGAGGAATTTCAGGCCATTGTTCTCTTACAGAGGTCAGTAGAAAATCAAAGAAACCACCGAAACTGTTTTGAATCTCGACTGTCTCCCTTATTTTATTTTTCTAGTGCTTATTAAATCTTATATGAAATCTCAATTTCATATAAGATGAAAATCACTTTAAATCTTTTTCAAACACTGGGCAGACATCACAACATCAACAAAGATGATGATTTTGTGACAACTAAGATACTTTTTTGTCATCATCTACATCCAACAAATGGGTCTGTTAAGAATACTGAATTTGCCTAGCACTGACAACTTTTCAATGACTTCTCAATGACTTTAAACCAAATTTTCATGACAAAACATTCTGTGATGTCACTGTGTATACATGAAAAAGGATAAAATCTGGTATTGAAATTAACCATGAGCATTCCAAAGCACACAATATACCTTGAATAACATGAATGACAGACAATATAGTTTGATCAAAAGAATAAACATCACAGTTTATTACATCTAGTGCACACATTGCTTTCCCTTTTGTAGTGCAAATTTGAACAAATATTGGCTAACAATCTTGCGTCGGAATTTTGTGGTTTTCGTAGTTTTCATTTGTAATTTCAGAGAAATATGAATACTATAATTGGGACGTCAAGACTCACCACTAGGGGGCCACCATAGATAGTTAATTGCTAATGAGTGATGCTGTTCAGCTGCTTGCTTCCCGTTAGGCCTACATCACGTACATGAGGAAGGTGCTCCATTCGTTTTGGAATAAGTTAATTTTCCTTTATATCAGAAACAGCCATACGTTTCTGTTTTGTTTGAACATATTTAATGTCGATAAAAATATTTTAAAACGGCTGTTATCTACATCAATGGGAAACACAATGTCAGACTGTGAGTGATGACGATTGTTTAGAATAAAGTCCAGACATTTGCCAGCTAAGTTCTAGCAATCACTTTTATAGCCAATATCAGCTGAATATTGGCTGACATAACTGACGTTAGTTGATCCCTCGGTATAACTGTCTGAATGTTCGCATTGCAAAGATGGAGATAACTGTTATATACCGATTTCTAAATCATAACTCACCTTAGGTGGAAATGTTGCTTAGTGGCCTGGCGCCAAAAAGCCAAATAAGCTACTTATTCAGGTTATCACTACCCTACATAAAATCGCCAGTGTTGGTGCCTGTCTGACAAGGTAATGTTATTTACTCGTCCTCCACTTGGAAAGGCACGGCATGCTTTACAGATTGGGACGTTTATCGAAATTCAAAATTCTATTTGGCTATTTTTGATAGGCTAGCTGTTTTCGTGGAGTTTTCTGGTACGTGTTTTCTCTTTATCATTCTTCTCATTCAGAATTGGAGGCGGAGCACTACTCTTAGATTTATTACGTCGTACCACAAAGCAGTAATAATGAGAACGTTCACTGTCAGGCCAGGGCAGGAGAGAAGCAGGAACAAGCAATAGAGTACTCAAGTGAGTAACGTCAGACGTGGGCGGAGTCTGGTTTCAGAAGTAAATTCCCTATGACAGATAGAACGGGCTTCGGAGACTATTGACTATTTCTTGAAATCTGATTTATAGAATGAGCCGAAATGTTCCAGGATTAGCCCGTGTGGTATTTTTTAAAGTAATGGATTCATGATTGTAGTTTGACTTGTAGTCCACTTTAACGGACTACATATCCAGTACTGCAATGCACGGGTGGTTCTCGACCAATAAGATATCATCACCTCGTCTGTCTGGACATTTTTGGCAGATGGGAGTACTGCCGCTGAAGACGAGCTAACGTTACCTTGCAAAGTTGAGAAGCCCGCCCTCACTAGCCTTTAGTCCCTTCAAACTAGCTAGCTAACGTTGCCACAAACTGCGTCTGCTCCGAGGAGCCGTTGTCGAGAGCAGGGTCAACCGGATATGGTCTTCATGGTCCAGGCACAGTATGATTGACAGTTTGGGGTGGAGAAGCCCATGACCAGACTATGAATGCACCATTTTGCAAAATGAACTCGCGGTAAACTTCGTTAAGTTTGTAGGGACAACAGACTACGTTTCCATTCATTCCACAGGCAACACAAGTGAAGCAACACGGTCCCAGCGTGACAGCCGTAGTTAGTGTTCCAATCATGTCGCTTGGAAACACGAGACACTAAGGTTCATTAAACCATAAAACAGAGAAGACTGAAAAATTCCAGTCTCTCTCCCCCACTTCTACTCCATTTTTGCATAGTGCTGCACACAGCTGCACAAGAGGCAGCACTCCATTTTCTCTTCCCCCTCTTTCTAGCTACACAGCTACAAAGGTGGATCTCTATTCTCTTTCTCCATTGCACCATCAGAAAGGCCACGGAGAGACGCAAGGAACGGGTTAGCTTGTCTCGCGGTATCTAACCATACCACGTGAACTGAGCTAACTCCTCCGGCCGATTGTTAGCTTCTGAACCACGGACAATGACGCAAACTATGCAATAACTAGGACCAGGCCAAAGGAGACACCCTGGCCATCCACCTCACGGACAAGCCAGCTGTAATGAACTTACCGCGGACTTCAGTAAGACTGATCAAATATCCCAGGCATAGTTTAGGATTTTAGTCAGAATTGTGTATCGGTGATTTGATTGTACCTCGACTTTGTGCGATAATAATAGCATAAACTTGTTGCACTGGTTAGCAAGATAGCCGACTGGCCTACTAAATAACTAATAAATAATAATACTAATAAATAATAGTACTAAATAACCTGAGCAGGCCACACATTTGCCCCTCTATCCTAACCCTGACTAACATTCGTGTGATATGATCTCATTTCCTGACCGAAGTGCGTGAATTTATTTATAGTAACATTAGATTTGAGATCAATAACCACCATCGTGATGCGACAAAGCCAGTTTACTCCACACTCCTTTGTTCTCTGAGCACACGTGGCACACACACGCCTACAAATGCACGCACACACATGTGCATACCCACACAAAAGCTCCAATGCGCACACAACATGATATCGGTTTCGTAGAATGTAATATTCCTGTTTTTCTTGTTTAATAAATCTATTTTTGTTAAACCTGGTGTCTGTTTTGATGTCGTATGAACAGGAGAGCTGAGTCAAACCTAATTTAGAACGTAATACCTTCAACCCTTATGAATTATTAGTTATTAGTGCTTTGATGGTAAATTGAAGTAGTAGTAATAATAATCCATAATAATCAAATTATTTAATTTTAACCTAATTTAAGAATATTAAGGGTAAACCTCCTTATTCCATAGTTATTGCCTATATTTCTGGCATCCCATGTAAGACTTTATATACAGATCCTTTCCAAAAAATTAGAACATCATGGAAAAATTTTTCTTTTCCCATAATTCCATTCAAAAAGTGAAACTTTCATAGATTATAGATTCATTACACACAAAGTGAAATATTTCTAGCCTTTATTTGTTTCATTTTTCATAATTTTGGCTTACAGCTCCAGAAAACCCCCAAAACAGTATTTCAAGAAATTAGAATAGTGTGTCGAAAATCAGCATTTACTTCAGTTATTTTAGAGAATGAATGTTTTAGACTGAGTGTCACACTATCATCTAATTTACTCAAACACCTGCAAAGTTTATCTCAGTTTGGTTCAGTATGGGGAAGACTGCAGACTTGACAATTGGCCAGAAGACCATCATTGACACCCTCCAGAAGATGGGTAAGCCACAAAAGGTCATCGCTAAGGAGGCTGGCTGTTCACAGAGTGCAGTGTCCAAGCATATCAATAGAAAGTTTAGTGGAAGGGAAAAATGTGGCAGGAGAAGGTGCACAAGCAAAAGAGATGACCGTAGGCTTCAGCGGATTGTCAAGCAAAGACGATTCCAAAATTTGGCGGAGATGCAGAGGGAGTGGACTGAGGCTGGAGTCAGTGCTTCAAAAACCACCACGTGCAGACGTATCCGGGACATGGGCTACAACTGTCGGATTCCTCGAGTCAAGCCACTCCACTCATTCTCTGAAATAACTGAAGTAAATGCTGATTTTCGACACACTATTCTAATTTCTTGAAATACTGTTTTGGGGGGTTTTCTGGAGCTGTAAGCCAAAATTATGAAAAATGAAACAAATAAAGGCTAGAAATATTTCACTTTGTGTGTAATGAATCTATAATCTATGAAAGTTTCACGTTTTGAATGGAATTATGGGAAGATTTTTTGGAAAGGATCTGTATATGCAGAGGCATATTCCTTACATTTATGGCACCCTGGGATTTATAAATATTCTCGACATTTATTGGCGCCCCGTCCAAGGATATTCCCTACATAATTGGTGCCCGGGTAAAGACTGGTAAGACGGACATGTTTTATTTGTATATCACCACTATTGCTAAATCTATATGTAAACACCTTGCATGAGTAATACTCCACATGTAAGAATATAGAGGCATGGTCCTTACATTAATGGTGCCCGCGTGAGGACTCTGAAATCATATTACTAATCATCTTGTTCACTGCTATCAGATTTGTACGTATCCCTTACAAGTTGCTAATGTTTTATAATATAACATTTAATTTTCAACCTCGATTTACTGTGTAATTTATTCGTATTGAATGCGTGGTATTCGTCACATAATTAACGTTCATTCAGTTATCTTCAATTTATATTCAGCTAACATCAGCTAATTTGATTAGCTAGATAGCATACCAGCTGAGCTCAGTAGCCAAGCTTGACGCACTGCATCACCACACACGGACGAACATAGGGTAACGCAATTGCCATCAACTATATTGACGGTCAATCAATCACATATGTTATTTTGACAAGACTACTTTTATTATAATTGTCCCTAGCGCTGCTAGAAAGGTAGCTGTCCCCTTAGTCTTAAATGAGCAAACCACCACCGTCTTTTTGGCTAACCGCTAATTAACTCGACTGTTACAGAGCAGTCTGTCACGGTTTTCTGCAGCATGAAACCACGTTCTGAAAACTGTTCCAGTCGTCATTGTAGGTTAGTGGGTTCACACGCTCGCTAAAACATAGTAATTAGCCTACATTACATCGTAGCTAGCATTAACTTTCATCTGCATCCTGTAACCTAATCACAAACATTGCAAACATTTAGAAACGCAGACTCCATATTCTTTTCCGATAAATTATTGGTTTTATTTTAAACATCCTCGTATTGAGTCAGTACAAACATACCGCTAACACTTTGGCTCTATTCCCCGCACATTTTCTTAATTTTTGGGACCGAAAAAAAATTATCCAGCCAGGGTTAGGGTTCTATTTGGAGCAGCTGGCTAACGTTAGGAACGTTAGCTAGGCAATCACGGTAGCTAGCCAACTTATATGGCCAGCCAGCAAAGATGACTTTAAGGAAGTTGAATAACTGTTAAGGTTAGCTTGCTAGCTAAATGTTAAAACGACTTGCCGTTGCTAGCTCTTTAACCCAGCAATGGTAATGTTCATGGCAGGGGGAGTATGGCGATTGTGTACGGGTGGGGGTGGAATAGCTAAATTAATATCTAAATTGATAAGGTTATACAAGTATTTTTTTTTGTAGTAGACACATCATAGCTCGCTCCAAAATGAATATGTGATGACAAACATGTTGAAGATGAGCGAGTAAGGCAGTCAATTTATTGTTACGAACTGCGTCCACAAAACAACAGCTTGTTCACGGTAGGCTACTAAGGGATGTTCTCCATTGACTTCCACTCAAAAATACAGCGTGTCTCCCTGTCTCAAGCATAGACTGTATAAAGGTCCCAAGATGCCAGGCCGTGTTTTAGACCAATGATTGTTGTCTCCCCCTTCTGGTCCTGCCCCTCCGAGTGAGGGCAGTGAGAACCCTATAGAACCCTATAGAATCTTTGGCAGTGACCCCAGGACTCAACCTGTCCCTCTGATTGGTCCTGAACAAATTTTAATACCCTGTCCAAACGATACAATAATTTAAAGAATTGGCACATGGAGAGGCATTAAACGAAGGAAAAGCACCTATTGCGACTTAGTATTTTGACCACATTGCTGCCATTGACTTACATGGTGAAAGACCTATACTGGAGCCAACCGCAGTGGCGCTAGTGAGCAACGACACTATGACTTCTCCCAGCCCAACCAGGAAGTGAGCTTCAAAACCAAAGCCCGGCTTTGGCCCTTTGGTGTAAAAACGGAGATGTGTGCTACTGCTGGCTAACGTTACATGACAACATTTGGAGACAACGCTGCTCGTCCGGAGGGAATTATGGGACGTTGAGTTTTTAAAAAGTGCCAGCGCTGGTATATTCACAAAAAAATACTAAAATGTAAAATATACTCAAAGCTGGTCCAGAAAAACAACATAGTTTGCGAACCGGCGTTGTATTGAACAATCCAGGAAATTGACGGTTAGACATAATCACTAGAAATGGTTTAAAAATAAGTTTTAGTAATGCTACGCTCTAAATGAATGGGGAATTTACTTCTGAAACCAGTGTAACGTAGTCACTTGAATACTCTATGGCGTAGCCAAAGAGTAGGTTATAACATGATTTGGCATAGGAGCGGGTGTAGGCTGCGCTAAATCATATGTGAATTGACCAACAACTGTTTTAGCTGCGTTTGATAGTGAGATTGCCCCTGTCCTTCTGTTTTCTGGGGTAAAATACATTTATTTTGGGCATTTTTGCCCTTTGCCCCATAGTATATTTCTGATGCTGGGCTAATGACGAACATGAAGTATCATAATTGTTTACTTTGGCATTATTGTTCTTCAAACAGATCTTGCCAATAAAGTATTTTTAATTTAATTCAACTAGACTAAATATTTTGTTTGTCGCATTTTCTGTCATTATGAAATTAACACAAAGCCTTTTAAATTAAAGGGTAGGACGTTCCCTCACTGTCGCAACTAGAACGTTCCGGGTTTCACGTCTGCATATTTTTAACGTTACGTGATTTTTAAAAGAATAAATAAAATTATTTTAAACTGAGTGTCGGCTAAATTAACAATATGAAACGATTTGTGAAACTAATTTCCATGACTTTTCCAAAACCTTTAGCATTTTTTTCCCCCAACACTTTTCCCGGCCTGGAAAGATGTTTTCAAATTCCATGACTTTTCTAGGTTTTTCATGACTGTACGACCCCCCCTACAGTGTAATGCAAAAAAAAGCTAAAGCTAATGCCTTTTTCTAAATACAAACTCTTAACTCTATTAATAATTTGACAACTCACCATTCCCAGCATGCATTTGACCTCCTTCAATGTGCCCAGGCATCCAAAAAAGCCCACTGCCATAGTGACAGTGCCCCCAATGGCCAGAAAATAGGAGAGTACAGAGAGAGAAAGAGAAGAGGGGGCAGGCACTGAAAGAAAGAAGATAAATTTTAAATGGGAACTCCTGCTTTAAATGGCAAATGGATGGAACTATACAATGTAGTAAAGCTGACTGTAACAGTGACAAAGTTACTTTTGCCTCAGTTGCTGATAATAATGCACAAGAGAGCAACAAGAAGTTTGATTTAGTATTTATTGATGATAAAAATGTCTGAGGAACTATACACTCGTGAAAATTAACCATGTTTTTACAAGAAAAAATACTACTGCTCGTTTTTTGAAGGAACTATGGTTTAAGTTATTATTAAGACGTTTTCCTAGGTTTTACAATAAAAAAATCTAAGGTTGAAAACCTAGGTTGTAACGGGAAATACCTTTTCCTTTATAAACAAAGCATGAACCCACATACAGCTTCCTCCACACCAGATCACTTACATAAACTTCCTTCAATAAATTCCACATGCATACGGCTTGAAAATGTACTTACCATGATTATATTATTTGGAAGTTCCAGCAGTGTCTCTGTTTAACTCAACTAATTCCCTGATGCCTCTCTTTTTGTCCCATGATGTGATGGCAAGTTTGTTTGCTAGCTCGGTTGAGCTGAAGATGCCACAATTAACCTCAGTGCTACCAATGTAAAGAATCTCCAAAATATGTGTGTGTATGTGAGTCAAGAAAAACAGCACAGAGAGGTTATGCACTCCAATCATAGTGTTCATGAATTGATTGGCAGTAGTAATATCCAGTTAAAATGGAATTACAAATGATTTTCTTGTTTTCCTTTTAAAGCAGTGTTCCATTTGTTAGGACACTTTTTTATGAGTACAGTTTTTCCAAAAATAGCTGCATGATATTCATAGTCCTAACATTTTACAAAGTATTAGATATTAGTCCTGTTTTCAGACTGGTCTGCATCCCACTAATGTGTTACTATGTTATTAAGTATGGTAACCAGTAACACCTTTAGCCACCGCAGAATTCTTTTTCTTTAACCCGTTTGCGCAGATCCCTAGTGACTACGCTGCCAGCGGCAAGATTTTGCTCAGCTGAGACATTCGTTGCTCCTGCAGCCAAGCTATTAGTGGAAATCACAAACTCTGTGTTTTAACTTTATTGGTAGAAGATTTGTGACAACTCTGCCGAATACTAAGATTCTAAGTGTCACTATTTTCCCGTAGCAAGTCCATTTAACAAGCAACCCCCCACCCAGTCTATACCTACCCATGCGTGACATAGTGGACAATAGCGTCTATGTGTGAGTTCATAAATATATTTATTCATCATATAAAATTAGAATTCTGTCATAGCAACAAGATAAACCCAACAATAGCCTGATCGTATGCCAAAAAAGTAGTGAAAAGCCCTGCTCACTCAAATGCAAAATAAACATGTGAAATTACTGTCTCATTATACCACGTATTCTACTATGAATATCTGCTACTAAATATGAAATAATTATACAACCCTACCATTGGTTTTACACATACAGATGTTCCTTTCAAAATTCAGTGGTCATGTACTATACATTTAATATACAACACTTTATACCGCTATTACACTATCTGAAACATCAACTTGGGCGGCACAGTGGTACAGCCTTTCTGTGAGGAGTTTGCATGTTCTCCCTGCATGGGTTTCCTCCGGATACTCCGGTTTCCTCCCACAGTCCAAAGACATGCAGATTAGGCTAATTGGAGACTCTAAATTGCCCATAGGTATGTGTGAGTGAATGGTGTGGGCGCCCTGTGATGGACTAGTCGCCTGTCCAGGGTGTATTCCTGTCTCTCGCCCAATGCATGCTGGGATAGGCTCCAGCACCCCCCGTGACCCTGACCAGGAATAAGCAGGTAAGATAATGGATGGATGAAACATCAACTCATAATACCCCCCATGCCCTGCAAGCCTGTCTCATTCATTACAGTTCGTTCTGGTTTAATTGTCGGCTCTTTTATCCAATAGAGTACATTATAACCTTAGCAAAGGTATATGCAATGTCTTTTTGGGTGCTTTGAACAATTAATTGCAGGCCAGCGTAACGGCAGTTTTCGTTTTAACGGTCCAGTATTACGCAAACTCTACAGAAAACACATTCCTCGACTGGAGTTTTCTCTTCCCAATATGTAAGTAGTACTGCTTCTAAAATATGGTTGCTCTCGCTGGCTACATATGTACGTTAGTTTTTCCACTCGAACACTGTCTTGTCCAATATGATTGGTAGGCCTATTGTTATTTTCGCATTTTGAGTGCATTTCACATACTGTAGTGTAATCGTTCATTTTACGTTTGATGTAGGCTACCGATTTTCATTGAAGATAGAACATTCGGCAGCATTTTGCAGATGGCGGAATACTATTTTATTTTCATGTTATCGTACATAATATAGGCCAGCGGTGCACAAACTGTGGGTCGTGACCCAGACTTGGTCGCAGGAGATATCTATTGGGTCGCGGAATCGTGTAGGCTACAGCAATGTAATTAGTGTTAGTATTCATTAATGTTATTCTGCATTTGCACAAATAAAACTACTTTAAACACATTTGACGGTGTTTCATATGATCACGTAAATGCCTACTTTATTCAAACATGGCATTGGCATGTCATTACTAGCCACTACACTCCACAAGATAGCGCCGATTCGCCAAAATGCTGATAAATTGCCCTTGATTCTCTTTGTTACAAGCTAGCTAACTACTTGTTTATTAAAACATAAGATAGTTAACGGCTTTAGCTAATCATCGCAATCCGGTCTTTTTGTGCTTTTGACATAAAAAATCTGTAGGCTATTGAAATATTGGCTACATTGAAATATTAGCTAATTTGCTTCCTACTGGGAAATGGATAAGTGGCTAATAGGCTACATCCAAGCAAAATGAGATGCACTGATGATGAGAAAACATTAATGAGAAGAAATATTTAGTTTTTATCCTATGGTTATCTGTCCGGCAGCTTAGAGCACGTTCCCACTATGCTTCATTGATAAAGCCTAATGCCCTATTCACACTGGACTAGTAGGTATTACCTGGTGACCTCGTGTGATTTCTAATAATTGCAGTGGTTGTCTGTGATATTAATCCCATGCGAATCTTCCAAGTACGTAATTTGTAAAGAAAAAACTCCACCACAAATTAGGCTACCTACCATGTTCTGCAAAACACAGACGTCATCTGATATTAGTCGTGTGTCAATCGACATCTCAGTAATTTGAGGTGATATTTTTTTCTCCCGCAAGGACCCATTGTTTTTTCCACAACTTTTTTCTGCATCTTTCCAGGTCGAGAATTATGGAGGCTGCGGTGGAAATTACAAATGTGAATTTTGACAACATTTTGGGTGCGGTTCTTATGCCAAATGTTTTTAAATGTAGTGTTGAAGAAAATACTGTTTAACCTAATGTTTTATACGCCATATTAATTCATTTATATGTGATTGGAAATGTATTCTATAATATAACAAAGTAGCTTTTAAGTAACTGCAAGTAGAATGGGCTAGTTTAAAGAAACACACTGCCATGCATAGAAGTTAAGGTCAAGATTAATTTATGAGCCAAAGGCCCATTTCTGGGAAGATGCCAGAACTTCTGTATCTTTTGTATTTTAACCAATAATAAGTGTATATACTAACATATACATGATTGACAGCACAAATACTAATATGTGTGTGGGTGTGTGTGTGTGTGTGTGTGCTTTATACTAGTTCATTGAATACATATCTCAATACATTATGCTTACTACTCCTTTCTCATTGTATTATGAGTTAGCATTCCAATGCTCAGATGGAAGTGTCTTCACTTCTTTCTTTCTGTGAAAAGAGATACTTATTATATAGAAAAGGTCCATTGCTATGCTGTTGTCATGCAAAAGTAGCCACTGCCAGACAGGGATGAGCTTTGGGCGGATGAGGCCATATGTGTAAGAATATGGTACTGGAAAACAGAGTGGTGTCTTGGTGTCCAAAAATTGTAATTGACAGTACAACCTTTATTTTCTGTCATTAAGTAAGATTCACCTTCCCTCATTTTGATCGTTTTTAAATGCACCACACGCATATTTTAATTTACATATTGCTCAGCACAACTACAAAATCGTATAATCATGCACGCTTCAGACGACTGTGTTGTTGTTTCATCTTCAATTTGACTAAAATCATGACACCTTTTTTGACGCCATTTTTAACAAAATTTTATATAAAAACGGCTGTAAATAAAAAAAAAATTTTTGATAGGTTAAGTCTTCATACATAATATCTATCATCTGTAACCACAAAAAATGCAGAAACGGTATATTTATGTAACAATACTGAAAACAAAAATTCGTACCCTAGTGTTTTCCAATACGAGAGTTCCCCACATACTGTATGTGAGTGACGTGAGAGATGTTATTTTGTCCAGATATAAAGGTGCTGTGCCCCACCCGCCCCAGAGTCCATTGCTGCATGATTTGGGTAAACTTGCTTTTCCTCACATGCTGAAATTGACCTCAACAGACTCTGTTAATAAAGGCCTGAGAAGTTGAAGTTTCTTTGGTTTCAGTCTTGAATCTGGATATAGTTCAGGATATCTACAATTCTCTACACCTGACCGAACCGACAAAGAGAAAAAGCTGTCCTCTACAGTAGGCCTACTCCCGAATTTACTGAATTGAAAGTGAATTGTAGCCAACCCTGTAGCCACCTTCAACGAACCAATCTGTATACCCTGCCTTACAAATGTGGGGGTGGGGGATTCCTAAATCACATGAGGTCCCCAGGTAATACTAGTCCAGTGTGAATAGGGCATAAAATTCTGTTAATTTCACTATGCTTTTTGGGATTAATTGCCTGCTAATTTCAGTAACTTTTCCCCATCATTTAGCTTTTAGGTATTAATAACATGACTATTGTCAGCAGTTTAACAATGAATTGTTAATTAATTAATAAAAATGACATTAGTTTGGGTCACGGAAAGTATGGATTGATATACTTAATATAAGTTTGTGCACCCCTGATATAGGCTATGGCGTATATACTTGTTACTTAGGGCATGGAAAATGCTCATTCCAATTTACTGTGAGCTGATATGTGCTACATTAATGTAGAATTTTCCTTGGAATCATTATGGATGGGAACATTAAAAAAAGAAAAAATACAGAAAAATGCTATCCCGGGGCAAAAGTATACATACTGTAGAGTACAGGGAAAAGTGATGTTTTATTGAGGTACAAGAGTGAATGATTAGGCAACATATTTAGGTGTATGTAACACTGTGATATCAATGTTTTTATCTAAGCCATCAGAAGGACCAAATGTATATGCTTTATAATGGACAAAACAAATTTTATTCATTTTATGACATGTTTTGCATAGGGGTTTTGGACCCAGAACCAGGAATGTATATATATTACCGATTTCACTTATGTAGCTCTCAAACGAAAGAAAAACAAGTTTCTTTGCATTTGTGGCACTTTATTTTGACTTAAATTATGAAAATAAACAAATCTAAGTTTGTATTGTAAATGGTACTGTCTTGTTTCATTTAAGCCATTTACTAAGTTTATGTGATGCTCACACCTGGAGTTATAAAGCCTTAAACAGTGCACACTCTAAATAGGTGAAATTTGCCATCTGCGCCAAGGGGTTAACCTTTCCTCAGTATTGCACTTAACTGAATCTTTGATGTACCTGCCTCCAATGCATAATCAGCATAAATCAGCACAAATCACCACAAACATTCTTTTGAGTTCTGAACAAGACCATGCCTTGTTTTTTTCGCCTCGTTTTGTCATGCCATTCACAGCATTTCGATATAGTGGAGAGTCCAACTCAGTTTTTTACTCATGACTATGAAACAGCTAACCTCTTCCTTTTCTCTTTTTGTTCTTCTGCGATTACTTTATCTTCCATCTGACTGAATGACTGAACCACGGATCATGGAGGGACTAGAACGACAGATGTGACAATAGTTCAATGTACTGGACAAATCCAAACAGAGCCACAATGCCACTATCAAATGTTTGGGCCACCTCATCCACTGGAAGTCACACCTCACTACCGCCTTGGAGCACAAATGCCTGTGGAATCTGCCATCGTCCACTACTGTTCCCAGGTCCCACTTCCCTAGTCAGCTCAAAATGCACCCAAATTGATCAAATGAGGCTAATGATCCTCTACATAGGGTGGCTGAGTGGGAGCTCTGGGAGTGGGAGACCTGGGCAGCCATTCTGGTACCATTCCTGATGGGAAAAGCCTAGCAAGACATGGGCCTATCGGACAGCAAACACATGCGAGCCAGTATTGTTCCTGGTACATATGTGTTTGCCAATCTCTCAAGTCCATCTACTGTGCTGGTACTACTGATCGGGTTTCTACTGGGATGTAAACTACAACTGTCAGTTTCTCTACTGTCAGTTTTTTCTACCTGCTAATGTACAGCCCCTACAAAGACACTATGTCCATGCAAAGTCTTGATTGTGATGTTTCATTTATGACTTTGGTACGACTTTACTGCAACATTACTGTTACGGCATTACTAGCAATTACTTAGTGGCAAAGTTGCTGAAACTTTATAAATGCAACATATTTTAAGGTCATTGTGCAATGTTGTTAATATGATGCATCATATACTTTCCAATTGGACGTTGCTGCAACGTTACTGAAACATTAAAAATAGGCATGATGTCGCTGGAAAGTTGTGGTGACGTTTCAACAACATTTGTTACCCGACTCTAGAATTTCACTTTTATGTTGCTGGGAGGTTATACAATCTGGGAGGTTATACAATTATACAAAAGTGACATTGCAGGGATGCATCAGCAACGGAACTGTAACTTGAGTGGAGTTACCTATTTACTGTAGTTAAAAAATGTAACTTGGGAGAACATTTTACATCCTGAGTTAACATACTTTATAAAAAACCTAAAGCTAAAATACTCAACCAAACAGTCTTTCCAGAATTCCCACTCTGCAGGGACATGTCAGGGCTGTCCCCTCAGTCCGCTATTTGCGCTATCAATAGAGCCCCTGACGGAGTCCATCCGCACCGACCCAGTAATATGATACAAGTAACACGTTTAACACTCTGGGGTCTAAGCCTATTTTACCTATTTTTTGGTACCCTCGGATAGTTACTATTACATATACTGTATGTAAGCCTATATGGCACTATCAGGTGTTGCATATCTTTTTTTCAACACAAACTGGTCCTGTGTGGTGTTTTATCATAGATCCTTTTTAAGAGACTATATTTTCGTTTTCATTTCACAAGCGGTAAGTAAATATACTTACAAAAGGATCTGCCTATAGTCTATCACCTTTGTGTAGGAAACGACGAGTAGCAAGGTAGCTTGCATTCCACTGCACAAAAAAATGCCTCCAATTGGCTTGTTGATATAGCAACCTCTGGTTGGTCTAGAAACACGTGGGCTCTACTTGCAGCTACAAGGCTAGGCTTCACACTGCAGTTTACGGTAAGTTCCTATGTGAAACGAGAGCAAAGTTATTAAACAAAATGTATGAGCACCGATTCCATGTCGCCGGTGACATGGTCGACCCCAGAGGATTAATAGAATATCTCTGATATTCTGTTGTATATAAGAAAACCAGCTATTAGTATTCCCCGCATCTTAGATCTGGTGACCTCCTTCGGCAGCTTCTCGGGTTATCGAATCAACTGGACGAAAAGTGAGCTTATGGCAGTCAGAATACGTGATCCGGATTTCTTGAAGAACCTGCCATTTCGGTTGAAACCAAATAAATTCACATATTTGGGTATTCAAATAGAGAATATAAAGATATTTTCAAAGCTAACTTTCCACCTCTCATTTCTAAAATACAGTCAAACATTCAGTATTGGCAGACATTACCAATCTCCTTGATTGGAAGGATAAATACTATCAAAATGATATGTCTCCCGCAATTACTTTACCTGTTCCAAAATAATCCAATGTTTTTACCTAAGGGTTTTTTTTAAACATCAGGGGACACGTGTATAAACAGTGCTGAGCAGAAAAATGCCCACAGAAAGCGTGTAAGCGAGTTTCCACGCAGAAATTCATAGGTATAATATAACACGTGCTGTGAGCATATGCGTACCTCTGCACACGATGGACACCATACATACGCAATGTTTGGGGTCCGTGTGATATGGCGACACTGTGACCGAAAGGCAGAGTTAGAAAATGCTAATCTTTTTTTAAGCAGATTTCCGACTTTCACCCCGAGTGTTCTTTT
This sequence comes from Synaphobranchus kaupii, assembly GCA_029718625.1. Taxonomy (NCBI): domain Eukaryota; kingdom Metazoa; phylum Chordata; class Actinopteri; order Anguilliformes; family Synaphobranchidae; genus Synaphobranchus; species Synaphobranchus kaupii. Next base: position 79,965,863 of record CM056379.1, read on the forward strand.
ACGCATTCTTTTACTCAAGAGTTTTATACATGTGGCCCCTGGACTTTATCATAGGCCTTTCCTTTGGAATAACAAACAACATAGAATTAAGAAATCTCTGAAAACCCAAAACCCAAGGAGGACTTGGTCTTCCACATTTTATTCACTACTACTGGGCGTCGACTATGCGTATGGCGATGTTCTATTTGAATGATATCACTGAGGTGCCGGACTGGCTCCAGCTGGAAAGGGAGGAGTGCCTTGGGGCAGTACTTTTATCCCCTTCAATTATTCCCAAAAACAGTTCCCACATGGAAACAGCTAAGTAAGCACTTAAATCTTCGTTCTCTTTCCCTCATGATGCCCATCAGTGGTGTAGGGAAAAATACATTTCCTGCTCCAATGTTCTTGGATGGTCACCTAACACAATCAGCCTTACTCAATGATCAAGGGGGGGGTTATAAACAAAGCCTAGTGACGACGGCACTGCTAGGGTGTGAGACGGGAGTTAGCCAGCTTACCTAGGTGACAATAACCATTTGGTTCCCTCCCACACCACATACATTTGTTTGCCTGTCACCCAATCAGGGACAGGAACCTGCATTCTATGTCAGCATTTTATTTCAGGTTTGGGGTATAAAGCTTGTACCACACACAACACTATTTTGTGATTGAACTGCCTTACGATTACCTGGTATCTTGTATACTGTAATGAAGACTATTTTGCATTATAATTAAATTGCTATTGACCTAAACTTTGGAACTCCGAGTTTTACTTTACAAAGGACAGAATTCCTACAGTGGAAACCCGTCTTTTCCTCCTTCCATTATGGAGACAGCTTTTTAAACATGGGAGAGAGTTGGCATCCGAACAATTGAAGACCTTTATATAGATAATGTATTTGCCTCTTTTGAACAGTTGTTTGACAAATATCAGTAATCTGGGGCAACTTCTTTAGATACCTTCAAATCAAAGACTATGTGCGCAGACCCCGCCCTTGATGGTACGGAAAGTTCACCACTTGACAGGGTCTTGAGGCTTTCACCATGTTTTGAGCACCTTGTATCTTTATTGCATGAGGGTTTACAAAGCGACAACTCACACTCCTCCAATTATATAAAAGCAGCTTAGAAGAAGGGCTTGGATTACTGAGGAGCTGTGGAGTAATGTTTTAGAACAAGTCCACAAATGTTCAATAAGTGCCAGACACTGTTTGATGCAGTTAAAAATTGTGCATAGATTACACTACTCCAAGGTGAAACTGCATCAAATTTATCCTTCTGTATCACCTATCTGTGATAAATGCCTAGCTTGCTGATGGCACTTTATCTCACAGCTATGGACTGTGCCCGAAAATATAGGTATTTTGGGAAGATGTTTTTCATATAATCTCAGACATTTTTGATGACCCTGTAGAACCAGATGCATTGATTATTATACTTGGCACATCTGATTCAATGGCTAGAATGTCTCAAACTTGGCAATGTTTTGTGAAGTACTGTCTGATAACAGCAAAAAAAATGTTACTGCTACATTGGAAGAAAAGGGAGGTACCTACGGTTAATAAATATGTGGTTGACTGAATTGACTAATACTTTTGAGGTGGAGAGGCTTAGATTTTTGGGAAGAGATCAGGTAGCCAAATTTCAGCTCCTTTGGCAGCCTTTTCTGCAATATCTTGAGAAAACAAACCAAACCAAAATTGGGATGGCAGGTATGCCATCCGCCAGTTACAGCTTGGTGGGGCATGCCCCATACCTATACATTAGATATACGTGTCTTGTCCTACAAATTATTTCAGGTAGAGGGGTAATACTTTGTTTTATTATTATCTTTGTTGCTCATTTAATTGTATTACTACTGTTGTTACTACTATTATAATTTGTTTTATTTTGTTTTGTTAGTCCATCTTTGTATATGTTTTGTTTCACTGTTCGTGTAAAAAATTATTTTGTCTGAAAAACGGAAGTGCAATGCATTAATGATTGTTGTTATAGATGAATACCTGCATTTCAATAAAACTTTGTTGACTAGCAACGGAACCGTGTTTGTAGGGGCCCCTTTTGGTTGGAGCAGAGCACCCCTGGGGCCACTGCTGGTCATACACACATCTCTTGAATGGGTATGGACCTAGTAGGGCGCCTACCAACAAAGTTTGGAAAAACCGACCAATACCTTCCGGTGTTAGTACTTACATTATGCATTACTCAGAAGCAATCACCCGAGAATTAGCTCAGGTTCTCTCTTATGTGGGCATGCTGAAAGACATCTTGACTGATCAGGGGATTCATATCATGTGTGATGAGCGATACGTGCCACATTTGAAGAACCATCAACTCCACACACAGACAGTTTGGTGAAGCGGTTAAAAGGCGAAAAGCATGCTCAGGAAGGTGGGGGACCAGGAGGGTAAGGACTAGGACCAGTTCTTACTTTATCTAATCGATCCTTACCCAAATTTTCTCACGCCGCCTCCAAAATTATACATCATGTTTCAGAACGATAGGTGAACATTAGCTAGATAGTGGAGTGAGAGTGGATTACCAAGATGTAGATGATGTAATATGTTTATGAGTAAATAGATAAGTATGCAATGCTAAAGGTTTACTTGCTTTTTTCAGTAGGCTTTTTCTGGTTTGGTGCTATAGAAGTCATATTTCATTGTCCTTTGTTCTGCTCTATAGCTTTGTAATTTATACTGTATACTCTACTGAAACTAAAATGGAAATCACATAACCTTATCTTCCAGAGACCCAGCACAAAAATAAATGAATTGCTGGGTCTTATGATGATATGCCATAAATGTTCACACCTGAAAGGAATAAAGTGTTATAAATGTTAATCCTATGTAGATGAGTGCATTCGTTTGTGGGTAGTCCATATTATGGTAAAGCAAAAGGTAAAACACAAAACGTAAAACATAAAACTCACTGAAGAAGCTTATTTCATCAAACACAATCCATAGTCCAAGAGAGAGCAGGAGTGTTCCCAGACTCTAGAAGGCAGGTAGAAAAATATATGTATGATAAGCATTGATTCATGTCACATCACACTATACTGTAAATACAAGCAAGTTACAAATGATAAACTTGATGGAAAATGAGTGCAGAATTCTATACAATCACACTATATGTACAGCATTCTGTGTGAATGATTTTATTGAAATAAAACTTTAACTTACATGCTACTATTAGCTATTGAGGGTTGTGTGTGTGTGTGTGTGTGTGTGTGTGCGTGCGTGCGTGTATGTGTGTATCAAAGTGTTTACAGTACTTACAAAAAATAATAGATTAAACAGGAACAGGAAGTATTTGATGAGACTGAGGCAGCCATGTGATACCATATCTGAAAAGAGTAACAGTCATTAAATCTAACCAAATAAAAAAACAAATATGCATCATGAAATAAAAAATGATGCCAATAAATACAAGCAGCACAAGAACAGCTAGGGGACAAGCACAAATGACAATGTTATAAAACAGTCACAAGTGGTTAAAAAAACAAAAAGTCATAAAATGGTTACTGTTAGAATCTTAAATATTTTATAGGGATAGAATCGTGAGTTTTAACACTTTTGTAGGAGGGGAGTCAAAGTGGGTTTCAGGCCATTTTCTCACAAGAATGTCCCCATCTGGATAAAGGGGAAACTGGACTGTGTGTATGTGTGTTTTAGGGGCATTTAGGGCAGAAGAGGTCATTAAGCCCCTGGCCAAACTATGGGAAAGGAATGTCCTACCCGACCATCTGTGACCTCTCCCGTGACCGCACACTTGGCCACTTCCTATGGGAAAGACTCCGGACACTACCACAGTGCCCTCATGTTGGCACTTCTGTCATTACACCCTTTACTTCTCTCCTAGATTAAGACTCAAAAACGTCGGGATGGTCAACAGACCCGGTAAAACTTACAAACATTGCACATGTGATCCTTATATTGTTACATTATGTCTTATGTAGTAGTAACAGGAATTGCATGTAAAATGGTTCATCAGGAGGGAATTTTCATGACAACTGCAACATAATAAGACTCTTAATCTGTTAATAATAATAATAATGTTAATCTGTTTGGTATGGATGTAATCCGGTAAAATCAAGGAATCGAATGAGATACATTCCTTACCAAATGGAGTTTAATAAAGCATAGTTTCAACAACTCTGGGAAAAACTGTAACAGTGGAATGTCCTCTCTGGTAATCATCTCCTTCTCCCCTCTCCCTACTCAACAACCCCCAAAGGTGGGGGTCTAAATTCCAGATTCGACCACACCTCCAGGATAATTTATGGCACTGCCGCCTGGTTCAAACGTGTGATTTGGCATAAAAGAAAGGGAGACAAGCCTATCTGGGAAGATCGTAACCGACTTCCCACACTGTGCATAGTCTGTGTGTGTGTGTAGGGAAGATCGTAACCGACTTCCCACACTGTGCATATGCTGTGTTTGCGTGTAGGGAAGATTGTAACCGACTTCCCACACCATGCATATTCTGTGTCTGTGTGTAGCTGAAGCAGGCTGGGTAAGATATTTACTCTGTGTTTCTTTTCTTAATTTCTGTATTCTGTAAATTGACTGATAATTCTAAGATAATGGCCTACCTGCCTGTTAATAAATTATTCTTTATTTATGGTCTCCATGACTCTAATCCATTTTATACCTTTTTCAGCCTAAATTACGACTGAATACTCAGGGGAACAATTTTGACCAATGACCAACTGATCAGTGGCTTGGTACTTTAAGTGGAGTCCCCAAGTTGGGAAAGGCAGCCAAGTTCTGCCAGTAAAACGGGATTGGTGGTGCATGGTTCTGGTGATTTGACGTGAAGAGAACCCATGGACGTTCTACGTCGGTTCTTGTCAAATTAGCCTTAAGGAGCCCTCTTAATGCACGCTGACCTGGGCTCACAACTATCTATGTAAAATATAATGCATGTATTGTGTTGGCTAGACCCCCAACCTCTGTGTTCTCCAACAAACTGAGATTCAGCAATAGTGCTAATCCCGGGAGCATGTAAAATGTAAATGTAAATATATTGAGTAATGGTGGCACACAAGGAAGAGTCGAGTGTAACCACTCCGAGCTTCACGCATGATTAAAACTAAATTATAGTTTCATATGGAGTCAGATAATTACGAGTAAACCAATAGTAACTGTTACGCTTACTTTTCGTGGTCATAGATATATTCGATGTGTTGTTCAGCTCCTTTGTGAATGTTCTAATGCTCCCATTAGAATATTGACATTTGGACGACAGATCGGATATATCCGTGATGACAACATGGCCCCGTTTGCGAACGGAGAGTAATAAGAATCATACTGATCCGTTTCAGGCCTGTCTTAAGCGGTATATGGAGCAGCGCATTCATATCTGACTCGTGGCGACGGACCCAGTATATTCTTAAATGTAATTGTTCTCTGTTCATGAACGGAGGATAAATAACTAACATCTCTTGTTTACATCACAACAGCAGAGGAAAAACACATTGCCCTTCCCCTCCAGCTATTTCCCTCATTGGTCTAGCTGTGCGGGTTCTACACTTTCAAACGGTATATTTTGTTACAAGACTGATTGCATCTTTTTTTGTGGTGAAATTTTCAATTAGTGAAAATAAACTAAACCACTTTCGTGGTACTTAAGAGGTTAAAGGACCATACCAGTATTTTGGATGTCATACTGCGTTCACGTCGTATGGCAAAGGTGGGGTGCATCCCAATATTCTTCACTCCTCTACATCTTTCCTCCACTCCCCCACTACCACTCGTCTTCTACCCAGAAGTATGTGGAGGAAAGGAGGGGAGGAGACGAGTGGAGGAAAGGAGAGAACGAGCCATGAAGAAAATTGGGACAGCTACTCTGCTTCGCCGTTGACTATTGATGAAGTTGCTCTATCATAACTTTGACTGATGCCGAGCCCACAAATAGTCCCATCGCCAACTACAGATCTTACACATGGTCAGCCCATTTGAAGCTGAAAAAAATCTTGTAGTCTGCTGTCTAGTGTGCAAGTACGCAAGTGTATGCAAGTATGCATAATAGAACACAGCCTAGTAGGGATGTAAATGGTTATTCGGGTAATCGGTTACTCGTTCGAAATTTTAAACTCGGATAATGCAAACAAATAATGAATAATAAAAACTACGTTACACCTCCTGACTGCACGAGGGCGCTACGAGGGCGCTTTAGACAAATAAACTCCATGGCAGATATGAGAAAAGCAGGCTGTCTGGAAAAGCTACACATGCCATAGCTACACTGCAAAAAATGTCTGTCTTAACAAGTGTTTTAGTCTTGTAATGAAACTTAAAACAAGCTAATATTTTCCACTTTTGAGGGGGAAAAATATGATTTTAAGTTACTTTTTACTTGACATTGTATACATATATATAGTTTTGAATCTTTTAAACATAGCATGACAAGCTAGCACCGTAGCTTTGCGTCATTTTGTGTAGCCAGCTTTCATCTACCACCACCAGTCACATTGGCTGCTTTCAAGGGGACAAATGAATTGGATTTAATCAGATTTTACTTGAAAAATATCTTGGCTTTCATGATATGTGTGTTTTAATGTCAAATGCATTGTGAAAATATAGCTTTGAAGCTTTCAAGAGTCATATCACAATCCTTTGCATATAGTTTGGAGCCAGCTTGTAGTCACACAAAAACATCAGCTAACAACGTTACTTTTGTGGCAACAAGCTAATGTAAGTTATTCGGTTTAATCTAATTTTACACAAAAAATGTCTTGGCTTTCATGATCTGTGTGTGTTAATGTCATATTCAGTTTAAAAATATAGTTTTGAAGCATTTAAACGTAACATGACAAAACACCGGAGTTTGTTAGGTTATGAGACCCAGCTCTATCCAGAAACGTTAACACATAGCTAGCTAGCAACTTTCGTGGCTGAACTTTGAAGGTGTTTTTCTCAAAAACATGGTTTGATGGCATTCCAAATGTAACGCGACATAACTCGCTTCATATTTGGATTAGATAGATCATTTTGGTATCATTAGAAAGCTTACATTTCCCTCCCTCAGGTAGTATATAAAGCCCAAAATGTGTTTGGGGGTCAGTGCGACTGATTTTGTTAGAGCAGGTAACTACAACAGTCCATATCAACATTTTGACAAACTGTGCAGCCGCTCAGATGCAGGTATAACGGTCAATAGACTCCGCACACGTTTGACTGCGACATGCTAATATTTTTGAACAGTTAGACTAGCTAAGTTATGTAGCTGTCAGCCCACGTTTGTTTGCGGCTTGTGTTTAAACTGAGTTAAATGGAAAAGAAAAGAAAAAAACAATGCTTTGATATTTTTGTTATTTGCAATTTAACGCATTTTAATGTATCTTTTTATTTACTTAATTTCATTTATCTGAATTCATATACCTTAAGGTTATTCTATACTTTTTGTTGCTTAAAGGAGCACAGTCACACTTGTTTCAGTTGAGAATATTTGGATTAAGTGCTTAAATTCTGTGTGTAGGCCTTTTTAAAATCACCGTCAGTGCAGCCGTTTCCTATTTATGGGAAATACGGCGGCAAAACTTCAAAGGGCAAACACGTCCAGTGACGTCACTGGACGTGTTTGGCTTGAATCTCCAGCCAGTGTTTCCCAGAAGGTAACGGGCGCTCAAACTCCACCCTTGAACGCAGAGACTGGTTTATGGGCGGGCACCCGTCCAGGCGATCACATGACACTCCCACGAAAATACGGTAACGTTAGCGTACAAATATCACTTGGCCTATCTTGGCCGACGACGATAGCCTGAGAGATATGGCGGACAGCTCTGAGTTTGCCGAGTTAGAGGACGAGCTTTTCGATTTTGACGAAGAAATACAACCTTACAGTTTTGAACCGGAATTTACAGAGGAAGAATTGTGTGAGCGAGAGAGCGACAGAGAGCGGAGGACGAGGCAGCCAAAGCTAACAGAGAGCAGAGAAGTGGGAACATAAATTGGTGCCAGTGTGGGAACTGTGAACCCATGCCTACCGAGACGGAGAGCCTTTGCTGCCGCAAATGGGATCGAGGGCAACGGCTGTTGGCAGAAACCGAAGACGGAGTTTGCATCACTGCCAATAATAACTTTGAACCCTTGCTACATCCTGCAGTACTTACCAACTTCTTATGCAGCAATAGGAGGATTAATTGGAAGAAGTATCCACAACCAAGGGGTCCAGGAGGGCAACTAAGCGACGAGTGAGTAGCTAACAAGCTGTATCAAAATCTTGTAATTTAGCTAACGTTTGCTAATCTTATGTTAAAGTCGATATGTTGTGCTTGCCAGCATGACACCAAGATTCGAACATTGCATGTAACGTCAGTTAGGCTACTGTCGGAATCAGTCGCTTGTTGGCTATACCTAGATGGCTATCTAGCAGCTCATTTAGCATCCTCCGTGCAACAACAGATATTACATTACTATGACCATTTTTTTCTGTCACCCCTTTATTTAACGTTAGGCAATTCAGACTGACCGCTTATCGTTGGCTATTGGAATGGGTACTCCATGGCGAACGACTGGGGAGAGGTGTAAGAGTTGTGCTGCCATCGTGTGTAGTCTCTGCAGTACGTCAAAGATACCCTGCTCCCGATGGTCAATATGTTGGATTTCTGGACAAGCAAATTCTTTGATTTAGTTCCCAGTAATTCGGCACTATAGTCGCATTGGAAGTCCTCTGGCTTGAAGTGTTTCGAACAAACACAAACTTTGTCTTAATCTTTTTTTTGGCAAATTTAACAGATAGATCGGGTTGTTAATTGCTGCCAGCCACTGGATGCACCTCGTCTCATTTTTGGGCAAACGGTATCCTGACTTAATATCGCACCCACGTACGGCGCACGATGGCATTTTGGGCAGACACGCAAGAATTTTCTGCGGTATCTTGACTTGAACAGTTAGCTCGTCACCGTGCTCGCAGCAGTGGCGTGTACGCCCCCTATTACATATTCATGTACACCAAACCTAAGCGTGCGCAGGGAGATATGGGAAATGTGGTAAATAAGGCTGGAGCTGCTCTGGAGATGGAGCTGTTCTTGAGGGCCCATATCTCAAAAACCACAAATCCAATCTTTATGATTTTTTGGAAAATATTAAACATTAAATAGTAGATTAGAATGCAGAAAACATGCATATGCCTGACTGTGCTCCTTCAATGGTAAAAGTAATACAATAAACATTATTTCTTGATCTGAACTTTAGCATAGGCTACTGTCATTTCTTCTGCCCCCCCCTTCAAACGAGTAAACGAATACTATTCGAATAGAGAAAGTGAGTAATTGAATACCAAATTAGTTGTTATTTACATCCCTACAGCCTTGGTTTCAGTTTACTGAACTGTTTCAGTTTGACCTGGTAGAGGTCAGAGAAAACGTGCCTGAACACGTACAATGATTTTTAAAATGGTAATAAATCACTTACTGTGACTTTTTAAAACCAGGGTCGGTTGTGCCCCATTTCGTGTTTTACACGATTGCTAAGAGACCTGTCGGGGAAGTGAGGTTTAAGGAAAAATGCGTTTATTTTTCTGAATCCAGCAGTTCTAACACTCAACACCCTTGTTAAAATGCCCAACACTCTGAATACTGAACACAAGCGGTGTCGTGTGTTAAAACCCCTCACTCAACCATACATTTAATTATATTTAATGGATTTAATTTAATAATTATTATTAAAAATGACAATCATCAATTAAATCGCCGAATTCGTTGATAGGTCAGTCAAACAGTAACCTGGTGGATCAACCAACAAGTCAAAACAAAGTCTAAATAATTTCATTACAGGAAAAATCGCCAATTAGAGTAATGAACTGGAATCGTACACTGCCCGTCCAAAAAAAAAGTCGCCGTTGCACCCGTCATGCATAGTGCCCACTGTACAAGCCTCTGGAGGCAGTGTTATGATTTGGGGTTGCTTCAATTGGTCAGGTCTAGGCTCAGCAACATTATGCAGCAATAAAATTAAATCAGCTGAGTACCTGAATGTACTGAATGACCAGGTTATCCCATCAATGGGCATATTCCAGGACGACAATGCCAAGATTCATCGGGCTCAAATTGTGAAAGAGTGGTTCAGGGAGCACGAGGAATCATTTTCAAACATGAATTGGCCACCAGAGTCCTGACCCTAACCCCATTGAAAGTCTTTGTGATGTGCTGGAAAAGACTTTACAGAGTGGTTAGACTCTCCTGTCGTAAATACAAGATCTCGGCCAAAAATGAATGCAACTCTGGACGGAAATAAATGTTGTGACGTTGCATAAGGTTGTTGAAACAATGCCATGATGAATGCATGCCGTAATCAAAGCTAAAGGCGGTCCAACGAAATATTAGAGTGTGCGACTTTTTTTTTGGACGGGCAGTGTACATTCATTAATGAATGTAGGCTTGCTGCTTATATTTTACAAAAAGGAAGACATATTTTAAATTGAAATTACCAGAAAAGAGAGTGAGATCAACCAATCCAATTTTAGCACAGGATGAATAAAATAAATGCCAGCTATAAAACTCAGCGGTCACGAGTTTACCAAACCAAAGAAAAACTTCTCTGTCTATAGATTCCAGGAATTCTGCAGCGCTCCCTTCACAGAACTTTCCCGCTCCACAGCCTCCAACTTATTTTGCCAACAAAACAATAAAAAGACCCCAGTAAGAAAAAAGCTAAGTTTCTCCTTCGTTTGGATGGAGGGGGTAGGGGGTTAGGCTCCTTTCATGACCAGGACTGCTTATCCAATAGCTGACAAATTCACTTATTAATTAATGTGCACTTAGGTTGCTCAAAACAGGGCTAAGCATCATGAAATTATTATTAAAATATTCTGGGTTTTAACATCTTTATAATGAGTCCAAACATCGGCATTCTAGCAGGTGATTTCACTCAACTATTGAGTACTTCATCAGAAAGGGATGTTTGCTCCTCCTTTTAACAACAGAAGTTGAATAATTTTAGTACAATCATTAAATCTGTGCAGTTTGTGTAATCTTCAATTTGGGCAAAATATTACCTCCATGTGAGAAGACCAATGGTAACACCCTGGCCTATGCTTGAACCTGGAGTTGGGCCAAAAATGTACATTACAAACTGGCAGGCCTAACAACCATTACCTACATCAACCTTAAAGAGATACTGCAGAGCCTTTTCTAAGGCCTTTTTTACCGCTTTCATTTGAACTGGAACTCGTGAGTAGGTGTGGTCATATGACGATGATGCCACGTAGTCATATTATGAATATTCATTCAGTCAAGAAGTGAAAGGGTGTGTCTTGGTGAACTGACTCAGCCCCCTTCCTGCTCTCTCCTCACTACTAAACATTCAAACAACAAAATAGCGAGCAACAAGAGTGACAGCATTACTGCAGGGAGTTTTGAAGTGGAGGAGTTTGAAAGGATTCCTTCGTGGTGGAAGACTCTCCTCACGAAGATGTTGCATATTGGTAAGCCTACACAAAAACTCAGATAAAACTATTTTGACTAAACATGAGATTCTCGGACATAAACAGTTATGTATGATCATAATCTAACCCAAAACATCGGTATTCAATGGGAAAAGATGGTTTTTGACTGTAGTATGATTTCAATTGAATGTAACAGATTTGCATTCAACATTTAAAATGAAAAAGGAGACCATGTGGCCATGTGGTATTCTCTGGCCACGCTAGGCCCTGGATTCCGTGAATATCTTTGTGTTCTGGTGTTTCTCCTCAAAAGGAGACAAGACACCCTGACCACTTTAAGATTTATATCATAGATAAGCCAGCACCTCAGCGTGACTTAATTGCCTTTGTGCCTGTAGACTAGGGGGCAGAGAGAAACGCATATCCTCGGTCAGGTCAGCAGAGCAGGCCTCTTGATAACCGAGTACTATTGAATGGACTATGAGCAAGTTTGCCATATCACATTATACATTGTCTATCGGAGGCCGTAATCTCAAAGCTATATACCCGACAGACCGCTTGCTCAAGAATGACAATATTTTCAAATTACCAACTTGATACTGTCTCTTAACTTTTTCTGATGTTCATTTAATTCAATGGCTAACATTAAAGGCACATTTTCACTTTAAACAGAATGAGTTTACTTAGGAGTCAGTTGTGCCCATAGGCGGGGTCAGTTCTGCCCCTTACCTTAAAGGAGCACAGTCAGGCATATGCATGTTTTCTGCATTCTAATCTACTATTTAATGTTTAATATTTTCCAAAAAATCATAAAGATTGGATTTGTGGTTTTTGAGATATGGGCCCTCAAGAACAGCTCCATCTCCAGAGCAGCTCCAGCCTTATTTACCACATTTCCCATATCTCCCTGCGCACGCTTAGGTTTGGTGTACATGAATATGTAATAGGGGGCGTACACGCCACTGCTGCAAGCACGGTGACAAGTTCAAGTAACTGTTCAAGTCAAGATACCGCAGAAAATTCTTGCCTGTCTGCCCAAAATGCCATTGTGCGCCGTACGTGGGTGCGATATTAAGTCAGGATACCGTTTGCCCAAAAATGAGACGAGGTGCATCCAGTGGCTGGCAGCAATTAATAATTCGATCTATCTGTTAAATTTGCCCAAAAAAAGATTACGACAAAGTTTGTGTTTGTTCGAAACACTTCAAGCCAGAGGACTTCCAATGCGACTATAGTGCCGAATTACTGGGAACTAAATCAAAGAATTTGCTTGTCCAGAAATCCAACATATTGACCATCGGGAGCAGGGTATCTTTGACGTACTGCAGAGACTACACACGATGGCAGCACAACTCTAACACCTCTCCCCAGTCGTTCGCCATGGAGTACCCATTCCAAGATTTTGCTCAACTCAGACATTCATTGCTCCTGCAACCAAACTGAGTGGAAACAACAAACTCTGTTTTATCTTTAATAGTATACGATTCGTGACAACTCTGATGAATACACAGTTTCTCAGTGCCACTAATGTCACATAGCTAGTCCATTTAATTTGTCTCTTCATTTACAACTAGGAATCCTGATATCCTAATAGGTAAAATATAATAAAACTCCCTTCCAACTAGGTTCCCTGTCGAAAATCAGGGATCGGGAAATCAACCCCGACCTCACGACTTGGAAGAACTTGACGTCACATCATCATGGCAGCTCACACCGCAACCCACATTGTAAACGGTAAAAAAACATTACCTTTAGACGATTTTAGCTTTTAAAACACTTTTTAGTTTTTCAACATTTAATGCTTTTGTAATTAGTGTTTTGAATCGCGGAAATTCAGGGCCACGCACATAAGAATGGTCAACAATCGCTATCCGCCCCCCCCCGTCAACGATTGCGGTCATACCATCGCACCGCCCCACCTACAAAGACAACCTGGGGGAAACTGCATAAACAATGAAAAGTTAAAACGTTATTGTTTTAGTCGTTAGCCGTTTTAGCTATTTCTGCTTTCCTCAAGGTCTTCAATATGGGTCAAGTATCTCACGGCACTGTTGTTTTGGTTCTCATGCATGATCACCAAAGCCAAAACTGTGGCGGGCGTACAACCTCCCATATCCGACCTCATGCCATACAAATGCAGGGTCACAGGCAACCCCCCAATGTGACAACTACACTACTACATTCTAGAGCTCCTAAACTTTAAACTTGATACAGCATATTTAAAATCTTGCTGAAGCAATCACAACAAACGTTTATTCGTTAAAAAAGTATCTCAAGCATTTTCCAGAACTCAGAAAATCTTTTGCGGAACTCAATCATCTGCACATATCTCTACTGGATCTTTTGGAATGGAGACTCCTTTTTCCAAAGTCAAGGAGTTGATTGGTCAAAGGGCGGTGCTTTTATATGTTTCAATCCGATAGCCTAAACATAACCTGGCCCGGAGCAGGTTAGCTGTGCAGAGTAAGTTGCCATGGCAATATACCCCGATTAAAAGTGAGTCGGATTCAGCTACGGTTACACTAGTCACTTCAATGCGACTTCTATGCGACTTCTGGCATCCAATATCGCTAGGCTGCATTAAGTGACAGGTCTGGATGCGCACAAATCGTATTTTGTTGGCATTGGGATCGGATCTGCCAAACCACTTGGCGAGGTGGCCTAGCACACTTTGAGATCGGAATTGCTTGTAGTCTGGACATAATTAGACATCTCCAAAACGCATTCACCGGAAAAAAGTAATTAAATACGCAAATATTTTAGGCTCAGAGATGAGTAAATACACTGCCCAGAACTGTTGGTATGCTGATGGTAAAGACGATGCTGTAGCTGTTCACAAATGTGATTGAATGTGTGCTATCGCATGCGGAAATTGAGCACCCAGTCAGAATCCGTGAAATCATGCACAATATGGTTCCACCAGTGCTGGCTACGTTCGCGAACCCATACTGATCCTCTCCCCCGAATTAGCTGTTGCACCCAGAAACGCTGTGCTCGCATTAATAGCACGGCTCTGCTGCTGCCTCCTGATCAGTGCACGCCTTGCACAGGCCCTACCTTGACTACACAATCTGAACAAAATGAAAAGCACAACCTCAAACCTCACAAAGACCCAATGCCATTTTCCAGGAAGCGTATAGCTAGTATTTAAATATTGCGCGGGGAATGAAATCCGAACTGCGATCTGATCACAGGAGGTTGCATTGAACTGTCAAGTATGGACGCAACTCAATCTGACTTGGGATGTGTCCCAATACTCGAAAAATGCACCCTCCTTTCCTCCACTACCCCATCCTCTCCTCCGTGCCCCAGAAATGGATCTTGTGTTTTAATCTAATGTTGCTGATTACATCTTAATTAAGTAATAATGGTTATACTGTATATTAATTAATGTCTCAACGCAAACCACAATGTCAGGTACATACTGTAGGCTACATGCAAATACTTAATGTTCAGGCAGTTTTGCATACTTCCGGGTAGGAGAGAAGTGGTAGTGTGGGAGTGGAGGAAAGGAGGTGGGAAGTGAAGTGAATATTGGGACGCACCCCAGAAGTCGCATGAAGTGACGAGTGTAACCATAGCCTATCCAGGGTTGAAGCTTAATTTAGCTCGCTATCCCCTTAATCTCGCTTCGTAGTACACCCCTCTGATCTCCAGAGCCATTTTACTATTCCTTGTGTGCCTGTCTTGTTACTCTGGGTGTTTCTCAATACCACGTCTGCAGAACGACAAAAGGGCACTTGCAGAAACTTGTGAATAGGGTGACGTCATATAACAGGCCAAGTTGTGTTCCAAAGCCAAGAACACGAAGAAGTGAGGACGCTCAAAGATACCGGAAATGTACTTGATCCACCGCAAATGTCGAGGATGCATCGGATGCAAACTCGCCAAACAAGTTCGCAAACTTGAATATTTCATCATTAATTGCACGAAGCGATGACATACGACACGGGGGAAGCTTATACACTGGACTGTCAGGAAAAGTTGCTGCCTGGTTTGTAGTATACATCGGTTTATAGCTATTTTCTAGAGTGTATGGTTTGTATAGCGAAACCACAGTCCAAACGTCAGAAACACACATTGCATCTCAAACAGGCTACATAGAGCTCTGAAGCAACGGTGCACAAACTGATATGTGACCCAAACTTGTACACGAATGTGTAGGCTACATTAAAATGCAATAAGGCCTATATAAAGTGGTAGTCGCCAATGTTAATGCTATACTGTATTTGTAAAAATAAATGCTAAAAAATAAAAATTATTTAACACATCTTTTTACTGTTCACATTTGACTTTCATATGATCGTGTAAGAAATTACTTTCATTGCAGTTGAACAAGGAAACAACAAAATATTAAGTACCAGAGGTCTGGGTTAAATTAAGCTATGTCAAAGCTGCTCCATGTCTTGGACGAATACCCTGTTACAAAAAGTAGCTATGCAAAAAAATAGACAATACAGGTAATGAGTTTATCTGTAAATTTGGAAATCTTATAATCCAACATTGATCGTTGCCCTGCTTTTGCGTGTGAACGCCCATAGTTTACTGTTCTGTGTCATGTTGGGGTACTGTCAGTCCAGGATCACTTGTGGTTGTGTGCACCCCGTGTTAGGTGTCGGTGGGGGAAGGACCAAAACGCAGGCAGGAGTATAAAAAAACTGAAGTTTAATAAAGGGCAAGGCAGCAATCCGAGGTAAACAGGCTGGGTCAAAAACCGGGGAGACAGGGCAACGGTACAAAGCACAGTCCAAAGAGTGGTCAAGGAACAGGCAGGGGTCAAACCGGGAAGGCACAGCAAAGGTACAAAAGCAGGATCCAAAACCAGGGTCGCGAGAACACAGGCAGGGGTCAAAACCGGTAAGGCAGAGGAGGCACAAAAAGAAAACAAAACAGAAATAAAACAACAACAGGTAACGGACGAGGGAAACTAAAAACTAGAAAACAGATACTCGGAATAAACAGAACAACTCGGGCAGAATCTCAGGAAAAAACAGGCAACACAGAAGCAAAATATTTAGTACAAGGAACTCGTGAAGAACACTGAAATGACAAGGTATATATACACAGAGGGAGACAGACATAATGGGAATCAGGTGTGTAGAAGCAGGGAGGGGAGATTGCTCACAGGTGAGAACAGTGAGGGTTAACAGGGACCAATAAAACAATGACAGGGGAAACGTAAGACACGGACTGGAATACACAGACACAATGATAACAAACGGCCTGGAGTTAGCAGGTAAACAAGTGCACAGCTCAGAGGGGAGGCACACGAAAGTGGACACATGTGCAGAGAATGCGAAATCACAGATGGATACAGGGATAGGATAACAAGGAGGGAAATGACAGCTGCAGATAGAAACTTAAGATGAATTAGTAATTAGTAATGTTAGTAGTGAACTGTAGAACCCTAATGTTAGTAGGTTAGTATTATATACATGTTAGTTTGTTAGCAGGTTAGTATTAAATCTAATCTAACAGTTAGTATGATTAGTACATTAGTATTATATACAAATATAAATAAAGCCAGAAGGAAGAAAACGAGATATACGAAATACAGAAGAAACCTGAATGTTCCAAAAATCACCCGAATAGTGCAATGACAAAGACAGGGAGTGGAATCTCAGAAAACATGGAACGCGGACTGACAATCGCGAGGAAAAAGAAATCAGGAAAATAATAACAAATAAAGAATAAACAGACAGAATTACAGGATCCTAACAATATTTGTATAGTCATTTCTTACTAAGAGACCAAGCGTACTGACAGGTAGGGCTTTACTTATTTTGAGAGGCAGGGCGTGTATTTTCTATTTAACTCGCGTTAGTCTTTTAGCCGGTAAATGTCCGGAGCAGCTGTCCAGTTTCGTCGTTTTTACCTGCGGGACGATTTTGTTCGGAACTGTAGTTCTGTTCGTGCCCTCGGGTATGTCTCTCCTCATATGGAGCTTGGGCGATTTTGTTGACATATTTGCGTTTGACAAGTCTCTGAAAGTAGCCTTGGAACATTAGCTCTCTGTTTCTTTTCGCCTTGTTACATCCTCCTTTATTCTGAGAGGCAGGGCGTGTATTTTCTATTTAACTCGCGTTTGTCTTATAGCTGGTAAATGGCCGGTGCACCTGTTCTGTTCGTCGTTCGGGTACCTGTCTCCCAGTGGCGGCTGCTGACCAAAATTTTTGGTGAAGCAAACCCCAAACACACTACCCCCACCCCCCCCCCCCCCCCCCCACTGTAAAATACACACTGTAAAATAGTTCACTTTAAATTTACAGTAAATTTCTGGCTACTAATTGCATTACTTTCACAGTAATTTCCATATCGTATTATCAGTAAATCTTTATGAAATAACTGTGTGCTGCAATTTCAGTCAACCTGACCATGGAATTACTGTGATATGCTGCTGTAGAATTACAGTAATCACCTGTATTTTGACATATCAACTGTAATAGTGCAACTCAGTAGTCAGCAATTTACTGTAGATTTACACTTCTGTAAAGTTGACATTTTAACTGTCATTTCACCACACCTATAAAAACAGACAATATTTGAATTGGGTAAATTTAAATGAAAACAAAAACAATATACATTTAACATATTTATTCAGCAGTTTTTCAAGAGTAAATATGCAGAGTATCTCAAGTGCAATTGCATATTTTAAGTGCAAATACTGGGCAAAAACATTTCAGTTTAAATGTTATTTAATTAAAATTTAAATATCAACTTACATTACATTACATTTATTTAGCAGACGCTTTTATCCAAAGCGACGTACAGTAAGTGCGTACAGAGACATCAACTTAAGTGTACAATTTGTACTGCTTGTGAGTGACACAAGATAGCTGAGCTGGACTTGATGAGGGCTCTTGAATTATTCCCGCAGCATCGACATAATGCAGAATTATGGACAACTGAGCTTTGCAAGAGATGTCGGTCGTCTCATCTATTTGCCACGCAAAAAAAGGAGCAGCGGTTACTTCACTCTTGATCTCCTGCTGCATCGTAGCTGCAATAGCTTCGATCAGATCATTTTGAATCGTCTTAGACATGCCAGAGAACACAGTGGACGATTTAAAGTGTGCAGCCAGAACGTCATCATAGCGAGAAAGCATTTCAGTCAACTCCCTGTAGTTTCCTCTGTTATCAGAATTTTCACTCTCGTCATGCCCCCTAAATGCCAGCTCCTGACGACCCAAGAATGCAATCGCATCAACCAACCTCCTGAGAATGTCACGATTTTTCCGCACCATTTCATTGTGCTTTGCTAATTGGATACGTGCACCTTCATCAATTAAATGCTCGATTCTCACATTTCCCAAAAGACTCAACTGCACGGTTGCGATTTCCCATGAATCTTAACAGACCTGTCGAAATTACGTAAATCCTCAAAGCCATCTCTCGCAAACTTTGAACATACATCTCCTGCAGCAGCGCACTTGAACAAGACACATGGCCAGCAATACAGGCGGTTCGTTAGCAAGCTACCAGTTAGCCACTCCACCTTGTCATGCCGTGGTACTTTAAAACTCCGACTCACCGAGCCCACTCGCTGGACCAAATTGATAGGAGGCTTCGGTCTTCCCTCGGCCTTCACTCACAGTTTTTCTTCGTAGTTTAATGACTGAAAAGAATCCCGCAGAATCCGATCCAGGATGTTTGACCTTACATTCGCAGATTCCATTTTCTTCCAACTGGAGCCAAATTAAATGGAAAAAGCTACCTTTTCAAAAAGTGAGCTAGTTTTGGCTAACGTCAGCTAGCTAAATCACGTTAGCAATTAGCTAGCTAGCTAGCTAGCTGAGGTAAAAAAAAATATTGAGATCGCTTAATGACAAAAAAGATAACGCTACAACACCGATACAATTTTTTACTATTTACAATATATACAAATCACCACCGACAACGCCACAACCATAAAAATTGAATAAATTTAATAAATAGCTCTCTCTCTCACTCTCTCTCTCTCTCTCTCCAATACAGTAACACACTAACGTCTCTACTACCAACAGGGAAAATTGGCGGGTAGGATGATTATATCTTGCTGGACAAATGAACTCCTGTTCTGTATGGTTATACATTATGTCAATCATCAGGACGAGAACGCGCACAAGAACACGCATGATTGAAATACATTAGTGAGGCAGTGCTTCACGGGTGGGCAAAAAAAATGCGTCATAATCCACAATTATCCAATCATATTTTATAAAGTCCCCCATTGATTTCCAATGGTCTAGTAAGCAGTGCTTCACTGAAGTTCCTTTTAAAAGTCTAGGGGTGGCGCTGTTTTTCACGATACAAGGCACATTTTTGAATCGAGGCACTTTTTTTTTTTAGCTTCACAAGGGAAATGGTAGTTGTGATGATAATTCAATATTAAATAAAGATGTGTTGTGTGTGCTATGCATGTTCTTTTATTTATTTATTTTTAATTTTTTTGGGTGAAGCACTGCTTCACCTGTTGTCTTAGAGGAACCTCCTCTGCTGTCTCCGTACATGGAGCTTTTGGCGATTTTGGTTCGGAACTGTAGTTCTGTTTCGTCATTCGGTACATGTCTTCCTATTGGGAAGACTGGGCGATGTTGTGGACATGTGACTGCGAGTCTCTGAAAGTAGCCTTGGAACGTTAGCTCTCTGTTCCTTTTCGTCTTGTTACATTCCCCTTTACTGAGAGGCTAGGGCGTGTATTTTCTACTAAGCTTGTGTTAGTCATTTTGCTAGTAAAGTTATGGGACGGCGGTTTACCGGCGGCTCGTCTGTAAAATGTTTCTCTCTCCTGGGAGATCAGGCGTTTACCCCCTTTATGTTTTCTGTGTGTGACTACGAGCTTATGGAAGTAGCCGTGGAACGTTGGATCTCTGTTCCTGTCGCCTTGTTACATTCCTCTTTACGGAGAGGTAGGGCGTTTATTTTCTATTAATCTTGCGTTAGTCTTATAGCCGGTAAATGTCCAGTGCACCTGTTCTGTTCGTCCTTCGGGTACCTGTCTCCGTACATGGAGCTTTTGGCGATTTTGGTTCGGAACTGTAGTTCTGTTTCGTCACTCGGTACATGTCTTCCTATAGGGAAGACTGGGCGATGTTGTGGACGTGTTTGTGTGTGACTGCGAGTCTGAGAGTAGCCTTGGAACGTTAGATCTCTGTTCCTTTCGCCTCCTCGTATACTATCTCGTATTATTTTGCAGGGTTTGTTGGTTGTGTGTTTTATTTGTACCATTTATGCTACTCGCCTGTTCTTATGCGTCTCGTTACTGAGGCAGGGCGTTTATTATTGCTGGCTCTTTAGTTACTTAGCTCGTAGAGGTATGGGACTGCAGATCTCTGCTCTATTCGCCCGTAAAAATGTTTCTCTCTCCTGGGAGATCTGGCGTTCACGCTTTTACTGAGTTACTTAGCTCGTAGAAGTATAGGGTAGCAGTTCTTTGTTCCATTAGCCTTATTTGGTTTTCTTACTGAGAAACCTGGCGTTTGCACTTCTACTCATTGGTGTGTAACAGTGAGCCGGTTAGTAGCTTTGGTACGTGTGTTCCCTGTCTTGTCTCCCTCCCTTAACTGCGGGGTTTCCCGCCTTAGTGGCCTTAGGGCTTAATGAATCCCCTTGCTGCGTTTGGCTCCTCCTACCTCACACATCACGCCACCATTACATGTCGGGACTGATCCAGGAGTGCAGGCAATCTCCAAAAGGCAACCAGGGAAGGAGAAGATAATGCGGAGGAGGAGTGAGGCGACGACTGGGAAGGCTGACGCAGTTCGGTGCTCCGTTTTGACAGTGTACAGAGACCGCAACACTGCGTGTATGGAGGAAAGTTGTGGAGGCGGAGTTTGTGTGCTGGACTGCTTAATGACAATGGACATCTCGGGACAGCGGGGGCTATTTTTAATTCACGTAATTAGTTTGATTAATGCAATGATTCTATTGAATGTATTTATTTGATATGTTTGTTTGTGTGTTGTGGGTCTGCCCCACTGTCTATGTCTTTTTTGTTGATGCTGGTGGCTACAACTGAAGTTCCCTAAAGGGAAAATAAAAGTTATTCTATTCTATTCTATCACACTGTAGAGTGGTCAATATACTTTTATGAAATACGGAAGAACAGTGGCACGTAGAAACTTCATATTTTGCCCGATAATAGCACTACATCACTAGCGCTGATGAAGACAATATGCAGTTTTTCATGATACCACACTTTCTGACATGGTACAGTAGTATGTTTGTGATGTAGACCCCAGGGTGTACGCCACTAGGGGGCCTGAACAAAGGAGTTAAGGAGGGGGATCTTGTGACAGTTTCAGGTCCCACGGTCAAAGAGTGCAGAAATTATTAATGGCTGTGTCTCAAGTTGTATACTTGCATACTGCATACTTGTGTACTTGTAAGTACGTACTTCCATAAGTGCACTAAAAAGTATGTACTACTTAGTATGCAATAACGAAGAGCACTTAAAAATCTGTTAATTTTGAGACAGTCTTGTACTATAATGTCATTACATTAAAAACACTGAATGTTTATTTATACAACTTTTGAATAATACATTATTGTTCCTGTATCGGAACATAATATTCTAGCATGTAGAAACAAGGTGATATCCATTTTATCGTCTGTGAAAGTTGTAAACAATGGTTTGGGCTCTTAAAAAAAAAAAAAAAAAAAAACTGAAAGTGTTACCAACAATACCAGTAAGTACCAGTAAATACAAGAAGTAATCATTTCTAAAATACTGACGACATTTTATACAATCTCTGAAAGCTGATGACATACAAGATGACTGGACTGGAAGCAAGTACAGTGTGAGTTTGTATTCATGTTTTCGGAATCTTTGTACATGTGTGTCATGTCTGAGTGAGTACACATTTCTGTGGTCAGATTTGGAACAGCATGCTCAAAAACAGGAAGTTGATGCAAATGAAAAGAAGTTTTGAGCAGGTGGCATCACTTCCTCATTTTGTGTCTGTGGGGATTAAGTGTGACTCATTATTACTCACAGTGTTCAGTTTTCAAATTTTCTATAGTGTGTTCTATTTTGTAAACAGAAATCACTATGTAAGCAATCCAAAGGGCATTGGTGGAGAATATCACAGCAATAGAATGGACCTGCAGTTGTGATTGGGCAACCAAAAATGGCAAGTAAAATTAGAGAAAATGACCTCCCCCCAAAACACTCAAAAAATAATCCTTTTATTTTACCTCTATGGTGTAAATCATGTGCCACCAGTCAACCGAATGTGAATTTAGTTCATTTGAATTTTTATTTCATAACTTGATATTGTATATAAAGTTTTGAAATTCAATTTGATTACATTGAATTTCTATTTAATAATCAGAATTGGTATTAAAGGTTTTAAACAATGTCATTTGAAATCTGAATGATAAAAAAAGTTATTAACACTCACTTACTTAAATGGCCATGTACTGTCAATTTGACTGTCATTTTTCTTGCCTGTATGCTTGATCATTTTGCTCACTGCGTGTAACGTTGTTGTGAAAAGACAATGCTGCCATCCACACTTTTGTTACCTAGTAAATCTACTACTGTGGCAGTTATAGCTGCTACTTGGAAGAGTGACAGTGAGCCATAAATACAAAGGCAGAACAAAAAAAGTAGTCTTTCGGCTATCAATAAGGCGGTTCTGTGAACAGCTGTTCCAGATAGCGATATGCTATCAACGTGAAGGGAGAGTTCATTCGCTAGTGGTCCAGCATCATTGATGCTATATGCCAGTGCTGGTTAGCTAGCTAAACTGCAGTAGTTTCATTTTTAATTTGAACTGAACTGAGCTGAAGTTAAGAAGCTAAGTAGTCAGCCAGCTGTATGAATGAAACAAACATGTAGTTGGCGACACCATGTTTTCATTAAAGATACATTACAGCCGGCAAAGCTACATCAAGCCGGTGTTGGCGCCTGTCACTGTTTGTCTGCAGGAGATGTCTCCCATACATACTGGAGCACACCTCTCCCAGAGACTGAGCTGGCTATCAGAGGTTTTATGGCCTACTTTGTAGTCATGTAGCTATCCAAGTCATGAACTGATATTATGTGGAGTTTGCAATGATAGAGAATGCATTTCAGAAATAGAAATGAGCTTCCCACAAAGACTATACAGCTGTAAAAGCAATAGTTAAATTTTTTTGTAAATTATGAGTTAGCAAGCAAGCTTGCTTCTGCAAAAAACAAAGATGGTGATGACAAAGTTTTGACAAATGTTCTATAGCATGTTCTATTGGCTAACAGCATCACACATGCACTTCCTTATATGTTCAAAATAATCACATGTTCACTTCCTTATATGTCAGTAAACAGCATCACATGTGCACATCGTTCATTTTGCCTGCGTATCTTGCAATTGGACACTTTAGTCAGACTACTTTGATCAGATCTTATTAATGGCAGATCAGATGTTGTTATCCAGTGGGGAGAATTATTCTTTGTAGGCATGGACCATTTGTGATGGCAAAAATAAGTTTGGGGCTTTATTGTTTGTATGTGTGAAGTTATATCTGAATTGTGTGTGATTACATGAGGTCATAAGGTACAGAAGTTAATGTTGTTCTAAGGGCTGAGATTCTGTGGTCATTCTGTTTATTTCTGTAGGAAACCCTGAAAAGTGGACAACTCTCGGTGCGGTATATGTATTATGAAGCATGCCTCGCCAAGCCATAACTTGGCAGAAAGCGTCTCAGCCAATCACAATAAGCGGTCAGAACTGTTGTATAATTAAATATATACTGGTACACAAAAAAAACATGTTTTAATAGTAATAATTACATATAAAATAAAGTCTCACAGTCACATATTCTGGAAAACAGTGGGTACAAATGTGCCAAATGCCTGCAAAATAGTATCATGTGTCTGTCTCCAAGGTGATCTCACTGAACAGGTACAATTACTGACTGTTACCATGAAATATTAATGAAGAGAGAAAATGAACCACCCTTTTTTAAATACAAGGATATACTTTCTTGAAACAAGCATTATTACAAAATAATTGAACATCAATCAGCATAACCATCATTGACCAGCCTACATACCATAAAACATGTATCTTATATGTATCAAAGCTAGGTTTTACAGTTTAGTAAACCATGAATTAAATGCATTTGCTCGCAGAATTTGTTTATTTATTTATTTTATAATGCGTTTCTTGATACACCAGGGAAACATTATCTCAATATTGAATTTGTACTTTTATAATTAGACAGACTACATTCCCAATTACATTTCAACATTTTCTCAATGCATTTGAAAACACATGAATGAATACATATATTCTATATACTCATTCAAATAAACTTCTGAAATTTTCACAAAAAAATAATGGGTGGTATAAAGGCTCTTTGAGAATAAAATAATTGAATATGTAAAAATGTATTGAATTGAATGCTTTTACAAATACTGAAGTGAAATCAGGAAAGAAGTTAGGTTGGTTCCCCAATCTCTATTTTCCTGGGGTTTGAGAATATTATAATTATATTATATTATTCTTTGAGAATTATTTTTCAGAGAAGAGCTAGGAGGGTATTCATTTATAACAATACATTTATTGGAAGTACACTACTGTTCAAAAGTTTAGAATCACTGAGACATTTTTATGTTTTTGAATGAAATTGATACTTTTATTCACCAAGGGAGCATTAAATAGATAAAACAATACAGTCAAAACATTAATAATTTTACTAACTAGGCCTACTATTTCTATTTCATTCTATTTCGACTTTAGAAACTGAAAGAAAAACATTTTATAGCTTCATTAAATGGGCAAAATTGTTTTCAGCTGCACTTAATATAATGGGAATGGTTTCTCTAGTACCAAATTAGCACATTAGCATGATTACTTGTACCAATATTCTTCACCCCCCCACCTCATTTCCTCCACACCCCAACTACCACTCCTCTCCTACTCGGAAGTATGCAAAACTGCCTGAACGTTTTGAGTACAAGTATTTGCATGTACAGTATACAATGTAGGGCTGCCCCCGACCAAAGATTTGCTTAGTCGACCAGTAGTCGTCAGTTCAAACCCATAGTCGACTAACCGTCGACTAAATTTATGATATTAATTAAATCATTTAAATGCATATTTTTCAGCATCTGAACATGGTTTGACTTCCATCTGATCTATAGGAAGTTTACTATATTACAGAGAAATACAAAACCGTCATTATGAGCATTTAAAATATCAATTAGCCTATAGCTAAAAGCACAGCCTGCGATTTGCTGACCTGCGCTCTATTAACAGCATCGGTTTGCTTATGGCCAGCGCTGTATTAACGGCATCGACAAAGCGGTAAATGAATGTGTCGGAACAACAAGCAATGAGATATTTAACATTGTTATTTTTATTTCCACTCTTTATAACAACACACAACTTAAAAATAATGAATAACTAAATAAAAAAGCAGCCTTTTGTCTGGTGATATGAAAGAGCACAAACAATGTTTTAACAACTTCGGTTATCAAAACTAGATGGGGAAAAATCATATTTTATTTTATTTTTTTAAATGCAAGAAGGCTAAATGGGCTATAAATTATATAAACAAACGAATAAATGAAAACACAGCAAACTGAAATACTTTTTCTCATATTATGCGTGAGGAACACAAGTTTGTTGACGTTGCTCGGGAGAAGTGAGCTCCGCGTTTTGCTGACAATGAAGCCGCCCTTTGAGAGCGCTGAATGATAGGTGAATTGTTGCTTGCAAAGTTTACATTTAACTTTTTTAGGGTCATCTATTAGACGCTCAAAATGCTCGCATAATTTTGATTTTCTCTCAGACATTCTATACAACTGATCTATTTCTTAATTAATAGACACCAATTGTTCGTTACAAGGCGCACGTCCGGAATGAATAGGTCCATTCTCACGTTTTTTCACACAGCGACAATTCGACTAATTAAAATTTTGTTTGACTAAGTTTTGACCGACTAATGGTTTAGTCGACTATCTGGGGGCAGCCCTAATACAATGTACCTGACATTGTGGTTTGCGTTGAGACATGAATTAATATGTAACCATTGATACTTAATTAAGATGAAATCAGCAATATTATATTAAAACACAAAGATCTGTTTCCGGGGCATGGAGTAGAGGAGATGGTAGTGGAGGAAAGGAGGGTGCATTTTTCGAGTATTGGGACGCACTCAGTGTGTTTTTAGTACACTGGAGTAATGGCTGCTGAAAATGTGGGTTTGCAATCATATGTAAAGATTGAATTAAAAAACTGTTATTTCAAATACTAATAGTAATTTCTAACATTTTAATGTCATGGCTGTAATTTCTGATCAATTTAATGCCACCATGGTGAATAAAAGTATTGATTTATTTAAAAAACATAACAATTCCATTGTGAGCGAGCGAGGAGGGAAAGCGGGAACTGAATCAGCGTGATGAGCACTATTAGGACATTACCACTCCGCAAGCTCCAGTTCGCTCCGGTTCATATATTGTGATAAAAATGGACATCGCATTTTTTTGTTTAGATACATTTGTTTAGTTCATAAAATATAAATTTATTAATCGTTTTGTTAGCCTATATGGAGAGTTGAAGTTGTTTGAATGACCTGTTGACATTTTCTGTACACAGAGAATTAACACGTTCACAGCATTCTCACAAGTTTTTTTATTTGCTCAAAAACAATATCTCAACTAGAAAGGTCGCTCGGAGAGCGCATCCCTCCGCCCATGCTGCATGTTGATGCATGTACCGTAAAATCAGGTATACATTGATAAGTAGTTGGAATTCGTTTTGAAGATTTGTTGGGATTATTGAAGTGCTTTTACTACTGACTCTGCAGGGGAAGCTCATACCATGGGCAGACAGAGTATGTATGGGTAAATATTTTCCATGTCAAAATGAAATGAAAACTAGTTAAATATGACAGGACTGACAGCAGTAATCTTGCATGGTGTTTGATCCATTTGTCCTTCTTTGTAGGCTATCAGAGATCATTTAGTAGGCCTAGAGTATAATAAAATCTCAATAGAAGATACATTTTGACAATTAACTGGGAATCAGTTTGAACGGGTGCTACCAGCCTGATCACGTGACCTCACATTCTGTTTCACTCCCATATCAGTCTGGTAGCACCCGTTCAAACTGATTCCCAGTTAATCACAACCGTTTAACTAATATGGGGCAGGGCTAATACGATGATTGTACCCACATGACTAACCCACGTTTCATTGCTCAGATTGGTTGTAGGTCTATCCAATTCCGTGCAGAATAATTTTGGTCTGCAATCGTTAATAAGGTCCCTTGGAAATCCAAAATGAATCGAGTTTCCAGTCAAATCCCATTAACTTTTTTCGAATTGGGCTTGGCGAAGCCAGGCTAATGTCATTATATCAAAATTTGTACATCTAATGTTCTTTTAACGATGTGAACAGAGTTCAATTGGCCATATTTAGCTAGCTAACTAACTAGCGTTTTTTACCTTTCTGTTGTGTGCGCAGGTAACGTTAGTTCCAACAGACAGAAAAAAAATGGAGCCACATTAGCTACGTTAACCATGAGAGTTCTGATTCAGAGAATCAGAGAAGTTAACCATGAGAGTTCAGGACCAGAGAAGCATTTAGCCATAGAGTAATGTGGGGTGGCATCCTTTCCTTACTGTCACCTGTCAACAGCTGTGACCCCATCTTCCTGGGCTGGCTCTTGATAGGTGGGTAGGATTGTTTTCCCTCTCATGACTGCATGGTTTCTCAAACTCTGTCTTCATAGCTATGCAGCCATAGATTACTCCTGGCGGGGGCACTTGTCCAACCCTCCCACCCCTTCCCCACCACCCACCCCCCACCCCCCACCCCTCCAGTTGGTGCCCCTGCTGCTCTATTACACTTTCCCTAACTGTTTTCTCTCTCTCTTTTTTTACATTCTGCCGGCGGGGCTTATGCCCCGCATCTCGAGAGTTGCTGTCCGGCTTCCTGTCCGTTGCCGCTTGCCCCTCCCTCCTTACCACCACTACCAGCTGCTCCCGCCGCCATCGGCACCCGGTTCCCCACCATCACTGCCGCCACATCTGGACTGTCATCTAGCTGCTGCAAATTATATTATCATGGACATTGGCTGTTTTGACCATGTTGGTCTTTAAGCCCTAGACCCTGAGCCGACCAGAGGAGGATGGGTTCCCCCATTGAGTCTGGTTCCTTCAAAGGTTTCTTCCTAGTTACACCAGGGAGTTTTTCCTTGCCACTGTTGCCTTTGGCTTGCTCTTGTGGGGGGTTTAGGCTGGGTTTTGCTGTGAAGTGCATTGTGACAACTTGTTGTGAAATGCGCTATATAAATAAATATTGATTGATTGATTGATTGATTCACTTTAACAATACATTATTTAATGTATTATTATTTAATACTGGTTAGGCTAACGTTACCAAGCGTAACAAGCCTACAAGGTGTGTGGCTAGCTAGCCTAGAAGCTAACGCCGTTGTAATAACGTTACTATTTTGGTCACCTTCCTAAGCCAGTACACCCAAGTTCGCTACTTCTAGCTAGCGAGGTTGCCTGACTAGCTAGCCTATTTAAGCTTATCAGTTAATTGATGATGGCTTCAATAGGCAGATAGAATGCTAGTTAGAACCGGAACTCCGCTGGTCAATCACATCGGGGGGTATGTCAGAAAACGGGTTTACTGGAATCTCTGAGTTTGCTAACCCTGAGATTGAATTGAATTAATCTCAGGGTTAGCAAACTCAAAATTTTCACTAAACCCGCTTTCTGGAATACTCCCCCGAATAGTCAGTTACATCAACTAACGTTACCCAAATCGGCTAGGCTACCAATAACACAGAGAAAGGGACCACTTCACGTGAACAGAAACATGTAGCGTAATACTACGATTTTCAGAAATAATATGGTTATTATTACCTTATATTTTCCAAGTACCTCGAATGTCGAACGTAGAGCTGTTCCTGTTGTATCCAGCAGACTAGATGTAGTTTTTCTGAAAGAGCAAACTATTTATGCTCCGGGGTTTTAAACTTTAAAGTTTAAAGTTGAGGACTAGTTGAGGACTAGAAGAATGGGCAATGTAAGGCATATATTCTATTTACTAAACGAAAAGGCCAAAATTATTACACAAAAATAGAAAAACTATTCGTGGGCTTCAGTTGCTGCCCACATTTCACTGCCTCACTGCCTGACACCATCTAGTGGTCAAAATCACTAAACATGGCGGCGCCCCCATTGCAAAACATTGTAAACGCGTATATATTTATATTTATTTTGAAAACCACTGATCAAATCCGCTCCAAAATGTAATGGGTTCGTCCTTGGCCCATACTACACATACATACTATACTACACACAAATTGGTCTGGTAGTTTTTACGTAATCCTGCCCACAAACAAACAAACAAACCATCGAAAACATACCCTTCCAAATAACAATATACTCTGATCTACTTGGAGTTTGCTTGTCTGCACTCCTCTCTAAAATAGAATGTTTACTGAACCACAGCGTCCAGACAAAACAAATCAATTCCAACAGTAGCTTATGACACCCGTAAATAGCCTACATACAGTATGTTGTCTTTTATGTGGGTGGTTTAGGTCTGACTGGTTGTTTGTAATGAACGATTATTTTGCTGCCGCATTTTTACCGTAATTACTCAAAATTTAGGCATGACGACCCCTGCTTTTAACCCTTTCGCACGGACCATCACAAATATGTGATCACTCCACAACTGGCACAAAAGGGTACCATCACAAATATGTGATTAGAACGTATCATTAGAACGTTCAGTTGAGAATGTCGTCACAAGCGTCACTGCCTTCTAAAGTGCAAACATGACTCCAATGCGGTGCCTACAAGTTGTTTATTGTTGTACTATAATGCAAGTTATGTTACTATCGTTGTTATCATCAGAGAAGTCATCTTTTCTTTTGTAGCCTATCATCAGAGAAGTCATCAGTTTTTTTAGTAGCCTACTGTATAGGGCAGTGGTCACCAACCTTTTCCAACTCAAGATCACCTATGATGTCAACAGAGAAGGTCGGGATCTACCCACTAACATCGGTGTGAAAAAAACCATAATATTTACTTTTCAACTGATATAATTTCATTTTACCTACACTTAAGCCAGTACACACAGCCTTCAATCAATCAATGTGATAAAAGGAGAAGAATGAAACATACAGTGATAGTAAATGTACTTTTAATCTTATTCTTATAAGAATTACAAACTTGAACTTCTGCAAGTGTATGCATAATAAATTTTTCTGAAAATGATAAGTCACATTTGCATTTACTGTAGGCTGGGTTATGTTCAAAACACTTATTTAAAAAAAACTTAAGAGGTAAAACTTCCTTTTTAAATGAAATACCAGTATGACTGGAACAATGTATGCAAGTATAAAACATGAACACACATGTAACATAAAATGAGTCTTCTCTTGACTATTCTCAAAGTCACAAAGGTGCATTACAAACTGGGTCTCTTTCTAAAATCCACAGACCAAAAACAGTGTCAGTACTTCAATATTTACCATTTAGTTATGACACACACACACACTCTTTCTCTCATGCACTCTTTCTCTCTCTCACACACACACACTTGCTCTCTTTTCCTCTCTCTCTCTCTCTCTCTCTCTCACACACACACTTGCTCTCTTTTCCTCTCTCTCTTACACACTTACTCTCTTTCTCTCTCTCTCACACACACACACTTGCTCTCTTTCTCTCACACACACACACACACACACACACACACACTTGCTCTCTTTCTCTCACACACACTTGCTCTCTTTCTCTCTCACACACACTTGCTCTCTTTCTCTCACACACACACACTTGCTCTCTTTCTCTCTCACACACACGCTCTCTTTTCCTCTCTCTCTCTCTCACTCACACACACACACGTTCTCTCCCGCACAGCAACACATTGCATCAAAATAGTGACTGACGATAACAATATTTGACTATTTACAATTCTTACAACTATAGCTGTACAGTGGCTGTACTTACTCAGGTCACTCAATGAGATGGCTGTGACTGATAGATATCAGCCAGTGCTTTAAAGTTCGGCTCATAACTTGACAAGGCCAGCCTCATGCAGTCAGTGAGATGAGAGTCAGTGAGGCGGCTCCTGTGCTTGGATTTGATAAGCTTCATTTGCGAAAAAGCCATTTCACAAAGATAGGTGGACCCAAAACAGGCCCTCACTTTCAGTGCACAGGATGACAGAAGAGGAAATGTGTCACTGTTTACAAGTCCCCAGAAGCCACTGTCTTTGTACCTTGCTTTCAGTGCAATGTCATTCTGAAGGTCCACTATCTCCATGTCAACTCCGGCTGGCAGACTGAACACCTCCTCAAATTGTTCAGCTACCTGCTCCACGTTGATGGGTGAGAATGGGTTACAAATGAAGGAGATGATGCTCGCCATCTTGTCCAGCTCTTTGAATCTGCTGTCGAAATCATCAGCCAGTTTGTCCAACTGGACACCGTAGCGCTCTGGCTGGAAAGCCTCCTGGTCGCTGACGCGCTGCAACATTTTCTCCAAGTTTGAAAAATGCGCGAGTCTCCTGTTCTGTAGCTGGCTTTTCCATATTCCGATCTTCACCTTGAAGGAGTTCACCGAGCTCAACATATGTGACAGGTCTCTCTCTCTGCCTTGCATGTCACAGTTAAGCGCATTTACAGTTTTTCTCAATTGTTTACACACAAAAACTGGAACTTATGACACAATGACCACAACCTGTAACTCATGTGCCAACTCCCTAAACCAATTCTGCTGAACTATAAACACATTTCCTGCTGTAGACCCAGATTTCAATTCTAAACCACACTTTCTTCAAAACACTACACACAATTATCTGCTTTAGACCCAGATTTCAATTCTAAACCACACTTTCTTCAAAACACTACACACAATACTCTCTATTTTGCACACTCTTCATCAATGCCAAATCTCCTTGTGTTCAGACAGAACACACTGCCATTCAAATGGCAAAACTTCCATTTCCAAGGCCGTTGTGCAATTTCCAATCAAAGCTTGAGCAATATAAGGGCCACAGGTGAGCTCCTGGTTTGGAGAACAATGGATGGCAACATTGAAGTGAGAGGTGATCAGAGAGGCAGAGGAGTGAGAGTAAGAGGAGGCGAGGAGGAGGAAGAGGAGGACGAGGAGGAGGCATGTGGCGATATAGCTCCTGAGGCATTTCAGGGCTGGATTCGTCATACTAGGCGATACTTCCCCCGCTGCTTGGCCAGAGAGAACATAGCCTGTGATGTCGATGAGGTCCTGTGGCCAGACAGGAACCGAAGACAGGATGCAGCCTAGTTTTTTTTGTCCTTTTTTAATTTACATTTTTCTTTCTTTTTTTGTTGACTGTACTGGCCTATTTTCTATTGTTTGTTCTGTGCAAATCATTTACACATCCAGTTGTGTTTGCTGTGATGTATAGGCTACAGCACTTTTGGAAAAAATAAAGAAATATTTTTGTTGTTACTGTATATTTGTGTATTGTTTTATATTTGAGTAAAAACATTATACAGTTATATTTTACAACAGGAGTAAGCGTACAGTAACACTGAACATGAAAAGGCATAATGCTCCTGATAAGGCCTTCATACTGGTGTTTTCCCATTCATAGTAGTGTTTTCCATTCAGCACATCAGTGTTCAATGGTTCTTAGAAATGTCTACTCATATGATGGTCTGTGTGTGTCATTTGAACACAAACTACCATTTTGAGGAGACATAACATTGTTTTGAAAGCAAAGTAGCATTTTGCAGGAGATATGTAGGGTTTTGCATTTTGTGTGTGTGGTTTTTGGATTTGTGTTTAGAGTTTTGAGAAAATGAGGTATGCTTTCAAAAAATGTGTGTAAGCAATTGAGAAAAACTGTAATTTCGCCGTCAGGTCAGTTAGGAATCCGAGATCCAGCAGCCATTCATCGTTTGACAGTTCTGGATAGTCGCCTTCCTTTCTTGTTGATAGAAATTGTCTTATTTCAGGCAACAAGTCCACAAAGTGCTGTAGGACCTTTCCCCGGCTTAGCCACCTGACATTTGCATGGAAGAGAAGGTCTCCGTAGGCAGCTTCAAGCTCCTCCAGTAGCGATTTAAACAGCCGGTGTTGGAGCGCATGAGCGCGGAT
The DNA here is from genome assembly GCA_029718625.1 of Synaphobranchus kaupii. NCBI lineage: Eukaryota > Metazoa > Chordata > Actinopteri > Anguilliformes > Synaphobranchidae > Synaphobranchus > Synaphobranchus kaupii. The sequence goes on from CM056379.1 coordinate 79,999,316, forward strand.
GGAGTTTACCACTTTGACAACTGGCGACATAACATGTGAAAAGTCCACCGCTTTACTAACCAGGGCTTGTTGATGTATCACACAGTGGTAATTTACAAAAGCAGGAAAGTCGGGGTCATTACGGCAGAGTGATACGAAACCTGCGCGCACACCAATCATTGCAGGTGCTCCGTCTGTGGTCATCGCAGCCAGTTTCTGAATGGGGATGTTGTTTTCTCGCACATACTGTTTGAACTGTTCATACATGTCCTGGCCTCTGGTTTTCTCCTTAAGGTGCAGAAGTGTGAGAAAGTCCTCCTTTATGGTGGAGTCTTTGAAGGACATCCGTACAAAAATAGCGAGCTGTGCTGTGTCAACTATATCCACCGACTCGTCAAACTGTAACGAAAAGTACCCGCACCGTTTCAAGTCCTCCAGGACTTGCCTGTCCACGTCGCTTGATAATTCCTCAATCCTCCGTGTAACGGTTGGAGGACCCAGTGGCACACGAGACACAGCTGCGGCGATTTCATCTTTGTTTTTGAAGCCTGCGAATAAAGTGTCCGCGGTGACGGTCATGGCCTGTTTTACGAGTTCCCCATCGGTGAAGGGCTTCTTATGTTGAGCCAAAAGGTGGCTCACACGGAAGGATGCCTCTGTAGCCGCCTTATTATGATCCACTGGCCGAGTGAAGAGCTGTTGTTGTGCCCTCAGTTCCTTCGCTAGTTCCGCCACTTTCTTTGCACGCAGGCTGCTCTTTGGCGGGTAGCTCTCATCAAACTTCTGGTGGTTGGTGTTGTAGTGTCTCTCCAGATTTCCTTTTTTACTCAAGGCCTGTGTTTGGCGACACAGCAAGCACACACATTTGTCTTTCACTAACGTGAATAAATATTGTTCTTCCCATTCTGGATGAAATTGGTAGGATTTGGGTCTCTTTTTCCGTGGCTCTGCCATGACTGCTGCTCTGCTCTCTACCGCAACTTGTTAGTAATGACCGCGACCTGCTGGCAATGACCGTAAACAGTTTGGCAGCGTCGTAAAATTGCTGCAGCACGCATTCTTCTTCTATTTTTAGACCTGTGTGAAAGATCGACTTGACATGTCTTGAAGATCGACCGGTCGATCGCGATCGACGGGTTGGTGACCACTGGTATAGGGTGACCATCAATTAGATTTTTTTTAAAAAGAGGACGGGGCGGGCGGACGCTATGCCATTTTGAGTATTATAAAAAGTTATAAATAGGATAGTCTCTGCTTTCTTCCGATGACAATATTCTTTCTTCAAATATTAAGTGAGATATACTCATTTAAATCTCGACTGTCACCAAACCATGTTGTTGATTTATTCAAATAAATTAGAAGGAGTGACCCGCCAAGTTCATTAAAGGCTACAGAACATTAATCAGCATTAACAGTTCCCCTGCAGATCTCTCCCCCCTTCACTATAAACGCGCTAGCTAAGCTACGTGATATGCTATGATTGCCTTATGCTTTTCTTTTACTTCATTTCTCCAGTTGAAATGAAAATGATAATGGATTGTGGTACGAGCATATAGCTATGAACCATGCATTGTAGATTGTTCTATTGATTGTGGTTGACCATAAAGTAATTGCAAAGAGTAACGATGTTGAACACTATCTTTTTCATTGGCAGGCAGAGGGTGGGATATCTCAAGTGACACGAAGTGAAGTGAAAGGTCTGACACTTAAAAAATGTATGTATGTTAATATGCTGTCGCTTCAAGACACCTGAATATCATGCCCTTTACCTGCTTTTTACCTCTCACCGTGGAGGTCAGAACAACAGAAAGTCTGACCACCTTCAAGTGCAGATTGAAGAGTCACCTCTTCAAGCTGCACCTCTCTCCACCCCTCCCTACCTCCTTGTGACCTCCCTTGATTGTGTTTTATAAATCCTTGTTTAAGTGGTTCAAGCTTCTAGTTTAATACTTGTAAGGTTACTTATTGGCTTACTGTTGTACACGCCAATCATCGATATCGTGTGGTTACCCCCCCAAAAAAAATAAAAAAATTAAAATAAAAATCATACTGACTACGCCTGGTACTTGAACTCGTATTTACCTTTTAGGGTTGTTTTAACGCACTTGTTCCTAGTTTGAAAATGCACTAATGTACGTCGCTCTGGATAAGCGTCTGCCAAATGACTATAATGTAATGTAATGTAATACAATGAAATGATAGTGCTCAACATTGTCAATCATTACATTACAATCATTTGGCAGATGCTTTTATCCAAAGCGACGTACAATAAGTGCATACTGAAGGTCATTGAAGCAACTACAAAGCAGATCCGAGAAAGCACATCTTTCTCATAACGTAGCAGCTATCCCTAGTAATGAACATTGAATATAGTACACACAGTCAGCTATACATTCTGAACTATATAATAACAAAACAGAAGTTAAATAGGAAACAAGAAAAAAAACAGGAAACAAGTACTATGAAATTGGTCCTAGATATTAGGTAGGTTAGTCAAGGTGGAGTCTGAAAAAGTGCGTCTTCAGACCACGACGGAAAACAGGTAGTGTTTGAGCCGAGCATGGAGGAGTGGGAAGTTCATTCCACCACTGCGGAGCTAGGGTGGAAAAGTTCCGCAGTCGGGGCGAGCGAGAGCTGTTGACACGGTGGGAAGGAGTTGCTGACACGGTGGGAAGGAGTTGCCCTGCTGCAGCAGAGCGAAGTGGTCGAGCTGGAATCAATAGAGCAATCTACAATTCATAGTTCATAGCTATGCCCGTACCACAATCTATTATCATTTTCAATTTAACTGGAGAAATGAAGTAAAAGAAAAGCACAGGGCGTACATAGCATATCGCGTAGCTTAGCTACCACGTTTATAGTGAAGGGGGGAGAGATCTGCAGGGGAGTCGAAAAATGGCACAACACCGGGACCACAGTCAAAACTCAGCTTACTTTTCGTTAGTTGTTGCTCCTCTGACATTGATTGAGTTTAAAACATGGGTGATGTCTTCCTCTGGAGAGTGTACCTACCTGGCCTAACTTCCCTGAAGTAAAAACTTTTTACGGTAATTACTCGAAATTTACGCATGCACTTTCAACATCGTGGGATCAGGCAGCCAGCCAGTTGAGTTGACTGAATGGCTAACTGGCAGCCAGCCAGTTAGCCATTCAGCCAACCAACCAACCAACCAGTCAGTCAGTTACCCACATTCACTCGTTTAGGCCCGCACGCTCTGCGTCCAGGCAAAAATAATCGCTGGACAGTGGTTGCACGCAATATTATTAAGTAAACAAATAAACAGTTGGATTTACTATTTACCTAATAAAGTCGTGTACAGTGGTTGAACATAATAGCCTATATGTGACGTCTTCAACTTAACCAGTTACTTGCAACCACTGAACAATGATTTATCTCACACGCTGGAAGGAGAGATGGATTTTAACCTGGAGCACTGGTAGATCTGCACTGCGGGGAGTTACTTTGTGCTTTCTAATAATTTTGCCTGTGCTGACACAAGTAGACTACAAAATCGTCCCTGTCAAAGCGAATATGATCCAGACACTGTCTATCAATTAATCCATCTAATATTGGTCTGGTATGATATACCAGACTGTCAATCATAGTACACATTTACGTCTTTTTCTTTTTATGACAGCTCCTTGATAATTGCAAGTAGGCTAGGCAAAGTAAAATAACATGAGCACATGCCCTCATTCTAATATCCATTTTTGTATTTTTTTTATAATCATCTATTGGCGGTGCTAGACATAAACCACCTTTTTATCTGAACAAAGTTACGCAGAAAAAAATTAAGTGAAAACTCTGAATACACGTATTTTGCAGACACGCCTCATTTTCATGAAATCTCCACCCCGTGTGCGTATATAGTGGAGAGAAGCTTAAAACAGAGGATCAGTCAAATGTCTGAATCACAAATTATACGCGGAATATCGGGAGTAAGTCCCATTTGCACGTGCTCAACTCTGAATCTGGCCCGATGTTTGTTTTGGTCGGGACCTACATGTTAAAACACTATTTTTGACCGTCTCATTCTCCGCCATTACAGCACAGATTTTCAAAAGATTTGGCACGATGACTCATCACACAGATATCTCATCACAAACCAAAATTGGGAAATATTAGTTCAGCAGTTTTCATTTGGTGGGATACATAAAACAATTAGCATAAAGATTGACTTTTTTGTTCACACAGCTCAAATTCTACCACCAACAAATTATACACCATCAATTGCTCAACCAAAAACATCCTAATGTCGGGCAAGGGAAGTATTATGTGCTTTGATATCAAACATGTATGTGCGTTGTGTAGTTTTTTAAGTCAGCCCAATATCTGGTTACGCGGCCCCATTGATTGATATGGGGGAGACAAAAACTAGCCACCAAATATGCTAATTGCAAATTCTAAAAACACCTGCCACGAATCTTCACGCAAGCAGTTCTTTCCCCACTGCCATAAAACAGTTCAGCTCCACACCGACAGAACAGCACAAACTGTGCTATCTTAGTGACAAAGCTAGGCAGAATATATAATTGCTACATGAAACACCCACATTAAAGTAACAAGTCCACCAACGTGGCTAGTTAATGCTAATAAAATAATTAAGGATTCCTCAAGAAAGCTAGGAATCAGCTCCACAGACAGAACAGCACAAACTGTGATATCTTAGTGACAAAGCTAGGCTTTAGGAATTATTGTGAGACTGATTTTTAAAGGTAAACTGATTTAATACTCTGGAGTACAGCAGTATAGCCTACCAATTTAAGCGCCAATCGTTTTAAGGACTTTTCTGTTGAGTTGTAGCTATATTCACATTGTGTCAATTTGTATGAATAAGTCACTCTATTGTATCTACCCTCTGAGTTACCATTGCAAATAGAGAACGGTAACGTATGCTATTTTACTGCATTAATAGCCTAATTAATGCAGTAAACAGCCGCCGTTCGTATTAGCTTGAAAACGTTGCCACGCTGCTGTTAAAGAACATTGCTTTGACTATGCATTAACGTTAGCTTGAGAGTCACAGATTAATAGACTAGGCTACGTTGTGCATTATATTGTATTATCTGTCCAGTTAGCTGTGTCTTGCATTATTCTAGCTGTCTGTACCAGTGATACAGCTCATTTTGTTGTTAAAGAGGAGTTCCACTGATTTTTGATTTGTAGAAAAGTAGCTCTCCTCCTCATCAAAATGTGCTCTCAACCAACTTTCTCCCTGTAGTGAGAGCAGAGATATAGCCCCAAACTACCGTGCATGTACCAGGTACCTGCTTTACTGTGAACTACAATGGCCAAGAGTGCCTACAGTTTATGAGCGATGTCAGACCATGCAAGTCGCACTGAATAATGTTACAACCGGAGCGGAGTGGAGGGGCTCTGTGAGTCCTGCACTATACAGCATCTCTTCGAGAGGCCAAGTTACTCACTGGCAAGTTTGTAACAGTTCTACTGAAAAACATACCACCACCATTAGCTAGAGTCTCCAGAAAAACAGGGGAAATACGGCCATTAATTTAGGAAAACACAGCCCTTTATTTATCTAACTTGGTATCGTGAAAACATTAGCCAGCCTAGCCAGAAGTCTGTAGCTAACACTTAGGCTACTAATTTCTCACCCCGTTCTTCTAAGGGGAAAAACAATTAATAAAACATCCTTCCAACTCTGAGTTCCATGTCAAACAAGACAGTTTAACCATTTACCAACAAATTTTGTTTCCAAAAAAGTTGGGACAGAATGTAAAACATAAAAGCAAAAAGCAGTGATTTTCAGAAATTCTCTTTTACATGTATTTAATTGAAAACAGTACAAAGAAAATATATTTAATGTTTTAGTATGGGGAGAGATCAGTGCCACCTGAACTTGAACCTGAATTTTTTGATGTTATTGAATTTTTTGTTATTGAATTCACCTCCTTGAAATTCTGCATTTAAATGCAGAGAGGTTATAGTATCGCTTGTAACCAGAAAATAAGAGAGTCTTTTGATGTTTATGGGTCACAGACTTCAGGAAGAAACAGCATGCAAAGGATATGTGAAATATGATACTTTAAAAATACATTAAAGCAAACGGTTTGAAAACTTATGCACATGTGAGATTTCAGTTTTTTATTTTTAATACATTTGCAAAAATTTCTAAAAACATGTTTTGCCCAAATTCTCTTTTGCCAGACTTTTTTACTTTTATTGAAGTCCACCATAACGCCGTCATTGAGGTAATTACTTTTTATGCCACACCTTCATCATTCTCTGCTCATTGGGAGCAGAAAACCAGTAGAAGCTTTGTGCTCTGATAGGTCAGCTGGAGCAGTGTGGGCTTCACCCACAGGAGATGAAATTTACAGAGCATCAACATTGATTTGATTGATTAGGACAGCATGTTGTCCAGAGTGAAACCTAATTATTTACAAAAACTTTTAAAACCATAGCATAAAACATAACTAAAGTGTATCTCAGTCTGCACTGGACAGCTGATTGGCCAATTAGCACCATGTTTTCCCTCATTCAATAAATAAACGGGTCATAGAAATGGAAACACAGCCAAGCCTCCCAGGTGGCTGCTGTGAAACAATAACCAACTCTGGTAAGGCGCTGAAGGCAAGATCCATTGAATCTTGAGGTTTAACCAAAAAAAAAAGATTACATTCTATTGGAGCGTGGCCCTCAGATATGCGTTTTGATTGGCTGGGTGACCTGGCCCTGATTATCCATCAGGGTTCGGTTATAGCTGGATATTGCACTTGCTTTACCCTGAACCCTGTTTTTTAATGCTTAATAAACGCCTAAATGTCACCCGGCCTTTTCTAGTTAGAAGAACATGGGGGGTTGGTTTTCCTTCCCAGGAGAATATTTATGGAACACCCCCCCCCACCCCACCCCCTGCCACTTGACCAAACATTTTCATTATCACTATATCTCAAACAAAGCAGTATTAAAAAGACCAGACAGCAAACACAAATCTTCATGCACATCAACAGTGCTGTACCTGTGAAATAAATTATTAAACTAATCTTCAGCCGTTTAAGTAGTCATATCATTTGACATCATGAAAAGACACCCCAGCACCACTCGGTCATAAAATCCAGGGGAGAACAATAAGTGGCTGAAGATAAGTTTAATAATTTATTATCACAGGTACAGCACTGTTGATGTGCATGTAGATTTGTGTTTGCTGTCTGGTCTTTTTAATACTGCTTTGTATTAAAAAGAATGGGAGCGAGTAATGCAAAAAATGGTCGGATTCGAAGCAACAATGTCGCAGCTACAGGCTGCACCGCAGGGAGACACGCCAGGAAGGCATAGGCTACTTCGGCTTATACTTAAATAAAATAAATGATAAAATTTTTAAAAAATTGTTCGGTTTATACTTACAGAAAAAATGCTGCTAACTAGCTGAACTAGTTCTGTAAGCCACTTGTGCTCACTGGATATCTAAGTTAGCTTACTTGAGTTTTATGAACTAAAATGTGGCCTGTTTAGTCCTAAAGTTGTCATAGCCATAGCTACAGTTTTTATTTTGTTTTTTTTAAAGGGTTTCCGCGCTGTTATAGTTTTGACAACTCCGTGCTATGATGGCTATGATGCAGCTTTGGAAAAAACTGGAATGCAGTAACAGCATAGCCTTTTTATTTTCTTTCTTTTTTTGTTTTCAAAAAGGGCATTTCCCGGTATAACTGCTGACTTGTTGCGAAAACCGTGGTGATAGATTTACGTTAACATCTGTACGAAATTCATCGATTTTCACGATAAGAAGAAATTTTACGATAACGTTAGAGATTTGAAAGATTTCCTCATTCCGAAAACCCTTCCATGTGACCTGGGAGCCTCGTTGTGATTGGCCAGGAGGTTTGATTACATCCAGACTTGTTTGCTCTGTCTGAGTAGCCCGGATGTTTCTCCTGAAACCTGAACCTGCATTTAAAACCAGAATTTTGCTACTTGAATTTTTTTGACCTGAAATTTTTTTACCAGAATTTTCAAAACCTGATTTTTTTTACCTGAATTTGAAAACCAGAATTTCAAGGAGGTGAATTCAATAACAAAAAATTCAATAAAATCAAAATTCAGACTAAAAAAATTCAGGTTTTGAAAATTCTGGTTCAAGTTCAGGTGGCACTGATCTCTCCCCAAATTTTACCTTTATTGTACTTTATTATTGATTTTTGTAAATATGCGGTCATTCCAAATTTCATGCCTGCAACGTTCCAAAAACGTTCACACAGGGGCAAAGAAAAGACTAGGAAGTTGGAAGAACCTGTTTGGAACATTCCACAGGTAAAAGGGTCATGTCATCATGATTGGGTATAAAAGGATATCAAAAGACTCTTGACATCTTATTTTCAGGTGCTCTTACAAGCTATACTATAACTTCTCTGCATTTGAATGGATCTCTATAGGAATTGGGGGGTGGGACTAGAAGCTGTAAATTACACGGGAATAGTATTGAACCCATGGTTGGCTAAATGGCTGTAAATCATCAAGGGTCTGAGGTATCAAACAAACCCTGCTGCCAGATTTGCTATAGATATGGATGGATCACTTGAAGGGTTGTTTCTCCTGACTCAATTTCCTATTTAACTCTATGGAAAACTAAGTCAGGAGAAACAACCCTTCAAGTTATCCATCCATATCTACTGCATCTACAGTTTTTCTTTAGTTTGCAATGAAAAACTGAGAGCTACATATATGTGAAACAGGTAGATCTATGCATTTCCTGAATCATAAACTCTGTGACCACAAGTGTGCAAAATCTGAGGATGATATGCAAAACTACTAAAGATCTATGATGCAAAATATAGGCAGTGTGCCCTGTTGTCCATTAGTGTCTCCAAATCTATCCAAATGGCTAAATTGTGCACTGCTCTAAATAAAAAAATATGATATATTTAACTAAAAATCTAATGTTTTTAATCATAAAACTCACTTTTGCATCATTTTCAAGTGGGAATTACTGTCTTCTCATCAGTATAGGGGGGTAGATATGGATCCAAAACCCTATCCAATACATGTCATAAAATGAAAATAAATAGTTTTGTCCATTATACATTTGCCCCTTGTAATGGTTTAAGATGAAAACATTGATCATTCCCTCTTGTACCTCAATAAAACATCACTTTTTCCTGTACTCTACAGTATGTATGCTTTTGACCTAGGAAAATTTCCAGTAAATTTCCAGAAATTTACCATGGGAAGTTAAGCTCGGGAATTTTGACCTTTTTTTGTGTGCAAAAGTTAGCCTGTAACATGGAACTTAAATTTAGTTGGAAAATACACAACTGCAATTCTAGATCTTGCAGCATGCTTTGGTTAAAACAAGCAAATGTAATGCAAATTCAGTTGAATTTCAACCCTGCACTGTGCATTCTTCCATAGAGTACTCAAGTGACTACGTCACACTGGTTTCGGAAGTGACTTCCCCATTCATTTAGACCAGGGCTACTCAACTTCACATAGCTCAGGGGCCACAGAGGATTATTCAGCTGTGTCAAAGGGCCGCAACCCTATATTTCCGTCCATTTTTGTTTCGGTCATATAAGAAACTATTGTTATTTCATGCCACATGGGTATCAAATGTTTGAATGACAAAATAAGTCGGCTTTATTCACAAAATGTGAAAGTGTTAAAGAGTTAGACAGATTGCTGTTGCAATAAATCACAAGAACTTAACTTTATAAATTACTGAATTGAAATTAGGTCAGAGTACCAGATTTATTTTCTTGCAGGGCTCCCATTTTGGGGGCATATGCTCCTAAAAAATGATGTGTGCTAACTGGAAAATTAATTTACAAGCACTTGTAAATTGTAAAATGTATTTAATGTGCTCCTATGTTCAACTTAGGAACACTTGTGCTCCTTGGAATTTTTTTTAGCATAGAGCCCTGTCTTGGGACAAAGAGAAATAAAATAAAGTTTTTTAAATGTTTTTGCTGAAAAGGGACTTCTGTTGATTTGAACAGCAGCTTGATTGACTGGCTATTCATCCAGGCCTGTAATAGTAAAAACAAACACAAACTAGAATCATGAAAATCTTCAAGAGACATTTATTCTCAGTGTTTGTGTCATATTAGGCTACATCTTGACTTTGAAAAGCAAAAACAAGCTTTTTTCAAAATAAATATGCTATACTTACTTAATGCGACACTTGAGTCTGCGTCTTCTCCACTAATCGTCTCAAGTAAGGCTGGTATGTGGACGTTGCTGCTCGCAGACAATCGCTGAGGTGCTTGTCACTGAGAGAGTTGCGCTGCTTTGACTTGATGATTCCCATCGATGAGAAGGCACTTTCGCACGCATAGGTTGACCCGAAACAAGTCAAGACCTTCTTTGCACAAAGAGTCACGGTGCCGTATTCGTTGGGTAAATAATGCATCCAGAAATCCACCATAGATTCATCCTTATGTTTCTGATTCAAAACAAAATTGTTCTTTAATTCGACCAGTTCCTCTTCAGATCTTGCCTTTGAAACACCAAACCTCTCAGAGTGCTGTGAAACAGCTCTTACATCAGCATTGTATGGATTCTCCACCATGTGAATCACTGGCATTACCACCTTCAGGTCAGTAAAACAACTAGCTAACGTGCTGGCAAACTCGTCAAGATATGCAACACAATTAGATGGCTGAAAGGAGACGCTGCGCAGCTGATTGACTTGTGAGTGTAGTTTTGGAAAGTGCGTAAAATCGTTGTCGCTGAGCTGGTTTTGATAAAGGGAGAGCTTCTCCGCGAAGGCCAACACATCGTTCAACATGGTAGGCAGCACTTTGTCATTTCCTTGACGCTTCAAATTGAGGGAGTTTAAGTGCTTGGTTAATGTCCGTCAGAAAAGCCACATCTAGTGCAAATTTTTCATCATTGACGTAATCCAGATCCGCCTGTTTTCTCTGTGTAACGAATTCGCAAATCACAGGCAGCAAGTCCATAAACCTGTCCAGTACAATGCCTGTACTCAACCATTGGATTTCGGCGTGCAGAGTTAGATCTTGATACTGCGTCTCATATTCCTCAGCTAAGGTGCGAAATTGTCTATGCTTCAACGCATGACTTCTGATGTAGTTTACAACTCGAACTACTTTATGCATCGTTGTTTTCAGTTCACCACCCTTAAGCTTGCAACAAAGCTGTTCCTGGTGAAGAATGCAGTGATAGGCAAAAAAGTCGGGAATTGCGTTCTCTTTTCTCAGTAACGCGATGAGCCCTCTCTCCTTCCCAACCATCGATGGAGCGCTATCGGTGGTAATTGACATTAATTTGCCCGAATCAATCTCTCTTCCCGGTCCCCGGAAAAAATCCATGAGTGACAAACAAATATCCTCTCCTCTTGTCTGGCCTTTCAGAGGCAGAAGAGCGAGCATTTCCTCCACAAAAGTATTGTCATTTGAAAAACGCGCCCAGACCATAAGCTGCGCAGTGTCCGACACATCAGTTGACTCATCTATGGCCAAGCTAAAATGGTCCGTCTTCTTGAGCTCTTCGGTCAATTTCACAAACAAATCATCAGAAATGTTTTCCACACACCGAGAGAGGGTTGAATCTGAAAGCTGCAACGGATATCTGCCGGAGGATATCGTCTTTCTTTTTAAAGTCAGCGAAAAGTGACTCACTACAGTCCTGAAAACATTTTTTAATCAGCTCCCCTTCAGTGAAAGGCCTTCGGTTCCTTGCTACATTCCATGCTATTTTATATGACGCCTCCGTGACTCTGTCACTTTCCTTACAACTGAATCACAACACCGTTTGCTGGCCACGAAAGCATTCTATTAGTGTGTGAATTTTGTCTTTTCTTAAATTACTCCCAGGTGGATAAGCAACTGCAAAGTCACCGTGATAGCTATCATGGTGACGTTGAACGTTTGCTCGTTTTGGTACTGCAACTGTTCGCTGGCAAAGAAGACATACTGACTTGTTATTTACCTCAACAAAAGACTCCCATGTTTTTTGAAATGTCCTGTGTTAACCCTTTCCAGCCGGACCGTTCTAATTTCAGCACAATTGTGCTGATGGTTTGACGTATAATAGCTCTGCCGTCCAATCACTGATTTTCTTTTTGAAAACTGCTAGTTACAGATGACAAAATAAGCTACAATTGCATATAATTGGTTCATGAGCTTAGTGGGCGGGGATTTATTTGTAGACCGCTAAATAAAACCGCACGTCAACCTCGTAAATCTCCATTTGCTTCACCGCGGGCTGAGCGGACCACCCCGGACAGAAGACTATCGTCTGAAGACTTTACTGCGACTGAGGGAAAGCCAGTAAACCCCCTGAGGTAAGAAATATTTCAGATAATAATTAACCATAGATATTACTTCAGAAACGATTTTATTTTGAATAAAATCCTGTTTTTGTACCGCAGACTTTCTCATATTTTCACTTGAAATTCGCTAAGGTAGCTAACGTTCGGCTCTAGCTTCAAATGATGCCACTGTGTTGTTGTTACCCCAGCTCGTTTTGAGATGAAATTGTGAAAAAGTCTGTCATACAATGAATAAGTGAAGTGATAACGTTAGATGTGAATATTTTCCGTATCTTAGTGTAGACTTTGATGACTAAATAATAGCGAACTAAAGCTAAAACAAATAACGTTAGTCTAACAGTGCGCTGCCATCCTAAACCGCGCGAACAGCCATTTTCTTTTCTGCGTTTTTGTTTTCCTAATTTGAAACGTTAGCTCTGCTGTCTGTCTTGCTAGCTTTATAAATGTTATACTCAACTATTAGTCTTAGCAATAGCAAGTACTAACTAGCTAGTTTTTTTAACATAACGTTATGTATAAATTTGAAGGTTGTTGTTGATCAGTCCTGTCGAAAATGAATGGAGTAGAGAACTAAACAGCAAACATTTCCTAACGTAACGTCAGCTTCACGTTTTATTTTCTGACTCACGTCTTTGACTTGAGCAAGATTAGCCTGTTTAGACAAATATGACAAAAAGACATCATTCAGTTGAGCCAATGTCACTGATGATTTAGGTCTGTTCATTCAAAACAATATCTTATATGAATGGACATTATGCTAAGTAGTCTAACATTGTGTTAAGTAGTCTAACATTGTGGTGTTGTTGTGCTTTTTATCTAACGTTATTCTGGAGCATAAAGTGTTTTCTGTAAAATGTCATTCTCATTATACACCCCTTTAATGACTCAGAAATTGTTTTATATGTTATGGATTAATGAAATGGCAATTGATAATATATTTATCTATTACAGCGATGGATGGACATTATGCTTGTGTCCAGAATAGCTATTTTATCTATTCCTGACATAAGCATAAAGCGTTTGCTGTAAGATGATGTTATTGCAAGCCCTTTAATTACTCAAAAATGGTTTTATATGATATGTTATGGATTAATGAAATGGTAAATGATTACATATTTATGTATTGCAGCAAAGGATGGACATTTAGCCATCTGATACAGTCCCTGAAGAGAAGGAAGGTGCGGAGGGTCATTGCAGAGCACGACATGGAGGACCATCAGGGCATGCATGCACTTAGTTATCTTCTTGATTTTTGAATATATTGAAGGTATTTATGCTTGACCATAGATTTGTCTGCTGTATCTGTACTAATACATTAATGATTTTACTGTAAATAAATCCAATGCATTAATTGTACGGGTATCTAAACTGATATTTGCCATGGGTTGTATCTTGTTTTCATTTGTTTTACAATGTTATCCATTTACTTAGTTCATCCATTCACTATGTTATACATTTTTTTAAAATAAAGTGTGTGTTTCATTGAACACATAAATTGTATATTTCAGTGTATGTGTCTTTCAATTTTGCATTATATCAACAGATTCTCAACAGTGACCCATTAGGAGTATGGATAAGTGGTAATGTGAAATGTCAATGAACCTAACATTCTACTAAAAGATTTTTTTTGCCTTTTCCCATACATCACTAAGATGTTATAACTTTTTAGCAGTAAATGATAAATCTGTTCTGATTTCTACTCTATATCACTTACAAAACAGTGAAGATACCACACAGTTTGTCTCCCTCGATCTTGAACATGAAATGTTTAAAAACCTAGGTTTCTCATGGAGAATAGCCATTTAGAAAGTTTTGCATACACATGTCATATTTTCAATGAACCTAACATTCTAAAGCGTTTATTTTAGCCTTTTCTTACCCATCACTGAAGTGGTTATAACTTTTGAGCAGTAGAAGATAAATCTATTCTGATTCCTATTCTATATGACTCACACAATGGTGAAGATATCATACGCTGTAAGTTTCCCCCTATCTTTTAACATGAAATGGGTAAAATAGTAGGTTTCTCATTAGAAAATAGCCATTTAGAATGTTTTATAAATTTAGTTGGTAAATGTATTTCCATAATTGATGATATTGCCATCAAGTAATCCTATAATTTTTTATATCAATTGAAAGCCCCAGTTATCCTGTTTACAATGGTATATCAAGTTTAGGTATCTGATGTCATATGATCACACTACAAACATTTTTGCAACGCACATTAAGAAATAAAATGGAATAGAATGTTGACCCAATATTCGCTTAGGCTGGAAAGGGTTAATCAGAAATTTTGCGTTTTGCCGGCTTTGCCATGACTGCGACTTCACCCAGTTAACTGTTAGCGGTTGCCTTCTTTGATCCTAAGTTAGCGTTAGAGTAGCGTGGATTTAGACCATAGACATTAACTAAAACTTACTTTTAACCTCTTAATACCAAGGGCAAAATATACCAATTCTCGCTTGTTTTTACTAGTGACCAACAAAGCTGTTCATCTCAAAAACTGTAAAGGCTACAAATATGGTTCATAGCTTTTATTAAAACGGAGAACTACACTATTATGACTAAGCAGTCATAATTCATATACGTACACTTTTTGCTACTTAATTACAACAATTTATGTACAGACATTGTGAAAAAACTAAAAAACGGGTATCTACATTCAAATTTCAGATTTTTTACCTGATGAGCTACAAGAGCTATGGAGGAAATAATTCCTCTTTGTGATTCCTCAATATGCTGCCAATCTCTGCTAAAAATATGGTGTCAATATCTCAAACCATTCAAATTCTACAGAGCTTTATTTCAGGTGAACCATTTCGGTTACCAAAGTTGGCACAAATAGTGCCAAATTGTGCAAAATGGCAAGGTTCCAGAAAAGTCTCAATATGATTTATTGTTTTAAGTTTTACAATAAAATTAGATAATTGGCAATAGAAATTCATTTTTAGGTGTGTTTTTGGTGTGTTTCATATTACACAACTAACTAGCCTACCAGTGGTCCCCAAAAAGCTCTCCAAACCCATGTAGCAGCACAGTGAATCTTGTATGTAAACCCCTGCATAATAATCAACAACAAACTCATCCTCATGTTATCTCTCCCTCATGTTACGTCATGCATAAATTGCTCATTCGTTTACCTGCACAGCCTGCTGTACTGCATACAGAATTTACTAATGTGGAACAATAATTTCTAAACAAACACTTCAGACGCCATGTCATTCAAAAGAAACTCGGAACAGCTCGTCTCAGACACAAATAGATAGCCAGCTGCTATGTGTAATTTTGCTGGCTAGCTTTCCATTGTTACAATATAGTAATGTTAGCTATACTCATTTAATTCAGAGGGATTCGTTTTATACATAACAGTGAATTCGCACTGGTATACCGGCAAAAAAATATGTTGCCTTACCACTCAGCGTCACTGAGACAACATCGCAAAAACATCTTCGGGCTAGGACCTGCTGCACGGCGAAACGCCTGAATAACCTAGACATAACTAACCAAAAACTGTATGAAAGAGACTGTAAAGTAAAAAGATGAACAGCCGCCGTTACCTAATGAATTATACTTTTCTAAACGGAATGTAGCTAACTGCTACAAGCTAAAAACACTCTGCGCCATCTTGGTAGGAACTTTACGCGTAGACACCTCCTCCACTTACGCACAATTGTACCTATGTGACAACCTAACCCATTGTGTTGAATGAGGGCTTGTCCGAAAGATAAGAGTCTTCGCTATTGGCTGGAATATTTGACAGACAGTTTAAAAACCCAATGGAAAGCAAATAACACTTGCAGTGGAGGTGGGTCGATGCAAGATTTTCCCACTTTAGATAGGCCTATTGTGCTATCAGTCAAAGAAATACACCCAATTGACGACGGTTTTGCATATAACTGTGCAATAAAGTACTAAACCACTTTGGCTAAAGTATACTAAGCCACGGGATTGGTACTCCAGAAACTAGCTTAGTTTCTCAACGCCAAACTGAACACAGCCGAACTACTCATAATGAAGTGCAGAAAAGCACAAGTCGGTTTAAAATGTGACGAAAATCATGTACAGCCGTATGAAAGTTTTAAAGTATTTTTTCTTGAAGTCTAAAGGTATAACAATTTTTCAAACCAAAGTTTTGTGAAATACAATTAAGCAGAACAGTTTACCAGCACATTGTTTATGGTGTGACATCAAGCTGCAATACATGTTGTGCTGTGCGAATTAGGTCATTGTTTTCAACGTAATTTACGAAGTTTTAACTCGACGTTTTGGGCTTAAAAACCACTTTCCCAGAAGGAATGGATATATCTTAAGGATATTTAATCAAAATATAGAGGTGAGCAGTTTATTATATATTATTAAATTAATGAAATGTATAATTTAATAATTTCCGTCACACCCACGTTACCGCTAGGGGGTGTTTGGCAGCAAGAGGTTAAACAATTTCTAGTGATTATGTCTTACCATCAATTTCCTGGATTGTTCAATATAACAAAATATGTAGTTTTTCTGGACCAGCTTCGAGTATATTTTACGTTTTAGTATTTTTTTGTGAATATACCAGCGCTGGCGCTGTTTAAAAACTCAACGTCCCATAATTCCCTCCGGACAGTTCAATGAAGTAAAATGGCCAAATTAGCAAGGTGGTGTCCAGACGAGATGATGATATCTGATTGGTCGAGAACTGCCCGTGCGTTGCAGTAATGGATATGTAGTCCGTTAAAGTGGACTACAAACCCGACTACAAATCATTAATCATTACTTTAAAAAATAAAAATTGGAACATGAAATGTATACTCAATATCCTTATACCACACAGGCTAATCCAGGAACGTTTCGGCTCATTCTATAAATCAGATTTAAAGAAATTGCCGATAGTCTCCGAAGTCCATTCTATCTGTCATAGGGAATTTACTTCCGAACGAAACTCCGCCCACATCTGACATACTCAATTGAGTACTCTATTACATGTGCAGTGCATTCTTTTATCACATGCACATATAATTCCTTGCATCCTGCACACTACAGCAAGGCTATTGAGGCCACACTGCTGCATTGATGGGGGGGTGGGGGGGTGTTAGGAAATACATTTATTTTATTTAACATTCACATTTTTTGTTCAATGAAAGAATCCATTAAAGTTCTACTCACAAATATTTGCATGGATGTCTGCTTATGACAAAGCAAAATGTTTATATTTTTGTCTGCATATGACGAGGTAAATGCAGCTAGTGCAAATAACGCCAACATTTCCAGTTTAATCACGTTAATTCCTGTTAATTCCCATATATTTCCATATATTCCCATTAATTCCCATGGAAAGTTTCCACCTTTGAATATTCCCGGAATTTTGCAACCCTAGTTCCCATTCATAATGACTCCAAGGAAGCTTTTAAATTCATCTAGCACATATCAGCGCACAGTAAATTGGAATGAGTATTTTCCATGCCTTAAGTGACAAGTAGCCCAGGAAGATATGAAGCCTAGAGCCTATATTATGTACGATGACATTACAATAAACTAATATTCCACCAACAGGAAAATGCTGCCAAATGTTCTAGCTTCAATGAAAGTCGGTACATCAAACATAAATCATGTCTGAGCAATGAATGCTTTCACTACAGTGTGTGAAATGCACTCAAAATGTGAAAATAAGCCTATCTAACCTAGCTTACTGGACAAGACAGTGATCGATTGGAAAAACTAACGTTTTGAGTGGAAAAACTAGCCAGTGAGAAGAACCGCATATTACAAGCAGTACTTTTTTCATATTGAGGATGAAAAACCCCCGTCAGCGAATGCGTTTTCTGTAGCTGTTTGCGTCAAAGGCTACGGTGACACTAGTCACTTCATGCGACTTCATTATTTACCTTTATTTATATTTATTTATTTATACAGGGTAGGTTAATTGAGCACACATGCTCTTTTACAGCAATGTTAATGGGGGGGGGGGCCTGTTAATGCCCCCCCCCCCCCCCCCCAATTAGCCTAACCTGCATGTCTTTGAATTACGGGAGGAAACCCACGCAGACACGGGGAGAACATGCAAACTCCACACAGAAAGGTCCCATCTGGGATTCGAGCCTGGGCCCTTCTTGCTGTGAGGCGACAGTGCTATGCACTGCACCACCGTGCCGCCCTTCTGGAATCGGAACTCCAACATCCGATCGCAGCAGGTCAGATTGAGTTGCATCCATACTTATCCTGTGGTTAGATCGCAGGTCCGATTTAATTCCCTGCGCAATATTTAAATAGCCTACTAGACATACACTTCCTGGAAAATGGCGTTCGGTGTTTGTGAAGCTGTACCAAAGAGGGTAAGAGGAGCAAGAGGTTCCACTTCGGGTCTGGAACTTCCGCACTTATTAGACAGACAACAGGCGCTCATTGAATGACTGGCGGTCAATGGAGTTTTTTCAAAACAGTTCGCTAAACGGGTCATTATCAGACAGACGAAATCAAAAGTCTACCTTTTCTTTTTAGATTATATATTAGATTATATATGCCTAGGTTGTCAGGACCCAGTACTACTACTTACAACCCTATAACAAAGCAATACGTCTGGCAAGAAAAGATTACTTTTCCAAGATTATTACAGAAAATGAAAACAAGAATACACCTAGCATTCTTTTTTCAACAATTGATCGATTAATTAACCCTATGATGACTGCTGATCCTGACATTGCGTCCGGTTCCACATCTAGATGTAATGAGTTTGCTACTTTCTTTCAAGAAAAGATATCCAGTATTCGTTCACAAATCTCCCAGGTCAACGTAACTACAGAATTAGATGATCAATGTAGACAAATTGATGCTGTCATGGATTCATTTGAGCAGATTGACACGCAAGCTTTGAGTGAAATTATCTCTCAAATTAAACCCTCAACCTGCTCACTTGATCCCATCCCCACAAAGTTCTTCAAAAAGGTGTATGATTGTTTACTTGATGATGTTTTGGAAATTGTGAACTGTTCTCTATCAGCTGACATATTCCCCACCACCTTGAAATCTGCCATTGTGAGACCAACACTGAAAAAAGGCATTTAGACAGCTCTGTGCTCAGTAATTTCAGGCCTATATCCAACATCCCTTTTTTAAGTAAAATCCTAGAAAAAATAGTTTTTAGACAACTGAATCAATTCCTGATTAGATACAACACCCTTGAAAAATACCAATCAGGCTTCCGATCTAACCATAGCACAGAGACTGCCCTGGTAAAGGTTGTAAATGACCTGCGGGTAACCATTGACAGTGGTGGTGTTGCTGTTCTAGTTTTACTGGACTTGAGTGCTGCGT
Organism: Synaphobranchus kaupii; assembly: GCA_029718625.1. Taxonomy (NCBI): domain Eukaryota; kingdom Metazoa; phylum Chordata; class Actinopteri; order Anguilliformes; family Synaphobranchidae; genus Synaphobranchus; species Synaphobranchus kaupii. The sequence goes on from CM056379.1 coordinate 80,018,839, forward strand.
TTGATACAGTGGATCACAACATTTTAATGCACCGTCTGGAACATTGGGTGGGTCTTTCGGGACCAGTACTAGAGTGGTTTAAATCTTACCTTACTGGGAGAGGATTTGTTGTTGCACTAGGAGACGCTGTGTCTGACACGGTTAGTATTACATGTGGGGTCCCTCAAGGATCTATTCTTGGGCCTTTACTGTTCTCTTTGTATATGCTACCACTGGGTAACATCATTAGAAAGCATAGTGTCAATTTCCACAGCTATGCTGATGACACACAATTGTACATTTCTGTGTTCCCTGGTGATACAAGTCCACTCAGCTCACTGGAGAAGTGTCTGAAAGATATAAAAATGTGGATGTCCCAGAATTTTCTCCAGTTGAACGATGACAAAACAGAGGCCATTTTGATTGGACCAAGACCTCAAAGAGATGCAATATCAAAAAATCTAGAGCATCTGGGCCTGTGCAGTAATCGGGAAGCCAAGAATCTAGGCGTTATTATAGATAATGACTTACCCTTTGAGCCCCATATAAGAAATGTTACTAAAATTGCCTTCTTTCATTTAAGAAACATTGCAAAGGTCAGACCTCTCCTCCGACAAGCAGACGCAGAAAAGCTTATGCATGCTTTTATCACAAGTCGCCTTGACTACTGCAATAGCCTTCTCTCTGGTCTCCCCCAAAAAAGCATTAAAAAACTACAGTTAGTTCAGAATGCGGCTGCAAGGGTATTGACTGGCACAAAAAAGAGAGACCACATTACCCCCACACTCCTTAAACTACACTGGCTACCTGTGCGTTTTAGAATAGATTTTAAGGTTCTTCTTCTCGTTTTTAAAACGATAAAAGGTTTAGCACCAACATACTTAGGTGACTGCATTCAGGAACATGTGCCTAGTAGAACCCTTAGATCCTCCACTGCTTCTCTTTTAGTGATTCCCAAAGTAAACCGTAAGAGAAGCGGTGAGGCGGCTTTTAGCTTTTATGCCCCTAGGCTTTGGAACGCCTTACCAGGCAATATCAAAGAGGCAGAAACTCTTAACATTTTTAAGAAACTTCTTAAAACACACCTATTTAAACTTGCCTTCAGTTAGCTTGCTCTGCCTTTTTAATTTTAATTCTAATTTTAATTTAATTTTCTACTGATGTGTTTTTTATTATTTTATTACCATGTACTAGTCTAATTTATTTATCTTTAAGCTTATTTATCTTTTTAAAGCTGTTTTATCTATTATTATTATTTTATTTTATTTATTTTCTTTCTTTTATTCTGTATAGTGGGGTGAAAGAAGAGGCCAGTAGGGCGCTCAATTTAAAAGTTTGACTAGGGACCGACGGGTTCGTCACTCTGCGGAGTGATTCAAACTGTGGAGGCTGTATGCTGCTCCCACCCATGGGCAAATATACCTCGAAGGAGGGACAAAAGTCCTACAGCAGAGCTGGCAGGTATATTATCACCCAGAGAGAGAGGCTGTACGGTGCGTAGCAGATGGCAGGTAGCAGGCTGTTTGTGGTAGGAGTGTTTGTTGGGGAGACACCAGTGTACAGAGAGACATCAGTGTACAGACACACCAGTGTACAGAAACCGGGGCTATCTATTCATGCACTGTAGCCTTTTATCTGTTTTTATCTTATTTCCTTTTATATTGTCTCGTAAATGTTCTATTGTCTTTTATGTCTATTTTTCTTCTATTGCTTTTGTTCTGTATTTTGTTTTTTATTGTTGTGAAGCACTTTGGGCTGCATTTTATGTATGAAAGGTGCTATACAAATAAAGTTTATTATTATTATTAACCCGTTAAGATTTTGACTATCCAATGAAAATCAACTAAATCTGGCTAGCGCCTGTCAGATGCGCGCCACTCTAAGCATACGTTATGTAACTTTAGTTAGGTAAGCTAACTGAAAACACTACTGCGCATGCCTGATCACTTCCTCTTGTGCTGACAAAAAATCCAATGGGGAAAAGCACCAGTTGCGTATCTTGTCATATATCTAAAATCTTTGGTTGTACTTCTTTTCATTTTGTTCAGATTGTGTGTAGTCGAGGTAGGACCTGCACAAGGCGCGCACGGTGCACTGATCAGGAGGCAGCAGTGGAGACGTGCTATTAATGTGAGCATTGCTTTTCTGGGTTCAACAGCTGTTTCGGTGGAGCGGAGGGTTTGGGTTAGCGAACGTAGCCAGCACTGGTGGAATCAACTAGGCTATATTGTGCAAGATTTCACGGATTCCGAATGGGTGCTCAGTTTCCACATGCAAAAGCAAACATTCTATCACATTTGTGAACAGCTACATCCTCGTCTTTACCGCCAGCGTAGCTACCACATAACAGGTCTGTGCGGAGTTCTCCTCTCCCCGAGCCTAAAATGTGGTGAGTTTAATGACGTTTTTCCATTGAATGCATTTTGAGAAGTCCAATTCCGTCCAGACTACAAGCAATTCTGATCTCAAAGTGTGCTAGGCCACCTCACCAAGTGGTTTGGCAGATCCGATCCCAATGCAGACAAAACAGAATTTGTGCGCATCCAGACCTGTCACTAAATGCAGCCTAGCGATATCGGATGCCAGAAGTCGCATAGAAGTCGGATTGAAGGGACTAGTGTAACCGTAGCCATAGTAGCTACATTGACTAGATTAAAGGAGAAGTTCGGTATTTAGCATGCTAAGCCCTGTTATAAGGTTATTTACTATGGAAGCATATCCGCGCCAAAATTCAAATGAAAATGCAAATCGGCGATTGCATTTCGTTTACATACGATGTGCGCAAAAACCATGACATAATTCAAATGAAAATGCAAAAGGTGCACTTTGCGTTTTCAATTGCAAGTTAATGTACGCACTTTATCTGACACTTCAAAATGTTAATGCAAATCCATTTCACATTTAATTTTTCTCGCCCTCTACGACACAACCCTGCCATAATTTTAATGAAAATGAAAAACCACATTTGCATTAGCAGTTTCTTGTTGCAATCGCATGATCCACTGAAACTGCGCTCCTGGCTGTGACTGAGGCACTCGCCACTGCCAGAGCCTCCTCCCTCTCCTCTGTCCTGATTCTCCTTGACCTGTCTGCAGCGTTTGACACGGTCAACCACAAACTCCTGATCTCCACACTGGCTGAGATGGGCATCTCTGGAACTGCCCTCTCTTGGTTTACATCCTATCTCACTGATAGATCCTACCAAGTCTCCTGGAAGGGCTCTGTCTCTGCACCTCATCCACTTCTTACAGGAGTCCCGCAGGGATCTGTACTGGGTCCTCTGCTGTTCTCCATTTATACTAAGTCTCTTGGTTTGGTCATTAATTCACATGGCTTCTCTTACCATAGTTATGCTGATGACACTCAACTCTTCCTCTCTTTCCCTCCCTCTACCCCACAGGTAAAGGAAAGGATATCTGCTTGCCTGGCTGACATCTCTGAGTGGATGTCTAGCCATCACCTGAAGCTCAACCTCGACAAGACCGAGCTGCTCTTCATGCCATATAAGACCTCCCCGTTCCTAGACCTGTCCATCACCGTCAACGGAACCGTGGTGACCGCCTCCCGCTCTGCAAGGAACCTGGGGGTGGTCCTGGACGATCAGCTGGACTTCAAAGAACACATCAGGGCAACGGCACGGTCCTGCAGGTTCCTCCTGTACAACATCAGGAGAATTCGGCCATACCTGACCACTTACTCCGCCCAGCTTCTTGTCCAGACCATGGTCACCTCACGTCTGGACTACTGCAACTCCCTTCTCGCAAGCCTACCAGCCTGCGCCATTCTGCCCCTACAACTGGTCCAGAATGCAGCTGCTCGGCTTGTGTTCAACCTCCCGAAGTTTTCGCACGTCACCCCCCTGCTGAGGTCACTCCACTGGCTACCGGTCGTGGCCAGGATCAGGTTCAAAGTTCTGACCCTGGCCTACACTGCAGCCAAAAGGTCAGGCCCCTCCTACCTACAGGACTTAATCTAGCACTACGCTCCTGCTCGACCACTTTGCTCTGCTGCTGCAGGGCGACTTGCACTTCCCTCCCTCTGTCTTAAAGGCTCCCGCTCGTCCCGACTGCGGAGCTTTTCCACCCTAGCTCCCCAGTGGTGGAATGAACTCCCCACTCTGCTGCGCTCAGCTGAAACACTGTCTGTTTTTCGGCGTGGTCTGAAAACGCACTTTTTCAGACTCCACCTCGACTAAAATTATACCTATATAGGGCCATTCTATAGTATTCGCTTCCTGTTTTCTATTTAACTTGTGTTTTTTGGTTATTCTATAGTTCAGAATGTATAGCTGACTGTGTGTACTTCTCATGTTTATTACTAGCGATAGCTCCTACACTGTGAGAAAGCTGTGCTTTGTCGGATTCGCTTTGTAGCCGCGTCAATGACCTTCAATATGCACTTATTGTACGTCGCTTTGGATAAAAGCGTCTGCCAAATGATTGTAATGTAATGTAATGTAATCCATGACAAAAAGGAAATGATCATTCAATTCGCCATTTAACATATCGTTTTCATGCTTTTGCAGCACAAGAGTGACACAATTCAAATGCAATGGCATTGCATCCGTTTGCATTATCATTTCCGTGTGGTCACGCAAAAACCCTGCCAAAAATCTGAACTGAACATGCAAACTGTCAAAGCTGCCCATCAAGGCGGGGCCTCGAAGAAAGGGGTGTTACAGGGGACTGTTCGGTTCAAACCACTGTATGATTCAATGATTGTCTGTGATTTCGGTTGTCACGCAGTTACCGGGCTAGATACCGACATTTCCTAGTCCTCTGTGTTTGGGGATTATAGGCGAAATGATAGGAATTAAAAAGGAAACGAGGTAGCCTAAAAGTTACGACTAGCCATAGCCAGCCCAATGTTAACTAAATTCATTTCACAATTTAGCCTGCTTTCGTTAATCTGGTGTGGAAACTAGCCAATAGCCTAATGTTACGGGTTTCCGTGGCCAAAACCAGCCGGCTATTCATGGCAGGCTATGCCTGAAAAATGTGCCACCCTTTTCACCGTGGGCATTTCCATCACAATTTCTATTAATTATTGTTTCTTTTAGATAGCCTTACCCTTAGGCTATGTGCAGAGCAAAGGTAACGTAGTCCACAGAAAGCCTGAGACAGCGATCCGTACGAGACACAGCTTGAGCCTACAGCCTAGCTACCAAAAACGGTGGATTTTGTATGGTGTAACATATAGAATCTTGGCTAATTAAATAAAAATATAAAATTGTGTAATTAGGCCTATTCCGCATAGGCTATGTCGTGTAGTCTGGACTGTCATTCAAGTCTTTACCCAGCAAATGGCAATAAAAGACTTGTAAAAACTGAATGACAGCTTCTTTTTTTTATTTGGTGAAAACCACGTTTGTATAGTTCTATGGTGAAAACACTGGGGAACCGACCCCGGCAGGCACAACCATAGGCGGCGGGTGATTTTTTCGTTAGGGAAGGCTAGGACGTTATGGGGGGGGGGGGGCTGTGCTCCTCCTTCCGTTTCAGCGATTTTTTTACAGAACAGCTTTGAAATAAGTGAATTCTAATTACTTTTTAAAGGGAAACTGCGTGAGAGGGGGGCCAGTGAGACGGGATTAAATTTTTTTTTTTTTATCGCGGGTTCATGTGTCATAAAATTACAGCACTTCATGCTGACGCTGTAGGTATGTGCTGGAAAAAGTGCTCAGAAAACTATGATTTAGCATGACAGTGAGTCGCTTGCAAGGAGAGTTTCAGTGGTAATTTTGCGCTTGAATTGGGTACAATGTTGCAGTTTTGGAATGCGAGCGTGGACGTGGCACTGCTACATTTGTATCCGAAATGTATCACTTTCCCTCTATTGAGAGGCGTTGGAGCGTAGCGGAAGTGTAGTGGGTTTTCTGCCTTGAAACTGGTATAAATTAGGGCATATAGAAACGATCAAATATGCACAAATATAATAGCAACCTATAACGCGATCTAAAGTACTTTAGTTAATAAACAGATTATGTTAAACATTGGAATTTACAATGATTCAGTTATTCCATTGATTTACACACTGAGAGTAGTCCATTACATCAACACACACACATCACAGATTACGGACAGACTGCGACTGAACAACTGCCATCAAAAGCTGAGTGGGAACGGTCTACTTATGATATGCAACATTCCATTTTAGACCAACCACACCAGTGAGTGATCAATCAAAAGTAGCCTAGTTACACCAACTCAAAACTGACAATCAGCCATAAAACACACAGATCACAAGATCATTGTCGCTAGTAGTAGCTAGGCCTGCTCGTAGTCTAAGCAAAAAAAACAACGATCGTTTGACTGCACTGCCAAACACACCCACAACCCCCTTCCCAACGCACACACGCGCGCACACACACACACACACAACGCGCATCCAACTGCTGGCTGTATAATGCACCCATTAGTTTCCGAGGTACAGGGCAAAGTGGCATGGCAGCCAACCTGAGCATTAATTAATAATACCAACAACCTTCCCAGGTCGGAGGGGACTTTAGCAGCGGTGCAGTCCGTTGAGGGTGTGCATGCAGGCGGCGGCGGTCTCCCCTCGTCCTCGGACACAGTCTCCGTGTAGCATGTGGGTAACGGCGGCGGCAGGTTTAAAACTCTCCCCTCGTCCTTCTCGGACACAATCTCTGGCGATTGCAAAACTGCCCCGGCCACTTCCCCGGTCTTCTCCGGTGAAACATAATTTTCCGTTTTGTTCGCGACCGAGAAAAACTTCCTAATATTAATGAAATAACTCCAGACACTGTGAGCTATGTGTAACCTATACTCAGTGCAGGTTGTGCTAAATAAAAAAAATTATCTAACAAAAGCTGAGCTTTAAGATCGTTTAATTTCCATTAATATTTTCGGAATTAAGAGTGCGGAGAACGAAGAGCACATGTATCCACAATTATAATGTTGATTAAAATGTGCACAATTTTGCGACGCAAGTTAAAATAATTTTATTACTTGCCTAATAGCCTAATTTAGGAGAACCGGCTACATTTGATGGCATTGAGTAATTGGTGAATTAAACGCTGATGTAGCCTATTGTTAATCAAGGAAACTTAAATAAAAAAATATTAAGACCAATAATCAGTTTAAAGGGAAGTTTTCCGCTACCCCAATTTTCAGCTCAGGAGCCGCCACTGCCTATACTGTAGCCTAGTAGGCTAAACAACGCGGTCGTGCAAGACACTCATTCTGCAGAAATCATGCATCTTGCATTAAACGTTTGTTTATTATAGCCTATGCATGCATTGATTTGTGCAGACAGATTGGTAGATACGCCTTAGCCTATTTCAGTTTCGTTATTGCTAGATGTGCAATTTGTAGGCTAGCCTATGCATTGGCGAAAAGTAGCAAATCACATACACACTCATGTATAGACAAGATTACATTTTATTGTATTTCAGAGATCTAGACGGCACGTCACCGCAGGGGGCTGGTGGCACGTGCTACGGTTGGATCAAAATGATACATTTGTTACATTGTAACAAGCGCAGCGCTGCGCTGTTGGCTGTTTGCTGTGCTTGTTGGCTCTATCGGCCAGACCCAAAAGTCCGTTCGTCAATGAATACTCGGCCAATTTTAATGTATTTAATTAATTTATTAGGCATTTGGGGAGGCTAAGCCTCTCCAAGCCTTATACATTCGCCGCCTATGGGCACAACCAAACATTTTCGATGACACAACCGATTTTGATCTCCCTACTCACAAGGCCCATCAACCTTGGGAATTTTACCTGTAGCCTCGGCTATTGTAATAATCTATATATCTTAGCCTAGTCATGAAGCAACATAGCCTACAGATGATAAATTAATTATATTTTTATTTAATAATAACGTTACACCATATAGGCTATCCTACAACACAATTCACCGTCTTTGGTAGGCTACTAGGTATAGGCTATTCGCACAGTCTCTGGAGCTTTCCAGATCTCAATGCTGTAAGATGAGGTGGTATAGCCTCTATGACACTGATTTTCCTGTTGTAGCCTAGCTTACACAAAGCATTTTAATTTGTTCAATTTAAATAGGCTCTTGATTATTGAGAGAACGTAAAAAGTTGTCTTTTTAGAGGGTGTGCGAATACAGTGAGTTCCGATAGTAGCCTAGCCTATCCACACAGCTGTAAAAAATAAAATAATCCGTCAGTATTGGCACAGTGCCATTATGCTCAGTCTTTTAAGAACATAGGCCTCAGGATCATTTTCATTTAAATAGGTCTACCAGTCAGACACGATTAGAGACATAAGCACTTATTTTATTGATAGCCTGCTTATTTTAGTGACATGGAATATAGGCTAAGCAATAGCCCAATGTTGGTTTATCACACAGCCCTGTCTAAGGCAACCCGGTGAATGGAAATCCATTGCCCCTTAGGCTACGCAAGTCCTCCCTGCTGTTAAGGTTAAGTTAGTAGGAACAACGGGCTGACTAGAATCATCGTAACGTTTGGGCTACCTCGTTGACTTTATAGTTTTTAGCATTTAGCCTATAATCCACAAACACAGAGGACTAGCCTGGTAACTGCATGACGACCGAAATCACAGACAACCTTTATGTTCAGTGGTTTGAACAGTCCCCTGTAATGCCCCTTTCTTCAAGGCCCTGCCTTGATGGGCAGCTTTGGCAGTTTGCATGTTCAGTTTGGATTTTTGGCAGGGTTTTTGCGTGACCACACGGAAATGATAATGCAAACGGATGCAATGCCATTGCATTTGAATTATGTCACTCTTGTGCCGCAAAAGCATGAAAACGATTGAATTATCATTTCCTTTTTGTCATGGATCATGTGATTGCAACAAGAAACTGCTAATGGAAATGTGGTTTTTCATTTTCATTAAAATTATGGCAGGGTTGTGTCGTAGAGGGCGATAAAAATTAAATGTGAAATGGATTTGCATTAACATTTTCAAATTGTCAGATAAAGTGCATACATTAACTTGCAAATGAAAACGCAAAGTGCAGCTTTTGCCTTTTCATTTGAATTATGTCATGGTTTTTGCGTACATCGAATGTAGACGAAATGCAATCGCCGATTTGCATTTTCATTTGAATTTTGGCGCGGATATGCTTCCATAATTTACGATCATATAGCCTAGGCTACAACGGTCCATATCAACATTTTGACAAACTGTGCAGTCTTGAGATATATAGCTTTTTGCTCATGTCACAGCTAACTTACACAATGGATCTGGATGGGCATATAGAAAATCCTTCAAAAAACACCATAAACTCTCGTTTTCAAAGACGGGAAACTCACCGATCGTAAATAACATTATAACAGGACTTAACATGCTAAATACCGAACTTCTCCTTTAAAAGAAAGGTGATTGTAAAAAAGCATTCTAGGTAGCCTAGGCTACCAATCACGACCAATAGAGGCCGCTATTAGCTAACATAATGCTCTCCAATATTCTTATTAGGCTACTCTAGCTACGATAGCAAAGTTGCCACTGACACAACGTGAATTACATAACTAGGTGCCGACTTGAGGGCACTTGCCGTCCTGAGGGCGCAAGGTTCCCCGCCCGACCACGTGTTGGCCGTATTCATAGAACCAGGGTTACATCCGTAACCAGTACGTTCTATTTCATAACGGTCAACACGCCACGGTATGGGTCACAGAGTACCAAATAAAGCTATATCGTTAACGTTAATAAATAGGCTACCAGAGTGTTTGAATGTGGTCGTTAACTTAGGCCTATATTCAAACTTAGGCCTACTCTCACATCCACTCGAAAGATGAAATTGACATGCTATATGACACTGACTTTACACAATCTTTTAGCCTATGCAACTTCCAGTTTCATGTTTCAGTGCCCATAACAAATGCGGGCATTTTCTGTGGCGTATAAACGCCACTGGGAGCAGAACATCGACATTATTTAATGTTATTTGTCATACCCGAGCCAACTCCGTATTTTCCCCATTCTCATCAATGCGCCATTTCTCCTTAAAGAAATCTTTCAGTGCTTGTTTATGGGACTGGGACCTGCACGAGAGAGAATTGCGCAGTTTCCTATGGAGCCCCTTGACGACAAAGCTGGGACGTGTTAGTTACGTTATTTTATAGGTTGATACATTGGGTACGTTCACATGCACAGCAATATCCGATTACTGGAAACGATCAGCTTACGCCAGTATTTAACTTATCGCGTTCACATGGACATAAGAAATGTGATTACTCCAAAAGCCGCGTTTACATGATTCTCTCCATAATCGGCTCTGTGGAAAACGTAGCTACTAACTGCTTCCCGTTGTAAGGACAAAAATGATCCACCTGTCAAAAATGTACATAAGTAGGCTATTATTATTATTATTATAGCTAGCTAGTAATTATTATAGCTACTTATTTATAGCTAATTGCTAGTAGTGGTTGATTTATATTATTGTACTAGCTAGCTTTACCGATCTCTAAATCTGGCCAATTTCCCGATAACTTTTGTTATTTAATGTGCTAGCCACAAACTAGCTAGTACAAACACAAGCACGTAACACTGAACAATATATTTTCACCGGTGAAATGCTAATTTAATAATAAAATTCTGGAAGTGAGATGCTGAAGGAACCCCAGGCATAGCAAATGTTGACGAGTGGAATAATTTTGACGTTACACCGCCTCTTCAGCCTGACATGCGTAGTTTTGAAAAGCCGAAAGAAACCGGAGAAAGGTGTTTACATGCCCCAAAAAATTTAAAGTTTGGCCAGAAAACCAGGGGTGTTAATCGGGTTTCGAAAACACGGATTATGACCTTACATTATCGGATAAAGGTGTTTACATGACCTTTTCAGTAACCAGAGTATTGCCATAACCGGGTTCAGATCGGAGTATTAGTGTGCATGTAAACATACCCATTGATACAGCGGACAAACCACTAATCTTACAATGTTGTCTAGGATTTGTCGGTTTTGAATAGCCTACACTGTAAAAAAAAAAAAATCCCGTTAAAAAACAGTAAAAAGTCTGGCAGCAAAGTTGCCAGTAGACTACCATAAAATAACAGAACATTGCTGTAAATGTAATTACAGAGGAAACCCCTAAAAATTACAGTAATTTTTCATTCATTCATTCTCATTTGTTGACAAAATCACATTATTAAATGGTATTTCCCCATAAACCTACGAGCAAGACCATTTAAATAAAAATAACAACCTTCAATTAACAGACATAGTCTGTCTTTTTATATTTATGGGTTATTGCTGTTATTTTAAAAAGAGATCTTTTATATAAAGCATATTTCTGTAATTTTACAGTAATTCTGCCATTTTTTGAGAAAACAGGAAAATTCTAATTTTTATTAGCAGATGTTCAATCAAGGAAAAAAAAAAGGTTTAGTATTCGGAATCGGGAAAGCCACCCCAGTATAGCTAGTAGGCTACAGTCCGACAGTCGCAGAGCCAGTGTGTCTAGTAAACCTGCCAGATGTAGGCTAAATGTAGAAGCTGTAGCTGGCTATAAGAGCAACGTTATAGCTTTGCGTAGGCCTAACTTGTCAAATGTCAAAACAGACCTCCCTTTTCCAGAATTATTTTTAATTCCTAGGCCCATGTGCTAGAACTTGCCGCCGCCACTGTCTGTTGGTCAACCAGCATCAACATCAATTCAGCATCATTTAAGGAAATTGTTAAATGAAACACTTAATTTTATGTCTGACCTATAGGGCATAATAAACTATCAAATTTGACATCTATGGGCAGACAGCTACGTATCAAAAAAGGAAAATAGTGTAGCCTATAGCCTACTATATTACAGCCATTTAGCAGACGCTCTTATCCAGAGCGACTTAAACAGCTTTTGCATTTTTTACAAAGTATCCATTTAAACAGCTGAATGCAGCTTAAGTAGGCTACCTTGCTCAAGGGTACAACAGCAGTAGGCTACCTGGGAATCGAACATGTATAGCCTAACCAAGGCCAACTTTGCTTAACCATCTGTGTTAGGCTACTTTCAAAACATTTTTGTGAAAGTTACTACTTGTACTTTCGGCACATTTTGTGTCAAATTACATAATCGATGTATTAGAAAGGGAGACTTTTTAACACAGATGTGTGGAAAAGTAACATAAAATGTGTTTTTCTTACAATTTTAGACATGGAGATGTGTTAAAAAAATTATGTTTATTAGGCTATGTTATGTGTTGTCTTTTGCACATCTGTTTTAAGAGTGCATAATTCACACGCAGACATATTTTAGCGTCACTAAACGTAACTAATAAAGTGCACGACACATCACATTTGGTGCCAAAATGAGAATCGTGAATGATTTTTAAAAAATGCATCTTCTTGCTTGGATTTCATAGAAGCGCTGACGCTGATAGGTGTTCGTTCTACCAACACACAAATAGTCTATTCGTGATAATTTGAATTCTGGAATTGGATCGCGATTCAATTTTATGTGATGGGTTAGGGTTAGGGTTAGGGTTAGGGTGTAATTCTTTCCAATATTTTCCAATGTATTGCGCAGTCACACCACAACCCGCACACTCCCGAGCAATGTTACTCTCGTGAGGCCATACTGCATTATTAAAACAGATCTGAATTAAAGATAATAGATTAGCTACTCACCTTGTGCTGTGTTCTGAGAAGCAGGCTAACTCAGTGTCGTCTGCGTATCTTACACGATGCACACGTTGCAATGAACGAAAATATGTTTTCCACGTTAATAACCTAAAGGTCAGGCGAGTGTTGTGGAACTAGCTTTGAAATCTCTAACCAACGAAAGGTAGGCTCGTACAGTAGGCTAGGCTGTTACCTTAAAACTTTCCATGGTCGAACGGGTGAGTTTATGTTACAAACCTTCCGTGTTGAATTTGCGCCATCTGCAGTAGGCTATGACGTGTAGGCTGTTATGTGCTGGCGGGGGAGACATTTCTTGCTACAAATTTGTTTCAGTACCACTCCGATCATCTATTTACTGTTACCATTGTCCTTTCTTGTGTTGCCCTATCCTGACGGGTTTGTGACTCGTCCAAACAGTAGATATTCCACGTTTCCTTAACTTTAGTTTACAGTTCTACATCAGATGTTAATAGTCTGTCCGGTTGCATTTGTTCAGACTATCACAGAGGGCTAGATTGAACCATTAAGCATTGAAAACGTAGAATTAAATGTTTAGCGTTATAAATTGTTTTAACTGTAGCGACCCCAAAGTGGTCTAATTGACAAAAGCGGCAAAAGTTCGGGATGTGGGGCCAAAAAGTTTAAATGCATAGGCTACATGGTTTCATAGACGTATACAGTGAACAACATAATTCATTGAAAGGACACAATGACAATGAGGTTGAAGTGCAGACTGTCAGCTTTAATTTGAGGATATTTTCATCCATACCGTTTAGCAATTATAGAACCTTTTGTACATAGACCCCCCCCCCCCATTTTCGGGCATCAAAAAATATTGAACAGTTTAACATAATGTAGAATAAAGTAATCATTTTTAATATTTGGTCACATATCCTTTGCATGCCATGACTTCCTGATATGAACAACAATATGAAAAAGACTCTTGATATTTTCTGGTATTCCTACAAGAGATACTATAACCTCTCTGCATTTGAATGGATCTCTATGGGAATTGGGGGGTGGTACTAGATTTAGCTGTAAATTATGCTGCATTCATGTGGTGTTGGATTTATGGTTTACACAAGTTTCCCACCAGTAAGGTCCACATGAACACCCATTATGTCGGATGATCAAGTCAGGGAAATCGGGATTCTAGATGTAACACGAATTGGCCAAGTTGTGACATATTCGCTCTTGCCAAAATGGCCTCTGTAAACGGTGATACATTTCATACAATAAAGTGAAGCACAGCTACAAATTTAAAATACACAGATATTCCCCTTGATAATTATAGTAGCTACTGCAGCATTCAATTTCATATGTTATTTGCATTCTTAACCCCCTGAAATAGCCGGAGATTGCTTGCTATAACTAGCTATTTGATTACTAGCCTACAAGACTGGACTACACAAAAATGTTTGTTGACAGTTGAGCTAACGTCATGCAGGAGGTCTTCCAACCTTAAAGCACGTGAATGCGAACTAGTCGGAGAAAACTATGACCCGACATCACTTGAATGCAACATTATTACACTGGAACAGTATGGACCACATGGTTGGCTAAATGGCTCAAGGGTCTGACGTATCAAACAAGCCTTAAACCACCACTCTGCTGCCAGATATGCAGTAGATATGGATGGATAACTTGAAGGGTTTCTTCTCCTGACTTATTTTTCCATAGAGTTCAATATTTAAATTTGTCAGGAGAAACAACCCTTAAAGTGATCCATCCATATCTACTGCATATCTGGCAGCAGAGTGATGGTTTGACGCTCGTTTGATACCTCAGACCCTAGATGACTTACAGCCATTTCGCCAACCATGTATTCCATACTGTTCCAGCATAATTTACAGCTAAATCTAGTCCCACCCCCAAATTCCCATATAGATCTATTCAAATGCAGAGAAGTTATAGTATCACTTGTAAGAGTACCAGAAAATAAGATATGAAGAGTCTTTTGATATTGTTGGGTCATAGACATCAGGAAGTCATGGCATGCAAAGGATATGCGACCAAATATAAAAAAATGATGACTTTATTCTACATTATGTTAAACTGTACAATATTTTTTGATGCCCAAAAATGGGGGGGGGGGTGACTATGTATGTCATGGTTTGCGCCTGCTTTTCCTTTGTTCTGTGGTCATTTGTTTCTTTTCTGTTCAACGGGGTAATGTATCAGATTTTTCGGTGTTCCACGCCAGGGTTTCCGTCCTTTCCGGCAATTAGTGAGTGCACCTGTTGCGGATTTCCTGTGGCTATTTAAGCCTAAGATTTCCTCCTTCCGGTGCTTGCTTGTCATTTGCTTATTTTTGACTTAAAGCCGGTAAGGTATAGGTAGGCACTCAAAGGAGACCTCTTGCCTTCATTGCCCTGCTTTGGAGTTACGAGGGACCTTTTTGTGCATTTAGACACATAGGAACACATTTCCTTTGCTCTTTCTGTCCCTCGCTCCTGCTATCGCTCTGGTCTCCCTGAGACAGTTTGTTTTTCTGTTTGCTCTGTGCCTCTCTTTATTTTCTTGTGTTCTCTCTATCGAGAGTGAGAGGCATTATTTCCTTATTTTCTATTTTCTCGAGCCTACGAGTCTCGTTCGCCCGATTATTTTCGGGTCGCTATTATTTCTCCCTTTTTTGTCAGTCTCCTTAATATTGCTCTCCAACTGAGAGAGCTGGAGCTGTTTATTCTTTTAGTTTTTTCGCCCTCATTCGCGGATTTTGTCAGTCTCATTGGTGTTCGTTATTGGACACTTAAAGAATCCCCTTTAGTAGCATTTGGACCTCCGAACCATTCGCCTCCCCCTTACAGTACAAGCAAGCCACATGGAGGCTACCCCGCTGCCTGTGCTGAGCACTTATGAGGAGGGTCTTCAAACTCTCCAGACTCAGCAGCAGAACATGTCAGTTCAGCAAGGCCAATTAATGACCCAGCTTTGGGTACAGGAGGGTTGGTTCCGCGAATTGGCGGAGAGTGTTCGCCAACTAACCCTGGCTAATAAAACACCCAGTGCACAAGCATTCGCCCCTGAGGGTACCCCTCCCCTGCCGCCCATCCCATTCACGCAGAAGGAGCCCAAACTCCAAATGCCTCTCTGCTATGACGGGCAGTCAGGGAAGTGCAGGGTGTTTCTGACACAATGCTTAATTTTTTTTAAAGCTCAGCCCGTGCGCTCTGATAATCAAAGTTCTTGGGTAGCCCTTATCCTCTCGCTACTCACTGGTACCGCTCTCGACTGGGCTAGTCCCTTGATTCGGGCTAATAGCCCTATTATGAACGATGCGGAGAAACTGATGGACGAGATGGAGTTAGTCTTTGATCATGACGTCTCTTAGCAAGAGTCCGCCATGCGACTAACCCATCTCCGCCAGGGTACCAATACCATAACAGGTTTTTCCATCAGGTTCCGAGCACTGGCCGGAGAGACAGGGTGGTCTGAGGGTCCTTTAATTTTGCTCTTTATTAACGTGCTATCGGACCCTATTAAAGATGCCCTGGCAGTGCTCAAACCGCCTGCTACATTTGATGCCCTGGTGTCCACAGCTATTCGCATCGATAACCATATCAGGGAACGAGAGCGAGAGAAAGAGAGAGGTAACAGAGGAGTTTGGGCTACCCACTATTTCTCTTGTCCGTCGGCAACATTTTCAGTTGCCCCTCCCTCCCATGCCCCTATTAATCAGGAAGAGCCTATGCAGGTCGACAGCGCTTCTCTGCGCGAACCTAGGCGATCTAGGCCCCGGGTGGAGTTGTGCCGTTACTGCAGGCGCAAGGGGAATTTTATAG
The DNA here is from genome assembly GCA_029718625.1 of Synaphobranchus kaupii. Taxonomy (NCBI): domain Eukaryota; kingdom Metazoa; phylum Chordata; class Actinopteri; order Anguilliformes; family Synaphobranchidae; genus Synaphobranchus; species Synaphobranchus kaupii. The sequence continues at coordinate 80,035,165 of CM056379.1, forward strand.
AACAATGTCCCAAGCTGCAGAGAAAAGGGGGGTCTCGCTAGGGGAACTGGGGTTCTTAGCGAGACATCATGAGTCGGTGCCTCGGACGCTCTTGCATGTTCAACTGCTCTGGAATCAGCGATCGACTAATGTCACCGCTTTTATCGATTCCGGAGCAGTTGAGTGCTTTATGGATACCAGATGGGCTAAAGAACATAGGGTTCCTATCCATCGCCTCGTACGGCCCCGCCTAGTCACGTCTCTCGACAGCCGCCCATTAGGTATGAGCACTATAAAATAAATTTCTGGCTCCTTAAACATGCGCGTTTCACTAAAAGGCCATTCGGAGCATATTCAGTTTCTTTTAGTCGATTCTCCAGCCTGCCCTCTAGTTTTAGGACATTCCTGGCTGGTTCGACATAGCCCGTTTATTGATTGGGGCAATAACGATGCTGTTATTCTTCAATGGGGGCCTCAATGTGTTTCACACTGTCAGCTAACTGCGCCTCTCGTGTCGAGGGGGCGTGGCCACGGTTCTGAGTCCAGTTATTTCAGTGATCTGGAGGAGCTTAGTTCCTCATCTGATCAAGAGGATCCTACACCTGTGGAATACACCACCCTGGCTGAAGTATTCAGCAAGCAATGAGCCACTACCCTACCTCCGCACCGATCTTATGATTGTGCTATAGATCTATACCCGGGCACTGTTCCTCCTAGAGGGCACCTATACTCCTTATCGGCTCCTGAGAGCTCTTCTATGAAGGAATATATTAAGGAGGCCTTAGCTAATGATTTTATTAGACCTTCCACTTCACCGGCTGGCGCTGGTTTTTTTTTTTTGTTAAAAAAAAGGATGGAGGGTTGAGGCCGTGCATAGACTATCGTGGTCTTAATGAGATAACTATAAAGAACCGGTACCCGCTGCCCCTTATGAATTCCGCATTTGAGGGTCTTCAAGGGGCAACTATTTTTTCCAAACTCAACCTCCGCAAAGCTTATAACTTAGTGCGTGTGCGTGAGGGCGATGAATGGAAGACCGCTTTTAATACTAGCGCCCCCTCTGTCTTCCAGGTGTTGGTGAACGACGTGCTCCAAGAGATGCTGGAGAGATTTGTGTTTGTTTATCTGGATGATATTTTAATTTTCTCTCCTAACCTGTCGACTCATATTTCCCATGTTGGGCAGGTTTTGACAGCTCTTTTGAAGGCACGGTTGTTTGTTAAGGCAGAGAAGTGTTAGTTAAATGCTAATACTGTTTCCTTTCTTGGGTTCATTATTTCAGAAGGAAAGGTCCGTATGGATCCAGAGAAGGTTTTGGCAGTATTAAACTGGCCCACCCCGTCATCGGTAAAACAGGTGCAACGTTTTCTGGGCTTTGCTCATTTTTATCGTCGGTTTATTTGCAATTTTAGTGCATTAGCCGCACCCATCACCGCCCTAACTAAGAAAACGCCTGTTTCACGTTTTCAGTGGAACCCTAAAGCCGAAGCTTCCTTACTCACTAACTGCCATGGAATTCTGGAATACTGGGCACTCAGACTGCCAAGCCAATATGGCCGCCCAACATTCTAAATGATTAAACTGACATGACAAATGTTTAAAACTTGTACATGGACCTTGTTTTAGCTTTAGACATTTATTTTTATTAGGAATTAGTTGATTAGTAGACATTAGTAAATGTGTTGCCACTCCTTGGCCCTCATAGCTACACATACAACACAGTCAACATCATCACAGAGATGCCAGTAATAAGGTTTTTTTTTTTTTGGTGAAGGACAACTATTGACAACATCAAGACCAATAACAATGTAAACAGTTAAATGTATTATTTAATGTAAAATGTATGCCATTCAATTAAACATGAGATTAATTGATAAAATTAACATATTAGCAGAGACTAAATTAAATATTAGTAAAGATAGAGAGTTCAAATGCACATTGTAGCCTATCTGTACATATTTTTATTTGGTAATGATGAACAATAAATATAAATTATAGACATGTGTAGATTGGTAAAGTTATATAATAATAGTAATAATGAACACTAAATAACGTTAGACATTTGAAAATATAAGCATATTCAAAATGAACAGGTCAGCACTGATCATGAACGGATTGCATAAGATAAGGATTGATAAGATCTCTCAACGGCCCAATCAATTAATCGTCCGCTCCCTCCTCTTCAGATCACCTCTCTCAGCACTTCATTTATTTCTTCATCTTCAAATCCCAAAAACTACTCCTCACAATATCCAAATTCAAATTGAAAGCTTGCTCCCATCTCTTTCTATCTTGCTTGCTATAGCCAGTGTTTGAAGTGGGAAAGACCATTCACGTTGTCGAAAAGCAGTGAAAAAACAGGAAAGACGTTTTAGAAAGCATGTACCGTTTGAATGGCATGTCAATGGATTGGCTCACTTGAATTAATCGTTATGGATATACGTAGTGACTGTAGTGGGAATGAAACTTGAGAATCTCACGGGCGAATGTAGTTTATGAGAAATAGCAGAGCGAATGCGAGAAAACCTACCGGCAAATTAACTTACTTACTAACTTACTTTTTTATTTTATTTGCCAGTGTAGTGGTTCGTTCTGGCTCACGTCAAGCACTGGCTATAGCGCATTAAGTTAGCCAAACAAAGGATAAATCATTTGGACAGAAAGTTAAGTCCAAACAAAAGTTGGGAAACTGAAGACCCTAGGTAACGTTAGCTAGTTTGATAGTTAGCTGTCTAATGTTAGGCGCCTACCGTTAAAGTTGACTAACGTTAACGTTACAGCTTGTTGAAGTTACGCATATAACGTAACGTTAAATCAAAGGGGATTTTAAGCTTCAATGTTACCTTGGGTTATAGTTTCCAAACGCTTTACCCTGCATTAGTTTGGCTAACAAATGTGGTCATAGGTTAGGGGACCACTTCTTGAAATCTCCTTTATCCTATCTAGACATGACCGCTAAGGTGGCTCTCTTCAAATTTGCTAGCAAATTAGCTAGCTTACTTGTAGCTCCGTAATATCATTATATGAAATTTCAACCAATCACAACACATGTTGACATACCACATAACGTTTATACACTGTAATGGGGCGTGACGTGTGAGGTGGGAGGAGCCAAACGCAGCAAGGGGATTCTTAAAGCCCTAGGGCCACTAAGGCGAGATACCCAGCAGTTAAGGGAGGAGACAAGACAACGAACAACAAACACCACTACAGACGCTACTAACCGGCTAACTGTCACACGCCAATTAGAGCGCAAGGACAGGGGTCTAAATAGCCATAAATAATACGCGCCCTGTCTCGACAACGAGACACATAAGAACGGGCGAGTAGCGAAAAGACACAAATAAATTAAACGGTCAACAAATATAGCAAAAATGATAAGAGTCTAAGAGGAGGCGAAGGAACGGAGATAACGTTCCGTGGCTACTTCCATAAGCTAGCAGTCACATGCAGAACATAAAGGAGGTAAACGCCCGATCTCCCAGGGGGGAGAAACACTTTACAGGCGAGCCGACGGAGCACCGCAGTCCCATAGCCTTACCAGCAAAGTGACTAAGCTTAACATAGAAAGCCACGCCCAAGCCTCTCAGTAAGGAGAAATGCAACGAGGCGAAGGAACAGATAATTAACGTTCCACGGCTTAGATTGAGGCTCGCAGTCAAACGCAAACATGTCCAAAACATCGCCCGGTCTCCCTAAGAGATTAATTGCACCGAAGGGCGAACAGAACTACAGTTCCGAACAGAATCACCCAAATCTCCATACACGGAGAAAGAGCACAAAAGACGAAAGGACAGCTGCACCGAAACTATCGGCTATCTGACTAACACAAGCACAAGCCCTGCCTCTCAGTAAGGGGAAATGTAACAAGGTGAACAGGAACAGAGATTTAACGTTCCATGGCGAGATTAATAGGCTCGCAGTCAAATGCAGAAAACAAAGGGGTAAACACCCGATCTCCCAGGAGAGAGAAACATTTTACAGGTGAGCCGACGGAGCACCGTCGTCCCATAACTTTACTATCCATATAGACTAACGCAAGCTTAATTGAAAACACACGCCCTAGCCTCTCAGTAAAAGAATATGTAACGAGGCGAAGGAACAGAGAGCTAACGTTCCGAGGCTATTTTCGGAAACACGCAGTCACACACAAACATGTCCGCAAACCTCGCCCAAACTCCACACAAGGAGAAACATATCCAGAACCCGAACAGAACAACAGTTCTGAACAAAATCGTCCCATAGGTAAAAAGGACGGAGGACAGCTGCAACAAAAGACCAACGCAAAAATAGCACGACAGCCTCTCAATATAACCAAAAACCCTGACTCACAACAAAGGGGAACGTAGTCCATGAGAAGGAGACAAAACAGGGAATAAACGTACCAAAGCTACTCACTGGCTCACCGTAACACGGAAATGAGTAGAAGCAAACGCCAGGACTCTCTGTAAGAACCCTTAACAGGCGAGAATGGAACAAAGAACAGCTACTCTATACTTCTACGAGCTAAGAACTAAGTAGAAGCGAAACGCCCGATCTCCCTATGAGACGACATGCACCGAAGGGCGAACAGAACTACAGTTCCGAACAGAATCGCCCAAATCTACATACACGAAGAAAAAGCACAAAAAGGCGAAATAGAGCAGAGATTTACGGTCCCAAACTTCTACGAGATAAGTAACTACCAAGCCAGCAAGAAATAAGCCCTGCCTCAACAAAGAGACGTTAAAATAGGCGAGTAGCCCAAATGGTACGAGTAACTCACAGCCAACAAAAACACCACAGTACAAAACAATGAACAAACAATGAACAATTAATCTCGAAGCCCCGATAGAAGGAAACGGAAGGCTTAAATAGCTCTCAGTGACCACGCACAGGTGTAGACGCTAACAGAAGCTCAGCAGGGCGGAGCAAGCATCTACTAAAAGGGCAGCGCCCTCGCGTGGCCACTAAGGAAAATGACCGCATAGGGAAACAGGGTTAAAAACCATGACACCATGCGCTTATTTCTCTCCACCCGGAGACTAACGGACAGACTGAGCGCACTTACCAAACGTTGGAGAACACTCTGCGGTGCCTGGCCACTACCAACCCCACTTTGTGGAGTCAGCATCTCGCCTGGGCAGAATATGCACATAATACCCTTCGCAATGCTTCCACTGGCCTGTCTCCGTTCGAGGCGCAGTTGGGGTATTGCCCCCTCTCTTTCCAGAACTGGAGAGGAATGTGGAGGTTCCGTCTGCAGGCGCGTTCATCCGGAAGTGCTGAGGTTTTTGGAAGCGTGTCTGTTCATCGCTTTTGCGCGCCACGGCTAGGCAAAAGGTCTCTGCCGACAGGCATCGCCGGCCGGCTCCATCCTACCGGGTTGGCCAACGCGTGTGGCTTTCCACCCGAGACCTCCCATTAAGGGTAGAGTCTCGCAAACTCACCCCACGTTATGTCGGTCCTTTTAAGATTGTGCGGAAAATTTACCCGGTTATGGTGCGTATGCAGTTACCGCGTTCCATGCGCATACACCCGACGTTTCACGTTTCCCGACTAAAACCGGTGCTCACCAGCGCTCTTGCTCCGGCGGACAAACCGCCGCCGCCCTCCCCGGCTCGTGGAGGGAGGCCTGGTGTATACAGTTCAGCGCATATTGGCGGAGAGACGTGTGGGTAGAGGATTCCATTTTTTGGTTGACTGGGAAGGCTATGGCCCGGAGGAACGTTGTTGGGTTCCTGCTAGGAATATTTTGGACCCTGACGTGATTAGCGCGTTCCGCCATGAGGGTCCTGAGGGATCGTCTGGGGCCGCCCCTTAAAGGGGGGGTCCTGTCATGGTTTGCGCCTGCTTTTCCTTTGTTCTGTGGTCGTTTGTTTCTTTTCTGTTATCGGTAATCTATCGGATTTTTCGGTGTTCCACGCCGGGGTTTCCGTCCTTTCCGGCAATTAGTGAGTGCACCTGTTGCGGATGTTCCTGTGGCTATTTAAGCCTAGGATTTCCTCCTTCCGGTGCTTGTCATTCGCTTATTTTTGACTTAAAGCCGGTAAGGTATAGGTAGGCACTCAAAGGAGACCTCTTGCCTTCATTGCCCTGCTTTGGAGTTACGAGGGACTTGCCTTTTTGTGCATTTAGACACATAGGAACACATTTCCTTTGCTCTTTCTGTCCCTCGCTCCTGCTATCGCTCTGGTCTCCCGTTTGTTTTTCTGTTTGTTCTGTGCCTCTCTTCATGATAATACTTCACAATATTGTGAATGACTAACTTAATTAATATGACGTGTTAATTGTTTCTACAACATGATATGAGTCACCTGTGTCTAAGCTTGTTTCACAAACGAAGCTTTTTGCCTCTGAAGGTCAGGCTTTTAACTTTTTCGTTTGAGTGTGCGGACTGAACATTGGAGCTTTGAATTGTATATTTTCGCCCTGGTTTTCTCTATTTTTTCATATATATACATATATATATATATATATATATATAAATGTATAGGTTAGTTGCAATAGTTTTACGTTTTTTTTAAAAACAGTTTGTGTTAGCAGAAACATTTTAAAAGAATAAAATAATTCAAGCAGGTTGTTAAAACGTGACAAATAGCGGTAGGCTATATCGAAAAAGCAAGTTAGTTGTCTGAAAGAAAGAAAGCATGCCATTTTTTAAAATGTTTGTTAGCGCCGAAGGAAAAAAACTTAGGCAAGTTTTGGAGATGTCCGTGAATGGCTACGTAGAGAGACAGTAGCTAAGTACTTTATATTTGCGTAAAGTCGTAAATCTGTGTAAAATAGCCAAGCGGTATATCTAAAAAGCAAGTTAGTGTTCTAAAAGAAAGCCTAGGAGGACTCGAAAGAAAGACTAGAAAGAATCAAAAATAAAAGAATAGGCTATGTAACGTTTTACATAATTAAAACGCAAAACCTAAAAATTACTTATAGAACTAGAATTTTTTCTGAACCAGTGGATAGCCTATAGACTATAGATGGCAGAGATGTTCCCAGCCTGCCGGCGACAACACAAATGGATCCATTTGCTTTTCTTATGGAGTATACCTAAAAAGGGGATACGCCCCGTAGTATCCGCTTCCTGTCCCCTATGAAATTGACGGACATTTACACGGTCCAATGAGCTGGATAGTGCTGGATAGTTTGTGACAAACCGGGGTCGTAAAATATTTTAGGGGTTAACAACAGCTGGGGAGGGGGGTACGTGCTTGCTTGCGTGCGTGCGTGCTTGTGCAATGGTAGAGCCGAGCCTGAGTGACACGAACAGCCGGCTGGAGTTTGGCGGGACATCCAAGAACTTTTAAAAGAAAGAATGAAATGCATAGACTAGAAAATAAACCAACAGGCCGCAAAAGGCCCCGAACCCCATTGAAAAGGCGGCCAAAGACGCGTTTCCAGCACAATGTAACCGTCGATCTACCCTATAATGTTGTTCACTGGTCAGGATCATGAAACAAAACTTTCGGTATTTGCACAAGGTTATGTAATATGGCAATACTTAGCATCAATATGACTGTTTAGTATCGAATGGTTTGTAAAAAGATGGGTTATTCAATTTAAACAGGGTTGGGCGATTATATATAGCCTATATGGTTTAATCGTAGCTACTTTAAAAGTGTATTTAATTTTTCGGAGAACTGCGCATGCGTAGACTTCACAGCAGGAAGCCGTTTGAATGACCTGGGACAGCTGTTATAGGCTACTGGCGGGATGATTCAATGAAAACGTATAGATTAATACATATTGAAAATAAGCCTTAGACTAGTGAAACAAACAAACCGCTCAGTAGACTATTTGCACAAGGGCGTATACAATTTTAGCAGAGGTCGTAGGCCTATAGATGCGCTACTTAGAGTTTTTAAAACAAAGTTAAAATATAGCCTATTTGCTAGACGTGCCTAGCTACTGTTTAGTATCGATGGGCTTGTAAAAAGATGGGGTTATTCATTTTAAACAGGATTGAGCCGTCATATATAGCCTATATGATTTAATCGTAGCGACTTTAAAAGTGTATTTAATTTTTCGGAGAACTGCACATGCGTAGGAAGCCGTTTGAAGAATGGGGACAGCTGTTATAGGCTACTGGCAGGATGATTCAAAGATATTTTGAATGAAAACGTATAGATTAATACATATTGAAAATAAACCTTAGACTAGTGAAACAAACAAACCGCTCAGTAGACTATTTGCACAAGGGCGTAGGCCTATACAATTTTAGCAGAGGTCGTAGGCCTAATAGGCTCGCTACTTAGAGTTTTTGAAACAAAGTTAAAATATAGGCTATTTGCTAGACGTACCTAGCTACTGTTTAGTATCGCATGGCTTGTAAAAATTGTCTTTTATTGGTCGTGTAATTCAATCTCCAATAAAAGCATTCATTTTAAAACATTTTTACATCATTTCACTGCATCAGTTCAGACATCGTATTACATTTAAAAACATTTATAAGGGGGGCGATACCCATTCATGTAATTCATTAAAATACACACAACAGTTAAGACACCACAGTAAATGACATTACATACAAAAAAATAAAACTAAATAAAACTCCAAAGAGAGAAAAGAACTTCAAAGAATAATAAAAAGCAGTGAGAAGGAGAGAGCGTTCCCGGGTTATTGGGCGGGCAAATGTTCTTATATGGTTCCTCTCTCTTCCTTTGGGATGGAGGGGGGTGGACTAAACGATCAGTTCTTTCCAATGGTCCACCCCCCATTTCTCTCTCGCCAGACGCTTGTCCTTCACGAAGTCCACCATAACGCCGTCCTGGAGGAGGTTTTGTGTCCTCCTCCTGAGAGTGACCAGGTCTACTGATGTTTTTTGGTAGACCTTGATGTTCCTCGCCTCCCACAGGACCTGCTTAACGGTGTTGACGATCCTCCACTGACGCTGGAGCTCCGGTGTTTTGCATCCTCCACGGGGCATGGCTTGTAAAAAGATGGGTTATTCAATTTAACCAGGATTGAGCTATTATATGTAGCCTATATTGTGTAAGCATAGATATTTTAAAAAGTGTATTTATTTTTTCGGAGAACTGCGCATGAGTAGAATTCACGGGGAGGGGGTGTGACGTCTGAATGACTTGGAACAGCTGTAGCCTAATACTGGCGGGATATCCAAGGATAGTTTGAATGTAATGCATATAGAAAATAAACCAGTACGCAAAAGGCCCCAATTTGTCGTCGAAAGGCCATTGAAAACGCATCCAAGACGCGTTTCCAAAAGCAATGTAACCGTCTATACCCTATGTTTTTTCAATGGTCAGCTTCATGAAACAAACCTTTCGGTATTTTGTACAAGGTTGCTAATACTTAGCGTCAATATTACTGCTTAGTATCGAATGGAATGTAAAAAAAAGTTTTTTTTCAATTTAAACAGGATTGAGCTATTATATGTAGCCTATATTGTGTAAGCATAGCTACTTTAAATGTGTATTTAATTTTCGGAGAACTTCGGACAAATAGTACTCGCTATGTGACGTGAAAGCACTATTGCAGAAAGCTTTGTAGAGCAATTGCTTTATTGACCAGTAGCCTAGGCTACCCATCAGAACACTTTTCGGTCATGAGGTGTAATTTGGCTATTAAAAGTATAGTATTAGTATAAGCTACAAAGACAACTTAGATAGAGACATGATGCATAGGCTATAGAAAATGTCTTGGACATGTGAAACAAGACCATCGATCCAATTTTAGCCATGTCAACATTTAATTCCAATAAAGTTTACAGGCAAATGTTGAATATGGACATGTGTGAACCCTCAAAAACGAATAAACTAAACTCTGCATTGTAATCAGGGGTTGTTGAGTTGTACAGGATAGTAGATATAATTTAGCAATGACAATACTTAGGCTAATAGCGGTTTAAAACGTGTTTCAAAGATGTTTATTTATTTATTTAAAACTGATTATACGCAACTATGTAGCTATAATACTGTGGCAAGGTGAGTGCCACCGCTCCAGAGAAGAGTCGTACACTTGGTTAGTTCGAGGGTTTTTATTGTTTTCCCCCCCCGCCCACAATTGGCTCTCTCAGCCGGTTTCTCCGTGTGCTTTTTCCAAGCATGTATATTTCACTGCTACACCCGCAGCCACACAACCTACTCCCGCTTCTCCAGGTCAAGACTCCCTTTTCCTCGCTGAAGTCTCCTTTTTATTCTCCCAGGCTCACTGTCGAACAATCAAGGCAACTGGTTAAGTGATTCAATCCACAATAATCATACGTCACCAATTGCCTGAATTCCGCCAGCTGTGCCGGTTCCACAAACCACCCAAGTTCACTCTCTCTCTTGCCGACAGCGCCTAAAACCACGCCCCCCCTACCACAAATACATTTTAACACACATAAGCCGTCCGTAACAATATAAACTTGGATACAAGGTAGTAGCCTACTATTACAGGACCTTTTTTATTTTTTTTACACAGGCCTAGCTGAACTAGGCTACAGAAAGCTGTCACAGCAAAGCATGTTAAGTGGAGGAACAGGAAAAAGGAGGTTTTATGGCTGGGATAAGGTTCAGTCATAACGGATTTAATTTAATGTTTTCAGTCATCCAGGTGTCGGTATACCGAAGCCTTTTTATTTCATAGGTCTGGTAATGGACTCTTAATTAACTGTTTCGTAATAACTCCATTGATCTCATTCTGTGAGAGATGTTGTAAGTCTAAATTAGCTACACCTCTCGTGCAGACTAGGCTATTCCTCTCGGGCAAAACTCAGAACGGTGTTTTTGCATAGGCTATTAATATTATGACGTTAGTTTAGGATTTAATTAATAATAAAAAACTAATAGGCCCTAATACCTTCCATTTATATAGCGCCTTTCTCAACGGTCAGCGACTCAAAACGCTTTACAATGATGAAGAGGAAGCGCGCCTCTATACACAGTTATTCGCTGTAGCTGGTGGAGAGATGCGTATACTATAGGTCTAGATCATGTGATGTGTGCGTGGGACCGGAGAGAGACTGTAGGCAATAATGGTTTGTTAATTTTGTTAATGAAGGACTATACTAATTGTGTCATACAGACGAATAATAGTCCATTTTTCGAAATTTGGACAATATATACAGTGCATCCGGAAAATATTCACAGCGCTTCACTTTTTCCACATTTTGTTCTGTTACAGCCTTATTCCAAAATTGATTAAATTCATTTTTTCCCACAACCCCACATAATGACAATGTGAAAAACGTTTTTTTGAGATTTTTGCACATTTATTAAAAATAAAAAAATAAAATTTCTCATTTACATAATATTCATACCCTTTGCTTTAACGTATTTTTAAAGTATCATATTTCATATTTGGTCGCATATCCTTTACATGCTGTTACTTCCTGAAGTCTGTGACCATCAACATCAAAAAACTGTCGATATCTTATTTTCAGGTACTGTTACAAGCGATACTATAACCTCTCTGCATTTGAATGGATCTCTATGGAAATTGGGGGGTGAGACTAGATTCAGCTGTAAATTACACTGGTACAGTATGGAACACATGGCTGGCTAAATGGCTGTAAGTTATCAAGGGTCTGAGCTATCAAACGAGCCCCAAACCATCACTCTGTTGCCAGATATGGAGTAGATGTGGATGGATCACTGCAAGGGTTATTTCTCCGGACCCATTTTCCTATAGAACTCTATGGGGAAAAAATGAATTTAATCAATTTTGGAATAAGGCTGTAACAGAACAAAATGTGGAAAAAGTGAAGCGCTGTGAATACTTTCCGGATGCACTGTATATATTTTGTTTTATTGGACTGTACACCGCAATCTTGAAGTTTTTAATCCATGAAATGCTTAATGCACCCCGTCTTTCTATTCCATTAGATTTTTATAAACATTAGGAAATAGGATGAGATTATATTTATGGAATGTGGAAAAACTGTATATCTCCAATGACCATTACAATTTGTGGAATAACAGTATAAGTCCTGTGCAGCAAATAAGCAAACAAATGGGGCAGATTACATTAAAACAGTTAAATAATTTATTGCAAAAAGTCAATTCAAAGTACCCCCCTGCCCCCCACACCATCACACTCTCACACACACACACACACACACAAGGAAAGTTTTAAAGAGCAACTAATGCAAAAAAAATCGTATTGCTTTCCCACTATGCAAGAACACATCTACAGTATATTGTAAAGACTAAAAGAAGTATTTTTAATTTTAAGAATAGCCTATTGTCTCATAGATGTATCCCACTCAATGTTTGCACACGCAGCGGGCACTGAACACTTTTTTTTAAATGTCGGATTAGTTATATCTGAAGACTATGACAGATCTTTTCAGGGTCCTTTCATGGAGTCATAATATTTACACCAACATGACCACAGCAGATATTGAAAGTCACTGGGTGACGAGGAAATTTGAGCTGATGGACTGAGCATAGATGAGAGTGGGAATATTGTACATGTTGCATGTGTTATGGTGGCCCCTTTATACAGTACTAGCAGATCCTTTGCGCTCTGCAAATGTCCTCCGACAGCCTCAAACCGCAAACTCTCTGCACATCAGCACCATGTGCCCATGTATGTTAAGCTAATTCAGGTGGCGAAGTGGGGGTATTTAAATTAGGAGTGAGTTTACACCAAGGGGCTACCATTGGGAGGTTTCAACCTCATTACACATGCTGAGAACTGAGAAGGAGGGTGGATATATTTTATTTTACTGCTGTATTATGCTGCTCCTCACCTCCTCCTAACCCCCCCCCCCCCCCCCCCTCTCTCATTATTTGCCTAATTCTCCCCTCACCAACAGACAATGATATTCAGCTGTGACATGACGTAACCCCCTTCCCATTGGCACACGAGCCTGTTCGATCCCGTTCATAATGACTGGTGTGCAGAACACAGAAGGCAGAGAAGCCCAGGTAGAGTGAACATGAGAGGCGCCACACTACCGATGGTATTGGGCCGACAGGCCATGGCTCGGGAGGGACATGGTGTCTACGGCTCTGTGATGAACGTGACAGACTGATCGCCTGTTGAACAAAATGAACGATGAAATTTGCTGCATGTCTCCCTCTGCCTCACCCAGTGAAAGAGGGCTGAGGCAGAGGAGAGAACGTGGTTGAAAGACGAGAGAGAACAGATGAGGAGAGAGAGAGCAGAGAGGAGAAAACAGATGAGGAGAGAACAGAGAAGTGGGAGAGAACAGAGGAGAGAGAACAGAGGAGGAGAAAGGGAGAATAGAGGAGAGAGAACAGATGACGAGAGAGAACAGATGAGGAGAGAGAACAGAGGATGAGAGAAAACAGAGGAGTGGGAGAGAGAACAGAGGAGAGGGAACAGATGAGGATAGAGAACAGGAGAGAGAACAGAGGATGACAGAGAAAACAGAGGAGTGGGAGAGAGAACAGAGGAAAGAAGGGAGGAGAGACAGCAGATGAGGAGAGAGGGAACTCGTCTTTCAACCACTCCTCTGTTTTCTCTCATCCTCTGTTCTCTCTCCTGTTCTCTCTCCTCATCTGTTATCTCCCCTCATCTGTTCTCTCTCCTCCTCTGTTCTCTCTCTTCTTTCAACCACGTTCTCTCCTCTGCCTCAGCCCTCTTTCACTGGGTGAGGCAGAGGGAGACATGCAGCAAATTACATCGTTCGTGTCGTTCAACAGGCGATCAGTCTGTCATGAATCTGAATTTAGAAGAAACACAGCTCTTATATGACATTTTAGAGGGCTTTAATTTTGAAATTCCACATCAGAATGTCCTGAGATTGTCTGACTGACACCCTGAGGTGGTGTGCTATCATTCTGAAGTGAAATGGTTTTGTGAAAACAGGAAGTTTCCTTTTAATATCATTCTGAATTTAGAAGAAACACAGTTCTAATATGACATTTTAGAGGGCTTTAATTTTGAAATTCCACATCAGAATGTCCTGAGATTGTCTGAGTGACACCCTGAGGTGGTGTGCTATCATTCTGAAGTGAAATTGGTCAGTGAAAACAGGACGTTTCCTTTTAATATCAATCTGAATTTAGAAGAAACTCAGCTCTTATATGACATTTTAGAGGGCTTTAATTTTGAAATTCCACATCAGAATGTCCTGAGGTTGTCTGAGTGACACAATTAGGTCTTCTATCATTCTGAAGAGAAATGGTTTTGTGAAAACAGGAAGTTTCCTTTTAATATCAATCTGAATTTAGAAGAAACACAGCTCTAATATGACATTTTAGAGGGCTTTAATTTAAAATTCCATATCAGAATGTCCTGAGGTTGTCTGAGTGGACACTATGAGGTGTTCTTCTATCATTCTGAAGAGACATGGTTTTGTGAAAACAGGAAGTTTCCTTTTAATATCAATCTGAATTTAGAAGAAACACAGCTTTTATATGACATTTTAGAGGGCTTTAATTTTGAAATTCCACATCAGAATGTCTTGAGATTGTCTGAGTGACACCCTGAGGTGGTGTGCTATCATTCTGAAGTGAAATTGGTCAGTGAAAATAGGACGTTTCCTTTTAATATCATTCTGAATTTAGAAGAAAGACAGTTCTAATATGACATTTTAGAGGGCTTTAATTTTGAAATTCCATATCAGAATGTCCTGAGGTTGTCTGAGTGACACTATGAGGTGTTCTTCTATCATTCTGAAGAGAAATGGTTTTGTGAAAACAGGAAGTTTCCTTTTAATATCAATCTGAATTTAGAAGAAACACAGCTCTTATATGACATTTTAGAGGGCTTTAATTTTGAAATTCCACATTAGAATGTCCTGAGGTTGTCTGAGTGACACTATGAGGTGTTCTTCTATCATTCTGAAGAGAAATGGTTTTGTGAAAACAGGAAGTTTCCTTTTAATATCAATCTGAATTTAGAAGAAACACAGCTCTTATATGACATTTTAGAGGGCTTTAATTTTGAAATTCCACATCAGAATGTCCTGAGATTGTCTGAGTGACACCCTGAGGTGGTGTGCTATCATTCTGAAGTGAAATTGGGCAGTGAAAAACAGGAAGTTTCCTTTTAATATCAATATGAATTTAGATGAAACTCAGCTCTTATATGACATTTTAGAGGGCTTTAATTTTGACATTCCACATCAGATTGTCCTGAGATTGTCTGAGTGACACTATGTGGTGGTCATTTTTAATGAGTAATTATTCACACAATTGAAATGAGAAAGCCTCAATTTTTCTCTGAAATAGTTTGCAGGCGGTAGTTCTTTAAAAAAAATAATTATTCATTTTATTATTTAATAATTATTAATTTAGTTTTATTTATGTATGTACGTATGTATGTTATTTATTCATTCATTCATTGTTTACTGACAGACTGACTGATTTATTGAATGTATGTGAAATTACTCTTATCACGTTCACCGGAACTTTTATTTATTATTTATTTACACTTTTATTTTGAAATCAATTCTTACACGCTCTTACCGTAGAATGCCTAGTATATTGCAAACCACAAAAGAACGTGGGGGCTAGCTTGACCATCTTTTTCGAAGTGGAGGCTGGCTTGACCGCAGTGAATCTACCCGAGGCTAGCCGGATTTTAAGTTGGCTTTTGTTGCATAGTCAAAATCATAACAGGTTTTAAGCAGTAGTACTGGGTGCTGACAACCTAGGCAAACAAAATATAATGAAGATAAGGGAAACTTGATTTCATCGGTCTGGTAATGAAACGTTAATGAACTGATTTGTGATAAATCCATGGATCTCCAGTCATTCTGCGAGAGCCGGTCGTCTGTCTAAGTTACAACACACACGCGGCCTATTCCTCTCTGGTAAAACCCAGGATGGGTGTTTTTGCTTCATGTTTTTAAGACAGTAGTTTATTCTCAAGACGTTATTTGATATTTTGGTGGGGTTTTGTGGTATGTATCCTGCTAATTATCAAATGTTATATTGAAGCCTTGTGTATTGTAGATTATATTAAATTAAATTATATCAAAGTTCAAATGAAAAAAGATGTGCACTGTGTTTTAGTTGTTTTTTTCTTTCAAGTTTAAATATTTGTGGATACCATCATTGAGCAGACCACTAAATGAAAAGTGTCAATATTTGAAAAAGTGATTCCCGCCACTTATTATAAACTAATTCAGGCACTGGGGTAATTGTTTGTGTTTGTGTATGTGTGTGTGTGCGACACATTATGGCTATGATAATACTCAATATTGTAGGCATGTTGTTGGTGTATGTGTGTGTGTGTGTGTGTGTGTGTGTGCTATGGTTTTTAAATAATAAAGTTTGTTTGTTGTGACAAGATTGCAAAAGTGTAATGTTTTCAAAACTATACCAACAGTGTATTCCTAATAATAGAGGACCCCACAACACACATAATTTAATAGGTCTTCAAAAGTAACTTTAATTCAGTGTGCATTTTAAATTCAAATTAAGAGGCAGTAGACAAACTTACCTTAATGAAATGTGCTACAGCACGGTTGAAATAAAATGATTCAATTCAACAGTTTTTTAACTGACTCTTTGTGTAATTTTATTCTTATTCTTGATACATATCAAATTTTATTTCTGCTTTGCGCATCTTAATGCATGTGTAGCAGGGCTATCTGGTTGGATAGTTGTTGCTTGGGTGGGAAGGCATTCAGCTACCCGGTTGGCTGGCAGACAAACTCAATTATGTCAACAGCCTATAAATAGGCTGCAGTAGCCAGGTAAGGAGAAATGTCTTACCTGGGCTGCGTTCAGCCCCGACAAAACGTAGCAAAACGTTTATTTAAACGGAAACGGTGGTGCGTTGAACACCCTGTTGTGTTACGCAAGCGTTGCAACTATGGCAGCTGAGAAGGCCATTCTTTGCTTTCGTTTCGAAGACTTCGAGACTCTGTTACGATCTATATGAGCTAATTATTTTAGTATGAGTATTAGGCCAATAATTATTGCTGATCACTGTTGTGATATGATATTGTAATATTTACCATTATATACTTTGAGGAGTAGAGTGGAGTAGAAAGGTTTATGAAAGTGTCACTCCACAATGGTACATACAATAGCAAAAGATACAAATATGTCTTCTAATGTCTTCAATTGTTGCATACACCAAGCTGCAGTAGACGCATTTGTAAAGGACTTTAGTTGGATCCATTGTGCACACTGCCTTTTTAATACGGTGGGGTTTAGGCCTACACGTCGCCGCTGATTGGGTAACACCTCTGACACACCCACCAAACGAGAGAAAACATACCTCAAAGCCCGTTGCACACCGTTTCACACCGTTTCGAGGAATGTCGTTCAACCCGGAAACCGTAGCAAAACGGTGCACATCGTTTTCAGATTGAACGTGGCCCTGTTGCAGTTCCCGGTTTTCCCTTAGGCATGTGATTCCCTCTGTTGTGAAGGTAGGCCGGTAGTTCCATTCTGATGCATAATGGTTGCACTGATCCCGGTTAAACTGATGAGTGTTGTCCATTATAGGTTCCGGTAGATGGGCTGGTGGCGCAGGAGACTGCGATAACGCAGAATTAAGGTACTTTCATTAGCTGGGTACCGTGACCGCAGTAAAACATACTTTCATGGTAGCGCTAAGTTAAATGAGTGTTCAAATATAACTGCCATGTTAGACTAGGTGCACATGGATTGTCCCTACGGTTATTTTATTGGTAACATTGGGAAAACTCTTAGTCTCTGAGACTGTAATGGACGATAGGAGCCTACTATATAAGGTGCTAGTGCTACCTAGTTGTAACTGTTTTTATTCTTATTTTTCTTATAGGACATTGCTGGCTGCTGTTTTGCTATATTATCACTCCCTGTGATCTGCACTGAGCTTACGGACACATAACAACATAGTTGCGGCGACTATATGTGTGGGGTCGGCCGAAAGATTCACCACAGCTAACCGCTATCATTCTGTCCCTGTGTTATATTTATTAATGTATTTTATGGTGGTTGTCTACATATCTTTTAAATCATTGATGTGAGATACGTGTGGGACTCGTGTCTCACTGACAAACCAACTGTGTGTAGGTTGGGGCTTGGGTGCGCTACGCTACCGTTCTCATTGCTTTCTTTGTTTTGTGCTGAAGGTCGAGACTCCGTGCTGGTGTAGCAGTGGGTAATAGCGCGAATCGGAAGGCGGACCTTTTATTCACTGCTTGCTGTGTATGTGTGTGGATATATTGGGAGAATTTAAACCGCACGTACTCACTTGGCTTATTTCACCCTTGCAGTGCGTGTGTCTGACACAGTCACGAGTGTGTGCTTGTCCGCTTCCGGTAAGTTGCCCTCTCTCGCCACGCAGTTCTCTTCCTCACGCACTTCAGCAGCGCCCCTAACTGGCCTGGCGGAAGAACGGCCGTGGTTTTTTTATTTCGTTTATTATAACCTGTGTTTATTGTATGTTTGTGGGTGCTTTTTATTACTTTGTTAGTTGGTGTAATGAACCCCATATTTTATTGATTGAATCCACGTCTCTGTTTACTTCATTTAATTGAAGGTGCCTGAGTTCGGAAGCACAAGTGCTCTGTGCATTATAAAAGAACAAAACTATTTCCTTGGGTGAAATTCCCAAGGTGGCGTAGTCTAACTGACGTAGTACCCGCCACATTTTGGCGTAGTCGGCAGGATTCCCGTGTCAAAGGCTCTCGCTCGTCCCGACTGCGGAGTTTTTCCACCTTAGCTCCTCAGTGGTGGAATGAACTTCCCATTCCCCTACGTTCTACTCAAACCCTGCCTGCATTCCGTCGAGGCCTGAAGACACACCTCTTCAGACTCCACCTTGACTGATATCCTAACCTAGGAATATCAGTTCCCTGTGTTTACTAGTTCCCTGTGTTTTCCTGTCTGTTTATTATAGTTTATAATAGTATTTAGAATAGAAGTGTAGTATTGCTGATTTACCCACAGCTTACTGTGAACTACAGTCAACGTTCATTACTAGGGATAGCTGCTACATTATGGGAAGGATGTGCTTTGTCTTGTCTGTTCTGTAGTGATCTTGATGATGTCTCTGTATGCACTTACTGTACGTCGCTTTGGATAAAAGCGTCTGCTAAATGAATGTAATGTAATGCAATGTAATGATTCAAAATTGAGACGTGGATTCGGTTGTTTTTTTTTGTTTGTTTTATTCAGTTGGTTTGTCATTGTGGGGAGCTGATAATAATTGCTTGTAAGAAACAAGTGGTCTATGGCAAAACAGTAGCTGGTACAGTAAACTGCTCAAAATTCACCATTGGTATGGTGCTGAGTAATTTGTAGTGATGGAGAGTGAATTACAGGAGCTGAGAGAAAAAAAGCTGATAATGAACTTCTGCGATGGGAGCGTGCAGAAGCACAGAGCCTTATTAGGCCACAATCCAGTATAGGTGAGTCTGTCCCCTCCACCAGCCCAAGGCCTACAAATTCTGATGATAGCACCCCTGTGACTGAACGGGTATTATATGTTCCCAGAGAGAGAAGGTGCCCTATGTTTAGAGGTATTACTGGTATTGGCATAGAAGAATGGATGGAAGTGTGCTCGTGTATGCGGGCTAGACACCTATCCTATCTATCCACCCTGGATCGAGCATATTTTATTTATGATCACCTTGAAGGAGAAGCAAGGGAGGACATCAAATTCAGACCTAGAGTGGATAGAGAGAATCCTGAGGGCATTGTTACCATCTTGCAGGAATTATATGGGTGTTCACAGTCATATGTAGCACTACAAGAGAGATTTTTTTCTAGGAAACAGCTAGAAGGTGAATCCCTACAGGAATACTCGCATGCATTGTTAGCGCTCATTGACAAAGTCATTCAGAGTGCTCCTAATAGAATGACTAATTCCACCATTTTATTAAGGGATCAATTTGTCAAACATGTTAATGACAGTTCTCTTCATAGAGAGTTAAAGCAGATTGTTCGTCGCCATCCAGAGTATACTCTACTAGATGTCCGGGGTGAAGCCATCAGATGGGAGAGGGAGGGTATGCCAAGTGAAGCAAGGGAGAGGAGTTATTCCTGTCCATCTGTGTGTAGCAGGCAGTATGGGGTCCGGGGGAGGTCAGAGGTTGGGCCTGGTGTTGTGCAGGGCTCTGAAATGGCCGAATTAAGACAGATGCTGAAACAGCAACAGGAACAAATTAATCAACTGTCACAAAATGTGTTATTGTTGCAAAACTCTCGCAGGCAGTATAACAGGGATGGGCCCATGTATTGTAGGAGGTGTGGCAAGCCAGGACATTTTGCACGTAATTGTGACAACGAACGTATAGTCCCACAGGTCTTAACCACTTCCAGCTTACCAGATGGCCAAACCACCCTCCAGTCATCGGGAAACTGATTCCTTCTGTCCTGCAGAGCCACAGTTCAGAGGGGGCAGCCATTGGCTCAAGTTCTATCATTCCGGTGAGCAACCAGTCTGCATCAAAATGGTTGGGTCCCTGTCCACAAGTAAGGGTAAACATTGGTGGGGTGAATGTTGCCTGTCTCTTAGATACGGGTTCGATGGTTTCAACCATTACAGAAAGTTTTTTTCTGCAGCACTACCCTGGGGTAGTGAAAAACTTAAGAGTTGTCACTGGTTACAACTAAGAGCAGCTAATCGGCTTGACATTCCGTATATTGGTTATTTAGTATGGAGGACTATTCAACCCAAAATTAAAATGAAAACGAAAATGAAAATGAAAACGAAAATTAAAATGAAAATGGAAAATGAAAATGGAGGATTATTCAGCCCAAAATTAAAATGAAAATTAAAATCTTTTCATTTTCGTTTTCATTTTCGTTTTCATTTTCATTTTCATTATCATTTTCGTTTTCATTTTCATTTTCATTATCGTTTTCATTATCGTTTTCATTTTCATTTTCGAGCTGTACTATATGTAAATGAGGGGGTATGGTCCTCCTATCAATCAAAGCAAGCAGGGTGGGCCTCATACAGGTTTAGTGTAGTAGCACTTAATGAACACTAGGGGGAGCATAGCATAGGGATGGGTAACAGTCTATGCTTGATACTATGCTCTCAGGGCACTCGTAAGTTTTAATGGATGAAATGATGAAGAATCTGAGCAGTGTTATAAAGTATTCTTGTTTTATGAAATAAACTGAGCTAGCTAGCCAGCGCTATGCTGTGTAGGCTATAGGTCAAACCTGCGAGGTGGAAAATCCAGGTTCAGAAAGTGAAAGTCCTCCCCAATCATTTGTTCCAATCACCTGGATTTGCTAATTGTCTCAATTCTTCAGCCAAGAGGTAGGAGCTAACTAGGCTCATTAGTGAAATCGTGAGTTCATGGGTGGAAGAAACACGGCAGGACTTTTACTTTCTGACCCCTGGAATTTCCACCTCTGCAAACCTGGTAGTAGCCTACGATAGGCTACATTGTGGCAAGTTAAACGTTGGATTGGATGGTTGTGTTGTAGCTACTGCTGGAAATAAATTAAATCCTCTCTTAAAATAAATGAAAAGACCGCAAATGAGTCACTGGATCGTTTAAACTTTTAACCTGGCTCCGGTACTTTAAGCGAACATTAAGGCATTGCTTCAAAAAGTCTATCGACAGCCAGATTCTATTCTGTTATGCAAAATGAGAAATGTCAATGTAGGCTATTTCAAAGTGAGTCGGCTTCGTCATACAAAAAATCCAGGGTTAAATCTTAAATTGAGCTTGCTAGCTGTTTATTATTATCCTAAAATAGCTCTCATAAGTGTTTATGTTACCCATCTATCGTTAATTGTGTTTACTGTATTACACACGTCATGTGTGTGCCATGAGTCACTGGACCGTTTATTTTAACCTGGCTCCGATAGATCTAGCTAGCCTACTTCAAACGAACATTAAGGCATAGCTTCTAAAAGTCTATCGAGACATTAATGTATTTGAAAGTGAGTCGTCTTTGTGATATACAGAAAATCCAGGGTGGAAATTTAAATGAGCTGTCTAACCCCTTAATCTCGTTTAGTAGCTAGGCTACACCTCTGCTTCGTGAAATTCCCTCAGGGAAAAAACAACGACACACTTGGCAGGTTCCAAGTTTAGACATTCTCGTTTATTTTTCAGGATTCTAGCTCCGATGTGTATTAAAACAATCGGATAGAATAAAACGTCATAGCACCATTTTGTGCGTTCCATTTCCAGCTGTCTTCAGCAATATTTTTTCTTTCACAACGCAAAAACGCACTTTCATTCATATTTGCGACCATATTTTTTGAAGACCGTCATGAATCTATCTAGCTTTTAGAAGCTATGCTTTAATGTTCGTTTGAAGTAGGCTAGATAGATCTATCGGAGCCAGGTTAAAATAAACGGTCCAGTGACTCATGGCACACACATAAAGTGTGTAATAGCCTACAGTAAACACAATTAACGATAGATGGGTAACATAAACACTTATGAGAGCTATTTTAGGATAATAATAAACAGCTAGCAAGCTCAATTTAAGATTTAACCCTGGATTTTTTGTATGACGAAGCCGACTCACTTTGAAATAGCCTACATTGACATTTCTCATTTTGCATAACAGAATAGAATCTGGCTGTCGATAGACTTTTTGAAGCAATGCCTTAATGTTCGCTTAAAGTACCGGAGCCAGGTTAAAAGTTTAAACGATCCAGTGACTCATTTGCGGTCTTTTCATTTATTTTAAGAGAGGATTTAATTTATTTCCAGCAGTAGCTACAACACAACCATCCAATCCAACGTTTAACCTGCCACAATGTAGCCTATCGTAGGCTACTACCAGGTTTGCAGAGGTGGAAATTCCAGGGGTCAGAAAGTAAAAGTCCTGCCGTGTTTCTTCCACCCATGAACTCACGATTTCACTAATGAGCCTAGTTAGCTCCTACCTCTTGGCTGAAGAATTGAGACAATTAGCAAATCCAGGTTATTGGAACAAATGATTGGGGAGGACTTTCACTTTCTGAACCTGGATTTTCCACCTCGCAGGTTTGACCTATAGCCTACACAGCATAGCGCTGGCTAGCTAGCTTAGTTTATTTCATAAAACACGAGTGCCCTGAGAGCATAGTATCAAGCATAGACTGTTACCCATCCCTATGCTATGCTCCCCCTAGTGTTCATTAAGTGCTACTACACTAAACCTGTATGAGGCCCACCCTGCTTGCTTTGATTGATAGGAGGACCATACCCCCTCATTTACATATAGTACAGCTTGAAAATGAAAATGAAAATGAAAACGATAATGAAAACGATAATGAAAATGAAAATGAAAACGAAAACGAAAATGATAATGAAAATGAAAATGAAAACGAAAATGAAAACGAAAATGAAAAGATTTTAATTTTCATTTTAATTTTGGGCTGAATAATCCTCCATTTTCATTTTCCATTTTCATTTTCGTTTTCGTTTTCATTTTCGTTTTCATTTTCATTTTAATTTTGGGTTGAATAGTCCTCCATAATTTAGAACTGGATATCGAGGTATTAGGAAAGCTGGTTCCTAAGCGGGGGGTATTAGTCGTTAAAAACTCCCCTGGCTCTTCCGCTAATCAAGAAGTGCCTGGTATTCTAGGCATGAATGTGATAAGGGAATGCTATGATGAGCTCTTCAGACAACATGGCCCTGCACTGTTTGACCTCCCCTCTATGAGGCAAGAGGGTGACCCCTGGCAGCAAGCATTGCGTTACTGTCACCAAATCTCAGTTAGACCGGAAAGAGCAGGGTTTGTAAAAGTTAGAGGGCAGAGAGTGATACGCATTCCAGGAGGCACAATTAAATTGGTAGCCACCACATGCTCTCAGCAATATGTTAATTCTAGCACCATTTTATTTGAACCGCTAGACTATGGGGAGGTATTGCCTGCTGGTCTATTAGTGATTCCAGTTATGGTAACTGTGTATGGAGGTACAGTTTATATCCCCGTAGTTAATGTGGGAGTCACTGAAGTCCCCCTCTACCCACATACAAGGATTAGTGTCCTGAGGCAGGCCCATATTGTTAGTCTGCCCGAAGGCGTTATGGAAGTTCGAGAGAAATCCAACTCTATGGTGACCGCTAACCTGTGCTCTCAGACCGTTCAGGGGAAGCCAGTGCAGGAGTGTATTAATGGAATTGACTTGTCTCAGCTAACTACCGCAGAACAGTATCAGGTGCGGTCTTTACTGCACCGTTACAAGTCTGTGTTTTCAGGTCATGAGGGAGATTTAGGGTGTACTAACCTTATATGTCACAAGAACCCAGTACTTGACGAAGCCCCAGTGCGTCAGAGGTACCGGCGGATCCCTCCTTCAGAATATGAGGCCGTCAAGACCCATATTAGGCAGCTGCTGGATAGCCAGGTAATCAGGGAAAGTAGCAGCCCCTATGCCTCCCCCATTGTCCTGGTGAAGAAGAAAGATGGCAGTTTGCGCATGTGTGTGGACTACCGACAATTGAACGCCGGAACACATAAGGACGCTTTTCCCCCTTCCTCGCATAGAGGAATCCTTAGACGCTCTGTCGGGGGCACGCTGGTTTTCTACTATGGATTTAGTGAGCGGGTACAACCAAGTCCCGGTAGCTGAACATGACAAGGCTAAGACAGCATTTTGTACGCCCTTTGGGCTGTTTGAGTTTAATAGAATGCCCTTTGGATTATGCAATGCCCCCAGCACCTTTCAAAGGTTGATGGAACGTATATTCGGGGATCAGCGGTTTCAGTCACTACTTTTATACCTGGACGATGTGGTGGTCTTCTCGTCAACAGTAGACGAGCATGTGAAACGCCTTGAGTTGGTTTTTAGGTCGCCTCCAACAGGAAGGCCTGAAAGCAAAGTTGGAGAAGTGCTGCTTTTTGTGAGAGGAGGTAACTTACCTTGGTCACGTAATCTCTAGTGCAGGTGTCTCCACAGATCCAGAGAAGATCACTGCCATCTCCAACTGGGCACGTCCTGCTGATGTCTCCGAGCTGCGATCTTTCTTGGGGTTCGCCAGCTACTACAGGTGATTTGTGGATGGGTTCACGAAACTGGCTGCTCCCCTACACCGGCTGGTGGCAGAGCTGACGGAAAAAAAAAGCATACGAAAGACCCTGGAAAGTAACTGGTCACAGGAATGTGAACAAGGGTTTCAAGACCTGAAGGCAAGGTTGGTGGCTGCACCCGTGTTAGCCTATGCTAATTTTTCCTTACCTTTTATCCTTGAAATTGATGCCAGTCATAAGGGTCTTGGTGCAGTCCTATCCCAGGAGCAAGACGGAAAGGTCAGGCCAATAGCCTATGCCAGCCGTGGACTCCGGCCTACTGAGAGGAATATGTCCAACTACAGCTCCATGAAACTGGAGTTCCTCAGTCTGAAGTGGGCTATGACTGGAAAGTTTAGGGAGTACCTGTGGTTTCCGTGCTGTTATAGTTTTGACAGCTCCGCGTTATCATAGCTATGATGCAGCTTTAGCAAAAACGGGTATGCAGTAACAGACAAACCTTTTTATATTCATTCGTTTTTTGTTTTCAAAGAGGGCATTTCCCGGTATAATTGCTGACTTGTGGCGAAAGTGCCGCCGTGGTGATAGATTTACCTTAACATCTGTCCGATGTCGTCGTTTTTCACGGTAAGAAGAAATTTTATGACAACGTTACCTGTCAGCTAAGTATCTGCCAAGCTAAGCAGAGACATTTAGCTATTAATGTTAGCAGAATAACGTGGTGTAACTGTCTAGCTAAGGAAATAAAACAAGAATACGTGTTCTCTCATATTACCCTCTAACCTAGCTAGCGGAGTTAATGTTATAACGTTAGTTGGCAGAAATACATGAATCAGTTTTTAGCTGTTGAGCTAACAGATATTTATTCATATTCTATAGTCATATGCAGCTCAGTAACCATGGAAGTTTTACTATGGTCGGGCTTCTTGTAGGCTATTCATCAATTGTCATCAATCAGATATTTTGACTAACCAGTTGCCGTACGATGAGTAAAACAACTCCACTGTAACTTCGTTGTCGAATCATGTCAAGCAAAATCACGCATTGATTCTTATGTATTATGGGTATAACTGGGTTGAAAATATGGCTGTACCCAGCTAACGAAATCGCGTTCTAGGAAGGTTCCCTGTATGTTATTAAGGTTGCTCTAAACGTTCCCTGGTTGATGCAATGTTGAGTTTTTTTCAGGTTCGAAGAACTTTCACACAACGTTTCTGAGGAACGTCCCTTTAACATTCCAGAAACATTCTAGGAGCATTCCTCTTAGGTTCTAGGCACATTCTATGTAACATGAGGGTATCGTTCTGGGAACCTTCCTCTTGTGCTCCACGAACATTTTATATAACATCAGGGGAACATTCTAGGAGCATACCATGTAACATCAGAGGGGAACATTCTCTGGGCATTTCATAAAACATCAGGTCAACATTCTATGTAACATGAGGGCATCGTTCTGGGAACCTTCCTCTTGCGCTCTACGAACAGCTTATATAACATCAGAGGAACATTCTAGGAACATTCCATGCAACATCAGAGGAATTTTCAATGTAACATTAGGGTATCTTTCTGGGAACCTTCCTCTTTTGCTCTATGAACAGTTTATATCAGGGGAACATTCTAAGAGCATTCCATGTAACATCAGAGGGGAACATTCTCTGGGCATTCCATAAAACATCAGGGCAACGTTCGATGTAACATGAGGGTATCATTCTGGGAACCTTCCTCTTGTGCTCTATGAACAGTTTATATAACATCAGGGGAGTATTCTATGTAACATGAGGGTAACGTTCTGGGAACCTTCCTCTGGTGTTCTAAGAGTATTCTATATAATATGAGGGGAACATTATCTGGGCATTCCATAAAACATCAGGGCAACGTTCAACGTAACATGAGGATAACATTCTGGGAACCTTCCTCTTGTGCGCTACGAACATTTTCTATAACATCAGGAGAACATTCTAGGAGCATTTCATGAAACATCAGAGGAACGTTCTATGTAACACGAGAGTATCATTCTGGGATCTTTCCTCTTGCGCTCTACGAACAGTTTATGTAACATCAGGGGAGCATTCTAGGAGCATTCCATGAAACACCAGGGGGACATTCTATGTAACATGAGGGTAACGTTCTGGGAACCTTCCTCTGGCGTTCTAAGAGTATTCTATATAATATGAGGGGAACATTCTCTGGGCAATCCATAAAACATTTGGGCATCGTTCTATGTAACATGAGGGTAACGTTCTGGGAACCTTCCTCTTGCGCTCGACAAACATTGTATATAACATCAGTGCAACATTCTAGGTGCATTCCATGTAACACAGGGGGAATGTTCTGGGAACCTTCCTCTTGTGTTCTTCAAACATTCAATATGACGTTCCAGGAACGTGCCAGGAACATTATATATAACATTAGGGGGACGCTCATTTAAAAGGTTTAAATGCAGGGTCTAAGTGCCTAACACAAGGGCTCACCATCAGTAATTTTTTGCACTTTGGCTTTATTAGTATTTAGTGAGGACTGATAGGAAAACAAGGTTGGAAACCATTGAGAATCACAGCAGAGATAGGCATAGGCTGAACGTAAGTCCACAGCTTTTAGGTTATGATACACAGGTAATGCAATGAGGGTGTAAGGACACAACAGGGGGAGTTCTACAACAATTGCCATACAACATTTACACTTACCCAATTTAGACCCTGCCGATGCCGGGACTCGAACTTGTGATCCTTTCGTCAAGAGCTTGCGCCTCTGCCCATTACACCACGGTCTTGTGATGATACAGCTCCAATCCGAAAACACACTACTAATAACGTAGGACCAGACCTGTGCCTAAGAATACTTGTATTTTCAATTGTATTTATAAATATTACATTACCAAATAGGAGAACTAATGAGGAATGAAATCTCAAACGTTTGTGACGATGTTATTTTTTGTAGCTAGTGGGTTACCTTAACACATAGGGTAGAAAATGTTCAAATCATAATGACATCGATCTGTGCAAAAGAAATATTGCAAGTATCTTATAAGTGACTTTTTAAAGGATGATGTAGCTGTCCCTTTTAGAGGAAATTTAAAAATTTCTTTTTTTTTTTACTTGAGAATTTTTTGCTTTCACTTGAATTGGGTTTAATTGTGTTCAATTGGCTAAAACTATATTTCTGGCCCTTAACTAAAACCTACAGAAGCCCTGAAAGGCAAGGTGAAAAAAAAATCATACGTACCTAGCCACGAGATAAACTTAAGAGATTTTTAAAAAATAATAATAAATGTTTTTACCTTGCCTTTCGGGGCCTCCGCCGTAGTAGGCTACGTTAAGTCGTACGCACGACTTAGCACAGGCATTGGAGAAGGATTTCCGTAGCCTAAAACAAACTCATGAAACCAACCTCAATTAGGTGGAATCCAGACGTCGGAGTGGAGAAATCTAGGTTGAGAGACGTTTTGACATAAACGGACGCGAACCCTTATTAGCATTCACCTGAACGCTACGCGCCGACTTTTCAACACAAAAATGTTCACTGGGTAACAGAAAACAGCTATGGGGCCCTATCTTACACACGGCGCTAACCCAAACGCAAGTGTCTTTGCTATCTTACACCCGGCGCTAGGTTCATAATAACGCCTAGCGCTTACGTCCTTTAACTACCATGTATTCTTGCGCCCATTACAAGTGAACTGGGCGTGTTGGTCTTAAGATGAGGAGTGGCCAGGATTCTTTTTGGCGTATTGCTATCTTGAGCCAGCAGAAAGCACTTGCGCTAGAACTATCACAAACCTGGTCTAAAGTCATGTCGCAGTTGTTTACATGTTATTTTAACGGCGCATATAAGTGCGTCTACATAGGCGTGTGCACAACGCGCATAGCCTCCACAGGGCGCACAAGCATGACTAAAATATCTAGATCACAATGTGAAATATTATTATTGTGTAGGCTATATCAAAAATGCATAATAATAAAAGGTTCCATAGGTCCACATACCTTTCCCTCAGCGAAGGGAAACTTTGCTCTCAGCACACTCCATCAACATCCAGGCGATGTGCGATGGTACGGGACAATGGCTATACATTAAAAAGGAGCTGATAACACCTATATCAAGCCTAATGCGCGAATTGTCATTTACACCTAATGCGTGAATTGTCATTCAATGGAAAACTCGCGCACTGCAATAGACGGACATTTGCGTTCTGAAAATGCGCTTCAGACGTCATTACAATACAGCTCTGTTTATCTAGGAATACAGCCTGTAAGTAAATAGAATGGTTTGTGACTGAAAAAAGTAAAAAAACTTGTTCACTGAATATTGCTTTTATTGTTTTTCAAATAGCCTAGGCTACAGCAGATTCGTTGTGCATAAGGTTTTTTTCGATAGACTATGGTTAAAAAACGGAGATAAATGTCATGTTAACTGAATTGTAACCTTAGCTATTCTTCGTCCTTCATATTTTTTAAATTACAGTGACAAGGTTTCCATACCCTCAGCTTCCAAACCCCGCTGATTTCACCTGTTATTCCATAACTGAACAAAAGATTTTAAAGAGAACTAAGCGTCTAATTAGAAACTAAATTTGCAGCACGTTACACAATTAATTTACAATTCATTTTAATTCCATTATCTGCATGTGCGATTTACGGGAGCAGGTCTGTTTCCCCTGCTGTAAATCGCACTTTTCACGGTCTTCCTGGGAAAGTGGATCGTATTACGCTACCAATAAAACAGGTTGGTCACATTTCCATAAGCAGGACATTATAAAACAAGGGAAAATATGCTGAACGTATGGGTTGCCAACCTGACAGATTTATTGTATTTAGTGTCATCATTAAGGCAAAATAACGTTATTTATGTTATTAATCAAAATTAGAATGCAGGTAGCCTAATGAACTTCGGATGAAGCTTGAACATGAGTTCATTGCATAATCAAACGAAATTCGTTAAACAAGCAGGCTAATTTGGCGTTTTCTAAGGTGAGACGGAAGCAATTGGTCGCTTATTCTCAGCTGTTGCAGGTGCTTTTAACGAAATTTAACCGCATATATTTTGTAAACAGCACTGTCAGGAATTATCGGGAACTCATAATGGTTAGCCCGAATAATATTGATCATAGGCTACTATTGATCCATATAGCCTATTCCTTGATCACACTAAACACGCACGAGCATTTCTGTTTCGCCATCATAAGCAATCCGCCAAGGTGGAAAAGCAGGCTTTTAAAGGGAATGGGATATGACATTTTGATTGGTTTATTGCATGTCACGCCCAAGACACACCTATAATTAATGAAGAGACTAGGTTCAGCCCAGTTGCACCTTACTCCGTGCTTAGCGCCCAAAAAACACGCCGCTAAAATAGCAAAAGTGGACTTGGACACGCCCTAAATGGACTTAGCGCCATGCGCTTAGACCAAGCGCCAAGATCGCCAAGATAGGGCCCATGGTTATTTAGTCTTCAAATGCCCATTTTGTAATCATATAACCTCAAGATCCGCGTATTTTGCTAGTGCATTGACAAATGCAGACTTCCCCTGATAAAATGTTTCATTCTGAATTAATTTTCGTGTTATAAATGTGAGAAATATCTGCATAACACCTTATTTACAAATTTCTCAGAAAAGCTAGCCTATTTGTAAAACGTCCTTTCATAGCCTAGCCTACAAGAGTTGTCAAAATGTTGTCAGAGCTGATTATGATATAAGCTATGCATTAAATATCTAAGTGGAGGGTTAATAATGCTAGACTGCATGACATATGATAGCCTATACAAATGTATTTCATAGATAACCAAGCAGTTATTGCTCCAAATTTTAATAATAATATAAATTTTTATTGCATTATAGCACGTCGCAGTTCAATATAGCCTCGCTATATGACTTGGTGCACATCTAATTCTATAACACTATATTCTCAGTCAAGCTGATCTCCTGGATAACGAAGCTATTTCCCCCCTGCTACGAGTAGGTTAACCCCAGTAAAATTGCATAGCCTAGTTTGAAACGTAGGCAACCAGTTGGTAAGAAAAGCGGAGGTATCTAAACGTGTAAAAAGCGTGTAAAGGAATAGACTGCAACTTGCTCTAAGAATTCCAGCTCATTTTGTAGGCTAATTATAACTGGGTTATATTTCTGCAGAATGCGATGTCCTGGAGTAAGAAACTGTGGGTGTGCGTTAATTATTAGGCTAACCCTTGTTAATGACGCTTACCCTATGCACAGTGCCCCCCTAGTGGTAGTTGTTGACGTCCCAATTATAGCAACCTATTCATATTTCTCTGAAATTATAAATTAATTTACAACAAAAAATCTCGATATTTTGACAACTCCTGTAGGCTATAATCGTTAAAAGGCCTTTTGCAAATATGCTAGCTGCTCTGGGAAATTTGGCAATAAGGTACCTGTGTTCTGCAGATATTTCTGACGTTTATAACACGAAAATTAGTTCAGCATTAAGGGAGTTATAGACCTCGCATATTTTCTGAGGGGAAGTCTGCATATGTCAATACACTACCAAAATACGCTGATCTTTATGTGACTTATATATGTATTATATTAGCCTATATGTAACCTATAAAACAACGCATAAGTGAGCGGTGTTTAGTTTTTTTATATTTAAGGACTGAGCAACCAATGATCATAGCTGAACATACCCCCTTCATGCCGACTTGAAATGTATAGGTCTACGACTTGAAATAAATAGGCCTACGCCTTGAAATAAATGCGAGTGGATATAAATAGGCTACCCATTTTGACACACGCCAATAACAGCTTGTTTAGCCTGACCTTCCGAGAAAAAAATCCAAGCGTGATTTTGAGGTTATATGATTACAAAATAGGAATTTGAAGACTAAATAATCATTGTTTTTTTTCTGTTACCCAGTGAGCATTTTTGTGTTGAAAAGTCGGCGGAACTACAATGGTGGTGTCATCTGCATATACCCACTGAGCACAAACCTATAAACGTTAAAATGTTGGTGAAATATAGAATACCATCCAAGCTCTCATTTGGCCATTTTTGGCTAAAATCTACAATATAAATGTGCACATTTTATGATATAATTTTCATATGTGATTCAGTTTTAAATTCAAAGACAAACAATATGGATTAATGTGGATGCATTTCTCAAAATGTCATTGCTTTGGCAAGCGAAATCCGGCCAACACGTAGATGCAATTTCACCGCATGAAGTCTATCACTTAAAATGTTTAAAACATTTAGCCAATTTGTTGCGACAAGAAGCTTGGGCAAACAACATGGCACACGTTTCTATCCTAGGCAGACAGAGTTTTTACCCAAAAATAATGTTGCACGAATTTCTGCTATTCGCACGTGTGTGGACTTGTACATGAGAGTTAACAACTTGCCTGTCCATGCTCGTTTGTGATATAATTCATAAAAGACTAAAACACACAGGTAATCATGTGGCCTTGATGGCTCAGTGGAAAAGCCCTTGTCTTCAGATTCGAGAGTTGTGAGTTCGATTCCTGCTTGCTGTGGTGTTTATTTATTTAGTTGAAATGTGGTCTAAACAAGAACTCTTGAAAGAGGTCTACAAATAGATGTAGAAAAAATGAACTTTGGAACCATTTTAAGAGGTCTTTTCACTGACTGCAATAGACGTTTATTTTAGGGCTTTTAGACCTAAGCTTTTTAGCCCTTAGCTTTTTTTCGCTCAGAGGTCAAGGTCCTCTAGTAGCTCAACCAGGTAAATCGCATGTCATCAGCGATTCCGGATTTCCACAACATGGGTTCAAATCCGGCTCAAGATAAACCTCAAAGGCCATTCTTTCTTTCCCTCTGATTTTCTAGTCTCTCATTGATTACTGTCCAATAAAGCCAAAATGCCACAAAAAATATATTTAAATGGAACTACATATCACCATCTACTCAGCAGCAGAAGAACAGGCCTAAGATCTAATAATAGTTACATAATCAAGTTGTAGGAATGTTCTGAGGACTTGAGAGGAACTCAACATTATGACATCCAAGTAACACATTGCAACATTTGTGATTTTTATGGGATGTTCCTGGAATGTCCTTTTGTTATCTTGGCGTAACATTCCCCTATATATACACCCCAGATTATTCCCAAAATAACATTTTGTAATGACGTGGCAAGAATGTATGGGGAATGTTATCAATGTACTCCAGTCTCACAGTAAGGGAACGTTAAATTCAAGTGTTAGATAAACCCAAAGGGAATGTTTCTACTAACATTACAAGAACATTCCCTTAATGTTACATAGAATGTTCCTGTAATGTGAAGGGGAAGTTCCACAAACAAGTTGAAGGAATGTTCTGAGGACTTGAGAGGAACACAACATTATGACGTCCAGGGAACGCATTGGAATGTTTGTGACATTTATGGGATGTTCCTGGAATGTTATTTTGTTATCTTGGCGTAACATTCCCCTATATATACACCCCAGATTATTCCCAAAATAACATTTTGTAATGACGTGACAAGAATGTATGGGAAATGCTAGCAATGTACTCTGGTCTCACAGTAAGGGAACATTAAATTCAAGCATTAGAGAAACCCAAAAGGAACGTTTAGACTAACATTCCGAGAACACTCCCTTAATGTTACATAGAATGTTCCTGTAATGTGAAGGGGAAGTTTGACAATCATGTTTGAGGAATGTTCTGAGAACTTGAAAGGAACTCAATATTATGACATCCAGGGAATGCATTACAACATTTGTGACATTTATGGGATGTTCCTGGAATGTTATTTTGTCATCTTGGAGTAACATTCTCCTATACACCCCAGAATGTTCACAAAATAACATTTTGTAATGACGTGGCAAGAATGTATGGGGAATGTTAGCAATGTACTTTGGTCTCACAGTAAGGGAACGTTAAATCCAAGCATTAGAGAAACCCAAAGGGAACGTTTCAACAAACATTCCTAGAATATTCCACTTATGTTACATAGAATGTTCCTGTAATGTTCATGGAATGTGAAGGGGCAGTTCTGCAATCAAGTTTTAGGAATGTTCTGAGGACTTGAAGGGAACTCAACATTTCGACATCCAGGGAACGCATTGCAATGTCTGTGACATTTATGGGATGTTCCTGGAATGTTCGTTTGTGATCTTGGAGTAACATTCCCTTATACACCCCAGAATGTTCCCAATGTAATGTTCTGCAATGACATTACAGGGCTGTATAGGGAACATTCTTTAAAGATCCCAAACATTCCTCGTTACCTGGGATGGCGTAAAGTCCATTTTGGGAGTGTCCAAGTCCACTTTTGCTATTTTAACGGCGTGTTTTTTGGGCGCTAAGCACGGCGCAAGGTGCAAATGGGCTGAACCTAGTCGCTTCATTAATTATAGGTGTGTCTTGGGCGTGACATGCAATAAACCAAACCAAATGTCATATCCCATTCCCTTTAAAAGCCTGCTTTTCCACCTTGGCGGATTGCTTGATGGCAAAACAGACATGCTCGTGCGTGTTTAGTGTGATCAAGGAATAGGCTGAATGGAGTATGATCAATATTCTTCGGACTAACCATTAGCCTATGAGTTCCCGGTAATTCCCGACAGGGCTGTTATTTTACAAAATATATGCGGTTAAATTTCGTTAAAAGGACCTGCAACAGCTGAGAATAAGCTATCAATGGCTTCAGTCTCACCTTAGAAAACGCCAAATTAGCCTGCTTGTTCAGCGAATTTCGTTTGATTATGCAATGAAAGTGTCAAACATCAATTCCATGAGGCTGTTCTCATGGAGTTCTCGAAGTTCAAGCTTCATCTGAAGTTCATTAGGCTACCTGCATAGTAATATTGATTAATAACATGAATACCGTTATTTTGCCTTAATGATGACACTAAATACAATAAAGCTGTCAGGTTGGCAACCCATATGTTCACGCATATTTCCCCTTGTTTTATAATGTCCTGTTTATGGAAATGTGACCAACCTGTTTTACTCGTAGCGTAATGCTTTAAAACAATCCACTTTCCCAGGAGGACCGTGAAACGTGCGACTTACAGCAGGGAAAACAGAACATGCAGCGCACATGCAGATAATGGCATTACAATTCATTGTGAATTAATCGCGTAACGTGCTGCAAATTTGTTTTCGTTTCTAATTAGACGCTTAGTTCTCTTTAAAATCGTTTTGTTCAGTTATGGAATAACAGGTGAAATCAGCTGGGTTTTAATAAGCTGAGAGTATGGAAACCTGGTCACTGTAATTTAAAAAATACAAAGAATACTAAGGTTCAAATTCAGTTAACATGGTGACATTTATCTCCGTTGTTTAACCATAGGCTATGGAAAAAACCTTGTGCACAGCGAATCCGCTGTAGCTTAGGCTAGCCTATTTGAAAAACAATAAATGCAATATTCACTGGACAAGGTTTTGAACTTTTTTCAGTCAAAACCATTCTATTTACTTACATGCTGTAGGCCTAGAGAGTTGTATTGTAATGACATCTGAAGCGCATGTTCAGAACTCAAATATCCGTCTATTAAAGTGCGCAAGTTTTCCATTGAATGACAATTCACCCATTAGGTGTAAATGGCAATTTGCGCATTAGGCTTAATATAGGTGTTATCAGCGAATCTAAAGCCATTTTTATGTATTTTTTTTATTTAGCCTACACAATAATAATATTTCACATTGTAATCTTGATATTTTTAGTCATGCTTGTGCGCGCCCCTGTGTGTAACAGACAGGAGGGTGTACGCGCTTTGTGCACACGCCTATGTAGATGCACTTATATGCGCCGTTAAAATAACATGTAAACAACTGCGACATGACTTTAGACCAGGTTTGTGGTGGTTTGAGCGCAAGCGCTTTCTGCTGGCTCAAGATAGCAATACGCCAAAAAGAATCCTGGCCACTCCTCATCTTAAGACCAACACGCCCTGTTCACTTGTAATGGGCGCAAGAATACATGGTATTTAAACGGCGTGAACACAAGACGTTATAATGAACCATGCGCTGGGTGTAAGATAGCAAAGACACTTGCATTTGGGTTAGCGCCACTTAGCGCCGGGTGTAAGATAGGGCCCAAGGTGTCAAGGAAGCATGCAACTAACAGAAATGTCAGACAATGAATATGCCGTTGCTTTAGTTGTGTTAAGAGTAACTGACTCATTGTAATTTAATCCTTTTAACAGTACCCAGAAGTTTGAATTTTATTATTCTAATTTGTGTCAAAATTATACACACCTTGAAAATACAAAAAAAAACAATATCTAGAAGGCATGAATTCATGATTTATTTATTTTTTTAAATTCCCCGGCCTTAAACATGCAAAAACACAATCAACAGAGGCCTGTCTGTCACACTGTCAAACTGTAATATGATGCGTCTTTCTTTCTAAACTTGACTGTGCTCACCAGAGCCCCAACCAATCCAAGCCACACCTCTTACCCTTTGTTCGAGTAAGTGAAGGCCTCATACAGCCTCAGTGCAAAAACACAATCAACACAGGCCTGTCTGGCACACTGTCAAACTGTAATATGATGTGTGTCTCTCTCCCTTTCAGAACTTGACTGTGCTCACCACAGCCCCAACCAATCCAAGCCACACCTCTTACCCTTTAACTCCATTCACTTTTTACATTGGCTGTGTCCGAATGGTCTGCGTCCTGTGTAATAGCATAGGACTACTGTATACTGCTTAGGCTACTGCATACTGTTTAGTGATGTACAGTATGCGAAAAATATCCTCCATACTGTTATCAGCGAAACTCGGAAATAAGTATACCATTTGGGTATTTTAAGCACACTAAATTTTGCTTTTATCGCATCACCTTTGATTGAGTAAGAATTGAAAATTGTTCAAATTCTGCCAGTTCTCTCCGGGAGACCGATAGAGTTGTCTATGCCTGCACATGTGTGTTAATGTTGGAACAAGAACTAGCTACTGATCAAATTACACTTGGAATCTAATGTTTTCATTGGTGGTGGATAATATGCGGCAAGCTAGGGGTAGTGCAGTTAGATTGAATGTGTATTATGATCTCTGTTCAGATCAGAATTGTCATGTTAAGTATGATAGGCCTATTTTACAAATAAAAAATGGGACAAGAATTAAGTGTATTGTCTGCTTTTAGCTCTTTAATAAGAACTATGTTGCAAGGCAGCGAACAACATACACAGTCTACTCTCTATATGCCGCATGAGAGAACGAACAAGAATATTTTTTTTTTTGGAAGAAATTTAAAACGGACAACAATCAACACCTCCATTCGCCTTTGCCTTGGAATGTCTTATTTGGCCCTACTGACACCTACTGGCCATAATGTGTAATAACTCACTTTACCACATTAAGACTGTTGACTGATATATTTTTAGTCTTAACAATTTGACTATCGTCTTTGCGGAAGTAAGTCCTTTGACTCCCTCCTCGTTAAATTCAATTTGAGATGGGTTTTTCGAGTGGAAGAATACTCAAGATAAAGATGAAGGAAATAGCAGTATAATCTTTTATTAAATGGCCAAACGTTGATTCAACATGGGAAAACCACAAACCTACGCAGAGGATTCAGAATTCCCCGAACAATAACAAACATTAGTTTTTACAATATCATAACTCCTCCTTTACGTTGCTAATACACCAATGATATGTGGTAACACCTTTTCATAATATCTTATTTTATCCAATAACAAATTAGGCACAACATTAATATGTTATATGACCTGTTCTTACCCTATGCGCTTGAGGGCACTCTTGATCTATCAAATAAAATTGTTTGTGAACTCTCCTCCCACCTGTTCGGTCAGCACGATCTAGAAGTACAACTCCTGCTTTGTTATGGAACACAGGAGGAAAACATTCCTGTTTTGACTGGTGTGCTAGATGCCCTCGTCCTTGCTGACAGAGAACTATCCTGCACCCTCTCACAACCCCCCCATCTCAGTACTTTTCCACTAGATCTTGACTGTATTATTTAATTATTTATATATTTGCATATGAGGCTTTCTTGGGCCTACGGCTTACTTCCACATCTTCCATGTTAGTATGCATTAATGTATTAGCAATTAAACAACACTGCATGCTGTTTAATAAGCAACAATGTTTCAATCCTTTCATTTTCATTGCATGTAGCTTATCACTAGGCTATTATCTGTTCAGATGCTGAACTAATATTTGGGATGTTCTTTTGGTTGTTATTTTACCTGCAGGCTAAGGTTTTCAGGGTAGACTGCTAGCTATCCTCCACAACATTTGCACAGTAAGAAGAGACAGAAATGCAACACACACTGTGCACCATTGCCCTGCTTTTGAAGTCAATCACCAGAATTAACATGTTAATAGGCTATTGGCACCCCTGATAGTATTTGCTTTCTCTTTTGGTTCAACCTAGTTTATAATTTATTATTATCATTAGTTTATTATTTTGTGATAATGACAATAGGATAATGGCTTTTCTGCTAAATTAATTCTTATTCTCATTGTCGAAGAAAAATATATGACCCCAGTCCGGGCCAGATGGACTGGGGAGTTTCTCCCACACAGTTGAGTGTTTCTTCAAGAAAAACAACCGTGATCTTCAGAGTCTGATGCAATCAGGTTTATTGCATATGATTCAATAATGACATACAAAAAAAACCCGGGCTGGTCTGCGCAGACCAACACATATTCAATCTCAGCAATCGTAAAAGCCCCCCCCCATTTTGAATTACCAGGCCTTTTATCCTGTCCTTATCTCTACCTATTTGGGCCGGAACTTTGCGTCCTCGCAGGGGCAGGTCCCATCCTCTGAAATCCTACACCAGGCCCTTTTTCTTTTCATAGTACAACATTTTAATTATGCATTACATATGGCATTTATTTATACTGTAGTTTGATGAAATGCTATGATTTAAATATACAGGAAATGGCCTGGCCATTGTTTGACCATTCTAGTTCAGTAAGTGATCATTACAATGATCTACTAAGTTAAAACAATAAAAGTACAATAAAGTAACAGAAATGAATACACTCAGAAACCAAAAATAAATGCATATGACACATGTAATACAGAGACTATTGATTGTAGTTAATTTCTCCTTACATTTAACGTGTGAATGTGTTAAGAAATATAAGCAACATTTTCTCTAATATAATTCTTGAATGTTCACATAAACTAATTTTAAAACTTTTCTTCTTCGTCCTTGAATATATCAAACAAAAAACCCCAAGCTGGGCCTCCTTGCCTTGAGAGGTCTGCAGCCAGAAACTTTTAGACTTAAAGAAGTGCGTGTGTTCATTTTTCCTATGTGCGTGTTCATGTCCTTCTATTTTGAAGTAGAAAAATACCTATAAATGCATCTTAATGGTCCTTTGTACAAGGATGAGCACATACTTGTGACTGTATCTCATTTTGACATCATCTAGATTAGGATGGGCCCAGGCTAGGTAACTGAAGGCCTTTTGTAAATTAATGAGCACAACTGCGTGAATATATATCTTTTTTTGACACTTCAGCTTGATACGCTAGGCGGATCTTTCTGGAAGGTTGAGAGAGTCTTCTCTCACTCAGATCCTTCCAATAACAATTAAAAATGTGGTTGGGCCCCTGACTCCGGTGTACGTATGTCTGCCCGTGTGTCCTTGATAGTGAGAGGCCTATGTGTGAGTAAATTGGTGTGTATGTGCTGGTTCTGGTTTAAACTTGTTTTGCAACTGGCCCAAACCCCCCTATACAGAAAACCATCTTTATGCAAGCGTGTCATAAGCCGGTCAAGGCGATGGCCGGCACAGAATATCACGCTTACATAAAATCAGAACAGGGCCTTTACTCTGGCCATACAGTGGTCTGTAGTGATATATATATATACATATACATACACATATATATATATATATATATATATATATATATACATATATCTATATATATATATATATATATATATATATATATACAGTCAAGCTGAAAAGTCTGCACACCCCTTTCACCTTCTCCACATTTTATTACGTTACAGACTTATACTACAATAGATTGAGTTCATTTTTTGCCTCAAACATCTACACACAATAGCCAATAATGACGAAGTGAAAACAGGTTTTTAGAAAATATGCAATTTTATTTTACTGACAAAAATAGGTTATTTAGAGGTTATATATCTGTACCCTTAGCCTAATACTTGGTTGCTGCACCTTTGGCAGCGATTACAGCTTCAAGGCGTCTTGGGAAAGAAGCTACGAGCTTGGCACACTTGTTTCTGGACATTTTTGCCCATTCCTCTTGGCATATCCTTGCAAGCTCCGTCAGGTCGGATGGGGAGCATCGGTACACAGCCATTTTCAGCTCTTTCCACAGATGTTCAATTGGATTCAGGTCTGGGCTCTGGCTGGGCCACTCAAGGACATGCACAGACTTTCTCCGAAGCCACTCCTTTGTTCTCTTGGCTGTGTGCTTCGGGTCGTTGTCATGTTGGAAGGTAAACCTTCGCCCCAGTCTGAGGTCCAGAGCGCTCTGGAGAAGGTTTTCTTCAAGGATCTCGGTGTACTTAGCTGCATTCATTTTCCCTCTATCAGGACTAGTTGCCCCATTCCCACTGCTGAAAAACATCCCCACATCATGATGCTGCCACCGCCATGCTTCACTGTAGGGATGGTATTAGCCAGGTGATGAGCGGTGCCTGGTTTCCTCCAGACGTGACGCTTGGTATTCAGGCCAAAAAGTTCAATTTTGGTTTCATCAGACCAGAGAATCTTGATTCTCATGGTTTGAGAGTCCTCTAAGTGCCTTTTGGCAAACTCCAAGCGGGCTGTGATGTGCCTTTTACTAAGGAGGGGCTTCCGTCTGGCCACTCTACCATAAAGGCCTGATTGGTGGAGTGCTGCCTGGATGGTTGATCTTCTGAAAGGTTCTCCCATCTCCACAAGGATACGCTGGAGCTCTGTCAGAGTGACCCTCGGGTTCCTGCTCACCTGCTCACCGTCTTCCCCGATTGCTCAGTTTGGCCGGGCGGCCAGGTCTAGGAAGATTCTTGGTGGTTCCAAACTTCTTCCATTTACGAATGATGGTGGCCACTGTGCTCTTTGGGACCTGTAAAGCTGCAGAGATTTTTCCGT
Organism: Synaphobranchus kaupii; assembly: GCA_029718625.1. Taxonomy (NCBI): domain Eukaryota; kingdom Metazoa; phylum Chordata; class Actinopteri; order Anguilliformes; family Synaphobranchidae; genus Synaphobranchus; species Synaphobranchus kaupii. The sequence goes on from CM056379.1 coordinate 80,075,948, forward strand.
ACCCTTCTCCAGATCTATGCCTTGACACAATCCTGTTTCTGAGGTCTGCAGATAATTCCTTTGACCCCATGGCTTGGAGTTTGCTCTGACATGCACTGTCAACTGTGGGACCTTATATAGGCAGGTGTTGGCAATCCCCAATCATGTCCAATCAATTGGATTTATCACAGGTGGACTCCAATTAAGTTGTAGAAACATCTCAAGCAGTATCAGTGGGAAAAAATGCACCTCAGCTCACTTTTGGGTGTCATATCAAAGGGTGTGCACACTTGTGTACATATGACATATTACATTTTGATTTTTAATAAATTAGCACAAATGTCTAAAAACCTGTTTTCACTTTGTCATTATGGGCTATTTTGTGTAGAATTTTGAGACAAAAAATGAACTCAATCTATTGTAGAATATGTCTGTAATGTAATAAAACGTGGAGAAGGTGAAAGGGGTGTGCAGACTTTCCGGCTTGACTGTATATATACAGATCCTTTCCAAAAAATTAGAATATCATGGAAAAGTTTAGTTTAGTGGAAGGGAAAAATGTGGCAGGAGAAGGTGCACAAGCAAAAGACATGACCGTAGGCTTCAGCGGATTGTCAAGCAAAGACGATTCCAAAATTTGGCGGAGATGCAGAGGGAGTGGACTGAGGCTGGAGTCAGTGCTTCAAAAACCACCACGTACAGACGTATCCGGGACATGGGCTACAGCTGTCGGTTTCCTCGAGTCAAGCCACTCCACTCATTCTCTGAAATAACTGAAGTAAATGCTGATTTTCGACACACTATTCTAATTTCTTGAAATACTGTTTTGGGGGTTTTCTGGAGCTGTAAGCCAAAATTATGAAAAATCAAACAAATAAAGGCTAGAAATATTTCACTTTGTGTGTAATGAATCTATAATCTATGAAAGTTTCCCTTTTTGAATGGAATTATGGAAAAAAAAAAACTTTTCCATGATATTCTAATTTTTTGGAAAGGATCTGTATATATATCACACATATACATACACACCAGAGGAGGTTCCTCTAAGACAACAGGTGAAGCAGTGCTTCACCCAAAAAAATAAAAAAATAAAAAATAAAAGAACATGCATAGCACACACAACACATCTTTATTTAATATTGAATTATCATCACAACTACCATTTCCCTTGTGAAGCTAAAAAAAAAAGTGCCTCGATTCAAAAATGTGCCTTGTATCGTGAAAAACAGCGCCACCCCTAGACTTTTAAAAGGAACTTCAGTGAAGCACTGCTTACTAGACCATTGGAAATCAATGGGGGACTTTATAAAATATGATTGGATAATTGTGGATTATGACGCATTTTTTTAGCCCACCCGTGAAGCACTGCCTCACTAATGTATTTCAATCATGCGTGTTCTTGTGCGCGTTCTCGTCCTGATGATTGACATAATGTCTAACCGTACAGAACAGGAGTTAATTTGTCCAGCAAGATATAATCATCCTACCCGCCAATTTTCCCTGTTGGTAGTAGAGACGTTAGTGTGTTACTGTATTGGAGAGAGAGAGAGAGAGCTATTTATGAAATTTATTCAATTTTTATGGTTGTGGCGTTGTCGGCGGTGCTTTGTATATATTGTAAATAGTTAAAAATTGTATCGGTGTTGTAGCGTTATCTTTTTTGTCATTAAGCGATCTCAATATTTTTTTTAACCTCAGCTAGCTAGCTAGCTAGCTAATTGCTAACGTGATTTAGCTAGCTGACGTTAGCCAAAACTAGCTCACTTTTTGAAAAGGTAGCTTTTTCCATTTAATTTGGCTCCAGTTGGAAGAAAATGGAATCGGCGAATGTAACGTCAAACATCCTGGATCGGATTCTGCGGGATTCTTTTCAGTCGTTAAACTACGAAGAAAAACTGCGAGTGAAGGCCGAGGGAAGACCGAAGCCTCCTATCAATTTGGTCCAGCGAGTGGGCTCGGTGAGTCTGAGTTTTAAAGTACCACGGCATGACAAGGTGGAGTGGCTAACTGGTAGCTTGCTAACGAACCGCCTGTATTGCTGGCCATGTGTCTTGTTCAAGTGCGCTGCTGCAGGAGATGTATGTTCAAAGTTTGCGAGAGATGGCTTTGAGGATTTACGTAATTTCGACAGGTCTGTTAAGATTCATGGGAAATCGAAGGAGCATGTCAGTGCAACCGCGCAGTTGAGTCTTTTGGGAAATGTGAGAATCGAGCATTTAATTGATGAAGGTGCACGTATCCAATTAGCAAAGCACAATGAAATGGTGCGGAAAAATCGTGACATTCTCAGGAGGTTGGTTGATGCGATTGCATTCTTGGGTCGTCAGGAGCTGGCATTTAGGGGGCATGACGAGAGTGAAAATTCTGATAACAGAGGAAACTACAGGGAGTCTATAGTACATTGCTGACTACTGAGTTGCACTATTACAGTTGATATGTCAAAATACAGGTGATTACTGTAATTCTACAGCAGCATATCACAGTAATTCCATGGTCAGGTTGACTGAAATTGCAGCACACAGTTATTTCATAAAGATTTACTGATAATACGATAAGGAAATTACTGTGAAAGTAATGCAATTAGTAGCCAGAAATTTACTGTAAATTTAAAGTGAACTATTTTACAGTGTGTATTTTAAAGTGGGGGGGTGTGTTTGGGGTTTGCTTCACCAAAAATTTTGGTCAGCAGCCGCCACTGATACACACACAATACATTGTGTATAATTAAACACAGTGGTCATATATTGTTTTAGGCCTCATCATTCCCTCTCATGCATTTATCTGTAAGAATACCTGGGTGGAAGATGAGGGGCACACATTACATTGCATTCATTTAGCAGATGCTTTTATCCAAAGCGACGTACAGTAAGTGTATACAGAGACATCATCAAGATCACTACAGAACAGACAAGACAAAGCACATCCTTCCCATAATGTAGCAGCTATCCCTAGTAATGAACGTTGACTGTAGTTCATAGTAAGCTGTGGGTAAATCAGCAATACTACACTTCTATTCTAAATACTATTATAAACTATAATAAACAGACAGAAAACACAGGGAACTGATATTCCTAGGTTAGGATATCAGTCAAGGTGGAGTCTGAAGAGGTGTGTCTTCAGGCCTCGACGGAATGCAGGCAGGGTTGGAGTAGAACGTAGGGGAATGGGAAGTTCATTCCACCATTGAGGAGCTAATGTGGAAAAACTCCGCAGTCGGGACAAGCGAGAGCCTTTGACATGGAGGGGGGGAAGTGCCAGTCGCCCTGCTGTCGAAGAGCGAAGTGGTCGAGCAGGAACATAGTTCTGGATTAAGTCCTGCAGGTAGGCGGGGCCTGTCCTATTGGCTGCAGTGTAGGCCAGTGTCAGAACTTTGAACCTGATCCTTGCTGCAACTGGCAGCCAGTGGAGTGACCTCAACAGGGGGTTACATGGGAAAATTTCGGGAGGTTGAACACAAGCCGGGCAGCTGCATTCTGGATCAGTTGAAGAGGCAGAATGGTGCAGGCCGGTAGGCTTGCGAGCAGGGAGTTGCAGTAGTCCAGGCGTGAGGTGACCATGGTCTGGACAAGAACTCCCTCAATCTCCCTGCCCTTACGCCCTGCACAATGCCTACCAGGATTATGTAATTACTGTTTATACCAATAATATTTAGACACATTCTGGATGATTAGTTTTCAGACCTGAATTTTATTCCACATCATCTTATTCTCTTATTCCACACTTTTCTCACTAGGACCCCTGCACATCCTATTCTTCTGTGGTGGACAGGGTGCATCAGCCTAGTTTCACAGAGGCCTACTAGACTTTCTGCTACACCAACATTTATGTCTACGCCAATTTTTTTCAAATGAATGTACTTATTTATGTGTAAAATAATTTACCTGCTAATTCCCAGTTATTTACACACCAACATTTGTGTACTCTGGTTTTGGCTACTCCCTGTCATATATTGCAATTAGCCTACTATGTTTGAAGATATTTTTTTCTTAATTTTTAACACTAGAACCGGCAAGGCCGACCCCGATTGGCATTGTGATTTTTAATTTATAATGATTTAGTCCGTGTTTATGGCATGCTTCTGTCCTGCCCTGACTTTTCCTTAGTTATACTGCAAATGCCTACGCTGTTATAATTCTAAAATTAAACCCAGAAAACTGAGTTAGATTAGTTTTTCTTGATTTATTTATTTTATTTACCTCAAAGACCCCCTATAACCGTCACGTTCATCGGCAATTGGCGTTGGTACCCAAGTGTGAATCACTGCTTCATCTCCGGGAGCGTAGGCCTAGCCTAGTGACTGCGTTTGCATAATGATTAGCGTCCTGAGACAGTGATTATGTAACGTTATATAAACTGTTATTTTATATAAACTACCCATAATAAAAAATATTTAAAGTAATTAAAACATGTTTTATTTTCCTAGAGTAAATAGGCTACTTTAGACTCTTAACAGTTTTATAGTTTTAGCCTATATACGCTTGCTTAGGCTACTGTTTACAGTTCAAACAACAGTGGCAGCGCGATTTTGAAAACTATTTTTGATAATTGTTTATGCTATCATTCCATCCTGCTATGACTTTGAGATGCTGACAGAAACCTCTGAAAATGTGTATAGACTTTTGTTTGTTAATTGTTATTATGTTTCTTATGTTTTTATTTATTTCCTGATCATGTATTTATTTTTGGTCGCAGTTCCGTGTTTCATTCGGTAGTCTTTGGTGATTTCGGTTTTTCTCTGTATTTCCTCTGTCATGCGCTTCCTTCATTACTAATTACTTCATTGTAAATAATACTAATTGTGATGCGGTATGTCAAAACCAGGCGGAATTGGGCAAGAGGTCAATTTTGAGTTATTGGTATATTAGTAAAACATAGACCTTGCACTTTACAACTCCGCTTTCTTTTTTCAAATCGGATATTCCAAAGCGAAGTTATTAAGATTTTAAATTGGACCGTCTGAAACATCGAAACTGAGAAATAGCCCTTTAAAGTTTGAGTTTAAACAAAACAAGTTGGTTAACAATGTTAGCGTAGCCTACCGAACCCTGTTATCCGGCGGAAACCAGACATTTTTGTGATCAACATACGATACTGATATTATTCTGGCACATACCATTGAACATATTATATTTATTAGGTTCACAAAACGATAAGCTAACTTTTAAGCCAATAACCATGTAGATGTGACCGGTAGTTTTTTTGTTTTAACGTCTTTTAGATTAGAAAGTACTGTCAAAAAAGGGGCGCCCTTTATCGGGCGGCTCTTGTAGTGCATAAACAAGCTCACGATTATTGTTGTTTTAATAATCAATTAATAGTTTATTTCATCAAGAAAGATACCGTTTGAATAACCAATATGTTGGCAAAATAGCTGGCTAACTGGATAGTTTACCTGACAGTCCGAAAGATGTCGATATTGGGTTTATTTCTTCACAAAACGATAAACTAAGTTTTAAGCCAATATTAAACATGTAGACGTGACCGGTAGTTTTTTGTTTTAACGTCTTTTAGATGAGACAGTAATGTCAAAAAAGGGGAGACAACTATCGTTTATTGGCTTAAAAGAGATAGGCTCAATCGCATTGGATTTATTTCTTTACAAAAACGATGTTAACTTTTAAGCCAATAACGTGTTTTTTTTTTCGTTTTAACGTCTTTAAGATGAGACGAGACTGCCAAAGAAAGGGCGCCCATTATCGGGCGGCTGTTGTAATCCATAAACAAGCTCACGATTATTGTTGTTTTAATAATCAATTAATAGTTTATTTCATCAAGAAAGATACCGTTTGAATAACCAATATGTTGGCAAAATATCATCATGCGATTTTACGTTAGCAAGTGAGCTAGAAGTTACGCTAAATTTGGCGTCATTTCCAAGCAAAATCTCGAACAAGGCATCATTTTGTGAAATGACATGCCTCTCTAAAAGTGCTTAAAAAAATACTTTGTCGATTAAATTTCAGTTTGAAACTTTTACAGAACATTTTTAATATTTGTAGCATCATAAATGTTCAAAAATCTCAAAAACGCTAAAATTCACCCCCAAGGCATTTTGCAGCTTTCCCTCTGTTCGTAGCTCTGCCCAATTCCGCCTGCTTTTGACATACCGCGTCACAGTTAACTAACTACTCACATCTTATAATTAGGGTCTACTAATCTACTAATGACTAACTTGTCATAATATATATATATATATATATAGGCTACATAGTATATTGTAGCGAGCGCGAAGAATGAGGGAGGGAGACAGCAGTTTGCAGTACCCGAATCGCTCCTGCCGAGCTTCGTTTTATTCACGCTACCTTACCAGCTCTTAAGAGCCGTTGGTTATTTACAGGATCCAGCTCAGCGTTGTTGACATTGGAAGCACACTTCTTAGACTAACCAGGAATCCATTCAGGTACTGCCTTATATTACAACTAGCCGGCTGTGATTGGCGCACACACTTACATACAACTAGCCAATCACAGCCACACATAAATGACAGTTTTACAGTTACGTTTAAATGAGTGACAGTTAAATGACAGTTTACACAATACGCGGCTAACAAGCTAACAACACAATTAAAACACACGCAGCACGTTATTTACAATTATTTACACTTCGACCGGGTAGCGGCTCACTACCCGGTCCTAGCTGGCCAGTTGACAACCCCCAGGCCGCCACAATATAATACTAATCTATTAATCTACTAACGCCATAGAATCAGGGTTTTCTACTAATCTACTAACTTACTAACGTCATCTTCTTTCCTTGCTGCAGCTGTCTCTCTTTCTGCCTGTTCTATCACTAATTATCTTTCTTTGGTTCCTATATTAACTACAGCTGACTCTCGTTTCAGCTTTCCTATTCCTTGTATGCACTTGTCTTATTGGAGTCCATGTCATGTTATCTCTATGTATTTGGTTGTAGTCCAGTCCGTGTCTTACATTTTCCCTTGTTATTTTATTATCTGCTCTCCTCATTGTCTCATTATGTGCACCTGTCTGTCGTTTGCCCTTCCCGGCTCCTCACACCTGAATCTCAGTAGCCTCTTTCACACATGCAATACGCAACATTACCGGAAAAGTTGATCCAGCAATATTCCGGAATGTTCCGTATTAACCCCTTTCACACATGCAGCCTTATCCGTAAATTTTCCGGAACATTGCCAGATAGGGGTCATGTGTGAATAGCCTCTTTCACACATGCAATACAGAACATTGCCGGAAAAGTTGATCCAGCAATATTCCGGTATGTTCCGTATTGGTAGTGTCCATACAACCAACGCTCTATCCTATGTTGCTAGGATACGTTTGTTTACTTACTACTGAAAAAATGGCGGGTGATGAAGTGACAGAGTGTGCAGTTGTAGGCTACTACAGTTACTGTTGTTTATTTATACATTTTCGAGGCAAACGCTGGCAATAATACATCTGTTCCAATCACGAAACACCATTCGTAAACAAAAACTTAACGAAAAAATCTGGATAAGTCGGGAACAACTCCGCTTTAGCTTGGCTCAAAGCCGGAGACGTCGCCTGTGGCGGCTGGAGGCTGTACGAGTCTTTCATGTGGCTCAGGGCTTGGCGAGACGAATGTGGGTACGGGAGCGACCCCATGGCATGCGTGATTGATCCGGTAATGTTCTGGCTTTGTTCACACGTCACATCGATACGGAACTTTTACGGAAACCTCACTAGGTCTTTTGCCGGCAAATTGCCGGCGTGGATATTCCGGAATTTTGACTACGGCTCTTATTCACACATGACCCCTATCTGGCAATGTTCCGGAAAATTTACGTGAGGTTTCCGTAATTGGTAGCGTTCATACAACCAACGCTCTACCCTATGTTGCTAGGATACGTTTGTTTACTTACTACTGAAAAATGGCGGGTGATGAAGTGACAGAGTGTGCAGTTGTACTACAGTTACTCTTGTTTATTTATACATTTTCGAGGCAAACGCTGGCAATAATACATCTGTTCCAATCACGAAACACCAATCGTTGCTACAAGCGTTTCTTCGAGTACCTGTTTCTTTCCTGAGTTGTCTGTTCTGTTTTAGTATCTGTTAGTGATGGCGAAATGAGGCTTCCTGAAGCACTGAGGCTTTGCAGCCAATTGTATCGCAAATAGATTCATTACTCGAAGCCTCATTCAACACAGTGTACACTAGTGACACCTGCTGGTAAAAGTAATTTAGAGCAACAAAATCATTACAAATTCCACCCCAGGTTCAAAATAACGAAGTTGCCGCGAGGTAGCAACAAGCGACCCTTTAGCTCACGGACTTCAGAGTCGGACTTCAGAGTCCTTTCTGTAAGAGAAAGTACCAGTTCAAAACCCCGCTCAGGCGATACACATACTAACATACTCATAATTTGCCTGGACGAGGTATTATTGCTGTAAGCCAGCTCCTTTAGGGACAGCAAGCACTTTACCTTCAAAATTAAATAATATGCCATTTGAGAATGCAGATGATAATGATAATAAGAAAGAATAACAAATAACAATCAAATCATAATAATATTAAACAAATCGTAATAAGCTGCTGTAGTTACGTTAAAATAACAACCAACGAACTACATGCACAGTCGATTGCTAGCCCAGTGTTCGAATAGCGTTTCAGTGTGTTTTTATATCTACGCCACTTAGGCCTGCCTTATTTGGAGATATCGGGTCAAAATATTCCCAAGCAGGAGAAGATTTTCGCTTCCATGCAGGTTCCATTAGCCTATTTTTATACAAAAACGACAACTGTACAAAAGTTGTACAAAAAAAATAATAAAAAATCCTCCAAAAACTTTCAATACCAATAATATCAATAATAACAAACTCTCCGCAACAACCCTCGAAATAAGGGGGGTATCGCTCCTTTATATCTACAATTCAAAACCCCTAATTCCGCCCAAAACGCAAAACAAACCGATCACATGGTTCTACAGCACCCGAGGCCTCGTTTGTCATCGATCACGTGCTTCTCTGAAAGTGATACAAGCTTCGGTGCGAGGCTTCTGTAGAAACTGCCCTACGTACTCGACACACAGCTCGTAGCTTCGGTATCATCCGTAACATCACTGTATCTGTTTCCCAAGTTTCTGTCAGTTTTGTATTGGTTTCCCAAGTCTTTTTCCTTCGTGGTTTTTGTTTTCCGTGTCTGGGTTTTCCTGGTTTTCCTGGTTTTTGACTTCTGCCTGTGTTCTCGCGACCCTGATTTTTGGATTCTGTTTTTGTACCTTTTGTGCCTTTCTGGTTTTGACCCCTGCCTGTGCTGTGACTTCGATTTTGGACTCTGACACTGTACTAGTGATGGGCAGAGTGAACTAGTTATGTAACCTATTTTTATTGATTTATGTGCGCAGGCCTATTTATTTAAGAAAATCAAAGATTGCTTAATCTTTAAACGGCAGAACTTTTAAACAGTTATTTTCCTTGATTCAAATTTTAAAAATTGAATATGTGCGCTCCGCTAAGGGGGTGAATTCATTTCAGCCCAGTGGTGCATCCCAGCAGCCACACTTGGTCAATGGTCATGAGGTAAACAAATAAATAATGACAGTTTACAGTGTCTTCTGAGCCAGATGAGTGACGTGAGGATAACTGAAACTAATAAACTGCACGTGAAACAGTCTTCTCCCTGAGACTCTGACAGAATGAAGCGCACACAGTTGGGTAAGTATTGGCCAAGTTTCTTTTATTTAACATTAACATAACCAAATTTTCACGTTCAATTTAAGTTTGATAGTTTATAGTAATTTAAGGGGCCTGGGTAAAAGCCGGAATTGAACGGCGGAATGAAGCTCGGAATGGCTAATAGCCTAGTGCTCTGTGCCAAAAAGGACCTCAGTTCAAATGCTTGCAGCACTCGCTGTGGAATGCGCATCAATACAATCTTAACAGTTTCTGGTGAATAAGACATCAAGATAAGGTTTTCAACTTTTTAAAGTGCAGATTTTTTTCTTTAAAATGAGTATATTCAATCCTTGATGACTCAATTATAAGTTGATCAAAATTATATTTTAATGGAAAAAGCCTGTTGGAGAGGATATGAATATATTTGAATATAAAGCCCTAAAAATCACATTCTGCATTCTCACATCAAGTCATGATGTATACCAAATGAAAGCTCTGGATCTGCCCTTCAAGTACGTATACATGATGTTATGAGTTCACACGGAAATTGTGCATTATTTGGACTGCAATAAAGTCTGGCCATTACATCTACCATAAGTCAATTATCATTCAGAGCCTCATATAACCCTAACAGAATAAGACATCAAGAAGAGGTTTTCACCTTTAGAAAGTGCAGAGCTCTCTGTTTAATATGAGTATCTCCAGTTCTTGATGACTCAATGATAAGTCAATCAAAATCATATTTTAATGATATCAGTCTGTTGGAATGGAATGGTGTCCATTTCCTCTCCAAGCCCCAGAAATCTCATTCCGCATTAACACATCAAGGCATGATGTATAACAAACGAAAGCTCTGGATCTGCCCTTCGAGTACGTTTATATGATGATATGGGTTCATGCAAAAATTGTGCATTATTTGGACTGCAATCAAGTCTGACCATTACATCTACCATAGGTCAGTTATCATTCAGAGCCTCTTATAACCCAAACAGAATAAGACATCAAGATGAGGTTTTCACCTTCAGAAAGTGTAGACCTCTCCGTTTAAGATGGGTATCTCCAGGTCTTGATGACTCAATGATAAGTTGATCAAAATCACGTTTCAATGACATCAGTTTGTTAAGATGAAATGGTGTCCATTTCCTCTCCAAGCCCCAAAATTCATATTCCGCATTCACAAATCAAGGCATGGTGTATACCAAATGAAAGCTCTTGATCTGCCCTTCGTGGACATGTATATGATCTTATGGGTTTGTACAGAAAATATCAATTATTTAATGACTGAAGACTTATATGTCCTCTTGGTGATGTATGTGTCCTAATTCCACTCCAAATCCCAATAGACTGTGTTCCTATTTACTCCCCACAAAGTGTTCCACATCAAATTAAACAGCACAAATTTATCTTTAAAAAGAGTCCAATCAAACTCTGGGGTCTAACTGGCTCTAATAGTGATTCCAGTTTCAATCTACAGATATTTAGAGAAATGAATGGTCCAGTATGACTCCAGTCATGAAATAATATATTTTATTTGTGAAAACCGTAACAACATGCATGTCCTCGAAGGGCAGATCCGGAGCTTTAATTTGGTATACATCATGCCTTGATGTGAGAATGCAGAATGTGATTTTTAGGGCTTTATATTCAAATATATTCATATCCTCTCCAACAGGCTTTTTCCATTAAAATATAATTTTGATCAACTTATAATTGAGTCATCAAGGATTGAATATACTCATTTTAAAGAAGAAAATCTGCACTTTAAAAAGTTGAAAACCTTATCTTGATGTCTTATTCCAAAATGTGATGAGGGGCTCTGAAACATGTCTGGTAATGCTATTAGTTTTGATCAATTTCTCATATATTTCAAATTTATATTTCATGGAAATTCCGTGCTCAAATGAAACAACATATGACGCCCATTCAGAAACTGTTAAGATTGTATTGATGCGCATTCCACAGCGAGTGCTGCAAGCATTTGAACTGAGGTCCTTTTTGGCACAGAGCACTATTGGCCATTCCGAGCTTCATTCCGCCGTTCAATTCCGGCTTTTACCCAGGCCCTAATTTAAGATGTATATCTATAGCTAAACACGTTTATTTTCTGGTTGTCGTCTTGATGTTCACCAAATTCAGGAAAACATTAACGTTAATTATCTCTCTCAAGTTTCAGAACTTGTCTTGACCGTTTATTTCTGCCTGGTTCTGAGGTAAATTAACGGAAGCGACAGCTAACGTTAACTCAGCTTGCTAGGTTGGTTTTCTATGGTTAAAGGTTGTATCAGCGATTTTGGGTGACGTCACTTCTGAAGCGAAATCCCAAACAAACATACTTATGAATAATTATGTTGTGTTTTAAAAAATAGTGTTCAAGCATCCAGAATTATAACCACGTTAATAACGTTTGTAAGAAACCAAACCGTTTGTAAATCCGTCAAGATTTCAGCGAGATAAGAGTATTAGCGTTTGTGCAGATCATTGTGATTGGTTGGAATACTGTTTATTTTGGTTTTGAGTGGTTGGTAGTACCATTTGTTTTTGTGTACGATCTCGGAGCATAGGCTGCCTACAGATACGCGGTTTTTTGACGGCCTGCTTATGGGGCGGGCAGCTAGCGGATCGTGAGGAAAAATCAGATGAATGTGATCATTTATGTTTCCACCCAAAATCGCTGATACAACCTTTAAGGTAATATTTAAATGCCAAATAAACTTAACGGTAAACTGGCTGTAAGGATAACGTTAGTGAAATGTATTCCGAGAGAATTTAACAGTATTAATTTTCGTCTCATTTCTTCACTTGGTCGTTACTAACGACGTTAGCTACATGCTAGCTGCTATAAACATACACGCCAATAACAGCTATCGGCAGCTGGCTAGAGCGAGCTTGACGTTAGCTGGCTACCGTTAATTATATAATACTATCAATGATTAATAACTTGTTAGCTTATGGACGAGGGAAAAGTTTACTCTGGTGAAGTTTACTCTACTGCCAACGTTAGCTATAGCCAACAGTTCAACGCGAGGTGGAAGCTATCGTTGCCTACTCAGCCTTAACCCAGCAGCTGAGCTGACGACGGGATAAACATACTAACAACTAACGTTATTTACGTTAAAACAACATAGTTTTAACGTAGAATAACATAATTAATTTGAATACAATTTACACGTCTGTTATGGTAATGGTCATAGATAGAGGAATGTTGTATAATAATCTCTCTCGCCGCAGTCAGGAAGAACCAGCCAAGGATGGGGAGATCGGAAAACTGATAAAACAGTGGCTCCAACTAACGCTGGAGACTGAGAGGGAGGAACAAGGCAGAGACCCAGCAAACACATAACATTGTCACAACGTTTTCTGCATTCCAACAACGTTGTGACAATGTTGCCAGAAGGTTGAACTTCATATCATACATCAATAATTTTAAAACTGAAGGAAATACTTTGACAAGAAGAAACATCTCATAATCCACTGAGGCACATTGTTTTTCTACACTAATAATACATTTCATTGCTTGCAGGTAAGATGTAGCAATGACTGTATTATGTATTTTTGGATAACCACGAATTAGGCTATATACAAACCCCAATTCCAAAAAAGTTGGGACAGTATGTAAAAGGCACGTAAAAGCAGAAAGCAGTGTTTTGTAAATTCTCTTTTACATATATTTAATTGAAAACAGTACAAAGAAAAGATATTTAATGTTTTACCTTATCAGCTTTATTGATTTTTGTACGCTAATTCGCTAATTGCGAATTTGATGCATGCAACACGTTCCACGTGCATTTGAATGGATCTCTGGGAATTGGCGGGTGGAACTAGATTAAGCTGTAAATTACACGGGAATAGTATGGGACCCATGGTTGGCTTAAAGGCTGTAAATCATCAAGGGTCTGAGGTATCCCAACCTTTTTGGAACGTGTTGAAGGCATCACATTTGGAATTGGCTATATTTACAAAAATCAATAAAGTTGATAAGGTAAAACATTAAATATCTTTTCTTTGTACTGTTTTCAATTAAATATACACTGCCCGGCCAAAAAAAACGTCGCAGTTGCACCAGTCATGCATAGTGCCCACTGTACAAGCCTCTGGAGGCAGTGTTATGATCTGGGGTTGCTTCAATTGGTCAGGTCTAGGCTCAGAAATGTTATGCAGCAATAAAATGAAGTCAGCTGAGTACCTGAATGTACTGAATGACCAGGTTATCCCATCAATGGGCATATTCCAGGACGACAATGCCAAGATTCATCTGGCTCAAATTGTGAAAGAGTGGTTCAGGGAGCATGAGGAATCATTTTCACACATGAATTGGCCACCAGAGTCCTGACCTTAACCCCATTGAAAGTCTTTGGGATGTGCTGGAGAAGACTTCACGGAGTGGTTAGACTCTCCCGTCGTCAATACAAGATCTCGGCCAAAAATTAATGCAAGTCTGGACGGAAATAAATGTGACGTTGCATAAGGTTGTCGAAACAATGCCACGACGAATGCGCGCCATAATCAAAGCTAAAGGCAGTCCAACAAAATATTACAGTGTGCGACTTTTTTTTTGGCCGGGCAGTGTATGTAAAAGAGAATTTACAAATCACTGCTTTCTGCTTTTATGTGCATTTTACATACTGTCCCAACTTTTTTGGAATTGGGGTTTGTATAAAAATTTTAATAGGATACTAAACAATTTCATAAAATTGTGTGCTATGCTGTTTTGGGTGGGTGATTTCTCAGCCTCATTTCCTTGATATTTTCACTAACCTTCCTCATAATTCCCCTAAAAATACAATTTGATTTTATTTTACCCAAAAGATTAGGAACTGGAAGCCTCCAGAATATCTATGGCTACCTCCAATGGAAAGTGAGGATGATGAAAGAGACACCAGAGTGCAAAATAAATGGTACAGTATACTTCTTGCTATTATCATGTTGACCTCAGGTCATTACATATGGAGGGTTATTTGTGCCATAATTAAATACAATACACTCATGTATCTGATCCTGAACATTTTTGGATCTTCAGCCACTTTAAAATTGCACATATCAGTTTGATTGGCTAAAGAACAGTTTTATGATAAACACATTGTTATGTTATCTTTACCCTACATGGATGTTAATCATTTTTGGATTTCATAGGAAATTTGCAGCAAACAATTTGGATCTGTAGTTTAAATACATCAGAAGTAGGGATTCTTGCATGCTCATTGAGTTGTCATTTAATTAAGCAGTCTTATAAAGACATAGCTACTTGGTCTCTGGGATAGCTGCTTCCAGAGGTATTTTTAATTTAGTTTTTCTTCTAACAGAGTAAAGAAAAAGCAGATGTGGCACAGAGTAAAAGCTTCTTTTAAAATTTAATTTATTGTGTCCCGTTTTAGATAGAGCTAAACAATTGCTATTCGGCTGACATCCATTACGGATAGCCAAAGCTAACATTGCATTATTAGACCATTGAAAACGGCTGAAACTGATTTTGATTTTGATATATTTTTAAGTCAGTTGGCTACCATTGTGTAGCTAGTTTCTTTTTTTCAGTTATGGTAACGGTAGCTATTAACACCAAAACTTCCTTGACTTCCTGATGTCTGTGACCCAACAACATCAAAAGACTCTTGACATCTTATTTTCTGGTACTCTTACAAGCGATACTATAACGTCTCTGCATTTGAATGGATCTCTATGGGAATTGGGAGATGGGACTAGATTTAGCTGTAAATGATGCTGCAACAGTATGGAATACATGGTTGGTAAATTGGCTGTAAGTCATCAAGGGTGTGAGGTATCAAACAAGCCTCAAACCATCACTCTGCTGCCAGATATGCAGTATATATGGATGGATCACTTTAAGGGTTGTTTCAAATTTTCCTATTGAACTCTATGGAAAAATAAGTCAGGAGAAGAAACCCTTCAAGTTATCCATCCATATCTACTGTATTTCTGGCAGCAGAGTGATGGTTTAACCTTGACTGATATCCTCACCTAGGAATATCAGTTCCCTGTTTACTAGTTCCCTGTGTTTTCCTGTCTGTTTATTATATACTAGTATTTGGAATGGAAGTGTGGTGTTGCTGATTTGCCCACAGCTTACTGTGAACTACAGTCGACGTTCATTGCTAGGGATAGCTGCTACATTATGCGAAGGATGTGCTTTGCCTTGTCTGTTCTGTAGATCTTGATGATGTCTCTGTACGCACTTACTGTACGTCGCTTTGGATAAAAGCGTCTGCTAAATAAATGTAATGTAATGTAATGTTTAAGGCGTGTTTGATACGTCAGACCCTTGATGACTTAGAGCCATTTAGCCAAATGACATGGAATGATCCTGTTACAAAGGCAGCCTACATCTTCAAGAAAATTTCCCTTAAATTGCTTCATCGAATATATCCATTCATACATTTATTTGTAAATCTGTGGATTTTAATAAATGGTAATATGTCTCTAGGAAAGGTAGAGAAACGAATTGCATTAAAATGTATTTTCTTAAAAGGTTCACGATTGGACTCAAGTAAAATATTTAGCAGATCGTTGGCTGTAGCCATCTGGGGCTCCCTGACACTAAAAGACAGGAGTGTGACAGGGTCCAAAATGCAACTCTACAAAAGGCTCTGGCAAATACCCGCTTGACACCACAAAGTTACTGCCATCAAAGGTAGACAACAAGATAAACTAATTATTTTAAAATTGATGTATCTAACTCATAACTCATGCTGTATATTGAAACTGTATAAAACATTTTTGATACATTTTGTGTTTTGAATTTTGTTACTTTTAACCAGAGTGCCTCAAGGACAGACTTCAAAGGAGAGGAAAGGGAGGCTGTTGAAGACAACTTGTCTCTGGTGTGGCGTTTTCTCTCAGAGAAAATTAGCGATATCAATAAAAAGAAGACATGTTGAAAGTAGAGGTATGTTAATATTTTCGAGTCCTTCTTGCGTGTGATCGACTCGCTTCCACTCACACGTCAAACAAAACCTGCATTAAACCGGAAGGCAATATAAACATTGTTCAGCACAATAAATAATTGTAATTATACAAGTAGTAGTTCTTTTTCGTTGGGAGTTGCGAACCACCTCACTGCTTCATGTGATCATGGGACCAACACCCCAGCCTACCAACTGAGAAAAGGGTAGTAACGCAAGCAGTCTAGCTCAAACAGTAAGCAATAATAACATTGAAAACTGATGTCTTAATCTATTGTAATTGAATGTGTCACTACGGTCTTGTGGTTTGGCTACTCTGCTTAGCATTTACGTACGTTAACTTAACTTTGATTGCGAGCTTGCGTGTGATATTTATCTCCTGATAGCAGCCACACTGTATTTTACTTTGAATTGATTGCATTAATTCCTCGCTGGGTTCAAACCACAGAACTGTATAAGAACAGTTCTGTGGTTCAAACATGTAGGGCTGGATGATGTCGATGGCACTCAGATTGAGGGCGTGGATTTAGATTTAGAAGTTTATAATAGTATTTAGAATAGAATTGTAGTAGAGCTGATTTACCCAGTTTACTGTGAACTGCATTCAATGTTCATTACTAGGGATAGCTGCTACTTTATGGGAAGGATGTGCTTTGTCTTATCTGTTCTGTAGTTACTTCGATGACGTTTCTATATGCACTTACTGTATGTTGCTTTGGATAAAGGCGTCTGCTAAATGACTGTAATGTAATGTAGACCACACCCCTACAATCCTGAGTTCTTTCAAGACTGAATTTATTAGCTGACTTTGAGATGTATATCAATATACCTATTGACATTTAAAAAAAAGATATTTGGTGGGTGTGTAGTGGATACATCCCGCTCTGTGATATGTTGTGGTTATTTGAAGTTTTTAGAATCCCTTGTCCATCACTTTTAAAGAAAATCCCCACTGATTGTTTTTCAGTATAGGGATGAATCGACGTGAAAACAATGTAATGAAGGTTTTTCTTTTAATTTTGGCACATCTTCGACTCGTCACCATTGAAAAGTGATGTGGCACGAATTCCTCTCCATACTAACAGTATACTGAACTCCATACTATGGGCAGTGTGTGTGTGTGTGTGTGTGTGTGTGTGGCAAGACCATTTCCAAAAGCCTTGTGATGCCAGCATCACAGGTATCTTCTTCTTGCCCACTCTCAAAATTAGGGATGCACCAATATGACAATCTCAGTACAATACAGTGGGGTGCTAAAATTTGGGCACCCCACTGTATAGTATTTTATTTATTTATCTTTTGGCCCAGCACTTCTTAACCCCTTTGCGCAGAGGCTTAATTTGACCCATTTTCATCTGTTTTGTACCATTCTGTTTAAAGCTTTATAACCCTGACACCGCCCATAAACTGTAAGCGCTTGGCAGTTGTAGTTCACAGTAAAGCAGATACCTGGTACATGTGCAGTAGTTTGGGGCTATATCTCTGCTCTCACTACAGGTAGAGAGTTGGCTGAGAGCTCATTTTAAGCAGGAGGAGAGCTACGTTTCTACAAATCAAACATCATTTTTCGGTGGAATTCCCCCTTTTACCAACTTTAACACCATCTCTAAACTTGCACTATTGTTTTTCAGACGCTATGTAGGAATAAACCCAGAGAGGGGCACCAAGGCTGGACGGGACAAAGTGCTGTCCAAGAGAACTGGTAAAGTCGCTCATAAGAAGACAACAAAGGTCACTCCTCATGTCTCCACTCTACTGAAGAGACTGATAGACTTTATATAAGCCAATGAGCTCACTCACTCACTCACTCACTCCCCCACCTCTATCCCTACACCAGTTTGTGCCCCCCACCCCCTCGCTCTCATACACATACACATACACACACACACACACACACACACACGTACAACTTGGAAGGTTTTGGACAGTCATATTCTTTTATTTTGATAATGTGTCATGTCTGTTGGTGTTTAATATCTGTTTGTCTTAAGAACTTGGATGGTTTTGGACAGACACAGCCTCATATTAGAAAAACATTCATGTATGTTAATTTGTTTATGCTGATATCATTTGAGTGTTTCTTGTGGTTGTATTACTTAACATTTTAGCACTAAAGCTTTGACTCAGGTGTTAACTTGACTACAAATATCAAATGAATTTTTTTTGGTTATGACTAAGTTCATTTAAGTTCTTTTGCCTAAATGGGCTGATTTGTCTATTTTTTTCCCCATGTACATGCAAATTATGTGCAAATGTTTTGCAAGGGCAATCAAGACTCTTTACAATAAAGTAAGAAATGTTTTGTAAGATGCACTTAGAAGCTGTGTTTGTCTCAAATTGTTAAGTCAAATAATTGAAAAGGCCATGTTTAGTTTCTTCACTGAGGTAGGACTCTGGGTTACTTTGGCAAGATTTACAAGTTTTCCATAACTGTTAACATGAAACAGTCATTCTCTTAACAAAATTGGCTGTAATCCAAATTTCCACGATTGCAATACACATAAATGTTTTGTTTACCGTAATAATCTGCAGCTATGCTTACCAGTAGAGATAGTGCAATTAACTGCCAACCCTGTTATCAGTATTATACTGTAAAAGTATACTGTAATAATTTAAGGTTGTATGCTGTATTTATAAAAGACGGTACCAAACTAAATTTCTGCAACAGTAAAACTTAATCTTGCAGCAACCCTGCTGCCAGCTCTTCACTGTTTTTTTTTTTTTTTAACAGTGCAGGCGGTAGGCTCCAAAGCAACATAATATATTAGTCACTTGCAATTTCTAATTGTATTCTACATTCCCGTTATATTTTTATATAGGGCCGCTCGTGCTGCTACACGGCAAGAGAAAGCTGAAGTAGCCTTACGAAAGGATTTAGTTAGGAGCGCGGGAGCATGTGTGGTGCTGTAAAATCAATTTAAAATGCAAAAACGAATTCAAGTCAGTCGACAGTAAAATTCACAACGTATAAAACAACGTGGAAATGTAGGCTACACAAGCCTCGTTTGTGTCGTCTATACCCCAGCAACAGGGCTATGCAGCCTACACAAATGATTTGAACACTTAAAACATGTTGAACCGTTTGCAATTTACAGCATAGTAAGCAGTACCGAACATGTTTATGGTGGACTGAATGCAGCTTCTTTATTGTTACCGTATTTTTTTTAAATTGCGTTGTCTTGGATCTTTGCAGCCTCTGCTTCTTTTCAGTAGCCTAAATCATGCCTTTCCAATTCCACAAACAATGAATATATAGCCTACATGATAAAATATTGTACCACAAAGAATATATTTTGGACACCAGTTGGTGATCAGTGCAATATTTACATCTACCCCTGGACATGTTAATAGTTAATAGTCTACTCCAAAATATTTGTTCGCCGTACTTTTAAATAGTATTTTATAAATACACGCACGATTCTGCATTTATCTAAAGTAGGTAGGCAACTAAAGAGTCAGTCAAGACCTAGCTAGATATGGAGGATTATTCAACCCAAAATTAAAATGAAAATGAAAATGAAAATGGAAAATGAAAATGGAGGATTATTCAGCCCAAAATTAAAATGAAAATTAAAATCTTTTCATTTTCGTTTTCATTTTCGTTTTCGTTTTCATTTTCATTATCATTTTCGTTTTCATTTTCATTTTCATTATCGTTTTCATTTTCGTTTTCATTTTCATTTGCCACAATGTAGCCTATCGTGGGCTACTACCAGGTTTGCAGAGGTGGAAATTCCAGGGGTCAGAAAGTAAAAGTCCTGCCGTGTTTCTTCCACCCATGAACTCACAATTTCACTAATTAGCCTAGTTAGCTCCTACCTCTTGGCTGAAGAATTGTGATAATTAGCAAATCCAGGTGATTGGAACAAATGATTGGGGAGGACTTTCACTTTCTGAACCTGGATTTTCCACCTCGCAGGTTTGACCTATAGCCTACACAGCGTAGCGCTGGCTAGCTAGCTCCGTTTCTTTCATAAAACAAGAATACTTTATAACACTGCTCAGATTCTTCATCATTTCATACATTAAAACGTATGGAGTGCCCTGAGAGCATAGTATCAAGCACAGACTGTTACCCATCCCTATGCTATGCTCCCCCTAGTGTTCATTAAGTGCTACTGCACTAAACCTGTATGAGGCCCACCCTGCTTGCTTGACCATACCCCCTCATTTACATATAGTACAGCTCGAAAATGAAAACGAAAATGAAAACGATAATGAAAATGAAAACGAAAACGAAAATGATAATGAAAATGAAAATTAAAACGAAAATGAAAAGATTTTAATTTTAATTTTGGGCTGAATAATCCTCCATTTTCATTTTCCATTTTCGTTTTCATTTTCATTTTCATTTTCATTTTGGGTTGAATAATCCTCCATAGCTAGATAGGTTAGGGAGCTATGCTACGAGTATTTTTAAACCATACTCCGCAAGGGTGGGCAGAAATACAAATATTTACAGTTAGGCTAAGTGCCGATATAGCGTTGGCTGCTACTGATTTTCATGCCATTCATTTTAAATGTCCCAGAATAAGCTATAGAATTATTAAAGTTGTCAGAAAAGGTAGTGACAACGCTGCGGCTATTTTCAAGCTAGGCTACTCCAGACTACGTTGTCAGAACATCGCCGATTGTCAAAACGGTGAGATTTCAGAAATGTCGCCACTTTATGTGGCATTTCTACGTTCCTCTGCAGTGTGCACAACGTTGTGGGAACCAAAGCAATGAGTTGTCACAACGTTGTGTTTTCTGGAGAGGTGTAGAGGAAAGTTGAGGGAGAAACGTAACGTGATTTTGCTGTTGTTTACTCTACTTTTGTTATTTATCTTAGTATTTAGGCTTTATTTTAGTAATTTATTCTGTTCTTTGATATATTATGTGAAGTGATAATTTGTAGGCTGCAATAAAATTCTGATTCATTTCAAAATGTCTACTTCGTGTCAATTTGAAATAGAAAATGGTATAACCTGTAAACATCATCATGAAGCATCATATAACATATAAAACTATATATATATATATATATATATATATATATATATATATATATAGAACTAGGGGAGGGGGTGGGAACAGGCTAAATGAAAACAGATCACATCTGTGCTAGTGTTGGCCCATGTCCGGCCAGATGCCGGTTGTTCCGGTCGGCATCTGGGTCGATTCTGGCTGTGTGCTGGCAGTTTCGGCTGGATTACGGCTGATGATTCCGGCCGAGCGTACTCGGGCCGATTCTGGGGCGTCATTCATTCTGACAGAAGCCCGAGTGCGGCTGCCGGACTCGGGCCGATTAAACGAATCCGGCATGGCGGAATCGGGCCAGCGTCGGGCCGCATATATTTGGCTAGCTGGGTAGTGACCTCTCCTGGTCTAAACGGTGATAAATTTTAATTAAACATTCTTGACTCTTGTAAAATTCAGATTTTGAATATTAATGCTTTGCCATGTATTCTCAAAACCCTCTCCAACTGAGTCTATATTCATTAAGTGTTGTACAATATAAATGTGTTGTACAAATTAAACATTCTCATGAGATGACGATAATTATTATTAAAGTGAAATGAAAATGTGTGTTTCATGAACCTACTGGAATCATATCGATGAATGCCCTTCTATTTCCTCTTGTATGTCTGATCAGGAGAGTGCATTGCAACAATGAATTCCAATTATTTTAAAAACAATTTTTGCCATTTACTGGTTCGTATTTAAAGCGTATTAGCTTTCCCCATAGCATTGTGGAAAGGAAATGTAGGCTATATTAAATAGCACACCGATAGGTAGCCATATTTTTATTCATGTTATTAGTAGTCATTCTATGGGAGTTATTTTCTTCATATGTTTTCAGGGCTTCCTGGCATAAGTGGATTGCTACCGTAACACAGTTAATAAATAACATTATGCTCATGCATGTGGGAAACTTCATTAACTTCACGAACTTCAATAACTTGTTTATCTTACGTTTTTAAACATTGAGGTACATTTTTGGTGCTCTATTTGGGCTATAGGATACCTAGTTTAGATGGTCCAGCTTGAGTCACAGCAGGATTCCATGGTAATGCTGAAATATCGGGATGCGTTGACGAAGCATTTTAATAAGACAGGCGCCGGTCACAAATCATGCACCGTGCTTTTTATGGGGTCCTTGTTGGAAATAATCCCATACAAAACGTCTTACGTGAACCTTCCTTTATTAACAATATCGTTTTACAAAATCGAAGACTCTCAAATCTCTGATGAAACCCCACGACTTGGGAATGGACCAAATGGCATGTCTATATTTCTGTAGAATGCGATGTCCTGAAATAAGGAAAACTATGGGTTTGCATTAATATACCCCCTTTTATTACACTTACCCTATCCACGGCTGCGGTTGTGGTTGTCGTTGTTGTCCCAATTATAGTAGCCTATTCATATTTCTCTGAAATTATAAATTAATTTGCAATTTTTAAAAAACTCATTTTGACAACTCCTAGGCTATAATAGTTAAAAGGGTTTTTTTACAAATAGGCTAGCTGGTCTGGGAAATTTGTAAATAAGGTAACCTGTGTTATGCAAATATTTCCCACGTTTATAACAAGTCAGAATTTACAAAAATGAGTCGAGAATTAAGATAGTTATAGTATATTTTATCAGGGGAAGTCTGCATCAGTCAATATACTACCAAAATATGCTGATCTTGACTGCCTAATATGGCGGCCGCGTAGAAATCTAGAGAAATCGGTTTCTAGGTTTTTATGTCTATGGACTGAGCAACCAATGATCACAGCTGACCCTCCCTGTCCCTTTCATGTTTGACAGGCCGATTCGTTTTGAAATAAATACGCGATTAAATAAAAGAGGAGTTAAGTAGCGAATAGATATTGATTTATTTCATTGCTAATTTAGTTATGTCATTGCTTATTAATTTATTTCATTGCTTATATATATTATATTATCTATTTCACTGCTTATTTATTTAATTTAGTCACATTTGGTCTTCCATAGGCAACTTGGGGGCGTTTGAACCATTTTTATATTTTGGAAGTTTGTGGGTGGGAAAAGAATGAGCTGATCTGGAATCAGAGGTTTTGCACAGACACACAGAAATCCTGTGTCTTTCCACATACACCCTAATGGAGGTTCATATGTGAGTGAAAAGAGCCTCTGATCCCAGATCAGTATAGCTGACATGTCAACAGGTAGGCTATTGGTTGAGCATGTATTGGTTCAAGATACCGCCCACAATGACAGGCGTCACCGTGACGTCCGAAGCTTCGGTTTCCGCGATCACGTGATTTGAAACAAGCCTCGGAGCACTACTTCGAAACAGCCGTGATTTGAAAACAAACCGTGTTTGGGTCCTTCCCCCCACCAGCCCTGACATTCGCGGCAATTGTGTAATTTCAGCCTATGCAGTTTACAACTCCGAATAACATCGGGTGTAGCAAAGTTAGCCTACATTCTGCATAAGAAATTATTTATTTTCCAAAGGGAGCCATGTAATTTATTAAAAGAGCCACTCATCTAGGTATTATTCTGATAAGGTAGCCTGCCTACCTGATTGTGTTTGTTGCTGCAAGTCTATTGCAAACTTGTTGGGCGCTGGGCTTCGGCCATTATCGCTTCGTGCACGATGAGGGATGGAGGTAATGGGCCATCAGTGTTTTCGGTCTTGAAAAAAGCCTGGCGGTTCCAGTGTTAATTATTAATTAATTATGATTAAAGTAGTTATTGTTGCATTGTATTGGACTTTGATTAAGTACCCCACATATTATTGTTGTGTAAATGAAAGTTAATTTAAAAATAAAGAGCAGTCATTTCTACATGTGTTCCGTTTTCTCCAGTTATTTGTATTTGAAGGAAGGTGTGGCACGGAGGATGGGATGGGTAAAGAGCAGTGGTAAATGAACAAAATAAGCCAAATCTGGCCCAAATTCGGGCCGATTGTGGCCTAATTCTATCTGAAATCCGGGCCGATTCTGGCAATTCCGGCTTAATTACGGTTGCCTGGACTCGGGCCACAGGCTGTGTCCGAATACAACCCCTCTTGAGGGCGCATATTTGAGTCCACTTCATCAAAAAGCTTTTGAGTGGGCGACTTTTTCTCACAAATGGGGGCACTTAATATACCAGGATGAACCCCTTATTTCAGGGTTATATTTAAGACTTATTTCCCCTTATTTCTTATATCTTATTTACATTTAGCACCTCTAACGGAAACACGTGGAATTGCACCACACGTTTGCGTCGCGTTACAAAATTTGGACTGCACATTTTGCTACGCAAGAACGCGAGAAACGCCCCCTGCGTTGCTCTTTGCGTCGTTGCGCGCGTTCCTTGCGTAGAGTATGTACTAGGCCTTAACGCCAACGCATATTCGGGACATACGCGAGGTCTTTGCTTACATACTATACGTGCGTTTACCGGCTTCTTTTCGCCCTGTCCGCTAGTTGGCAGCCTAGGCTAATCTGGTTGGAGCGAGTAACCTTAAACCGGAAATTATTACTTCTTTGTGTGTAGTCTGCAATTCTGCAGTTATTGAACAGTATTTACATTTAGCTCCTCTAACGGAAATGCGTGGAATTGCACCACACGTTTGCGTCGCGTTACAAAATTTGGACTGCACATTTTGCTACGCAAGAACGCGAGAAACGCCCCCTGCGTTGCTCTTTGCGTCGTTGCGCGCGTTCCTTGCGTAGAGTATGTACCAGGGCCTGGTACATACTCTACGCAAGGAACATGTACGCCAACGCATATTCGGGACGTACGCGAGGTCTTTGCTTACATACTATACGCGCGTTTACCGGCTTCTTTTTTTCTAGGGGGGTCCGGAAGAAACTTTTGTACATTTTAAAGTTAAATGCATCAATCTGGTGCACTTTGAGAGCAAAATGAAGAGGCTCTATGAAGAACTTTGTGCTCTTGTAAACAATTTAGTGCTCTAGTAAACAATTTAATCATAAACAACATCATTGGTTGTATAGATATGAATGGTGATGACACGGCATCTCTTTCTCCTCTCTTCCTCTTTTTGTTAAAACTGGCTCCTTGAAAACAAACACTCACAAAATGATGCATGTTGCCAAAAACAGTACTTTTGATTGAGTGTTGCAAATAGATCTAGGTCTCTCCAGTTTAGGCATTTTCATTGCAGACCTTATAATCACCAATGCTTTGGTTTAATAAACACCAGTAATTCACCCACACAAAACAGTTTCATTGCTATTTAAACCGGTCATTTTTCATAAATATAGACCAGGACAGTTTGTGGAAAAGGGGTAAATAACTGGCTCTTTGACATCATTGAATTGATTCATAAACTAAGTTACCTTGTTCATATATGATGTGATTTACTTAGCTAGAATGTCAAAAACGTCAAATGTCCACTCAATAACATTTGTATATAGTTAGATGGCTAGCTTATGGACATTTTACGTTTTTTGACTATTTGTGTGTTTATTGTTGAAAATGTAAAATGTCCACTTGATATAGCTAACGTTTTTATATAATGTTAGATAGATAGCTAGCTAGCTCGCATTGAATAGCTGACATTAATAGTTTGCTTGGTATCATGAAATAAATTACATAAAAGCTGTCACGTTTGTGGTACTGGTTTATTAAAAGTGTTTAGAATCACAGTCCAAGGTTGCAGTAAAAATATGGCACCGCATGCTACGTCAGATTTTGAGATCAAATTCACTTTACAGTCGGGATACTTGATGCTGGAAAATAATGTTTTAAACCATTGTAACCACATTCACATCGATCTAGCTAGCAAATAGATAATTACTGCAAACGATGTTGTCTCCTCAAAATGCTTATTCGCAAGCAGTTCGCTCCGTTTAGAGCTAGGGAGTTATTTTTCGCTTGTCGCGTTCTCCCTTTTGATTAGCTCTAATTTATGTTCGTTACCTACGAGGCAGCTCCTCTCATTTCACGTTAGCATCTCGTTTGTTCACTGTTTTGTATACGTTTGAGTATTCAGTGTTTTTTTTAGCTCGTTGTGTTTTCCGAGCTTGAGATTCTTTGCTTTCGTGTGACGTCGCTCGGTTATACGGGTCGTTTTTAGTTACGCCCCTTTTTTCCTAGTTCCGTTATTATTTCCCTCCAGTCGAGAGTGGGGAACTAGGTTATTTGAGTTATCGTTTAAATTTCCCTTTCCGTCTCAGTGGCTTTCTAAGCTTAAAGAATCCCCTTGCTGCGTTTGGTCCCTCGAACGTCACGCCCCCATTACACTATCTACATATAAATAAGTCAATTTTATTTCCTAATGTTATTATACATCCAAAAATATTGTAAGGTGACTGTATATGCCCTCAAAACTATTCTCCAAACAGGATATTGTTATCAACTCCTTGTGAGGAACCTGAACACGGGCTGAACCCAAGTGCAACGACAAGGAGGCAGAGGTACAAGAAAAGGTAGTTTAGAGCTTGGGGCAGTCCCAAGCTGTACACAGAATAAACACAGGGTAGTAATAGTCCGGAGCTTCTCCGGGACTTCAACTTGCTCCAAGCCAGAGCTGGACTTGACAGGAACACTGGATGTTCCAAACCGGAACTGGACTTGACGGGAACTGGATTGTTCCAAACCGGAACTGGACTTGACTGGAACTGGATCAGATCACACCGGAACTGGACTAGACTGGAACACTGGGTTGTTCCAAACCGGAACTGGACTAGACTGGAACTGGAACGTGCGGGTCACTCAGGAATATCCCTGTACCGGGACAGGACTAGACGGATCACCCGGGAGTTGTTCCAAGCCGGAACTGGACTTCGCAGGTCACTCTGGAATCGTTCCAAACCGGAACTGGACTTGGCAGATCTGGACAGACAGGACAGACGGGACAGATAGGGGAAGCGCTAGGCATCCAATAACTTAAGCTTCGAATTTGTCTCCTGAAGCGAGGGAGGACATAAATCACAAACAAGCCGGTTATGGTTATGCATGAAGTTTTGAGTAGGAATGACCGGGGTGTTACTGGTAACAGGCAACCGGGTAGTAGATGCAGAGGAAGGGGTAGCAGCAGATACGGCAGGGCAGGACAGTGCAGCGGACCTCGGGTCGGCCCGGATGAGGCAGCAGGGCAAACAGCAGCAAGTGCAACCGGAACCGTAACACTGGCGGTTGCCACGGCCGGACGCAGGAACAGCTGTAGAATGGAGGAGCAGAGCGCCCTGCTGCGGGCACAACGTCAGGTGGCAAGCGGGGGGTACCGCAACACAAACAGGGAGTAGCGAACAACTGCAGACTGGCAGACAACAACAGAGTAGTGGTTAGCGAGGTAGATAAGGCGCGGTAGGTAGAGCCGCACAAACACTGAAGAGACTAAGATTATCAACAGTTGGCAGAGTGCCTAAAGCACCAAGACAGAACCAAACTGTTGAAAGGTAGGTTGCACAATTAAGCAGGGTGAACGAACACCTAATACGAAACCAAACTGTGCACAAAAACTAGACAAAGGATAACAATGACCAGAGGATTCAAACGAACGACGTTAACGAACTGGCACTGGATAGCAGACAGCAGGTGAGTTAAATAGGGAGTGTAATAGGTATCAATTAGGAAAGCGTGCGAATGTATGCGTGGGTAATTGAACAGAGCGGAGTGTGAGGAATGCATGCCGAAATGGGAAGAGGAGATAGGCTGAGGCAGGAGTGGAGAAATGGAGTAATACAAACGGAGGGAACACGCCCAGTCTGCAGCACGGGGAAAAACATGGACAATGGAAGTCAAACATGACACGGAGGGAGAGGGCAAAATACGGAAAACGGACTGGATGGGAACGGAACGTTACACTCCTATCATTATTCCTCTGTGCCGTCTCAGTTTTTTAGGTGCAGGTCGCCCTTGTTCTGAAACAGTAGTGGAACAAATTACAGTTTACTGGTCCGCACAGTTTATTTACCTGTAGGCCTATGTAATTTATCCCCTGCCAAAATAAAAATAAAACTTTAACAATTACATTTCAGCCATAATTTTACAAACAAACATATGATTTGTCCTGCGCTAATAATGAGCAGAAGTGGAATCCGTAGCATTAAAACTGTATGATTGAGAAAGAATAATGTCATTTAGCTTACATCTATTTAGGTGAATTGGCTGTTTTTTACCGATGCAATTCACGTCATACAAACACATTCACACACGCGCGCATGGCACGGCGGCCAAAAAACACAAACACGGCCAACTTTACATGCCTTTACATGACCAATATATGACCAAGCCACAAATTAACAATATATTATGAAAATAAGAACTGTCCCACCCCTCTCCATCTCTCTCTCGCAACAAGGCAGTCATACAAGTGTAGCGTAGCTACAATTCTTCCCAGTGTATAATTTTTCCCACTTCCAGGTCCGTTGCTTGACTGTAGGCTATGTCTCGTTAGCTACTAGCACCTAGCACTGAACTGATCATTTTCAGTGTATTTGTTCAATTGGCATGTAAATAAACATTATTAGCAAGTACACTCGCATTACGTAGCACAAATGCTAGCTACTGACCACGGATGGGTTCAAAAAGATAGCTCGTCTTTTCATAAACGTGCACAACGAAAGTGTTATCTGATTGGACATTGCTCAACTCCCGCTCGTAGTTCAGCAGTGATTGGTTATTTGTCCTGTTCGAGTGACGGACCCGGAAGTATCCGGGAAAAATTATACGTTAGGAAGAATTCTAGCCTACGCTACACCGGCCCAAAACAGTAGAAAATCAGACCGGCCCTTCTGGCATTTGCCTGGGTGGAGCTAAGGACAGGACAGGACACGGGGAAATGATGCAAGGAGTGAAAATAAGTGATTGGACTGAACCCAATGCATTTAGTTTTACAGAATTGCATATCTTAAGAAGGGGGACAATTTTCCCAATTTCCCTTAACAAGGGGAGCGGCGCTCCCCCGCGTTCAATTCGAACACTGCTCAGACGGAACTGCATTAAAAACCGACATGCTTCTGTAATGAATGTAAGCACATGGGCTGGGGATTTGGGAATACTTCGGAAAAGTATTCCCAAAAGATTACTGAGTGTTATTAAAAGGAAAGGTGATGTAACAGTGGTAAACATGCCCCTGTCCCAACTTTTTTGGGACGTGTTGCAGGCATCAAATTTAGAATGAGCGTATATTTACAAAAAACAATAAAGTTGATTTGTTAAAACATTAAATGTCTTGTCTTTGTACTGTTTTCAATTGAATACAGGTCAAAAAGGATTTGCAAATCATTGCTTTCTGTTTTTATTTAGATTTTATACACTGTCCCAACTTTTTTGGAATTGGGGTTTGTACAAAAAATAAAAAAATCTCACTGGTTTTTTAAAATATATTTGAGTTGGCCAGTACACTCAAAAAATACTGATGCCTAAATAATATAATGATAATAGTGTCTTTCATTTATTACACCAGTGTGTAATTGGCATACATAATGTCTATTCATTTGTTGATTAGTGTTTATGTACATGGTTTTAGAGTACATGGTTTTGAACAGTGTTTCATTTTGATAGAGATTTTTGAAGTTTGCAAAAACAGCTGTTATAGTTTTGAGAAATTATGTATAGTTTCAGGAAATGTGTCTAAACATAAGAGAAAAACTAAGCTGAATGTACGTTTGAGAAATACCCGACGACAGGCTCCAGGTTGTACTCTGGACTTTTAGTTAATTTTTTTTTTTGCCGGAAGAAGGCGTGTCAAGTTTTGCAGGCTGCAACCACGCAGTCTTGGTTGGCTGAGGGCGTGCTTTCTGGTCTTATAAATAAGTTTGTCTAACGTTATGCTTTCAAGTGCAAAACTCCGCATAGTCTATGAGTAGCTAGGCTACATACCCATATCCCGGCTCTGCACCAATAACGATGGAAATAATCATCCAGTGATTAAACAATGAAAGCGTATGCTCACAATAGACACAACGGAACCTTATTAAAAGCTGTTTAAAGTATTCGAACCATAAACATCCCGTTTCGTTTATTCGATGTTCTAGTTAACAATAAGTTAATAACTAACAGCGCACGTTAGATAGCTTCCCCTCCTGCGCCAGTCTAACTTACTATATTTAGTTAGATAACAAGCTACTTATAAACGTGTAAAATGCTTTGCGATTTATATCCTGTTTTGCCTCTTCATTGATCTAACCTTCACTATTAATCTGTATGTTTGGAGAGCCTTTTGTCGCCAGGTTGCAAAGAACACCACTGAATGAAAGAGAATATTCCCTTCGCGTACTTCCGACTTGTAAAATCGGCTTAAAGCCTGAGGTCCAATCAGAAACAGTGTCAAACCATGACAAAGCCCCTGCGCATAGTGTCTAATTTACATAACTGCAAAGGATGATGGTCTAAACAAAGAACAGTTCGATCTTTAAAATAAAATAAGCCTACAGTAAGATGCTGACAATTAAATGAAATCATGTAGTATGAGCCACTGTTGTAAATAAAACAATATATAGTAGATTTTAAGTAGAAACATAATTACGAAACCAACCGTGTATGGGACTCATATACATACGTCGTCCTATAAATACCAGGTGGACTTGCTAGGAAACTTGGATGTGAGGGCGATCTGGCTGCGACATCTGTTACCCCATTGATCGCTAGGGTTGATTCGGCTGATCTGGCTAGGCGGGTGTCCCCTTCCTCCCTCACCGCTCCACGTGGGTCCCTCCCGAAGCTCTGCGCTCGGTGGAAGTGGCCATCTCCCCGGTAGAAGAGAAGGTGTACGAGTAGCTGCACTCCCTGCTAGAACCTCCAAACAAGCTCAAGGCCCATTTGTAGGAGTTACGTAGGGAAGTCAAAAGCTCCGACTTCACACACATCCAAGTGAGGCACTGCACGTGGCAGTCTGCCTTCATTTTCATAAAATGTGGACGCGAGGTTTTTTAAAAATTATTATTTTTTTGGCTACCGGTGGCAGCATATAACTGAAGTCAGTCATATAACGTGGTTTCTCAAGGTAAGACGGCTGCATTAAATTCATTTAATTAATTAAACCGTTAAAGGTGAAACGCTAGCTTATAACAGAGATGTATATTTCCCCTTCTACCATCTCTGATAGTAGGCTACGTTAATTTAGCGTTACTAGGTTAATTAATGTCTAACGGAAATATACCTCAAATATCACATAAAATAACGTAGCCCCATGATTTAATTATATTATAAGCTATAAGTGTGTTAGCTATTATTGTGTTGTTCTGTGGAACAAAATAAATATGGTCCTATAATTGTACTTGCATAGTCTGGTCTAGTTGACATAAGACTAATAAAATTAAGTTCCTTGGATTGACAGTGATTCCCTGTTAGATTGACATGAGTTGAATATAAATCAAGTCATATACTTCACAGTAACTTTGATAGATTCTTTAAATTAGTATATTCACTCATTGATGACCCAATTATAAGTGGATCAAAATTATATTTTAATGTAAAAGGATTGGAGAGGAAAAGCTTGTCTTATGTAGATCGTGTAAATCTAGTCCCACCCCCCTATTCCCATAGAGATCCATTCAAATGCAGAGACGTTATAGTATCGCTTGTAAGACTACCAGAAAATAAGATATCGAGAGTCTTTTGATGTTGTTGGGTCACAGACATCAGGAAGTCATGGCATGCAAAGGATATGCGACCAAATATAAAAAATTGAAAGGCAGTCAACTTAGTGTATGTAAACTTCTGACCCACTGGAATTGTGATATAGTGAATTAAAAGTGAAATAATCTGTCTGTAAACAATTGTTGGAAAAATTACTTGTGTCATGCACAAAGTAGATGTCCTAATTGACTTGCCAACACTATAGTTTGCTAACATGAAATCTGTGGAGTGGTTAAAAATGAGTTTTAATGACTTCAACCTAAGTGTATGTAAACTTCCGACTTCATCTGTACATAAATGTGGTATGATAATGATTTTTCATTGGCACTCCTATATGAAATATTGGCTAGCCTACATAACAAGCTCTCCTCTCCAACAGACCTTTTCCATTAAAATATAATTTTGATCCACTTATAATTGGGTCATCAAGGACTGAATATACTAATTTAAAGAAAAAACTCTACACTTTCAAAAGATTAAAACCTTATCTTGATGTCTTATTCCGAAAGGGTGATGAGGGGCTCTGAAATATGCTTGATAATGCTATTAGTTTTGATCAATTTTTCATATATTTCAATTTTTTATTTCATGAACATTTTATGCTAAAATGAAAGTAGGCCTACCTCCACTCCTCACCTCCCTTCATCCACTCCCCCACTACCACTTCTCTCCGACCCGGAAATATGCAAAACTGCTTGAACGTTTTGAGCACATTGCATGTACAGTATACAATGTACCTGACATTGCGGTTTGTGTCGAGACATTAACTAATATGTAACCATTAATACGTAATTAAGATGTAATCAGCAACATTAGATTAAAACACAAGATCCGTTTTCGGGACACGTAGAGACGTAGAGGAGGTGGTAGTGGAGGAAGGGAGGGTGCATGTTTCGACTATTGGGACGCATCCACACTCGTTTCTAACGGTATGTCTTCTTTGGCGAGCCGTAGTTTTATGCAGGAGCTTTGCCCTTTCACTCTGCAGTAAAACGAGCCTGGCTGATTAGCTCTCTGGGGAGTAGTTAGCATAACTGGTCAAAATGGCTGCAGTTTGGCGAGCTCGTAATTTTTCCCGTAGTGTTGTCCGCTTTTCTGACCGCGAACTCTATTAAATTAATTAATCTCATGACGGAATAGAGCAAGACCCCTCGGATAACCTACTATGGTAATTATATAACAGAAATACACTTCAGTTTGTGAATTTCTGTGTTGATATGTCAACTGGTTGAATACTATGACGCGCTTAGCTAGCTAGCAAGCTAACTAACGTAACGTTAACGTACCGGCAAATTTGTTATCACTAGCTAGCCACATTTGGCTGCGATGCAGCTAAGTTAGGTAACTTAACGCTGCCAAAGTGACGTTACAATAGTCGGCTAGCCTAGGCTATTTTTAACAAGCTATGTTAAAGTTGGTAAGCTGGCTAGCTAACCTTAGTGAGGCCTGTAAATTGAACTGCTTATAAAACGCTAGCTCGTCATATACTAGTCTAGCTAACGTTAGTTCAAGTGAATATCGCACTAACCAACTTTAGCTGACATTTGCTGGCTAACAAAGATATATGTCACGATCGAATGCCACGTCGGTACTAACCAGTGAGCTACTTACGCTACCGAGTTCTAGTTAGCTCTAGCAACTCTGCAAATATTTTTTTTGTGCTCTGGCTATGGAACTTTAAAGGGCTTTTTTTTTTTTTACACGGGGGACGAAAATAGCTCGCTGTGTCGAGCTGTCCGCGGAGAACAGGATCTAAGCTCGGAGACGCGAACGGGATCTCTATGCAACACCACGGTTGTGCTTAGACTGGTTTGAATTAAACTTTCTGATTAATTAAACTACATTTCCGTTGGTTTTACGGATATCAGGACTTGGTAGCAGTAGGATTGAGTATTGGGGGGAACATTTTGTGGGAATATCGACCGACGGCTTGTATAGGTCCGGAGAACGATATTTTGACACTGTTCCTTACAAACTCAGACAGAATGGCAGGGAGGGAGCCGGAGGAAGACAGCAACATCATGGAGTCTAGTGGAGAAGAGTGGAGTCGGGTGAGAGAGGTGGTGAAAGGGAGTAAAAGCATGAAGGGAAATAAGAGAAAGAAAAAGGACGGAGCTAGCTCAAGTGGAACGGAGAGTGAAGGGAGAGAGGATCCGAAGGCAGGATTGCTGAATGTAGTGCTGAGATTTGAGGGAGAGGGGGGAGTAAAGAAAGTTGATCCGCTGAAGCTAACAAAAATTATTAGAGGACAAGTCGGAGAAGTGAAATATGCGAGAGTTTTGTAGGGTGCATCAATGAAGAGCAGATGGAGAAGGCAAAGAATATGAGTAGTGTTGGAAAAGTCAGTGTCCAAAGTATTAAGAGTGGGGGAGCAGAGGAGAGGCGGGTGCAAGGGTGTAATTTCGGGAATACCTCTTAAAGTTACCATGAAGGAACTGGAGGATAACTTGCGAGTGAGGCATAGTTTAGTCCAAAGTGCTAAAAGAATGACAAGGGGAGCTGAGAAAAAAGAAACTGAGACCACTTTGATAGAGTTTGCAACAATGGTTCTCCCAAAGGAGATATACTTTGGATTCATGAGATACAGAGTTAGGGAGTTTATACCAAAGCCATTGAGATGTTTTAAATGTCAGGGGTTTGGGCATGTGGCTAATGTGTGTAAGGGGAAGAGAAGATGCGCTAGATGTGGGGGGGATCATGAGTATGGGAAGTGTGGAGAGGGAGTAAAACCAAAGTGCTGCAATTGTGGAGGGAATCACAGTGTTGCTTATTGGGGATGTGAAGTGATGAGAAGACAGGTGGAGGTCCAACAGATCGGAATGAAGGAAAAAGTCTCTAGTCTTATGCAGAAGCAGTTAGGAGGGCGGGTCAGGAAAAGCAGGCTAAGGAGTATGGGACACAATAGAGTGCAAATGACAGTGAATATAGAGGAGGACAAAAGGAAGAGGTGGGAAGAGAAAAAGGGGTTGGTGACCTTTATAGCAGGAGTGATAAATGCAACAGCTGAGGTTAAGTCTAAAACTGAAAGGATTCAAATAATTGTCAAAGCAGCAGTGCATCATCTTGATATGATAGGTTTGAAATGGGAGGAAGTGAGAGACAGTCTCAATGTTCAGGCAAGTCAAGAGCCACGTATTGGTTGATAATAACAATGTTAATATTCCAGTGGAATGCAAGGAGTTTGATAGCTAATGGACAGGATTTTTAAGCAATTTGTAGATAGTAGAAGGGAGAAACCGGACATTTTATGTGTTCAGGAATCATGGTTGAAACCTCAGTTAGATTTTGTTTTGCTTGGATATGTGGCAATTAGGCGAGATAGGAAAGATGGGGGTGGAGGGGGCTGTCACATTTATTAAACAAGGGATGCCTTATAGAGTATTGGGTATTGGAAAAGAATTGGAGTATGTGGTGGTGGAAGTTTGGGTAGAACGGAAGGAAGTAGTGGTGGTGAATTATTATAACCCTTGCAAGAGATTAGAATTAATAAGCTCGAAGAAATAGAAGGGCAAAGTAGAGAAAGCATTGTGTGGTGTGGGGATTTTAATGCACATAACACATTGTGGGGGAGTGAGAAAACTGATGTTAATGGCCAAGTAATAGAAGATTTTTTTAGATGAGAGGAATTTAGTCTGCTTAAATGATGGAAGTAAAACAAGAATAGATGTTAACACAGGAAAGGAGTCAACACTGGATCTTACAATGGTTTCAAATAATATTGCTCCCATATGTGAATGGAAAGCGTATCAAGAAGGCACTATAGGTAGTGACCATTATCCAGTATTATGTACAATAAACATGAATGCTTTTATGACTGAAGTGGACAGGGGGGGGGGGGGATGGATGGATGTTTGGGAAAGCTAAATGGGAGAAGTTTAAGGAAGAGTGTGATGAGTATCTGAATCAGATCAATGATAACATGACCATAGAAGCTCTGGATAAGGAAATAAGAAAAGGTATTAGAACAGCTGCTCTGAGATCCATCCCTAAGAGTAAAGGCAAAATAAAGAGGAAGGCAGTACCATGGTGGGATGATAACTGTAAAGAGGCTGTGAGAAACTGAAATAAGGCATTTAAATTATTGAAAAAAACCCCATCATTTTCAACATATGATACAATATGGGGGGGGGGGGGGGGGGGCAGAAGGGAGTGGAGTTATCCGGTGCTAACAAATGGAG
Source organism: Synaphobranchus kaupii (assembly GCA_029718625.1). Lineage (NCBI taxonomy): Eukaryota > Metazoa > Chordata > Actinopteri > Anguilliformes > Synaphobranchidae > Synaphobranchus > Synaphobranchus kaupii. The sequence goes on from CM056379.1 coordinate 80,112,187, forward strand.
ATTAAATAATAGTAAGTAATAAAGAAAAAGCTGAGTTAATGGCTAGCACTTTTGTGAAGGTACACAGCTCTAATAATTTGTCTAAGGAGGGAAGAAGGGACAGGGAGAAAACAAAATCTGAAAACAGGGAGGCCTTAAGGAGAAAGGAAAGTAATGGAGATGAGCAGAGTGTGCCATTTACTGTGGGAGAGTTAAAAAGGGCATTGGCTAAAGCTAGGTATGACTGCACCAGGGAAAGATGAAATATGCTATGTGATGATAAAACACTTAAGCGAAGAAGTCTGAACAAGTTATTATTACTGTTTAACAAAGTGTGGGAGGAAGGTAGAATACCTGTGAGTTGGAAGGAGGCGGTCATTGTACTCATAAGGAAGCCAGGGAAAGATGCAATGGGAATTGGGGGTAAAGTTTTTAACTGGATAATGGACTTTTTGAACAAAAGAACAATACAGGTAAAGATAGGATCTTAAATGTCCAATAAATACGAGGTTGAAAATGGAACACCGCAGGGGAGTGTGATAAATCCTGTATTATTTTCAATTATGATAAACGACATCTTTGGAAATGTTTCAGTGGACATGGGAAGATCATTATTTGCAGACGATGGGGCTCTGTGGAAAAGAGGGAGAAATTTGAGTCATATAGTTAAAAAGGTGCAAGAGGGAATAAATCAAGTTGAGATGTGGGGGAAGAAATGGGGTTTTAAGTTCTCAGGTGAAAGGTAATGTTCTTCACAAGAAAGAGAGTTAGAGGAAATTTTAACTTGCAACTATATGGAAATAATTTAGAGATAGTTGAGTCATTTAGATTCTTAGGAGTATATTTTGACTCTAGATTAACATGGAGGGAACACATTAAAAGTATTGTGGATAAGTGCCAAAAGGTTTTAAATGTGATGAGATGCCTTGTGGGGTTGGACTGGGGAGCGGATGTAGCATCCTTGAAATATATTTATGTAGCACTAATTAGATCAAGGCTGGACTATGGGAGTGTGGTGTATGGATCTGCAGCAAAAACTGCTTTGAGGGTTAGATGTGATCCAGTGAGAACATCACCTGTGTGTGCGCTTCAAGTAGAAACAGGAGAAATGCCACTGTGTTTACGCAGGAAACAGCTCAGGGTAAATTATTGGATGAATTTGAGAGGACACGGAGATAATCATCAAAATCTCCCTGCTCTGAAGGCCTCACATCGGCACTGCAAGAGTTAGCTACCATGGAAGCAGCTCGAAGCTTACAATCCCCAACTCATGAAAACGGTGCAAAGAAGTCACTCAGCCGGTTAGATAAGGGAATTGTGGTTAAGCACCAGTGGTGCCTGGTGGGTTGCAAAACTGAGGAGGCTGGGTGAGGTTTAACCATAGGGTTTTTGGTGTAATCACAAGTAAAATGTTTAGTTTTGGAAGTGATACAACTGAATTCTACAATTAGTTTGGCAACAAATTAAATGTAATACAAGCCAGGTCCTGAATAGTCAAATAAAATGTAATTACTGGGCAAGGCCACACTGTAATGGAGTACATTGCCACTGCAAAAAAGGCCCCAACTTTAGTTTTTATAGAGATGAATGCTACGTATGGGTCAATGACAAATAAAGCTTAAAAGGTATTTTTAAAAAGTCTTTTCAAAATGGATGTATTGCATATATTATTGCATAGTCTGGAACAATGTGTTTGAAGTGTTTAAATTAATTTTTGTTGACTATTTTTAACTTCACCGCCCAAAAAATGTCAGGTGGCGCCACTGGTTGTGCCACCTGACTTTTGCAACTAATTTCAAATTAAACGGGCTTCTACTTGGACGCCTGTATTAGCTTGTGCCATTGCTATCAAATTCATACATATAATTCTTAAATAGAATAAAGAGTTTTATGATAAAATAACATTTTCCTTACATTGGTTGTACCACCTGACATGGAAAGTGTACCAGCCTACCTACGAGTTGAAAGTAGCTATTTATATCAATATGTGAGAGATATACAAACCTTTTCACTCAACCATAAAGGGCACTTGGGGTCCTCTTGATGATGGAATATCATGTTTACTGTTATTACCTCTTCACTTTATAATAAGAGTCCCATGTTTACAGTTGTGCCACCCTGACATTTGAGAACATACAAAGTGCCACCCTGACATTTGAGAACATACAAATTACTGGACAAAAGTTTTTCAATTATCTCAACAGGTTTAAAACTATTGGTATTTGTAAAATTAGGTTTATTTGAAAGGTTTCAAACAAAATCATGCCATAGTATTTTATTTTGAATTTATTATCATTAAAATACAATTTTTAATAGTTTTCTTAGTCTGTTCATTTGTCAGGCGGCGCAACCGTCCGTGCATTTTGGGGGTTTGAGATGCCAAAACATAAAAGAATATATATTATTTGAATGTACTGAAAATGTATTCAAACTAAATAGGTTTTATAGAATAAAATGATACATGTCATGAATTGATTAAATTATTTTAAAAGGAAATAATGCATGCGGACACAAAAATATGCATGTCATGTCGTTGACCCGTATGTATCTGTTTGTTAGTGCTTTCATTCAACAGTAACCAATCATATTAGAGTACTCAAGTGACTACGTCACGCTGGTTTCGGAACTAAATTCCCCATTCATTTAGAGCGTAGACATTAACTAAAGCTTACTTTTAAACAATTTCTACTGATTGTCTTACCGTCAATTTCCCGTATTGTTCAATATAACGCCCGTTCGCAAACTCGTTTTTCTGGACCAGCTTCGAGTATATTTTACGTTTTAGTATTTTTTGTTGTGAACATACCAGCGCTGGCACTATTTAAAAACTCCACGTCCCATAATTCCCTCCGAACGAGCAGCCTTGTCTCCAGACGTTGTCATATAACGTTAGCCAGCAGTAGCACACAGCTCTGTTTTTAAACACCTTTTTCTAACATTAGCTAGCTAGCTTGAAGGACTAAAAGCTAGAATTGCTTTATGTGGTTAACCATAGCATAGTTTCTGACCTTGTCGGGGCGGGCTTCTCTACTTATCAAGCTAACGTTAGCTTGTCTTGTGCGGCAGTCGCCTACTCCCATCTGCCACAGAGCAGACAGACGAGATGATATCTTATTGGTCGAGAACCACCCGTGCGTTGCAGTACTGGATATGCAGTCCATTAAAGTACAATCATTAATGCATTACTTTAAAAAATAAAAATTGGAACATGCGATATATGGTCTATATCCTTGTACCACACAGGCTAATCCAGGAACGTTTCGGCTCATTCTATAAATCAGATTTCAAGAAATAGTCGATAGAATGGGCTTCGGAAACTATCTTCCATAGGGAATTTACTTCCGAAACCAGACTCCGCCCATGACTGACGTACTCACTTGAGTACTCTATTTAAATGTATCCTTAATGCAGAGATTTCTAATTACTGCTTGTTCAGAGGTGACGCCAGATATTTTGGAAGTGTTAATGCAATCCTATATCAATAGTAGTCAGACATTTACTGTAAATGTTTGGATGAAGGCCTTTGACCAAAGGTGTGGAAATCACTTCCCTGATTTGTACTAGCTTAGGCTACAAGTCTGGGGTCTTGGTTTTCCCTGCACCACAAATGAGCCAAGCTGCTGTTCTTTTTTGGAAACCACTAAATAGATATTCTCTGATAGAAAAGGAAAGACTACACAGGTAAACAGTTTCCATTTAATGGAAAAATATTTATTGCAAGTCAAAGTATGTACTTTTAAACTTTCAGAAATTGGCTGTACAAAAATGGCAAAACAATCATTAGAAATAACATGCTTTTACTCACCCCTATTTACTTGAACCGGAATACACAGGCAAAGAGCTAAATCTAAATATGCTCCATTGGACTATTGCTGATTGGAAATAATATAAATTGTCATCTCTTTTTTTTAAGCATTGTTCACCTGGAGAACTGCTTCATTCTGCTTTACAAGCAATAGTCAATTGTAAAGCAGAATGGAGTGGTTCTCGTGGTGAACAAAGCTTGAAAAAGAAAGATGTGACAAAATATTTATTATCAGATCAAAAACGTCTGACGTAAAAAAAGCCAAGATACTCACGCATAGCCTACATAGCGCTGTCTATAAGTCCTTAATTCCAACTTGCAAAAACTAGGCCTGCCTTTAAAAGTCTTGATATCAAAATGTGGCCAAGTTACAACTAACAATATTGCCTACAGTGTTTCCCCTACCATTATCTTGGCCGGGCGGCCCACCCGGCCAAACTCACGTGCCGCCCGGCTTGGACAAGAGGGAAAATAAATAATTTTAATGAAAAAAAAAAATTATATTATTCTTTAAAAAAAAAATATAATTATTATTTTTTTTTTTTAATGTAGCTGCAATATTTCCCTTACCGCAGAATGCGGGAATGATCAAAATAGCATCTGGAAAAACCCTTGCCAAAACAGTTTCGGTTTCCCGTTAGGCCTAATTAAAATTTTCAATGGCAGCGCTGATATTATGAGGGTGTAATTATAGTTTCCGCCTCTACGCAAAATGGCGCACTTTCACCGCCCGGCTTGAAAAAAATCTAGGGGAAACACTGGCCTATCGTAGCTCACACTAAATAAACTAGCTCTATTCCAAAGCAATGCTATTCAAACTTTCCTAAATTATTTAATGCAACTTGGCCCTGTGTTTCTTCATCTTTGCATGTGAAGAGATTGTGCCTCATGGAACAACATATGATTTGAATGAATGTTTTTCACAGTTGATGAATAATTACACCCCAGAACGGATATGGTTGTACTTTGTTGGCAAGTTTACTTTAGAAAATGTACAGGTTTTAAAATGTTAACTGCTGCTACAGCATTCTTTACAATTCACAAACAGACATTTATATGAAGAAACACATGTACAATAGAGAAAGTGGTGATGAATAAATAAATTCAGATAAAAATGAGTAATATTTTTACCTAGAAAATAGCATACATAAAGCATTTTTACAAACGTATCCAGACATGTTTGTGGGTAAGATGGTGGCAAATAAGTAATAGTACCAATTTTGTCAGTTTGATGTGGCACATTGTTTCATTGACCACATTCTGGTAAGATGAATAAACACGGCCAAGTTGCATTAAATAATTTAGGAAAGTTTGGATTGCATTGCTTTGGAATAGAGCTTGTTCATTTAGTGTGAGCTACGATAGGCAATATTGTTAGTTGTAACTTGGCCACATTTTGATATCAAGACTTTTAAAGGCAGGCCTAGTTTTTGCAAGTTGGAATTAAGAACTTATAGACAGCGCTATGTAGGCTATGCGTGAGTAACTTGGTTTTTAAGGTCCGTGAGTAACTTTTTTTTAACGTCCGTAGACGTTTTTGATCTGATATCACTTTTTTTTTTCTTTTTTTTTAGATGAGCAGTATTTAATGTGTAATGAAATACAATGAACAGCACCACCTGAGCTATGGATCATGAAGAAGCATGTAAATTAATGAACCAAGTGTATATGGAGACATGCATGCACAATGGGCTAGACGCAAACACATTCTAGCTGTAAGACATACAGCATAAATAGCTAGTGCAGCCTAAATAGTTTGCATCAGTAAAATATGGAAATACAGTTTTAAAATAGGGCTATTGGTATTCTATGAAATACATTTAACGTTAGGCTATTCAACACTGGATTGCCGGATGCGTAACTCCAAACTTCCATGTGTGGGCTACGAGCTAGCGAGCGAGCTAGTCAGTTCATAAGCACAGCAGAGTTAGGCTATTCAACACTGGATTGCCGGATGCGTAACTCCAACCTTCCATGGGTGGGCTACGAGCTAGCGAGCGAGCTAGTGAGTTTCTGCACAGCAGAGTTTTTTTTCCGGTAGGGTAGAACGTTACCTGCGGGAAATGTTTTGGTCCCGGACAGCTAGGTTTAGTTTAGTTTTCTGTAGTGCAATGAATGTAGGCTATAATGCATGTTGATTCGCTTCGTAGTAGCCTAGCTTGTATGTGCTTCCTGACGAGAAGCAGGAAGTAACGTTGGCGAACAAGCTTTATTGGAGAACGCATATTTCCCAGGAATCTTAGCCAGGAAGAAAACAATAGATACTACTAAGAAAGTACATACCAGAGATTATTATTCTTCCTATTATTATTATTATTATTATTATTATTATAATAATTAAAAGTGTTTGCAGTAAGCTACATTATCAGCAGAGTAGCGTAGACTAGAGCCACATTCGGAGGCTATTTTTTTTTTTTTTAAGTGACTAACCATCAGCTATGTTTGGAGAAGTTTAGGTTTATAAATCCGATCTCTTAAAGGCTTGCAGCTTAAAAGAGGCTATCCTCAATTCTTAATGTAGGCTATTATCGTAAATTCTTAATTTTCCTAGTAGTTAATTTTATGGTGACCTTGTGTTATATGTGAAAGGGATAAAGTGAACAGAGCTGAAGTGAAGAAATTAATGAATAAAGAAATGTTGGCCGAGGCAAGGGGTTTCCACAGTCAGTCAGTCATGACCGCAAGAGCAGAGCTTAACACCCTCCCCAAACCAGATAAGAGCGAGCATCCGGTTTGGCGAGGGTGTGATATAGTACAAGTGAAATACAAGTGAAACATTGAACAGTTAATATTGGAAACCTCTTTTGCGTTTGCAATAAAAATACGTTAATGTGTCAATGTGAAAATAACAGTCTAAGAAATGAAAAGTACTTAACAGTTGCACATTGTTTTTGTGGAAAATACACGTGCCCTGCTGGGCTCGAACCCACAATCCACTGTGTGAGAGACTGCAGTTCTAACCACAAGGCCACAGTAGCTTCTTGGAAAGCATGAAGCCATTAGCTACATTAACATTAAAAAACATTAGTATGGAGCGTTTTTATTGGACGATAAGCTTGATGAGCAGGTATACGGACCGTACCCTCAAATAATAATTCTCCCCATTGGATAACATCGCGACGGAGGCAGGCAGTTTGGCAGGAAAATGGGAAGAAGAAGAAGAGGAAGAAGAAGACGAGGAGGAAGAAGAAGAAGAAGAAGCGGAAGAAGAAGAAGCGGAAGAAGAAGAAGCGGAAGAAGAAGCAGAAGAGGAAAAACGGCATAATAACCCAAGTTTGGGGCTTTATTGTGTGGATGTGTGAAGTTGTATCTGAATGCTGTGTGGTTACATGAGGTCAGAACATACAGAAGTTAATGTTTTTAAGGGCTGAGGGTCTATGGTCATCGTGGTTACTTCTGTAGGAAACCCTGAAAAGTGCCAAACTCTCGGTGCTGTATAGGTATGGGGCATGCCCCACCAAGCCGTAACTTGGCGGATGGCATACCTGCCATCCCAATTTCCAATCCGCAATAGTTTGTAAAGAAAAAAAAAATGGGTCCAAGTCAGGGAAAATAAGGAATTATCCTTCAAGTGATGGGCGTAGTAATGTACAGTGCTCTGGGGGATACCTCTCTCACTTTAACGCTCACTGATAACGTGTCGGAAACCTGTTCGAAACCCGGCTCGGGCGATACTCATACTAACATACTCATAATGTCATTAGGCTAGTTTTGTTTTGTACTAAGATATATTATAAGATGATATATGTAATGATATGGTATTACTAAGTTTGAAAATGAAAAGAATGGGAAGATTGAAATAAAGGGCTTAGGCCTACCTTATTGGGAGATATCAGTTCAAGATGTTCCCAAGCAGGAGATGATTTTTGCTTCCATGCAGGTAACTAATTTTAAGACGACACTAAAATTAAGTCAAAGCGATTTAAACATTAGAAGGCATAAATTTAAAGAAGACGGATAAGTACACCCTAGATCACCTTTTTTCCACTGTAAACGTATTTGTATGCCTACCTTATAATGAATCTTATTCATCCATTCCGTTATTTCACAATTCTGAAATAATATTGTATATCATAAGAAACTGGTAGAAAAGCGTCTTTGTGCTGCCCTCTAACAGTTGAAATTCCCTTTCTGCTCCTCACACTGCCCCCACCCCAACCGTGTTGTCAGAGTACATCTTTGGATGTACCTCTACATCATATGGACAATTGTTGCCGTCCACAACAGACAGCCAGCACCTGATTGGTTAGACCCACTACGTTCCTGGCGTTTCGGCTCCTCATTTTTAAACCGGAACAACGTTCCTGTTCATAAACTCTATTCCACCTAAATAGTCCACTAAAATACGAAAATATTTGAGGTGAGAAATAGGCCATGCAGTTGTTGAATCTTGATTCATATTTGATCTGCAACGTCTAGTTTGACAGTTTTTCTGAGTTATACAATATCATTTGTACATTGTACGTCATTTATGCAAATGAGAATGGACACAGATCCTCCGCCCCCCACTCCTCTCCCTCGCTCACCCCACATAGTATTTTTCAGAAGTGTAGTAGGCGGAGACAGGCTGAGACGGTGGGTGCACTTTTTAGCCAGTGACCGCTGTCACACAAGCGCGTTGATAAGTAACCTGCTCAGTAACGGTAGTGTCCGAAATCGTCTCGTCCTTTCACCAGTGAATTCCTATCTAGTGCTCTATGTAGATTTCCCTAAGTAGTGTATAGGGAGGGAGGGAGGGAGTGAATGAGTGAGCCATTCTGAACACAGCCATGGGGTGTGCCTGAAACCGAAATCCGGAAGTGCACAGATAGTGGGTTGGAAACGGATATTTTCCTATCCGATGTTCCCAGGTCATATTCGTATGCGGGAAATAATTTAATTGCAGCAGGGAAATCTTTGATTCAATGTCCATCTGTCTGTATGCCTCTTCTGAATTTTAGGGAATTAAGCACTGGATTGTTTATTTGGTTTTAAAAAATATATAATTACAGATGGAGCCGTTTGATAGGCTATCGGCCATGTGACTCAATCGGCAGTCCCTGAAAGAAAGATAAAAAAGACAAGTAGGGGAATTATTATGGAATCCCTGAAACCTTATGCTTATGTTAGCTAGCTAGCTAACATTTACTATGTGAATTCATTGGGCAGTAGCTGGCTAACTTTATATACTTTATCTCACATGTATTTTCTACACACTTAGCAACTCTCTGTTCAATTTCAGCTTTCCATCCCCCATTTACCTCGGTACAGAGGAGTATCCTATTATTATTATTATTATCATAACCGAGTGCTGCCAGCTTGGGCAAGTAGAGCAGCAGCCGACCAGTGAGGGAGAAAGGATATTGGCCTACCCAAGGGCATTTATGGGAAAGTGTAGTCTAACATCATCCCGTGCCGTGCTGTCAAAATATAAAATTAAATCATACCTGGCCTCATCAGGGAAGTGGGTGGGCGTGTACACGATACGGGCACGGATATGGAATGTCAATCTGTTAAAATGCCGACGCAACCTAGACACCACATATCTAGTTGCCCAAGATATATCCCATTAACAAGACGCCAATCCTGTCATCCTGCGCTACCCTATGGATATGTTGATGTCCACTGGGTATCTCACGATGTCCACTGTGTTCTATTCAACTGGGTAGTTCAGTTATGTGTATAACTGTCAGTCATTTTTGGCCCCACCAATCAGAAGGTTTCAATTCATGTCAATCAAATAATGACCCAGCCAGTCACTGTCCTGAATCAGTTGTCGATCACTTTCTGACCCGCCTGTAAATCATGATATCCAGCTCCCGTCGTGATAGTTCATCTTCGATGTCCGATACCATCATCATATCACCCAGTCCTACTAACCTATAGGTTTCCCCAGGACTGAATTTCTCTTATCAACAACTTCAGTGTTATGTTTGCTCTGCATTATGCAATCTAGAGATAATGTTACTAGACTATTTATTTTGGAGATGTCTCCACTGTTCATACGTTCAAATCTGTCATAGCCTAAAAGTCAGTGATACAAGAATTTTGTTCTCAGAGCATTTTATTAGCTAGATATGGAGCAGAAAATTTATGACTATTGAAATGGATACCGTCTTTATTTTCAAATACCTTGGGTCACTGTTACCATTATACCGGCCAACCCTATTTCACAGATGAGGTGGTATGCTTTGCATCTTGGGCAGTTCCTTTTGGCCTCCACACTTTGCTCTTGCCATCACTCTGATACAATTTATTCTTGGTTTCATCTGTCCACAAGAACGTTTTCCCGAACACTGCAGGCTTTTTTTAGGTGGTACTTAGCAAACTAACCTGGCCATCCTGTTTTTGCTGCTAACTAGTGGTTTGTACTGAAACATCCATGCCTGCCTCCTCAAGAGTGTTTCTGATCTGTTGGACAGATGTTTTTTTTTTTTTTTCTTCATTATGGTGAGAATTCTTCAGTCATCAACTGTAGAGGTCTTCCTTAACCTACCAGGCCCCTTGCGATTACTGAGCTCATGAGTGCTCTCTTTCTTAATAATGCTCCGAACATTTGATTTCGGTAAACCTAAGGTTTGGCCTCTGTCTTTTTTTCTTATTTCTCAGCCTCATAATGGCTTCCTTGACTTTCATTAGCACAACTCATCTTAACAAACACAGACTCCAAAGGCAATCAAAAGCCTACAATCAAGACTAGATAGTGACAGCTCTCTTATACCTGACTAAGGAAGCAATTCAACACACCTGACTAATCAGAAACACCCGTGAAACTATTTGTCCCAAACATTATGCCCCCCCCCCCCGCTATATGGGGGGAGACTATGGAAATAAAGTACTGTAATTTGTAAATGGGGAAAACAATGTATAAAAATGCCGTTTAATAAAAGCTGAGAATTAAACTCATTAACCGCATGTGAATTGTTTGATTAAAAATCTAAAATTGTGGAGTACAGATCCAGCTGGCTGGCTATTCGTTAGCAGCAGAGCAGCAGTGTTCCCTAGCTACCAGGCTACCAGTCAAGATTGTTTTCACCAGGCTGCTGCGGTGGTACAGCGGTAAAGGCGCTGACTTTCAGTCGGTGCAGTTGTACTCTGAGGATCGGGGTTCGCGCCCTGGTCCTGCCAGATTCAGGCGCCCTGTGGGAGCGGCAATTGCCGGCTGCTCCCGGGTGGGGGGAGGGGCTTGGAGAAAATCGCTGCGCACAGAACGGCCCTGGGTGGGTTGGAGTCACGGTCAGGAGCACGAGGAGTCGTGCCCTCAAGAGGATGTGGCTTCCTCCTTCCTACTACCGGCTGATGGGGTTGTGTAGCGATTCTCTAGCGGGGGGATTTGAAATAGAATAGGGGTTCAATTGGCTACCAAATTGGGAGAAAAATGGGGAAAAAATTTTTTCACCAGTATGGCCATGTGTCATGTGTGTCAATATTTTTTATTCAGGTATCTTTGTGTGTGCCTGATATTGTGTGGTTTAGCTTTGCATTTCTAGAATGGTGCTTTATATTGTTCTCTATCTGTCTGTGCTCCAGTTAGAGAGAAACAATAACTAAGTGTTTTTATGTCAACAGGCAGAAAGTGAAAAAAAGTCTGCTGATATCCTGGAAGAGGAAGAAAAAGAAAATGAACCTGAAGAAAATGAAAATTCATGTGATTCTGACCTCCAAGTACGTACTTTTGCATCCTGTCTAAATCTCTGGTGTACATACAGTACCAGTCAAAGGTTTGGACACACCTACTCATAGAAGGTTTTTTTTCCATTATTTTTACTGTTTTCCACATTTTGGAATAGTAAAGACATCAAAACTATGAGATAACACAAATTAAATTATGCAAAAACCAAAAAAGGGTTAAACAAATTTTAAAAAGTCTTTTGATATCCTTTTATACAGTCATGTTGGCATCACTTTTTACCTGTGGAATATCTGTTTACCACAGAAGTTGTTTGAGAGAATGGCAAGAATGTGCAAAGCCGTTATCAAGGCAAAGGGTGACTACTTTGAAGAATCTAAAATATAAGACTTTTTAAAATTTGTTTAACCCTTTTTTGGTTTTTGCATAATTTAATTTGTGTTATCTCATAGTTTTGATGTCTTTACTATTCCAAAATGTGGAAAACAGTAAAAATAATGGAAAAAAAACCTTCTATGAGTAGGTGTGTCCAAACTTTTGACTGGTACTGTATATACAGTGCAATCCGTATTTGGACAGTAGTGCAGTTTTTGTTGTTTTGGCTCTGTACTTCAGCACATTGGATTTGAAATGAAACAATGAACACGAGGATAAAATGCTGTCTGCTTTAATTTGAATGTATTTACATCCATATTGGGTGAATTTCAGCCCTATAATATTTATACATAGCCTAGTCCCCCTATTTTATGGGACCAAAAGTAATTGCACAATTGACTCATCTGTTTCTTGGCAGGCTGCACATTGTTGCATCATTTGTTCATGCACAAGAAAGCTAACACAAGGTCTTGAGTTGATTCTTGGTGTGGTATTTGCTGTTGTCTTAGCATGAGAACCAAGGATGTGTCAATGCCAGTAAAGCAGACCATCATGGGGTGGAAAAATTTTAATAAACTGAACAGAGACATAGCCAAAACATTGGGTGTATCAAAACATTAACAAGCAAGTACACACTGGGGAGCTCAACAATAGCAAACAACCTGGTAGACCACGGAAGATCACATTGGCTGTCCCCAAAATCTCTATGACCTTTGATCGTAACTCATTCCACTTCTTTGCTTCCCATGACTTGAATATCCTACAATCCACTCTCAAACTCCCCAACCTTAAGACACCTATACATTCCTTTATAACATTCGTAAGGAACACATTTTCTGACCTTTGCTCATGCTAGCCCTCCCATCCCCTGTTATATACCATGTTCTATGGGTGCTGATGCTATATGTTTTTATTTTGACATGTTTTATATTTGACAATGCAGTTTGTGCAGTGGCAATTAGTTTTAGAGTATTTTGTGTATGATTTGTGTGAACTCTTGTATTTTGATGCATGCCTTATTGGCCAGGTCATTGTTGTAAATGAGAATTTGTTCACAATCACGTTTTCCTGGTTAAATAAAGATTAAATAAAGATCAATGTAGTGGTCTACCAGGTTGGAAAAATCCCTTTTCAACTGTCAAACAGATCAAGAAAATCTCCAGGATGTAGGAATAGATGGGTGAAATACTAAAATAAAGAGAACTACACCAGCATAACCTTGCAAACCACTGGCAAAGCACAAGTTTATTTAAGATCTTAAGATGTTAATTTCTCCAATTACTTTTTTGATCACTGAAAAATGGGGGGGAATATGTATAAAAAGGGCTGGAATTCCTACATGGATCACTGAATGTGGGTGTAAATACCCATAAATTATACCTGACAGTCTGTAGTTTAACCTCATATTCATTGTTTCATTTCAAATCAAATATGCTGGAGTACAAACCCAAAACAACAAAATTGTCACTGTCCAAAAACTTACGGACTGCACTGTACCTTCCACGCAGGTAAAATTAAACTATTGAATGAAAGTATTGAATGAAACTTAACTAATACCTGCAACAAATTCACAGCATTGGCAGACTGACAAAAACTGCTCTGTGGCACTGCTGTTTTATTACACGACATGACCAAAGTCATTTTATTATGCGAATTACATTTGTCATCAACAGGTGTGATCAAAAAGCATCTTGCTTTGAAAGTAGTTGTGTGTGGCCGTCACACGGCTCTATTTTCCGGCCGGCGCATTTGTGTGTGGTGAGCCGTCGCTCTGGTGAAGTGGCAATTTTGTAATGGATTTTCACACACCTGAGCCCATTTGACTCTGCTGTGCGCCAAAGTGGCACCAAATTTTGGTGGACTTTATTGCAATTTTGTGGTCAGATTAGACTGCGATTCGCGCCTGCGCCACAAGCCTGCTCAGAGCAGATTTATGGCACAAAGCCTCTGCCAAGTTTCTAATTTCAGGGCTTTTTGAAAGAACATAATCCCGCATAGCGGAATGCACAATAAGAGCCAAAAAATGCTTTCCGTTGCAATAACCTGTTAGTTAGGCGTGGAAAAAAAGGACGCACCCTGCGTCTGAGCCCATTTGTCGCTTTCTTGCTCACTCATCCTTTGTTGAGACTTTTATAACATCGTCTGTTCCTGAGGTTTTTTTAAAAGGTATTTTCTTTTTGACTAATCTCTTCACGTATGTGATTAGGTAAATGACCGTTGCATTTATAACTTAATTTGGCAGTGCTGCCGTTAAAGCTTCCAACACCGCGCGAGAACAGACAATGAATCTTATATAGGCTTCAGAAATAATGTAAAAGTGGTAGACCATGTATTGTAATACCTGGTAGCCTTTATCATAACATGGGTCCACCAATAAAAATAAAAAAATCTAAAAACAAAAATGAGGAAAACAGGCTCTTTATAAAAAGTCATAAATTAAGTGGTCAGTGTTGTAGTGTTCACACGTGCATTTGTATTTAGTAGCCTACATTTTTAGCTTCTTAAAACTCAATGCTTTGGCTGAACAGAAGAAATAATGGCCAAGACACCGGGAAAGGATATATTAGGTTTTTTACTAACTATATCCACCATGCTCATCTGTAATAATATTTTATTTACATCTTTCTTTGCAGTGCTTTGCTCACCCTGAGAACCGCTCGTCATTGTTTTACAATGCAGTTCAAAATGTAGGCTAATTAATAGACAACTGTGAGCAGTTATTGCTCCAAACTTTCATAAATAAAGTTGCAAGCAACATTTGGGGGTACAAGGCTTAGGACATAATGATGAATATAGATATGGGTTATTTGTGTCCTTAACCCTTTCGCAGAGATGCCAAATTTGGTAAAATCTCTAAGGCTTTATAACTCCAGCTGTGAGCATCACGGAAACTTGGAAAATGGTTTAAATTAAGCAAAACAGTTGTACCATTTATAAACTTAGGTTAGTTAAATTTCATAATTTTAGTCAAAATAAAGTGTCAGAAATGCAGGGAAATGGCAAGAAGTTTTTTTTTTTTTTCTTTAGTTTGCAATGAAATACTGAGAGCTACATATTTAAAACAGGTCAAACTACATTTCCTGGATAACTACATTTCATTAAGTACAAATCAATGGTTTTGGCTCATAAAACTCACTTTTGCATCATTTTCATGTGGGAATTACCATCTTTTAATCAGTATAGGGGGATAGATATCTATGGTCCAAAAACGTACCCAAAACATGTCATAAAAGGAATAAAATATTGTTTGTCCATTATAAAGCATATACACATTCATACTCATGCCTAGGAAAATTTTACATTCATCTAGCACATATGCACAGAAAATTGGAATGAGTATTTTCCATGCCCTAAGTCACAAGTATAGCCCAGGTAGGTACAAATATGCCATAGCAGGGACGTCACTAGGATGCAAAGACATGGGGGGCTTAGCCCCAAGGGGAGGGCAAGAGATGCGAGCGCAAATTGTTTTGGTATATACTGTATTAGAACTACAGTACACATATGTCAACAACCAGTGAAGAAGCCAAGATGGCAACAAGTAAAAAGCAACAGACATATTCTCTTCTTCCATTTCTCTTTTGTTGTACAATAGCGTTATGAGGGACAGTTTTCACTGACATTAACTGACTCTAAACAATAACATTCTATGGGGACTGATATTATTGTTTCGAAATACTAGAGAGATATATTCATGGCAAAGAATAGGGAGCTGTCGATAGAGTTAGCTAGCTAGCTATTTCTTGTATTTTTCTCGTTCACAATAGCGTAATCCACTTGTGTGTGTAGCTAGCGTTATAGCATATGGTTATGGAAAATCGCCTAATGTTCCATTGAAAAACTTTGCGTGTGTGTTCGCTGCACATACGGAGGTAACTGCTTTTAATTTTAATGATGACTGGACCAAGTTAAACATTAACAAAACAAAAGCTTATGCATCAATTTGAAGCTGTTTGCTGACGTTGATTGTGGGATTTTAGCTACGTTAGCCAACTTGACAGTCAACAATAGCTTAATTTAGTGTTAACATCATAGCCTACTACAATATCCCCTTTCCTTTACCTCAAGTAAACCTAGCTAAAGTTAAGCAGGTAACAATCGTACTTACAATTTCACTCTGTGCATCATTCACTTTGAATCTTCACATCACGGCTAAACTCCTTAGCCACTAACGTTATCCTGTCACAAGCCGTTGCCAATACTTGGCAGAGCGAGAAGCAATGGAATGCAGCCTCCCCCAAAGTCCTCGTGCCCGCGATTTACATTGTGAAGTAGGCTACGACAGGCTAGTATTGGATGGGGAGACAACAACATACAAACCAGAACGATAATTTTAAGCCAATAATGCCAAATTATTTGGGGGGGCTTAAGAACATTTTCGGGTAGTTTCAGCCACCCTAAAATAGGCCTAACGACGTCCCTGTGCCATAGTCTATATTATTTTAAATAAAATTACAATAAAATAGTATTCCAACATGAACGCTTACACTACAGTATGTGTAATGCACTCAAAATTTGAAAATAACATCAAACATGTCACAACACTGGTGGAGTGGAAAAACATGCATATTGAAAATGTCACAGGCAGTAATACACATATTGAGGAGGAAAATCGAGGAGGTGTGGTATCTATGGTTGTGGGCGACAACAATTATCCATATGACGTAGAGGTACCTCCAAAGAGGTACTCTGACATCACAATTTGGGCGGGGGCAGTGTGGGGAGCAGAAAGGAAATTTCTACCGTTAGGGGCAGCACAAAGACGCTTTTCTACCAGTTTCTTATGATATACAATATTATTTAATAATTGTTGAAATAATGGAATGCATGAATAAGAATTATTAGGTAGGCACACAAACACGTTAACAGCGGGAAAAAAAGTGATCTAGGGTGTACTTACCCTTTAACATAAAATCTGAATTTCAGAAATTTGAATCCGAGAGATTTGTATTTATGGATCAGAATTTTTTTAATCTGAATTTCAATCTATATTGTTGGTATTTGAAAAGAATCATTGTTTAAATGCAAATTTATAAAATACACCACAAAACAATTCAAATTTATTAAATGTCACACGTATATAATTCAAATATACTAAATTCAAATTAAAATACTTTTGTCAGTTCTTGTGCTCCATAGAATAGATATCAGCCCAAAGGTTCCCTCAGATCTTCTGGTGATAACTTGTTATGCATTCCAAAAGTAAATTACAAAAGAAGTGGAGAAGCTTCTTTTTATTTCTATGCCCCCATACTATGGAATAGCTTGCCTAGACAGATCAGAGAAGAGCCAAATGTCGCACTTTTAAAAAGCCTTCTGAAAACGTACTTCTTTAGGATGGCTTTTACTTGATTGTATCTTATTTTAGTTTTTACTTGTTTTTAGGGCTGTCAACATTAACGCGTTAACTCGTTATTAAAGATTTCTAATGATTAACACATTAAAATTTTTAAAGCTATTAATCGCATTTTTGGCTGTGGAGGTCCCAATAAGTGCAGGTCTATGACCAGGGCTGCATGTGTTCGGATCTGAAATTTATCCTTTCTTCCTGTCGTTCGGGAACAAATATGAATAAATTAATAAAATTTGGATCTGAGCACAGCCCAGATTTCCCACAATCTCTTTAACCATTGTGGTAGGCTAAACCTGAACCTTACTTACTACGCTAGCTAAAACAGAAGTAGGCTAATGGAGACAAGAAATTATTTTGCTTTCATTATAAAATGTTTCCGAATATGTAGGCTACTTTATGTCAAGGAGTTCCAATATCACAAAAGCACTACGATTTTAAAATACCAACTGCAAGCTAAACCATAGCTAGCGACTACCTAACATGTTGACAGCTATCGTCAAATGGAATGCTACGGACTGCACACCGATTAACACTGGCAGACACTGATATGGATGTTCTGTAAATAGCATATGCCGACCGACATGCACTACCCTCGTGAGGTACAGTTGTTTCACGTAGCTATACATGATCAAAACAAAGAGAGCTGCATTATCCACTGATAATGTTAACCGACTAACTATCTGAATTATGAGATTAATCACGATTTAAAAAAATGTATCGATTGACAGCACTACTTGTTTTATAAATTTTTTTTTTTTTCTTGTATATAATTTTTAATTAAAAAAAATAAATAATAATTTCTCCCAATTTGGTAGCCAATTGAACCCTGTTATTCCATTCCCCCCGGAGTAGCAACCGCTTGAGAATCACCGCTACACAACCACGTAAACCAGTAGTAGGAAGTTTTTCCTATTTGTATTATTCCCTGATATATTGTCTTGCATTTCATTGTGTTTTATTGCATTTTGTTTTATCCCATTTTATTTTTTTTATCGGCGGCTATCAAACTTTGAGGGGTTAACACCTCTTCCGTGGTATACAATGAGAAAGCATTGTGCATTATGCTTCAGCTGCAGACTAAGAGGTGGCTAATCCCTATTGCTTTGATCCTAGAGTTGGGGGAATTGAGACGTGAGCGGCTTGGAGAACCATAAAGGAAGAGGGCGGTAGTGTTGGGATGTTGAGGGTAAACCGATATAGGAGCTTTTCGGGGTTACATAAGAACAAGGGATAATTCTATCGCCTCAGAGAGAAGACTGCAGATAAATGTATTGACAACTGTCTGCAAAAGACTGGTAGTAATGTTCCCAGTGAAAAACCATTTAATGAATGGAAAAAATGTACGCTATAAATCCTGTTATTTTAGGGGATGGCTGTTAAATGAGTTATTGCCTTTATTCTACATGACGTTGACAATGTTTTGGGAAAAAAAGAAAGCATTTTAGCACAAAAAGTGGTACAGTACACTGTAAAAAAATAAAATAAATAAAAATTGTTAGTATTTTTTTTTTTTCCTTAAAACACTGTCAAACTCATTATTTGACGGTCATCAGACAAAAAAACAGAAGTTATACAGTTAAATAACAGGATTTAGCTAAATAACGGGGGTGTACTACGAAGCGAGTTTAAGGGCTAGTTTAAGTTAACTAGCTAAGCTAACTTAAGCTTCAATCCTGGGTTTTCTGTATCGTGAAAATGTTCCGGAAAATGCTTTGGACAAACAAAATCCGTTGTCTTTCCCCGAGTTTATGAATAAACTTTGGTGTGATTGCTTCAGCAAGATTTTAAACATGCCGTATCAGTTTGCTGTAGAATGTAGCACAGGTGTCACATTAAAATAAACTTGTATGACAATGTACTGAGAGTATAGATTTATTAGTTAGGCTACAAGAAAATCAGTTTTTTTTCTTTTTTCCCCTTTGCTAAAGCTCCTCCCTGGCTTTGTTGGAGGCAACGGTGTTGCTTTTTGCTCTTATGATTGTTTTATGTTCTTCGTATCCATCCATTATATCTATCCGTATCAGTCTTTTTTTTCCTCAGGAGAGAAATACGCTGCTCGAGTACAGCCCATGCTGTATCGCTCTAGGCTCGTTGTTGCAGACACCGCCCCTTTTATGGGAACGCGCACAGAGCTTAAATAACAAAGCCTGTGTTATTTTAGCAAGTTGATGACCACGTTCGTAGTGTCGGTTAAGCCAGATTGTGGTGGTTAGGTTTTGTGAAACCCTGGGTATGTTAAACTTCCTTTGTAGTATCCCCCCAGGATTCATACCGTTTCCTCCCTTCATTAAATGTTTTTTCAATGGCAACATTGCTGCCATTTTTATAGTATTTTTTTACAGTGTGCAGTTCAATGGATTGTGTTGTATCGTTCGTAGCAATCGATGGTGCTTATGAATAAAGACCTGTCGAGGATGTGAGGATTAAGTAAAATGTGTATGTCCTGAATCCAGCGGTTCCAACCATCAATGCCCTTGTTAAACTTTTAAGCACTTTGAAGCGATATTGCGTGCTAGAACCCCTCACTTAACTTGCATTTAAAATATATTTTATGTGATTTAATTAAATTATTATTATTAAAAATGACAATCATCAAATAAATCGCCAAATTCGTTGATAGGTCAGTCGAACAGTAACCTGGTGGAATCAACCAACAAGTCCAAACAAAGTCTAAATCAGGTGTTAAACAGACTGCTAACTCAAATCGATGATTCAGCTTTACAATTGTTGTTGTCATGGGGTGGTATAAACATAACCAAAATATCAGTACTAAGCTAAATCTAGTCCCACCCCCCAATTCCCATAGAGATCCATTCAAATGCAGAGACGTTATAGTATCGCTTGTAAGATTACCAGAAAATAAGATATCAAGAGTCTTTTGATGCTGTTGGGTCACAGACATCAGGAAGTCATGGCATGCAAAGGATATGCGACCAAATATTTAAAAAAACTTTATTCTATATATACAGTCAAGCCGGAAAGTCTGCACACTCCTTTCACCTTCTCCACGTTTTATTACGTTACAGACTTATACTACAATAGATTGAGTTCATTTTTTGCCTCAAACATCTACACACAATAGCCAATAATGACAAAGTGAAAACAGGTTTTTAGAAAATATGCAATTTTATTTTACTGACAAAAATAGGTTATTTAGGGGTTACATATCTGTACACACCCTTAGCCTAATACTTGGTTGCTGCACCTTTGGCAGCGATTACAGCTTCAAGGCGTCTTGGGAAAGAAGCTACAAGCTTGGCACACTTGTTTCTGGACATTTTTGCCCATTCCTCTTGGCATATCCTTGCAAGCTCCGTCAGGTTGGATGGGGAGCGTTGGTACACAGACATTTTCAGCTCTTTCCACAGATGTTCAATTGGATTCAGGTCTGGGCTCTGGCTAGGGTTGGGTATCAAGAACCGGTTCCAAGTTGGAACCGCTAACAAATTTCCAAGAACCGTGGATTCGTTAAGACACGTGCATTTTGATTCTGCTTCTCGGTTCCTAACTGTTGCATACATTTCAGTCGCGCTCCCGAGTGAACTGCAGTGAGCTTTTTACAGTCCATGAGTTTCTGCCAGGACCTGCTACGTGGACCTAACGTCACATAATTTGTTACGCATTACGTCAGCGACTTAGTAAAGCACATTGCTACTGTTTACATTCTGGATCGACCGTCAAGGCTGACCACAGCAAACGTTCGAAAGTTTGGCTTAACTTCACTAAAAAAGATAGCGACACGGCAAAATGCAACACCTGCAGTAAGGTTATTTCGTGCAAGGG
The DNA here is from genome assembly GCA_029718625.1 of Synaphobranchus kaupii. NCBI lineage: Eukaryota > Metazoa > Chordata > Actinopteri > Anguilliformes > Synaphobranchidae > Synaphobranchus > Synaphobranchus kaupii. Next base: position 80,133,091 of record CM056379.1, read on the forward strand.
TGGAAGCACCTCCAACATGACGAAGCATTTGCTTCAACACGGCGTGAATCTGAAGGAATGCACCGTGTTTGATGTGTTGCGGTCTCCCAGCCACAATGCAGCTAACGTCGTTACAGCTAACGTTAGCGCTAGCAGTAGCAACGTCTCACGCTCAGGTACAAAACACAGATGAGCTGACATTCGCCTTTTATATTAAATGAATGATGTCTACAAATTATTCTTCTAATATATATTTTTCTTAGATACGCGTTCAGAGAGCAGTCAGAGCACCCCTCCACCTCCGGTTAATCCCCAGAGACCCTTCTGTACAGAAACTCCTTTCACTTTAGCCATGAAGGGGAAGATGAGCAAGGAGAAAGTGGATGAATGTCACCGAGCGGTGACAAGATTTGTGGTGAAGGGGTTACATCCCTTTGCTACGGTTGAGTCTACTCCGTTTAGGTATGCAAAATGCATTATTGATATCTGGTTATTCACAGCAATATCCATATACACCTCCCCCTCGATAAGTCACGCAGATAACTCGCGGTTTCGCAGTTGGCTCCCAATTTATCAATGCATTGAATATCTGTACTGTGATATTACTGATGCTATTGAACAGAATAGACGCGCCGTAATGTTAACTAGTCTCTCACAAGCTTGGCATGCATGCAGCTTTGAGATCAATAGCACGCAGCGCACGCCGGTAGATTGGTCTCAATAGTAACAGTCACCTGTTCGCGTTGTCAATCGATAGTGGATACAGTGTGCTTTATCGGACAAGAGAACTTTGGACTTTCATTTGACTCATTTGATCAAGTTGGGTTGAGAGAAAAAAAAAAAAAACACTGCTCACTACACATTTTGTTATATTCTAATTTTATTTTTTTGTTATATTTCTCCATTATTTATTTAAATAGTTTTGGTTTGTAATAGTTTTTGTTGATTATTCCTTATAAGAAAGAGTAATATTTATTTTTATAAATGAAGGGAAAAAGAAACCTTCCTGTCACAGACAGTTGATTATAGCCTAAATGTTCCAAGAATAAAGGTGGCTAATTTTTGTTCTTGAAATGTGTTCTTTTTTTTCTCTCCAAAAAATATTGGAATCGGAACCGAGATTCGATAAGAACCGGATTCGATAAGCAGAATCGGAATCGGAATCGATAAAATTGAAACGATACCCACCCCTAGCTCTGGCTGGGCCACTCAAGGACATGCACAGACGTTCTCCGAAGCCACTCCTTTGTTCTCTTGGCTGTGTGCTTTGGGTCGTTGTCATGTTGGAAGGTAAACCTTTGCCCCAATCTGAGGTCCAGAGCGCTCTGGAGCAGGTTTTCTTCAAGGATCTCGGTGTACTTAGCTGCATTAATCTTTCCCTCTATCAGGACTAGTCACCCCGTTCCCGCTGCTGAAAAACATCCCCACATCATGATGCTGCCACCGCCATGCTTCACTGTAGGGATGGTATTAGCCAGGTGATGACCGGTGCCTGGTTTCCTCCAGCTTGGTATTCAGGCCAAAAAGTTCAATTTTGGTTTCATCAGACCAGAGAATCTTGATTCTCATGGTTTGCGAGTCCTCTAGGTGCCTTTTTGGCAAACTCCAAGCGGACTGTGATGTGCCTTTTACTAAGGAGGGGCTTCCGTCTGGCCACTCTAACATAAAGGCCTGATTGGTGGAGTGCTGCCTGGATGGTTGATCTTCTGAAAGGTTCTCCCATCTCCACAAGGATAAGCTGGAGCTCTGTCAGAGTGACCCTCGGGTTCCTGCTCACCTCCCTGGCTAAGGCCCGTCTTCCCCGATTGCTCAGTTTGGCCGGGCGGCCAGGTCTAGGAAGATTCTTGGTGGTTCCAAACTTCTTCCATTTACGAATGATGGTGGCCACTGTGCTCTTTGGGACCTGTAAAGCTGCAGAGATTTTTCCGTACCCTTCTCCAGATCTATGCCTTGACACAATCCTGTTTCTGAGATCTGCAGATAATTCCTTTGACCCCATGGCTTGGAGTTTGCTCTGACATGCACTGTCAACTGTGGGACCTTATATAGGCAGGTGTTGGCAATCCCCAATCATGTCCAATCAATTGAATTTATCACAGGTGGAGTCCAATTAAGTTGTAGAAACATCTCAAGCAGTATCAGTGGAAACAAAATGCACCTCAGCTCACTTTTGGGTGTCATATCAAAGGGTGTGCACTTGTGTACATATGATATTGTACATTTAGATAGCACAAATGTCTAAAAACCTGTTTTCACTTTGTCATTATGGGCTATTTTGTGTAGAATTTTGAGACAAAAAATGAACTCAATCTATTGTAGAATATGTCTGTAACATAATAAAACGTGGAGAAGGTGAAAGGAGTGTGCAGACTTTCCGGCTTGACTGTAAATGTGGGGGTGCCAATAATTGTGGCACACGTGGTTTTGTTAAAAATAATTATTTCTTCATGAGGGATTTTTTTTTCTCAAAATAAGTGTACTTCAATTAATGGAGAAGTTAACATGTTAGCATGTTAAGCCCTGTTATAAAGTTATTTTCGATCATATACAACGGTCCATATCAACATTTTGACAAACTGTGCAGTCTTGAGATATATTGCTTTTTGCTCATGTCACGGCTAACTTACACAATGGATCTGGATGGGCATATAGAAAATCCTTCAAAGAATACCATAAACCTTCGTTTTCAAAGACGGGAAACTCACCGAGTGGTCACTGGTGTCTTGTAATTTACGTTTACGTTGAAAACATGTTTTACATGACCGTTTAAAGATTTATATAACTATTTTGAGTCGCCGTACAGCCATACGTTTGTAAACTTCTGCTTGAAATTTTGGGAGGTCTTGACTGAGTTTGAAGGCTACCGTAGAAGAAGAAGAGTTCGTAAACGTAAATTACAAGAAGACACCAGTGACCACTCGGTGAGTTTCCCATCTTTGAAAACGAGATTTTATGGTGTTTTTTGTAGGATTTTCTATATGCCCATCCAGATCCATTGTGTAAGTTAGCTGTGACATGAGCAAAAAGCAATATATCTGAAGACTGCAGTTTGTCAAAACGGTAATGTTGATATGGACCGTTTTATATGATCGTAAATAACCTTAGGGCTTAACATGCTAAATACCGAACTTCTCCTTTAAAGGTTGGATTTTTCTCATTTATTCTGTGTGACATTAAGCTAATTCACCAAACAGAATTTTTTATAACCCTTTTTACTCATCTTTACCAGGGGTGCCAATAATAGTGGAGGGCACTGTAATATCTATTTACAAAAATATCCTATCAAAGCGCAAAAAGCAATATATCTCAAGACTGCAGTTTGTCAAAATGGTAATGTTGATATGGACCGTTTTATATGATCGTAAATAACCTTATAACAGGGCTTAACATGCTAAATACCGAACTTCTCCTTTAAAGTTTGGATTTTTCTCATTTATTCTGTGTGACATTAAGCTAATTCACCAAACAGAATTTTTTATAACCCTTTTTACTGATCTTTACCAGGGGTGCCAATAATAGTGGAGGGCACTATAATATCTATTTACAAAAATATCCTATCAAAGCCTAACGTCTTCCACTGCAGTGGTAGTTGGAAATTGACACACATGAAAAATTGGAAAATTGGAAATTGACACACATTGCTTCACATGAAAAGGTTGCCAGATATGTCAGAGTTTAGAAGTCACCCCAGCTGGCCTGATAATAAAGCCATTTACCCGAGGGGCCATCAGTTTGTTTGTCCTTTCATCTTACTTGCCTCATTGATTGGAGTGCCAATTGTTTTTTTCTGGCCTCTGGTGCTTCCAACCCCTGCAATTTGAGGTGCTGTGAAGTTGAGTGGACGAGTGTCCGGTTTGTGGTCTGGACAATGGAAATCCACTTGCATATCTTTCAAGTAGGGTAAACCAAAGCATTGCAGTGAAACAACCAGTCCCTGAAAAGCAGGAAGGAGCCTTGGGGAGAATTCTCTCTTGTGTTATAAATGTAAAGGGTTTACTGATCAGTATTTTGTTTACTCTTCACTTTGTGTTCAGATGGAGCTCAGTGTTTTTCGAGCACAGTGGATGTCTGAACTGATACCCTCTTCTGGGTCCAGCTCTACTAAGAAAGCGCTTTTACGAGCAGGGGATCTGAAGAGAAAACAGGACCTTGCTCAAGAGGAAAAAGTATGTACTTCTACTTTTTTTACTTTTTATTTAGAGAATGTTTCCATTGCTGTTACAATATGCATAATTTCAGGCACACTAATGTATTTTGTAGTTAAATAATAGGTCTACGTATATGGTATTTGTGTTCTAGGTACTTGCTCTTACTGTTATAATAAGAAAGGGTTTCATAAATCCTGTAAATTGAGCACTTTTTATGATTACTGGTTGTCATGAACATTATATAGAATTACAGACCCCAATTCTAAAAATGTTGGGACAGTATGTAAAATGCTAATAAAAGCAGAAAGCAGTGATTTGTAAATTCTCTTTTACATATATTTAATTGAAAACAGTACAAATAAAGGATATTTAATGTTTTACCTTATCGACTTTTGTAATTATCCGCAAATTCGGAATTTGATGCCTGCAACACATACCAAAAATGTAAAATGTTGAGACGGGCAACATAAGACTGGGAAGTATGTGGAATGTTCAAAAAACACCTGTTTGGCACATTCCACAGGTAAACGGGTGAATAGGTAACAGGTGATGCTATCATGACTGGGTATTAAAGGAGCATCCACGAAGGCCTGGGCGTTTACAAGCAAGGATGGGTCGAGGTTCGCCACTTTGAAAAAAAAAAAAAAAAAAACTGCGTGAGTGAATAGTCCAACAGTTTAAGAGCAACATTTCTCAACGCACGATTGCGAAGAATTTAGGAATTGAGAAATCTCTGCGTAAAGGGAAAATCAATATTGAATGCCTGTGACCTTCGATCCCTCAGACGGCACTACATTGAAAGACCGACATGGGCCCATTATCAGTAAACAGTTAATCGCTGCATCTACAAATGCAAGTTAAGACTCTACTACACAAAGCGTAAGCCATATATCAACAACATCCAGAAACGCCGCCGACTTCTCTGGGCTCGAGCTCATCTGAGATGGACTGACACAAAGTGGAAACGTGTGCTCTGGTCTGATGAGTCCACCTTTCAAATTGTTTTTGGAAATAATGGATGTCATGTTCTCTGGGCCAAAGAGGAAAAGGACCATCCTGATCATTTCCAAAGCAAGGTTCAAAAGCCAGTGTCTGTCATAGTATGGGGGTGTGTTAGTGCCCATGGCATGGGTAACTTGCACATCTGTGAAGGCACCATTAACGCTGAAGGGTACATACACTACTCACAAAAAGTTAGGGATATTCGGCTTTCGGGTGAAATTTCAGGATGAACCTAAAATGCACTATAACCTTTACAGGTGAAATTAATTTGACCTTCTCTAAACTTTTGAATGCACATGTCCAACTATTCAATGTTTCAGTACTTTTTGCACAACTTGCTGTTCTCTAACAAGGAGCTGAACGGCAAAATTCACAACAGGTGTTTGATCCATGAATCGACCAATAAATTTCCTGGTTCAATTAGAATTGGTATTTAAACAGTCCTCTTCATCATGCTGTTCACATTTTGACATCATGAGACCAAGACGACACCTAACAATTGATCAACAGTACCTCGCCATTGCGAGGCTTCAAACAGGATGTTCTCAGAGGGAAGTGGCCACTGAGCTTAGAGTGTCACAGAGTGTCATCAGCAGGTTGCAACAGAGATAGAGAGACTGGAAGAGTCACAGAAAGGCATAGAAGTGGACGTCCTTTGGCCACATCCCACACTGATGACCGCTTCATTGTGAACAGTGCCCTGCGGAACCGTATGATGAATGCCACTCAACTCCAGGCACATTTAAGGGAGGTGAGAGGCACCCAAGTGTCACGTCAGACCATTCGAAACCGTTTACATCAGCGTGGTCTGCGTGCTAGACGACCTGCAAGGGTACCTGACCACACCACCAGGCACAGGCGTCATCGTCTTGCATGGGCCAGGGAGCATTTACGCTGGACGAGGGACCAGTGGGCCTCAGTGCTGTTCTCTGATGAAAGTCGATTCACGTTGAGCAGAAATGATGGCCGCCAACGATGTTGGAGACGTCAAGGAGAGCGCTATGCATCAGCCACTGTTGTCACCAGACGACCCTTTGGTGGTGGCGGTGTTACAGTGTGGGCAGGTGTGTCTAGTCAATACAGAACTGCCCTACACTTTGTGAATGGTACAGTGACAAGCCCATACTACCTGAATAACATCATTAATCCAGTCATTGTGCCCCTGCATGAACAACACAGGCCTAATTTCATCTTCATGGACGACAATGCTCCAGCTCATCGAGGTCGCATCATTAGGGAAAGGCTGCTGGAGACTGGGGTACCTCAAATGGAGTGGCCTGCACTTTCTCCAGACCTGAATCCCATAGAAAACCTATGGGATCAGCTGACTCACCGTGTAGAGGCTCGTAACTCTGTACCCCAGAACCTCAATGACCTGAGGGCCGCCCTTCAAGAAGAGTGGGATGCCATGCCTCAGCAGACAATAAGTCGACTTGTGAACAGCATGAGACGTCGTTGTCAAGCTGTAATTGATGCTCAAGGGCACATGACAAGTTATTGAGACATTGACATTTTTGTTGTGGTATACCCACCACTGTTGTTGGCTTTTGTTTCAATAAATTGTTTGAGATGAGGAAATCACCATTGCATGCTTCTACATAAATGCCCTACTTTCATGATACGTATAATATCACTGTAGCGTGAACTTACATTTTCCATAAATTTCACCCGAAAGCCAAATATCCCTAACTTTTTGTGAGTAGTGTATGCATTTTGGAGCAACATATGCTGCCATCTAGACCAGGGGTTCCCAAACCTGTCCTGGGGGACCCCTGTGTATGCTGGTTTCCGTTGCAACCACAGTTGCAATCCCAGAAATTTAACAAGCTGTTAATTTTTCTTAATTAGGTGCTTTTCATGTTTGGAGGAATTATTCACCCTCTTAAGACACATTATGTCAGAAATAGCTATGCATGCCATGTAGAACAAACTCCCCATGTTCACGTTGTGCTTATTGTGCTATATTGCAACAATTACATAAAAAGAGGTTACAAAATAATGTATTTTCACTCAAATTAAAGAGTGAAGAGAATCAATAGGCTCCTAATTAGGTTGTTGAACACGTGTTTAACTAAATTTTTTCTTTAAGCTTATTAACACAATGCAGGTTTGGCTCGTTATCATTTGCTTTGTGTTTGAGTTCTTCATTATCTACCAAATGGTTAGTTTTAGTGGCCATGTGTCCACACTTTCATCAATTAGGAGCCTATTGATTCAAATCAGTCTTTAAATGGATCTGTTAAATAATTTTCTTATCTTTTTTAAATAATATAGCACAATAAGCACAATGTGAACATGGGGTGTTTATTCTACATGGCATCCATAGCTATTTCTGATATAATGTGGCTTATGAGGGTGAATAATTTCTCCAAACATGACAAGCACCTAATTAAGAAAAATTAACAGCTTGTTAAAATTCTGGGATTGCAACTGTGGTTGCAACGAAAACCAGCATACACAGGGGTCCCCCAGGACTGGTTTGGGAACCCCTGATCTAGACAACGTCTTTTTCAGGGACAACCCTGCTTATTTCAGTGAGACAATGCCAAGCCACATTCTGCACGTGTTAAAACAGCGGGGCTTCGTAGTCAGAGTGCGGGTCTAGACTGGCATGCCTGGAGACCAGACTTTGCCATTGAAAACGTGTGGCAAATTATGAAGCTCAAAATATGACAACAGAGACCCCGGACTGTTGAGCAGCTGAAGTCTTATATCAAGTCTTATATAAAGCAAGCTTTCAAAACTACAACAATTAGTGTCCTCAGTTCCCAGTGTAGCTAAAAGGAAAGGTGATGAAACACCTTTGTGGTGAACATGCCCCTGTCCCAACTTTTTCGGGACGTGTTGCAGGCATCAAATTTAGAATGAGCGTATATTTACAAAAAACAATAACTGAGTTAATTGTGTTAACTGAGTTAGCGCAAAGTAAGGCTCAAGGCTAAATGGGCTGAACTTGTCCTCTTCATTAATTATAGGTGTATCTTGAGCGTAACAAAACCAATCAGTGTTATCTCCCATTCCCTTTAAAAGCTACTTGCATTTGCACCTTGGTGGACTGGTAATATAACGGCAAATTTAATAAGACTGCAAAAAGAGCGATTTACAGCTAGGGAAACCTGCTCGTGCGCAAGGTTGAAGTGTGCGAGCAAGGAATATATGGATCAACATTATTCGGACTAACCATTATGACGTGTTTTTACATACACAATAATAATCTTAAAAATTACTGTTTAACGGGTTCCCAGTAATTCCAGACCAAACTATTTCCCGTTTTCCCAGAAATATAATAATGGGAAAACAGGAAAATATTTTCCATTACACCAGTGCTGTTACTTTAGAAAATATAAAATTTTGTTTAATTTTATTAAAAGCACCAGCAACACCTTAGAAAACACAAAATTAGCGTGCTTGTTTAACAAATTTTGTTTGATTGTACAATTAAGCATTGTCAAAGATCAATTCTATAAGGCTGTTCTCATGGAGTTCTCGACGTTCAAGCTTCACCCGAAGTACATATTACGTGCATTCTAATATTGATTAATAACATAAATAGCATTACTTTGCCATAATGATGACACTAAATAAATTAAAGCTGTCAGGTTGGGAACCCATTGGTTTACGCGTATTTTCCATTGTATTATAATGTCCTGCTTATGGAAATATGACCAACTGGTAGATGAATGCTTTAAAACAAGCCCACTTTCCCGGGATTCCAGGGACAATGTGTGTCTATTCCGGGAGAGAAAATGTTTCATTTTTGGGAAAAATATTAATCCCTATTTCACAATGTAATCTTGATTTTTATGCATGCTTGTGCACGCCCCTGTGTGTAACAGACAGGAGGGTATATGCGCGTTGTAGTAGACACGCTTATATTGCACCGTTAAAATAACATTGTATCAACTGCGACATGACTTAAGACCAGGTTTGTGGTGGTTTTAGTGCAAACGCTTTTTCCTGCCTCAAGATACACCAAATATTTTCCTGGCCACACCTCATCTTAAGAACAACTCGCCCAGTTCACTTGCAATGGGCGCAAGTTCACTTGGTAATTAAACAACTTGAGCGCTGGACGCTGAAATGACACCTGTGCTGGTCTGAAACTAGCAAAGCACTTGCGTTTTGGTTACCGGCGTTTCCCATAGAATGTTTTGTTTCTATCCTTGGCCTCTCTTCCATCAAGGTGAGCCTTGCATTAGCAAGTAAATGTCGGCAAGCAATTTTCAGCATTGCTTCAGCTCAAATGTTCTCATTTTAATAATTGTCTAAATATTCTGTGTATTTCATTCATTTCAAGGTATTCCTCTGTTAATCCCAATGTGCTTTATTTGTGTAGTTACAGTTGCACTCAAAATTATTCAACCCCCTTCACTTTTTGCACACTTTATTGTGTTGTAGATTTAATTTTAAATGGATAAAATTGCCATTTTTGTCCATCAATCTACACAATAACCCATAATGACAAAGTGAAAACATGTTTTTAGAAATTTTTGCAAATGTATTAAAAAATTAAGAGTCTTTTGATGTTGATGGGTCACAGACTTCAGGAAGTAACAGCATGCAAAGGATATGTGACCAAATATGAAATATGATACTTTAAAAATACATTAAAGCAAAGGGTAAATACTTATGCACATGAGAGATTTCAGTTTTAGATTTTTAATACATTTGCAAAAATTGTTTTCACTTTGTCATTATGGGTTATTGAGTGTAGATTGATGGACAAAAATGGCAATTTTATCCATTTAAAATTAAATCTACAACACAATAAAGTGTGCAAAAAGGGAAGGGGGTTGAATAATTGTGAGTGCAACTATGTAGTTTCCCTTGTTTTTTTCCATTTTGGTTGTTGAGATGGCTTTGAGAGGTTCCATGGTTTCATATTTCTGTGTATCCAATATTTTACTGTTGATTTATGTGATAATTGATAGGAACAAGTTGAGAGACTGTGGATATTTTTCAGGCCAGGGAGCTGTTCCTCAAAGCAGTGGAAGAAGAGCAGAATGGAGCTGTTTATGAAGGCAGGTTCTATGACCTTTGCAGTGAAAACAGTATTCATTCAATATTAATTTTCTTTGTATTGAATTTGTTTCCAGATAGCTGCTGTAAAAAGTTTTTTTATTCGTCTTCGCTATTAATGTTGTTTTGATAGGTTGTAAAAAAATAAACATTGAAAAATACAAACCCCAATTCCAAAAAAGTTGTATGTAAAATGCACATAAAAGCAGAAAGCAGTGATTTATAAATTCTCCTACGTATATTTAATTGAAAACAGTACAAAGAAAAGATACATGTTTTACATTATCAACTTTATTTTCGTAAATATACGCTAATTCCGAATTTGATGTCTGCAACACGTTCCAAAAAATTTGGGACAGGGGCAAAAAAACTAAACAAAAAAAAAAAGACTGGGAAGTTTAAAAAAAACACCTGTTTGGAACATTCCACAGGTAAACAGGTGATGCTATCATGTCTGGGTATAAAAGGATATCAAAAGACTATCTTATTTCCAGGTACTCTTAGAAGTGATACTATAACCTCTGCATTTGAATGGATCTCTCTGGGAATTGGGGGGTGGAACTAGATTAAGCTGTAAATTACGCAGGAATAGTATGGAACCCATGGCTGTAAGTCATCAAGGATCTGAGGTATCAAACGAGCCTCAAACCATCACTCTGCTGCCCGATCTGCAGTAGATATGGATGGATCACTTGAAGGGTTGTTTCTCCTTAGTCATTTTCCTATTGAACTCTATGGAAAAATAAGTCAGGAGAAACAACCTTTCAAGTGACCCATCCATATGGATGCATATCTGGTATCCTTTTATACCCAGTCATGATAGCATCATCTGTTTACCTGTGGAATGTGTTTTTGAACTTCAGTCTTTTTTTTCTCTTTTTTTTGACCCTGTCCTTTTTTGGAACGTGTTGCAGGAATCAAATTCAGAATTGGCGTACATTTACAAAAATCTATAGTAGATCAAGTAAAACATTTAATTTCTTTTCTTTGTACTGTTTTCAATTAAATATATTTAAATGAGTATTTACAAATCACTGCTTTCTGCTTTTACGTGCATTTTACATACTGTCCAAACCTTTTTGGAATTGGGTTTTGTATATTGTTGTGAGTTAGTATTTTAAGTGTAATTATGTTCACATTGTAATTTCACATTTTGTTGGGCCTTAGAAGAGAAATATGTGGAATTCCTGAACATTGTTAGGATATGGGGAAGAAACATCAAGGAGTCCTGTCAAATGTGGGGAAATTGCAAGTAGATTTTACTGCCGAAACAAAAAAACATTAATCGAAATTTGTCACTGTGATTGATTGAATACTACAATGGGAGTTAAAGGAGCTGTATGTAACAAATTTACTGTACTAAATAATAAAATGACCATGATATGTCATCAGAGATTAAGGAAACATGCTAAGTCGAAATACTGGCTTCTCCGACAACAATGCTACAGCCAGTATGTTCTCCTTTGAAATTTCCATTCCGGGTCGGAACGTCTGTATTTGTTTTGGCCTGTGTGATTCACTATTCTCCAAGTTGACTCCGAGTCCACTGCTCATTACGAACAACCAGATGTACTCCGGCACTCCTACAGCCGATTTACGAATGCCTAAGCTAAGTTCAACATCGTTTCCTTTTAGCTAGCTAGCTAAAGATTTAAATATATATGTATATAGTTACTCGCTAAACATACCACTAACATTAGCTTATATCTGTGTGACCGTAAACATAGCCAGCCATGCATCTAGCTAACATTGACAGTTATAAAAAATCCACATGAGCTGGTTTATAATTTGCAAACAATAAATAATAAACAAATTGCAAATGTATACATTAGCTGATCAACTTAGTGTAGGACTCGTCGTCGCTTGTCATTGTCAAAATAGAATAAGCTTGTCTCAAAATATCATGTTGAGCTCGGCTCATGTTGCGCTCGTGTTCGTTCAGTGTTTCGACTCTCCAATATTGTGAATTTGGATTTCAGTACCCATTTTAAACGCTCGGTGTCAATGTTACATATAGCTCCTTTAACTAGTAAAGCCATTATTTGAAATGGCACTATCCCACTTACTTACTAATATCAACAACCTGCTTTCCGTAAAGGTCTTCCATCCAGGCGCTGATCACATTTTCCTTTTTTTCTTTCGATTGATATCAAAAGAAAGATCAAAGTAATTAAGCAGTTTTCAATCATTTTATCCTCCCTAGCTATATATTGAACCTGTGAATCTTTTGCCTATTTATTTTCAGATCTAGGCTTGTTCAAAGTGGATGAACATCTTTCATTCTTTTTCATAATGGGAAATCACCTTGTGAAAGACATTTTATTGTCAATTAAAAACATGCCTACAAACTGCTTGGAGAAAATGAAATTTCGTAAAAATGACAATCCAACCTTTTTCAATTTCAGCTATCAAGTACTATCGCAGGGCGATGCAACTTGTGCCGGATATTGAGTTTAAAATAAACTACAGCCGCTCCCCTGATCCAGACAAGTGAGTATATTCTCCACTGGCATAATTAAATATATATATGTATATATATATATATATATATACATACAGTTGGAGTCAGAGGTTTACATACACATAGGTTGAAGTCATTAAAACTAATTTTTAACCACTCCACAGATTTCATGTTAGCAAACTATAATGTTGGCAAGTCAGTTAGGACATCTACTTTGTGCATGACACAAATAATTTTTCCAACAATTGTTTACAGAGATTATTTCACTTTTAATTCCCTATCTCACAATTCCAGTGGGTCAGATGTTTACGTACACTAAGTTGACTGTGCCTTTAAACAGCTTGGAAAATTCCAGAAAATGATGTCATGGCTTTAGAAAATTCTGATAGGCTAATTGACATCATTTGAGTCAATTGGAAGTGTGCCTGTGGATGTATTTTAAGGCCTACCTTCAAACTCAGTGCCTCTTTGCTTGACATCATGGGAAAATCAAAAGAAATCAGCCAAGACCTCAGAAAGAAAATTGTGGAACTCCACAATCTGGTTTATTCTTGGGAGCAATTTCCAAACGCCTGAAGGTACCAAGTTTGTCTGTACAAACAATAGTACGCAAGTATAAACACCATGGGACCACGCACCCGTCATACCGCTCAGGAAGGAGACGCGTTCTGACTCCTAGAGATGAACATGCTTTGGTGCGAAAAGTGTGAATCAATCCCAGAACAACAGCAAAGGACCTTGTGAAGATGCTGGAGGGAACAGGTTCAAAATTATCTATATCCACAGTAAAACGAGTCCTATATCAACATAACCTGAAAGGCTGCTCAGCAAGGAAGAAGCCACTACTCCAAAACCACCATAAAAGAACCAGACTACAGTTTGCAACTGCACATGGGGACAAAGATCCTACTTTTTGGATAAATGTCCTCTGGTCTGATGAAACAAAAATTGAACGGTTTGGCCATAATGACCATCGTTATGTTTGGAGGAAAAAGGGTGAGGCTTGCAAGCCGAAGAACATCATGTTGTGGGGGTGCTTTGCTGCAGGAGGGACTGGTGCACTTCATGAAATAGATGCCATCATGAGGAAGGAAAATTATGTGGATATATTGAAGCAACATCTCAAGACATCAGCCAGGAAGTTGAAGCTTGGCTCTTCCAAATGGACAATGACCCAAAGCATACTTCCAAAGTTGTGGCGAAATGGCTTAAGGACAACAAAGTCAAGGTATTGGAGTGGCCATCACAAAGTCCTGACCTCAATCCAATCGAAAATTTGTGGGCAGAACTGAAAAAGCTTGTGCGAGCAAGGAGGCCTACAAACCTGACTTACACCAGTTCTGTCAGGAGGAATGGGCCAAAATTCCAGCAACTTATTGTGAGAAGCTTGTGGAAGGCTACCCAAAACGTTTGACCCAAGTTAAACTATTTAAAGACAATGCTACGAAATACTAAGAGTATGTAAACTTCTGGCCCACTGGGAATGTGATTTAATAAATAAAAGTTGAAATAAATCATTCTCTCTACTATTATTCTGACATTTCACATTCTTAAAATAAAGTTGTGATCCTAACTGACCTAAAACAGGGAATGTTTACTAGGATTAAATGTCAGGAATTGTGAAAAACTGAGTTTAACTCACTCACTGCCGAGGGCGCATATATGCGCCCAAACTGCCAACGTTCTAGACTGCCAGGGGCGAATATATGCGCCCAACACGCATCAAATGTTGAAGCTTCATTTTCTAGCCAATTACAATGTTGTTGCTGGGTAAATATATCATGAAACATTGAATAAACTTGATGTGGTATGACAACATGTGTTGTGATTGGTTGAAATTTCATATAATGATATTACGGAGCTACAAGTAAGCTAGCTAACTTGCTCGCAAATTTGAAGAGAGCCACCTTAGCGGTCTTGTATAGATAGGATAAAGGAGATTTCAAGAAGTGGTGCCCTAACCTATGACCACATTTTTTAGCCAAACTAAGGGTAAAACGTTTGGAAACTATAACCCAAGGTAACATTGAAGCTTAAAATCCCCTTTGATTTAACGTTACGTTATATGCTTCACTTCAACAAGCTGTAACGTTAACGTTCGCCAACTTTAACAGCAGGCGCCTAACATTAGACAGCTAACTAGCTAACGTTACCTAGGGTTTCCAGTTTCCCAACTTTTATTTGGACTTAACTTTCTGTCCAAACGATTTATCCTTCGTTTGGCTAACTTAATGCGCTATAGCCAGTGCTTGACGTGAGCAAGAACGTACCACTACACTGTCATGACTTGTATGTTTTGCTCAAAGTAAGCTAACTTACCGACAAATTTTCTCACATTCGCTAGGCTACTTCTCATAAATTGTACATTCGCCCGTGAGATTCTCTTTCTTTCATTCCCACATCAGTCACTGTACGTAAATCCATAACGGATATTGTGAGGAGTAGTTTTTGGGATTTGAAGATGAGTAAAGGTGCTGAGAGAGGTGATCTGAAGAGGAGGGAGCGGACGATTAATTGATTGGGCCGTTGAGAGATGGGGATCTTATCTTATGCAATCCGTTCATGATCAGTGCTGACCTGTTCATTTTCAATCTGCTTATATTTTCAAATGTCTAACGTTATTTATTGTTCATCATTACCAATCTAAAAATGTCCAGATAGGCTACAATGTGCATTTGAACTCTCTATGACTTCACTAATATTAAATTTATTCTCTCTGCTAATATGTTAATTTTATCAATTAATCTCATGTTTAATTGAATGGCATACATTTGACATTAAAAAATGAATTTAACTGTTTGCATTGTTATTGGTCTTGATGTTGTCAATAGTTGTCCTTCACACAAAAAAAAACATTATTACTGGCATCTCTGTGATGATATTGACTTCTATGTGTAGCTATGAGGGCCAAGGAGTGGCAACGCATTTACTAATGTCTACTAATCAACTATTTCCTAATAAAAATAAATGTCTAAAGCTAAAACAAGGTCCATGTACAAGGTTTAAACATTGTCATGTGAGTTTAATCATTTAGAATGTTGGGTGGCCATATTGGCTTGGCAGTCTGAGTGCCCAGTGTTCCAGAATTACATGGCAGTTAGTGAGTTAAATGGATTTGGCTAAGGTGTATGTAACTTTCAACTTCAACTGTGTGTGTGTATATTTGTATATATATATATATATATATATATATATATATATACAGATCCTTTCCAAAAAATTAGAATATCATGGAAAAGTTGTTTTTTTTCCATAATTCCATTCAAAAAGTGAAACTTTCATAGATTATAGATTCATTACACACAAAGTGAAATATTTCTAGCCTTTATTTGTTTCATTTTTCATAATTTTGGCTTACAGCTCCAGAAAACCCCCAAAACAGTATTTCAAGAAATTAGAATAGTGTGTCGAAAATCAGCATTTACTTCAGTTATTTCAGAGAATGAGTGGAGTGGCTTGACTCGAGGAATCCGACAGTTGTAGCCCATGTCCCGGATACGTCTGCACGTGGTGGTTTTTGAAGCACTGACTCCAGCCTCAGTCCACTCCCTCTGCATCTCCGCCAAATTTTGGAATCGTCTTTGCTTGACAATCCGCTGAAGCCTACGGTCATCTCTTTTGCTTGTGCACCTTCTCCTGCCACATTTTTCCCTTCCACTAAACTTTCTATTGATATGCTTGGACACTGCACTCTGTGAACAGCCAGCCTCCAACCCATCTTCTGGAGGGTGTCAATGATGGTCTTCTGGCCAATTGTCAAGTCTGCAGTCTTCCCATACTGAACCAAACTGAGATAAACTTTGCAGGTGTTTTGAGTAAATTCGATGATAGTGTGACACTCAGTCTAAAACATTCATTCTCTGAATGCTGATTTTCGACACACTATTCTAATTTCTTGAAATACTGTTTTGGGGGTTTTCTGGAGCTGTAAGCCAAAATTATGAAAATGAAAACAAATAAAGGCTAGAAATATTTCACTTTGTGTGTAATGAATCTATAATCTATGAAAGTTTCACTTTTTGAATGGAATTATGGAAAGAAAACAACTTTTCCGTGATATTCAAATTTTTTGGAAAGGATCTGTATATATATATATATATATATATATATATATATATATATATATATATATATATATATATATATATATATATATATATATATACACACACTACCGTTCAAAGGTTTGGAATCACTGAGACATTTTGACAAGGTAGCATTAAATTGATCAAAAATCAAAAAAAAAGTACAGTCAAGACATTGATAATATTACAAACTACAATTTCTATTTAATTCCATCTCTACTTTGGCAATTCTAGCCATTTATACACATTGTACCCCCCATTTTAGGGCACCAAAAGTAATTAACATAAATTTAAATAGTCATATTTATTTGGTTACATATCCTTTGTATGCCATGACTTCCTGATGTCTGTGACCCAACAACATTAAAAGACTCTTCATATCTTCTTTTCAGGTATTCTCACAAGCGATACTATAACCTCTCTGCATTTGAATGGATCTCTATGGGAATTGGGGTGTGGGACTAGATTTAGCTGTAAATTATGCTGGAACAGTATGGAATACATGGTTGGTAAAATGGGTGTAAGTCATCAAGGGTCTGAGGTAACAAACAAGCCTTAAACCATCACTCTGCTGCCAGATATGCAGTAGATATGGATGGATCACTTTAAGGGTTGTTTCTCCTGGCAAATTTTCCTATTGAACTCTATGGAAAAATAAGTCAGGAGAAGAAAGTTATCCATCCATATCAACTGTATTTCTGGCAGCAGAGTGATGGTTTAAGGCTTGTTTGATACGTCAGTCCCTTGATGACGAAGAGCCATTTAGCCAACCATGTGTTCCATACTGTTCCAATGTAATTTTCCAGTAGGTACAATTACACAATAGAGGACAAAGCACTATTTAGATGATTGATTCAAAGGTCTATATAGGCATTGCATCACAAACTAACCCATAGGACACGTGCATGGTCTATAATAACTTTTGTACTTAGAAAAGCAAACCTGAAGGACTGCCGAAACGCGCTGTTCATCTCTGTTTGTGCTTCCTATCGCATTTGAGAATTAAATTAATATATTTATAATAACGATATTCCTTTGTTTTTGAGTGTGCAGTTTACACTGAACCATCAATTATTGGACTAAAGCCCAGTGTATTTTTTCATTAAATGTGATGACTTTAAATGTTAATTACTTTTGGTTCCCTAAAATGGGGGGTAAAAATGGCTACAATTGCTAAAGTAGAAATAGAATGAAATAGAAATAGTAGTTCATTACATTATCAATGTCTCACTGTATTTTTTGATCAATTTAATGCTACCTTGGTGAAGTATCAATTTCTTTCAAAAACATCAGAATGTCTCAGTGATTCCAAACTTTAGAATGATACTGTATGTATATATATATATACACAGTTGCAGTCGAAAGTAACAGAAGATAAAGATAATTCAGTGTAAATTGGCTGAGAAATAGAGGTTGAAAAGTAATGGCGGTTAAAGTAACATTTTAAACCAATTTTAACCAACATTTTAAGTAACCATTTTGTTGCATATGTAACTAACAGGACAACAAATAAGTTACATATGCAACAAAGCCTGTAAAATATGTGTAAGCTTGAGTAACAAACAAAAATGCACTTACTATATGTTAAATAGGGGTTGTTGAGAAATGAAATGTTTTTGAATAAAAACAACCTTGCAATAATTGCAGGGAACATTGTTTGTAGTATTAGCGGGCACCAAAATTATTTTTCTTTTTCAAGTCCATTTCTGCTCGATAATATTTAGTGCAGGCATATCTTGTCTTTTCAGTCAGCCAGAAAAAAAACATAGTTTGACTTGGGTGGATCAGAGAGGTCTGTACAAGTTGGTCATACCTGGTATGTCAAATTTCAGTGTGTTCTTTTGTAAATTTACTTCCATAAATAAACTGTGCAAATTATGTCACACACAAATGCTATCTTATCTCCTTGGTGTGTGAGCTTTATTTTCTGAAAATATTTTGGATGCTCAACACTTATAGACCCAGATTATATATTCATGAAAGCAGAGTGACCACCAAGTCTCTCCAGTATGTGAGTACAGTGTGTGTGTGCGTGGGCGTGCGTGCGTGCGTGCGTGCGAGCGAGTGAAATTGAGCTGCAATTCCGTGGTAGAGACACTGGCTATTCATAGTATGTTAAAGAATTCCAGTGATGTAACCCTAGTGGACCACACTATCTGCTACATTGAAGAACTCTGGGTTAAGTGAATTATCACTCTTCTACCTCTAATCAGCAATCATAGGATTCATTCATGCTCCTTAGATGCCAGATTAGGGTTACATACTAATTTTCTGTCATGGTCTATGGACCCCCTAAAGTAGCCTTGGCCACCCCATGTATAAAACTAGTTCCATCACTGTCTCCACCCCATACATGTCTAAATCATCCTATCCTAATGAAGCAACTACTTTATTATTCCTCCTCTGCAGAAAATCTTATCCTATAACAGTAAAGCATGATTAACATAGTCTCCTCCTTAGCAATAATTAGCAGTAATTAACATAGTCGTATGACTTTTAAGCATTGATAGGTTTTTATTCCTAATAAAGGCCTTCGTTCTGTCTAGTTTTACCAGTAAATTATCTCATTCTAATTAACATAGTCTTACCAGTAAACGGCCTCATTCTATATCTGGATGAACAGGATGAGGCCCACTTTTGTGGTTGGCCGGTTTGCAGTAAACACACGCATTTCAGTTACATTTCTCTCATCTTTGCTCTACACTTACTGATCTCATACAAACAGAATACAGCCATCCTATACATTTTCTAAGCACAGATCATATGTTTATGGCACGGTTAATGTTAATAAGAAAGGAATAATTAATGCAGCATATAGTTTAATTATTTGAACTTCCACAATACTTTTGTACCTGTTCCCTCCAGCATACTGTTCCAGTGTAATTTACAGCTAAATCTAGTCCCACCGCCCAATTCCCATAGAGATCAATTCAGTACCAGAAAATAAGATCTCTCTTGATATTATTGGGTCACAGACATCAGGAAGTCATGGCATGCAAAGGATATGCGACATAATTAAGACATAATCAGTAGAAATGGTTTAAAAGTAAGCTTTAGTTAATGTCTACGCTCTAAATGAATGGGGAATTTACTTCCGAAACCAGCGTGACGTAGTCACTTGAGTACTCTATTCCGGTCAGCGCATGTGAGTTCAGTGGAGCGATAGCAATTCTTGCTTATCGTTCAAAGCATTTTGTAATCGCAGGGTCATGCAATGATTTCTGGGGGGGGGTGTTGTCACTTGGTGTTGATTGCAGCTGGCTGCGAGTCTGTGACCTTCCTGTTGATGTGAAATTTTCAAAGGACAATCTCCTTAACGTGTCAACAATATCCTCCGCTTCAGGTCCCTCTGTCGTGGTTAACTTTAATGTTAATTAGAAAGTCTCTAGCAAGCTAGCTAATGAGGTTATTAACCCTGGTTGAAATTGTGCCAAAACTAGCCTGTCAGCTAGCAAATGTAAATTTAAAAAAATTTACATTAGCGGCTCGTCCAATTTACCTTTTGCTAATGTTGATATTACTAAATAAAAATAACTCATGTAAAATGTGTCTAGGTGCGATAAATAAATAAAAAAATGTTGAATAATAATCCAATATTTGAAGATTTCACTACAGGTCTGCTATCTCCTTTGTATTCAAAACTCACATCACTCACTGTCACTGAATCGTCGGTGCTAACAACCACTTAGTATTAGAAAGAGTTGGCGGGACTCATATTTAATTGACAGTACTGTTGTTCAATCCACTAAGTCATGGTATGACTGTTTATTTTAGCAAACTCTGATTGGGCTTAAGCGCTGCCTCCCCTCACGTGACTTTTCACTATTAAAATGACTACTGAACTAAAAAAAAAAAAAAAAAAAAAGGTGGGATTCTCCGGGTCTTTGATGCATGAGTGTAACAGACGACTAGCTCCTTGGAGGCAAATTTGAGGAGCGAGTTTACACTATTTCCCTTTTCGGCAGATAGAGGTCACTGTTTCTGTGACAATTTATATCTAAAAATATAATGCTAAATAATCGCCCCCTTCCTCTAATATGTTTTTATTTGTGTTTGTTTTATTCATTTGGTTGATTACGCTTAATTCTCATAAGGAGTTTTTCAAATATATTTTAGTGCCTCCCTGGAGCAGCCTCCTCTGATCTCTCTGCAGCGGGAGTAAATTACACAGTATCAAAACCAAATTGGCATAAGCGAAGGCTCAGCTGTAACGCAGTTGGCGTTACAAAGCTGTTTTGTTTTGTTTGCCTTACGTTTGAGTCACAGACAGTACCATCAATGTGTTTCATAATATCCCTTTCCCGACTTATATGTAATAATTTTCTTATTTCCACTTCTGTCCAGTTATTTCCCATCTCCTCCAGTGGCCATCGTTTTGTTGGTTCCATTTTAATTAGCCGTTCACACCACAGAATTTAGCCTCAGGATAACTGTTTCTGTTTGAAACTGTTGATACAAAGTAACTCACGTGATTATGTTTATTGTTAATTTTTACATATCTATATTTATGCAAGAGCTGATTTTTATGGAAAATGTTTTACTATTACACATCACCAAAGAGTAAGAAGCACTGAAAATAATTTATATTACCATCAATATTGTTTGACATTGTTCTAATAGTGAACTGAACCAGAAGGTGTGATATTTAGTGCCATCTATCCTCATTAAAAAAAAAATGTCGGCAGCCATAGGCTAGACACTGCTGAGGCTTAGTGTTCCAGAACACTGGCATTCACTGCTGAGGCATTGAATGAGTTAACAGCAGAAACGCAGCTGTCGTCCGTGAGAATATCCGTATATCTGCCATCATGAAATCCATATGGCTCCTCTTCCTAAACACGTTGTGATATAACTTGAAAATCAATATTGCATAAATAAAAGTTATAAAAACATACTTAAATGGCCATGAATGTTGAAATTTACCATTTATCTTGGCAGTATGCTTGACCATGCATGTACATTGTTGTGAAAAGGCAAGGCTGGCATAAACACTTGTTTTGCCTAGTAAATGTAATCGGATCAAAAACGTCTACGACGTAAAAAAAGCCAAGTTACTCACGCATAGCCTACATAGCGCTGTCCATAAGTTCTTAATTCCAACTTGCAAAAACTAGGCCTGCCTTTAAAAGTCTTGATATCAAAATGTGGCCAAGTTACAACTAACAATATTGCCTATCGTAGCTCAGTAAATAAACTAGCTATTCCAAAGCAATGCTATCCAAACTTTCCTAAATTATTTAATGCAACTTGGCCCTGTGTTTCTTCATCTTTGCATGTGAAGAGATTGTGCCTCATGGAACAACATATGATTTCAATGAATGTTTTTAACAGTTGATGAATAATTACACTCCAGAAAGGATATGGTTGTACTTTGTTGGCAAGTTTACTTTAGAAAATGTACAGGTTTTAAAATGTTAACTGCTGCTACAGCATTCTTTACAATTCACAAACAGACATTTATATGAAGAAACATCATGTACAATAGAGAAAGGGGTGATGAATAAATAAATGCAGATAAAAATGAGTAATATTTTTACCTAGAAAATAGCATACATAAAGCATTTTTACAAACATATCCAGACATGTTTGTGGGTCAGATGGTGGCAAATAAGTAATAGTACCAATTTTCTTAACATAATAGAATTTATGATATTTGCAAACAGAATCTTGTGAACACAAAGATATCTATGCTCTGTAGGACCACACAGGTTTCGATAGAAATCCAAATAAATAAATCAATAAATACATAATAATAATAATACATTTTATTCATTCTGTGCTTTTCATAGACCCAAAGCAGTGGATGCAGACAATTGTTCAAACATGCCCTATAGTGTAGTAATTTTTCTGTTTAATTTCTAAGTGCAACACATCTGAATCAGTATTTCCACTATAAATTATTTTCATTTTGCAGTTTGATGTGACACCTAGTTTCATTGACCACATTCTCTTGAGATGGTAAGATGAAGAAACACAGGGCCAAGTTGCATTAAATAATTTACCGAAAGTTTGGATAGCATTGCTATACACGCTATGGTTAAGCGAATGTGTGATCATTCAATTGTTAATTATCGTGTTGTCCTGATTAACTCATGACAGCTGTGGTTCCGGGTCCGAGAGCCGCTCCGCTCACTCTCTCTCTGCAAGCAGAGGCTAACCACGCCCACCCTGCCACAGAATGTCTACATACATTTCTTTGGAATGCATGTCTCTCTCCGTGTTTATCTTCATGCATTATTCATCATTAGTTAGCTATAAAAAATAAGTGATATCAGATCAAAAACGTCTACGACGTAAAAAAAAGCCAAGTTACTCACGCATAGCCTACATAGCGCTGTCCATAAGTTCTTAATTCCAACTTGCAAAAACTAGGCCTGCCTTTAAAAGTCTTGATATCAAAATGTGGCCACGTTACAACTAACAATGTTGCCTATCGTAGCTCACACTATGACTTGTGCAAGCCATCCAGTTAGCGTGAATGATTATCATTGATCCGGAATATGGCATTAACGGCTAGCCCGCGACACTTAAGTAGTTTCTTTTTTCATTTTAACTGAACAGAGCTAAATGAAAAGCCAGGCAAGTAGCCAGCCAGTTGTAGCGTATGAATGTCAATTCCGGATCAATAATAATCATTCACGCTAACTGGATGACTTGCACAAGTCATACAGTAATATAGCTAACTGTAATAACAATTGGGATGGCAGGTATGCCATCCGCCAAGTTACGGCTTGGTGGGGCATGCCCCATACCTATACAGCACAGAGAGTTTGGCACTTTTCAGGGTTGCCTACAGAAGTAACCACAATGACCATAGACTCTCAGCCCTTAAAAACGTTAACTTCTGTATGTTCTGATCTCATGTAACCACACAGCATTCAGATACAACTTCACACATCCACACAATAAAGCCCCAAACTTGGGTTATTTTGCCGTTTTTCTCCTTCCTCTTCCGCTTCTTCTTCTTCTTCTTCCCATTTTCCTGCCAAACTGCCTGCCTTCGTCACGATGTTATCCAATGGGGAGAATTATTATTTGAGGGTATGGTCCGTATACCTGCTCATCAACTTGAACTCGTATTTACCTTGTAGGGTCGTTTTAACGCACTTGTTCCTAGTTCGAAAATGCGCTGATGTACGTCGCTCTGGATAAGAGCGTCTGCCAAATGACTATAATGTAATGTAATGAATGTAACACAAACGTGGCTAGCTGGCTACACCATGTTTTGGTTAAAGAGTAACGTTAACAGTGATACATTCTGTCCAAGGTTTTCACATGGTCACATTATGTAATCGTTTCTCACTGTCAGCTGGACAATAGTGAAGTGGACTGGAATGCCGTAGACAGCTTATACATGTAGCCTATGGCACCGTTATTATTCTTTTACATTAATGTAACAACGCAAGCTTAACCAGGTGATCCTATGCATTAACACTTTATATTCTCTGCCTGACAAAAAATATATTTTTTCCTGTACTACGTAACGTTACCTGCGGTAAATCTTTTGGTAGTAGCGAGTATGCTACCGGACCACGTCTGTTGACTTTCACCTCTGTTGAAGTGTGAAGTGTTTCAAAGTAAAACATTGAAAAGTTTATATTGTTCAATTTCTTTGCCTTTGCAATGAAAAGACTTTCTTTAATGTGAAAAGAATATTCTTATATGTGAAAAGCATAACATTTGCACATTGTTTTTTGTCTAAACTAAATTTAACGTTTGTAACCCGGTGGGGGCTCGAAGCCAGATCTCCATCGGGGAAGGCCGTTACTTTGACCACAACACTAAGGCGTCTTTATGGCGACAGCTGTGCGATATAGGGCTTTTGTCTGTATCCTGCGATTGTCGACTTTGTTCAGACTACTTTCATCAGACGTTCTTATTGGCAGATCAGATGTTATCCAGTGGGGAGAATTATTATTTGAGGGCATGGAGCATTTTTGATGACAAAATTGGCAGGAAAAAATGAGTAGTGTTGGTGCTGTATAGGTATGGGGCATGCCCCGCCAAGCCGTGACTTGGCGGATGGCATACATGCCATCCCAATAGTCATATACTCCATTGCTCAGAAAACATTGTTGCAAGTTGTTAGTGCATGCACCTTAGCAAGTGCAAGAATTGTGAAGCCTAATTACTTGTCCATAGAAACACAGTCAAGTCATATATAAAGTTCCTGAAATATTTTTTGTTGGTTATAAGCAGTTATCACCAAGTTGTTATAGTGTTTGGAATGAAAAACAAAATAAGCATAGGCATTCCACTGATCACTGAGTCCTTGCACAAAGCTGTAGTTTCAGAATGTACACTTCAAAAAACAGCTGTTCTTTCCTTTTTGGAAAACCATCAAAAGTGGTAAATGGGAATATAGAGAAAGCCTTCATCTTTTTGATATAGACTTTGGTTGTGTTCATGGGTATTAATGCTTGACTATTGTGAATGGCTCCTCTTTTTTTCCAGCACGGAAGACAAAGAAAGGGACAGTGCGATTGCTGACTTGCTCACCTACTTCCAGCAGCAGCTCACTCTGCAGGACATGTCCCTGAGGATATGTGAGCCTGAACTGGAAACGACACAGATGCACATTTCAGGTACATTTTAGGAAGTCATTCACAATAGCCACACCTGAGCTGTCTCAGAGGTGATGACGAATCAAAAGAGGCATTAGGAGTAGCAAATTTGAAATTTATGGAATGTGCATGTCTCCATGTGCTCGATTTAGTATTTTCTAAAAATGATTATGCAAGGGAAACTGCTGCAGACCACCAAATTAAATATCACTAGAAACTATTTATGGTTAGGATTGCAGGGGGAAAACATTCTGAATAAGTGTCAGATTTTGAAGGTGAAAGGTGCTGCTAGCAAAACCTAACCAATGCCTAAGTATGACCAATGCAGCCAACCTTCTGCATCTTCCGCATTGGAATTCACAAAAATATACAGTATGAATTAAGATAAACCTGCAAAAATCAGCATCGCCCTCTTTACTTACACCTGACATGCCGTAGTGTCCCGGTTTATTAAAAACGTCCGGAGCTTTGTTGTGCCAGGTGACAGACTTTTGGCATTCCCCCCAATTTAGTGAGCTGGCTCATGTGTGGCACATTTCATTCTACAAAAAGTGGGTTAAAGAATGTGGAAGCACACTCTGGCCTTTACATAAAATAATACAGTGGAAGTTACCAACACTTTCATCCTTTTTGGGGCAGAAGTCATGTTTACCTTCAGGAGGGTGTAATGTAATATTTTCAAGCTTTTACAAACTAATCTTGCAATATTTGTAAATTATATAAATTATATAAAAAGTATTAGGGGTGCTCCGATCAGCATTTTTGGGACCGATCACCGAAATGATGATCGGCCGATACCGATCGTGGAAAAAAAAAAAAATTGGCCTCTCAATATTTTCAATCTTAATTGTCTCTAAATATTGTATCCCTATTTTATGATGCATCCTTTTTACAACTTCTGTGTATGTGAAAGTGTGCTATACAAATAAAATTCATTATTATTATTTCTATTTATCATGTAACATTATTCTTAACAACATTGTATATTAAGTATTAAAATTAAGAGATGACAAAGTATAATGAATTGACAACTGTTCATTTATTGTCAGGCAACATTCCACACACTCTAGTCTAGAGACACTCTCTTAACACCTTTGCGCATAAGTCCTGCCTGCGGGACCTTTTTTGCTCAACTGAGACATTCGTTGCTACTGCAGCCGAACTATTATTGGAAATCACAAACTCTGTGTTTTAAATTTATTGGTAGACGGTTCGTGACGATTTCTGCCGAATACGTAGTTTCTAAGTGCCACTATTTCCCTGTGGCAAGTCCATTTATCAAGCAACCCCCCACCTAGTCTATACCTACCTATGCGTGACATAGTGGACAATAGCGTCTGTTTGAGTTCATAAATATTTTTATTCATCATATAAAATTAGAATAACGTCATAGCAATGAGATAAACCCAACAATAGCCTGATCTTATGCCAGAAAAGCCGTGAAAAGCCCTGCTCACTCAAATGCAAAATAAACTGTGAAAGTTTATCTCATTCTACCATGTATTCTACTAGCTATATATGCTACTAAATATGAAATAAATATACAATCCTACCATTGGTTTTACACATCGAGATGTTCCTTTCAAAATCCAGTTGTCATTTATTGTCTGGTACAATCGGTTTGAGAAATATACAACACTTTATACCGCTATTACACTATCTGAAACGTTGCGGCGTAATACCCCCATGCCCTGTAAGGCTGTCTCATGCATTACAGTTCATTCTGGTTTAATTGTCGGCTTTTTTATCCAATAGAGTACATTATAACCTTCGCAACGGTATATGCCAAGTCTTTTTGGGTGCTTTGAGCAATTTACTACAGCCCAGCGTAACGGCAGTTTTCGTTTTAACTGTCTAGTATTACGCAAGCGCTATACAATACGCATTATGCAGGGGGATTTCCCTTTTGCGATATGTAAGTATTTTTGCATCTAAAATACCGTTGGTCTCGCTGGCTACATACCTACGTTCGTGTTTCCACTCGAGCACTGTCTTTCCAATATGTTTGATAGCCCTATTGTTATTTTCGCATTTTGAGTATATTTCATACTGTAGTGCAATCGTTAGCTAAATGTATTTTTGAAGTAGGCTACCGATGTTCATTGAAGATAGAACATTTGGCAGCATTTTACAGATGGTGGAAAACTATTTTATGTTCATGTTATCACACATAATATAGGCTATGGCGTATACTAGTCTCTTAGGGCATGACAAATGCTCATTCCAATTTACTGTGCGCTGATATGTGGTAGATTAAGGTAAAAATTTCCTTGGAGTCATTATGAATAGGAAAGACCGGCGAAGACATTTTAGCAGCACGCGGTAGTGAAATAAAAATTGTCTCGCGTGTTTTTGACATACATTTTGCGTCATCTGATCGGCCTTTTTTAGCCGATCACCGATCACACTTTTTAGAACGAATATCGGCCGATACTGATCGGCGACCGATCGATCGGAGCACCCCTAAAAAGTATATATGTAAATTATATAAATGTTTAGAGCATGATATATGGCCATGGTTTATTTTTCTCAGTAGCTTTTTTCCCATAAGGATGTTGATTGCTCCTTCTTTGAATTGTTTGCATGTGTCTCTTTACCTATTGACTATGCTTGTGTCTATAGCTCTGCCCACAGAGGTTCTCATGTACATTTTCCGCTGGGTAGTGTCCAGTGAACTAGACCTGAGGGCCTTGGAGCAGCTCTCCCTGGTCTGCCGGGGCTTCTACATTCGTGCCAGGTATGGAGGTCCTTGTGATTCTTGGGAAGAGACCTTCCGTCAATTTCAGCTGTGACAAAAAGCAGTACAAAAAAGAATCCAGGGTTTTACTGCTTCTAAATTAGATAACCTGTGAAATGCTGGCTACAGTCCAACAGCATTTTCAATTCTTTTTATGAATAACCTTTGTATTAGGTGAAGACTTAATTCTCAAGAACTGTGTACTAATTTGAGTGCTGGGGTCTGTCAAACCCTTCCCCCATGCTAATGAGCATGCTGGTAAAGTTCTAGAATCTTTCTGACTTTCTGTATAATGTGTAGACAGGAACCAGTGTTGGAATTATAATATTGTAACTTTATTAAAAATGTTATAATACTGTTACTTTTTCGTAAAAAGGGTGTGCGTTTTGCTAAGTACAATACTAATGTACTGTAATGTAAATTGCGGTTCCATTGTTGGGCCATTTAGTGTGGTGTGGTACTTTCTAGGGACCCAGAAATCTGGCGGTCAGCCTGTCTTAGAGTGTGGGGACGGGGCTGTACCAAGATGATTCCCTTCAGTTCATGGCGAGAGATGTTTTTGGAGAGGCCCCGTGTGCGCTTTGATGGTAATTAGAAACTGAATCTATTTCATCAAAATCTATTTCATCAAATTCACTGTACTCTCAAGGAGAGTAGAGTGAATAAATAAATATTGTACAATAATAGACTACATTAAGTCCAGTTTGAGAAGTAAATTGGTGTAAAAGCACAGTATGTCCATAGTAAACTCAGCTTTTTTAAAACAAATATCTATATTTTGTTTGATCCATTCACAGTTTAAATGCATTAATATGTTGAAACTAAACCACAGGAAATGGTTGTTACACTCACTTCATATAAAACCGAACATGGTGCACTGTAAAAACTTTTTATTTTCTTTTTTTTCCTCTTTTTTCAAATGTTTAATGTTGCAAGCTCAGTTCAAGCTGATGGTTGCTTTGATCATTTGAATAGGTGTGTACATCAGTAAAACAACGTACATTCGCCAAGGAGAGGAATCTCTGGATGGATTCTACAGAGCTTGGCATCAAGTGGAGTACTACAGGTACGACAGAGGGTGAAATTTAGATCATCAAATAAAAATGTTCTGTATGGTGGTTATCATTGGTATGGATGTGTCTGTGCAGGTACTTGCGTTTTTTTTCCGATGGCCAAGTGATGATGCTGACCACACCTGAGGACCCACTCATTGCTGTTCCTCGGCTCCGTAACAGGAACCCCAGGTATTAAGGTTTTTTTATAATTGCTTAGCATAGCTGCGCCTAAGGTCGCCTCTTTTTGAGAACTTGTACCTTTAAAAACTTATTTTAAAAGAAGGAAAAGGCACAGATTTAGTCATTTTGTGTCCCGTTTTAAAGGCTCACTTACTGACCATCAAAATCGATTATTGTATTTATTTATTTATTTTTTTGTAAATTGAGTCGATAGACCGTCTGTAATTACCGGTTTTTTTACCAGCAAAAGCTGTCAAAGTCCGACAAATTTAAATCTTGCCGGTCATAATGTCCGGTAAATCATCCTAAGCACGTTTATAATTTTATTGAAATAAATTACATTTCCACACACCCTACTATTAAAAAATTACATTTATATAATGCATTACATTTCCACATATCCTTTTATAAAAAAAGAGACCATTTTAATTTTTTTATGAATGTGTAGTGTACAGTCAAGCCGGAAAGTCTGCACACCCCTTTCACCTTCTCCACGTTTTATTACGTTACAGACTTATACTACAATAGATTGAGTTCATTTTTTGCCTCAAACATCTACACACAATAGCCAATAATGATGAAGTGAAAACAGGTTTTTAGAAAATATGCAATTTTATTTTACTGACAAAAATAGGTTATTTAGGGCTTACATATCTGTACACACCCTTAGCCTAATTACTTGGTTGCTGCACCTTTGGCAGCGATTACAGCTTCAAGGCGTCTTGGGAAAGAAGCTACGAGCTTGGCACACTTGTTTCTGGACATTTTTGCCCATTCCTCTTGGCATATCCTTGCAAGCTCCGTCAGGTTGGATGGGGAGCGTCAGTACACAGCCGTTTTCAGCTCTTTCCACAGATGTTCAATTGGATTCAGGTCTGTGCTCTGGCTGGGCCACTCAAGGACATGCACAGACTTTCTCCGAAGCCACTCCTTTGTTCTCTTGGCTGTGTGCTTCGGGTCGTTGTCATGTTGGAAGGTAAACCTTCGCCCCAGTCTGAGGTCCAGAGCGCTCTGGAGCAGGTTTTCTTCAAGGATCTCGGTGTACTTAGCTGCATTCATCTTTCCCTCTATCAGGACTAGTCGCCCCGTTCCCGCTGCTGAAAAACATCCCCACATCATGATGCTGCCACCGCCATGCTTCACTGTAGGGATGGTATTAGCCAGGTGATGAGCGGTGCCTGGTTTCCTCCAGACGTGACGCTTGGTATTCAGGCCAAAAAGTTCAATTTTGGTTTAATCAGACCAGAGAATCTTGATTCTCATGGTTTGAGAGTCCTCTAGGTGCCTTTTGGCAAACTCCAAGCGGGCTGTGATATGCCTTTTACTAAGGAGGGGCTTCCGTCTGGCCACTCTACCATAAAGGCCTGATTGGTGGAGTGCTGCCTGGATGGTTGATCTTCTGAAAGGTTCTCCCATCTCCACAAGGATACGCTGGAGCTCTGTCAGAGTGACCCTCGGGTTCCTGCTCACCTCCCTGGCCAAGGCCCGTCTTCCCCGATTGCTCAGTTTGGCCGGGCGGCCAGGTCTAGGAAGATTCTTGGTGGTTCCAAACTTCTTCCATTTACGAATGATGGTGGCCACTGTGCTCTTTGGGACCTGTAAAGCTGCAGAGATTTTTCCGTACTCTTCTCCAGATCTATGCCTGTGCCTGACACAATCCTGTTTCTGAGGTCTGCAGATAATTCCTTTGACCCCATGGCTTGGAGTTTGCTCTGACATGCACTGTCAACTGTGGGACCTTATATAGGCAGGTGTTGGCAATCCCCAATCATGTCCAATCAATTGAATTTATCACAGGTGGACTCCAATTAAGTTGTAGAAACATCTCAAGCAGTATCAGTGGAAACAAAATGCACCTCAGCTCACTTTTGGGTGTCATATCAATATTTTACATTTTGATTTTTAATAAATTAGCACAAATGTCTAAAAACCGGTTTTCACTTTGTCATTATGGGCTATTTTGTGTAGAATTTTGAGACAAAAAATGAACTCAATCTATTGTAGAATATGTCTGTCACGTAATAAAACGTGGAGAAGGTGAAAGGGGTGTGCAGACTTTCTGGCTTGACTGTATGTGCGATGAACGAAACAAACGTTATGTTACGTTTGTTACACTCTGATCAAGCGCGCGCTTGGATTGGATGCTATAGGCCTAGCCACCATTAGGGATGTGTGGGACGAGTCGGCTAGCCGAATACATGGTGCTGCTCCTGCTAGTTGGGAAATACTAGTTGGTTAAACAATTTTTTTATTAAGACATTTACGTTTTGTTTTAAACAGTTGGCTAATTTGCACCCAATTTAATCTAGGCTAATAAAATGTTGCTTTTTAAAAAAAGATAAAACTAGCCTAAATTGTGACCATCCTCACGCGGTCACTCAGCAAGCGCGGATAAATGTAGGCTGTTCCATTATGCATAGGCTATATCCTCCAAAACATGACAACCATTCACTAAATAAAAGTTAGCTAATAACAGTTGGCATATTTATTTAAAACCATTTCATTACTGGCAGCTGGTAGGCAATAGCCTATGTTAAAATGCAGTAGCTACTCAGACCATACATTTTTGTTGAGCGAAATTAATAACATGCATGATGTGAACGTGGTCGGGTCATAGACGGGACCAATAACAGTCGTAATATTGAAAATCATTTTCAAATAAACTGACTGGGCAGGATCAGTAATAGGCCTATTGGCATATTATGAAAAAACAAACACTGCTACACTTACTCAGACCATGTTTGTTGAATGACCAGAGATTGCGCGAAGCATAGACTGTAGAAAACATGCAACACGTAACAACCGCAGCTCAGCTTATATGAGCTCTTCTCGCAAGAGAGGCATTTATTCGCTCAATCAAAATGTGAAGCACCACAACCCAAATTGCTGCGGCAACTACTGGCTTTGTAGTTAAATAAACAGATATTTCTCAGAGGAAACTGTAAGGTCAGCTTGTGACAGTAACTGACAGCAGTAGCCTATAAATATAATACGTCTGTATTGTGTTCAAGGCATCTTACTATTCCGTTTTACTGGTAGCATGATCTGGCCTGATTCCGCTACTGCTTAGTTCGTACTGACAGTAACTAAAAGATTTACCTCAATTGATTGTTCACACACAAAGTGACAATTTGGCAAAGTAGTATTTATTGTTTATAATGTCATGCACTGTACCATAACATTTGTAGTTCATTTCAAATACTTAATGATGTGCATACCTTATAGCTTTTGAGTAAGGTAATTTCGCTGAGGTGATTCTATTGTTTTTCCTGTCAGATCAAAGGTATTCTGACACTATCATCTGGTGTGTTCTATAATTGAAGCGTACTTGCGATCTTGCATACTATGAAGTACGTTCTAGCTTGTATAGGTCTACTTGGAAGAACGTACTATCTAGCAAGTAGCTAGCTACGCAGAACGCAATAGGCTAGAGCCTGTCATCTTTTTTTTTTAATGACGTTAAACACGTGTCTATTGACGGGAGTTATTTAATTTGATGGGACTTAATTTATATTCACGCTATAGCCTACTGTATTTGCGAAATCACCTTTCATTAAAAACTATTATAAATCTATTCCCCTGATGATGTCATTCTTTATAAAGCCTGCATATCAATTGTTTTAAAGTATAATAAACACCAGATAATATTTGACCGGAATTTCTCCCATTTGTCCGGCAAACTGAAATCTTGTCGGTGGCAGCACAACCCTGGTTCCACCTCCATATTAATTCCATCTGTGGTCCAAATCTCGCCATTTCATGAGCCCAAACTGTGGAAAAAATGCTGAAATTAATCAAACGAAAATGCGCTGTTTAACACCACCAAAAAAATTGTTTATGACGGAACTAGACTAAATATATTTTGTTAGAACTCTAACCTGTTAGAAATGACTAGAGTTTGATATTTTTTGTGGAAATATTATTGGGGGGGGGGGGGGGCAGTCATCCTTTGATTGTTGCCAGGAGTGATAGTTACCATCTATTGGCAATTTTGTACACATTGACTTTGAGTAGCCATAAGAATAAATTAAATACTGTGCAGGACCATCACTCATTTCGATGCAGCACGAAAAAAGAATGTGTTAATAACAAAAACTATGTTTCAGTGAGAAGATGGCTTGGTCAGGAGCCGCAAAAGACAGGAAATTCAAATGACTCTACACTATCAGGGATTTCCAGTACTCTGTTTTTTATATCTGATTGCCATACAGTTGTGTAGCTATGTTGGTCTTCTGTATTCATGTACTCATCACTGGACAGATTGGTTTGCCCATGTTGGTTTATTTTTAGTCTATTTTCAGCCTCGCAAACAAAATGACAGACATTTGTTTTCTGAGGAGCCGGGAAAACAGTGAACATCATTTGTGTCGCCTCATATAAAATTTCTATCGTCAATGTAATTCAATTGATTAACATTAAGATTAACATGATCTAAAGATTTACACAGCTCTCATAAAAGTTAAGTCAGTCATCATGACATTCAAATTATTATAGTTAAATGTTTCAGCTTACGTTTTTGAATGGTGTTCGGTGTAGAATGACAAGACGGATACGTGAATGGCACTTCTAGCATAATGGCGAGTTTGGGATCAGGTGGCAAGTTTATGTGCAGCTATGCTACAATTGCTTATAATGAATTGAGTCTGATTGTCTTCTGCTTACTTTCCTTTCTTTTTCTTAGGGGGGACTCTGTAATGTTTGGTCATTTTCGTCTGTCGCAGGACACAGACAATCAAACCAAAGTTTTTGTTGTTGTTTCCAAGAAAAAAGAAGAGGTATGTATCTGTAACAGAGGTTTGTTTCTGTGTGCTTGCATGCATCCGTGTATCCGGTGTTACGGTGAGTTCTAAGTGGCCGAATTGTGTATGTGTGACAGAAGGTGGCAGAGTATCAGAAGAACAAGTTCTACCGGCGGAGCCCAGGGCCAGATTCGGATCACAGTTTCCATGTAGGACTGCAGCTGTCCTCTGGAGGGCGCCAGCGCTTCAGTAAGCTGATGTGGATCCACCACTCCTGCCACATTACATACAGGTAACCTCTTCTCTACCTTATGAATAATAGTGTACTAAAATTCATTATGACTCTTTTAGCCAGTATAAGGTCACCACGTCATTGTCTCCTTTTATACAGATTGACTTGGAAGGAAGTGTGCACCAACACTTTATCACTTGTTCTAACCAAAAGTAGGGACCAATTGAATGCACCAATCCATGAAACTCCATCCATCTATTATCTAACCCGCTTATTCCTGGTCAGGGTCGCGGGGGGTGCTGGAGCTTATCCCAGCATGCATTGGGCGAGAGGCAGGAATACACCCTGGACAGGCCGCCAATCCATCGCAGGGCACACACACCATTCACTCACACACTCATACCTATGGGCAATTTAGAGTCTCCAATTAGCCTAACCTGCATGTCTTTGGACTGTGGGAGGAAACCGGAGTACCCGGAGGAAACCAACGCGGACACGGGGAGAACATGCAAACTCCACACAGAAAGGTCCTCGGCCGGGATTCGAACTCGGTACCTTCTTGCTGTGAGGCGACAGTGCTAACCACTGCACCTGCCACCACCAATTGAAAGTAATGCACCAATTCAAATTTACACGGATAGCCTAGTGCCTCTCATAGCTAGCTAGTATACGTTACCTGTCAAATGTGATTGATCAGTTTGAACAAGTTTGCGCGCTCTGAGACGATTTCCCTGTTATACAATTTACAGCGAGTTACTACAATGGATAGGTAAAGTGAGCATGGCACCACCATAAAATGTGTAACGACTTTCACATAGCGCAAAAACAAAACGAGAGGGCAGGCTCAGGCTGAGCGAGCTAGGAGCAATACAGGGGCTGAAACCATTGAGGTGGGGGGGGTTTCCAAGTTCATATAGTAAAAAAAAGACTATGTCTATATAATAAGACAATATGAAATCACAACAGGCAGAATGGTTTGTTATTGTGGAAATTGTTTCCATTCAAATGTATAATGGACTGGTTTCATGTTTTTATAAAACTGCCTTTTCATTATTAATTATATATTGCACCTCAGATTTTTTCCATTTCTTATTGTTCAGTGTCCCCCAGTTAGGGGGTGTGGGGTTAGATAAATAAGTATAAAGTCCAGAATATAGTTCTTATAAAAGGTTTTGAAAAGAAAAGGACAGGGAGGGGATAGCAATTAATTTTAGACTAGAAAATATGACATTTCCTATATGTAACGACACTTCCGGGCGAAGCCCCGCCCACTTCCGGTTTTATCCTAATTCAGATACAGATAATGTTGATGGTCCTACAGATACAGATACCGATAGTGGCATCGCTGCACACCCCAAGTACGTAGGCGACGATTTGCGTGTACATGTAAAACAGTTACCACCCACAAAAAATCCACTTTAACCCCTTTGCGAAGATGCCTAGTGATAATGCTGCCGGCGGCATCATTTTGCTCAACTGAGACATTCGTTGCTCCTGCAGCCAAACTATTAGTGGAAATCACAAACTCTGTGTTTTAACTTTATTGGTAGACAATTCGTGACAATTCTGCTGAATAGAGTTTCTGAGTGTCACTATTTTCCCGAAGCAAGTTCATTTAACAAGCACCCCCCCACCCAGTCTATACCTACCCATGCGTGACATAGTGGACAGTAGCGTCTGTGTGAGTTCATAGATATATTTATTCATCATATAAAATTAGAATTCCGTCATAGCAACAAGATGAACCCAACAATAGCCTGATCGTATACCAAAAACGCTGTGAAAAGCCCCGCTCACTATAAACGTGAAATTATTGTCTCATTGTACCACGTATTCTACAATGAATATCTGCTACTAAATATGAAATAAATATACAATCCTACCATTGGATTTACAGTGGTCATTTATTGTCTGGTACAATTAGTTTGAGAAATGTACAAAACTTTATACCGCTATTACACTATCTGAAAAGTCACCTCGTAATACCCCCCATGCCCTGCAAGCCCGTCTCATTCATTACAGTTCATTCTGGTTTAATTTATCCAATAGAGCACATTATAACCTTAGCAGCAGTATATGCAACATCTTATTGGGTGCTTTGAAAAAGTTTTCGTTTTAACGGTCTAGTATTACGCTAGCTCTATAGAAAACGCATTAGGGAGGGGAGTATTCCCTTTCCCGATATGTAAGTATTTTTACATCTAAAATGTGGTTATCGCTGGCTACATATGTACGTTTGTTTTTCCACTGGAGCGCTGTCTTTCCAATATGTTTGATAGCCCTATTGTTATTTTCGCATTTTCAGTGCATTTCACGTACTGTAGTGTAATCGTTAAATGAATTTTTGATGTAATTTGATGTAATCGTTACATCAAACATAAAAAATATGGAACATAAAAAATAGAAAAAAAAGATTTCGGAACATAAAAAATAAAAAAACTATAGAAAAATGTAATCTTGGGGCAAAAGTATACATACTGTAAAGTACAGGGAAAAGTGATGTTTTATTTAGGTACAAGAGTGAATGATTAGGCTACATATTTAGGTGTATGTAACACTGTGATGTTTTTAATGGACAAAACAAATTGTATTTTGCATTTTATGACATGTTTTGCATAGGGGTTTTGGACCCATAGATGTATACCCCCCTATACTGATGAAAATATAGTAATTCCAACTTGAAAATGATGCAAAAGTGAGTTTTATGAGCCAAAACTGTTGATTTGTAGTTAAATATATCATATATTCTTTTATTTAGAGCACAATTTAGCCATTTCGGTAGATTTGGAGACACTAATGGACAACAGGGTACACTGCCTATATTTTGCATCATAGACCTTTAGTAGTTCTGCATATCATCCTCAGATTTCTCAAACTTGTGGACATGGAATTTATGATCCAGGAAATGTATATATATTACTGGTTTCACTTATGTAGCTCTCAGTATTTTGTTGCAAACTAAAGAAAATGTTTGATTTTTTTCTATAGTTTCTTTGCATTTGTGGCATATTATTTTGACTTAAATTATGAAAATAAACAAATCAAAATTTGGATTGTAAATGGTACACCTGTCTTGTTTAATTTAAGCAATTTAGCAAGTTTATGTGATGCTCACACCTGGAGTTATAAAGCCTTAAAAAGAGCACCCCCTAAATAGGTGAGAATTGACCAAATTTGCCATCTGCGCGAAGGGGTTGAGAGTTTCTTCTCCTGACTTATTTTTCCATAGAGTTCAATAAGAAGGAGAAACAACCCTTAAAGTGATCCATCCAGATCTACTGCATATCTGGCAGCAGAGTAATGGTTTGTGGCTTGTTGGATACCTGAGATCCTTGATGACTTACAGCCGTTTAGCCACCCATGTCTTCCATACTGTTCCAGCCTAATTTACAGCTTAATCTAGTCCCCCACCCCCCCAAATTCCCATAGAGATCCATTCAAATGCAGAGAGGCTATAGTATCGCTTGTAAGAGTACCTGAAAATAAGACAAGTATTTTGATGTTGTTTGGTCACAGATGTCACAAAGAAATGGCATGCAAAGAATATGCAACCAAATATTAAATATGAGAATAAATATTTTCCAATTACTTTTGGTCCCCTAAAATGTTGGGGACTATGTATAAAAAGGGCTACAATTGCTACATGGTTCATCCTATATGGATGCAAACACCCTCAAATTACAGCTGAAAGTCTGCACTTTAACCTCATAGTCACGGTTTCAGTTCAAATCCAATGTTCTGGAGTACAGAGCCAAAACAACAAAAAACTTTGTCACTGTAACTTCCTAAGATCATTTTTGTCCCTTGTAGGGGACACAAGTCTTATTCTCAAGACCCATTTTTTGTACTCCTGAAACCTACACTAAGGACATTCATAAAAATGGTCATCCGAGACACTTGTGTTACATCAAAACAAAAAAAGTTAAATACTTATTTTTATTTATTTATTTTTTTAAATAATAATTTCCCCTGAGTATCAGGAGGTTACTACATTCCATAATTTATTTTGCCAACAAAATAACTCATTTGTGTACTCATCGTGATTAAAGATTCTATTCTTGCTTTAGGTATGGAGACACAAAATCTGCAATCTCTTCAAGTGATGGTGGCTGGTTATCCATTTTCTTTACAGTGATTAAACTTGACATACAATATGACATGGTAAATGGTTGTAATGCAGTCTGCCTGTAATGCGTATGAATTGTCATACATTAATGGTAAGAAACATTTAATTGTGCTTGTTTCTAGATCAACTGGAGATACGGTGGTCACTGCTTTCAATGTGGACAAGACTTACACACCTCTGTTTTTCGCACGTGTGAAGAGTTACACTGCATTTTCAGAAAAGCCCCTGTAGGCCAACCGCTGGGAAAAAGATGCTTCACAAAGTTCACACACACACACACACACACACACACACACACACACACACACACACACACACACACACACACACACACACACACACACACACACACACACACACACACACACACACACACACACACACACACACACACACACACACACACACACACAATTGTGTTGTCCTCTGCACATGTATTTCATGCTGGATGGTGATTCTGGGGAATGTATACAGATAATATTGTGAATCTCTCCGCTTCCTTCTCGAGTTGAAACATTGAAATCCTTGTCATATACACATTATGTGTTCTGTAGGCACAATGCTAAGAAATTATTTGTTGGTTCTGCGTTCTTGACTATTCTGAGCAATATATAGGTGCAAAAATAGTTTTTCACACACAGAATGGCATTAAATGTTTGTCATTGTATTATAAAATCAATCCTGATGTACAGGATACAGGAGTTGTCATTTGTTCCCCTAAATTGTGAATTATGAATCATGAAACCGGTGATTTGGTCACAGAATACAGCCTTAAATGTAAATTGACTAGCTTAATGAATGGAAGTAAGTACATAATACAGTAGAATCCGCTTATTTGCTTAACACATTTGTCAGTGTTAGGACCAGAGCTTCTTTCTTTGTAACCCAAGTCAGGACAATGCAGGAACTCACCAACACAACAAACGTTCACTCGAAAAGGTAAAAGTTTATTGTGTCACGCCAGCCAGCGGGAAGATCACTGAAACCCAGCCCAAGTTTGCGGTACAGCCTCAGTGAATTTCATGCGATTATCCAGCCGATCCCAAGTTGATTAGACAGAGGAGCCCAGATGAGTCGTACTGCAAGTCAAGACACAACAAACAATACACACAAATACATATACAGGTACTGAACAACTTTTACCAGTACAAACAATACAATACAAACGGATGTCGTATACTCTGAAAGAATGAGACCATAGAGAGAGAGTGCAGACGACCGACTACCTACGTAAATTTTGGTGGTTTTGTGTCTTTTTGTTAGGGAAATTGTCGGTTTATTTATGCCACATATGCCGACTTAACATATTTCTAGATCATTATGCAATGTAATACCCGAAATGTGCAATAATTTGTTATAAAATCAAGTGGATTCTACTGTATTAACATGTTTTATGAACAGGCAACATGTTTTATTACAAGGCACTGACTTTTTTAATCACTCGGTTCCATTCTGATTTCTCATCCTAAAGGCAGACTGACCACCCACTGGCTTTAAAAAAATACCTACATTTTTAAAACAATTAGGAAATCTCCAATCAGAGCAAATAAATTATACACAAGCAGGCACACTCCCAATCAATTTTTAAATTTTTTTTTCCCTCCCAAATATCTTCACATTTACTTTGCAGTTTGTTTGCTGTATTAAAAAATGCCTGCCCTCTGTAATCTGCCGTTTTCAGCTTTTTCTACAATGAAAGATGAATGCTTTTGGATTATAATTCTTGAGAAATGACAAAGGCATGGATAAATGGTGAAAGACGAACAAGTAAATCATAGGTGATCAGTAATTTTATTATTACACAACATATTTGGGGGCAACTCTTTGACATTTCTTGTTTTTCTTTAAATATTATGGCCCTAAGTTTGAAGCGCCAGCACCTTGAATGATTTTCTAATTTCATTTGTTTTGTAGGGTTGCTTCTATTTAGTTGGTACCCATGTGTCATGATTTGGCTATAAAATCCTATATGTCGCCAAAAATCGAATCAAAAAGAAAAAAAATAAATAAGAAATTGTATCGTCTTAGCTAGTGCACACAGCACATACCATGCCACAGATTCCAGTGTCTGTTAGCTGGTTCCAGCATATTGGATTCTGTTCAGAAGGTAAGCGCATTTCATGAACAATATATTCAAATTGCTCACAATATGGTATGTGTTATACGTGTTATGAATTGTAACATGAGATTTGTTTTTAAGTTGAAACAAGGCTGCCTTTAGCCAAACAAATCTGCACTAGCACATAGGCAAATTTTCCTGTCGACTTTTTGGGTCAGTTTGTACCTACTGTATGTACTATAGTTGCAACCATTAAAATTGAAAGACGGTTTGAAAAACAGTAATTTTTGCACAAATGTACTTTTTTTGGGGTGCAGGACTGATCATTTTGATATATCTCTGGACTTAGAATAAGAGTAAAAATACATAACATCTTACAGATCCTGGCCCGTTTCTTCTTTCATTCTAAACCTCATGATTTGGGAACCACTAAAATATCTGTAATTTCAGATTATACACAATTGGTATTAACTAAACTTATCTTTCAACCGTTTTGCATTGTTTATAATTTCCATCTCCTTATTGAATCAATGTTATCAGTCCCAGACTAAAATACACAAAAGGAAATGCTCTACTGAGCTGTTACCAAAAAATGCAACTCAAGATGAGGCATGCTTAGTATCAGCATATGTGCATCTTTAGAAAACTCCGTAAAAAAAGATTAAAAATCTTTTAAAGCTGCAGTAGGCAAGTTTGAAAATACAGTCAAGCCAGAAAGTCTGCACACCCCTTTCACCTTCTCCACGTTTTATTACCTTACAGACTTATAGTACAATAGATTGAGTTCATTTTTTGCCTCAAACATCTACACACAATAGCCAATAATGACGAAGTGAAAACAGGTTTTTAGAAAATATGCAATTTTATTTTACTGACAAAAATAGGTTATTTAGGGGTTACATATCTGTACACACCCTTAGCCTAATACTTAGTTGCTGCACCTTTGGCAGCGATTACAGCTTCAAGGCGTCTTGGGAAAGAAGATACGAGCTTGG
This sequence comes from Synaphobranchus kaupii, assembly GCA_029718625.1. Classification (NCBI taxonomy): domain Eukaryota; kingdom Metazoa; phylum Chordata; class Actinopteri; order Anguilliformes; family Synaphobranchidae; genus Synaphobranchus; species Synaphobranchus kaupii. The sequence goes on from CM056379.1 coordinate 80,174,472, forward strand.
CACACTTGTTTCTGGACATTTTTGCCCATTCCTCTTGGCATATCCTTGCAAGCTCCGTCAGGTTGGATGGGGAGCGTATGTACACAGCCGTTTTCAGCTCTTTCCACAGATGTTCAATTGGATTCAGGTCTGTGCTCTGGCTGGGCCACTCAAGGACATGCACAGACTTTCTCCGAAGCCACTCCTTTGTTCTCTTGGCTGTGTGCTTCGGGTCGTTGTCATGTTGGAAGGTAAACCTTCGCCCCAGTCTGAGGTCCAGAGCGCTCTGGAGCAGGTTTTCTTCAAGGATCTCGGTGTACTTAGCTGCATTCATCTTTCCCTCTATCAGGACTAGTCGCCCCGTTCCCGCTGCTGAAAAACATCCCCACATCATGATGCTGCCACCGCCATGCTTCACTGTAGGGATGGTATTAGCCAGGTGATGAGCGGTGCCTGGTTTCCTCCAGACGTGACGCTTGGTATTCAGGCCAAAAAGGTCTATTTTGGTTTCATCAGACCAGAGAATCTTGATTCTCATGGTTAGAGTCCTCTAGGTGCCTTTGGGCAAACTCCAAGCGGGCTGTGATGTGCCTTTTACTAACACCTTTGCGTAGAAGGTGGCGCTGGCGTTACCTTTTTGCTCAACTGAGACATTCGTTGCTACTGCAGCTGAACTATGATTGGAAATCACAAACTCTGTGTTTTAAATTTATTGGTAGACGGTTCGTGACGATTTCTGCCGAATACGTAGTTTCTAAGTGCCACTATTTCCCTGTAGCAAGTCCATTTATCAAGCAACCCCCCACCTAGTCTATTCCTACCTATGCGTGACATAGTGGACAATAGCGTCTATGTTTGAGTTCATAAATATATTTATTCATCATATAAAATTAGAATAACGTCATAGCAACGAGATAAACCCAACCCACTCAAATGCAAAATAAACTGTGAAAGTACTATCTCATTCTACCATGTATTCTACTAGCAATATATGCTACTAAATATGAAATAAATATACAATCCTACCATTGGTTTTACACATCGAGATGTTCCTTTCAAAATTCAGTTGTCATTTATTGTCTGGTACAATCGGTTTGAGAAATATGCAACACTTTACACTATATTACACTATCTGAAACGTCGCTGCGTAATAGCCCCATGCCCTGTAAGCCTGTCTCATGCATTACAGTTCATTCTGGTTTAATTTTCGGCTTTTTTATCCAATAGAGTACATTATAACCTTCGCAACGGTATATGCCAAGTCTTTTTGGGTGCTTTGAGCAATTTACTACAGCCCAGCGTAACGGCAGTTTTCGTTTTAACTGTCTAGTATTACGCAAGCGCTATAGAATACGCATTATGCAGGGGAATTTCCCTTTTGCGATATGTAAGTATTTTTGCGTCTAAAATACCGTTGGTCTCGCTGGCTACATACGTACGTTCGTGTTTCCACTCGAGCACTGTCTTTCCAATATGTTTGATAGCCCTATTGTTATTTTCGCTTTTTGTGTGCATTTCACATACTGTAGTGCAATCGTTAAATGTATTTTTGATGTAGGCTACCGATGTTCATTGAAGATAGAACATTTGGCAGCATTTTGCAGATGGTGGAAAACTATTTTATGTTCATGTTATACATAATATAGGCTATGGCGTATACGTGTCTCTTAGGGCATGACAAATGCTCATTCCAATTTACTGTACGCTGATATGTGGTAGATTAAGGTAAATATTTCCTTGGAGTCATTATGAATAGGAAAGTTTAAAAGATTAAAAGAATACAGAAAAATGCAATCCCAGGACAAAAGTATACATACTGTAGAGTACAGGGACAAGTGATGTTTTATTGAGGTACAAAAGTGAATGATTAGGCAACATATTTAGGTGTATGTAACACTGTGATATCAATGTTTTTCATCTTAAGCCATCAGAAGGAGCAAATGTATTTGTTTTGTAATGGACAAAACTAATTAATTCATCTTATGACATGTTTTGCATAGGGGTTTTGGACCCATAGATATTGACCCCCTATACTGATGAAAATATAGTAATTCCCACTTGAAAATTATGCAAAAGTGAGTTTTATGAGCCAAAACTGTTGATTTGTAGTTAAATATATCATTTTTTTATTTTATTTAGAGCAGTGCACAATTTAGCCATTTGGATAGATTTGGAGACACTAATGGACAACAGGGTACACTGCTATATTTTGCATCATAGACTTTTAGTAGTTCTGCATATCATCCTCAGACTTTTGCTAAACTTGTGGACATGGAGTTTATGATCCAGGAAATGTATATATATTACTGATTTCACTTATGTAGCTCTCAGCAAAATAAATTTTTTTCCAAAGTTTCTTTGCATTTGTGGCACTTTATTTTGAATTAAATTATGAAAATAAACAAATCTAAGTTTGTATTGTAAATGGTACACCTGTCTTCTTTCATTTAAGCCATTTACCAAGTTTATGTGATTCTCACACCTGGAGTTATAAAGCCTTAAACAGAGCACCCCTAAATAGGTGAAATTTGCCATCTGCGCCAAGGGGCTAAGGAGGGGCTTCCGTCTGGCCACTCTACCATAAAGGCCTGATTGGTGGAGTGCTGCCTGGATGGTTGATCTTCTGAAAGGTTCTCCCATCTCCACAAGGATATGCTGGAGCTCTGTCAGAGTGACCCTCCCTGGCCAAGGCCCGTCTTCCCCGATTGCTCAGTTTGGCCGGGCGGCCAGGTCTAGGAAGATCCTTGGTGGTTCCAAACTTCTTCCATTTACGAATGATGGTGGCCATTGTGCTCTTTGGGACCTGCAAAGCTGCAGAGATTTTTCCTTACCCTTCTCCAGATCTATGCCTATCTATGCACTGTCAACCTTATATAGGCAGGTGTTGGCAATCCCCAATCATGTCCAATCAATTGAATTTATCACAGGTGGACTCCAATTAAGTTGTAGAAACATCTCAAGCAGTATCAGTGGAAACAAAATGCACCTCAGCTCACTTTTGGGTGTCATAAATATTTTACATTTTGATTTTTAATAAATTAGCACAAATGTCTAAAAACCTGTTTTCACTTTGTCATTATGGGCTATTTTGTGTAGAATTTTGAGACAAAAAATGAACTCAATCTATTGTAGAATATGTCTGTCACGTAATGAAACGTGGAGAAGGTGAAAGGGGTGTGCAGACTTTCCGGCTTGACTGTATACAAGGCAAAAATACTTTTTTTTGCTCTCCTCCCTCCTATCTCTCTCTTAAGCCCCTCCCACCAAATGGTGCACGCTCGGAGACCGGCAGAGAAGAGAGGGGTTTATTCTACGGGGAGGATCTTTTTCTTGTAGATAGTACCCCTGATTGGTAGCCACATAGCTAGACCTGATTGGTTGGTTTTTGGAAGACCGGCTTGAGATTTTTTGAATAGCCTAGTACAGAGCCAAGGACACTCACAGAAACCAGATTTTTTCTCAGAACACTTCATTTAATGATAGCTGCTGGAATGTAATGAGCAAATCTAGTAATTTTCGCCAAAATTCTATCAAAAAAATCTTGCCTACTGCACCTTTAACTGAGCAGCACATGAAATAACGCACTGTACAGTGGATACATTTTCAGTATTTGCAGTGTACTGATATACGTACAGTATAATTGAACTGCAACCAAACATTGCTATACTCAACAGCAGATGGTGCCAGTACTCAACACAAATGGAGATTGTTTTTATGTTCTGTGTTTGCCACCCAAACACAAACTTAAAACTCTATGGATAATGGTGAACCCCAGATTGCATTTTGTGTCTTCTAGTCAATTGTATTTATTGTATATTATGTATTAATTTGGTAGTCCTTAAACACTTTTTGATTGGGAATAAAATGTTTGCTGAAAATCCAAAATGGACTGCATTCCAACTTTTTTAAATCGTATGATGTACCCTGGTAAAGCACTGAAAGCATTCATAGCTAAGTGTTGCTACAGTGCAGCTATAGTGCAAGCATGTTGAGATGACTAGAACACTGGGGCCACATTTTTTTATTTTTGCTGGAAAAAGATTTGTGAATAAACTGGATGTACACTTATTTTCATCTGAAAAGTAAGTTCTTACCGCTAGTAAGTTTCTTCCGGGAAGTGTCCTTGAACATTGAATAAACATAAGATTACTGCTAATAAACACATCCATTAAAAAATGTACAGCTACACACCACTCGAAAGTTCAATCAATGTGCAGCGAGGGCACCCTCATAGACCAGAATAAGACCAAATGACATTGCTAATGTCATAACATAGCATAATCATAACAAATTTCATAACACACTGGAAATAAAATGGATTGAATCATGACAACAGATATATTGTAGTTCAATTTTATTTTGTGCATTTTTCAAGTTCGATAAATAATATGTCCAAAATTCTACTTTGCTTTGACCCTATTAACTTTGGCCCACTAGAGGCAATTTTCACCTAGTTTCTTCATTTAAGTGTCAATATCTCAAAAACTATTCGCTACACAACCATGGTTGAAAGCTTGAATTGAAGAGGCTGTACCATTCAGAAATTTGCCACAGAATAAATTTGTCAGAATTGTCACATACAGTAGGCTTTATAACCTACATAATATGCATAAAAATACGTCGCCATAAAAATGTTTTTATATATGTAAATAAATGTTAAAAGGTAGGCTGATGTTTTCGCAATCGGTGACACTTAACAATCGTGTTGGAATTTTGGAGACGGGAGTGTCTGCTGGCTGGAGGCGGGCATATCGAAAGAAAGGGGGTGTGCCAAAAGCAATTTTCTATTGGTCGATAATTCTGTTAGTCAAACACATTATCCAATCAAAGGCATCCTACAAAGAAGTAGGTGTATCCAAAGCCTTCAGGAAGTGCGACTCCTATGTTTCTATCAGTAGGCACGCAAGCATGTCAGTGAGTAAATAATTCCTGAAAACAAAAGTTGTGATATTTAGCCTACGCAAAGTGTTGCATATATAATTTGAAAATGGCGTTTTGAAATTATCGTCAGGAAATTGTACAGTATGTGTTTTATCGCCCACTGTAGCAAAGTCACAACTTTATTAAAAGTGAGGCTAAGAACTTACCGATAATGTTAGTTGATTAATAGCCAATGAGCTAATTAACAAGTACTGGTAGGCTACATCAGCGTGAGGAAATTAGAACAGGCTACTTAATTTAACTTAGATGATTAAAGGTTGTTCTTGTTAATTAAACGTTACTCTCATTATTTTGCTTAGAGACCCATAACAGTTCAATGTCAAGCTCAGTTCCCGTTGACTGAAGACCTCTGTGTTGGTGGTTGCCCTTTTTTGTTCTAAAGTGAATAGCTACCTACGGTGGCCGAGAAGTGTCGAACGTACTGCATAACGGAAAACACAACTGCAAAAGCCACAACACAACTGCAAAAGCCACAACACAACTGCAAAAGCCACAACACACATGCAAAAGCCGCAACACAACTGCAAAAGCCACAAAACAACGGAAGTGAGCAACAACGGATGTTAATAATGAAACGTGCTGACTATTACAGTATTGCCTACATATGTGGAAGAGGAACTGTCCTGCAGGGGTGTGTTTCCCGATAACGATCAATCTTAGGGTTAAGTGCGATTTCAACGAGCGATTCTACGATGGTTCTTTAATTTGTAACACGCGTTTCCCAAAACAGTTCTTAAAGCATGGATGCGCAGTCACCTCTTAAGTGCTACTTAACCAGAAGTGTAAAATCCGGGTTTAGAAAGTAAAAAGTCCTCCTCAGTATTTAGTTCCAGTCACCCGGTGTTCTCTGTCCTGTGCCAGTTCGTTAATGCTCATTGTCTGAAACCTCTGGTCCTGTCTTGAGTCCTAGTCTAGTTTGTAACTCTGAAGTCTTGTTCTGTGCCGGCGTTAACTCGCCTTGCTATTCTGCCTAGTCGAAGTCTGCTCCTGTCTGGAACAGCATTTCCCGCTGTTCATTGTTCCCGTCTCACTATACTAACTGTCTGCTTAAGTCTGCCAGCCTGCAGTCGTCTGTTATCCCTGCCTGTGTTGCGGTTTCCCTGCCTTCCACCTGACGTGTGCATGCAGCCTGGGCTCCTGTTCCTCCACTCTGCGGCGGTGCCCGCTTACTGCCAGTGTTTCGGTGCTGCCGATGTGCTGTCGCTCCTGCCTCTGCTGCCGCTGCCCTGCTGTTGCTGTGCTGTCGCTCCTGCCTCTGCTGTCGCTGCTGCCACCCTGCTGTTGCTGTGCCGCTACTGCCGCTGCCCTGCTGCAACGCCTGCGTCCTGCCCGGACCCCGCTCCACTGTCCTGCTGTACTGCTCCCGCTCCCGCTCATCCCCTGCTCCACCAATCTGGTTGTCCGTCTCCATAACCTTCCCTGGCTTCTCCTACTCCCACTGCTCCCCCGAGGCATCATAACTGGACTGTCTGTCATTAATGTTGCTTCAGGAGTTTGGTCGAAGCATAATTTATTAGAGCTACGCGCTCTGTTGTCTGTCTTGCTCATTGCAGTTCCGGCTTGGAACATTAACCACCTTTTGCCTTTCTCCCCATGCTCAGGACTACCCTGATCATATAATAATATATTGAGTTTTGGCATTCCTGTGTTCGAGTCGTGCATTTGGGTCCAGTCCACTTCCGGGGTCGTAACACTTATATTGAAATTTGAATTGCAGTGCATTGGGAAGAAAAACAAACCAAGGCAGTGGAATGTCAGGCGGGGGGAGGCTTTTTTCCTGATCGCTCAGCAATCGGAATTTTTAGTTTTCCTCATGTTTTTTTTCAGGGGATTTCTCTGTCGTTGGTAGCTACGCCTTTATCTTTAACCCTGTCAACTCCCACTTAGTGACTCACACAGCTCCTCCCCCTAAATGCTACTGAACTGATTTCTCCTCTATCTCTTCAGTTCTTAATTCCCTCACTGGGGTACACTCCAGCCAAACGGCTCAGTTTTCCCACGATATTTTTATTATATATATATATATATTATATATATAATCATTATTATTATTTTTATGTTCTTTTTCTTTTCTGTTACGTTATTATTTGACTGATTATCTTCAGTTTGATTAAACAATCCGTGTACCGCACCATACGGTAAAGGCTAACCCGCCCAAACTTGCTAAATAAAATGCTACCACACCCAAAGGAATATCAAAGTTTGTTTCCTGAAGGATTGTCTCCGGCATTTGTTCTAATTTAATTAAGTGAGGTGTATATGTATATATACTGTATATCAGTGGCGGCTGGTGGCAGGGAGCCAGAAGGAAGTACTTAAGTTAGGGTTGTAGGTTGGGGGGGGGCTGGTGGGGGGTGGGAAGTTCTTCCCGCCCCCACCCCCCACTACCAATTCTAGCAAAATCCACCCCTAAAAGCTGATAAAATAGAATAGTTCATCTTGGTGATGTCTTAGATGGAAAAAACAAGTTCCAAGATGACTAATGTACGTTACATAATTATAAAATAGACTGTGTGAAAAATGAATGAAACTCTGTAATGTTAGATTCAAGACATGCAAACTTTTTAATAAGTGTACATTTATCAGAAGACTATCAGAAGATACTAAGATCTGAAACAAAGTATATGAAAACAAATACCATATAGCCTACAGCTTGGAGCTGTAGAGGAAAAAATAAACACAAAAAATCTCTGTAAAGCTAATATTAAATTCTTCACTAACTAGCTTAAGAGCATCTCTGTTGCTCCTTACCTTCCAGTTCAATTGGCATTTTTCTGAGCAATTTAGTGAACATTAGCTCCGATGTGGTCCTTGCATGTGTGATGCCGTTTGGTACCCTGATTCAAATTCTTTAACGTTAGTCTGAGTCTCCAAAACCCTGCACAGTTTGTGTCCGCGCCGATGCGTAGGCTAGCTGGCGAGGCTGCCCGTAAGCCAAGTGTGACGTTGATGAATTGAACATTACCACCTTCTCTTTTTTCTTGGCAAACTTGATTTTAATCTGCACCTTCTCCCTGTATTCCAAGGAGTGGAATGAATTTTGCAATAAAAAATTCACCACGTCCCCCTCTGCTCTTTCCATTCTGTCTATTGTTAGCTAGCTAATGTTAGCTAAGTTCGCTCCCTCCAAAAGGTTTCGACATCTGCTAGCTCTCCTTTGAAAAAAATGGGAAAAAAATCTATACATTTAGCTAACGTAATCGCAACACAAGCTTCTCTCTTTGCTAACTTTAGCTAATAGCCTATGAAATAATGTTACCTAACGTTAACGTTAGTGTCGTAAAAAATATTGTCCTCCTGCTACATTTTCCTTGGAATCCTTGTCCTGCTACATTTTTCCATTGCACTAGTGGGCGCTGTTGACTTTTTTTACCATTGGCAAAAGAAACGCATTGTAGAAATGAGAATTTTTTATTTTTAGATTTTTTTTCCCCCTTCAAATTCTTGAGGACAGTCCTCCCTGTCCTCTATGGACGTACCTCCTCTAATATATATACTTATTTATATATAAAAAATTTTTTATAACAAAATAAAAATAATGATTTATTTGAATCTAATAATTTAATCTAATAAATCACTTTTTCACACTCCTGCTTATTTCACACTCTTCATCACAATTTTTACTATAAAAAAACAAACTTATTTATCTTACTTTCTTCGTTTTTTCCAACTCACCCACTGGAGCCCGTCACCCAGTTGTGGACCACAATTACCAGAGGTAACTCCTCTCTACAGACTTTTTATGAAAAAGGTGTCTGCTTACCTTTCACTATGGTTGTCCGGTCTCTAACGAGGATAAAACACTGCATGCTGTTGGTTCCTTCCTGCGTCCTTCCTGGGATCTTGGGCTCCTGGCTGGCTTGCCAAATATGCGGAGGTAAGTCTTTACTTTCTCCTCCTCAGGTTCAATTTGAGGTGGGTTTTAAGCTGGAGAAGTCTCGCACTTGGTCGGATGAAGTCTTCGTTTTACCCTTTTTTGAGCACTGGTCAGAGCTCTCCGAACAAAAAACAAACAATATCTTATATACTTTCCTAACCCCTCCTCTTCCTAGCTAATAAATGAGTTAAGGTGACACCCTTCCATTATAATTTCTTTTAGCCAATAGATGAAAAGGCAAAATTAAGCTCATTATATAATCAGTTCCTACCCTATGTGCTTGGGGGCACTCATGGTCCACTAAATAAAGTTGTCTTGCATGTCTCTGCTAACATCGGTTCGGACCATGTCTTGTTTATTTATATTTCCCAATTTTATCTGGGTCACCATGATTTATCTTATCTTTGTTATTGGTACATCCCATGGCTCAGCCTGAGCATGATATGTTCTATCTCTGTCATGCGTCACATCCCATTGCTCAGCCTGCATATGATCTGCCCTATCTTTGCTATCAGACAGCCTGGGAGACATTTTTTAACTTTTGCATATGCGGCTTTTGAGCCTGAAAACAATTTACTTCTACAGAATTCACTAAAAATACATGTATTTGTATGAAAACATTAGCATATGAAGCAGTGGCAAGATGACGACATGGGGAAGGGGATACCTTTTCTTTCAGCATATACTTTTGTCTACTATTAAAAACAAGCAGAATAAACAATGTGCAAGATGCAAGTATTGTATGCCCCCCCCCCCCAACAAAAAAAAAAATACTATGAAGCAAATAGATTTGAAAATGTGATAAATTGATAATCTGGAAAATGCAGGTACTCTAATCATGGAGAGGTTTGTCGGGGAAGTGAGGTTTAAGGAAAAATTTGTTTATTTTTCTGAATCCAGCACTTCCAACACTCAGTGCCCTTGTTAAAATACCCAGCACTCTGAATACTGACCCCAAGCGCTATTGCGTGCTGAAACCTACATTTAAAGTGATGGACAAGGGATTCTAAAAACTTCAAATAACCACAAGATATCACAGAGGGATGTATCCACTACACACCCACCAAATATCTTTAAAAGAAAATGTCAATGGGTATATTAATATACATCTCAGAGTCAGCTAATAAACTCAGTCTTGAAAGAACTCAGGATTGTAGGGGTGTGGTCTACATCCACGCCCTCAACCCGAGTGCCATCGACATCATCCAGCCCTACATGTTTGAACCACCAGAACTGTTCTTATACAGTTCTTTGGTTTGAACCATAGGTTTGAACCCAGTTAGAAATGTATGCAATCAATTCAAAGTAAAATACTGTTGGGTAAGTGAGGATTAGGTAAAATGTGTATTTTCTGAATCCAGCGGTTCCAACAGTCAATGCCCTTGTTAAATTTTTCAGCACTCTGAATACTGAACACAAGCGATATTGCGTGCTAGAACCCCGCGCTTAACCTACATTCAAAATATGTTTATTAAATTCCTTTCAAAATTCAGTGGTCATTTATTGTCTGGTGCAATCGGTTTGAGAAATATACAACACTTTATACCACTATTACACTATCTGAAACGTCGACTAATACCCCCATGCCCTGTAAGCCTGTCTCATTCATTACAGTTCATTCTGGTTTAATTGTCGGCTTTTTTATCCAATAGAGGACATTATAACCTTAGCAACAGTATATGCCATGTCTTTTTGGGTGCTTTGAACAATTTACAACAGCCCAGCGTAACGGCATTTTTCATTTTAACGGTCTGGTATTACACAAGCTCTATAGAAAACGCATTAGGGAGGGAAGTTTCCCTTTCCCGTTATGTAAGTATTTTTGCATCTAAAATGCCGTTGGTCTTGCTGGCTACATATGTACGTTCGTGTTTCCACTCGAGCACTGTCTTTCCAATATGTTTGATAGCCCTATTGTTATTTTCGCATTTTGAGTGCATTTCACATACTGTAGTGCAATCGTTAAATTTATTTTTTATGTAGGCTACCGATGTTCATTGAAGATGGAACATTTGGCAGCATTTTGCAGATGGTGGAATACTATTTTATGTTCATGTTATCGTACATAATATAGGCTATGGCGTATATACTTGTCTCTTAGGGCATGACAAATGCTCAATCCAATTTACTGTGCGCTGATATGTGGTAGATTAAGGTAAAATTTTTCCTTGGGAGTCATGAGTAGGAACATTAATTTAAAAAAAAAAAAGTATACATACTGTAGAGTACAGGGAAAAGTGATGTTTTATTGAGGTACAAGAGTGAATGATTAGGCAACATACACTGCCTGGCCAAAAAAAAAGTCGCAGTCATGCATAGTGCCCACTGTACAAGCCTCTGGAGGCAGTGTTATGATCTGGGGTTGCTTCAATTGGTCAGGTCTAGGCTCAGCAACGTTATGCAGCAATAAAATGAAGTCAGCTGAGTACCTGAATGTACTGAATGACCAGGTTATCCCATCAATGGGCATATTCCAGGATGACAATGCCAAGATTCATCGGGCTCAAATTGTGAAAGAGTGGTTCAGGGAGCATGAGGAATCATTTTCACACATGAATTGGCCACCAGAGCCCAGACCTTAACCCCATTGAAAGTCTTTGGGATGTGCTGGAGAAGACTTCACGGAGTGGTTCAACTCTCCAGTCATCAATGCAAGATCTCGGCCAAAAATGAATGCAAGTCTGGACGGAAATAAATGTTGTGATGTTGCATAAGGTTGTCGAAACAATGCCACGACGAATGCGCGCCATAATCAAAGCTAAAGGCGGTCCAACAAAATATTGGAGTGTGCAACCTTTTTTTTTTTTCCAGGCAGTGTACTTACATTGGCATTGTCTGAACATAGCCATTTCCGACAAGTAGTGTACTGTACATACAACTGTACATACCGTTAAATGTAAAAATATGGGGACAGAGACACTATTTTTGTTGTTTTGGCTCTGTACTCCAGCACATTGGATTTGAAATAAAACAATTATTATGAGGTTAAAGTGCAGACTGTCAGCTTTAATTTAAGCGTATTTACATCCATGTTGGGTGACCCGTGTAGGAATGACAGCCCTTTTTATACATTATCCCCCATTTTACGGTGCATTATGCAGGATTCTTGCCTTGAAAATATAATAAATTAACCGTGTTCAGTCATATCTATGATGCACTGGCAATCCCTGTCTTTGTGCACATTTGCTGAATCCGTACTCTGTATTTAAGATGTCTTCAAGAGGTTTCTGGGCGTGACACTCTTTTCTGTGTGCGGAGGGTGGATGTGGCTATGGAGCCTGTGGGCAGTAGGATCAGGTTTCAGCGGAGCGTTTGTTTGAAGCTTGCTTCTGAGGTTAAGAACAAAGTATAGCGAAGCCAAACAACAAGCTGACAGGGCGCATTCAAGAAGTAGTCAATTTAGGATTTTCTTTTCCTCGATAACAACAGCTGAAGTTTAGCAAGGGGATGAAAAGCAACGCGGAGTTGGCGTGTTTTCTGTTGGACCTGAAAGTAACATTGCTTCTAGCAAAGAGCTTAGTTGGAAAACAGGCAGCACCTCCTAGTAAAAGCCATCACAAAGAGACCGCAATGCATTATGGTCATATGGTCAAGACCTCATGGCTAAAAGTCAGTGGCATGCAGTGGATGTGGCAGTTGTGTGACTCACTCTAGAGCAGTGAATAAATATTTTTTTTGTTTAATTGTCATTACTTATGGATAATCTGTCTTTTTTACAAATCCGTGTATCGTTCTTGCCGTAGATAACACGTTGATGAGATATTAGAAAAAAGAGGTATGCGCCAACCACTCACACATGCGCAGTAGTGGCTGGACATTGGGGATTGCATCATCGTTCGGATCACTCTTGTTCCAGCATAACTGCCGCAAAATGGTGTCACGTCACAGACATGCACACTGATACCACCCTTTGGGAGCCCCCAGTAGGTAGCAGTGTGAAGTAGTTATCTCGAAGTCTCTCGTTGGTTTCTACCACCGATGACGTTGTATCTATCACACTGTTAGCATACCCACTAAGTGTGACAGATTTCTCAATAGGAACGGCTAGCTGTGAGCCATCTTGGTTTAAGAATCTTTGCCTCTAGCTATCCAGCTATTTATGGTAGATACCTAGATGGTCGAAGTTGGGTACCTTTTGTATCAAATGAATATAACAGTGTAATATTAAGTTGTATCTGAGAAAAGAAATAATTGTAGACAAATATTTGTAGAAAAACTCACTTTACAAGGGTATTAGCAAGCTACAATAGACCAGATACGGCCTGCTATTGTTACTTATTCCACACACAATTCCGTCTTTACGTTGCAGTTATAAATGAATTCAGAAGAGCTAAATACTGAGCATGGAAAAACACCACAAGATAGCTGAAACTGCACTAAGGAGTAGCTACCGTTACAGTAACGATGTTCCTACAAGGTGCACTTATAGTATAAAGACCGCTACAACACGGTTACTTGATTACTGTTACCATCCATACTATTATTTTCAATACATCGCTGTTCACCTATGCTCTTGACATTTTGCTTGCGGCGCTCAAACAGGTTTCTTCCCCTCACCGGTAGGTGAGTGGGCAGGGTTCAGGAAGGAAGGGAAGACTTATTTGATTCCAGGGGCGGACTGGCCATCTGGAGTACCGGGAGTTTTCCCGGTGGGCTGATGGACAATTGGGGCCAATCGATGCAACGCAAAAAAAAAACTAAAAAAAAACTGATGTGTGGCTCAGACGAGTGGGCTGCCGGCCCATTACTTTTGGCAGAGGGGTTTACTTCACATCTGATATTTCTGTATCCCTAAAAATCCTTCAAATTTATCAGACTCCCCCCTCCCCCCCAGCCAATTATTTTGGTCCACTCCATTACGTCACCTGAGCGCCAGGGCGTGAGATCAGTAACATCCAAAGTCATCATCGATAGTTCAACTCATAGACAGTATGATTCAACTTCGGAAAAAATTGTCGCAACATAGAACAAAAGGGTAAAAAACAGAAAGGTGGAGCTGAAAAGCTTAGATAAAAGAAATTTAAATCACTTGAGTCAGGTACAGCCAAGTGTTTTAAAATAACAAATTATGTTAACGTTAGTGGCCGCAGCAGCGGCAATGCCACTGCTGCAGATGACAGGGTTGCTGGGCCCAGCGCTAGCAGTGATGAATCTTCCCAGCCTCAGCCTATTAGTGAAATTGGCAGCAGAGAGGAGGAGGAGGAGGACGACGACGACAACGATATTTCAGGACCGCAGCAGCCCACTGAGCCCAGCGACGACAACACAAGTTCAACTAATCAAGGCCTTGAAGCTGAACCGGTAAGGCAGAAGACGATAGGGATAAGATAAGCTAGGTTTGGCTAGCTGGCTATTTTTTTGCTATCACAAGAGAGATGCTTAACGTTAGCTAGAACAACCACAATTACAACTGTGTCATTGGTAAGCTAGCTACATGTCCATAAATCGTACACCACTGGCAAATTGTTTCTCCTGATTAATTTTCCTGTTGAACTCAATGGAAAAAATATTCAGGAGAAACAATGCTTGTAGTATCTACTGCATATCTGGCAGCAGCACGGTGGTTTGAAGCTCATTTGATACCTTGGACCCTTGATGACTTAAAGCCATTTAGCCAACAAATGTGTTCCATACTGTATTAGCATAATTTACAGCTGAATCTAGTCCCACCCCCCAATTCCCATAGAGATCCATATAAATGCAAAGAGTTTTTGTATCGCTTGTCGGACAACCTGAAAATAAGATATCCAGACTCTGATGATGTTGATAAGTCACAGAAATCAGGAAGTCATGGCATGCAAAGGATATGCGACCAAAAATATTACTTTGTTCTACATTATGTTAAACTGACCAATATTTTTTGATGCCCAAAAATGGGGGGGACTATGTACAAAAGGTGCTGTCATTTCTAAACGGTTCATCCGATATGGATGAAAACACCCTCAAATTAAAGCTGACAGTCCACACTTTAACCTTATATTAATCATTTTATTTGAAATCCAAAAAAAAGTATCAATTTCTTTCAAAAACATAAAAAATTCTCAGTGACCCCAAACTTTTGAGCAGTAGTGTATATTAATATTCTACTATTATATTAACATTAAGGGCTGGTGTGTTTGTGTGTGCTTCGACGGGGCGGGGGCGGTGGAGTATCTGCGGGCCGGTTGTGGTGGGCTGGTCTGGGTCAAAAAGTCCAGGGCCATTTTTTAGTCCCAGTCCGTCCCTGTTTGATTCTAAACACAGGATCACAGCATGGCTAAAATCCTGCATAATGCACCTTTAAGGCAAGAAAAGTAATGTGACAAATGAACATAATCTGAAATATTTACGTATATTTATATTATAAATTATATATTATATTTATTCATATTAAGTACTTGGTTGTGAATCCTTTACATTCAATTACTGCCTGAAGTCTACAAGCCATAGACATCACCAGACATTGGGCATGTTCCCTGGTTATGCTCTGTGAGGCCTGTACTGCAGCAATCTTCAGTTCCTGTTTCTGGGGTGTTTTACCTTCAGTTTTCTTCAGCAAGTGAAACACATGTTCAATTGGATTCAGAACGGGTAATTGCCAGTGAACATTCGACTTGGCCCTGAAACTCCTTGGTTGCTTTATCAGTATGTTTGGGGTCACTGACCCGCTGCAAAATGAGTCCAATGAGTTCTGAGGCATTTGGTTGGATCTGACAAGTTATGTTTCTGTACACTTCAGAATTCATCCTGCTGCCATCAGCAGTCACATCATCAATGAAGACAAGTGAGCCGGTTCCAGTGGCAGCCATACATGCCCAATCCATGACACTACCTCCATCTTTCACAGATGAGGGGGGTGGACTTTGGATCATGGGCAGTTCCTTTCGGTTTCCATGTTCCTCTTGCATTACTTTGATACAGGTTAATACTCATCTCATCTGTCCACAAGTCTTTTTTTTAAATGTACTAACCTGGCTGTTCTCTTATTTGTGTCTTGAACCCTCTGAGGATATGCTGGTGTAGTCTTATCTTTATGGTTCTCTTTGACACATCTATGACTACAACCTGGAGTGTTTTTGATCTGCACGACAGTTGAAAAGGGGCTTTTCTTCACAATTGAAAGTATTCTTCGACCATCCACTACAGTGGTCCTCTGTGGTCTACCAGGTAGTTTGCTATTATTGAGCTTACCTGTGCATTCTTGCTTCCAAACAATGTATCATACAGTTCATTTGGCTATGTCTGTGATAGATTTATTCGGATTTTTCATGATGGCTTGCTTTAATGGCATTGACACTTATTTGGTCATCATGTTGAGACAACAGCAAGGGACTCAAAATTCAAATTCCACACCTACAGTTGTGTTAAAAAAATAGCAGTACAACATCAGTAACCTGATGAACCACTGTTATTAGTAGTAGTGATATTTCTGCATGCCAAATAATTTACTTGTAGATGTAGTAGTGTAATAGAAAAACAACAGACCCAACTGTCATGACATGCACGCTGCTTGTTCTGATTAATTGACTCATTCATTGAAAGGGGCGTGTTCAAAATAATAGCAGTGTGGAGTTTAATTAGAATTCATTCATTCTGTGAAAAAACAGGTGTCATTAATTGTTCTTTATTAAGGAAGAAGGGAAGCAAATGTTTCACACATTGTTATAAAATATATTTCCTTCTGAATTGCTAAGTAAAATGGGTCGTTCCAAACCACAGTACACTGTGAAGACAGTGAAGCATGGTGGCGCAAAAATCATGGTATAGGGATGTTTTTCATACTATGGTGTTGGGCCTATTATCGTAAACCAGGGATCATGGATCAGTTTGAATACATCAAAATAATTGAAAAGATTATGTTGCCGTATGCTGAAGAGGAAATGCCCCTGAAATGGGTGTTTCAACAAGACAATGACCCCAAACACATGAGTAAGCGAGCAACATCTTGGTTCCAGACAAAAAGGATTGAGGTAATGGAGTGGCCAGCTCAATCCCCCGACCTCAACCCCATTGAAAACTTGTGGGGGTGACATTAAAAATGCAGTTTCTGAAGCAAAACCCAAAAATTCACAGGAACTGTGGAATGTAGTTTGTTCATCCTGGGCTGAAATACCTGTTTCTAGGTGCCAGAAGTTGGTTGACTCAATGCAACGCAGATGCGCAGCAGTTATCAAAAACAATGGTTATGCAACTAAATATTAGTTCAGTAATTTAAAGTGGTTAAATCTTGAAAATCAAAAACACTTCAGTAAGTGTTTGAGTTTGAAGAGAAAAATGTCGACACTGCTATTTTTTTGAACAGATTAATATTCCTTTTCTTTGCTTCCTGTAAAAGAATAAAGCAGACTTGATAAAATTTGTTAATGCTTTGATTTGGAATTGAATGTGTAATGTTTCCACTACATTTGAAATATGGAACTAAAAGCTATTAAAAAATATTTGCACTTTATTCACTTTCTTTAACGCACTGCTATTTATTTGAACACAACTGTATAACCAACTCTAGACATTTTCTTACTTTTGCATGAACGAATGGTGCAAAGACACACAGCTAGCCAAGAAACAGCTGTGCAGCCAACTGTCCCATTACCTTTGCTCAAATAAAATGTGGGCTATATATGTATAAAAAAAGGGCTGAAATCTAACACAGATCACCCCATATGGATGTAAATACCCTCAAATTTAAGCTGACAGTCTGCACTTTTTCATATTCATGGTTTTATTTCAAATACAAGGTGCTGGGGGTACAGAGCCAAAACAACAAAAATTTTGTCACTGTCCCAATACTTCTGCATTTAACTGTACATTTATTATGTATATTTGGTTCTTTGACCATAAACACTGATGTCAATAAAGGAATTTTCTCCCAAAAACAAGTCAAACAATATTTGTTTGGCGCATATTTTCTCTAGTTGGAATTCATGTACAACACTGTCTGCACAGAGAACTGAAGTGATGTTTCTAAAAAGAAACAAGGGGTAGAGTGATGTTTATTTTTATTTAACCTTTACTGTTTTTGTTTTGTTCATTGTTTGGCAAAAAATCATGGGCACAGTTTTCAAGCATACAAACTTCTGAAGCACAAATACAAATGGAGGTACACCCAATAAATGCAATGAAGAATACTTCTTCAGATTTTGGTAAATACAGTATATAAACCCCAGTCATAACCCAGAACCCTGTTGAAAGACAGCTGGTTTTGTGTTTCTTTTTGACACATGAACAATTTGCCACTACATCATGATTAGAGTAATGTGGACATGAAAATGGCAGAATAATGGACAGATTTTTGTTTTGCCAAACACCCTTCTTCCTGGTGGGACTGGTTAATCATTTCAAACAAGCTTTACCATTTTCATCAGTAAGCCAATATAACCAGTTTCTTGAGGAGAGAATGTTTGAAAACAAACAAGGTTTAAAAACATAAGATTTGGCTCAGTTGTATGTACTACAACTTCATCCATATGATTCAGATTTACATGGATTGAGAGATAGAACACAAGTTAAAAGCTTCTTAATACTACAAACAGGTATATTATCTTTTTGTAAAAGCGATTCAGAGACCCACATTTACAGAAGTAATAGTACTGAAGGCTTCAAAACAGTGTTCCGCTTAGATGGAGCGAAAAAGACATTTCAAAACTGATAAGTAATGGCATAACAGGAGTGTAATTGTTCCTTAGGGACTAATATTCACCCACAACCACCCCAACAAGGTCCCATAAATCCAAGTTCTTAGGTAGAGTTTCCTCCCAGTATCTGTGATCAGCATTGGTAAAGTGAGGCCACCCAAAAACAACAGCGATGGTAATGTCTTCTTGAGACTCAGTGGTGACCTTCGACCTTCTCCAGGGAATTTGCATCTCTTTTCAGGCACTTCCGACTCATAAAAGCTGGTCAGCAACCTAAGAACAATGGGGGAAAAATTAAACATTATGTAACTAATAAAAGGTAGGACAGATAGTAAAAACCCATGGCTACAAGTCCAGACAAAATAAAGTAGCTATTGCAATCCTTAATTTTGTGACCCAAATGCACATTCTGGGCTCATGAAATAAAAAAATTTCAGGAAACCACAGTGAATGATCATGTTGTAGGACCTCTAATTCACCATTTGGCTAGTCCAGGGCCCTAGGAAACTTCAAAGGGCTAGCCTAGAGGTAAAACACAGAAAGCATGCACTGGGGGGTTAGCCATTAGAGGCGTAAATGTGTGTGTGCATATGTCAACAGTGGTGGCATGGGAAACCTCACGCTGACCTCCCTCATACTATTAGCATTCCATGCATTAAAATTGCTTAACCCCTTGGCGCAGATGGCAAATTTCACCTATTTAGGGGGTGCTCTGTTTAAGGCTTTATAACTCCAGGTGTGAGCATCACATAAACTTGGTAAATGGCTTAAATGAAACAAGACAGGTGTACCATTTACAATACAAACTTAGATTTGTTTATTTTCATAACATTGTAACATTGACACCGAGCATTTAAAATGGGTACTACAATCCAAATTCACAATATTGGAGAGAGTTGAGACACTGAACGAACACGAACGCAAGACGAGCCGAGCGCAACATTATATTTAGAGACGAGCTTATTCTATTTTGACAATGACAAGCGACGACGAGTCCTACACTGTAAGTTGATCAGCTAATGTATACGTTTGCAATTTGTTTATTATTTATTGTTTATAAACCAGCTCATGTGGATTTGTTTATAACTCTGTCAATGTTAGCTAGATGCATGGCTGGCTATGTTTACGGTCACACAGATATAAGCTAACGTTAGTGGTATGTTTAGCGAGTAACTATATACATATATATATTAAAATCTTTAGCTAGCTAGCTAAATGGAAACGATGTTGAACTTAGCTTAAGCATTCGTAAATCGGCTGTTGGAGTGCCGGAGTACATCTGGTTGTTCGTAATGGGCAGTGGACTCAGAGTCAACTCGGAGAATAGTGAATCACACAGGCCAAAACAAATACAGACGTTCCGACCCGGAATGGAAATTTCAAAGGAGAACATACTGGCTGTAGCATTGTTGTCAGAGAAGCCAGTATTTCGACTTAGCATGTTTCCTTAATCTCTGATGACATATCATGGTCATTTTATGATTTAGTACAGTAAATTTGTTACATATAGCTCCTTTAAGTCAAAATAAAGTGCCACAAATGCAAAGAAACTTTGGAAAAATAAAAATAAAAATGGTTTTTCTTTAAATACTGAGAGCTACCTAAGTGAAATCGGTAATAAATTATATACATTTCCTGGATCATAAACTCCATGTCCACAAGTTTTGCAAAATCTGAGGATGATATGCAGAACTACTAAAGGTCTATGATGCAAAATATAGCAGTGTACCCTGTTGTCCATTAATCTATCCAATGGCTAAATTGTGCACTGCTCTAAATAAAAAAATAATGATATATTTAACTACAAATCAACAGTTTTGGCTCATAAAACTCACTTTTGCATAATTTTCAAGTGGGAATTACTATATTTTCATCAGTATAGGGGGGGTAGTTATCTATGGGTCCAAAACCCCTATGCAATACATGTCATAAAATTAATAAAATTAGTTTTGTCCGTTATAAAGCATATACATTTGCTCCTTCTGATGGCTTAAGATAAAAACATTGATATCACAGCGTCACATACACCTAAATATGTTGCCTAATCATTCACTCTTCTACCTCAATAAAACATCACTTTTCCCTGTACTCTACAGTATGTATACTTTTGTCCTGGGATTGCATTTTTCTGTAGTTTTTAAAATGTTTTTAATGTTCCTATTCATAATGACTCCAAGGAAATTTTTACCTTAATCTACCACATAGCAGCGCATAGTAAATTGGAATGAGCATTTGTCATGCCCTAAGAGACAAGTATATACGCCATGGCCTATATTATGTACGACAACATGAACATAAAATAGTATTCCACCATCTGCAAAATGCTGCCAGATGTTATATCTTCAATAAACATTGGTAGCCTACATCAAAAATAAATTTAACGATTGCACTACAGTATGTGAAATGCACTCAAAATGCGAAAATAACAATAGGGCTATCAAACATATTGGAAAGACAGTGCTCGAGTGTTAACACGGACGTACATATGTAGCCAGCGAGACCAACGGCCTTTTAGACGCAAAAATACTTACATATCAGGAAAGGGAAACTCCCCTCCCTAATGCATTTTCTATGGAGCTTGCGTAATACCAGACCGTTTAAAACGAAAAATGCCGTTACGCTGGGCTATAGTAAATTGTTCAAAGCACCAAAAAAGACATGGCATGTACCGTTGCTAAGGTTATAATGTACTCTATTGGATTAAAAAGCCAACAATTAAACCAGAATGAACTGTAATGAATGAGACAGGATTACAGGGCATGGGGGTATTACGAGTCGACGTTTCAGATAGTGTAATAAGAGAGTTAAAAGATGGGTTGTATTGTAGATGGAACTGAACCAATAATATATAAAATGAAAGAGACCAGTATTCCTCGGATCATCTCCTGATAATTCTTTAAGTATGCATGGGCCAGGAGAAAGCGGAGAGACCGTCCCCCTCTTTCAACCACTTAAATTGTAGGCCTGCTTTACTTTTGAGTTGGCATCGGAGTCTGGTATCTGGTGTGGCGTTTGGGGTGTTTGGTCTTGTGCTAGGCCTTACTTTCTTAGCCTTACGTCTCATCTGGAATTTTACATTTACATTTTATTTTTTTGCAAAAAATATCAGTACAACATCAGTAACCTGATGAACCACTGTTATTAGTAGTAGTGATATTTCTGCATGGCAAATAATTTACTTGTAGATGTAGTAGTGTAATAGAAAAACAACAGACCCAACTGTCATGACATGCACGCTGCTTGTTCTGAGTAATTGACTCATTCATTGAAAGGGGCGTGTTCAAAATAATAGCAGTGTGGAGTTTAATTAGAGAATTCATTCATTCTGTGAAAAAAAACAGGTCAAACAGGTATTCCATAGGTAAACAGGTGATGCCATCATGATTCTGTATAAAAGGATATCAAAAGACTCCTGATATCTTATTTCCAGGTTGACTAACCTCAACCCTCATCTTATCCTCTGGGTAATGTCCTTCCTAACTGACAGACCTCAGTGGGTTAGATATAAAGGCCACTGCAGCACCAACAAGACCATCTCTACTGTCCCACCACAAGCTCTGTAGTTTCTCCAAGGTTAATCACATTCTACACAGATGACTACCAAAGCAACTGTCCTGAGATCAGTTTTATCAAGTACTCAGATGACAGTAATTGTGGACTCATCCAACTCCGATGACAAGCTTCAATCTGCTGTCAGCCAGTTCCAACAGTGGTGCGAAGTCAATTTCTTGTGCTTGAATGTGGAGAAGACTAAAGAAATCACCATTGACTTCCGGCATGAGCCGTCCCTGCTGAGGCCCCTTACCATCAGAATCAAAACAGTTGAGAGTGGAGGAGTACAGATATCCGGGTACTATCATAGAAAATAAACTGACCTTTGAGGCAAACTATCATCGAGTGCATGCAAAGTGTCAGTCAAGGCTGTATTTCCTCCAGAAACTCAGGAATTTTGAGCCAGTCAGTACTACAAGCATTTTACACCAGCTTCCTTGAGTCAGTGCTGACCTTTAGCCTAACAGCTTGGTTTGGCTCATTAAGTGAAATCAGGCAACTGAAGCTGGAAAGGGTGACAGTACAGGCTACTAAAATCATAGGCAACCAACAAAAACCCCTGAAATACCTGTATGAGGAGCGTTCAAATTAAAAAAGGAAAAAGGATTATGGCCCTTCCATCACATCCCCTGAACACTTTGAGACACTTCCATCAGGTCGAAGATTAAGGTCCTTGCCCCTTAAAGCCGAAAGAGCCTGAAACAGACTTTGTCCCTACAGCTGTTAGACTGCTTAATGACACTGGACATCTCAAGACAGTGAAGGCAGATGAAGAACTGTTATTGCTTTTGATGCTAAAATTTTTATAATTAATTTAACATAATTTTGATCATAATATTAATAATAATAGTAATTTTTATCATAATCATATATTCCAATCCACATACCTTCACTTTAATGTGAAACATCTGATTCAATTGAATGTCTTTATTTATGTTTTGTGGATCCACACCTCTGTCTATGTCTTTTTTAGTGCTGGCAAATACAACTGAAGTTCCCTCACAGGAAA
Source organism: Synaphobranchus kaupii (assembly GCA_029718625.1). Lineage (NCBI taxonomy): Eukaryota > Metazoa > Chordata > Actinopteri > Anguilliformes > Synaphobranchidae > Synaphobranchus > Synaphobranchus kaupii. Next base: position 80,197,441 of record CM056379.1, read on the forward strand.
ATAAAAGTTGTTCTATTGCATTAGAAATTTCGTAATCGGCAGAGTTGTCACAAACCATGTACCAATAAAGATAAAACACGGAGTTTGTTGTTTCCAGTCATAGTTTGGTTTCAGGAGAAATTAATATCTGAGTTTAGAAAAAGTCCTGGAGCTGGCGCCATGGCCACGAGGGGGTCTTTGTGAAGGGGTTAACGCTAACAGCATGGTATTCCAGTAGCTACCAGTCACTGTTAGAGAGCGCCGCTGTCCCATATTTTTCTAAATTTAAATCGCCAACAATGCAGAGCAATACAATGCAATGCTACAGTGCGTTGTGTAACGTTATGAGTTTGAACAGTAGCGATAACTTGTATGTTCAAGTCATTGGAGCTGTTCAGATGGATCAACATGTTGCCTACTGGCTCAAAATATACGTACATAATGTATGCTTAAGAAATCGACTGTTTATTTTTTTTTGGAGTGGTTGCCCAGTCGGGCGACCAACTAGGAAGTCATGGTAGCCAAAACGGAGAATTGGTGGCTCACTGGTTGCCTGGGGCTACCGTTCATGTCGATCCCTGCTCCCAAATCTGGAACATGGACTGAAGTAAAAAGAGCTGTTCCAGTTTATTCAGTGCAGTTATCCAGGTAACTCAATAATCCTGCTATGTGAATTACCCACCTGGACAAAATAAAAAAATAAATAGCTGCCCACGAACCATGTAAGCCTATACAGAATTAAGGTACCGGGATTTTCTGGGAGATTACATTTGTTGCATCTAGCGTTAGCTAAGTTATGTCATGGGAGAGAATGCTGATTAGCTAGCTAACATTACGATTAGCTAGCTTAACGTTAACTAGTTTCATTTTAACTGAACTACTATCCCGGGAGCTGTCGGTTACTGTTAGAGAGCACAGCTGTCCCATATTTTTCTAAATTGAAATTGCCAACAATGCAGTGATGAGGAAGGACTAGCCAAAATCGTGGCTCTGGCTATGAATGTTAAGGTGACTGTTCAATTGTATCTGACAGCCTATATTTATTGGATACGTGGGCTATTATATTATGATATATGGCCTAATCAATCAATACATGAAATGAAACATGTAAACATGCATGTTCATTGATGTTTTTAGTTCAGCCTATCAATCATCAAGCAATAAATAAGTAAATGAAAGTAAACGGCGTGCAAACGTGTAAATGTGGAACATGGACTGAAGTAAGTAACTGCACGTCAGTGTAGCCAACTCAGTAATCCTCCTTGGTGAAATACCCTCCTGGACGCCACATTTCACAAAATAAATAAATAAATAAATAGGCTACATAGCACACAAACTAAGAGACTCTGTCAACGTAAGCCTACACAGTGTGCTGTCTGAGGTTAGCCGTTACAAATTGAGTCAGAGATTTTTGTTCATGTAGCTACACTGCCTGGCCAAAAAAAAGTCGCCGTTGCACCAGTCATGCATAGTGCCCACTGTACAAGCCTCTGGAGGCAGTGTTATGATCTGGGGTTGCTTCAATTGGTCAGGTCTAGGCTCAGCAACGTTATGCAGCAATAAAATGAAGTCAGCGGAGTACCTGAACGGACTGAATGAACAGGTTATCCATCAATGGGAATATTCTAGGACGACAATGCCAAGATTCATCGGGCTCAGGGCTCAAATTGTGAAAGTGTGGTTCAGGGAGCATGAGGAATCATTTTCACATGAATTGGCCACCAGAGTCCTGACCTTAACCCCATTGAAAGTATTTGGGATGTGCTGGAGAAGACTTTACGGAGTGGTTCAACTCTCCCGTCGTCAATACAAGATCTCTGCCAAAAATTTATGCAACTCTGGATGGAAATAAATGTTGTGATGTTGCATAAGGTTGTCGAAACAATGCCACGACGAATGTGCACCGTAATCAAAGCTAAAGGCGGTCCAACTAAATATTAGAGTGTGCGACTTTTTGGTTTGGTTTGCATGTGAAATGATAGAGAGAATGCATTTAAAAAATAGAAATGAGCTTCCCACATAGATTATACATCTGTAAATGCCAAAGTTTTCCACACACAATAAAAATGGCGATATTAATATTGTAGCGATTACTCTATTGGGTGACATAGCGTCACGTGTGCACTTCCTTATAGTGAGCACCATAATTCATTGGACAGTGACACATTTTTTGTTATTTTGGTCCCGTACTCTAGCACTTTGAGTTTGAAAGTATATAATGACAATGAGGTTGAAGTGCAGACTGTCCACTTTATTTTGAGGGTATTTTCATCCGTATCGATGAACCGTTTAGAAATTATAGAACCTTTTGTACACCCCCCCCCCCCCCCCCCCCCCAGTTTAACATAATGTAGAATAAAGTAATCATTTTTTATATTTGGTCACATATCCTTTGCATGCCATGACTTCCTTATGTCTGTGACCCAAAAATATCAAAAGACTCATTCTCACTCATCTCATTTTCTGGTACTGTTACAAGCGATACTATAACCTCTCTGCATTTGAATGGATCTTCAAAAACCGGAAGTCACAGAAACAAATTAAAAATTCACAGATTTTTCCAATCAACTGCAAGCATATGAAAGCTTCCACTAAGGTTCCACCTGCACATTCACATAAACTAGCTTAGCTAACCAACTAATTTGCAAACTATGGCTGGAGAACAGCAGTTGGCTATACCTAATTCCCAGGTAACAGTAAAGCCCCACAGAAAGCGATAAAATCGTATGCCAAATGGAGATAGAAGACAACTAATTATGGGTGGCACCTCCATACCTGAAAGACTGATGCACAGGTTCCCAGCGCCAGTTTACTCGTAGATTAGAATAAAATATTTTCTATGTAGCTTAAGTAGGCTATGCTTTCATGTCCTAAATTGTCATTCACGAGTTTATCAACAAACTTTGCTAAAATGAGATGGTATAAATGGCTGGGCTAATTATAGCCAAGTAAAAAGTATGAAATCCAGAAACGGATAGCCTAGAGACGTCCTTGTCCACCCCTGCCCGACAGTAGGCTATGCCATGGAGGCTAATCACTCTATGGGGGTCTGGGGGCATGCTCCCCCGTGAGAGAATTTGTCCAAAAGCACTCTGAAATGATTCATACAATTTAGGTGGTGAAAGCATAGCCTACTTGAGCTACATAGAAAATATTTTATTCTAATCTAGTGAACCGGTGCTGGGAACTTCTATCTTCTTCCATCTCCATTTGGCATGCGATTTTACTGCTTTCTTTGGGGCTTTACCATTACCTGGGAATTAGGTATTGCCAACCGCTGTTCTACAGCCATAGTTTGCAAATTAGTTGGTTAGCTAAGCTAGTTTATGTGAATGAAACTTACACTACACTAAACAGGGATGGCAACATGTTTAGAGCTGCCGCGGTAACGCAATCACGTCACGCCCACTGCAGAGTCAAGCTGATCACCGCTTCACCGCTGGGTTTTTTTCGTTTATTTTAGGCCTATTGTTTATGTTCTAATTTTTGCTTGTAAAAGTTATGTGATCTGAAATAAATGCAATACTATTTAAATAAATAATAATAATAACTAGAAAGTTGGGCTGTAGATACAACTTCAGGTCATGTCTGCACATGTCTGTTAACGTCAATGTATTGAGAGTGGGTTCTTGTCTGCTTCTTTTATGCTCCAGTCCACTCCCATGTATTTGGCGCCCTCTAGTGGCCGAGTTAGATTTCTCAGTCTCTCGTGTCCCATGGTGGAGATCTCATTTTACAGACGGGAAAGCAGTGTCATTTAGGCTATTTGCTTGCACATGTTGCTTAAACGAACATGATTAAACATAGGCCTAAATAAGTATGCCAGCAACCATTTCAGTATGTGACTATGAATTAATGGATTAATACAACCAAACGCTTCCAAATTACGTATTTTGGCTACATTTGATTTCAGATGTTACACTGCGATATTATGAACAATGGGAATGTCCGATAATCTAGGGAAATGTTTCTGAATTAGTCTACGTCCGATGCTGGCATGAATGCTTTCACATTATAGCAGTATAGGCTATAGCTACAGTAGCCTATATTGGTGGCGATTCTGGAATTAGGCTACAGTAAACAAAATATCATTTGAAAAAACATCTAGATGTCTGTTTTAATCTGTGTATTGCTTAATGCTATTAGGCTAACGTTACAATGCAGGGAAGAGTGCTAAAACACAGTCAAGCAATGTAGCCATAGTGTTTTTTTAATACAAGGCTATGATGAGCCAGCAGCCATACCACCATGCACTCTGCTCCTGCTGAATTGCTGAAGCTAAGCAGGTGTGGGCTTGGTTAGTACTTGGATGGGAGACCTCCTGGGAAAACTAAGTTGCTGCTGGAAGTGGTGTTGGTGGACCAGTATCTTCCCTCTGGTCAAATAAATCCCAATGCCCCAGTGCAGTGATGGGGACACTGTGCTGTGGGAGATGCCGTCTTTCGGATGAGACGTTAAACTGAGGTCCTGACTCACTGTGGTCATTAAAGATCCCATGACACGTATCGCAAAGAGTAGGGGTTTCCCCGGTGTCCTGGCTAAATTCCCAACCTGGCTCTTTCAATCTGCCACCTAATCATCCCCCAGTTTAATTGGCTAATAATCATTCTCTCCCTCTCCACCCTCTCCACCTCAGCTGATGTGTGGTGAGCATTCGAGTTTCCCCCCTCATCACTGTAAGCGCTTTGAGTATCAAGAAAGGCGCTATATAAATGCAAGGTATTATTATTATTATTATTATATTAATACCAACATTCAGTGCATCACTCAAGCTAGCAAATTTGACACGGCACTGTAATCAAAACGGATTGTCTCCCGAGAGATGCGCTTGAACTATTAGCCTATATGATTAATAGGCAAAGACGCCACATAGGTTAGTCTGCCTTACAGTAAATACAAAAGACGCACAGGCGGTCTTTTTGTATTGCCCCGAGATGCTCAAATCAGCATTTGGAATTTGAGATTTGGAATAGTTAGTTCGGTAAAGTGTTTTTTCCCCCCTGCTCTCCTTATCCCTATACCAATTCTATCCCTGTCCCAATCTCTTTCCCAACCTTTTTATCCATCCCTCCGTGGTGCTAGCTAGTAACATTAGCTTGCTCCTTGCGCAGCTCATCATCATGGAAACAAACTCATCACTCACGCTTCGTTTTTACTTGGTGCTCATTCGTTAGATAATATATCGAAAAGTATAGTTCGCGAAGATTTTGCCAAATAAACCATGTCTGATGGAAATTGTTTTGTCGTATTGTTCTGTGGCTGGTTACAGTAAAAAAGAAAACTAAAAAAAACCTACGAGAACCCTGATCCACCAAAGTACTTAACTGCCATGATAATAGATAATTCATGTCTGATAAGGAAGCAAAATTAATGAGTGGGCCTTTAAACAAATTTAAATTTTAAAACAAAAAACTCAATAAAACTTACCATTGTGTAACGATTTGTGTGGAACGTTAGCCTTGCAATATAGCTTGCTTTAAATAGACTAATGTTAGATCAAACGGTTGCAATACTCTAGTGTTTCAGTTAACCTACTTTGATTGCGAACTTGCGTGTGATATCTCCTGATAGCAGCCGCACTGCATTTTATTTTGAATTGATTGCATTAATTCCTCGCCAGGTTTAAACCTATGGTTCAAACATGTAGGGCTGGATGACATCGATGGCACTCAAGTTGAGGGCATGGATTTAGACCACACCCCTTTCAAGGGGTCCTTTCAAGACTGAGTTTATTAGCTGAATTTGAAATGTATATTAATATACCTATTGACATTTTCTTGAAGATATTTGGTGGGTGTGTAGTGGATACATCCCTCTGTGATATGTTGTGGTTATTTGAATCCCTTGTCCATCACTTTAAAAATGGTATGCCTACTAGTAGCAACACAGTGTGTGGACAAGCTCTGCTGAAAGAATGGTACAAGATAAGTGGTCCCAAATAGGACACATGGACATGTTAGAAATGAAGCATGCTTTACAAAAGTTCAAAATCTGTAAGTATATTACCTCTGGCTTTAATACACAATTGCCAATACAGTGTACAGAGCACCTACATAGCCTACTCTAAGAGTATCAATTAGGCAATCTTAAGCAATCTTCCAGTACAGTAGTGAGTAGGCTACAGTAGACATATGCAGGGCTGTAGCAGTTGTCAAAAGCTCTGTGCTGATACCTTGGAGAGCAGGATAATGTTATGGGCTGATCAATTTAACTGACTGACTTATTTTTCCAGAGTTCAATAGGAAAATGAGTCACAACCCTAAAAAGTGATCCATCCATATCTACTGCATATCTGGCAGCAGAGTGATGGTTTGAGGCTCGATTGATACCTCAGACCCTTGATGACTTACAGCCATTTAGCCAACCATGGATTCCATACAATTCCTGTGTATAATTCCCTGCCATAATTAAAATTAAAATGAAAAACCTCATTTGCATTAGCAGTTTCTTATTGTAATTGCATGATCCATGACAAAAAGGAAATGATAATTCAATTTGCCATTTAACATATCGTTTTACATTATAATTTCCGCGTGGTCACGCAAAAACCTGGCCAAAACTCAGAACTGAAAATGCGAAATGTCAAAGCTGCCCATCAAGGCGGGGCCTCGAAGAAAGGGGCGTTACAGGGGACCATTCAAACCACTGAACTTATGGTTCAACTTCAATGGTTGTCTGAGAATGATTTTGGTCGTCAGGCAGTTACCACAACTTAGCCTACCAGGGTAGATAGCCACAGTTCTCGTGTTTGGGGATTATAGGCTAAATGCTAAAAACTAGAAAGGCAACGAGGTAGCCTAAAAGTTACGATGAGCCTAGCCAGCCCGTGGTTAACTAACTTAGCCTTAACAGCGGGGAGGACTTGCCGTAAAACATAGATTTCCTTTCAGTGGTTTGCCTTAGGGCTGTGTGACATTGGGCTATTGCTTAGCCTATATTCCATGTCACTAAAATAAAATAAGCAGGCTATCAATACAATAAGTGCTTATGTCTCTAATATTGTCTGAGTGGTAGACCTATTTAAATTAAAATGATTCTGTAGCCTATGTTCTTAAAAGACTGAGCATAATGTCACTGTGCCAATACTGACATGGATTATTATATATACGTATGTGCATAAATATGATACTGCAAACAAAAGTGTGCCATGTGGGCCAAATTATTTTTTTGTTCAAAAACAATAATACAAATGTTAATTTCAGGTTGAATACTTACATAAACAGTTCCCAAAAGATAAGGATAAAAGCCTTACCCCAAATATGAAATTGAACCCTTTAAGCCAGAATGGCACTAATTGACTTCAATTATACAGACTTTGCATTGTTCACATCAAATCTCAGTCAATTATAGTGATAAAGCCACATTTTTGAATGTACTGTAAACAGAAGAATCTCATACTGAATGAGTGAAATATCAATTCAATTGGCAGTGATTAACGTATTGTGTCATCAGGGAATAGTCCCTTCTGCTTCACAGCATAGAGATGAATGGTATTGCACATGAGAAACTCTGGGAAAATATTGCTGAAATTAAATATTAGCAATAAAAAACACCATTTAAAATTCAAGTTTAATGATGTATGGAATGCAGTAGGCTACGCGAGGATGTAGCTACACATTATGATTTTTTGGTAGCGTTCCCCTACAATGTGCAAGCTCGTCTCCTTTGAGTAATGGAAGAAGCGGGCATTCATAACGTGATGCAGAATAAGTGGAGGAACAATCAACAGTAATGTCACGCCTACATCTTCGTAACTAATGGCAGACCTATATTTATTAGAAAATAATTAAACCATAGACTAAATATACATATATATCCAAACATATTTTCATATTTCGGCTAGGTATTCATTTGTATACATCTTAACCTTCATATTCTTATAACATTACATAATGGACTTTAACGGTTTTATAATATTCTTTTATAATTCATTATGTCATGTCTTTGCTCAGAATTATAAGATACAACATGTATATTTTAAAAATGCATATGTTTTGATACGTGTCAAACAGAAACATATCCTTAATTCTCCGTTTCAAGCAACGTGTCACGTAAGTTAGCGTATGTAACACCTATGAAAGCAAAGACACCACATCGGTTGTGAGTCAAATACCCTGTTCCTTACCGCTCACCGCAATTATTTAAACATACACTGATAGTTGGGATTGCCGCAAGTGCACACTATCAAATCATTTCAAATTGATTGTTGCATTGAGGAACCGAGGTCAAAGATGTGTACGTAACTAAAAGGACGCTAAATATTTTCAAATAATGAAATATAATTGATGTGCCCGTAAGCATAAGGAACAGACAAAATCCACTTCCTATATATTCACTGGGTTTACTTTTGATACATAATATGCGTTTAAACAAATACAATATTACTTTATTGCAGGGCAGCGTTGTTAAAGTTAATGATACTATTGGACACCACCTGTTGCGTACACTTTCGGAACTGCTGTTGGACTTGGGTCATTCAGAGATATCTGTGCAATTTAGTCATAACTGGAATGTCACATTTTGGTGAATTTTTTTTCTTTAGTTTTTTTGTATATATACTCCCATAAATGAAATATGCAAATAATGTTACACATAATATTATCATATGTATTGCCTTGATGTCTGAGCTTTATTATCAGATTTTCAACACCTATAGACCAAGATTATACATTCATGAATACAGAGTGACCCAAGTCTCTCCAGTATCATATTTATGCTCATACAGCTGTGTGGATAGGCTACTGTCGGAACTCACTGTATTCGCACACCCTCTAAAAAGACCAGTTTTATGTTCTCTCAATAACCACGTAGCCCATTTAAATTGATCAAATTAAAATGTTGTGTAGGCTAGGCTAAAACCATGACCAGTAAATGTCTAGGGCTACAACAGGAAAATTAGTGTCATAGAGGCTATAGACTGGGTGGGGGGTTGCTTGTTAAATGGACTTGCTACGAGAAAATAGTGACACTTAGAAACACCGTATTCGGCAGAAATCGTCACAAATCGACTACCAATAAAGTTAAAACACAGATTTAGTGATTTCCACTAATAGTTTGGCTGCAGGAGCAACAAATGTCTCAGTTGAGCAGAATGATGATGCCGGCGTCATTATCACTAGGCATATGCGCGAAGGGGTTAACACCAGAGTTTTGCCAACATTATTTAATTGGAAATAAAATGTCAACCTTCTCTTCATTGATACTGATAAAACATGTTCATCCCATTTTCGCACCAACTCACTTGAGTGAATTGCTCACTGAGGTAACTTTGCTTATGCTTAAATTGTAGCCAAAATGTAAATAGTCTTTTCCATCTGCGGTCCAGTTTGACTTTCGAGTCAGATGAGATGACAGTGGTTTTTATTTGCGTTTTAGCCATATCCGATTTTTTGCTGGCCATAGTGCCGGTCTGGTCAGTTGTTTATGATCTCAGCCTCAGGTAATTCATTTTTAAGTAACCTTACACCCCAGGGGGTGTGGTCCCGTTTTCTTGAAATTTGGATAGATTTGTGTCTTTCTAGCGAAGTCATAGCCACTGCCTTCAAGCCAGTTAATATGGGGCGATATTGGTTACAGGAAGTACTGCACAAAATTGAATGGTGGGAATGTCTGTTGCTTCCGCATTTGCGGAATAAGGTGGATAAATTGAATATGGCCCGTATTAGTTGCATATTAAGTCTGGGTTTTCTTTTCTGTTGGCAACCCCCATTCGTGTTCGCATGGGGCCTGATTATATTGCAAAGGGGGGAAAAAAAGGTGACAGCAGGGCTGTGTCCAAATCCGAGCGCTACGTACTGCGCCGTCCCCTGCGTACAGTGCACTGGCAGAAGTGTGCTGTTTAATGTGCACTGTTTAGCAGTACGCAAAAAATAAATATATCTACTATTTTCCAAACGTACAGTGGAAGTGTCGTAAGTTGGCGGCATTATGGCATATCCCTGATTAAATAAAGGAAATCAATCAAAAAAATTCATAATAATAATTTGTTTCCAATCAGGGCTTTTGTCATTGTTGATGGTATCTAAATCCAATCCTGTAAGGGCTTGCATATTATCGTAAATTATTAATTTTCCCAGAAGCCAACTTAATTTTTATGGTGACATTGTATTATGTGTGAGAACCATAACCTGAACAGAGCTGAAGTGCATAGGCTTTTTGTCGCAAATTAATAAAGAAATCTTGGCCGCTAAACCGCAACAGGACAACATAGGTAGGCCTACACACGGATGTTTTTTGTAAGCTTTTGTGTAAGATTGAGATTAATGATGATGTTTGACTAGAAATGTTTGTTAAAAACATGTAGCCAATGGCAGTTATGAATAGATTTTTTTATATTACTGCAACAATGTGCTCTTAACCAGATCATATTTTGTGTGAAAACTTTTTTTTCTGTGTCTGACAAATGGATATTTGTTCCCATAGCCTACTGCGTAAACTTGACCTACGGTAAATCTTTTGTTGGTAGTGAGTATCGTAGGCTACTGGACCATGTCAGCGGCCTTTTACCTCTTGTAACTATAAGTGAAACAGTGAAAAGTTAATACTGTTATATTTCTTAATCTTTGCAATAAAAAGATGTTCGTTAATGTGAAAACAACATTAAAAGAAGCATAGCATTTGCACAATAGTTTTGCCATTCATTTAGCCATTGGTACCAAGTAGGAATTGAACCACTGACCTCACGCATGGAAAGCCAAGATTATAACCACTAGGCCAAAGTAGTTTAACAAAAATGACATGGCCAAATAAGACTTTTGTGATGCGGTATCAGATTGTGTTGGCTTAGTGACTTCCTAATTCAAACAGTTAACAGTTAATATTGTGAAATTTCTTAGCCTTTGCAATAAAAAATTACTTATTTTATGTTAAAAGAGCATTCCTAGCATGACGTGCACATTGTGTGCTTCAAAAATATATGTTAGGAACAGGTGAGGATCGAACCACCAACCTCCTAACATGGTAGCACAATGCCTTAACCACTAAGCTACAGGAACTTTCACAGTTTGTATGGTAGGTAGACAGCCTGTTAAGCATTGATAGTGTACTTGGCTGATGGCATACCTGCCATCCCAATATTTGTATCTCTATAGTGCCACCGCTAAAACTGCAGGGCTCAAGTCTTGATCAAATTCTCAATCAATCCACCAAGTTTCAGAACTTTATGTCAAACGGTTTTAGAATTATTAGCATTTTTGTGATAAGCCACGTCCAATGAAAATTTATTTGCTTCTCATTCAGCAATTTTTTGACATAGGTCTTAGAAAAGTAATGCATGTATAAAGGGACGTGGGATGAGACCCTTGAAGTTTTGGTCAAATTCTCTAGGAGGAGTAGCATTTTAAGTGTTTTAAAAAAAAAAAGCTAATTAGTGAAAAATCCATTATGGTGGACTTTATGGGTCCTTGAGGCAAATTTGTTCGGCATGAGCAGAGGGACCTGTACACCAAATTTTGTGATTCTAGGTCAAACTGGGCGTCGGCAGTGGGTGTGTCAATGTCAGATTTTTGTCTGGCGATCCCAACAAGGCTAGCAAGTTTGGTGATTCTAGGCCAAACCAGCTGGGAAATTTAGGTGAATGGGAAGAAAATAAAGAAAAGAAAAAAAAGTATCAGAACAAAAACAATAGGGTACCAGCAGCTGTGCTGCTTGGTCCCCTAATAACAATATCCTCTGATCTACTTGGAGTTTGCTTGTCTGCAATCCTCTCCAAAATAGAATGTTTACTGAACAGCAACGTCCAGACTGAAAAATCAATTCCAACAGTAGCTTATGACACCCGCAAATAGCCTACATACATTGTCTTTTATGTGGGTGGTTTAGGTCTGATCGGTTTGTAATGAACAATTGTTTTGCGACCCCTGTTTTTAACCCTTTCCTGCGTACCATCACAAATATGTGATCATTCCAAAACTGGCCCAAAAGCATACCATCACAAATATGTGATTAGAACGTTCAGTAGAGAATGTCGTCACAAGGGTCACTGCCTTCTAAAGTGCAAACACTCCAATGCTGTGCCTACAAGTCATTTATTGTTGTACTATAATACAAATGATGTTACTATAGTCGTTATCTTCAGAGTAGTCATCTAGTTTCTTTTGTAGCCTACTGTATAGGGAGACCATATATTCGATTTTTTTAAAAAGAGGACGGGGCGGGCGGACGCTATGCCATTTTGAGTATTATAAATGGTTATAAATAGGATAGTGTCAGCTTTCTGCTGATGACAATATTATCTTTCTACTCAAAATATTAAGTGAAATATACTCATTTAAATCTCGTTTGTCACCAAACCATGTTGTTGATTTCTTCAAATAAATTAGAAGTAGCGATCCGCCAAGTTCATTGAAGGCTACAGAATGTTAATTCAGACATATATCAGCATTAACATTTAGCCCACACGTTATCTTGGACTTTGTGCAGAAACGACAGGTTGCGTAGGCTATTTGCCGGGACCACAGTCAAAAAATTATCTGCTTTGAACTCGGCTTACTTTTTGTTAGCTGTTGCTCCTCTGACATTGATTGAGTTTAAAACATGGGCGATGTCTTCCTCTGGAGAGTGTAGCTATCTGGCCTAACTTCCCTAAAGTAAAAGGTTGTGAGTAAAATTTCAATACCAATGAATTCCCCCCTCCCGCTGGTGAAACAATATTGTCTGGGCGATAACGACTATGAGAAAGATTATACATTTCAGCCAATTGACCTGTATCTTTAACATATTCATGATTTTCGGGTGCTACAATGTGTACTAGTAAAAGGGGACGGGGAGTTAGACAGCAAACATTTTACTGTAATTACTCGAAATGTACGCATGCGCTTTCAACATCGGCCGATCAGGCAGCCAGGCAGCCAGCCAGCCAACCAACCAGCCAGCCAGCCAGTAAGTTACCCACATTCAAATGTTTAGGGCAAGTAAATGTTTATAAGTTCATTTTCTCATGCAATATCCAAAGTACATCAAAAAGTTCAATATGTCTGTTTAGGAAGTCACGAAAAGAGAGCCATGGATATCATGACGACTGATTTTATGAATTCCCTTAAAGTGACAATGGTCTGTCGTGTTCCTAGTGTTATATTAAACAAGGCTACAGCAGGTACGTTACCTTGAAAACAGTTTTTAAAAAGTAACCTAACGTTAGCTAGCTCTATAGATCATTGACCGATATTTGAGCCAAAATGTATGTGTGCGCATTTATCTATATTTAATTATGCTTCATGAATGTATACATTATAATCATCTGTTACTCATAACAAACACAGTACAAAAATAAATGATATCAACAAAAAAACGTTTTCAACGTACAAAAATGGCAAGTTACTCACACATACAAAGCACTGTCTATAATAAAACTAACAAAGTCTAGGCCTGCCATTAAAAGTATTGATATCAAAATGAGGCCAAGTTACAATAAACAATATCTTAGCTCACACAAATGAAACAAGCTCTATTCCAATGCAATGCTACCCAGTGATTTCTAAATTATTTAATGTAACTTCGCCCTGTGTGTCAAATCACAAATTGGCTCATGGAAGAAGACACCATTTAAATGAATGTTTTAAACAGCTGAGGAAAAATGACACTCCATAAATGATATATTTAGGCTTATACTTGGTTGTCAAGTTAATTTTTACAAAATGTACAAGTTTTAAATGATAGAGATAGTGAGATATACAGATAGAGAGAGGTAGAGAGATATAAAGAGATAGAGAGAGCGATATAGAGAGAGATAGATAGAGATAGATGGCACGAGAGATAGAGATAGATAGGGAAATGTAGAGAGAGAGAGATAGATCCCCATGGGGATAAAATTACATTGTGATACATATCTACACCCCTAGATTCAATCATAAGTGAAGTTCAGCCTTTATTTAAATATGTTTTCCAGACTCACTTGTCCTTGATTTCAAATCTTTCATGCAGCCACCTGCGGAAGAACACCGCTTCTTTGGGGATCTCCTTCACATCCACACGCTCAAAGTGGATGTGGACTCTAGGACATTCTTTACACAGGAATTCTGTCAAGTATAGCAAACAAACAGAATAGGAATATATTAGGCAAATAAATCAAATCACATACAGTCCACAAAGCCATCAAATAATCCACTGGACCTGAAGAAGAACTAAGAATTCTACCATCACAATTTATAATTGGCTGTTTCTTAATTTCAGCATGTTCATTTTCTGTAAAGTCCTGTGGCAATGCAAAGGATATAAATGGGAAATTAATTTTATTTTAATGCAAGTGCATTAAATCAATAGAAGTATCACTAATTTTGAGTGTGGTGCGGATTGTGTCAAATTTTTTGCAACATTTAACAGCTGCATGCATCACCTAAGGCTTAAATTAGGAGAACAGGGATGAATATGCAGGCAGGGCAAACCGAACACAGGATATGAAACAGAATGTTAGAATCAGTTCACAAGAAAAGTTAAGTATTGTGAAATACAATACATATTTGTCTGCAACCAAAACAGAGTAAAAGCTAAAGATGGAGAGGTTATACAAAGCAATACAATGGTTTGCATTTTGGGCGCCACATTTCTGTTAACCTGCTTTGGCCAAGTGGATACAATCTTGGCTTTCCATGTGTGTGGTCAGTGGTTCGATTACAGCTTGGTACCAATGGCTAAATTAATGTTTGGCAAAACAATTGTGCAAATGCTATGCGTCTTTTAATGTTGTTTTCACATTAAGAAACACCTTTTTATTGCAAAGGTTAAGAAATTTCACAATATTTCCTGTTAATTGTTTGAATTATTAAGTCAGTATGCCAACACAATTTGATACCGCAACACAAAAGTCTTATTTGTCCTCCACATTTCTGTTAACCTGCTTTGGCCTAGTGGATACAATCTTGGCTTTCCATGTGTGTGGTCAGTGGTTCGATTACAGCTTGGTACCAATGACTTAAAAGTTAATGTTTGGAAAAACTATTGTGCAAATGCTATGCTTCTTTTAATGTTGTTTTCACATTAAGAAACACCTTTTTATTGCAAAAGTTAAGAAATTTACCAGTATTAACTGTTCACTGTTTCACTTGTACTTAAAAGACGTAATATGCAAGCCCTTACTGGATCGGGTTAAGATACCATCAACAATGGCAAAAGGCCTGATTAGAAACAAATATTTGTATTTTTGGTCAACCCTGTCTAGAGTTGTCTACCATTTTGCAGTCTCTGTGTTTGACAAATGCTGCTCATGCCGCTCAGTCCACGGGAATCGCTGCTTGCAGCTATATACTTATATTTGGATCTCTATAGCACTACCACGTGGCTCTACTGGGTTGAAACTGGAGAGGTCAGGTCCGGATGTTACCGTTAACAGACCTACCAAGTTTTATAACTTTCTGTCAAATGGTTTTGGAATTATTAGCATTTTTGTGATAAACCACGTCCATTAAAAATTTATTGACTCGTCATTCGGCCATCTTTTAAAATATCAAAATTCTGTATATAACTTTTATGAAGCATGCATATGTATACCAGATTTCATGTAAATTGGTCAAATTTTGTAGGAGGAGTAGCATTTTAAGTGTTTTACAAAAAATGCTAATTAGTGGAAAATCCAATATAGGTGACTTGATGGTTCCTTGAGGCAAAGTATGAGCAGAGGGACCTGTATACCACATTTTCTGACACTAGGTCAAACAGGGCATCGGCAGTGTCAATGTCAAAATGTTGTCACGTGCACTACAGCGCCACCAGGTGTTCAATCTGCGTCATAATAAAAAGGATCCAACAAGGCTGTGATTCTAGGCCAAACCAGCTCACGGGAATTTTAGGTGAAAAAAAAGAAAGAAAAAGAATCCGAACAAATACAGGCTAAATGGCTGTAAGTTATCAAGGGTCTGAGCTATCAAACGAGCCCCAAACCATCACTCTGTTGCCAGATATGGAGTAGATGTGGATGGATCACTTTAAGGGTTGTTTCTCCTGACTTTTTTCCCCATAGAGTTCTATAGGAAAATGAGTCCGGAGAAATAACCCTTGCAGTGATCCATCCACATCTACTCCATATCTGGCAACAGAGTGATGGTTTAGGGCTCGTTTGATAGCTCAGACCCTTGATAACTTACAGCCATTTAGCCAGCCATGTGTTCCATACTGTACCAGTGTAATTTACAGCTGAATCTAGTCTCACCCCCCAATTTCCATAGAGATCCATTCAAATGCAGAGAGGTTATAGTATCGCTTGTAACAGTACCTGAAAATAAGATATCGACAGTTTTTTTGATGTTGATGGTCACAGACTTCAGGAAGTAACAGCATGTAAAGGATATGCGACCAAATATGAAATATGATACTTTAAAAATACGTTAAAGCAAAGGGTATGAATACTTATGTAAATGAGAAATTTTAGTTTTTTATTTTTAATAAATTTGCAAAAATCTCAAAAAAACTTTTTTCACATTGTCATTATGGGGTGTTGTGTGTAGAATTTTGAGGGAAAAAATGAATTTAATCAATTGTGGAATATGTCCTGTAACGTAATAAAACGTGGAGAAGGTGAAAGGGGTGGGGAGACTTTCCGGCTTGACTGTATATTGTACTAGTCGCCTTCAATATGTCAGTACTAGGAGACGAGTAGAAGAAGCATAGAACCATAGACTGTAGCCTATAGAAATGCGGCTCAGCTATTCTGTGGCAGAGTGCGACTCGGTAGAAAGACATAGCGTGGGCAGTGAGTTGGATGGAACACGCTCCAATTTTGAATTAGGCTACCTTTGAAACCCTAACTTCTGAAAAGGTAAAAGCTTTAACCCGATCCACGTTGGCGCCCCATAACTAGAGTGGTAGACTTATCGGTCCCAATTACAGTAACCTATTCATGTTTGTCTTAAATTATAAACTAGGCTACAGCTTTAAGAAAACCACAGGATTGATACTACAGTGCAATAAAATAAGAGGGTGCTGTTAATAGCCCAAAGCGCTTATGACCCTCATCTTGCCACAGCCACAGACTGTAAAATGCACCATTTACAAGAAAATCATGTTCAGATATAGCTAGAAACAATATTTTTTGAAAACGTTGTACAAATAGGCCTACGTATTCGGTGTTTTCCATTGCTTACTGTAGGCTACTATACAGTAGGCTACCTGATTCACTTTCGGTTTAGAAGACACCTCATTTTTTTCCTCCAAAATCTCTCGTAGCTATAAATATGTTAATGAAACCAAATACCTTACCTGTAGGCTATATGCAGGTAGGCTACCACTGTGTTATGATTAACCCTGAAGAGTTTATCTTGTTACGTTTCGCCAAAGTCCCGTACAGTCGACATTTCCACAGTGACCTATCGCATTTAGGGCTGAAATAGTCTACGCTGCTGCTGTTATGTAAAAACACAAATTGTGTTTTTGTACGTTTTTATTTTTTTTTAAACGTGTAGCTACACTTATTTTTTATTTCTGTTTTAGAGTGTTGTTTATTTATTCTTCAAAATAAATGTGTATCAAAATAGCCTAAATGGTGTAATATTCAAATATTCAAAAAGCTTCAAGGACCTTTGATTTCTAAAACCTAACTCCTAAACACAACCCTACTGGTACTTTACAACCAAAGCCTACATGGGGGCTCTTTGTACTCCAAAAGCTGTATTTACAGTAAAATGAATTCAAAAAATGTTGCCGCTCACACACTGCGCTCGCATTGGTACCGCCAAAAGCAATTTCTCTGCCAGGAAAAACCCTGCAGCTTGCCCTAACTTGAAATAGAATAATAATTTCGTGATTTATATGTGTTATAGTGTTAATTGTGAAATTAAAAATGAGTTTTCTTACATTAGTAACGTAATGAGAGCTCAACAGGCTGCACCTGCAGTGGTGGCAGCGGGTTGGGGGAGGGGGTGTGTCGCGGTTCCGTCTTCCAGAACCGCGACACAAGACCATGGACGTTTGTATCACGGTTTCGGTCTCGTTTTCAGAACCGTTACACCCCTACTACATACGTTGTCTTTTATGTGGGTGGTTTGGGTCTGATCGGTTGTTTGTGATTAACGATTATTTTGCTGTTGCCTTTGTACCGTAATTACTCGAAATGTAGGCATGGCGACCCCTGCTTTTAACCCTTTCGCTCATACTATCACAAATATGTGATCATTCCAGAACTGGCCAAGCGTACCATCACAAATATGTGATTAGAACATATCATTAGAACATTCAGTTGAGAATGTCGTCACAAGAGTCACTGCCTCCTTCTGAAGAGCAAACATGACTCCAATCCAGTGCCTACAAGTTGTTTATTGTTGTACTATAATACAAATGATGTTACTATAGTTATCTATATCTTATTATATAGAAAACTTTCGGTGGATTGTAAGCATACTTGCGTGCTTGCACACTTGAGTTTGGGATGCACTTGATCACATGACCGTTTACTAACTGCATACTTGTGTTCCAGTTAGTAAACGGTCACATGACCGTTTACTAACTGGAACACAAGTATGCAATTTCAGACAGCCATCCTTCGTTTTCCGGTCCTCTCAAGTACGCCAAAAGATTATGTGCTTGCATACTTGATCACGTGACCGCTTACTTCTGCGTTTGATACGCACTAACTAGAATGCAAGTATGCAATTTGAGACACAGCCAATTTGAAACACCATCTGGTTTCTTTTTGTACCTTGTAGTTTGTTTTGTACCCCTTTTGTAATTAGTTCTCTCCCCTCTGGTTGAAGGCATGTTAATTAGTGAAATCAGCAGGTGTAGTGATTGGTTGGAATGAAAACCTGCATACTCTCGGCCATCAACTTCCGGCGTGAGCCGTCCCCCGCTGAGGCCCTTTACCATCGGAGCCCAAACAGTTGAAAGTGTGGAGGGGTAAAGATATCTGGGTACCATCATACAGTAGATAATAAACTGACCTTGGAGGGAAACTGTCATCGAGTGCATGCAAAGTGTCATTCAAGGCTGTATTTCCTCCGGAAACTCAGGAATCTGGATGTGAGCCAGTCAGTACTGCAAGCATTTTACACCTGCTTCCTTGAGTCAGTGCTGACCTTTAGCCTAACAGCTTGGTTTGGCTCATTAAGCGAAATCAGGCAACTGAAACTGGTTACAGTACAGGCTACTAAAATCATAGGGAAACAACAAAAACCGCTGAAAAAACTGTATGAGGAGCGTACAATTAAAAAAGGAAAGAGGATTATGGCCCTTCCATCACATCCCCTGAACTCTCTCTTTGAGACTCTTCCATCAGGTTGAAGATTAACACCTGAAACACACCGGCAGCATCTTGTGGAATCAAGCGCACCAGAAGCGAATGCTTGCGGCATTGAGAACATCCCGGAAGCGCCACTTGCGTCCATGCTTCTCAGATACGGATTTATACAGTCACACAAAATGGGCTACATTATTTATGATTACATTACTTGTCATTTCTCAGGTACAAAAAAAAATAAAAAACAAGAAGCTATAGCACACTTTTCAAACCCGCCATGGACATAAAGCGAACATAAGTTATTAATGTAGCTGACACAGATGTAGCTTACACAAAAAAGTCTGCGAAACTTCAGAAGCATTTTTCTCTAAACCACTCGTGATAGTCCAGGTGTAACAGGGGGTCTAATTTTTAGAGAAATTAAATCATGGGTTTAAAAATAGATTTTGACATCAATATAGCAGCAATTAACACATGTATAGCCACACCTAATGATGATGGCTGTAGGTGCAAAACTAGATTTTGATAACAATACCTGCGCCATGAACAGCTATTTTAACCACATAATAACAGCTGTTCAAATAGGATAGGTAACTTAGGCCTATGCAAAACTAGCCCTGAGAACTTTCAACTATCGTAACACCGGGATCCGTTTATGCAGTCACACATAGAAACGACCTCATTTTCAGTAAAGTATCGCATACCAATTTCGGAAATGAATTATTTTTGTACAGGTTTTAGTGAAGTAAACATTGTCACAATAAAAAACAATACATCCCATCCGCTCCAACAGACGAGGCAATTGCATGCCAAGCTCTTCCTTTTCTTATATTGTTCCTGTAAAAATAATCCCTTGCATCATGCAGCTCCACGTATTTCTGCACTTAATAGATCAATCGACAATCGTCCATTTTCTCTCTTTGCTTTCCATGTTGTTTATTTTGTCAATATGGATACCAAGAAAGACAAAAAATGGAATCCGTTGTCAAGGAAACGTGCATCGTGGAGAATTCTAAAACCACAGAATGCCTGCGAGTAATGTCTGACGCCCCATGAATGCGCTCAAACGCCAAATTCATTAGAGGAAGCGGGTAATGTACGAGTAGGTCAAGAAAACTTTAACGTTTCTGAAATGTTTGAAAACTAAAACCCCAGTGTGTATGAGGCCTTAGACTGCTTAATGAAACTGGACATCTCAAGACAGCAAAGGCAGATGAGGAACTGTTATTGCTTTTGATGCTTAATCATTAATAATGAATTCAATTAAAATGTCTTTATTTAACATGTTTATGTTTTGTATGGGGGGGCCGGACGAGGCGGTGTATGTATTTGTTTTCTCTCGGCACCATTGTAAATGAGGATCCGTCCTCAATGGGTTTTCCGAGTATAAATAAAGTTGTGATGTATGGAAGATTTTTAGTGACTTAATTCAATGCAATTGCTTTAGCGACACATTGTGAAATGTAATACATATGTGCATTCGCTTTTATGTAAGGATGCGCATTTATCATGCCATAATTAAAAACATAACACATATTGCATTGCATTTCATTGTGTGTTCTCTAAAAACACTCATACTGAAATACAGTACGGGTGTATTACTTTTCAACGCCAGCTGCGCGATTTTCATGCCAAAATTGAAATGCATTTGCATTTAGCTTTGTCAGCATAGCTTGGCGCATGGAACATAACACAATTCAAAGTAATCCTCGTGATTGTATTTATTGACCTGCATTGTATTTATTGACCTGTATTTATTGGTCTGTCATTGCATTTCAACACCAGCTGCGCGGTTTCCATGCCAAAATTGAAATGTAAATGGGGGCAGATGGCTTTTCACTCTGTGGCCACTGCATGCCGCACGGGACGTGACAAAATTCAAAGCAATACTCGTGATTGTATTTATTTGACCTGCAGAGCAGTCCGTGATTGCATTTAATTTTGTCACTGACAAGGTGGAGCACTTCGATAAATGCAATCAACTGTACAATCATAGTCCATGGGGTGGGGCAGGGTGTGGCGTGCGGACTAACAGTGCGAAGAAGTCCATCGTCCTCAGTTTAGAGTGTGTGGGTGAAAGACACTGAAGCACCAGAACAGGAAAGCACAGGGCTGAAGTAGCTAGCCAGACACCTGAAACAGGTGCGATCAATGAGTGTGGGGCGGCGGAAAAACCAGGCACGGACGCCGTCCCGAGGCCGCGAAAGGAACCTCCGCAGAGAAGAAACGGTAGCGAGAAGAAACGGTAGCCTGCAAAACTATGACAGGACCCCCCCTCTAAGGGACGACCCCAGAAGATCCCTCAGAACCATCTCTGCGGAAGGCCCTAATAAGTCCCGGAAACAAAATGTTCCTGGAAGGAACCCAACAGCGTTCCTCCAGGCCATAGCCCTCCCAATCTACCAGGAACTGGACCCCCTCTGCACACACGTCTCTCAGCCAAAATGCGCCAAACAGTATACGCCGGACCTCCCCCCATGAACCGCGGAGGGGGGCGGCGGCTTATCCGCAGTGGCTAGCGCGCTCACGAGCATAGGTTTCAACCGGGAGACGTGAAACGTCGGATGAATGCGCATGAAGCGTGGCAGCTGTAAACACACCGTGACCGGGTTAATCTTCCGGATGATTTTAAAAGGACCCACAAAGCATGGAGACGCACAACGGAAGATCTCGCGTAGAGAGCCAAACCCCTCTGCCCCACCCGGTAGGAAGGGGCCGGGCGGCGATGCCTGTCGGCCAAAGCCTTTTGTCTCGCCGAGGCGCGCAGAAGTGACACACGAACACGCCTCCAAACCGATCGCCACCTCCGGACAAAAGAACCCTGCAGACGGTACCTCCACGTTCCTCTCCAACTCAGGAAACAACGGGGGTTGATACCCCAACTGAGCCTCAAAAGGGGAGAGACCCATGGAGGCATTGCACAGCGTGTTATGCGCATATTCCGCCCAGGCTAGGTGATGACTCCAAGACGTGGGATTAGAGGCGGCCAGACACAGAAGAGTGCTCTCTAATGTCTGGTTAGTACGTTCAGTCTGTCCGTTGGTCTCCGGGTGAAATCCAGAGGACAGACTGATGGACGCCCCTAACTGGACACAAAATGGTCGGCCAGTTCATAACTGCCGAAACCCCTCTCAGGATCCATTTGGACCTCTCCCTTAGTTACAATGAATCCCAGGAAGGAAACGGTGTCAGAATGAAAAATACACTTCTCTGCCTTGATAAATAGTTGTGCCTTGAGAAGTGCTTGGAGAACCTGCCTGACATGACCGATGTGGGCTGAAAGATCAGCGGAAGAAAATTAAAATGTCGTCTAGATAGATGAAAACGAATTTCTCCGGCATCTCCCAAAGTACATCATTCCCTAGCGCCTGAAAGACGGAGGGGGCGCTAGGGAGCCCGAACGGTATTACGAGATATTCGTAGAGCCCCGCCATGCGTGTTAAACGCTGTCTTCCATTCTTCACCCTCGCGAATGCGCACTAAGTTGTAAGCGTACCGGAGGTCGAGTTCTGTAAATACTGACGCCCCCCTGAAGGCCCCTCAAATGCAGAATTCATTAGAGGAAGCGGATAATGGTTCTTAATGGTGATGTCATTAAGGCCTCGATAATCGGCCTCAAACCCTCATATTTTTTCTTCACAAAAAAGAAGCCAGCACCCCGCCGGCGAGGTAGAGGGTCTAATGAATCCATTGGCTAGGGGACTCCTCAATGTACTCCTTCATAAGCAAGGGACTCAGGGGTTGATAAGGAGTACAGAGACCCCCTGGGAGGAACGGTGCCAGGATATAAATCTATGGCGCAGTTGTAGGTTCGGTAAGATAGCAAGGTAGTAGCCCGTTGTTTGCTGAATACCTCAGCGAGGTTAGTATACTCGACCGGTATATTGGCTGGCAAGGAAAACTCGAGTGCTCCCATTACTCTAGTGCTTTCAAAACTAGAGGACGAATCAGGCATGGGCTCCCACGCAATCTTTGAGTCAGAGAGCTAGTCAAGTGGGCAAATCATCCCAAAGGGAGCTTCCATCAGCCAGCAAGTCCCAGACTAAGCTCTCCTCTCTGTCCACAGAGAGGAGCAGAGCTACTCTGATCATGCGGGGAATCAGCCTCCTCTAAGTCACTAACAGAGCTCAGCTCACAGAAGCGACAAGCACCGTCCGCTGGCAGTGAGATCTGCATTGGAGGCTCTATTGGAGGATGGTCACTTTGTCTCCGCCCCAATTGATATGCGAACCGTGCTGTACTAGCCACGAATGACCTAATACGAGGGGATAAGCTGGAGAGTCAACCAGAAAGAACTGGATCCATTCGGAATTACCCGCGTGAAAGGCACGCATATAGATGGAACCCGTGGTCTCTCTAAATGGTCCCGGTGCCCCAACGGACGGCTGTCGAGGGCCATAACCAACCGGGGCTGGACGAGGCGGTGAACGGGAATCCAAACCAATGCTCCTTAGCCCATTTGGTATCCATAAAACATTCAACCGCTCCTCAGCAAAGCGATGGTTCCAGAGTAATTGAACGGGTAGTAATGTCCCAGGAGCTGTTCTATAATGTCTCACTAGTGTCCCTGGTTCCGCGAGCGAGACCCCCCCCCCCCCCATTTCCCCCCCAATTTAGAGCACTGAGCTCTCGTGTGACCCTTGCGCTTACAGTATCGACACCACTCCTCACGTGGCTTAACTTGATTGTGCGAGCCCCTAGTGGTATAGACGCAGGCGTCTACATTTTAAAAAACATCACATATGCGTTTCTAGTTCCACGAGAATACGGATTTCATAACCATAAACCCACATATCATCATAATTAGTACTTAATATCCTATCAGCGTGCGAGATATCACGTTCCTATCTGCCACTATTAGCTTGTAATTCATGAAAGTAGCATGCTATGCTGCTACACTGTTATCTACAATGGACCCGACCACATGTAAGATAGCAGCCATTTAAACATATTTGAGAGTTAATTAAAGTTTTTATTATATCACTAAAAAATCGTTTACTATCACAGCCGCAAGAAACACCTTCCAAGATCCTGAATACACACAAGCAAAACTGTCAACATGCCTACTCACTCCACAGGAAAAAAAACGAGTGGTATTTGTTTGTCACCACATAACTTTCGTTTGCTATAAAAAGCTCCGGTAAAATATGAAATTAAGTCGTAACTTTACCTTTGGTTATGAAGATTAAGATGTCCCCTGCAAGAATCTGAGGTTATTTTTTGCCTTGGTTGACCCGTTTTTAAGATTCAATCCTTGTTTCAACATGTGTCCATGCTCCAAAATAGCCGTGCGTAAATGATCACATTTAAAAGAAGCGCAAGTAAATCCTTCAGACAAACTTGATTTTAATTGACACTTGTATCATCCAATAGAGCACATCCTAAGCTTTCTGAAATGGTATGGCATTCCCATAGGTAGATTTAACCAGCTGATCGATATCCACGCGTAACACAGGACTAGGTTGCACACATTCGGAAGCCATTTTAGATCACAATTCGGCCTGCTTTATGCGCGCATACTGCGTCATCATTATTACACGATTCGATTAAATTATTTATTAATTTATTCGGACTTGTTATTTTTATATACGATGGCGAAAAAATATATGTCCCTGTCGGATGTAGTGGAGGAGATTTTCAGGAGTGAGTCGGAGGGGGAGAGTGAAGGTGGCTCTGAGGCTGAAAGCATCGACTCTTTTGTGGAAGACGCTTTTGCCCTGGGCGAAGATGTGGCTGTTGACATGTAAGTACGAACTGTATTAAATTAAGTAATAACTTTATTTGTGCATAGGTTGAATTTTAGTCACAGTAGCCATGTAAAATATAGCATTTATCTAATTTCTTGTGGCTAAATGGTAGCATAAGTAATATCATGTATTGTATAATAAGTGCATTAGCATGTATCGTATCTTTTGCGCACCAGCATAAATGGGCCATAAATTAACCTATGACATTGTTGCTGGTTGTCAATAGTAATCCAGTGGCACTGGTTGGCATTGATTATTGTAATATTTATAAGACTAAAGTAACAACTTAATTTAGAAACGAATTACAAAAAGTAATTATTTTTGTAATTCTAATGTATATTGTAAGAAGGGTAGGTCAAATAAGCTAAAGCTTCTTCCTACACCTTTTCAGTCAAATGACTTCTTATTATTTAATTATATCTTTGTACACACATCTTTGTAAAGAAAATGTTAATGACTGAAATAAACTAAACTAACTTAATTTAGGGTACATTTTAATCGCAGTCTAGAATTTTCATTTTTGATTTGCAACATAGTACATTATGTGGCTCTTATTGTACAGTTTTTTTTATTTTGCTTTCTTATAAATATTTCAGGGTAGAAGATGCTTCTGCTGTGGACAGTCCTGGACCCTCTGCTCCTGCACCTGCACCTACTCCTGCTGCTGCACCTGCTCCTGCTGCTGCACCTGCTCCTGCTGCTGCACCTACTCCTGCTGCTGCACCTGCTCCTGCTGCTGCACCTGCTCCTGCTGCTGCACCTACTCCTGCTGCTGCACCTGCTGCTGCACCTACTCCTGCTGCTGCTGCTGCTGCTGCTGCTGCTGCTCATCCCCGCAGGACTCTGGTGAGGAGGTCAAAAAGGCCCTGCTCTCCTTCACCACGAGGAGCTCCAAAAAAAAGGCCAAGCGAGCCAGAGCCCGAGTCTGAGGAAGGATGGCACGACATGGCGGATGAGGATGAAGAGCCTCATCAGTTCCCCTTCTGCCCCCGGAGGACCCCAGGAGTGCAGCTGGACTTTCATCAGGACTACAGCCCCCTGGATCTCTTTCGGCTGTTTTTTACCAAAGATGTCCTCAAGCTCCTCTGCGACAACACAAATGGCAACGCAGCCCGCAAGCATGCTCTGGGACTGCATACGCCATGGCCTGATGTGGATGCTGAGGACATGCTGCAATATCTGTCCATCGTCCTGTACCTGGGTCTTGTCAAGCCATCTGCTGCCCGTGACCTATGGAGGAAGGACCGGCTTCACAAACACCCCTTTCCCTGCAGTGTGATGCCGGGCTACAGGTATGAGGCCATTGGTGCATTCATCCACATGAGTGACACAACAGCAGATGCCATCAATGACCAGTTGAAAGGTCAAGCAGGTTATCGCCTGAAGCCTCTGCAGGACCAGATCCTGACTGCATGCAGGGCTTACTACCACCCTCATCGGAACCTGGCCATTGATGAACGCATGGTAGCCTCAAAAGCTCGGCATGGGATGAAACAGTACTTGAAGGACAAGCCCACAAAGTGGGGTTTCAAGCTATTTGTCCTGGCTGACAGCAAGACAGGCTACACATGTGACTTCAGTGTGTACCAGGGGAAAGCGCTCACTCCAAGTGGGAACGGTTTGAGCTTTGATGCTGTTGTGAACCTGCTCCGGGTGCCATACCTTGGGACAGGCTACCATGTCTTTGTGGACAATTTTTATACCAGCGCGGCTCTCTTTCGGCATCTCCACCGTATCCACTATGGAGCTTGCGGCACCATCAGGGAGAACAGGATTGGTTTTCCCAAGACCAAAGTGAATAGCCTCCCAAAGAAGGCTGTTCGAGGGGACATGCGGTGGATCAGAGATGGCCCCCTTCTCTATGTGAAGTGGAAGGACACACGAGAGGTCTCGATGTGTTCTTCCATTCACAAAGCCTACAGTGGGAAGTCAGTGCTGCGGCGGGCAAGGAACCCTGATGGCACCTGGGCCAGACGTGCGGTCACCATTCCTGAGCCTGTACTGGAGTACAACAAGTACATGGGGGGCGTTGACCTGTCAGATGCCCTCATCAAGTACTTCAGTGTAACTCAGAAGTGCAGGCGTTGGTATAAAAAGCTGTTTCTCCACTTTGTGGACATCGCTGTTGTGAACAGCTACATCCTTCACAAGGAGATGGCTCTGGAGAAACAGCACAAGCCCATTACCCAGAAGCTCTTCAGAGAGACTCTCTGTTTACAGCTAGCTGACTGTGGGAAAGAGAGCCCTGAGGGCGAGGGTGAGATGGTGATGGCAGCTGCACAGCCACAGGAGGCAGCAATGGAGCAGAGGCCAGAGGGCTGCTTTCCTGTAGCAGTCACAGATGTGAGCAACACAGATCCTCGGGAAAAGGCCACGAAAGGGAGGAAGTACTGTGTTCACTGCCTCAGCCTGAAGAGGAAAAACAAGACCATCTACAAGTGCAGGTCTTGTGATGTTCCTCTCTGTATAATTGCAGACCGCCTCTGCTTCACTGAATGGCATGACCTCAGGAGCAGACAGGCACTGTGAAGGACTGAATATGCAGCCCCAGTGTCTGTCATTTCATCTGGCGGACAAGAATTGTAAATAGTTATATATTTTTAGTGTTTTTACTGGTTCACATTTTGCTGTTCACGTTCTTGTTTTTGCCTCCTAAAATCCAACCCCTCGTCCACGTCGTAGGAGGTGGTAACAGCACACCATATCCTCTTCAGTCAACGCTGCAACATACATTTTCTATTCAAAATTGTGCTGGCTAACGGGGCTCTGGTAGAAAAATAAATCTTTGGAACCATAAACTGAACTGGAGCTAATAAATGTATCACCCTCTGAATGTGAAGTGATTGTAATTATCTCCTACTACCACAAAGGACATAATAAAATGCTTCATATGGACAAAAAAGCATTGTATTCATTTTCGGATAGGTTTTTGGACCCCTATATATCCAAACCCAAATTATTTGGAAAAAGGTGAAAATTCCCTCATGGAGTTGATACAAACATGTTTTCTATGAGTAAGAATACTTTATCTGTTGAAAAAAACTGATTATCTCTTGATTTACTGTGATGCACATTTTATCCATTTGGATAGATTTGGAGACCCTAAGGGACACCAGGATACACTGTTTACAAATTAGCTTATAGAACCTGAGTAGATTGACATATCCCCCTAAAATTCTGTACACATGTTGACAAGTGGTGTGTGCACCAGGAAATGTAAAGTATGACCTGTTTTACATCTTTTCCTTTCAGATGTTCACTGTAAACTAAGAATTACAACCTCGTTTTTATTTTGTTTGCAAAGAGTTTGTGCATTTACAGCCCATAATGTATATAAAGATTATGAAATTTAATTATTTTAAGCTAAGCCACACAAAGGTACAGGGGTCTTCTTCAATTTAAGCCATTAAAAAAGTGTGTGTGGTGAGCACAACTGTAGTTATAAAGGCTTAAACAGAACAGTGCAAAACAGGCGAAAATTGGCCTATGCACAAACAGGTTAATCTGCAGAGGTTCGTGCAGGGCAGAACTATCTACCTCCATGGGCTCCTCTCTGATAAGAGATGAGTGTGCGGAGGAGGGCATCAACGGCGTTACCGAAAGAGAGGAAAGGTAGCGAGTGGAGTGGTCTCTCTTCTCACCTCTTACTCTCTCTCGCTCCCTGACACAGTTATCAATGCGGATAGCTGGGTGCCAGTGCACCGAACGCGATGGAAAAACCTGCCACGGTATCGGTGCCCTGGCGGAGACGGGTTAGCTTCATGGCGGCCTCCTGACCAGAAATGTTGTGTTCAAAGACTAACGCCATCTCCTCCATCAGACTATCCACATTGTTCATGTGGCGTTGGCCTAGACGAGGGTGGTCCCAGTGAGCAGCGATAAAATGAACGCTATCCAGGAGTCATGAGAAGTAAACCGAGAGGGTTGGGCCTTAAAAAAAATTAAACATGGTGACAGGACGCCCAGACACTATCCTGACTCCCTGTTATACAGCAGGGGCAATTGTAGTTGTCGTTTGGGCTCCCTAACTGTGAGTGGAACGGGCTGAGAGGGGGGTTTTTCAGTGACTGGTGTTGGTGCGGCTGCGACCGTCAGTAAGCGGAAACTGTCTGCCAACTCCTGCAGCCAGTCCTCCTGGCGGCGCAGCTGGTCAACTAGTTTGCTCTGTTGCGTAAGCACAGCCTGCTGTTGTACCTGGAAGGCACGGATGCCCTCCTCATGAGAGGCCAACGCTGCTTGCTGCATAGCCAACTTTTGTTCGATTCCCTCTGACGTCGCTGGTTCCTCCATTTGGTTTCAGTGTTCTGTAATGAGTCAGGTTCGGAGGACCAGACGCGACAGTGAGGGAATCAGAAAGTTCCCATGAAACGTAGGAACCACTAGAGAAGGGGAAGAGATGTCCGCGAACGGAGCAGAAAAATTTAACGAATGGGAAAAATCTCCCAGCATAAAGCCAAAAGAAAGCGACCCGGAGAAATGGGCGAAAAGCTCAGACTCGAGCAGAAAAATAGAGAAAGGAAAAGGAATTGCCTCTAGCTCCGTAAACTGTCAAAAAGCTTAAAATAAAGAGGCAAACAGAAACGAAGAAAAGAATAGCGACCCAGCAAAGGTGGGCGGACAGCTCGCAGAAAACAGAAAAAGAAAGAAGAGATTCCTCTAGCTCGATAAACTATCAATGAGCTTAAAAGAGACGAAAGGAAACAAGGCAAACCGAGGTTACCATCAGGGTAGAGGGACAGAAAACCAAGGAAAGAACTAAGTGTGAAACGAGAAAGGAAACTCCTTATAAAAGAACTCCTAAACACACCTAAGGCAAGTCCCGTGTGTCACTTTTAGCAATATAGCCAAAGAAAGTGGTCGCCTGAATTCTTGTACCTGCGTACCTGGCTTAGCATGGCTTGAAAGACACTGAAGCACCGGAACAGGAAAGCACAGCGCTTAAGTAGCTAGCCAGACACCTGAAACAGGTACGATCAATGAGTGTGGGGTGGCGGAAAAATCAGGCACGGACGCCATCCCGAGGCCGCGAAAGGAACCTCCGCAAAGAAGGAACGGTAGCCTGCAAATCCATGACGGATTCATGCTGTGGCTTATAAGGTTTTTTAAATTTATTTATTTTATGATAATTATATCCTATTAAAACTAATGTAGATGAGAGGCTGGCGGTGGTGAATGAGAAGCCAGTTGATTCGCCGAGGCTGCTGCCTAGTTTAGCTTCCCACTGGATTTGCAACTGACTTAGCTGGTCACTATAGCATTCGGCGGGTCACTCACATAGCATACCTAGCCTGGCAACCCACTGGATTTGCGATTATTTATTTATTTATTTATTTATTTTACAATTTCTGCATTAACTTATCGCTCATCTGCAGTATCCACAAGGCAACAGTCATTCAATTCAAGTGAATGACTTACTTTATGACAGCAGTAGCTATTGGATAAATCTGAAATAAATCTGAAACCTCATCTACACCAATGACACAATGTCTAATACTGGTAGCCAGTGTTGAATAGGATTGCCCGTATCCAAAAGAGAAAAAGTTCTGCCCCATGTAGGATTCAGACCGAGATCTGGATTTGTAAACAGGAGGTTTACCACTGGGCTACCGAGATAGATGCCTATTCTGTGGAATAGGCCTATCATAAGTTCTAATGCTCGATCGGTTTTGCTCAGTGACATTTTTAAACAGATTTTCAACATGGAAATGAAATCAGTGGACTGTAGTTAATTAGAAACTAGGGTTTTTAGTTTTAATGGGTTAAAATGACAAAAAGATTTGGCTAGGGTTTGGCTACCGTTAAACGGAGGCCTTTTTTAGCCTACATAGATATATACAAACATTAAGCTATGCATTTTTATGGGTTGCCTATATTATGCAGCCTATATCGAGACTACTGTATGTGACAATTCTGACATAACCTACATTTATCCTGTTGCAAATTTATGAATGCCTACAGCCTCTTTAATTCGAACCTTAAAACATGGATGTGCAGTGAATAGTTTTTGAGATATGACACTTAACTAGTAGGGCCAAGATGAAAATTCCTTCTTGTGGGCCAAATTTACATTACATTACATTACAGTCATTTAGCAGACGCTTTTATCCAAAGCGACGTACAATAAGTGCATACAGAAACGTCATCAAAGTCACTACAGAACAGACAAGACAAATCACATCCTTCTCATAATGTAGCAGCTATCCCTAGTAATGAACGTTGACTGTAGTTCACAGTAAGCTGTGGGTAAATCAGCTATACTACACTTCTATTCTAAATACTATTATAAACTATAACAAACAGACAGGAAAACACAGGGAACTAGTACCATGAGGTCCTAGGTCAGAATATTTAATAGGGTTAACTGATTTTGTAAGTCCTTCACTTGAATTGAACAACTGTTGCCTTGTGGAGTTAAGTCAGAAATAGTAACAAAAAAATAAAGAAATATAGCTGCAAGATTCTGAATCTACATACACTACTCACAAAAAGTTAGGCATATTCGGCTTTTGGGTGAAATTTCAGGATGAACCTAAAATGCACTATAACCTTTACAGGTGAAATTAATTTGACCTTCTCTAAACTTTTGAATGCACATGTCCAACTATTCAATGTTTCAGTACTTTTTGCACAACTTGCTGTTCTCTAACAAGGAGCTGAACGGCAAAATTCACAACAGGTGTTTGATCCATGAATCGACCAATACATTTCCTGGTTCAATTAGAATTGGTATTTAAACAGTCCTCTTCATCATGCTGTTCACATTTTGACATCATGAGACCAAGACGACACCTAACAATTGATCAACAGTACCTCGCCATTGCGAGGCTTCAAACAGGATGTTCTCAGAGGGAAGTGGCCACTGAGCTTAGAGTGTCACAGAGTGTCATCAGCAGGTTGCAACAGAGATACAGAGAGACTGGAAGAGTCACAGAAAGGCATAGAAGTGGACGTCCTTTGGCCACATCCCACACTGATGACCGCTTCATTGCGAACAGTGCCCTGCGGAACCGGATGATGAATGCCACTCAACTCCAGGCACATTTAAGGGAGGTGAGAGGCACCCAAGTGTCACGTCAGACCATTCGAAACCGTTTACATCAGCGTGGTCTGCGTGCTAGACGACCTGCAAGGGTACCTGACCACACCACCAGGCACAGGCGTCATCGTCTTGCATGGGCCAGGGAGCATTTACGCTGGACGAGGGACCAGTGGGCCTCAGTGCTGTTCTCTGATGAGTCGATTCACGTTGAGCAGAAATGATGGCCGCCAACGATGTTGGAGACGTCAAGGAGAGCGCTATGCATCAGCCACTGTTGTCACCAGACGACCCTTTGGTGGTGGCGGTGTTACAGTGTGGGCAGGTGTGTCTAGTCAATACAGAACTGCCCTACACTTTGTGAATGGTACAGTGACAAGCCCATACTACCTGAATAACATCATTAATCCAGTCATTGTGCCCCTGCATGAACAACACAGGCCTAATTTCATCTTCATGGACGACAATGCTCCAGCTCATCGAGGTCGCATCATTAGGGAAAGGCTGCTGGAGACTGGGGTACCTCAAATGGAGTGGCCTGCACTTTCTCCAGACCTGAATCCCATAGAAAACCTATGGGATCAGCTGACTCACCGTGTAGAGGCTCGTAACTCTGTACCCCAGAACCTCAATGACCTGAGGGCCGCCCTTCAAGAAGAGTGGGATGCCATGCCTCAGCAGACAATAAGTCGACTTGTGAACAGCATGAGACGTCGTTGTCAAGCTGTAATTGATGCTCAAGGGCACATGACAAGTTATTGAGACATTGACATTTTTGTTGTGGTATACCCACCACTGTTGTTGGCTTTTGTTTCAATAAATTGTTTGAGATGAGGAAATCACCATTGCATGCTTCTACTTAAATGCCCTACTTTCATGATACATATAATATCACTGTAGCGTGAACTTACATTTTCCATAAATTTCACCCGAAAGCCAAATATCCCTAACTTTTTGTGAGTAGTGTATATTTTTATTGATTAATAGGCCTTAGACGTCGTGTCGTCATTTCCTCCAGATTTGTTAGCATTTTCGAGACTTCCGGATAAAAAAATAGACGGCCTATGGGAGAAATGAATGGGGTTTCCCTAATTCCTTCAAAATAATATGACATTTGGACGTTTGTTTGTGTATATATATTAAAAAAATGTTTTTCAGCCATTTTTTATAATCTAAAAAAATTTGGTGTCATTTTAAAAAGGCAATTGCTAGCAGCTAAGTGGTTAGCACACTCGTAATGACCCCAGACCTGTACGTCGCACAATTTCATTAATTATACATTTTTCTACTGCGTATATAAAGGTGGATTAAACTGATACGGTACGTTAGGCCCACTGTCATCCTAAATGAACAAAAACGATAAAAAACCAATCAAAATTTGCGCAGTAAACCTAACATTAACCACTCCAGCTAACGTAAACACCCAACCTGTCATATTGCGGTAGCTAACGGCAGCCCAATGTTCTGCTATATGGTAGCTAACTTAGAAAACGTAGGCTTCGTTATAAAAAGCAGTCTGTATTTAACGCTACCGGTGGTGTCATTTTCTTTTAGTTAGGTAGACTAGCAGTTGTAATGTCTTCACTCTCAGAAATAAAGGTACGAAAAGTACCTAAAAGGTCCAAACGCTTGTCACTGGGGTGGTATAGGTAGGCTACATAAAATCGTACCCCTTGGCAGCAATACCTAACTAAT
The DNA here is from genome assembly GCA_029718625.1 of Synaphobranchus kaupii. Lineage (NCBI taxonomy): Eukaryota > Metazoa > Chordata > Actinopteri > Anguilliformes > Synaphobranchidae > Synaphobranchus > Synaphobranchus kaupii. Next base: position 80,231,057 of record CM056379.1, read on the forward strand.
TTGTACCTTTTTTGCTCAAAAAGGTACTTAGCTAGTATCCAAATAGAACATTATTGTACTTTCAGGTTACAGTTGGAAAATGTGTACCTTCGCTGAGAAGAAGAATGTACCTCCACTGTACCTTTATTTCTGAGTGTGTACCGTTTTTGGGCTTGTTTTTAAAGAATCTGGGCGCTACTAGCTATTGCTGAAAGACATTAGCTAGCTTATCAATTTAGATATTCATTTTGCTATTCCACCCCCTCCCGTCTGAAATCGCCCTACTCCCCTGCCACGAACATTACCATTGACAGGTTGTGTAACGTTAATTTACGTTATACAAATGGACAGAGCTAGCTATAATGCAAATGCATATGATCTGGCGAGTTAAAACAACACCCCCCCCCCCCCAAAAAAAATAAATAAATAAATATGTACGTAGCAAGAGCGAGACGACTGAAACTTGAAGGATTCCAGTCATCCAAATGGCTAAAATTTTAAATTCAAATGCTTCTGCATGTTCATGTTCAATCACGTAACCTATGGAGACAACTAGCCAATATAAATAATTTATTTTCAAGGTGGTTCACATCACATGATGCGTAGTTTTATCGTGCTCACCTGTAGCCTAGTTGCTTTTATAGCCTAACGTTACTTTGAATGATGACAATGTGATTAGGCCAGTTCAATCATTTTATTCTTGACTTTAACTAACGTTAGGTTAGAAAAGAATCTCAACGTGCTGTAATGTTATTCTCTTGGTTTTGAAATCTGTAGGCTACGCACGGATTTCCACATTATTATCGTTGCTTAGTAACCTAATGAATTCAGCAAAAGGCCACGCATCTATTAAAATATTCATTTTAAAGTTGTTGTCTTTCACTGGTGAATTAGTATAAGATATAGGGCCTCATCGTTTAATAAAAGCAATATGGAACTCTAACCTGTGGTATCATGATGAATAGAGACGGCTATTATTGGGCTTGCTAGCACCTCACTTCACGTTCTGCCAAACATCCCCCAGCCTTGCCAATATTCATGATATACAGTGGTGTTCAAAAAAATAGCAGTACGTTAAAAAAAGTCAATAAAGTGCAAATATTTTTTAATAGCTTTTAGTTCCATATTTCAAATGTAGTGGAAGCATTACACATTCAATTCCAAATCAAAGCATTAACAAATTTTATCAAGTCTGCGTTATTCTTTTACAGGAAGCAAAGAAAAGGAATATTAATCTGTTCAAAAAAATAGCAGTGTCGACATTTTTCTCTTCAAACTCAAACACTTACTCTATAAACTGAAGAAATTTTTCAAGATTTAACTTCACTAAATCACTGAACTAATATTTAGTTGCATAACCATTGTTTTTGATAACTGCTGCGCATCTGCGTTGCATCGAGTCAACCAACTTCTGGCACCTAGAAACAGGTATTTCAGCCCAGGATGAACGAACTACAGTACCAGTCAAAAGTTTGGACACACCTACTCATAGGTTTTTTTCCGTTATTTTTACTGTTTTCCACATTTTGGAATAGTAAAGACATCAAAACTATGAGATAACACAAATTAAATTATGCAAAAACCAAAAAAGTGTTAAACAAATAAAAAAAAGTCTTATATTTTAGATTCTTCAAAGTAGCCACCCTTTGCCTTGATAACGGCTTTGCACATTCTTGCCATTCTCTCAAACAACTTCTGTGGTAAACAGGTATTCCACAGGTAAACAGGTGATATGGATGGATCGCTTGAAGGGTTGTTTCTCCTGACAAATTTTCCTATTGAACTCTATGGAAAAATAAATCAGGAGAAGAAACCCTTCAAGTTATCATCCATATCTACTGTATTTCTGGCAGCAGAGTGATGGTTTAAGGCTTGTTTGATACCTCAGACCCTTGTTGACTTACAGCCATTTAGCCAACCATGTGTTCCATACTTTTCCCGTGTAATTTACAGCTTAATCTAGTCCCACCCCCCAATTCCCATAGCGATCCATTCAAATGCAGAGAGGTTATAGTATTGCTTCTAAGAGTACCTCGAAATAAGATATCAGGAGTCTTTTGATATCCTTTTATACAGAATCATGATGGCATCACCTGTTTACCTGTGGAATACCTGTTTACCACAGAAGTTGTTTGACCTGTTTTTTTTTCACAGAATGAATGAATTCCCTAATTGAACTCAGAACAAGCAGCGTGCATGTCATGACAGTTGGGTCTGTTGTTTTTCTATTACTACTACATCTACAAGTAAATTATTTGCCATGTAGAAATATCACTACTACTAATAACAGTGGTTCATCAGGTTACTGATGTTATACTGCTATTTTTTTGAACACCACTGTATACCCACCACAGGTTCGCCATAACACTTTAATATGTATCCGTTTCCATTAAATGCTATAACATTATATGGAAGTAATACATACCAGGCTACACATTCACACTGCCATGTTACATAAAAGTTTGCTAGCTAGCACAAACTTATCTCACCAGAGATCTCAGAACTTCTAGCTGTGATGCATAGAACAAGAGAGAAATTACATTCATTTACCAGACGCTTTTATCCAAAGCGACGTACAGTAAGTGCATACAGAGACATCATCAAGATCACTACAGAACAGACAAGACAAAGCACATCCTTCCCATAAGGTAGCAGCTATCCCTAGTAATGAACGTTGACTGCAGTTCACAGTAAGCTGTGGGTAAATCAGCAATACTACACTTCTATTCTAAATACTATTATAAACTATAATAAACAGACAGGAAAACACAGGGAACTAGTAAACAGGGAACTGATATTCCTAGGTTAGGATATCAGTCAAGGTGGAGTCTGAAGAGGTGTGTCTTCAGGCCTCGACGGAATGCAGGCAGGGTTGGAGTAGAACGTAGGGGAATGGGAAGTTCATTCCACCACTGAGGAGCTAATGTGGAAAAACTCAGTCGGGACAAGCGAGAGCCTTTGACACGGTGGGGGGGGAAGTGCCAGTCGCCCTGCTGCAGAAGAGCGAAGTGGTCGAGCAGGAACATAGTTCTGGATTAAGTCCTGCAGGTAGGCGGGGCCTGTCCTATTGGCTGCAGTGTAGGCCAGGGTCAGAACTTTGAACCTGATCCTGGCTGCAACTGGCAGCCAGTGGAGTGACCTCAACAGGGGGGTTACATGGGAAAATTTCGGGAGGTTGAACACAAGCCGGGCAGCTGCATTCTGGATCAGTTGAAGAGGCAGAATGGTGCAGGCCGGTAGGCTTGCGAGCAGGGAGTTGCAGTAGTCCAGGCGTGAGGTGACCATGGTCTGGACAAGAAGCTGGGTGGAGTAGGTGGTCAGGTACGGTCGAATCCTCCTGATGTTGTACAGGAGGAACCTGCAGGACCGAGCCGTCGCCCTGATGTGCTCTTTGAAGTCCAGCCGGTCGTCCAGGACCACCCCCAGGTTCCTTGCAGAGCGGGAGGCAGCCACCACGGTCCCGTCAACGGTGATGGAGAGGTCATGTAGTGGGGAGGTCTTGTACGGCATGAAGAGAAATGTGTCCGGATAAAAACGTCCAAGATTTAAACGGCAGCTTAAATCACTGACTGTGACAGGGGCGATTACGTGAAACTCCCATTTATTTTATCCATAGAGAAAATCGCTTTGATCCGGAAATCCATATTTGGGCAAAGGTTTTTGCTCTGCGTTACTTCAGACTTCTGAGGCCTATTATTCATTCATTTTTTAAAATATGAAAATTCTATACAATTTCCCGATTAGCCTCTGTGTCTAAGGAGTGTTTAATACTAATTTAGGCAAATCTGTAAAACATTGTCAGAGAAGATGCATTTTAAGTGTGACAAACAAACACTTAAAATACATCTTCTCTGACAATGTTTTACAGATTTGCCTAAATTAGTATTAAACACTCCTTAGACAGTAGTTCAAACAGAGTAAGAAATTTGCTTGTTGCAGAACTCACAGGTTTGATGAATTACTGTACTCACCCCTATTGGCTGATCTTCAATGTTTTTCAATGTTCAATGTTCATGGATGGTCTGTCGGTACCATCAACAAAGACAAAGCTTCCAAAGCATACAAAATTTCAAGTGATGTGGTAATTTGTTTTATGAGTTATGGAAATTTTCACATTTTCCCTTGCTATAGCGCCACCTAGACTGAGCCAAATAATTTTGTGTCAAAGCTATATCTCAGTGCTGCTATTTAGTGCTGATCAGACTTTGCATTCAAAAGTTATTAGCATTTTTCTGATAAACCACAACCACATACATATTCATTGGCTCATTATTTGTACATATTTTCACACATCAAAATGCTGTATAAGTTTTCTATGGAGCATGGTCTAAGGAGGGTACATACATAATTTTATGCAAATCGGTCAATATTTGTAAGACAAGAAGCATTTTAAGCGTTTTCCACATAATTAAAAATGGCGGAAATCCAATATGGCTGACATGATGGGTTATTGAGCCTAATTTGTTCTACATGGAGAGACAAGTATGGTATTATAAAGCTCATGACATTACTTCAAACACTGTGAGAAATAACCTTGTTGAAAAACTCTGAAGTTTGATGAATTACTGCATTTGGTTCATGAGTTATGGAACTTTTCACATTTTCCACTGCTATAGCGCCACCTAGTGACCCAACATAAAAAACTTGGAGAATCTTGGTTGGTGGGACATGCCAAAGCAATTTTCCTAGTTTTATGATGATCAGGCATTGCCTTCAAAAGTTATTAGCATTTTTGTGGTAAGCCACGCCCACATGGATGTTCACTGGCTCCTTATTCGTTCATATTTTAAGATATCAAAATTCTATGAAGCATGGTCAGAGGTATAGACCGAATTTCGTGCAAATGGGTCAATGTTTGTACGAGAAGCATTTTAAGTGTTTTTCAAAAACTGCTAATTAGCAAAAAATGCAATATGGCGGACTTTAATGGTCCTTGAGGCAAATTTGTTTGGTATGACCTAGGGAATCTGGTAAAACAAGAATTTTGATGATAGGCCAAACTGTTAAAAAGTTATAGCCCAAAACATTCATGTTCTTCCTATAGCGCCACCATCTGGCGAATCTTGGTAAGTTTTGTTATCTGAGGTACCTCTTGGGACTGGGTACCTATATACCAAATCTGGTTGCATGTACAGTTTTTGCTGGTCAAACACTTTTAGGGCAGAAAAATAATAAAAATCGGAACAAAACCAATAGGGTTCCAACACTGGACCCCTAAAAATAAAAATCACCAATCCAGTGGGTTGCCAGGCTAGGTAGCCTACGTGAGTATCCATCTAGTGACCAGCCAATTCAGTTGAGAATCTACTGGGTAGCTATGCTAGGCATGTGAGTTACCAGCCTAGAAATGCTAGTGACCAGCCAAGTCAGTCCCAAATCCAGTGGGTAGCTATGCTAGGCACAGTTACCAGCCTCAGCGAATGAAGTCGGCTTCTCATTCACCACCGCCGGACTCTCATTTACGTTAGTTTTAATAGGATACATCATAAAATTTAAAAATTAAAAACCTTATAGGCCTACAGCATGAATCGTAATCGATTCACTTGCAAGATAGCTTCGGCTAGCCACACACACTAAACGGAGGACGATGGACTTCTTCACAGTGTTAAGTCTGTCTCTGTCTCTCCCCCTGCTACCAGTGGTGGAGCAGCTAAGGGGGGGGGGGGGGGGCTCTCATGTTTTTTTCCCTGTACAAACAATTTCTAGATCCCTCCCCTGCTCCAGGTTACTCTACCAGCTTAACCAGCTTTGACCAGCCACAGACCAGCTAGAAGTGTTGAAGACATAGCTTTAACCAGCTTAGAATCCCAGCTGTTCTTAGCTGAAATTTCCCTGCCTGCCACTGTGATCTACAAGTCATAAGTGTGGTTACCAAACACAGTAATCTAGCTAGCTACATTACGATGTTAATGATACTTACAGGACATACTTACAGTGTCATAATTATAATTTAAAAAAAAATTTATTTATGATTTCCCCCCCTTTTTCCCTATACTATTCAATTTCCCCCCCATGTAGCAACCGCTTGAAATCGCCTCTGCAGAACCCCGTCAGCCGGTAGGAGGAAGGAGGGCGCCACGTCCTCTACAGGGCGCGACTCCTCGAGCTCCTGACCACGATCCAACTCGCCCGAGGCCCTTGTATGCGCGACGAATTTCACCAAGTCCCTCCCACCACACCGGGAGCAGCCGCCAATTGCAGCTCCCTCTAGGCACCGGCCATATTTTTCAGAAATGAAACGGTTCCTAACTTGCGACGTTTCGGAGAACAGATCACTATGACAGATCACGCCACTGTGATTGATGGCGTTAACACTAGAAAGACGGAATTTTGAACTTTAATATCTCCGAGCAGGAGAGTCGCACGGCGGCCTCCTTTCATGACTTATTCTAAATATGTCATATAAACCTGGTCATGTTTTAAAATTTCAAAAATTACTTTCTGGAAAAGAAATATTAAAAAAAACACCTAGAAAGACGGGGAAAAGGGGTCAAATGACCGTTAAAGCGAGCCTTTTGGCTAGTCTACTGTTATTTCCTTTATACTGTACTGCCGATATATATATTCAGTTGTCCCTCTAGAATTTGCTCTGACACGTATAACATTTCAATAGAAATACAATTGTTTCATATTTTCCTCTTTGATAAGCGTGAAACCAAAAGCATTCAATTCGGGTTTAGCTAAGTTTTAGAACTCTGATGGTTTATTTAGAGCCACTTGGGTAGGCCTATATAGAAATGTCCGTGAATTTTACGGTAAAAAAATACCGAAGGTAAGAAATTGTAAGCAGCTGAAATATAAATAATTGTATATTATTATTATTGCAAGCATCAGTTGTTAATATTAATTTTACAAAATAGCCTAAGCTATGGCAATAACTCAATCTTCAATAGAAGTGAAAAGAATCACAGACCTCTTTGATATGGGTGAAACAAAAAGCAATCGATTATTACCATTCATAAAGGGCCATTGAAACTCGGAGCACCGAGGACAATAACAACAATCATAAGCAATCAATGCATATTTGTTGTTCAAACAGTGCCTTGGCAAAAACATAAAACAGAGAACGTTCCTCATAAATATGATACCAGAGTTGCGTTGCATGGTGCAGGGTGAATGGAGTTCTCCAACTGAACTTTATTTATGATATTTTCACTTGCTTTCTTGCACTTTTTGGAGTAATTAAAACTTTAAAAAAATATTTGTTACTATGGGGTTTTTACATGAATGTTTAAAGTATCTGTCTATTCGATTGTATTCGATAATTTAGGAACTGTGCACTGACAGGAGATACAGGATTCACGGGTAATTTATCATGAATAAAAGTTCAAAATTAAAAACTATTTTACCGTATACTTATTGTAGACATATATCCTAAGTTAAATTAATATGGATGACATGATATACTGTGCTCAAAATGTTATTTTCTAAATTTCAATGTCAGACCACAAAGTTCGATAAATAACTGTTTATAAATGTCATTTTGACTCAAATACATGCAAAAATGTTATGGGTAAGAATAATAACGCATCCCTATTTACAGCTGTCCGTATAATGTATTTTACACCCATTTTCTTGTTGAAATTAGAGCAGCGGTCATTTGACCGTAAGCCGTCGTTCTAGGTAGTTCGCAAGTCCTGTCTTCGAAGTGTTAACTGGCTGGCTAACGTAAGGGAAAACGTCCGTCCCAGAGCAAGCCAATTTAGTTTTAATGGGAAACTTGTAACAGTTACCCAAAGTGAGACATCACTGGATGACAATTGTGACAACAGAAAATAACCAGTCAACTAGCAAGTTAAACAATGAAAACATTAGCTAACCTATTATCTCTCGCCAATGGCAGTCAGGCATTTATTTCACCATCCGTACAAATAATAATACATTTAATAATGACAGTGATATTTATTTGACTTTAAGTTACATAAAACAGTCTAAAAGCACTCTTAATTTACTTATTAAAAGTGATAGGCACTGATGACACTAACAAATTCTCCCAGATGATTGAATGAGTAAACAGAACGACTGAAAAATGCGGAAATGGATCTCGTATGTGGCGCCGTGCTGATGCATGATGCACTTACAACTCTTTTTAGCCGTAAATATACCCATTACCAGTCAAAAAAATATTTATGGAATCCATAAAACCTTGTTATGCTTCCCGGCAAACAGAAAGTTTAGCTACATAACGTTAGCTCTGTACATTCATCAATGTTGGGCAGTAATAAAGCTGGTAATAAACCTTTATTATTTATTTTTTTATTTCACACGCAAGTATTTTCAACTCATTGTCAAATTTCAACTTTCCACCCCTCATTTACCGCGGTGCAGAGTATTAGCCACAGAGTGCTGCCAATTTGAACGTAAAGTAGCCTTTAGCAGCAGCAGTCCAGTGAAGGAGTGAGTGGGACTAGCTCATGTCACGGGGCGGGACAAGGGTATATTGAAGCGTGTTGATGGGAAAGTGGAAATCATATTTTGTGCCTGTATGGTTCTGCTCAGCTGAGACAAAACTGCTGATGAAAAAATGTTTCATCAGCTGAGACAAAACTGCAACGTGGGCAACGACAGGCATATTTTTTGTGTATTTTAGAGTGATAATTCGTACCAGCGCACTTTGATGTCAAAATGTGTAATTGGTATGCAAAATGCATACAGGTTGGCAGGTCTGCATGTGTATGCTGCTGTCAACATATTATTCCCATAATAGATATACCATCAGAATATTCATGCAGTTTCTTGTTTTTATTTTGAGCCGTTGACATAGCTGGTGTTGTTTGTTCGCTCAATCCCTCTTGTTTCTATCAGGAATGAATAAGGAGGGAAGAGGGAGCAGAGAAGGAGTGCACGTAACATTAGCGCTTATGTCACTTAACTAGTTGTCCAGTGCGGTTCTGGTACACACTGCGCAGCCCAACCACAACCGAAGTGAAATTCGGTAGTCAATACATAGAAATTTCAGGTAGTGACTGCAGTTGTCACTCTCTTTTATAACCAAACTTAACAGGATCAAGCACTCCAATGAGGAGTGCCAACCGTATTTAGCTGCAGTGGGTACATGCCATGGCCACTGTGCAGACCAACCACAACCGAAGTGAAATGCACTAGTCAATACCTGAACATTTTAAAAATCAAGAAGTGACTGCAGTTGTGGAATGCAGTTGTCATTCTCTTTTATAACCGAACTGTGTGTTTAAAGCGGAACCAAGCCCAGAGTTTTAGCTAGACCCCGCCTCTTTCGTTATTTAAAAGAATGCATCCAGCGTCAGAAAAAAGGGGCTGGACTATGGCTGGCTACGCAGCCATACGCTGCCCTCGCTCTGTCACGAAAAAGAGTAGGCTATCCCCCTCCCTTCCCAACTTAAGGCATTTTTGGATGGCGATGCGAGGCCAGCAAGCAGGCGAAGTGACCAGAAGAGATGGGGAACGTGCCGTGATAACCAATCAGATTAAATATTTGACGTATAAATTGCCCTCCTTTTCTAATTTTATTTCCCCATTCCTAGTTCTGTCATGGAGGACCCGTTAATTATTGCTGTGTTAGGATTTCCCAAATAATACGATTGGTATAATTGAACAAACACAGTGTTTTTAAAAAATAGCACACATCTACACCTGTCTCTTCGTTTGTCTATGCACAAGACTTTTCTTTTAAAAAACATAATTTTAAGACCCCCGTAGTCTACGATAATTTAATATTTCCATCTGGCGTCACTGAAGCGGGACAAGAAATTGAACGAGACAGAGTAGCCGGTCAAATTGAATGAGATCAAATGAACAGCTCTTTCGAACTCGAACGTCTGCTACTGTGGTCAAAAAGAACGACAAATCGCCGCAGTCGGTCTGTAAGTTCGCACATGGAGCTTACATCGCATAGACTACAAGTTGAATGCAGGATTAATGTATTAAAACAAGTAACTGATATTTATTAATGTAAACTTATACGTTGTTATTGGTAAATGCAAGTTTAGTAGGGCGGCAGGACTGTTGAACGTGCATGTACGAATACTGAGTAGGCTATCACGGATCAAACTGACGGCATTTAAAAAATAAATATATATCAAAACTCGAAAAGTCAGAAAGGTTCGATACAATTAGATGTCTCAGAACGAGATAACTCGGACTGTGCAAAAATCCATCACTATCCACAACCTCTTTCTTGAATTTGATCTCTCCTTTTATATGTCCTGATAAAAGGACGTTACCAAATGATGACGAAATGAAGTAATAGAGAGGCGCGGCTCCCATTGACACGTCACATATTTTTCTTATATCGTTCAAGGATTCCGGTAATTTTCATTGCAAAATGACAAACGTCAACCTTTGTATTGAACATACTAGATTGGGACTACGGTCAATCACTAGCATTTTGGTGTAGCCCAATACATAACTTATCAACGAAAATAAGCTGTTTCAGTGCTTAGTTTCCATTTAACTTAACAGGACAACCTTATTTAGGCGCAGTGTGTACATAGCCCTTGTGTAAATGATAATCTGATCAAAAATGTCTCCGACATTTAAAAAAAAGCCAAGTTACTCATGCATAGCCTACAGAGCGCTGTCTATAAGTCCTTAATTCCAATTTGCAAAACCTAGGCCTGCCTTTAAAAGTATTGATATCAAAATGTGGCCAAGTCACAACTAACAATATTGCCTATCGTAGCTCACACTAAATAAACTAGCTCTATTCCAAAGCAATGCTATCCAAACTTTCCTAAATTATTTAATGCAACTTGGCCCTGTGTTTTTTCATCTTAGCATGTGAAGAGATGTGCCTCATGGAACAACATATGATTTAAATGAGTGTTTGTAACAGTTGATGAATAATTACATTCTAGAAAGGATATGGTTATACTTTGTTGGCAAGTTTACTTTAGAAAATGTACAGGTTTTAAAATGTTAACTGCTGCTACAGATTTCATTACAATTCATAAACAGACATTAATATCAAGAAACATCATGTACAATAGAGAAAGGGGGATGAATAAATAAATGCAGATAAAAATGAGTAATATTTTTACCTAGAAAATAGCATACATATAGCATTTTTATGAACGTATCCAATAGTTATGATATTTGCGAACAAAATTTTGTGAACACAAGGATATCTATGCTCTGTAGGACCACGCAAGTTTTGATAGAAATCCAAATAAATAAATAAATAAATACATAATAATAATAATACATTTTATTAATTCTGTGCTTTCATAGACCCAAAGCAGTGGATGTAGACAATTGTTCAAACATGCCCTATAGTGTAGTAATTTTTCTGTTTAATTTCTAAGTGCAAGTTGCAACACATCTGAATCAGAGTATTTCCACTATAAATTATTCTCATTTTGCAGTTTCATGTGAAACATAGTTTCATTGACCACTTTCTCTTGAGATGGTATATGATGAAGGGCCAAGTTGCATTAAATAATTTAGAAAAGTTTGGATAGCATTGCTTTGGAATAGAGCTAGTTTATTTAGTGTGAGCTACGATAGGCAATATTGTTAGTTGTAACTTGGCCACATTTTGATATCAATACTTTTAAAGGCAGGCCTAGTTCTTGCAAGTTGGAATTAAGGATTTATAGACAGCGCTCTGTAGGCAATGCGTGAGTAACTTGGCTTTTTTTTAACGTCGGAGACGTTTTTGATCAGATATCACTTATTTTTGATAGCTAACTAATGATGAAAAAAAAAAAAAGAGTTTGTAGATGAGATGTATTTAATGTCTAATGAAATACAATGAATAGTTTAGTTTTCTGTAGTGCAATGGATGTATAAGGCATGTAGATTCGCTTCGTAGTAGCCTAGCTTGTACCTGCTTCCTGACTAGCAGCTGACTGACGTTTCTCTGGAAAAACTAAAGTTGGCTAACAAGCTTAATTGGACAACGCATATTTCCCAGGAATCTTAGCCAGAAAGAAAACAATAGATACTACTAAGAAAGTAGCCTACCAGAGATTATTCTTCTTCTTCTTATTATTATAATTAAAAGTGTTTGCAGTAAGCTACATTGTCTGCAGAGTAGCGTCGACTAGAGCAATGTTCGTACAGGGCCGTTTCTAGACTGCTTTGATTGGGGGGGCATGAAGAGATGTTGGTGGGGCACAAGGGGGGGAGGGGGACAAAGTAGCAAGGGGTCTGGGGGTCCTCCCCCAGAAAAATTTGAGCCTTTTAAAACTCATTTCCTGCATTTCTACACAACCTCACACAGGTCATTTTCTAGAATAAAGTGTTTAATTTATGAACATTTTGAATATATATATATTTTTTTAAAGCCCTAGATGACATTTTAGATGCTTTCATATAAAGCTAAAGTATAGACTAATCAGTATATTAGTGGATAAGATAGTTTTATTACATTTTAAACCCACCTCCACCCACCTCATCTTATAGGAGGTCAACTTTATTTATGCCCAATAATACCAAATCATTATCTAATCTTATATGGAAACAAGTATATTAAAGATGAGCTATATTCCTTCATCATTTCAGTCTCTTTGTGCTATTTTCTATTTACATGTGAAACTACGTAACTGTAACTGGTTCATCATTTTCATTTATATTTTAGCCATACTTCACCCCTCCCTTATGGAGGACAACTTTATCAATGCCCAATTAAATCAAATTATTATAGAATGTTACTTATTCCTTCGTCATTTCAGTCTCTGGTCAAAGAAAGTGACCTCTCTCTCTCTCGTGCGTCTCCATGTTTTATTATATGGCCAAACCAACCAATTAGATATTAGAGAAATATATAATTTCGATGTGGCATTTTTATGATTGGCCGAATCGTCTGTAGCTCTAATAGCCTACTGACTTCATATTGTCGGATTTAATTTTTTCTGGATTTGGCTTTGGGGGGGCAGGCGGAGCATGCCCCCCCGTGCCCCCCCCTAGACACGGCCCTGTGTTCGGAGGCTATTCTAATTTTATAACCCCTTGGCGCAGATGGCAAATTTCACCTATTTAGGGGGTGCTCTGTTTAAGGCTTTATAACTCCAGGTGTGAGCATCACATAAACTTGCTAAATGGCTTAAATGAAACAAGACAGGTGTACCATTTAGAATATAAACTTAGATTTGTTTATTTTCATAATTTAAGTCAAAATAAAGTGCCAGAAATGCAAAGAAACTTTGGGAAAAAGATTTTAAAATTGTTTTTCTTTAGTTTGCTGAGAGCTACATAAGTAAAATCGGAAATATATATACATTTCCTGGATCATAAACTCCATGTCCACAAGTTTTACAAAATCTGAGGCTGACCAGCATTGTCAATCTACCGTCGGATAGGCTAAGTCGTGTTTTTAATTCGGTTTCAGCTGTGCGTTAGTTGATTGAACTGTTTGTAGTGTAGTCACTGTTTACTTGATGTAAATTGCAGCATTAGCGGTCAGTTGTTTACTTGCTTTGTGTTTCTAGGCCAGCTGCTAGTCTTTTGTGTTGCTAATCGAAAATAGATTCACCTGAGTGAATAAATAGCGTGTTTTGCATTCCTACTTCAGAGTGCAATCAGACCAGCGTTGTCAATCTACCGTCGGATAGGCTAAGTCGTGTTTTTCATTCGCTTTCAGCTGTGCGTTAGTTGATTGAACTGTTTGTAGTGTAGTCAGTTTAGTTGATGTAAATTGCAGCATTAGCAGTCAGTTGTTTACTTGCTTTGTGTTTCTAGGCCAGCTGCTAGTCTTTTGTGTTGCTAATCGAAAATAGATTCACCTGAGTGAACTAGCCCTGCAAGCAGCTGAGTGCAATCGGGAAATTAGCAAATAGTCTATAAGTTAAAGTAGAGGCTGCCGTAATACGTGAGTTACAGTAATACGGCAGCCTCATCGGCAATTTGAACTGTGTTTGTAATGATCTTTCCCCACCTAACCTGTCTTATCACCCCCTACCATGTGTCTAACCCCCATTCCTCTGTGCTGCATGCCTCGCTCCAGGAGGCCCAACCACCGCAGACGCTGTCCGGCTAACCTGGTCTGCCCACCGCTGTCCTCTCATAAGGAACTCTCAGTGGTGGGTGGACTATGGAACTGCCGGTCAGCCGTCCAGAAAGCTGACTTCACTGCATATGCCAGGGTGAAGTCCCTCCACTTCCTGGCTCTCACTGAGAACTGGATCACTCCTGATAACACAGCCACTCCAGCTGCTCTGTCTGCTGGCTACTCCTTCTCCCACACCCCCAGGGCCTCTGGCAGAGGCGGGGGTACTGGTTTGCTAATTTCCACGTCCTGGAAATTCTCTATTCCCACTGTACCCTGCCTGAATATCTCCTCCTTTGAGTTTCATGCAGTCACTGTAACTCACCCATCTGCACTTAACATTGTTGTTCTCTATCGCCTTCCAGGTCCTCTCGGCGCTTTCCTGGATGAACTGGACACTCTCCTGAGCTCCTTCCCTGAGGATGGTACCCCAGTAATCCTACTGGGAGACTTCAACCTCCAACCAGACAGTTCCCAGCTATCCAGTGTCACCTCACTCCTCCAGTCCTTTGCCCTCACTCAGTCCACATCGCCTGCCACCCACAAGGGTGGTAACCAACTGGACCTTGTACTCACCAGGAGTTGCGCCACATCTGAACTCACGGTGACCCCCCTCCACGTATCGGACCATTTCTTTATCTCATTTTCTCTCTCCTGCCCACTCTCCCTCAACTCCGCTAACCCACCCGCTGTTATGTTCAGGAGAAATCTCTGCACCCTCTCACACTCCTCTCTCACTACTTCTGCTCTCTCTGCACTTCCTCCTCCTGCTACCTTTGCTAAAATGCCTATTGATGTTGCCACCTCTGTGTTTAACTCATGCCTCTCTCAGTCTCTCAACTCACTATGTCCTCGTCTCCAAACCAGCCCGACTATCACCCCCCTCCCCGTGGTTGACGGATTCTCTCAGATCCAGCAGAACCATGCTGCGAGCCGCTGAGAGAAAGTGGAGGAAATCCAGATCCCCAGCTGACCTGGCCTCCTACCACACTCTGCTGGCAGCATTCACGGCTGCAACCACATCAGCTAAAACTTCATTTTTCCAGTCTAAAATTGATACATGTGTATCTAACCCATGTAAACTCTTTTCCACCTTCTCCTCCCTGCTCACCCCCCCCTCCACCCTCCTCCCTCTCTGCAGATGACTTCCTGACCAACTTTGAGGGGAAGGTGGCCGCGATCCGGAACTCCTTCATGCATCCGGTGACACCCCACATCCCCCATACTGAACCCATCGCTACACTGTCGTCCTTCAAGATTCTGGAGGACTCAGATGTGCTCGAGCTGGTGACGCGCCATCGCGCAACCACCTGTCCACTAGACCCCATACCTTCAGCAGTCCTCCAGTCTATATCTGCTGAGCTCCTTCCATATCTGTCCTCCATTATTAACACCTCCCTAATCTGTGGCCATGTTTCTGCTGCCTTTAAAACTGCCCGTGTAACCCCACTCCTTAAAAAACCTAGCTTGGATCCCGCTGATGTCAGGAACTACCATCCTGTATCTCTCTTGCCCTTCCTGTCCAAAACAATTGAACGTGCTGTCCTTAACCAACTGTCTGTTTTTCTCCACCAGAACAACCTGCTTGACCCGCATCAGTCCGGCTTCAGAACTGGCCATTCCACTGAAACTGCTCTCCTGGCTATGACGGAGGCACTCGCCACTGCTAGAGCCTCCTCCCTCTCCTTTGTTCTGATTCTCCTTGACCTGTCTGCGGCATTCGACACGGTCAACCACAAACTCCTCATCTCCACAGTCGCTGAGATGGGCATTTCTGGAACTGCCCTCTCTTGGTTTGTATCGTATCTCACTGATAGATCCTACCAATTCTGCTGGAAGGGTTCCGTCTCTGCTCCCCATCCCCTGTCTACAGGAGTCCCGCAGGGATCTGTACTGGGTCCTCTGCTGTTCTCTATGTATACTAAGTCTCTTGGCTCAGTAATTCATTCACATGGCCTCTCATACCATAGCTATGCTGATGATACTCAACTCTTCCTCTCTTTCCCTCCCTCTACCCCACAGGTTAAGGAGAGGATATCTGCTTGTCTGACTGACATATCTGAGTGGATGGCTACCCATCACCTGAAGCTCAACCTTGACAAGACAGAGCTCCTCTTCATGCCGTACAAGACCTCCCCACTACATGACCTCTCCATCACTGTTGACGGGACCGTGGTGGCTGCCTCCCGCTCTGCAAGGAACCTGGGGGTGGTCCTGGATGACCGGCTGGACTTCAAAGAGCACATCAGGGTGACGGCTCAGTCCTGCAGGTTCCTCCTGTACAACATCAGGAGGATTCGACCGTACCTGACCACCTACTCCATCCAGCTTCTTGTCCAGACTATGGTCACCTCACGCCTGGACTACTGCAACTCCCTGCTCGCAAGCCTACTCGCCTCTTCAACTGATCCAGAATGCAGCTGCCCGGCTTGTGTTCAACCTCCCGAACTTTTCCCATGTAACCCCCCTGTTGAGGTCACTCCACTGGCTGCCAGTTGCAGCCAGGATCAGGTTCAAAGTTCTGACCCTGGCCTACACTACAGCCAATAGGACAGGCCCTGCCTACCTGCAGGACTTAATCCAGAACTATGTTCCTGCTCGACCACTTCGCTCTTCTACAGCTGGGCGACTGGCACTTCCCCCCCCCCTCCGTGTCAAAGGCTCTCGCTTGTCCCGACTGCGGAGTTTTTCCACATTAGCTCCTCAGTGGTGGAATGAACTTCCCATTCCCCTACGTTCTACTCCAACCCTGCCTGCATTCTGTCGAGGCCTGAAGACACACCTCTTCAGACTCCACCTTGACTGATATCCTAACCTAGGAATATCAGTTCCTTGTTTACTAGTTCCCTGTGTTTTCCTGTCTGTTTATTCTAGTTTATAATAGTATTTAGAATAGAAGTGTAGTATTGCTGATTTACCCACAGCTTACTGTGAACTACAGTCAACGTTCATTACTGGGGATAGCTGCTACATTATGGGAAGGATGTGCTTTGTCTTGTCTGTTCTGTAGTGATCTTGATGATGTCTCTGTATGCACTTACTGTACGTCGCTTTGGATAAAAGCGTCTGCTAAATGAATGTAATGTAATGATATGCAAAACTACTAAAGGTCTATGATGCAAAATATAGCAGTGTACCCTGTTGTCCATTAGTGTCTCCAAATCCATCCAAATGGATAAATTGTGCACTGCTGTAAATAAAAAAAAATTATGATTTTTGGCTCATAAAACTCACTTTTGCATAATTCCCAAGTGGGAATTACTGTATTTTCATCAGTATAGGGGGGTAGATATCTATGGGTCCAAAACCCCTATGCAAAACATGTCATAAAATTATTCATTATTGTATTATAAAGCATAGGCTTATACATTTGCTCCTTCTGATGGCTTAAGATAAAAAACATTGATATCACAGTGTTACATACACCTAAATATGTTGCCTAATCATTCACTCTTGTACCTCAATAAAACATCACTTGTCCCTGTACTCTACAGTATGTATAGTTTTGTCCTGGGATAGCATTTTTCTGTATTTTATTTTATTTTTATTTTCCTATTCATAATGACTCCAAGGAAATTTTTACCTTAATCTACCACATATCAGCGCACAGTAAATTGGAATGAGCATTTGTCATGCCCTAAGAGACAAGTATATACGCCATAGCCTATATTATGTACAATAACATGAACATAAAATAGTATTCCACCATCTGCAAAATGCTGCCAAATGTTCCATCTTCAATGAACATCGGTAGCCTACATCAAAAATACATTTAACGATTGCACTACAGTATGTGAAATGCACTCAAAATGCGAAAATAACAATAGGGCTATCAAACATATTGGAAAGACAGTGCTCGAGTGGAAACACGAACGTACATATGTAGCCAGCGAGACCAACGGTATTTTAGACGCAAAAATACTTACATATAGGAAAAGGGAAACTCCCCTCCGTAATGCTTATTCTGTAGAGCTTGCGTAATACTAGACCGTTAAAACGAAAACTGCCGTTATGCTGGGCTGTAGTAAATTGTTCAAAGCACCGAAAAAGACTTGACATATACCGTTGCTAAGGTTATAATGTACTCTATTGGATAAAAAAGCCGACAATTAAACCAGAATGAACTGTAATGAATGAGACAGGTTTACAGGGCATGGGGGTATTACGCGTCGACGTTTCAGATAGTGTAATAGCAGTATAAAGTGTTGTATATTTCTCAAACCGATTGTACCAGACAATAAATGACCACTGAATTTTGAAAGGAACATCTCGATGTGTAAAACCGATGGTAGGATTGTATATTTATTTCATATTTAGTAGCATATATTGCTAGTAGAATACATGGTAGAATGAGACAGTACTTTCACAGTTTATTTTGCATTTGAGTGAGCAGGGCTTTTCACGGCTTTTCTGGCATACGATCAGGCTATTGTTGGGTTTATCTCGTTGCTATGACGTTATTCTAATTTTATATAATGACTAAAAATATTTATGAACTCAAACATAGACGCTATTGTCCACTATGTCACGCATGGGTAGGTGGGGGGTTGCTTGATAAATGGACTTGCTACGGGGAAATAGTGACACTTAGAAACTCTGTAAATCGTCACGAACCGTCTACCAATAAAGTTAAAACACAGAGTTTGTGATTTCCACTAATAGTTTGACTGCAGTAGCAATGAATGTCTCAGTTGAGCAAAAAGCTCCCGCCGGCGGGACCTTCTACGCAAAGGAGTTAATGTGACTAACCATGAAACAGATATGTTTGGGTAATTGGAGGTTTATAAATCCGATCTCTGGATTGCAGTTTATAGTAGGCTATGATCAATTCTTAATGTATTATCGTAAATTCTTAATTTTCCTAGTAGTTAATTTTATGGTGACGTTGTGTTATGTATGAAAAGGATAAACTGAACAGAGCTGAAGTGAAGAAATGAATGAAGACACAATAAAGAAATGTTGGCCAAGGCGAGCGTTGAAGGTTCGGTCTCCACAGTGAGTCTAGACATGTCCGCGGCACAAGAGCGCAGCAGGGTCCACACAGCCAAATTTTTTTGTCTGCATTTGTGCGAGATTAAAATATGTAGCCAATGGCACAGTTATTTATAGAATTTTTTTTTTAAATTAGTGCAACAGCGCGATGTTAACCAGATGATATTTCTTTGCTTGACAAATGGCCATGGGATACCTGTTCCCATAACGTTAGCTAGCCTATTGCATTACTGCCATGTCCAGTGACTGAATTGTTTAACTAACAGGCTACAAGTGAACAGTTAATATTGTAAACGTGCCTTTGCAATAAAAAAACATTCTTGTATGAGAAAACCAGAACATGTGCACACTGAGTCCAAAATGAAATTACATTTTGGTACCAACCAGGCGGGGCACGAACCCACGTCTCTCGCATTCTAAGGCTTGACGCTAACCAGAAGACCAAAGGGATACAGTCACGTGATATAGGCTATAGGCCATTTGTCAGTGTCCATCTGACTTTCACCATTCCGCTGTAATACAAGTGAAATACAAGTGAAACATTGAACAGTTAACTCTATGGGCTTTGGCCCCCTAGCGGTGGGACATATTCGTCCCAATTTTTTATAGTGTTCATATTTCTCGGAAATTCTAAATTAAAAGGTTAATAAAACACGGAACTTTCGAGGCAAAATTGTTAAAAACAGTCACAGCCTGCGAACACATTTGTTTATATGCTTATCAGCTCTCAGGTTACACTGCAGGGCCATAAAGCAGCAGGGTGCTAATAGCCCAACCCACTGTTTAGCCCAACCCACCTATTGTTATTATTATCATCATCATCATCATAATCATCAACAGTATGGAGCGCTATTATCTAGAGTATTTTTAGTTTGGTGATAAATGGATTCTTGTAGAAGTTCGCTAGTTATCTTCTATGTTGTCACAGGCTGGAAAGGAGCTCATGGCCTGCTAAGGGGGTTTGTTTTGTAGCGTTCATTCGCAGTTTTTTTTGTGTAGCAACCAACACAAGGGCTAGTTGTTGAATTCACGCATGAAACTACATCCATTCTCAGTACTTTATTCCACGGTTCAGTCAAGACATTACAGTATTATAATAATGTAATTTAGTTTGTGCAAGCTGACAAACTCATTCATAAATCCTAGTTAGCTACGATTGCTAATTATGTTGGGGCTAATATCAAACGTACTGTGGATGAGAGATTTTTTAATGTATATACTGTATATACTTGTGTGTATATATATATTTTTTTATTTTTACACTTAATTGTAATACTTGCCATATGTCCTTTTGAGATTAGTGTTCTCATTTTTTAGTGATACCACTTAGTAATGTACTTGAATCTGTCTTTTTCAGGGAGGACAGTGAAGACACCCCTCCCCCACCTGACACCTCTGTCGTAGGAGGTGGTAACAGACAGGTTTGCCAAATAAAGTGATGTATAATTCATTACTATTGCTGTAAAAAAGTAATGTTGAAGGCTTGTTATAGATAAACCTGTTATTCTGCTGGCTTATGGGGCTCTGGTGAATCTAATTTTGAAGTACAGTGCCATTTTAAATGTAAAGCAGATTGGTTGGATAACATTAGGGTGAGAAGAAGAAGAATGAGAATGAGAAGAAGGAGAAGAAGAAGAAGAAAAGGAGGAGGAGTAAAAAAACGGCAAAATAACCCCAGTTTGGGGTTTTTATTGTGTGGATGTGTGAAGTTGTATCTGAATGCTGTGTGGTTACATGAGGTCAGAGCATACAGAAGTTAATGTTTTTAAGGGCTGAGAGTCTGTGGTCATTGTGGTTACTTCTGTAGGGAACCCTGAAAAGTGCCAAACATACCTGCCATCCCAATACATGGCAATCCATTTAGATAATGCAAAAAAGCCAAGCACTAGTGACAACAGCTCTTGCAAGAGAAGACAGGCAAAGTTCTGCAGTTCGTGCAGTTAACTCCTTTGCTTAGATGCATAGTGATAATGGCGCCGGCGCCATCATTTTGCTCAACTGAGACATTCATTGCTCCTGCAGCCAAACTATTTGTGGAAATCACAAACTCTGTGTTTTAACTTCATTGGTAGACGATTCGTGACGATTTCTGTGCAATACGGAGTTTCTAAATGTCACTATTTTCCCGTAGCATGTCCATTTAACAACCACCCCCCCCCAACCGGTCTATACCTACCCATGCGTGATATAGTGGACAATAGCGTCTATGTTTGAGTTCATAAATATATTTATTCATCATATAAAATTAGAATTCCGTCATAGCAACAAGATAAACCCAACAATAGCCTCGGGTGCCAGAAAAGCTGTGAAAAGCCCTGCTCACTCAAATGCAAAATAAACATGTGAAAGTATTCTCTCATTCTACCATATATTCTACTAGCAATATATGCTACTAAATATGAAATAAATATGCAATCCTACCATTGGTTTTACACATCGAGATGGTCCTTTCAAAATTCAGTGGTCATTTATTGTCTGGTACAATCGGTTTGAGAAATGTACAACACTTTATACCGCTATTACACTATCTGAAACGTCGACTCGTAATACCCCCCATGCCCTGCAAGCCTGTCTCGTTCATTACAGTTCATTCTGGTTTAATTGTCGGCTCTTATATCTAATAGAGTACATTATAACCTTAGCAACGGTATATGAAATGTCTTCTGGGGTGCTTTAAACAATTTACTACAGCCCAGCGTAACGGCAGTTTTCGTTTTACATGTACTACATGTACTACATGTATATTCGTTTTTCCACTCAAGCAATCTCTTTCCAATATGTTTGATAGGCCTATTGTTATTTTCGCATTTTACATACTGTAGTGCAATCGTTAATTTTATTTTTGATGTAGGCTACTGATTTTCATTGAAGATAGAACATTTGGCAGCATTTTGCAGATGGTGGAATACTATTTTATTTTCATGTTATCGTACATAATATAGGCTATGGCTTATATACTTGTCACTTATGGCATGGCAAATGCTCATTCCAATTTACTGTGCGCAGATACGTGGTAGATTAATGTAAAAACTTTCCTTAAGTATACATACTGTAGAGTACAGGGAAAAGTGATGTTTTATTGAGGTACAAGAGTGAATGATTAGGCTACATAATTAGGTGTATGTAACACTGTGATATCAATGTTTTTATCTTAATCCATCAGAAGGAGCAAATGTATATGATTTATAATGGAAAAAACAATTTTTATTCATTTTATGACATGTTTTACATAGGGGTTTTGGACCCATAGATATCTACCTCCCTATACTGATGAAAATATACTAATGCCCACTTGAAAACGAGCCAGAACTGTTGATTTGTAGTTAAATGTATCATAATTTTTTTTATTTAGAGCAGTGCACAATTTAGCCATTTGGATAGATTTGGAGACACTAATGGACAACAGGGTACACTGCCTATATTTTGCATCATAGACCTTTAGCAGTTCTGCATATCATTCTCAGATTTTGCACACTTGTTGACATGGAGTTTATGATCCAGGAAATGTATATATTTACCTATTTCACTTATATGTTGCTCTCAGTATTTTGTTGAAAACTAAAGAAAAGCATATATATTTTTTTGTTGTTGTTGCATTTTTCCAAAGTTTCTTTGCATTTGTGGCACTTTATGTTGACTTAAATTATGAAAATAAACTAATCTAAGTTCATATTGTAAAGGGTACACCTGTCTTATTTAATTTAAGCCATTTACCAAGTTTATGTGATGCTCACACCTGGAGTTATAAAGCCTTTAACAGGGCACCCCCTAAATAGATGAGAATTTACCAAATTTGCCATCTGCGCCAAGGGGTTAAGGTAGTCTATACTGTGGAGATATAACTGTCATTTAAAGATATGGTAAAAAAGCGTCCTTATTGGTCATTGTACAGTCAAATCATTAAAAGATTAATAAAAGCTTACCTGGCATTGAGGGAGCAGAACGTCGTTCCCCTTTAGCATTCAGGGTATCCTCATAAGCCACAGTGATGTCATAAACAGAATCCAGGTGGTCCTTCATTGTATCAATAGCGATATGACAAGCTCTCATTCTAGGAGTGAGATTGTGTTTCAAAACTGCAAGTCCTGAGAAAAAGTACAGACCCAACAATAAAAATCTAATATTCACAAGGCAGTAGCAATATAGAAAGATCTGAAGGAAATGTATAGTATGCAAACATTTTCAAAAGTGTATAATATCAGTGCCAAACAAAACCCATACTGTGGAAATACAACTGTCAGTGTTGGGTCAAGTTTCCCTGTGGTCAACTATTGTCAGACTAGTAAACCAAAAGTATGAGAAATATTACACTGAAAATCAATTTAAATCAATTTAATCAATTTAAATCCTTTGTTGGAATAGTTACTTCCATTACCCTTAAATCCCCCCCCCAAACAGAATGAACTTTGTTTTTATTTATTTTTACAATGGCTTTCAGAACAATAGCCAACAATCTTTTCAGTGGCCCACTATCCTCTTCTGCAAAAGGTTTGGTTTAGTTCTGACCCTTCTTTATATCAAGAAACTGTACCTTTATTGTGTATTTTTTAGTAATGACATTTGTCCAATTTTGACCTCACCCTCTCACCCCCATTAGATTAGAATAAACTGGTACCTCTTTACTCTGATATCTCAATATTGAAGAGTGGCTATAATGCGATTAAAATATGCACACAGCACAAGAAGAACCTACAGTGAGCACGATAATTCATAACAATTTTTTTTGTTATTTTGGTTCTGTACTCTAGCACTTGGGAGTTTGAAAGGATACAATGATAATGAGGTTGAAGTACAGACGGCTTTGATTTGAAGGTATTTTCATCCATATCGGATGAACCATTGAGAAATTATAGAACCTTTTGTACATAGTCCCCCCAATTTTCGGGCATCAAACAATATTGGACAGTTTGACATAATGTAAAATAAAGTAATAATGTTTTACATTTGGTCACATATCCTTTGCATGCCATGACCTCCTGATGTCTGAGACACAAGAATATCAACAGACTCTTGATATCTTATTTTCTGGTACTCCTACAAGTGATACTATAACCTCTCTGCATTTGAATGGATCTCTATGTTAATTGGGGGGTGGGACTAGATTTAGCTATAAATTACACTGGAACAGTATGGAACACAAGGTTGGCTAAATGGCTCTAAGTCATGAAGGGTCATGAAGTAGAATCAGGTGTGTAACTGCTTGGTTGGAACAAAAGCCCGAACCCACACCGGCTCTTGCGGGATAAGGTTGAAGACCCCTGCCTTAAACCATCACTCTGCTGCCAGATATGCAGTAGATATTGATGGATAACTTGAAGGGTTTCTTCTCCTGACTTATTTTTCCATAGAGTTTAATAGGAAAAATTCTCAGGAGAAACAACCCTTAAAGTGATCCATCCATATCTACTGCATATCTGGCAGCAGAGTGATGGTTTGAGGCTTGTTTGATACCTCAGACCCTTGATTACTTACAGCCATTTCGCCAACCATGTATTCCTTACTGCCCCAGTGAAATTTACAGCAAAACCTAGTCCCACCCCCCAATTCTCAGAGAGATCCATTTAAATGCAGAGAGGTTATAGTATCGCTTGTAAGACTACCAGAAAATAAGATATCAAGAATCTTTTGATGTTGTTGGGTCACAGACATCAGGAAGTCATGGCATGCAAAGGATATGTGACCAAATTGAAAAGCTATTAACCAAGAAATGCACTAAAAGTATAGACAGGGCTGAATGCAAGTTTGAAGCAAATTAGGGATGGGCAGCTGGATGGCTCATTCGGTTAAGGCACCACACTGTGGTGCATGGATGAGCCATACAGCCTTGGATAGAATCAGGACCGTGCCACAACAGACTGCGGCTGGTAGCTCCAGAGGCCAGCATGCAATTGGCGATTGCATGGTCCAGGGAATGGGAGGGTTCAGTCGAGGTTATCCACTTAACCATAAGTTCTATTTCATATCGGTCAAACGCCACGGTATGGGTCAACAGTATACCAAATAAAGTAATGCGGTACAAAATATATTCACTGTAGCTTCTTCCAAAGAACAAGCATCTAATAATCTAAAGTGCAAATACCCACTGGTGATAAAAACACAGTAAAATGGGAACACAAGTCATACTCAAGATTGCTCCACTGCCCTGCGGACAGAGGAGCCAATCGATTTGGATGAAACCCTGCCAGCCACAGCACCTTTGTCAGAAAGCGGGGCACCATGAAATGAAGCCTGTGAGGCAACGACACCCTGAGGGGAGTCACCACCCCTGTGGGAGGGGCATGCCGGCACTGCTGTAGGCCATGGAAATCAAATCTATGATCCAGTGGGCCAGATGCCATAGATAAGGCCCGGCCCTGTATAGGTGCTCCATAACCAATACAAAGATTGTTGGTTTTCCACCACAGCCCTTGTGCAGAGAAACAGAAGACCACAGGACACAGTGAGTGAAGTCTGGCTTCCTCAGGTGATTTGTGAGGGGAGGATGAAAAGCCTCCCACATAAAAGTCAGAGAACTGTACGACCGCGAGAGGATCTTCGGCCGAAAAGCAGGATTAGGGAGCAGTGAAGCCGCAGCTACCGCTGCCCAACCGCACAGGACTGTACTGACAGCGCACATACAGGAGGGCTATACTGACAGTGCATGCAGCTTGCTTACATGCCTCGCAGACGCTATGGCGAGCAGTAAAGCAGTTTCCAGCGAGAGGTGCTTCAGAATGAGACCGGCTACTTTAGACCGGAGGAACTGGCGAGTGTGAGGGTGTGATCCCACCCTCAGGCCATTCATATGACCATGGCAGTCAGAGATGGCTCCAGAAACCGTTCTTCCAAGAGGGACACTAAAGCCTGATTTATACTGTCGCACGGCCCTTTCGACAAGTGTCGAGCAACAAAAAATGAAGGGGTCGCACGACGTTTGGCATTTATACTTCGGGCGAAGGTCTGCGATGAGGTTTCGGTTGTCTCTATGGTAACGAGACAACAACCTCTGACCATTTGTTTATATTTCTAATAGGCTACTTGGCAGCGCTTGGTGAAATTATTGAAATTGCGAAGAACATTTAAAACGTACCCATGACAATGACTTTCGGCGTTCCATCTGGCTCTCCAATCAGACTGCGCGACAAAGTATGACGTTGTCTGCGACATAACATTCTAGAGGTGCGCAACACTGAGAAAAAGTGTTGAGCGACAGTTTTTTCAGTTGGAAATACGTCATTTTTGTCATTTGACACTTGTCAAAAGGGTTGTGCGACGAAGTATAAATTAGACTTAACGGAAAGGTTTGGATGCCATAGCAGGCCCTGCGACAGCATATCTGTTCTGATTGGTCATCCGGGTCTGATGGGGCCAGTTTGCGGCAGCAAATGCATGTGCTAAGTTCCTGATCCTTGGGGGGGGGTCTGCTGCATTGGCTGCATGTGCAGCTAAAGCTGAAGGAGCGTAGGCTCCTGATGCTGGCGCTTCTTAGCATGCTTCTTGGCAACGGGCACCAGCGCGTGCCATCCCTCATCACGCTCCTAAAAATCCGATTGTCCATCTGGGACGAGCCGCCACCTCCCGAATTCTGCGCACCTTCTGACATACTTTCTGAAGTACGCACAACACCAACAAGCCAAGGGCCCAAACAGTAGCCTACTACTGCAGGGCCACAAGCTTTTACATGTGTTGTACAACGAAAATGTAAAACCAATTAAATTCAATATAGGCGACCATAGCCAGAAAAACATCTGTAAAAAAACACCACCGCATATGCGTCATTCGGTAGATTAATCGCAAAATACAAAGCAACCCATTGCTGGTAGTGAAAATGCGTCAGATAGCGTAATCCTTTTTAAGGAAAAGAGGCTCCAGCAGATTTTGAATATTTGTTACAACAAAAATGTACACCAATTAAATTCAATACAGGTTATGATAACCAGAAAGATATAAGTACTAAGACAAAAGTAGAATGGCAGGGAGCTGCCCAAACAAGCACAGTATACAAACACTACCAATTAAACTTACCGATATGTGCACACGCGTCAATCAGTAGATTAATCACAAAATACAACGCATCGCGTTGTTGGGAGTAAAAATGCCTCAGGTAGCATAATGCTTTTTAAGGAAAAGAGGCTCCTTTCAGCTTTTGAATGTTTGTTACCATCGTTCTTCACCGGAGTTGAAGATGTCAGGACTCGGGACTGATCTAGGACTGCAGGCAATCTTCAAAAGGCCACCAGGGAAGAGAAAGAAGAAGATAATGCGGGGGAGGAGTGAGGCGACAACTGGGAAGGCTGACGCAGTTCGGTGCTCAGTTTCGACAATCGACAGTGTACAGAGACCGCAACACTGCGTGTATGGAGGAGTTTGTGTGTTGGACTGCTTAATGACACTGGACTCGGAACAGCGGTGCTATTTTGAATCATGGCTGTATTCCACTTTAATTCACTTAATTAGTTTGATTAATGCAATGATTATATTGAATGTCTTTGTTTGATATGTTTGTGTGTTGTGGGTCTGCCCCACTGTCTGTCTATTTTGTTGTTGCTGGGGCTACAACTGAAGTTCCCTAGCAGGAAAATAAAAGTTATTCTATTCTATAACCAGAAAGATATCAGTCATTGCAACACTGATATTATTTTAAAAAAAGAAAATGGCAGTGAGTGAACTGCCCGAAGAACCTCGGTAAACAAACTCTACCGATTCTCCTTCCTCGAAATGCGCACATGCATCACTCAGTAAGATTAAATCGCAAAATACAATGCCATACGTTGCTGAAAATGAAATGATATATCAGTAGTAAAACTGATATAGTTTGAAAACAAGGACAGCAATGAGCCGCTTAAACGACGACACTGAACAAATACTACGGATTTATCCTACCTGATGTGCGCACCTGCGCCAAACAGTAGATCATAACAACTAACGTAACCCGTTGCTGGGGGAGAAAAAGCCTCGGGTAGCGTGCTTCTTTTGAAGAAGAAGAGGCTCCAGCCAGCAGCGGGAGAGGGCAAAGAGGAGCAGCAAGTTCGCGGATCCAGGTAAAAGCAAAGATTCAACAGTCTCACGCTCAATCTCGAGGAGGCAAAAAGAGAATGGGCAGCAGGCATGTACCATATTTATGGTGGATGTGGTGTCCGCCCCATAGTGGTGGTTAATTTGCTATTCAGTCTCCTAGTGGCCCAATCTCTCGGGGAGGATGACCCATACCGTGGCGTGTTGACCGATATGAAATGGAACATAGTTATAGAAGAGGAGGTGGACATTGGACAGTGCAACTTTTTCTATTCAATGCTCACTTTTTGGCATAAACAATAACAAAGAATCTATGCATTTCATAAAAAGAAGCTAAATAAGGCAAGTTACTTCCAGGTTCATACAGTGTTAGGTTGACTGGTCACTCTATAACTCTGAGGTTATCTATGAGGTTCTAATATATTTATTTATGGTACCTTAATATCTTCAAATGAAAATAAGGCATTGCCTTATTTAAAATAAGCAAGTACCATAGGAACCTGCACCGTTGTAATGTGGTGAGTTTTAGTGTGGTGGGTTTCTATAAATGTTTTTGTCATACCTTCTTTCTCTGCAAAGGCTTGGCTGTCACTGATCACTTTGGGAAGCTCTGGGTTGTATCGAGTTCCTTCCGGGAAAATTACTAGATACATCTTGACAAAAACAAAATAACAAAATAAAATGGCAGACAGAAACATTTAGGTCAAGACGTGTGATGAAGCTCAATTAATTAATTAGTAAATGCCATTTCTGCAAATAAAATTCAGAGTAACTTGCTTAAGGGACAACTAGGGTAGATTTAATAAATTCATTATAACTAAAACAATAGTCTGGTTCACAATCTAAGTACATAACATGGCCTTGTAGGAGATATGACGGAATAAGATCAAACATACACACACCAAAAAGGCCTTTCAAAACCCCCAAGAGATGGGTTGTCACATTTTAAAATAATTTATAAAATTGGTCATTTGAAATTATGTCCAACAAATAAACAAGCGCGTTTAAAAAATTATAATAATAATAATAAAAATTTAAAAAACAACTAAAACGACTACAACATCTAGGCTACACACTTGCTCACCACCACTGCTGAAGTGAAAGCCACCAGTAAAGCTGACACTTTCGACATGGCCAGACTGATAGTGATTCTCGCCCTTGGTGATATTCTTGGTTCTCACATCGAGCAACTTGGTCGCCCAGTTGCCGGAAGTCCATTAATTTTCTATGAAGCTAAGTGACGGTCAGCGACCTGAACAACTAGGCAACTGAGAAACAAAAATCGGCTGATAGATGTTGCCCGCATTTTAACTTTTCACGGCCATTGGCCGTAACAGCCAATCAGAGTTCCACGCTACCTATTTCTCCAACCGATATACCATTTTGTGAATAATTGTTCCACCCCGCTTCACTCAATGCAGAAATTGACAATCTAATAAATATGGTCCAAGCCTACCCTGTCCTGTTCAACCCTAAAAACATGTTTTATAGTTTGACACACTACTAGAGATCTGCCTGTCTGTCTGTCTACTGTGTCTAGGGAGAGAGATAGATAGATAGCTAGCCGGCTAACTAGTTTGCGAGAAAGACAGATATATCGCTAACTAGAACAAATAATAATTATCAGTGTCATGACATAACTGTAATATCTTTGATATAATGCCCTCAGCATAGTGGACTTGAGCGACCCAGCAACCGAGTCACTCGCTGTGAGAATGCAGCGTTAGTTTCACTGCCATAATAAGCTACAAAGTGACAGCAGACAAAGTGATAGCCATTTTCGCTAGCAGAGCGGCCGGTAGCAAGGCTACTTCGTTAGCTAGCAAGAGCGGAAGTCGGCGATGTACGACCGGGGATTCTGAGTAGTGTAGTTGTGTTTCTGTAATAATAATCAAATTTGATGTAAACGCGGTGGTGAGTATATAATGAACTTTGTATCACATATATGTCAAGGTTTGGTCCATACAATGCCATATGTGAGCCGAGCTTGTAAAACGGTCCGCAAGTCGTACTTCTGCAGTTCACAGTACGGTGCAAAATATGGGTGAAAAAAAAAGAAGAGCAGACAACAGAGACATGCCTATTTTGGGAACTTTATTGACATGTATTAATTATTCCAAAATGACGCAACCAACAAAGAAGATTGCAAGCAAATGAAAGCATCAGAGAACAACGTGCACAATTCACAGTCGTTTGCTGTAAAAAGCCTTCTGTTTTGTACTCGGTAAGTACTCCTGTGTAACGTTATGAGCTTGTGTAACTTGCTGCTTACTGCATAGGAAGGGAGGTCGAACGTTCTGCCTGGAATGTAATCACAATGGGCATTCCAATCCACACACAAACAAAAAACTAAATTGGCATCTGGGCTCATTTCAACATGTAATTTACCCTCTTAATACCAAGGGCAAAATATACCAATTCTCGCCTGTTTTTACTAGTGACCAACAAAGTTGTTTATCTCAAACTGTAAAGGCTACAAATATGGTTCATAGCTTTTATTAAAACAGAGAGCTGCACTATTATGACTAAGCAGTCATAATTCATATACATACACCTTTTGCTACTTAATTACAACAATTTATGTACAGAAATTGTGAAAAAAATAAAAAACGGGTACCTACATTCAAATTTCTGATTTTTTACCTGATGAGCTACAAGAGCTATGGAGAAAGTAACTCCTCTTTGTGATTCCTCAATATGCTGCCTATCTCTGCTAAAAATATGGTGTCAATATCGCAAACCATTCAAATTCTACAAAGCTTTTTTTCAGGTGAACCATTTCGGTTACCAAAGTTGGCACAAATTGTGCCAAATTGTGCTAAATGGCAAGGTTCCAGAAAAGTCCCAATATGATTTCTTTTTTTAAGTTTTACAATAAAATTTGATAATTGGCAATAAAAGTTCATTTTTTAGATGTGTTGTTGGTGCGTTTCATATTACACAACTAACTAGCCTACCCGTGGTCCCCAAAAAGCTCTCCAAACCCATGTAGCAGCACAGCGAATCTTGTATTCCACCAGAGCCCCATTAGCCAGAAATGAGTCCAGGTACAGTGCATCCGGAAAGTATTCACAGCGCTTCACTTTTTCCACATTTTGTTCTGTTACAGCCTTATTCCAAAATTGATTAAATTAATTTTTTCCCTCAAAATTCTACACACAACACCCCATAATGACAATGTGAAAAAAGTTTTTTTGAGATTTTTGCAAATTTATTAAAAATAAAAAAACTAAAATTTCTCATTTACATAAGTATTCATACCGTTTGCTTTAACGTATTTTTAAAGTATCATATTTCATATTTGGTCGCATATCCTTTACATGCTGTTACTGAAGTCTGTGACCATCAACATCAAAAAACTGTCGATATCTTATTTTCAGGTACTGTTACAAGCGATACTATAACCTCTCTGCATTTGAATGGATCTCTATGGAAATTGGGGGATGAGACTAGATTCAGCTGTAAATTACACTGGTACAGTATGGAACACATGGCTGGCTAAATGGCTGTAAGTTATCAAGGGTCTGAGCTATCAAACGAGCCCCAAACCATCACTCTGTTGCCAGATATGGAGTAGATGTGGATGGATCACTTTAAGGGTTGTTTCTCCTGACTTTTTTCCCCATAGAGTTCGATAGGAAAATGAGTCCGGAGAAATAACCCTTGCAGTGATTACAGTTATGGTCCTAACGATGACGAGTCTTTTTTTTTTCCTTCTAATGATGAGTTGCACGTGTCAGGTGATTACATTCGACGTTGCCCGTTTACGTTCTGTGCACTCCAGTCATGTGGCACTGATGGCAGATAGGTTAAGACGTTCAAAAGTGTGGGCCCACTTGACCAAAGCGAACGTAAACACAGCAAAATGCAATTTACATTAGAAAAAACACAGCAAAATGCAATTTACGTTAAAAAAAAAGCTGTTGTGTGTAAGGGGAGTCTAATGAAGCAATCTAATAAAACGCTTACAAATACAACATGCCATAAATCTGAAGCAGTGCAATGTATTTGACTGCTTGAGCAAAACGGCCGCTGCACCATTCCCCAATATTACTGTATTGTTTCATATAGAATGTTTGGATTGGGCTTATTTCAAAACAGTGCATTACCCAAATAATTTCAGATGTATAACAGTACCGGGTATTTCATATATAGAACTAGGCTATCAGAATGTTGAGACAATTACATTTAGCGGAGAAAAAAGGGGAAGGATGACCATGAAAGCATACAATGGCTTTTCGCGACCGTCCCAGATCCAGGAAATGTATAGTTTTAACCGTTTCACATATGTAGCTCACAGTATTTCTATTGCGAACTAAAGAAATGTTTATTTTGTTGCATTTGTTCTCCAAGATTTCTGATTTGTGGCACTTTATTTTGACCTAAATTATTAAAATAAACTAATGTCCCAAGTCTCTGCAATGCTCACACCTGGAGTAAATAGAAAACCCCCTAAATAGGTGAGAATTGTGTGAAGGGGTTAGAGAGATATTTCACTCTTTGGGGTTTCTTCTTTCAGGTTTAACGTATGTTTTTGACTAGCCCAGGCAGGTTTTGTGTGCTATGAAGAATACTTTAGATAGATGTGGGTGTTAAAATTATTTATTTGCAATTGAGCTAAAGAATAGCTTTCCTCCTCAGTTACTGCTACCATTTTCTGTGGAGACAGTTTGATATTAGCAAGCGTTCCTTTAAACAGCATCTCTTCATAAAGAACCACCATGGTTTACGAATATGACACTGTGACATCACGTGGCACTGTAATGGTGACATGTATTCCAGCTGTCTTTGTCCAGTGTTTGTTAATTTGAATGCATTTTGTTGCGTCAGGCTTTTGTCTTTTGTTTTTTCATGCGCTGCGTGTCTGTTGTGGTGCGGAGAAGCGGGCTGGAGATTTTTCGGGGTACTCAAGCCGCTTGTTTTGACAATATTGGCGAATTGTCTCGCCGGGATAATTTTTTTTGTGGTCGTCACCATATTCGCAACATATGCTCAGGAATGTCCATTGGATCTGCAGCAGCAAAGTTTACCATCGCTCTTCACCGGAGTTGAAGATGTCAGGACTGATCCGGGAGTGCAGGAAATCTTCAAAAGGCAACCAGGGAATGGAGAAGGAGAAGATAATGCGGGGGAGGAGTGAGGCGACGAGTGGGAAGGCTGACGCAGTTCGGTGGATCCCTCTCGACAGTGTACAGGGACCGTAACACTCCGTGTATGGAGGAAAATCGCGGAGGCGCAGTTTGTGTGTTGCACTGCTTAATGCCACTGGACATCTCGGGACAGTGGGGGCTATTTTTAATCATGGCAGCATGGCTCTATTCCACTTTAATTCACTTGATTAATGAAATGATATTTGGTATGTTTGTTTGTGTGCTGTGGGTCTGGCCCACTGTCTGTCTTTTTGTTGTTGCTGGGGCTACAACTGAAGTTCCCAAACGGGAAAATAAAAGTTATTCTATTCTATTCTATACACTGCATAAGCGATTATGCAAGATGAAATTACCACTAATATATTAGAAGTGATCCTATTGGCTAGCAGATATGACAGGAGTAAAGAGACAAGATGGAGGCACAAGAGTGTGGTAGTACTTTGGCTTTATGTCACATTATAAAGGGAAACAAAAATTTTAGGTAAACTGCTGACTTCAGTGATGGCAAACAAAGGCAACACTTAAAATCATCATGTGCATGAGCAAGTTTATTCTTTTTGTTTGTTCCACTGACACCTAGTGTGACCAGATAATGCATTTTGACAGTCTTGCATTTTGACCTTTTGTTCCTGTGGTGCCAGAGCAGGAAGACACTCAGCTGAAAGGACAGGGTATGTTGGCCATAAGCACCACAGACAACAGGCAGACCTGAAGTCTACCAGGCAGCAGAAGCAGGACCAAAGACAGCAGAGGCACAAGGGAAAGAGAGTGCGTCCCAATATTCTTCACTCCCCACCTCCTTTCCTCCACTCCCCCACTACCACTCCTCTCCTACCCGGCAGTATGCAAAAGTGCCTGAACGTTTTGAGTACACGTATTTGCATGTACAGTACCAGTCAAAAGTTTGGACACACCTACTCATAGAAGGTTTTTTTGTGTTATTTTTACTGTTTTCCACATTTTGGAATAGTAAAGACATCAAACTATGAGATAACACAAATTAAATTATGCAAAGACAAAAAAAGTGATAAACAAATTTTTAAAAATCTTATATTTTAGATTCTTCAAAGTAGCCACCCTTTGCATTGATAACGGCTTTGCACATTTTTGCCATTCTCCCAAACAACTTCTGTGGTAAACACAGAAAACAGGTAAACAGGTGATGCCATCATGACTCTGTATAAAAGGATATCAAAAGACTCCTGATATCTTATTTTCTCGTACTCCTACAAGCGATACTATAACCTCTGCATTTGAATGGATCTCTATGGGAGTTGGGGGGTGGGACTAGATTAAGCTGTAAATTACACGGGAAGAGTATGGAACCCATGGTTGGCTAAATGGCTGTAAGTCATCAAGGGTCTGAGGTATCAAACGAGCCTCAAACCATCACTCTGCTGCCAGATATGCAGTAGATATGGATGGATCACTTTAAGGGTTGTTTCTCCTGACAAATTTTCCTATTGAACTCTATGGAAAAATAAGTCAGGAGAAGAAACCCTTTAAGTTAGTTTAGTTTATTTAGACAAAGTAGCCTAAGCTATGGCAATCAAATCCCAATCTTCAATAGAAACTAAATTAAGACCACTTTGATTTGGGTGAAACAAAAAGCAATCGATTATGCCCATTCATAAAGGGCCATCGAAACTCGGAGAACCGAGGACAATAACAACAATCATAAGCAATCAATAGGGGTGGGAATCGAGAACCGGTTCCCGTTAGGAACCGGTTCCAAGTTGTCCGATTCCTCGGAATCGTACGCCTTCGAGCTTATCGATTCTCTTATCGATTCCAGCATGTATTCCCGACAGCTACGCATAGCAAAACAACGTCGCGTCATGTGCGCCGTCGTTTTTCATTCAGTCAGCGCATGATGGCAGGCAGAGTTTGGCGCCCCGTCTAAAAATATAAAATGTAAGCGTCATTTTTTTAAAATTAATACTACTGCTACTGTCATTTAAAAATCAATAGAAAACGTGTTCGCGTAAGTTCCATTTTGTGATCCGTCTTCGGAAATGATCAACTATTCAGAACTAACAGATTTGTGGAGTGTGTGGACTTCCCTCGGCAGTCTATAACCAACTACAAGTGTAAAACTACAGTGTTTTGATTGGCGGTAGACTAATCTGACAACGATTGCCTGCTTGGCGACGCACAGATGAGTAGCCTAGATTTGGAAAGCTAATAATTAACCTAAATTAGCTAAATGATAATCTTCAATCTTCGTCATCTTCAGCTAATAAGAGAAGCGAGCTTGCCTCAGGTAACGTTAAAGATCTCAACTTTCTTCCATGTAAATGTAGCCTATAGGCTAAATGAGATAGGGGAGCATGGTGACAGTGGATGCTGTTCTGATACAGAAACCAATGCAAACGTTACGGTGCAGCTTATGAAACACGCCTAGGAGCGTAACTAACTCATAAGTAGCCTAAAGTTTACGATCTTCGTTAGAAAATGAAACTACAAAATATCCCAATCACAGAGTTAAGCAGTTAAACGACAATATTTTAGCCATCTTTTTTTATCAGTTAAACTGATAATCTATCCTCTCTTCTCGCGTCCTTTTTCATTATTTTCCGGTGTCTCTTATTTTCTTTGACGTCTGATATTTTTAAGCACTCGTATTGATCAAGCCAAATGACATTTATAATGCCATTTCAACTTACATAATTATACAATTCTGACTGTTTTATTGGATGCTCTGCCACTTGTGCAGGCATAAATATAGCAGATAAATATTTTCCATGATATGACTAAGAAATATGAATGTAAAGCAAATGCTTTATAGGCTACTTTATAAATATTGTGTCATTGAATCCATTTTACATGACCACCCAATAGTAATAGTTGGTCTTTTAATAGCCTGGGAGCAAATAATATTTAAGGAATCGATAAAGAATCGGATCGATAAGCGGAATCGATAATGGCATCGGTATCAATAAAATCTAATGATTCCCATCCCTAGCAATCAATGCATTTTTGTTGTTCAAACAGTGGCTTGGCAAAAACATCAAACAGAGAATGGTCCTCCTACAGATGATATCGGAGTTGCGTCAGAACCATCGCGCAGAGAGGCTAGTTCTTCCTCATACTCCTGCCACCCACCTCTCACACCTGCAAAGAAAGCACGTACAAGCTGTGCTCCCCAGACTCCCGATGCATCAGAGCTCATCAGAGCTGCCCTCAAAGAGAAGACAGTGCCAAGTAGGCAAATGCGCTAGAAACAAAACTTACGACGTATGTTCCAAGTGCCAGCGCATGTCGTCAGGACAACCCAGTTGTTTGTACTGACTGTCACTGACGCTTACGAGTAAATTAAGAACTTTTTTTTCTGGAAAGCTCAGTTTTAAAATTGTTCATTTTGGGGATACATGCAGGCTACATGTGCCCAGCTTGCTGGCAGGTCAGAGCTTCAAGAATCATTCGTTTTTTTTCAGAGCCTAAGCTACTGTGCTATTCACACGTCTAATTGCTCATTTGCAAAACAAAAGGAACTGCCTGGGGCAGAATGGGGGTGAATGGAGATCTCCAACTGAGCTTTAGTTATGATATTTTCACTTGCTTTCTTGCACTTTTTGGAGTAATTAAAACTTAAACAAGTGTGTTTTATGGGATTTTTATATGAATGTTTAAAGTATTTGCCTATCCGATTGTATTTTCTGGTTGAAATTAGACCAGCGGTCATTTGACCGCAAGCCGTCGTTCTAGGTAGTTTGTGAGTCCCGTCATCGAAGTGTTAAAACAAAACGTAAATGTCTTAATAAAAATGTAAAAAATAAAAATAAAAAAATGAGTGGAAAAAACCTAACATTGGTTTTGTTTATTGCACATGCATTACACATTCATTAAAAAATGAAAATGGTCTCTTTTTATAAAAAGATATGTGGAAATGTAATTTATTATATAGACGTCATTTTTAATAGAAGGATGTGTGGAAATGCAATTTATTTAAATAAAATTATAAATGTGCTTAGGATGATTTTTTACTGGACATTATGGCCGGCTGACAGTTTTTGCCGGTAAAAAAGCGGTAATTACTGGCTAATTACCCTGTGTACTCTCTTGGTTTTCTCTCTGTCTTTGTCGTGCCACCCCTGGCTTTAATGTGTTAATATGCTAACTTTTCTCAGCTGTTACGATTAAAAGGGTATACATTAACCTGTTTGCTCAGGCCCCCTAGTGGCACAGACGCTGGCATCTACACTTTGCAAACATCAGAAAAGCATTGCCAGTACCACGAGAATATGGATGTTATCACCAAAAACTGCATATCAACATAATCAGTACTTACTATTCTATCAGCGAGCCAAATGTGATGTTTCTATGTGCTACCGTTGGAAATTTGGTATAGTTTTTCCCAAAATGTTT
This sequence comes from Synaphobranchus kaupii, assembly GCA_029718625.1. NCBI lineage: Eukaryota > Metazoa > Chordata > Actinopteri > Anguilliformes > Synaphobranchidae > Synaphobranchus > Synaphobranchus kaupii. Next base: position 80,268,506 of record CM056379.1, read on the forward strand.
CGATACTCGGTAGAACCGACGAATTTCGATACCCAACCCTATATATGTGATTACAAAGTATCATTAGAACGTTCAGTTGAGAATGTCGTCACACGGGTCACTGCCTTTTAAAGTGCAAACATGCCTCCAATGCGGTGCCTACAAATTCTTTATTGTTGTACTGTAATACACATTATGTCACTATACGTAGAAGTGTGACATTACTGTGCACTGTTTTTATTGGTAATAGACGAAAACGTTATTGTTGTAGTTAGCTGTTTTAGCTATGTTTGCTAGCAAAGCCAAAACTTTCCTGCAAAGAGTGTCCATGGCACCAAGTCCCCAGTTGTGCAGCTCGAATGCACTGATGTCTGTAATGATGTGCAAATGACACGTTTACCACCACCGATCCGATCTCCCACCATAAACGCAAGCAGGGTTAGACAGCAAACTTTTTACTGTAATTACTCAAAATTTTACGCATCGCCTTTCAACTTTTTACCGTAATTATGCAAAATTAGAATTTTGAGCATGCACTTTTAAACTTTTTACTGTAATTTCGCAAAATTTGCGCATGCGATTATCAACACTCGCAATTTGCGCATGCGCTTTTCAACAACGGGAAACAAGCAGCCAGCCAGCCAGTCAGTCAGTTACCCACATTCAGGCATTTAGGCTTGCCCGCTCTGCATCCAGGCAATAATTTTAACCAATGACATTAAAGGGGTACAGGGGCCTTCTTCAATTTAAGCCATTAGCCAAGTGTGTGTGATGTGCATATCTGGGGTTATAAAGCCTTAAACAGAACAGTGCAATACAGGCGTAATGTGGTATTTTTTCATTGATGGTATGACGGTGTGAAAATCAGGATACCGCCCAACCCTAGTATGCATAAAGCATTGCTTTCTCTGGAGCCCTCAACCATGCAAAAACCAAACTGAAATTGAGGAAGTGGGACAAAGAAAATAATAGATCACCATCCACCTTTTTTTAAATTCTCCTGAATACTGATGTTGTTAGTTCAATAACTGAATGGGTCAATTGTAGCATTCTTAGCTGGAGATTAAATCTCAGGTTTAAACCTCTAGACCACAAAACTGCATTATAAGTGTAACATCCATCCAAATCTGTGAAATAAGGATTTGCTGTTCCAGTTGTAATGCAGTTCTGTGCTATAGAGGATTATATAGAGGTTTAAACTCCAGCTAAGCACACTCCACTTGTCCAGGACAACCAGGCACACATCTCATGAGACCAGACATTTCATTCAGGCTCTCCAAAACATTGCAATGGGCAAATTCAATCATTCATCTCTTTTCTAGAGTAATGGGTTGTGAGGATACTAGGGCTGAGCCGAATGCTTCAGAGCTCCGAAGCTTCGTTCGTTGGATTGGGATTCGGATCCTAAATTCAGATTCGAATAGTTCGTTTTTTTCCCTCAAAAAAAATGTAAAATAAAAAAACTAAACATTTTTTTCCCCTCAAAAAAGAAGAAGAAAATGGATGGTTTACTGGATGTTTGTCAACATATAAGTGTTTATTCTACACTGATTGAGCTTTGAATCGCCTGGAAGTTTATCGAACGTACAAGGATACGCGGTTCAGCCTTCCACGTGACTTGTGTCGACATTCACTACGCTGTTGCGCTGTTGCCCAAAGCCTGAGGTGAAGTTACAAGATGTCAAAGAAGTCAGCTGTGTGGAAACATTTTAATATTACCGCTGACAATCCAAAAAAGGTCAAATGCCAAATATGCCAGCAGAAATTGGCATACCATGGTGGAACTACGAATTTGACAAATCATTTGAAAAATGTAAGTAGCCTAGCAACATTAGCATTAGCTAGCCGATCTGACTAGGCTACATTTCATGATATAGCCTAGGCTAGCATTGACCAAAGCCTGAGGTGAAGTTACAAGATGTCAAAGAAGTCAGCTGTGTGGAAACATTTTAATATTACCACTGACAATCCAAAAAAGGTCAAATGCCAAATATTCCAGCAGAAATTGGCATATCATGGTGGAACTATGAATTTGACAAATCATTTGAAAAATTTAAGTAGCCTAATTTATATATCTTCGTCAGAGTAATAGCCTAACAACATGAGCATTAGCTAGCTGATCTGACTAGGCTACATTTCATGATATAGCCTAGGCTAGCATAGCATGACAACCTATTACGTTTTGGAAAGAAAACAAAATAGCCTACACTTGGGAATAGCCTACACTCGGCTTTAGACTTTTTTTCCCCATACCATACGCAGTATGTAGGCTACGTGAAGTCTGAGAGTTTATAGGCCTGCACATAACTGTGAAGACTGCTGCGTATATTTATCTTTTTAATTTATTTAGGCCTATGTTTCATGTCCTGAACTTCTGTTCCATTTCAATTTAATACTTTGTTGTTTCAATAATGTTTCTTCATGTGAATATTACTGAAATAGATGTGAGCCCGCCCTCTACTAGACGTATCATAACATTGTTTTCAAAGACTCAAAAAAAAAAAAAAACATTTTAATAGATTATTATTAAAACGAAGTTTCGGAGCTTCGGGGAAAATTGCCAACGAAGCTTCGAAGTGTAAAAAATGGCATTCGGCTCAGCCCTAGAGGATACAGTTCTTCCTGGAATTTGCAGATTCGATATCTACGGGGGTTACATGTTATGTTTAATGATTTTTTGTCGCAATTATGGTAACATTTGTTTTATGCAACACACCCAAACCTCAAATAAGTTTTGTTTGCAAGTGCCTCTTTAGGTGAAATAGTTAAATTTCTTTGGTGAAAAGATCATTACAATTATGTTTCAATCATTTACCCTGTATTGTGATTATTTTTATTTTGGTGAGGCCTGAAAAGAGGGGAGAGTTGCAAAACTGAAAAATGCTTTAAACATTAGGCTATTCCCTGGTAGAATCTGGCCATGTTATTTCATCACTACTTGTTTTTAACTTTGTTACAACAGGTTACCCAGCATAATGATCAAAGGACCAAGCCAAAAAGGTACATATCAGTAATATTAAAACGTTGCATGTGTACTGTCTGCCATTTTAACAAGCCAGAATTGTTGTCACCAACAAGACGACAGGATGACACTACAATGGAATATACCAAAGAATAGCTTTTATACTTACCGGTGCTCCACATTTTGTCTGAGAGAGGAGTTTGCTTTTCATTGCTTTTTCATCAAAGTTGGCACTGCGCTTCACATAGACACCTCCATGCTTTAAAATTGGAAAAATGTTTTTAACAAATAATGCATTGCAGATAAACACAATTGCAGAGAATGGAAATTTAAATGAAATGAAATGAAATAATGAAAATCAGATGAAGGTCAAGTTTAAACAGTCTAAGGCAATTTCTCAAGAACCCACTGAATTAAATAAATCCACTAGAGCCAATTAGAGCGTGTTTTCCGATCAAGACAATATAAATTACGTATGCTAAAATGCAGTAAAACAACCAACTTCTATATTTTCTAAAATAGCCTATATTCGGTAATGTAATAGTTTGTAGTATAAACCCCAATTCCAAAAAAGTTGGGACAGTATGCACATAAAATGTAAAATGCACATAAAAGCAGAAAGCAGTGATTTGTAAATTCTCTTTTACATATATTTAATTGAAAACAGTACAAAAAAGAAATGTATTGTTTCACCTTATCCACTTTATTGATTTTTGTAAATATATGCTAATTCCGAATTTGATGCCTGCAACACAAAAAAGTTGGGACATGGGCAAAAAAAAACAAAAAAAAACTGGGAAGTTCAAAAAACATCTGTTTGGAACATTCCACAGGTAAACAGGTGATGCTATCATGACTGGGTATAAAAGGATATCAAAAGACTCTTGGGGCCGGAATTAACTAAGGACACAGTCGCAGCGCAACGCAAAACTATAACCTATACTGCAGCTCTTTTGCGGTCACAGATACACATTAACGACCGATTTACTATCACTGGTCCTAATTACGCAATCAAAGAAACTAAATTTGCAATTGTTGCCTATAAATATGCGGTAGGAGACATCTATAACAATGCGCAAATAAATGGATATGGAGAAGCCATGCAGGCACAAGTCACAATATAACTACAAGAAAAATAAAACTTACATTTACGAGGTTGCTGTATTACAGCATATACAACAATAATGGAGAGGACAAAATTTTGGAATGACATCAAATAAAATATTGATTTATGAGCAGTAGAGGATGTAAAGAAAAGATGCTGCGATTTTAGAAAACCTTTCATACAACATAATGCGGGAAAATGACAGGTGGTGGTCCAACTGAAGAAAGAAGAGTGAACTTGTGACGAAAGAAGACCACAGAGCGTCGGAAGGTAACTATACTTCCCTACTGAACGCATATAGGCACAACAATAGTTTAAATTCAGAACTGTGTTTTTATACTAACTGCTAGCTGATGACTTCAATAGGAGTCTTGTGTCCTTTGAATAAAACAAATATCATGTCATATTAGCCTATATCTGAAAGTGAGAAGTGATTAGTAGAAACATGTGTGAAACGTTTTAAATCCTGTCTCCATTCGAGTGCTATGCATTAGAGGATGCATTCATCTTACAGCTCATGCATCCTGTGTAGGAGCTATGGGCTATATCACCACAGACAAATTACGCCTGCTTTCAGGAGAACTAAAAATTCTCAGGCAAAGAGGAAAGTCACTATTAATGCCTGTTTTAGAAAAGCAGACAGAATACTTAATTGGCCTAATTTACACAATTACCACCCCGTTTTAACACTTTCATTCCAGGTATACATATGCATGAACTATGCATCAAAAGGAAAGTCGTAACTTTAGAGCGACTTTACCCCCGTAAATTACATCCTAAACAACCATTTTTACCCATTGCGACCGTTTAGTAAATCCAACTATCGACCATTTCTTGAAATCTGATTTATAGAATGAGCTGAAAGGTTCCTGGATTAGCCTGTGTGGTATAAGGATATAGACCATACATCGCATGTTCCAATAATTTTTATTTTTTTTAAAGTAATGTATTAATGATTGTAGTTTGGTTTGTAATCCACTTTAACAGACTACATATCCATTACTGCAACGCACGGGTGGTTCTCGACCAATCAGATATCATCATCTTGTCTGTACATTTTTGGCAGTGCATACCACCTTGCTAATACGGCAATTTTACTTCATTGAACCATCCGGGGAGAATTATGGGATGTTGAGTTTTTAAAAAGTGACAGCGCTGGTATATTCACAAAAAAATACAAAAACGTAAAATATACTCGAAGCTGGTCCAGAAAAACTACATATTTTGTGAATGGGCGTTATATTGAACAATCTAGGGAATTGATGGTAAGACATAATCACTAGAAATAATTTAAAAGTAAGTTTTAGTTAATGTCTATGGTCTAAATCAGGGGTGTCAAGATCCGGTCCTGGAGGGCCGCAGTGTCTGCTGGTTTTTGGTGCGTTTAAGCACAAGTGATTAATTTAAGTCACTAATTGGCTAAGAAGTCCACACACCTTGTTCTCAATGCTTTAACTGGGTGCTGATTGAAAGGAAACCACAAATACCTGTAGACCTGCGGCCCTCAAGGACTGGAGTTTGACACCCCTGGTCTAAATGAATGGGAAAGTCACTTCCAAAACCAGTGTGACGTAGTCACTTGAGTACTCCATGGAACACATGGTTAGTTAAATGGCTGTAAGTCATCAAGGGTCGGAGGTATCAAACAAGCCTCAAACCATCACTCTGCTGCCAGATATGCTTTAGATATGGATGGATCACTTTAAAGGGGACATGAAGCACTCGGTAAAGTGGCTCTGGTTTGTTCGTTTTTTACCTTAAATTGGATATGACCGTGCGTTCAAATCTCAAATCGACCCGTATTTGCTGGAAAAAGAAGTTAGTTTGTTTTTTTTCCACTAGGGCACAGCCATTTTGGACCAACTGCGGTCGTGATGTCACTAGGTTGGTTGGTCTCAGCTGCTCAATGTATTACTATGGGAGATCAACAATGTCGTGAGAAAAAAATAAAACAAAAAACACACAACGCATTTGTATTGCCCCGAGATGCTCAAATGAGTATTACAGAACAAACTTAATTTAAAACTCAATTTCCACTAACGGCTTCTGACCATAGGCTATAATGCTATAGCCTCTGACGAGCCGGCAACTGCTGCACCGCTGCCTTGTCTTGATAAACGGTTTGGGAGCTAAAGTCGTGTCTAGCTAATATTGCCTGTAGAAAATAAGCGTTAGCTTGTGATGCTAGATCACGGTAGGTATGCAGGCTGTTAACTAATATACAGTTGAAGTCGTAAATTTACATACACTTAGGTTTAAGTCATTAAAACTCATTTTTAACCACTCCACAGATTTCATGTTAGCAAACTATACTGTTGGCAAGTCAGTTAGGACATCTACTTTGTGCGTGACACAAGTCATTTTTCCAACAATTGTTCACAGACAGATTTTCACTTAGTTCAGATATTTCACTTTTAATTCACTATATCACAATTCCAGTGGGTCAGAAGTTTACATACACTAAGTTGACTGTGCCTTTAAATTTTTTATATTTGGTCACATATCCTTTGCATGCCATGACTTCCTGATGTCTGTGACCCAACAACATCAAAAGATATCTTATTTTCTGGTACTCTAACAAGCGATACTATAACGTCTCTGCATTTGAATGGATGTCTATGGAAATTGTGGGGTGGGACTAGATTTAGCTGTAAATTATGCTGGAACAGTATGGAATACATGATTGGTAAAATGGCTGTAAGTCATCAAGGGTATCAAACGAGCCTCAAACCATCACTCTGCTACCAGATATGCAGTAAATATGGATGGATCACTTTAAGGGTTGTTTCTCCTGACAAATTTTCCTATTGAACTCTATGGACAAAATAAGTCAGGAGAAGAAATCCTTCAAGTTATCCATCCATATCTACCATATTTCTGGCAGCAGAGTGATGATTTAAGGCTTGTTTGATACGTAAGACCCTTGATGACTTACAGCCATTTAGCCAACCATGTGTTTCCATACTGCTCCAGTGTAATTTACAGCTAAATCTAGTCCCACCCCCCAATTCCCATAGAGATCCATTCAAATGCAGAGACGTTATAGTATAGCTTGTAAGAGTACCAGAAAATAAGATATCAAGAGTCTTTTGATGTTGTTGGGTCACAGACATCAGGAAGTCATGGCATGCAAAGGATATTAAATTTGTGACCACAGTCAACTTAGTGTAACTTCTGGCCCACTGGAATTGTGATATAGTGAATTAAAAGTGAAATAATCTGTCTGTAAACAATTGTTGGAAGAATTACTTGTGTCATGCACAAAGTAGATGTCCCAACTGACTTGCCAACACTATAGTTTGCTAACATGAAATCTGTGGAGTGGTTAAAAATTAGTTTTAATGACTTCAACCTGAGTGTATGTAAACTTCCGACTTCAACTGTATCAAGGCAATGCAGCGGCACAGCAGTTGTCGGCTCGTCAGTGTTTGAGGCTAGTTTGATACCTCAGACCCTTGATGATTTTGACATTTAGTCAACCATGTGTTCCATACTATTCCCGTGTAATTTATAGCTTAATCTAGTCGTACCCCCCAATTCCCATAGAGATCCATTCAAATGCAAAGAGATTATAGTATCGCTTGTAAGAGTACCTGAAAATAAGATATCAAGATGATGTTGTTGGGTCACAGGCATCAGGAAGTCATGACATGCAACCAAATATTAAATATGATAACTTTATTAAAGTTTATGTTAATTTGTCCAATTATTTTTGATCCCCTAAAATGGGGGGGGGGGGGGCTATGTATAAAAATGGCTACAATTGTTACACCGTTCACCCAATATGGATATAAAAGTCATCAAATTAAAACTGAAAGTCTGCTCATTTAACTTTAACCTCATTTAACCTGCACTGTTCCATTTAAACTCCAATGTGCTGGAGTACAGAGCCAAAACAACAAAGATCGTGTCACTGTCCAAATACTTATGGACCTGACTGTATGTAAAAGAAAATTTACAAATCACTGATTTCTGCTTTTATGTGCAGTTTACATACTGTCCAAACTTTTTTGGAATCGTGGTTTGTATTAGCTCAGTAGGCTCATAAAATTGAAAACAAACTGAAAACTGAAAGAACATAATTTGTGCTACTCCTACTCCACATTTTAAACACAGGGATCTCAAAACATTCAGCCTGTTAGAATTTATTAAACACTTTATTCACCATTCTCTTCTAACAGGAGTTTAATATCTAGTAAAGACAATCATTAGGGTTGTCACAATATCCCATTTTCATATCGTCGATATGCATTTAAAAAATATTGTGATATTCAACATTATCGTTCGTGTATAATTATAGTGGATTAATGACAACGTGAACAGAAGTAATTATCATGTGTGGCAGCATTGAGTTCTAATTGCAGTAGCCTTAGCGTTGCTTCTGGATCCATGTACTTCTTGGCCAATCGTTTCCCGTTTCAGAAACAGAAATTAAAAAAACAAGAAACGAAATGGTTATGCGCTATTCATTTTAAAAACAGAAATAGAAAAACGGGAATCAAATGGTTATTCGTTTTGGATCCGTGTATAAATGAATGCCAAATGCAACATCCCATACTGTCACTCATCTCACAAAACAGTTTTTTTCTCGTAACTTAGCTAGACACTTCATGAATATGATGACAAACATGATGACGATGAGCGCCCGTCAATTTATTACATTTCCAACTATGTCCACAAAACAATGTTGCGATGCAATGTTTGCTGCTATGTCTGCAGCATATGACAAATTATTTATTGCCATCTCCTGTAGGTTCTCATAGGCATAATGTTATAATGCACTCATAATGACTGTGTAGTTATCGAGAATGTTTTATGGGAAACGTTTGTTGTATTCCCATCCTTAGTTGTGATGACTTATTAATGCATTTGCGAATTTACAAATAATAACAAGCAAATATAAAAAACAAAGCATACAGAATTTGTTGCGAGGCATCAGAACTAAAATATGAAATGGAGCGGGAAAGGACGCAACGCACAAATTTGTCGGGCAGGCTACGGCACATCCAGTAATGCAAATATTTTGAGTTATACAGATTTTTAAATATAAACTCATGTATTATTTCCGACCAATATTATTATTTAAAAGTATGTATGCATGTTTTGTCCTTAGAATAGCAATAATAAAAAATATACACTACTCACAAAAAGTTAGGGATATTTGGCTTTCGGGTGAAATTTATGGAAAATGTAAGTTCACGCTACAGTGATATTATACGTATCATGAAAGTAGGGCATTTAAGTAGAAGCATGCAATGGTGATTTCCTCATCTCAAACAATTTATTGAAACAAAAGCCAACAACAGTGGTGGGTATACCACAACAAAAATGTCAATGTCTCAATAACTTGTCATGTGCCCTTGAGCATCAATTACAGCTTGACAACGACGTCTCATGCTGTTCACAAGTCGACTTATTGTCTGCTGAGGCATGGCATCCCACTCTTCTTGAAGGGCGGCCCTCAGGTCATTGAGGTTCTGGGGTACAGAGTTACGAGCCTCTACACGGTGAGTCAGCTGATCCCATAGGTTTTCTATGGGATTCAGGTCTGGAGAAAGTGCAGGCCACTCCATTTGAGGTACCCCAGTCTCCAGCAGCCTTTCCCTAATGATGCGACCTCGATGAGCTGGAGCATTGTCGTCCATGAAGATGAAATTAGGCTTGTGTTGTTCATGCAGGGGCACAATGACTGGATTAATGATGTTATTCAGGTAGTATGGGCTTGTCACTGTACCATTCACAAAGTGTAGGGCAGTTCTGTATTGACTAGACACACCTGCCCACACTGTAACACCGCCACCACCAAAGGGTCGTCTGGTGACAACAGTGGCTGATGCATAGCGCTCTCCTTGACGTCTCCAACATCGTTGGCGGCCATCATTTCTGCTCAACGTGAATCGACTTTCATCAGAGAACAGCACTGAGGCCCACTGGTCCCTCGTCCAGCGTAAATGCTCCCTGGCCCATGCAAGACGATGACGCCTGTGCCTGGTGGTGTGGTCAGGTACCCTTGCAGGTCGTCTAGCACGCAGACCACGCTGATGTAAACGGTTTCGAATGGTCTGACGTGACACTTGGGTGCCTCTCACCTCCCTTAAATGTGCCTGGAGTTGAGTGGCATTCATCATCCGGTTCCGCAGGGCACTGTTCACAATGAAGCGGTCATCAGTGTGGGATGTGGCCAAAGGACGTCCACTTCTATGCCTTTCTGTGACTCTTCCAGTCTCTCTGTATCTCTGTTGCAACCTGCTGATGACACTCTGTGACACTCTAAGCTCAGTGGCCACTTCCCTCTGAGAACATCCTGTTTGAAGCCTCGCAATGGCGAGGTACTGTTGATCAATTGTTAGGTGTCGTCTTGGTCTCATGATGTCAAAATGTGAACAGCATGATGAAGAGGACTGTTTCCAATTCTACCAATACCAATTCTAATTGAACCAGGAAATTTATTGGTCGATTCATGGATCAAACACCTGTTGTGAATTTTGCCGTTCAGCTCCTTGTTAGAGAACAGCAAGTTGTGCAAAAAGTACTGAAACATTGAATAGTTGGACATGTGCATTCAAAAGTTTAGAGAAGGTCAAATTAATTTCACCTGTAAAGGTTATAGTGCATTTTAGGTTCATCCTGAAATTTCACCCGAAAGCCGAATATCCCTAACTTTTTGTGAGTAGTGTATATATTTTTTTAAATGTTTATTTTTTTAATTATCATCGCTACAGACAGTCATCTCTGCAATATTTTCAAATATCGCCATATCCGATATTATTGGATATCGTGACAACCTTAATAATCATATTTACCAGTTCTTTTCAATACAGTATGGTTTCTTTTATCAAAAAGTAACGGATCTGAAAGTTCACAAATTAAATGGTGAGCCTGACTTCAGTTACGTCAGTGAAATGGTATGCTACCTGAGAAAAGTACCATCCGTACAGAGGAAGCCACTTCAATCCATCTTTTAAGACGTATCGTACGTGGCCAAGTGCATTCTGCCTGATGGCTAACATGTCAGCAATGATCCAGTCCACTGATGGTGACGGAGCAATCAAGGGACAGAGAAAAATATCAAATATTAAATATCAATTGCAAATTAGAATTTAAGCCTCACTGAAATTTTCAAATGAGTCAAAGCCCAAACACATACAGAAAAACAAGCAAAAGGTAAGCTCTTACCTGTACATTGGTGGTTGGAAAGGTAAACCACATTCTCTTTATTCTTTGGTATATCGCCATAAATGAGGACCTTGGAAAAAGGAAAAAAACATGAATTCTGCACATTGACCTAAAACCTAAACTGGCAGCAGTGTGGTGCTTGTGACCTAAAGGTTGCAGGTTTGATTCCCAGGACACTGCCGTTGTACCCATTTATACAGTGTATCAAAAATTAGAAAGCTGTGCGAGTTGCTCTGGATAAGAGCGTCTGCTAAATGCATGCCCGTAACCGCAAGACATTATACCCATACATTATGCCCTTATAATTCCAGCTTACAATCACAATTAGATATTCACAATTAGATATTCACATTCCCCCAGGATATCTTTGTAGGCGTGGTGGTGGGACGTTGTGACGGGACGGGACGGGGTTCTCTCAGTTTAATTTTGGGTAATGTTACTCCCATTTCCCGATATTTCATTTTTCCACTCTGTGTGTAGTGCACAGAGTAGGCACCGCAGCAAAACTCCTTCATGCCCTGCCTCTCTTCACTGCCTGCTTGTAAGTGGCAGAGCATCCCTACAAGAACTGTATTATGTATATTGAAAATGGCATAAATGTAATTTCGCTTCATCAATACGAGTGCTTCAATATAACATCAGACATCAAAGAAAACAAGACACAAGAAAATTATGAAAAAGGGCATGAGAAGAGGACAAAAAATATTCTATGAATTTACATTTAACGTTATGTGAAAAAAGCTGGCTAAAAAGCATTGTTAATACACTGTGATCGAGATTGCGATCTTCGTTAGACAATGAAACTCAAACTTTAGTTAAGAGTTACGCTCCTAGGATGAGATCTTTTTCGGTGGCAAGCTCCTCTTATTAGTTAGAGATGACATTATCATTTAGCTAGGTTCATTATTTTCTTTCCTGAGGTAACGTAAACAAAACAAATCTAATCTGCATGTGGCCACACAGCCAATCGTAAACAAATCAAAACACTCATTTCATACTTGGATGATTTGTTGCTAACCGAGGAGAGCCTACAAACTCTGCAAATCTATTGAATTGTTGAATCTATTGATCTCCGAAGACGGGTCACAAAACGGTGCGCTTATGCAAACAAATTTTTTATTGCTTTACAAATTATAGTAAATTAGTTTTCAAACAATAACAGTTCCATTATATATTTTTTAGGCAGGGTGGCAAACTCTGTAAGGGCCTGCATGTATTGAAGGGGAAACACTGTAAACTGGGAGGGAAAGTAAAAAAGGGGGGGAATTAGAAGATGTCAAAGAACAAGAGCAATTATTTTCACTGATAAGCACCACACAATACAAATTCTAACGTAACTGTTAACCTATGACTTCTGAATCTATTCAAGTTCCAACAAGAATTGTACCAAACGGTTTAGCTTTTAGATTTTAATAGGTATTCATCTTGTAGTCATTATTTTGTGTTCTGTTGATTTACATTCACCATTTTCATATTTATATTATTATTAGGCATGCATCAGAGTATGTATCAAACTCAAAGTGCTAGAGTACAGAACCAAAATAACAATGAGATAATCAATGTTATTCACTTCACCTGTCACTGGTTTTAAAGTTGTGGCTGATTTTTTTTGTTTATTACATCTATTTATTTTTTTGTTTTTTGGTCAATTTGGTTTTTGTTGTTGTGATACCCTTCCTTTAAGAAGCTCCACCACAACATCACAGACATCAGGAAGTCATGGCATGCAAAGTCAAAAGATATGCAACCAAATATAAAAAATTTAAAGGCACAGTCAACTTAGCGCATGTAAACTTCTGACTCACTGGAATAGTGATATAGTGAATTAAAAGTGAAATAATCTGTCTGTAAACAATTGTTGGAAAAATTACTTGTGTCATGCACAAAGTAGATGTCCTAACTGACTTGCCAACACTATAGTTTGCTAACATGAAATCTGTGGAGTGGTTAAAAATTAGTTTTAATGACTTAAACCTAAGTGTATGATAACTTCCGACTTCAACTGTAGCTGCTGCGGAAAACACAGAAAAACTTCCAATTCCACCTTTACCGACAATGGCGTACACTGCCAAACATAGCAACAAAAAAAAGAGGAAGAGGAGCATAAAGAAAAATTGAAGAATGTCAAGAGAAGAGATCAGACGAAAGTTTATATTGGTGTGACTTTTTCGGCACTGGCGAGAGCTGCGGGAATTGAAAGGGTTGAAGAGGGATGCTGATGTTGCCCTATTTCTGCTTGACAGGTAAGCAAGCTAGCTACCTGCTAATGTAACTACAATGTGCTACGCAAACAAGCCAGCCAAGAGCCAACTTAAGTAGCTAGCAATGTTAGCTTATGTTAGCTTTTTTCTTGTGAGTGCACCACTGCTCAGTGCTCACTGCTTGTCATGCTGCTGTGGTGCTGCTTGTAACAGTTATTACAAGCTAGCTAGCGAGTCACTTAGCCATCAGTGAGTGTGTCCAAACAAGGATGAAACGTTCGCTTCTGGAGCTTTTGAAAACAAAAAAATAAAAGAAAAAAAACTATGCTGTTATTGGTTTTTGCCAAACCTGCTTCATAGCGCGGAGCTATGGACGAATGGGAGCGAATCATGCGGCAAAAGGTCGGTTTCGAGCATTATGTCCGAGAATATTGTAAAGAAGTCTGGGATTTTTCACAGTACTGTACTAAGAAATTTTATGACACTGTTATCTAGTTTGGTTATTAGCAGTCTAGTCTAGCATTAGCTTTTAGTGTAAGCATTGAAATAATGTAGACTTATATTGTGTTATTCATTCACATTTGTATGTTCGCTTATTCAGGTCAGTGTTGTTTCTAACCTGTGAATCAGACATGACTGACTAGAAAGCTAACGTTAGTTACAACAGACTCCGTGGGTTGGCAGCGCCTGCTTCTGCTCAAGTTTGTGCATGTTTGGAGCGTGTGCGCATATGCCCGTGCATGTCTGGAGCATCATTTGGTGGGAGGGGCTTAGGAGAGAGATAGGAGGGAGGAGAGCAGCAGGCAAAAGTCGTTTTGCCTAGTATCTTCTAAAACTTGCCTACTGCAGCTTTAAGGTGATGTTTGCTTTTGGAAAACGTTCCAATAGAATGAATATGCTCATGAGTTGTGGACATAAAACATTTTATTATCTTATATAGCTATTATCTTATTATAGCTATATCCTAAGCTAAGTTGTATTTTTTATTATCTCCCGCTACCGGCCCCCTCTTCCGATATGTATATATATATATATATATACACAGAGGGATATACACCGATCAGCCACAACTTTAAAACCAGTGACAGGTGAAGTGAATAACATTGATTATATCATTGTTATTTTGGTTCTGTACTCTAGCACTTCGAGTTTGAAAGGATACAATGACAATGAGGTTGAAGTGCAGACTGTCAGCTTTAATTTGAGGGTATTTTCATCCATATCGGATGAACCGTTTAGAAATTATAGAACCTTTTGTACATAGCGCCCCCCCCCCCCCCCATTTTTGGGCATCAAAAAATACTGGACAGTTTAACATAATGTAGAATCAAGTAAACATAATGTAGAATCAAGTAATCATTTTTAATATTTGGTTGCATATCCTTTGCATGCCATGACTTCCTGATGTCTGTGACCCAACAACATCAAAAGACTCGTTATCTTATTTTCTGGTACTCTTACAAGTGATACTATAATGTCTCTGCATTTGAATGGATCTCTATGGGAATTGGGGGTGTGACTAGATTTAGCTGTAAATTACACTGGAACAGTATGGAACACATGGTTGGCTATATGGCTCGAAGTCATCAAGGGTCTGACGTATCAAACTCAGGTGCCAGATATGCAGTAGATATGGATGGATAACTTCAAGGGTTTCTTCTCCTGACTTATTTTTCCATAGAGTTCAATAGGAAAATTTGTCAGGAGAAACAACCCTTCAAGTTATCCATCCATATCTACTGCATATCTGGTAGCAGAATGATGGTTTAAGACTTGTTTGATATGGTGAAAATATACTACTGGTCACATTTGTGGGCAAACTTGCCCATTTGCACTGCCTCAAAAAGTTGCCTGTGTATCATGATTTAATGATTGTGAATGCAATGGCAATCATTAAGGAAATTAAAATAAGATCCCAGCCACTGTTTTTGTTGGGAACAAATAAAGTGATGAATTAATACTGACAACCCCATGTGCCTGCTCTGTTCCTCTTAGCCAGGGAAAAATGTATACAATTTAAGAATCTAAAGAACACACAAACCGGACAATGTCGTTTTAATCTATGCCAAAAACGAGTGTCTAACAAAGCATAAAATTGGAATAGAAAGTGTGCAGGTGTCAAGTAAGCAGCATCACCAAAGCCTCTTTTTGAGCAAGGAAATATCCTGATATTGTTTTGTTTGTAATGATGGAGAATGTGGAACCTGATTTCCAATTGATGAAATAAAAAGGTCACATTAGTCATTATTTAAAATATCCATTATTTAAATTTGCTACCACGTGGTCAATTTGCTCATCAAGAATAAAGGTGAATTGCATTTGGGCCTCTATTCAATGCCTTGACCTAATAGCGACAGTGGCGGAAAGTGATGCGCTGCAGTGCACACGCTCGGTCACACTTTCTGCTTAGAATGTCAAATTCTCAGACTTGAAAATTGTTAGACAACCAGTCATACTCACCTCAACGCCTGTGTAATTCTCAAAGAAGAAGAGGACCATGCTCTGATAAATCGCGTAGAAAAGGTCATCCATTACGTGGAACGGCCTGCCCGGTAGTATTGTAGAGAGCAGTCTCCAAGCACTCCAAGACAGCACGTATGCCGGTGCTGTACCCATCATTACAGCGGCTGGAAGCCAGTACCGCAACGAGTATGTGTGTACGACCAAGGACAGCAGCATTTTGAAAATCTAAAAATAAGATGCACTTCTAACTTACAGTGATACGCTCTCTTACAAGTTACCTATCCGAATTCCGCGTTTTTGCGCCCTGATGTGAACTTTACCAGGGGTGTGTTTTACAGTTTCTTTCTTTGGTTTTTTGGCTCCTGATTTGATCTCATTAGAATTGCCCTCATGATCTCCAGGTGTGTTCAGACTACAAAAGCACAGTCAAACTCTTCTGGGTATTCTTAAAACTGGCCAGTAGAATCGGTAGCACCTATTCAAACAGTGTAACGTCAGCATTAGCTGTTTAACGTTAGCTGTCATCGAGTTCAGAAAAAGTTTAGTCGCCTAACGTTGATGTTAGCAAATGTCTGCATGCCATTCAAGAATAACCATAACCGAAACGATAATCGTTAATCTGACACACTGTTAAACACGCACCATCCAACTAGTTAACGATTATTTACTACATTTGAAGATAGTAAGCAACAAATATCTTAAACGCCTAGGCCAAAATAACCTAATTGTGGGTAACGTTAGGTAACTAGCAACCCACGTCAGCGAACATACGTTATCGCCATGTGATTGAACATAGGATTCACCTATATATAAGACTGCTTTACAGGGATTTGTCGTCCAGATAACTAATTTAAATGGATAATACTAAGTTAATGACTAATCATAAAAACTCGCTTACGATACCAGGACATTTCCGTAGCTAGCTAGTGTTCGCCTGCGACTTAATCCTCCGTGAATACAATTTAATAATGCTAACGTTAGTCTAATCATCTAGCTGGCAAACGTAACGTTCGTTAGCTAGAACTATACGTTATATACCGTGCTAGCCAACGTTACACAGTATCTTTAACAAACCTTGGATGGATGATGGCATTTTTGTAACTGTTTTGTAGCTTATAGCAGAACACCTTCTCATAGCATCTAGCGAGTCACGTCGTGGGCTACTTTAAAAATTCTGTCGTTTTGTGACTGCCCTGTGAACACCTCTGTTACAAAGTCACACACACCATGGAATCCATGTTGAAAAAGTTGTGCTTGGGCCAGCAGGCCAGTACAGAGACAGTGTACTTATTGGGAAACGTAGCCTACGCAAACTGAGCTTCTTCCTTATGTTGTCATAGAGTTCCGGTAAACGTTTTAATGTCTGAAATGTAGTTCCGGTACTGCAAATTTAAGTTGTGTGTGAATCAGAGCCCTGCGTCATGTGTAGCCTACTGTACACTTGCATTTAAACAAAAAACGTTTTCAACATAGGCTACTAAAATACCAAGTTACAACAATATTGGCCATAAAGCTCACGCAAATGTAATGAGCTCTATTCTAAAGCAATGCTACCCAACGTTTCCTAAATGATTTCATATAACTTGGCCCTGTGTTTTTTCATATTACCATCTGAAGAGAATGTGGTCATTCAAACATTGGGTCACATGAAAGTGTCGAACGGCAATCATTTATAGTGGAAATAATGTGCAATTCAGCTGTGGTGCACTTACATTTTTTTAAAATGACTACATTATATGTTTAAGCAATTGTCTGCGTGCAGTGCTTTGAAAAGCACATCATTAATAAAATGTATTATTATTAATAATGACATGATTTTGTTCAGAAAATTGTGTTCACAAATAAGATTATTCTTTTACATTTTAAACTAAATTATACTTTTTACTTATTTGGCTAAACTTTATACGATCATCCATGGGGATAATAAAGCATTCTATCTATTTATCTATCTACAAAGTTGTACATTTTCTAAAATTAACATGACAACCTGGGGATATACTACGAAGGAAGCTTAACACATACCCAGGGTTTCTTTACATTAGCTGGCTTACATTTTTTGGCAAGTGGCACGTTTTTGTACACTGGTGGGGATGCCGAGAGCCTCAACAAGCCACAGTGTGCCGCGCTGTGCGTAAAGTGTGCCTTGCCCTGAAAAAACTCCTAAATGTCTTTACAACATTCCCTGGCCACCAAGTGGTACTGCACACCAAGTAAGTAAGTATAGCCTATACATCCACAGAGCTTGATGAAAGATGCAGAATAGAAGTATTGCTTTTCCCTAAAAATAAATATTGATTATGAATTTATGATTACAGAAATTGTTTTACGGGCCTTAAAAGAGTGCAGTGTTTCTCTCTGCCTAAGATGTCAGAGTTTGGTTCCTGGCTTTAACAAACTCCTGAGCCAGTAGTATTATAACATTGGTACCACACCCACCTTGCCAGATTCAGCTAGTCCGACAGTGATGGTGGAATTTGATGCCAAGAGAGCACCCCGGTTCCACCACCGGAGCCCTCATCCAGCAGTAACGTTACCGCCCAAGAAACCCTGGTACCAGTTCTTAATGACAAGAACCGGAGCAAGACGAGGGTCAACCTTGGTTCGATATTTAGTCGTTGGAGGGAGTTCCAAGAATCACAATGTTTGAGAAGCGATGCAGAGATGGCCACTTTTCTACTCGACCGGTAAGCTAACGCGTTAGCTAACAAGCGAACTATCAGATACAGTAGGTGATCAGATCGATCATATAATGTTAGTTATTATCTTCCTTTTAAGCTGGGGTTTTGACTGTAATTTATTACAGCATAACCGAAAGGAGTATTTCTATGGCATTTTGCTTTTCTCAGATCATCTCACACAGACATTAGCATTAGCTAGCTTGCTACCCAGATAGCGGGCTCCCTGTGTATGCTGTCGGGCTGCTAGCTGTTTGCACATTGGCTTACGAGAGGTCATCTATCGTTGGTCCGACAGGGACCTGTTAGCGACTGGCAGAATCAGCTGGAGGGCTTCTAGCTGTTTTGCAGCTCGGTTTACCAGCGGTGCAGATCTGCAGGCATCAAAATGGCCGGATTGGAACACCTGCAAGACCCAATAGTGTGCTGGGTGCTAGCTTCACTCAACTCGCAGATGCAATCATCCAGCATATTTACTACTAACATTGCCCCTCTGACGCATCGCTGGACGAAAAACGACCAGCGTAGTAGCAACGTAAAGTTGGTTTTATATTGGATATTCAGTGGATATTCGTTTTTCAAATTTCAATAGCTAATGACAGAAGCATGTAGGTGCATTTTAATTTACATATTTGTTATCAGTGTAGAACAAAGAGACTTTTACAAGCTTCTTTTTCATATTTCAGGAAAAGAAATGTCAATGTTGAGCCTATAAAAACACTTGAATTTCAGTAGTTCCAATGCCATTTGAATTAGAAGTGTCAAACCAACTTTAATCTCTTTGGAGACATTATTGCTCAAATTTACAACTGATTATTTTTCAAATTCTATTTTTGTAGATTTTAAATGAATTTTTTTTTCAAAATAAAACAGCTAAAATTTCAATAGCCTCTGTGACATATGACTACGATGTCTCAAACCAACTTTAATGTTGTCAGAGACATTATTTCTCCAATTCACAAGCAATATTTTTTCCAATTTTCCCTTTGTGAAATTTAAAAAAAATGTATTCAAAATAAAAGCACTAAAATTTCAATAGCTTCTGTGATATGTGACTAAGATGCCTTAAACCAACTTTAATGTTGTCAGAGACAGTAGCCTATAGCTCAAATTTACAACTGATTATTTATCAAATGGTCCCTTTGTATATTTTAAAGGAATTTTTCTTCAAAATAAATACAATAAAATGCCAATATTTTCTGTGTCATGTGACCATGACACCTCAAACCAAATTGACTGTTGTCAGAGAGTGTATAGCTCAAATTTACAACTGATTATTTCTCAAATGTTCCTTTTTTAAATTTTTTATTAGTTTTTCTCCAAAAAAAAAAACTAATATTTCAATAGCTTTTGTGACAAGTGACTAAGATGCCTCAAACCAACGTTAATGTTGTCAGAGACAGTATAGCTCAAATCTACAGCTGATTATTTTTCAAATTTTCCTTTTGTATATTTTAAAGGAATTTTTCTTCAAAATAAATACACTAAAATGTCAATAGTTTCTGTGTCATGTGACCACGACACCTCAAACCAAATTGACTGTTGTCAGAGAATGTATAGCTCAAATTTACAACTGATTATTTCTAACTTTAACAATAGTAAAGTTAGTTTGAGGCATCTTAGTCACACGTCACAGAACAATTGAAATTTTAGTGCATTTATTTTGAAGAAAGATTTAATTAAAATTTATAAGAGGAAAATTTGAGAAATACTCATTTGTAAATTTGAGCTATACTCTTTCTGACAACAGTCAATTTGCTTTGAGGTGTCTTGGTAACAAGACACAGAAACTATTGACATTTTAGTGTATTTATTTTGAAGAAAAATTCCATCAAAATATACAAAGGGAAAATTTGAAAAATAATCAGTTGTAGATTTGAGCTATACTGTCCCTGACAACATTAAAGTTGCTTTGAGGAATCTTAGTCACATGTTACAAAAGCTATTGAAATATTAGGTTTTTTTTTTTGGAAGAAAAATTTATAAAAAATTTAAAAAAGGAACATTTGAAAAATAATCAGTTGTAAATTTGAGCTATCCTGTCTCTGACAACAGGCAACTTAGTTTGAGGTGTCTTGGTCACATGTCACAGAAGCTATTGAAATTTGAGTAGTTTTATTTTGAAGAAACATTCCTTTAAAATATACAAAGGGACCATTTGAAAAATAATCAGTTTGAAATATTAGGTTTTTTTTTTTGGAGACAAATTAATAAAAAATGTAAAAAAGGAACATTTGAGAAATAATCAGTTGTAAATTTGAGCTATACACTCTCTGACAACAGTCAATTTGGTTTGAGGTGTCATGGTCACATGTCACCGAAGCTATTGAAATTTTAGTAGTTTTATTTTGAAGAAATACATTTTAATTAAATTTTTCTTCAAAATAAAACTACTAAAATGCCTCAAAGCAACTTTAATGTTGTCAGAGACAGTATAGCTCAAATTTACAAATGATTATTTCTCAAATTTTCCTCTTATAAATTTTAATTAAATTTTTCTTCAAAATAAAACTACTAAAATGCCTCAAAGCAACTTTAATGTTGTCAGAGACAGTATAGCTCAAATTTACAAATGATTATTTCTCAAATTTTCCTCTTATAAATTTTAATTAAATTTTTCTTCAAAATAAAACTACTAAAATTTCAATAGCTTCGGTGACATGTGACCAAGACACCTCAAACCAAGTTGCCTGTTGTCAGAGACAGGATAGCTCAAATTTACAACTGATTATTTTTCAAATGTTCCTTTTTTAAATTTTTAATAAATTTTTCTTCAAAAAAAAACAACTAATTTTTCAATAGCTTTTGTAACATGTGACTAAGATGCCTCAAAGCAACTTTAATGTTGTCAGAGACAGTATAGCTCAAATCTACAACTGATTATTTTTCAAATTTTCCCTTTGTATATTTTGAAAGAATTTTTCTTCAAAATAAATACACTAAAATGTCAATAGTTTCTGTGTCATGTGACCAAGACACCTCAAAGCAAATTGACTGTTGTCAGAGAGTGTATAGCTCAAATTTACAACTGATTATTTCTAACTTTAACAATAGTAAAGTTAGTTTGAGGCATCTTAGTCACACGTCACAGAACAATTGAAATTTTAGTGCATTTATTTTGAAGAAAGATTTAATTAAAATTTATGAGGAAAATTTGAGAAATAATCATTTGTAAATTTGAGCTATACTCTTTCTGACAACAGTCAATTTGCTTTGAGGTGTCTTGGTCACATGACACAGAAACTATTGACATTTTAGTGTATTTATTTTGAAGAAAAATTCCTTTAAAATATACAAAGGGAAAATTTGAAAAATAATCAGCTGTAGATTTGAGCTATACTGTCTCTGACAACATTAAAGTTGCTTTGAGGCATCTTAGTCACATGTTACAGAAGCTATTGAAATATTAGGTTTTTTTTTTGGAAGAAAAATTTATAAAAAATTTAAAAAAGGAACATTTGAAAAATAATCAGTTGTAAATTTGAGCTATCCTGTCTCTGACAACAGGCAACTTAGTTTGAGGTGTCTTGGTCACATGTCACAGAAGCTATTGAAATTTGAGTAGTTTTATTTTGAAGAAACATTCCTTTAAAATATACAAAGGGACCATTTGAAAAATAATCAGTTTTAAATTTGAGCTATCCTGTCTCTGGCAACAGGCAACTTGGTTTGAGGTGTCTTGGTCACATGTCACAGAAGCTATTGAAATTCTAGTAGTTTTATTTTGAAGAAAATTTTAATTAAAATTTATAAGAGGAAAATGTGAATCATTTGTAAATTTCAGCTATAGTCTTTCTGACAACAGTCAATTTGCTTTGAGGTGTCTTGGTCACATGACACAGAAACTATTGACATTTTAGTGTATTTATTTTGAAGAAAAATTCCTTCAAAATATACAAAGGGAAAATTTGAAAAATAATCAGTTGTAGATTTGAGCTATACTGTCTCTGACAACATTAAAGTTGCTTTGAGGCATCTTAGTCACATGTTACAAAAGCTATTGAAATATTAGTTGTTTTTTTTGAAGAAAAATTAATAAAAAATTTAAAAAAGGAACATTTGAAAAATAATCAGTTGTAAATTTGAGCTATCCTGTCTCTGACAACAGGCAACTTAGTTTGAGGTGTCTTGGTCACATGTCACAGAAGCTATTGAAATTTTAGTAGTTTTATTTTGAAGAAAGATTTAATAAAAATGTATAAGAGGAAAAATTGAGACATAATCAGTTGTAAATTTGAGCTATACTCTCTCTGACAACAGTCAATTTGCTTTGAGGTGTCTTGGTCACATGACACAGAAACTATTGACATTTTAGTGTATTTATTTTGAAGAAAAATTCCTTTAAAATATACAAAGGGAAAATTTGAAAAATAATCAGTTGTACATTTGAGCTATACTGTCCCTGACAACATTAAAGTTGCTTTGAGGCATCTTAGTCACATGTTACAAAAGCTATTGAAATATCAGTTGTTTTTTTTGAAGAAGATTTTTTTTAAATTTAAAAAAGGAACATTTGAAAAATAATCAGTTGTAAATTTGAGCTATCCTGTCTCTGACAACAGGCAACTTGGTTTGAGGTGTCTTGGTCACATGTCACCGAAGCTATTGAAATTTTAGTAGTTTTATTTTGAAGAATAATTTAATAAAATTTTATGAGGAAAATTCGAGAAATAATCAGTTGTAAATTTGAGAAATAATGTCTCTGACAACATTAAAGTTGGTTTGAGGTATCTTAGTCACATGTCACAGAAGCTATTGAAATATTAGCGGGTTTTTTTTCAAGAAAGAAAAATTCATTAAAAATTTACAAAAAAAACATTTGAAAAATAATTGGTTGTAAATATGAGCTATAATGCTTGTGACAACATTAAACTTGGTTTGAGGCATCTTCGTCATATGTCACAGAAGCTATTGAAATTTTAGCTGTTTTATTTTGAAGAAAAATTCATTTAAAATCTACAAAAATAAAATTTGAAAAATAATCAGTTGTAGATTTGAGCAATAATGTCTCCAAAGAGATTAAAGTTGGTTTGACACTTCTAATTCAAATAGCATTGGAACTATTGAAATTCAAGTGTTTTTATAGGCTCAACATTGACATTTATTTTCCTGAAATATGAAAAAAAAGCTTGTAAAAGTCTCTTTGTTCTACACTGATAACAAATATGTAAATTAAAATGCACCTACATGCTTCTGTCATTAGCTATTGAAATTAGAAAAATGAATATCCACTGAATATCCAATATAAAACCAACTTTACGTTGCTCAGCGTAGTCCGACTTTAATTGACTAGGTTAGTGGTCCGAAACATATAATTTGGTGGGCCGATATCAGCATGCTATCTGGGTAACGTTAGCTAAGTTATGTAGCTTAATTATTACATCACATTGCGTAAGCGGGGGGTATTGTTTTCACTCCTGTCTGTGCATGTGTCTGTCTGTGTTTGTGTCTCTATCATCCATAACT
The DNA here is from genome assembly GCA_029718625.1 of Synaphobranchus kaupii. NCBI lineage: Eukaryota > Metazoa > Chordata > Actinopteri > Anguilliformes > Synaphobranchidae > Synaphobranchus > Synaphobranchus kaupii. The sequence continues at coordinate 80,292,533 of CM056379.1, forward strand.
CGAACAATTCTATTCCAATTGTGATGAAGCTTTGTGGAAATGTTGGCAGTTGGGCAATGACCTGAACTGTGAATTTATTTCCAAATCAGTTAATGCCCGACTTCACAGTGCAAGATCACACTTTTAGCCCCATGCGCGGGTGTAGCATCTCTCTGAGTGCCATTCTAGTTCTTAGTTATAGCTCCGTTGCATGCCGTATAACCTCCTTGGTGAAGACACGTCTTGCATCTATACATCTTTACATCTATGTCTAATCCATTACTACAATATCCAAAGAAATGTATCCATTATGAATAAATGTGTGGGCTATAACCTACGTTGCCTAACATTTTTGTGTTGAAAAGACGGTGAAACACCGTCTCGCGTCTAGTTGAAAAACCACCTAAATTTGTTTGAAAGTTAAATTTTTTTAACTGACTAGGATGTAGCCAGGCCTTACCTTGGGCTAAATTGACACGTTTATTTCAAAACGCCTCTCATTCTGAGATTTCCACCCCTCTATACGTCCATATTCCGGCTTTTGCTCACTGGGGTTACATGAATCTTGAAACACCACCGCACAGAGTAACCTAAATACATTACATACATTACATTACAGGCATTTAGCAGACGCTCTTATCCAGAGCGACTTACACAACTTCTTATTACATTTATCCATTTTATACAGCTGGATATATACTGAAGCAATTCAGGTTAAGTACCTTGCTCAAGGGTACAACGGCAGTGTCCTACCTGGGAATCGAACCTGCAACCTTTTGGTTACAAGTCCAGTTCCTTAACCATTATACTACACTGCCGCCCCATCTATGGAGATAATGCATTGCTACATATTGCAAAATTTGTTTATGAATTCATTACTTGAGCCTGATTCTGTCTCTGACTCTACTCTTCACACTCAGGTGAGGTAGGCTTAACGTTAAGTACACAAAATGCAGATGAAACAATCTGGCAACCAGTTGAGGGTCCTGTGCATCCAGTTCCGGCTGTGTTGTTATGAAATGCAATCTCCATATGAGACACTAGAGGGGGTGAAATGCTGTATCTATAGCCTTTAATCTGAAATATTTCCACAGCATCAATGTACAGGTAGCCAAATGGGTGTCTACCATACATGCACGGTCAGCGTAACCAAATAGCATACACACTAACATTTAGCCTATGCATGCAGAAGACTGATAACTTTTTGCACTGTTAGTTTTACCACAGCTATCTGGCTATAGGCCCTATGGTCATCATTTCACCATTTCTATATGTTATGTTAGCAATTAAGGAAGAAATGGACACAATGAGGGGAGCATACTAGACTGAGCTTTATTCTCCTCCTTCCTGTCACCTACATCCTTGTCAAATCTCCTACTGCGCCTCTGTCTAGGCTAGGTAACTATTCCCACATCCCACATCTTCCTTTCTCAAGCTCTGTAGGCTACTGCACTGTGTATTGAAACAATACATTTTAAACTAACAAGTTAATAATCGCTACTGTCTTCCATAAACGTTGTCCACCTGAGGGGTGTACTACAAAGCGAGTTTAAGGGGATAGCGAACTAATTTAAGCTTCAAACCTGGGTTTTCTGAACTTTTCATTGGGGTATATTGCCATGGCAACTTACTCTGCACGGCTAACCTGCTCCGGGGCAGGTTTTATGGGAATGTGCACAGAACTTCATTAACAAACCCCGTGTTCACTTAGAAAATTGATAACCATGTTTGTAGTACAGGTTAAGCCAGATGGCAGTGGTTAGGCTTTCTGAAGCCAGCTAACATAAAGAAACCCTGGGTATGTTAAGCTTCCTTCGTAGTATACCCCCCTAGCCACTTGACTATCTCAACCACTGGGGTCAACAAATATATTCAAGTCAATAAACAGCATGAAAAAACATGTTAATTTTCATAAATGGGAGGCGATGTCATCAGAAACGCTCTGTGATGCAGTCATCGAAAACAAAAACCAAAGAAGTCTTCACTGATTTTGGCGTTTTGGTTCGGGCACAGTTGTTGACAACCGACGTCGGCATGGATCTCAAACACAAACTTGGTGGCACTATAATCACTTTATAGAAGCTAGACTAGCAAATGAAAGTGTCATTATTTTGATCCAGCACACAAATGTTTGCTTTTAAATTCGATATTCAGCTGGTGATTGCAACATTATCCACTTAGCATGCTAGCTAAAGAATACCTATGATTAAGAAGCTATTGCTTGCTACCTAGCTAGCGGGTATGCCACTAGCCACCCCACTCGCACCCCACACCTGGCTAGCGTTTTATTCTTTGTAGCTGTCTCCTGGAACACTGACAAGAGCTATAAGCTAGTTTCAACTAGTGACTAGCAATTGAAAGTGTGATTATTATGCAATATTTCATACATAGGTTACTGTGCATTGTTATTTGGAAACGCGAACACAGAAAGGTTTGCTGATTGTTGGTTACTGCATCCAAATGCAGCACCTAACTTCATTTTTCAACCTCGTTCACTTCAATCTTTGCTGTTCATACATTCAAAGTCATACGAAGGACAGAATTTTACGCCAGTTTTATTCACGTAGGCACACACCGCACAATACACAACAACTGCATGCTAATTAGCTAAGCTGCTAAGTTCACTGATAGCAACATTACCTATGACCTGATACAACAATTATGAATTCAGAACATCTGATTCACCTACGATTGTCTGTAGAATAGAAATCAACTGGTTAAATATTTCAAATATTAACTGACATTGCAAAAATATATATATATTTTTTCATTTTGATACATAAACTATGAATAGCCTTGCATTCGTATCGAAAGCAGATAGTTTACCCACTCGTCAAATCACAAAATACGTCATCAATGTGCACCCAGAAGATGTTAAAAGATGCTTTTTAAAAAGATTTGCAGAATAACATGTTGACTTAAATACGTAAAAACGTTGCTTAGACCAAAGGCATTCCAAATATGTTGCTTAAACATATAAGCCTCTTGTACTTTTACTTGTAAAGGCAACTTGAAGCTCATTTCCCATTCATTTCTGAGGTCCGAGGTCTGGATATTTTTACAGAGTTGATGACGGAAGTACCCCTCGAGCTTGACATCTTGCTCCTTTTTGTCTCTGGTAGCACCGCCCACAACTATTGGCTGCGTGTTGGAAGGTCAGGTTTAGGAAAAATCTTTATTTCCCAAGTTACCCCTATGAGGGCCCCTTGGGAAAGAAAGGTTTGCACTGGCCATTCAGTGTACTGCAGCCTTTAAGTAGGAAGAATTTGGTCCCTCTTGTGTTGATGTTTTACCAGCGTTTGTTTAATCCGCCTGGGAATATGGTGTTGAGTTTTCTAATCCAATGTCTTTCTGTCCTACGTCTGTCCTCCTGTGTCCAGTTAATGTTTGAATGGAGGCCCGATATTTCTACTGCTTCAAGTCCATGGTGTAGGAAATGAGCCACTATGTGTGTGTCTGTATTCCTATGATTTCTTATGTTATATATGTGTTGTGCCAATCTGGTCTTGATTGTATTTCCTGTCTCTCCTACATATTTTATGTTGCAGTGTTTGCACTTTATGACATATATGCAGTTATACTGTGTATGTGTTAACTGTGAGTGTTTGTTTAATAAGGTATGTTGTGTTTGTAGTGTTGTTTTTTACTGTAGTGGCCTGTTTGTAAAATATCGGACCTTGTGTGGGTAAAATGTTGATTTCCGGTAGTTTACTACTTACCAGATGATCCTTAATGTTTTTTTTTTTTTTGTAGGTCGAAATGATTTTGTATTCTAGAAGCAAATCTGTGTTTTGCAGAATCCTTCCCAGGTTCCGTTTAATTTTTTTGTTCGCTATTTGGCTGAATGTCGAGTAGGTGGTGATAAGTGGAATTATTTTTCTAGTGTCCTGTTGTTTTGTAGTCAAGAAGGTTTTCCGAATCTGTCTGAGGAACGATCTGGAATACCCCCTTGGTTTTAATGCATTGAAGAGGGTTTTGGTAGCCTCCTCAAAGTCTGTAATCTGTGTGCAGATTCTGTTGAACCTTAGCAATTGGGATTTAATCAGGCCTCTGAATGTATGTTTCGGGTGGAGACTGTCCTTGTGTAAGAGTGCATGTGTGTCTGTGTCTTTAAAGAAAACTTTAGTGTCTAATGTGTGTGTTTGGGGAAATGAGGGCCCCTTGTATGTGGTTGTGTCCAAAAAATCGATGTGTTCATAGTGTGTGGTGTGTTTAATTGTGATAGATGTATGGTGCGTGTTGAGGATCTGAATGAATTGTGTCCATGTTCCCCAGATGTCATCTAAATACCTAAAATAATTAGTGGGAAGTTTTGGACATTTTTCAAAAACAGTCTCCTCCCAATGTGCCATGTAAATGTTGGCATAGGCCGGTGCAAATTTTTTGCCCTGTAGGATATCTAATATTTAGATATAAAGAAAGTACCCCCCCCTCCCCTTTTTTTCTCTCTATCTCTGTCGCTCTCTGTCTCTCACTCACTGACCCCTCTCCCCCCACCCCTTAACCCAATCAGGACAGGGATGCCCTTTCTGTGGAGGTATTTCTATGGGCGCGGAAGGAAATAAGCCTTGTTTTCAGTTTTTGGAGTTTCATCTGAGTCTTGTATCTGGGTGGTGTTTGCGGAGTGTGGAATTTTACATTTCATCCCTGGACTTTTTGAATGTTCTTCTGTCTGTTGGTTCTGGGACTTTGGTGTTAGGCATTCTTTTACATTTTAGACATTTGGCAGACGCTCTTATCCAGAGCGACGTACATTAGTGCATTTTCCAACCTGAAACAAGTGCGTTAAAACCACCCTAAAAGGTAAATACGAATTCAAACACAGGCGCAGTCAGTATGATTTTTTTTTTTTTTTTTTTTTTTGGGGGGGGGGGGGGGGGGGGACCACACGATATCAATCATTGGCATGCACAACAGTAAGCCAATAAGTAACCTTACAAGTACTAAACTAGAAGCTTGAAACACTTAAACAAGGATTTATAAAACACAATCAAGGGAGGTCACAAGGAGGTAGGGAGGGGTGGAGAGAGGTGCAGCTTAAAGAGGTGAGTCTTCAATCTGCGCTTGAAGGCGGTCAGACTTTCTGTTGTTCTGACCTCCACGGGGAGCTCATTCCACCACCGTGGGGCCAGGACAGACAGACGTCGAGACCGGGTGCTAGTATGAAGTGGGGGGGGGTACCAGTCGTCCTGAGGAGGCGGAACGCAGGGATCTGGTAGGTGTGTAGGGTCTGATGAGCTTTTGGAGGTATGGAGGGGCTGATCCTCGGACTGCCTGGAAGGCGAGCACCAATGTTTTGAATTTGATGCGAGCCATCACAGGTAGCCAGTGGAGGTCAATGAGCAGGGGGGTGACATGGGAGTGTCGGGGGAGGTTGAAGACCAGGCGGGCTGCTGCGTTCTGGATGAGCTGAAGGGGTCTGATGGCCGATGCTGGCAGGCCAGCCAGGAGAGAGTTGCAGTAGTCTAGGCGGGACAGCACCATCGCTTGGACCAGGAGCTGGGTTGAGTGGGTGGTGAGGAAAGGGCGGATTCTCCTGATGTTGTACAGGAAGAACCTGCACGCCCGGGTTACCACTGCGATGTTCTCGGAGAGGGACAGCCTGTTGTCCATCACCACTCCGAGGTTCCTGGCACAGGGCGTTGGGGTCAGTGGAATGTCCCCTAGGGAAATGGAGAGATTGAGAGGGGGAGAGGTTAGAGCAGGAATGTAGATGAGCTCAGTCTTATCTGGATTGAGCTTCAGATGGTGGTTGTCCATCCAGGTCTGGATGTCTCTCAGGCAAGCGGAGATGCGGGCTGACACCTGAGTGTCAGAGGGTGAGAAGGAGAGAAAGAGTTGAGTATCGTCAGCGTAGCAGTGGTAAGAAAGACCATGAGCAGTGATAACAGGGCCAAGGGATTTGGTGTAGGTGGAGAAAAGGAGGGGACCAAGGACTGAGCCCTGGGGGACTCCTGTGGTAAGTGGACGGGGTGCCGATACTTTACCAGCCCAGGCAACCTGGGAGGAGCGCTCCGAGAGGTAGGACTCAATCCAGGCCAGGGCCGAGCCGCCGATCCCCGCTGCAGACAGGGACGACAGGAGGATGGAGTGATCTACAGTGTCGAAGGCGGCAGAGAGGTCTAGGAGTATTAGCACAGAGGAGAGGGAGGCTGTCTGAGCTGCGTGAAGCATCTCGCTGACGGAGAGGAGTGCGGTCTCCGTTGAGTGGCCAGGTCTGAAGCCGGACTGGTGGGGGTGTAGTAGGTTGTTCTGGGTAAGGAAAGGAGACAGTTGGTTAGAAACAGCACGTTCAATAGTTTTGGAAAGAAAAGGAAGAAGAGATACCGGTCTGTAGTTTTGGATGTTGGAGGGGTCCAGCGTGGGTTTTTTAAGGATCGGGGTGATGTGGGCTCTCTTGAAGGATGAGGGGAAGCAGCCAGAGGTCAGGGAGGAGTTCACCAGAGAGGTCACAAACGGGAGGATATCTGGGGTGATTGCCTGGAGGAGAGATGAAGGGATAGGGTCGAGGGCACAGGTAGTGGGGCGATGGGAGAGTAGGAGGTGGGATACATCGGTATTAGACAGGGGAGAAAAGGTGGAGAAGCAGGGGGGGGACACAGAAGGGGTAGGGAGAGGAGGAGAGTGGAAAACAGTGAGGGGAGGGGGAGGAGGAGAGTGGAAAACAGTGAGGGGAGGGGGAGTGCGGGAACAGGGGGGGGGGCATAGAGAGAGGGGCTGAGGGGCTGAAGGAACTGCGGATGTCAGCGATCTTCTCATCAAAGAAGTCTGCGAAGTCGTCTGCAGTGAACGAGGATTGAGGAGCAGGAGGGGATTTGCTGAGGAGGGAGGAGAAGATGGAGAACAATTGACGGGGGTTAGAACTGTATTTGTGAATTTTAGTGTGATAGTACGTTACCTTAGCAGCGGTAACTGCTGTAGAGAACGCTGCTAGGAGAGACTGGTAGGAGGAGAGGTCTGATGCATCTCTGGATTTCCTCCACATCCTCTCTGCTGCGCGAAGACCGGCCCTGGAGGTGCGCAGGGCATCGGACATCCACGGGCAGGGAGGAGATGACCGTGTGGGCCTAGAGACAAGAGGGCAGAGAGAGTTAAGTGATGTGGAGAGAGCTGTGAGCAGGGTGTCAGATGCAGAGTCGGTCGGGAGTTGAGAGAAGGATATGAGAGGGGGGAGGGAAGCAGTGACACAGGGAGCAAGAGAGGAGGGTGAGAGGGAGCAGAGGTTACGGCGGACAGAGACAGTGGGGGTGGGGGGAGGGGGGGGGCGGTGTGGAACAAGAGGAAGAGAGAAAGAAATGAAGTGGTGATCAGAGGTATGGAGAGGGGTAACAGTGAGATCAGAGCAGGGGCTGTTCCTCTGGAAGACCAGGTCTAGGAGGTTGCCAGCCTTGTGGGTTGGGGGGGAGGGTTGGAGGGCGAGGTCAAAGGAGCGGAGAAGTGGTAGGAAGGCTGCAGACTGGGAGGCATCTAGATGGATGTTGAAGTCTCCCAGGAGGATCAGCGGGGTGCCGTCCTCTGGGAAGGAGCTGAGCAGGGTGTCGAGCTCGTCGAGGAAGCACCCCAGGGGACCTGGAGGGCGATAAACAACTATAATGTACAGGTTAATAGGGTGGTTGATTAACACAGAGTGGTATTCAAAACTAGTAGTAGATATATCAGAGAGGGGGAGAACAGAGAATGACCATGAGGGGGAGAGTAGCAAACCAGTACCACCTCCGCGACCAGACGGCCGGGGGGTGTGAGAGAAGGAGAAGGAGGAGGAGAGGGCAGCGGGAGTTGCCGTGTTGTCCGGTGTGATCCAGGTTTCGGTGAGGGCGAGAAACTGGAGGGACAGGAGGGAGGCATAGCCGGAGATGAAGTCTGCTTTCCGTGTGGCAGACTGGCAGTTCCAGAGCCCCCCCGCGACGGTGAAGTTCTCGTCGTAGGGAGTCAGCGAGGGGTAGCGGAGGTTGGACGGGTTGCGTCGCCGTGGAGGGCCACGTCGTCGGAAGCGGGTTCTAAAAGGTGGATTACCTTGGGAGAAACAAGCTGTGGTCTGGTATTGTCTTTCATTAATTTCTTCTGTGACTGTAACTTGTCCATGTCTGTAGCATCAATTGTTTGTTAAGGTAGTTGAACCTACGTCTTTAGTTAAGGCATTGAATACTGGTTGTAACTTAATAAATCTCATAATTTTGATCTGGTTGTGAGTTGTACATTTTGATAAAGGTTGATCCAACAGGCTGCTCTGCCTATCAATGAATTTGTCAATTTAATTGATAATTGATATCCTTGATAATCATTAACAAATGAAATCAAATAAATACATTTTAAGTGTTGGATAAGTGAGGAGTTTTAAACGTTGATGCCACTTGTGTTCGGTATTCAGAGTGCTGAACATTAAAAACGAGGGCGTTGGCTGTTAAAACTGCTGGATTCAGAAAATACACATTTTACTAAATCCTCACTTCCCCGACAGCCCATAGCTGTGCCGCTGGTCTGTAAGAAGAATTCTTTATTGAATTCAAAGTCATTTTTGGTGAGGCTTATCTCCAGTAATTGCAGGAGGATTGTATCCGGTCAATTGTTGTCCGGGTACTTTTCCATCCATCTTTTTACCGCTGTTAATCCCGCTGCTGTGTTTATGTTGGTGTATAGACTATCTATGTCTATGGTGAACAGGATGGCTTCTTCTGGTATTTTGGCGTTTTTTATTTTATTTATGAAATCATATGTGTCTTTGATGTAGCTTTTGTGTTTTGTGGATAGTGGGTTCAGGAAAAAATTGAATTATTCAGCTATCCCATAGGATCCGCTGTTACAGTCTGAAATAATAGGCCTCCCTGCTGGGACCTCATATGGTCCAGGATTCTGGTGGCTTGTGTATTTTAGGGAGGAGGTAAAAAATCCTAGGTCTCGGGTTGTCCTCTCCCCTCAGGTAAAAAAGTTTTTTCGTGATGTATTTGTTTTCTACTAGTGTCTGTATGATGGCATGTATTTCTAATTTTCTGTAATGTGTTATGTTGTGAAGTTGTCTATAGGCTTCCTGTGTGTATTGTGTTCTGTCCATAATGACTATGGCACTTCCCTTGTCTGCTGGTTTGATAATTATTTGCTTGTTTTTAGCCAGCTGTAGTAGTGCTTGGCTCTCCCCTCTGCTGAGGTTGTTTTGGTCTTTGTGGGTTTGTGGGTTCAGTGCCTTAATTAGTGTGTTGTCCTCTTTAATAATCTGTGTAATCTCTTCTGGGATTTGTTCTGGTCTGGGTTCCCAGATGGATTTTGGTGTGAAAGGAGTCTATTCCATGGTTTCCGCTCCCTCAAAGAAAGCTGCCAGCTTCAGTCTCCTGTGGAACTCCTGGACTTGTCCTTTGAGGGTTTCTTTTTGGCTGCGTTTTGGAACGTCAGCGATTGAAGAGGTCAAAATTGAATTTGGCTGCACTTTCAGCGCAGCGTATCTGAAGTGTCGTGAGCGCTGCGCGCCGCTTATGAGAGCACAACGACTCTGGGCAGGAGAGCACCCTTTAACACAATTTACACTGAACTTTGTCATCCCCCTTCTTTGTAAAATTATTCCAAACTGAGCTACGGTTTGTGCGTTTCATTTTGATGTGGATACTGGCTATAACGTTAGCAACAGTAGGGCAGCTGCCCAGCAAACACAGAACGTTCTCCTAACGTTCGCATATGGTTCCCCTATGGTTATTTTTGGGGAACCATTTCACAATGTTCTGGGAACGTTCCATTTAAGTTAAAAAAAAATTTGTAACGTTCTGCGAACTAAAAAGCATAACGTTCTCTCATGGTTCCATGATACGTTACACAGAACGTTCAAATAAGGTTGTTTTTAGGTTTAATTCTTCCATAACTGGAAGAATTTTTTTTACTTCATAAACAAATGTTCCCAGAACGATGCACAGAGGTTTTTCTGTTAAACCTTTGAAATGCAGTGTAATTTTCCAATATTATATAAATATAGGCCTATATACGTAGGCTACTAGCCTACAATATATTAATTATATGCTAGCCTAATTATATATAGCCTAGGCTAATTTATAGCAAGCCCTATTATACCTATAATATACGTTTTCTGTCTGTCTGCCTGTATACATATTCAAGACTCTTTTTCCCGCTGGTGATATATTTGGAAGCCGTGCGCGTGGATATTTAATTTAATATTTAACGACTTTTTTCTTGATTTGAGCGCTGCCGTCCGACCGTTACGTAGCCAGCGCCAGATATAGCTAGGCTACTTATAATGTTCGGTGCTTATAACAGCTCATGTTTTCATTTAAAATAACACATACACAGAAAATCGATTATAATATCCTTATTTATTAACCCAAATGCTCATCAAAAACCATCAATCAAATTATCGTGCTTATTTTGCTTATTGGTTTATTTCATTGTAAATAGGCTACATTCACCATTGACATCTATATTAGCTAGCATCGTTTCGTCATTTCCTATCTGGTGTCGGAGTGAATTCTGTCGGAAAAGTTGAAAATTGGTTGGACAGAAAATCCCTGCAGCGCAGTCCACCGGAGCTCCTCGCATCCGATACATGACTGGCCATAGAAAATGAATGACTTCCGGTACGTTCTTATACGTATGTCGTATTCACTGGAAAGGCGGCTTGAGGGGGCAAACGAAGCCATAGCTTATATTAGAAGATATACAAAATTAGTCGGAAGCAGGACCAACACTACTGGCTCCGTAGAGGCCGGCCCGGCAGCAAATTTGTCTTACCTAACTGCTGGCTCTGTAGCGGCCCGCTCAGCAGCAAATTCATCTTACCATTCTGACCAGGGGTGCCAAGATTTTTGCACCCCACTGTATTCTATCAGTTTATGATGCGTGAGTATGGTGTATACAGGGGCAAGCAATATAACCACTTCAACATATGGAAAAAATGTGCTGCTCTCATTTCATAGTAAGACAGCCATTACATAAATTCTTTTCATGTTACATTTTTCTACGTGTGTCAGTGGAAAAACCTACTTTTGTTAACAGTCATGGTCATGATCAGCCTGCTCCAGTGCAGATAAATGAGCACACAGACGTCCTGGCCAGGCAGCACCACTCTGTGTGTCCGACACATCACTGTCCTCTTCTGGCATCACCTCCATTGGCTCCTCGTCAGTTACCATATGTCATGGGTACTTGCAGCCATGGCCGTAACTAGCTATGAGGTCACCGAGGTCCGGACCTCGCTAAAAATTTCAGGGGAAAAAAAAAAATTAAATGAAAAAAAACAGCATTAATAAACGCATAAGCACTGATGTGCGCTGGTGACGCAGTACGTTATCTGACGTAGTCACGCACAGCGGACCGCGGTAAACGAGAATGTATTTGTTGAGTTGTTGTTGACAGCACCACAGCGCGAGCGACAGGGAGGTGAGTGAGTGACAGCTTTTTATCACTATTATTTAACCGATGATGACCAAGCAGCAGCCCACTGTAAGTGAAAGTTAACATGAAAAGAAAACGTTAACATGGGTTGAAAGTAGGGTTGCCACCCGTCCCGTAAAATACGGAATCGTCCCGTATTTGACAGTTAAATCTTGTCCCGTTTTCAATCAATACGGGACGTGATTTGTTCCGTATTTTCGTACACAACACACCCTACTCTAATCAAACAATACGTTTTCACATGCTTGGAATGACATGCAAAATAATAAAACCAAAAGAGTTTCACGAGACATAACGTTAGTGGAGAAGAATGAAATCAGAATGAAGGCGAGTTGTCTTCACTGAATAGCATCGTCATCGTTGCCCTGGTAACGGAGGCTCAGTGGCGCGCCTCGTACTGATTTAAAAAATGTCGGCGAATAGTCCAAAAGAGGCTGTGAGATAGATCCATGACTGAGAGGCTGGTCCGAATACAGGACTGTCCTGTCCTGTATTTGGACCAGCCTCTCAGTCATGGATCTGAACTGGTCCTGTCGGTGGAAATGAACGGTGGACTGTCCGACCTGAAGCAACACTCAGCAGGACAACGCGATCAGAGCAGCAGGTTCACTCAGTTCATGACACCGCAGAGGCGGCTACTATAAGTTGTTGTTGGCTAATGTGTGTGACAGCGTAGCCAGAAATTAACTGGTGGGTGGGCAGAAAATTTTGCCGGGAGATTGAAACACAGCTTATAGCCTACATAATAACTACAGTGCCAGGGGGTTCTTCTCTCTGTCTCCTCTGATTAATAACAGTTGCGCACTGAGCGCAGCTTGCTCCCGTTAGCCTATGTGCGTGACTGGTTGCGCGCACCGAGAATAAAGTAAAATATTTGTTTGCATCAATATTCATTCATTTTCAGCTAGCACCGCATTTCCTGCAGCTCTGATACCAACTGTAGCCTCGTTACAAAGTGAAATCAAACAGATATTTAATCAAAGGAGGAAGAGAGAGAGTCGCAGCCGTTCAAAGGAGGCTATTGATTTTGTGTTTATTATGAAAGCAAATATGTGAATCGTTTATTTATAGCCTATATTATATTGTTAATATTGTTTACTCCAAGCCTGCTTTGTTGTTGTTACCTGTTGGGTGTGTGCAGGCTTTGTGCACCACGGTAGCCTATTGTGAGAGCAGGTGATGAGAGCAGCACAGGTGTCCTGCGGAGGATCTGCATGTCACGGTAAAGATGTTTGAAAAAAGTTTTTCGACCGCTGTTTAAGTTCATTCGTTGCTTATAATAGTTTTTTCGTTTCCCAATATTATTTGATTAATTTAGAAGACAGTTCTGTGCATCCTTTTGAGTTATAAATAAATACAATCATTTTTTAAAGTCCGCGCTTCGTAAATTAATCAATAAGTTAATAACCCACTCGGTGGAAAGGCTAGGTTACCACATCTTCCTGAAAATTGTTTGACTGAAGGTTAAAATAAGACTTATGTTATGAAGCCTGTAGACATGTGAGAAGAAACACTGTAAGCAGTGGTGGAAGAAGTATATTCAGATCTTTACTTAAGAAAAGTACTAATACCACAATGTACAAATATTACATTACAAGTAGGCTAAATGTCACACATTTAAAATCCTACTTAAGAAAAAATACATAGCCTATTATCAGCAGAAAACACTTAAAGTATCAAAAGTAAAGTACTTGTTATGTAGTAAATGTTATAGTTATGTTATGAGTTATAATAAAGTTGTTCTGATCAGTTTTACAGTAAACAAAATGGAATTTATTTTCACAAATAGCCTACATGTATTGTTAATGTATTTTCACAAATAAATATATTTTTCAGTCATCCAACATAGTGTCTCTGTGGTCTACCAGGTCATTTGCTATTTCTGAGTTTATCAATGAGTTCTTGCTTCTTTCAAATATACCAAAAGGTTTATTTTGACAGACCAAACATTTTGCCCATGTCTATGATCTGATGTTTTAATCCTTAATATAATTGATGCAACTGTGCTTTACTCTTATCTCATGTTGAGAATAGCAGAGGCCTTTGAAATGTATGCGTAAAAAGCACAAATTCTGCATAAAAATTCACTAGAATACCAGAAATTAAGTGTCTGAAACTGAAAATCTCATGGGGGAGGACCCCCCGCTTCATTTTTGCCCCCCGGGCATGGTGCCGCTGGAAAGGTGTCCCTTATTTTTCCACACTGAATGTGGCAACCCTAGTTAGTTAGTTAACGTTAGTCATAGCTGTCAACACTATTTAAGCAGGAGACTCCAGTTTTTTTTACATTTTTTTATGTATTTGTTATTGTTGCATTAGTCTAGCTAGCCAATAATTTGATAATAATCACATTCAGTAATTCAATCCCTTCATTACAAATTATCTTCAAGCATTATGATGTGATGTAATCAATAAGGTCTAATCAACCTCTTTTATCCCTCCCCTACGAAGAGGAGAGAGCACAGAGCGGAGAGGAGAGGAGAGAGCACAGAGCGGAGAGGAGAGAGCACAGAGTGGAGAGGAGAGAGCACAGAGAACACAGAGTGGAGAGGAGAGAGCACAGAGCGGAGAGGAGAGGAGAGAGCACAGAGCGGAGAGGAGAGAACACAGAGTGGAGAGGAGAGAGCACAGAGAACACAGAGCGGAGAGAGCACAGAGCGGAGAGGAGAGAGCACAGAGCGGAGAGGAGAGAGCACAGAGAACACAGAGTGGAGAGGAGAGAGCACAGAGCGGAGAGGAGAGAGCACAGAGAACACAGAGTGGAGAGGAGAGAGCACAGAGAACACAGAGTGGAGAGGAGAGAACACAGAGTGGAGAGGAGAGAGCACAGAGCGGAGAGGAGAGAGCACAGAGTGGAGAGGAGAGAGCACAGAGTGGAGAGGAGAGAGCACAGAGCGGAGAGGAGAGAGCACAGAGTGCACAGAGTGGAGAGGAGAGAGCACAGAGCGGAGAGGAGAGAGCACAGAGAACACAGAGCGGAGAGGAGAGAGCACAGAGCGGAGAGGAGAGAGCACAGAGCGGAGAGGAGAGAGCACAGAGAACACAGAGCGGAGAGGAGAGAGCACAGAGAGCACAGAGCGGAGAGGAGAGAGCACAGAGAGCACAGAGCGGAGAGGAGAGAGCACAGAGCAGAGAGGAGAGAGCACAGAGCGGAGAGGAGAGAGCACAGAGCGAAGAGGAGAGAGCACAGAGCGGAGAGGAGAGAGCACAGAGCGGAGAGGAGAGAGCACAGAGTGGAGAGGAGAGAGCACAGAGTGGAGAGGAGAGAGCACAGAGCGGAGAGGAGAGAGCACAGAGTGGAGAGGAGAGAGCACAGAGTGGAGAGGAGAGAGCACAGAGTGGAGAGGAGAGAGCACAGAGCGGAGAGGAGAGAGCACAGAGAACACAGAGCGGAGAGGAGAGAGCACAGAGCGGAGAGGAGAGAGCACAGAGCGGAGAGGAGAGAGCACAGAGCGGAGAGGAGAGAGCACAGAGAGCACAGAGCGGAGAGGAGAGAGCACAGAGCGGAGAGGAGAGAGCACAGAGAACACAGAGCGGAGAGGAGAGAGCACAGAGCGGAGAGGAGAGAGCACAGAGAGCACAGAGCGGAGAGGAGAGAGCACAGAGCAGAGAGGAGAGAGCACAGAGCGGAGAGGAGAGAGCACAGAGCGAAGAGGAGAGAGCACAGAGCGGAGAGGAGAGAGCACAGAGTGCACAGAGTGGAGAGGAGAGAGCACAGAGTGGAGAGGAGAGAGCACAGAGTGGAGCAGCACAGAGAGAAGAGCAGCATGGAGAGGAGAACAGACAGAATAGAGAGGAAGAACATGAAACCATTGCCTTGGATCCTTACGATCCTGTGAAATATACAAATAAAATAATTCAGGGACGGGTATTAACTGATACAGAGAAAACGTGTTTGCTGCAAAATAAGTGGGTGGCGACAGAGAAGTATCGTTACCCCCAGCGGGAATTTGGAGGAAAGCTGCTCAAGTACAATGTCCAGTGGGAGAAACAATATGAATGGCTTCGCTACTCACCCAGTGAAGATGCTGCCTACTGTGCTCATTGCCTTGCCTTTAATAAGGTTAAGGGCTCCAACTTTAGCTTCTTAACAGTTGGATTCACTGATTGGAAGAACGCCCTCTGAGAAAAACGAGGTATCCTCCCAAAACACAATTCATCCAACGGGCATCGAACAGCTACAGAATTGGCAGAAAATTTCATGTCTATAGTTGAAGGAAAGAAGAAATCTATCAGCTCAACAGTTAGTACAGATTATGAGGAGAAGGTCATGAAAAATCGCAAGTTCCTCTTATCAATCCTTGACGTGATCATCTGTCTAGGCCAGAGAAATGTGGCTTTCCGGGGTAGCTGGGAGGAGGAAAGTGAGAAAGAGTCAGGTAATTTTCGCTACTTTATTGATTGGAAATCACAATTTGATCAAACCCTAAAAATGCATTTGGAAACAGCCCCAAAAAATGGAAAGTACCTTTCCCCTAAAATTCAAAATGAGCTCATTGAATGCTGTGCAGATGACATTAGAGAGACCCTGCTCACAAAAGTAAAAGATGCCAAGTATTTCTCCCTGTTAGCTGATGAGTCCATGGACATCAGTGGGACTCAGCAGATGTCCATTTGTATCCGCTATGTCACTGGAACAGGTGAGAAAACTGAGATAAGTGAAGACTTTCTTGGTTTCTGTCCCCTCCCTAAACAAGATGCAGCTACCATCACTGAAGCCATCCTCAGCAGCTCACAGAAATGGGTCTGCAGGCCAGCTTCCTCAGGGGTCAGGGGTATGATGGGGCCTCTACAATGAGCGGGCAAGTGAGTGGGGTCCAAACCAGAATCCAGCAGCTGTACCCTAGGGCAGTGTACACCCACTGTAGAAGTCACGCACTCAATTTAGTAGTGGTTCATGGATGTTCTGATATCCCTGTAGTGAGGAACATCATGACTATTATTGAAAATATCGCAGTTTTCTTTTCAGCTACAGCTGCACGAAAAGCTGCCCTGCAGGAACAGTGCACAGCAACCGAGCATTCGAGGACCAGGGCAGCAGGGATACCTCTGATGTCAGACACCAGGTGGGGCACTAGAGGAACAACACTGTGTGCTTTTGTGGAGAAGTTCAGCGCTGTCCATTCTGTGTTGAGGGCCATGGAAACGGAACCTACGTCCATCTCTGGTAAGGCCTTTAACCTCCGGCAAAGTATGGAGTCATTTGAAACGATCATCACTGCTGTGACTACAAATCATGTCCTAGCTTATATGCAGCCCCTCACTAAACAACTGCAGGCTACTAACCTGGACATAATTTCTGCATACCAAGAGGCCAGAAATGTCCGCGATGTAATAGCCCAACAGAGATGCGAGAAAGGATTCCGTTTATGCTTTCAGAAAGCAACTGACCTAGCTAAATCCGTCGACGTGGTCCCAACCAAACGCAGAATCTCTGTAAAACAGAGTTACAGAGCAAGCGTTCCGACAGAATCAGTGGAAGACCACTACAGGGTGAATCTGTTCTACCCATTCATCGACCACATCATCAGTGAGCTGGATGGCAGGTTTGCTGAAAGGAATGAGCCGGCAATGTTGGCAGCATACCTGGTTCCAGCAGATCTGGAAAAGCTCACTGACGAAAGGGAGACAGAGCTCATTCAGTGGTACAACCAAGACCTGCCTGACGCTGGGACTGTACAACAAGAGCTCCAATGCTGGAGGCATAAATTTGAATCCAGCAACAATGAGACTCTGCCAATCACAGCACTGGAAACTCTGAAAACAACATCAATGTCCTTCTTCCCAAACGTAGAATGCATGCTGAAAATATTCCTTACAATACCTGTCACCACATGTGCCTGTGAGAGGTCTTTCTCTGCAATGCGATGGCTGAAGACATGGCTGAGAGCCAGCATGTCCAATGAACGGCTCACAGGACTGGCTATCATGCATGTTCACTGGAAAGTAACGCTTGACAGGGAGCGAGTCCTGAGGCGATGGGACGCGTCTGGCCACAGGAGGATACAGCTAGCGTTTCGACTCCAAAAGGTAATGCATGTTAGTAGGATACAAATATTTCACTGTCACAATTGCACTTGAAATGATCATTATAACTTAAGTTTGTGTATTCTCTGCAATTTCAGACACTGACTTAGAATGACAGCAGACTACACAGAGAGAGGAGGAGAGACAGACTACACAGAAAGGAGGAGAGACAGACTACACAGAGAGAGGAGGAGGAGAAACAGACTACACAGCGAGAGGAGGAGAGACAGACTACCCAGATAGAGGAGGAGAGACAGACTACACAGAAAGGAGGAGAGACAGACTACACAGAGAGGAGAGACAGACTACACAGAGAGGAGAAGAGACAGACTACACAGAGAGAGGAGGAGAGACAGACTACACAGAAAGGAGGAGAGACAGACTACACAGAGAGGAGAGACAGACTACACAGAGAGGAGAAGAGACAGACTACACAGAGAGAGGAGGAGAGACAGACTACACAGAGAGGAGGAGAGACAGACTACACAGAGAGGAGGAGGAGAGACAGATTACACAGACAGAAGAGGAGAGACAGACTACAGAGAGAGAGGAGGAGAGACAGACTACACAGAGAGGAGGAGGAGAGACAGACTACACAGAGGAGGAGGACAGACAGACTACACAGAGAGAGGAGGAAGAGAGACAGACTACACAGAGAGAGGAGGAGAGACAGACTACACAGAAAGGAGGAGAGACAGACTACACAGAGAGAGGAGGTGGAGGAGGAGAGACAGACTACACAGATAGAGGTGGAGAGACAGACTACACAGAAAGGAGGAGAGACAGACTACACAGAGAGAGGAGGAGAGAGACTACACAGAGGAGGAGGACAGACAGACTACACAGATAGAGGAGGAGAGACAGACTACACAGAGAGAGGAGGAGGAGAGACAGACTACACAGAGAGGAGGAGGAGGAGAGACAGACTACACAGAGAGGAGGAGAGACAGACTACACAGGTTATGATAATGTTAACCCCACAGGAGAAACTGGCAGTTCTCCTGGGTGAAGGGACAGCAGCTCTTCTGGCAGCTAAATATGTATCTGCCTGCCACAGCCTAAGAGACCAACAGTCACTGTAACACCCCACTAATTTAATTATTTGTATAGTATTAAGTAATTGTATTAAGTTGTTGTAGTTAAGTTGTATTGAACTGTATTATAATGAATTGAATAAATTAATTGAACTGTAAACTGTATTTAATCTTCTGTGAACTGCTTTGGCAACAACATGTTTTTGTTCATGTCAATAAAGCTATTTGAATTTGAGAGGAGGAGAGACAGACTACACCGAGAGAGAAGGAGGAGGAGAGACAGACTACACAGAGGAGGTGATGCCAGTTGTTGATTCTCGTATTGACCTTATTTTGTTAGCCATTTTGATGATTCTGTCCTGACTTGTCTAGAACTTAGGTGTACCTAATAACATAAACCATGGAGCCCTGGAACAGCATTTAAATGGAAGTTTTTGACACAGAAAATCAGGACACAATTGTCAAAATGGCTGACAAAATAATGTCAATACCAATAAACCCCTGTCACATTTATGTACAGCCTACTATAAAGTAGCTAAACTAGCTACAATGGTCCAAACTGATTTTAAAATGCACTGGTTTCTTTTGTCATATAATGTGAAAATATTCTATCACTGGTCCAAATTTTCGCTGCCCGGCCATCTATCCCTGCCTTCTCAAATTCTGGACCTCACCAATTTCAAAATCCTAGTTACGGCCCTGCTTGCAGCCCCTGCTGTTTCTGCGGTCGTCTTTCTTTTTGGCGTTGTCGGGACGCTCTATTGGATTTTTTTCCGCCTCCATTCCGGTATTCTGTCTTGCCCGACAATTATTCTATGCACCTGTTTTGCGTTTCCTGTCGGCTATAAATACCTCAGGACTTCCGCATTTCCGCACTTCGATATTGTCTTTGCTATGTTGACAACGAAGTTGGTAAGGTTTAAAAATCGGTCGCTGCATTTCTGGTTCATACGAATTAGGGATGTCAACGGTTAGCCGGTTAGCCGTAAAAATAAAAATATCCGAATATGCTTAACAGCTTATCGGTTAATTTGCATAATAATAATAATAATAAAAAATCCGCATTTTGTCGTTGATCTTATTGGGTTAAATAATGGGGGAGATGTCATTATTTTAAAGATACTGTGAGTCAACCGGTTTTCCTATTTCCCCAGTAGGTTGCTATTAGATCAGAACGGGTGGCGAGCGATTGAGCGAGAGACCCAGCAAACCATTTTTGGTTCTGGGAACGTTCCGGGAAGGTTTTTTCAAGGTTAGGGGTACGTTCCCATATGGTTTAAATTAACGTTCCCTTGCCGTTTTCCAGGAAAGTTTTCTTGACGTATCTGGAACGTTCCCATCTGGTATTATATGTGGTTCCCAGAACGTTCCTTTAACGTTACTAGAACATTGCATAGTTATGGGAACGTTCTCCTAACCTAATAAGAACGTTCCGGGAAGGTTTTTTCAAGGTTAGGGGTACGTTCCTATACGGTTGCAAATATAACGTTCCCTTGCGGTTTTCCAGGAAAGTTTTCTTAACGTATCTGGAACGTTCCCATCTGGTATTATATGTGGTTCCCAGGACGTTCCTTTAACGTTACCAGGACATTGCATAGTTGTGGGAATGTTCTCCTAACCTAATAAGAACGTTCCAGGAGAGTTGCCTTTTGGTTTTTCTCTGAAGGAAATGTTGCGTTCCTGAATCGTTATCTGGGCGCAGCTTGTATCAGCCAACAGCTGTCACGCTTTTATTTTTTTATTAGCCTACCACCACAACATTTAAACAAGAACAATAGTATCCTACTACTACTACAACTAAAAAAACTAGCCTACTACTACTAATAATAATAATGATAACAATATTACCAATAATTCACATCAACATGACATAAATATTTAAATGTCTTATGTTCCTCATAATAACATATTCGTGGCATGACGTGTTTCTCATACACAGTAATATAACGAATGTAATACAAATAATAATTAGCATAGAATTTCTGAGTTCTTAGATCTACCGTTAAAATTCCGTGGAAAAGACGGGCAGGTCTTCATTCAAATATAATACGCCTTAATAAGTCATCATTGCAGGTAAGTTAACACATAAATACGGTTGAAGTTTTATTTTACAGATCAGTACATGTAAAAGCCATATGAACACATCAGCCAAATGAGCACAAGTGAGACATAAACATTATTTCAACCTGCATAACGCACAACAGTAATGATTCCAGTGCTTCTTCCTATACATTGCGACAGAATGTCTGACTCAGTACGATCTATTCAATAGTGTGGAACGACTGACACTTGGGGGCGCTATCCGACTGTCTGCTTGCGTAGTCGTATTCAGTGGAAAGGCGGCTTCAGTCTCTTCTATTCCACACTCGGTTTCTCCTTCCTCACCCTATTGCTATCTATTGTCCGGTATGTGAAATGTTTAGGGGAGAACCGGGACGAAAGAATAACATTTGATTTTTGCGAAAACTACAGAAACCCGAATGCCGTAGATCAGTCAGTATGTGACACGTGTAATCATTTCACTCTGCAAAAAACCAGTGATGTGCGTCCCGTTTTGGCGGAGTGCTAGACCAAAGTTATTTTTGACAGCTGAAAGTAAAATATCGAAACCGGAAGTGTTTTTCGGTTGTATAAGTGTGTTTATGTTTTGAATTTTCCAAACATGCATAATTTTCTTAACACAACTGTTGACTAAAGGACAGCATAGGTTTCGAATGGCATGCTTGCGAGACTTAGCTGCTAGCCAACTTGAAAGCAAGCGAGACACAAGCGGGACGAAAGACACACTGTTAAAATGCCATGGTGAAAATCAATGCACAACCTTGGAATGCGTATTGACCCCATCAGAACCGAGTATTCAACAATGCCTGGTATAATAAGCATCAATAAATGATGTCTAGTAGCTATGAGTTGCTATTAAATCATCAATTTCAGACCGTTTAACGTTGCGATGCAAAATTCTATTAATTATGCGACATTATGCTCTTGACGCATGGTTGATTTTCATGGATTGTAAACTTATACCATTATTCATTGACTCGTGCCTAACATGGCATTTTGCCTGACAGTACATTTGTTGAAAGGAATGAGCATAAAAAACAACAAGACAGAGATAAGACCGCTAAAACACACTTTCCCTCACGTGATTCTTTCGTCCCGATTCAGTGTGTTTTTCGTCCCGCACGGCAGGGACGAAAGACACATTGCACTCATCCTGTTTGCAGCCAATTTATATCCGACTTGTTTATGCTGGTAACAAAATTCCCGTTGCTATTAGTGAGCGACACATACAAGTTGTTTGTCAGAAAATATGGCCTCTCTAGCTCTATTGACTTTCGAGTAAACCGGATGAATGTAAAAAGTTAATCTTTCGACCCGGTTCTCCCCTAACTACTATACAGTGCATCCGGAAAGTATTCACAGCGCTTCACTTTTTCCACATTTTGTTCTGTTACAGCCTTATTCCAAAATTGATTAAATTCATTTTTTCCCTAAAAATTCTACACACAACCCCCCATAATGACAATGTGAAAAAAGTTTTTTTGAGATTTTTGCAAATTTATTAAAAATAAAAAAATAAAATTTCTCAATTACATAAGTATTCATACCCTTTGCTTTAACGTATTTTTTAAGTATCATATTTCATATTTGGTCGCATATCCTTTACATGCTGTTACTTCCTGACGTCTGTGACCATCAACATCAAAAAACTGTCGATATCTTATTTTCAGGTACTGTTACAAGCGATACTATAACCTCTCTGCATTTGAATGGATCTCTATGGAAATTGGGGGGGTGAGACTAGATTCAGCTGTAAATTACACTGGTACAGTATGGAACACATGGCTGGCTAAATGGCTGTAAGTTATCAAGGGTCTGAGCTATCAAACGAGCCTCAAACCATCACTCTGTTGCCAGATATGGAGTAGATGTGGATGGATCACTGCAAGGGTTATTTCTCCGGACTCATTTTCCTATAGAACTCTATGGGGAAAAAAGTCAGGAGAAACAACCCTTAAAGTGATCCATCCACATCTACTCCATATCTTATATTTTAGATTCTTCAAAGTAGCCACCCTTTGCCTTGATAACGGCTTTGCACATTCTTGCCATTCTCTCAACAACTTCTGTGGTAAACAGGTATTCCACAGGTAAAAAGGTGATGCCATCATGACTGTATAAAAGGATATCAAAAGACTCCTGATATCTTATTTCAAGGTACTCTTAGAAGCGATACTATAACCTCTGCATTTGAATGGATCTCTATGGGAATTGGGGGGTGGGACTAGATTTAGCTTTAAATTATGTGGATGGATCACTTTAAGGGTTGTTTCTCCTGACTTTTTTCCCCATAGAGTTCTATAGGAAAATGAGTCCGGAGAAATAACCCTTGCAGTGATCCATCCACATCTACTCCATATCTGGCAACAGAGTGATGGTTTGGGGCTCGTTTGATAGCTCAGACCCTTGATAACTTACAGCCATTTAGCCAGCCATGTGTTCCATACTGTACCAGTGTAATTTACAGCTGAATCTAGTCTCACCCCCCAATTTCCATAGAGATCCATTCAAATGCAGAGAGGTTATAGTATCGCTTGTAACAGTACCTGAAAATAAGATATCGACAGTTTTTTGATGTTGATGGTCACAGACTTCAGGAAGTAACAGCAAAAGTTCTGACCCTGGCCTACACTGTAGCCAATAGGACAGGCCCCGCCTACCTGCAGGACTTATGCAGGACTTTCCTGCTCGACCACTTCGCTCTTCTACAGCAGGGCGACTCGCGAGTTATTTCTATATTGATTCTATACGTTTAATGTGAGTCTTGAAGCTTACCGCGCTAGAACTGCGCCTCCTGGTTCTTTTGTTTCCAGCTTGTTTTCCAGACGCGCTGCATCGCGTAGATCTACATCACTGGAGCAGCGCTGCTGCCATGAAGCAAAGATTTTAGATATGACAAGATACGCAACTGGCGCTTTCATACAATTTAGGAAACTTTTGACGCAATATTATATACAATGTTTTCATTTTCATAGCTAAATTATACATTGTCGAAATTGGAAGAACCTGAAGATAATGTGGATGGCATCCCTTTAGTCATATCAGACTTTTATCTATCAGCGAATCGGATCAATTTTGAACCTTCCATTATACAGTATAGACCTGCAGCTGGAATTATGCTGCTGCCTTCAAGTGCTGTCAGAATTATCGGAAATACGAGTTTCCGACATGGAAGTTGAACTTGAACGAACCTTGTCTAAAAATCTTTGCTTGAAGGCAGCAGCGCTGCACCAGTGATGTGATCAGCGCGTCTGGAAACAAGCTGGAAACAAAAGAACCAGGAGGCGCAGTGGTTCTAGTGTGGTAAGCTTCAAGACTCACATTAAACATATAGAATCGATATAGAAGTTTAAGAAATAACCAGGAGTTCCCCTTTAAGTTCTTTCAAAATAATTTTCCATAAACTTATTAGCACAATGCAGGTTTGGCTTGTTATCATTTGATTTGTCTTTGAATTCTTCATTGTCAAACATTAGTTTTAGTGGCCAGGGGTCTCATGTATAAAAAGTGTGTACGCACAAAAAAAGATGCGTAGGCCACTTTCCCCACTGATTTGGGATTTATAAAAACAAACTTGATGCCTTTCATTCGCGCTGTTCATCTATGCATATATTTTTCTACAGTCTATGGTTGAGACACGTTATGTTTAAAATCTAGCATATAAACAAACGATTGCAGGTATCCCTGATAAAATTTACGATAACTGCTCTGACTTTGTGAGGTCCCCGGGTTCCATCCATTTCCTTTTGTCTCAAAGTCCACCCTGTGTTTTCCCTCTCTCCCTCCAACTTGTGTCTTGCACTCCCTGTACCTGCATTGTGTTTTCCTCTCGTGTCTTTGTTAACCTTCCCCCACCTGTTGCTCGTTTTGTCCTCATCATGTCGTGTACAGATCCTTTCCAAAAAATTAGAATATCATGGAAATATATAATATCATGGTTGTTTTTTTTCCATAATTCCATTCAAAAAGTGAAGCTTTCATAGATTATAGATTCATTACACACAAAGTGAAATATTTCTAGCCTTTATTTGTTTCATTTTTCATAATTTTGGCTTACAGCTCCAGAAAACCCCCAAAGCAGTATTTCAAGAAATTCGAATAGTGTGTCGAAAATCAGCATTTACTTCAGTTATTTCAGAGAATGAATGTTTTAGACTGAGTGTCACACTATCATCTAATTTACTCAAAACACCTGCAAAGTTCATCTCAGTTTGGTTCAGTATGGGGAAGACTGCAGACTTGACAATTGGCCAGAAGACCATCATTGACACCCTCCAGAAGATGGGTAAGCCACAATAGGTCATCGCTAAGGAGGCTGGCTGTTCACAGAGTGCAGTGTCCAAGCATATCAATAGAAAGTTTAGTGGAAGGGAAAAATGTGGCAGGAGAAGGTGCACAAGCAAAAGAGATGACCGTAGGCTTCAGCGGATTGTCAAGCAAAGACGATTCCAAAATTTGGCGGAGATGCAGAGGGAGTGGACTGAGGCTGGAGTCAGTGCTTCAAAAACCACCACGTACAGACGTATCCGGGACATGGGCTACAACTGTCGGATTCCTCGAGTCAAGCCACTCCACTCATTCTCTGAAATAACTGAAGTAAATGCTGATTTTTGACACACTATTCTAATTTCTTGAAATACTGTTTTGGGGGTTTTCTGGAGCTGTAAGCCAAAATTATGAAAAATGAAACAAATAAAGGCAAGAAATATTTCACTTTGTGTGTAATGAATCTATAATCTATGAAAGTTTCACTTTTTGAATGGAATTATGGAAGAAAAAAAAACTTTTCCATGATATTCTAATTTTTTGGAAAGGATCTGTATATAGTCTGCCCCGTCACTTTGTTCGGGGCCAGACCGTCTTGTGTGCTCATCTTGTGTTTGCATGTGAGCTGGGTTTCACGTGTTTGGTCTTGTCCCATCTCGCCATGTTCCGTCTTGTACCCTCTCGTTATGTACCTCCAGAGTCTTGTCTTGTTTCATAGTTAAGTCTTGTTTCATAGTTTAGGTTTTCGTTCCCTCCAGGCTCCCTCGTTCCCTCCAGGCTCCCTCGTTCCCTCCAGGCTCCCTCGTTCCCTCCAGGCACCCTCGTTCCCTCCAGGCACCCTCGTTCCCTCCAGGCACCCTCGTTCCCTCCAGGCTCTCTCGCTCCCTCATTCCCCCCTGACTCCCTCTTCACCCTACAGGCTGAGTTCCTGAACCCCAGGCTGTGTGCCTGAGCCCCTGGCTGCATGCTTGGCCCAGACTGCGGGCCCCCTCGCTATCCGCGGGAACCCCGCACCTTTTCCTGACCCCCATAGCTAGAGTGCCGTCCTTGTTCCTGACCCCCACGGCTAGAGTGCCGTCCTTGTTCCTGACCCCCACGGCTAGAGTGCCCGTCCCTGCCTAGCCTGGTTCCTGACCCTCCATAGTTCCTGCCACGCCTTGTTCCTGCCGTATGTCTGGTTTCGTCTTGCCCCCTGCCTATGTTCCCTATTAAATGTACTCCCTGGTGGAGTTTTTCCCTGAGCCGTCTCTGAGTCTTGCGTTTGGGTCCGGTCCCCCCTGCGGGAACCTAACAGACTTCTCACAGTGCTGTAGGGTGGTTTAACCCCTTCGCGCAGATGGCAAATTTGGTCAATTCTCACCTATTTAGGGGATGCTCTGTTTAAGGCTTTATAACTCCAGGTGTGAGCATCACAGAAACTTGGTAAATGGCTTAAATGAAACAATGGTGTTTTGTTTATTTTCATAATTTAAGTCAAAATTATGTGCCACAAATGCAACAAAATACTGAGAGCTACATAAGTGAAACACATAAATCTATACATTTCCTGGATCATAAACTCAGTGTCCACAAGTGCAAAATCTGAGGATGATATGCAGAACTACTAAAGGTCTATGATGCAAAATATTAGTGAGTGACAACTGTAGTCCATTAGTGTCTCCAAATCTATTCAAATGGCTGAATTGTGCACTGCTCTAAAAAAAAAAAAAAAAACGATATATTTAACTACAAATCAACAGTTTTGGCTCATAAAACTCACGTTTGCATCATTTTCAAGTGGGAATTATCTTTTCATCAGTATAAGGGGGTAGATATCTATGGGTCCAAAACATGTCATAAAATTTATAAAATTAGTTTTGTCCATTATAAAGCATATACATTTGCCCCTTCTGATGGTTTAAGATAAAAACATGGATATCACAGTGTTACATACACCTAAATATGTAGCCTAATCATTCACTCTTGTATCTCCAGGGAGGCAAGAATAAAATATATAAAATATATTCGGAAAAACTTTATTATAATTAAGCGTAATCAATCAGATTAATAAATAGAAATAAACAAATACAAATAAAAACACAAGAGGAAGGGGGTGATTATTTTGCATCATATTTTTAGTTGAAACAGTGACCTCTATTGGCCGAAAAGGGAAATACGCTCCTCTGAGACAAATCTCAAATTTGCCTCAGAGGAGCTCGTTGTCTGTTATATGTATGTATCAAAGACCTGGAGGCTCCTGTCTTTTTCTATTTTTAATGTTCAGTAGTCATTTTAATAGTGAAAAGTCACATGAGGGGAGGCAGCACTTTAGCCCAATCATAGTTTCCTAAAATAACAGTCATGCCATGCCTTATAGTGGATTGAACAACAACAATGTCAATTAAATATGAGTCCCTCCCACTCTTTCTAATTTTAAGCGGTTGGGTTGCTACCGGTTGCTACTTACCGATTATTCAGTGATAGAGTCAAGCAAGTTTTGAATGTGAAGCTAGCTAGACTAACAAGTAGCAGACCTGTAGTGAAATGTTCAAATATTTGATTATTTCATTCAACATTGTTTTATTTATCGCAACTAGACACATTTTAGATGAGTTTTTATTTTTTGTTTAGTAAGATCAACGGTAGCAAAAGGTAAATTGGATGAGCGCACCAACGTTAGCTAAATTGCTAATGTTTTTAAGTTAACGTTTGCTAGCTGGCTAGCTAGTTCTGGCACAGTTAACAACCTTATTAGCTAGCTATCTGTTCTGTGTCGGACGCAGTGGAACATCGACAAAACATGGATTTAACATCAAAAATCTGGATTGTAGGCTACTGTCACACAGCATGCAGAATCCAATGAACACGTAAGTGCACTAGTAAAGATTAATCTTTGGGTATGAATTTGTATAATTTAGAGCATGCTATTGACGAGGGGGAAAGGCGTTCAGGCTTAAAAAAAAACATAGACCGTAAAATAAATAATTAAACCATAAGAACAAATAGGGCTGTGCTTAAACCTCATTGACATTACTTGGCCAGCAAGAGTTAACGTTAGCTTTCATAAGGCAGGATGAACGAGGAAGTTCACAGGTAACGTTGGGCAGTTTGTTTGTTGATGTGATGGCCAGCTATAATGATTTGTTTATTTCTCTTGCAGTCATCGACTGTGTTTAACAATGAGATAACGTTAACGTTAGTTAAAACCACGATTAAAATGAGAGGTAGCTCCTTTCTTTTGTTTGGCAAGTTGACGAAACGACTGACACCAGTTGTCACTCACAGCTTTCATTTGCATTGCGATATGTTGATGGAAGTGGGCACATTCAGGAGATGTTCATTGGATTGAAGTGTGGGCGAGATGCACAATCTGTGTTTGTGAGTGCAGAGATGGCAAAGTTCAACGATGAGAAAATTGGTAGCTCAGAGGTATGACGGGGCTGTAATGCCACTTGCATTAAACAGACTGCAGGCTAAAATTAGGTTTTGTGGGAGAAAAATCCCCAGAAAACTCATGTAAAGCATCTCAGTAGTACAGCTGGGAAGAATTCCATAAAAACCTTGACTAGAGCCATGGGAGGCCAGGGGATGCAAGGGGAACTCCAGGGTCCCAGAGACCCAAAAGGACCATCATGTTATTTTATAATCATTATGTAAGCAAGAATCAGGCTATAAGCCATATGATCAAATGTAAACCAAGTTATATGTATACAATGCACAACAAATATATACCTAAGCACACAATGCATAGCCAATGTATATCAAAATTATGTATAAGGTGTAAACTGTAATGCTATAAAGTGGAACTGTTAGAGGGGGGCTGGCGCATGCACAGCACTGGACCAAAAACACAGACTAGTGGTAAAAGTATGTACTCCCATCTTTTAAAAAATATGAGCACTTGGAAATCATAAATAATGGTGTAAAATTTCTGGGTTTTGTTTAATTAAAAAATTAGGGGCAGGTTATGGGAGGAGATGGTTTCTAAGCCCCACAAAGGGTGGAACTATGGGAAAAGGATATAAGGAACAGCCATACAGGTCACACCTCAGACCTGTGAGACTTAGGAGACCCTCCGTACCATTCGGGCCACACGCTGGACCATACTGGGATACACTGGAAGACTCAGACTAGACATCTCACGCTCAGAACTTACACTCATGTACCCACTACTCATGGACAAAGAAAAGACTTAGACAGAAACTGACTGGGAAGGGTGTACTCGTCAGACTGCCTCTGACGGGCCCACTGAAGGGAGAATGAATTGTGGATGTTTGCTTTTATCTGCGCATATCAGCCTGGGTTACTGCATGTAATTCCTTTGAATTATATACAATAAATCCTGTTTGCATCAGACTCAGGAAGACCGTATAATTTCAAAGACGTTAAGAGAGTTTGGACTTAAAATGAAGGGTGAATACCTGAAGCGATCCACATCTGGCCTGGACTGGTGAAGCTGATTTGTTTCCCCCAGTGCACTGGTTTGTACATTGCTACGACCATCGTTTAACGTTACAAGATAATTCCACTTCTTTCCAACTTTTATGAACCATTTCCACTATTCTGATTGGTAATACAATAATAATTTGTCAAATTTTTCTTTTTCGAAACCCGGGTCCATTGGAGCATATTTACATAATGTTACAATTCAATTTACCTCAAACAAGTCCAGTTTATATATAAACCTCAAATTTGGAAGTGAAAACGAGTATGACATTTTTTATAGGGATGCACATTATGGATTTTTTTCAGCCGATACCGATAACCGATAATTACCTGCTTCTCATGGCCGATACCGATAAGATAACCGATAATTTTACATTTTTGTATTTTAAAAATAAGTTCATAACCTGTAGTTTATGCACACCTGAGGATAAGAAAGGCTAAGATGTAGTGAGCAAAGATGGATGATTTAATATTCCATAGCTCTGACCTAACCAAATCTAACTGGCATCACTATTGTTAACACAACAAAAAACAGTTCTGACTCTTCAAATGTTCATTTATTTTTACATCAGTACATCAAAAGTACATCAAAAAACTTCACAAACATACTTTGGCTTTTATAGAGCATTTTGCCTAAGAATTCAAACTAAATGCTTTGACAATCTGTCAAATTAGACATTTCAATGTATTAAATACAGGTTATTAGTAGTAAAGTGCATCACTCAATACAAAAGTGAAGGGCTGTCTCTAGTAAACTTCCTGCAGTTTTCAAATGCCTGTTGAATAGGCACTAACGCACTCGCTTTTTTTTGTGCCAACGCTGGCTGCTAGTTCTTCATATTCATTCAATCCATCTTCATTGCAATGACCTTTCAGGTGACTTATATAATTTTATATTTGTTGTGTTGAAACTCGTACTTTTTTGGGGCTGCCCCCAACAAAGAATTTTCTTAGTCAACCTGTAGTCGTTAGTTCAAAACCATATAGTAAACTAACCGTCGCACATATATGATACTAATTTAATTATTTAAATATGTATTTTTTGAGCATCAGAAAATGGTTTGACTTCCATCTGATCTGTAGTAAGTTTACTATATTACAGAGAAATACAAAACCATCATTATGAGCTTTTAAAATAACGGCATTGGTTTGCTTATGGCCAGCGCTGTAGGCTATTAACGGCATTGACAAAGCGGTAAATGAATGTGTCTGTTACGATCCTGGGGAAGGTTTGGACCTAAATGCACGACTGGGAGGCAGATTCAAGAAAATGGTAATTTTATTAAGCGTTGGGGTAGTCCCAAAGCTGTACAGGAAAGGAAAACAGGTTAATTAATTAAACATAAGTAGAGTCCCTTACGGACTGCTCCAAGCCGGAGCTGGGCTAGAAAGTCAAGGTAGGTTCCAAGCCGGAACCAAACGGGTGCAGGACTGGGAGTCCAAGCCGGACTGGGTGCGGAAGTGCCCTACTGTTCCAAGCCGGAACTGGTTAGGGAAGGTGGAGTAGAGGCACCGGGTCTGGACTGGAACGGGAGGTCCACTCAGGAAAACGGAAGGCGGCACGGAACTTGTTCCAAGCCGGAACTGGACTTGATCGGAGGTGTATTACATACCGGAACTGGACTGGAACTGGGCTGGAACTGGACTGGGAGGTCCACTCAGGAAAACGGAAGCCGGCACGGAACTTGTTCCAAGCCGGAACTGGACTTTACCAGAGGTGTGCAACACACCGGAACTGGACTGGTACTGGACAGGAACTGGACTGGAACTGGACCGGGAGGTCCACTCAGGAAAACGGAAGCCGGCACGGAACTTGTTCCAAGCCGGAACTGGACTTTACCAGAGGTGTGCAACACACCGGAACTGGACTGGTACTGGACAGGAACTGGACTGGAACTGGACCGGAACTGGACCGGGAGGTCCACTCAGGGAAACGGAAGCCGGCACGGAATTATTCCAAGCCGGAACTGGACTTTAACGGAGGTGTACGAAACACCGGTACTGGACAAGACCTGGGCTGGAGCTGGACTGGAACCGGACTGGGTAGGTAGCTTGATTAATGGGGTAGAAAGCAGAGGTTAATGGCAGGGTACTGTGACAGGACTGTAGCTGAAGAAAGCTCCGCGGAGTTGGAAGGTGCGGCGTGGCTCGGGCAAATCTTGCTGAAGCCGGCTAACATTCAGGGATCCTGGAACCGTAACCGAAGTACAGGAGGTAGGTGACATAGGGAGGACAAGACACAGCTACAGGGAGGCTGGAACCGCGGCGTCTGGAGGTTGAAGGGAGACAGGTAAGTAGCATGCAACAGAGAATGTTTCGGAGGGATAGCTACCAAACTGCAAACCAGGTAAACAGGTAAAAGACAGCAAGCTGACGAATACTGGACCAGAAGCGTGACATGACATAAACACGGTTGGTTAGTTAACTGTAACAGGGTCTGAACGGTAACACACGTAATGAACCGACAAAGAAGGGGAGACAGCAGGTGGGTTAAATAAGGGAGTGAGATAGAAATCAACAAGGCACAGGTGCGGAAAGTAACCGGGAGTGCTTGTTAATTAGACAGGTGAGGAATGCACGCAACGAGAGGGGAAGGCGATAGGCAGAAACTAAAGTGGGCACAGGTGTGGAGATTAACCGGGAGTGCTTGCCGATTAGACAGGTGAGGAATGCAAGCAACGAGAGGGGAAGGCGACAGGCGGAAACCAAACTGGGAAACAAAGAGCCAAACAGAGGGGAAACGCCCAGCCTGAAGCAGAGGGGAAAACACGGACAAGGGAATCCAACAAGACACGGAGGGACATGACAAAACCGGGAAAACGGACTGGATGGGAACGGAACGTCACAGTGTCGGAACAACAAGCAATAGACCTACGACATTTAACATTGTTTTTTTTATTCCACTCTTTATAACAACACACAACTTAAAAATTGTGAATAACTAAATAAAAAAGCAGCCTTTTGTCTGGTGATAGGCTACTACGAAAGTAGTATGTATAATTGTATAAACAATGTATAATTTAACAACTTCACGGTTATCAAAACTAGATGGGAAAAATACATATATTTTCTTTTCTTTTTAAAATGCAAACAAATAGGCTATAAATTATATAAACAAACAAATAAATAAAAAACGCAGCACACTGAAACACTTAAGAGAAATATCAACAGGCCAAACGAAAGATTCATTAGGCTATAATCTATATTAGCAACTAAAAGTGTATTTTAGCCTACTTGTGACCAGTGAACCTCGTCACATTAGGCCTACTCACTGCTGTTTTTCCTCTGATCGAAGTCGATCATATTATGCGTGAGGAACACGAGTTTGTTGACGTTGCTCGGTAGAAGTAGTGTTGTGTCGTTCGCGAACGATTCGTTCAAAAGACCGAATCTTTTGGGTGAACGAACTGAACTGAATCACTTACTGAAAAGATCCGTTAATTTCTCAGTTCAGTTGAGCTCTCGAACGGATCTGATCAGCAGCGAGCATGCAGGGAGGGGGAGGGACTGCCGCGAGCGAACGTGATTCGTCCCCTGCGAACCAGTTCTGCTGTGCTGAACGAATCATTCACGGGTGGGCGGGCGCCGAGTGAGGCAGCGAGCGTGCAGAGCGGAGTTCTGCGAGCGAACGTGTCGTGATCCGTTCACTGAAGGCTACTAGACACAGTTAACGTGACGTGATCCTGAGTGATAATCAGCGGCTCAAACTGCCAGAATCAGGCCCAGCAAGTTAAGAGTTAAAAGTCATTGAAAACCAGCGTTCATCTCCAATATTGATATTCAATGAGGAAACTTTTAAAATATCAAGATTTGTAAACGGAGTTTGGCGCGCACTTCCGCATGAACCGTTCGGCCGTTTCAGTTCACCGAGTGAGTCGGACTACGCAGTACGCAGTCGGAGCTCCGCCCAAGCACTGAACGATTCGGTGAACGAATCTTTTGAACGAATCTTTTTAATGAACTTATTCTAGTGATTCGAGTCACTGAAGTGAACTGTTTTGCCCATCACTAGGGCTGTGTTCGGAATCGCTCCCTATTCACTATATAGTGCACTATTTAGGGTATCGGCCATTTTGTAGGGTGTCCAAAATTCAAAATGTCAATTTGACACCCTAAATAGTCCACTCAATATCCCCCACAATGCACCACAAAATGTAGGGTACAAACGATGTACACTACATGACCGGAGATATTTTTTTTGTCAAGATGGCGATGGCTGAGCCTGCGCTGGTCTACAAATGTAAATATAAATGCAAGTTTCATCTTGTAGCCTATATTAAATCAGTTTAATCGGCTTTATAACCGAAATATAAATAAACGCGATAGATTAAATATATTACAAAGTGTTAGCAATTTTTTTAATTTAACAATTATTACTGTTTAATGGAAAATGCAACTTAATTAGCTAGCTAGCTACCTAGTTACCTAACTTACCTATCTACCTACAACGAGACAACAAAACCCTTGTTCAAAATTTAAAAAGAAAACTTTTTTACCGTTTCTTGCATGCTTTCTCACCAAGCCGGTGACCGCTGTCACGCAAGCATTGCGCGTTGCTAAGTAACCTATTCAGACTATGTAGTGTCCGAAATCACCTCCTTCTTTTCCACCAGTGAATCCCTATCTATTGCCCTATGTAGATTCCCTAAGTAGTGTATAGGGAGGGAGTGAATAGGGAGGGATTCCGAACACAGCCTAGGTAGAAGAGAGCTTCTTCTTCTTCTTTGGGTTTTCTATGGCGGGTTACTACCAACTGTCAGGTGCATACCGCCACCTACTGTTACGGAGTGTGGACAAGCGATAGCAGGGATTCAGACCCTCCCACCTACCCCAATCGAATAAATAAAATTCAGCACAGCTCTGCGAACCTCATATCCCACTGACCCACCCAGGAGCCCAGCCAATGTAAACTGCCCACCCTTATCCCCAATCAGTTTCCTAGGTTTCTCCCTCTCCCTGACATATGCCTGACATTCTAGCACAGGGATCTCAAACTCAAATCCTGGAGGGCCGCTGTGTCTGCTGGTTTTCGATGTGTTCCTGCACTTAAGTGTTTAATTTAAGTCATTGATTGGCTAAAGAGTCTGCACACCTTGTTTCCAAGGCCTAAATTGGCTGCTGATTGAAAGGAAATCACAAAAACCAGCAGACACAGCGGCCCTCCAGGACTGGAGTTTGAGATCCCTGTTCTAGCAGAATGTGCCTAACTGTTTCTTTGTTATTGCATTGAGGACAGTTGCCGGTACCGTGCTTCCCTATCCTAAATAAACTGTCATTTAATGCAGAATGACCCAACCTAAGCCGTAGAAGAGAGCTCCGCGTGAAGCCGGCCTTTAAGAAGATGCGCTGAATGATATAGGCGAATTGTTGCTTGCAGAGTTTAGGCTACATTTAACTTTTTTGGGGTCATCATTTAGACGCTGAAAATGCTTGCATATTTTTGATTTCCTCTCAGACATTCTATACAACTGATCTATCCTTAATTAATAGACAATTAATAGTTCGTCACAAGGCGCACGTCCGGAATTAATAGTTCCACTCGCATTTTTTTTCACACTGCTACGATTCGACCAATTAAAATTTTGGTCAACCAAGTTCTTTTGATCAACTAATGGTTTAGTCGACTATTTGGGGGCAGCTCTAGACATTTTCCCTCCTCTCAGAACCCTTGCAGAACATTCATTACAAATTGCAATCGCGTTGTCTTCCTCTGAAACTGTGAACAACATCCACACCAGCGAAGACATGTTTGGCTCTCAAGTCTACACTGCGTGGCTCGACCCAGGTGCAGCAGTTTGACGTCATGAGCGCGACAACAGCGTGCTGCGCTTGTTAAGTCAATGAAAGCAATATTGGCTTCATATTATCGGCTTATTTATCGGCTATAATTTAATTATCGGAATAATACATAATAATATAAATTTCCCATTATCTGCCGATAATTTATCGGCCCGATATATATCGTGCATCCCTAATTGTTTATTAAACCGAAATTAAAATTTAAATAGGCTATATTCAATTGACCTAACGCTATCGTACTGGCCTGTTCTGCGCGCACTAAAATGTAGACCCTGGTGCTAAAAGTACTGAAGTCACATTTTTAGACAATTCAAGTTGAGCATAGAAACATGTTGTATATGGTTAGCTCCACCCTATAAATATTGTTAACAGAAAAGGTGCCTAAGCAATGCATAAAAACAGCAAAAATTTTAATGGCTGATTTTATGGATCAATGATATTTTCAGATTTGATTTTCTCAAAATAGACATTTTGTGACTTTCAGCACCAGGGTCTTCAATTTAAAGTGCATACTTTGACTTGCAATAAATATTTTCCCATTATGGAAATTGTTTACCTGTGTAGTCTTTCCTTTTATATCAGATAATATCTATTTAAAAGATATATCAGGGGTGTCAAAAAAGAACAGCAGCTTAGTGCATATGTGGTGCAGGGAAAACCAAGTCCCCATACTTCTGGTAGTACAAGAGTAGCTAAATTATTTCTACGCACACAATTCACCACTGCTCGTGCTTCTATTGGTTGATTTTTGGTCAAAGGCCTTTATCAAATCATTTACAGTAAATGCCTGATTACTATTGGTTGTAGTAAAAGAAGTTATATAGGTTTGCAATAACACTTCCAAAATCTCTGGCTGTACCTGTTACCAAGCAGGAATTGGAGATACAGTTGAAGTCGGATGTTTACATACACTTAGGTTGAAGTCATTAAAACTAATTTTTGACCACTCCACAGATTTCATGTTAGCAAACTATAGTGTTGGAAAGTCAGTTAGGACATCTACTTTGCGCATGACACAAGTCATTTTTCCAACAATTGTTTACAGACAGATTATTTCACTTTTAATTCACAATATCACAATTCCAGTGGTCAGAAGTTTACATACACTAAGTTGACTGTGCCTTTAAATTTTTAATATTTGGGCGCATATCCTTTGGCTTTGCATGCCATGACTTCCTGATGTCTGTGACCCAACAACATCAAAACACTCTTGATATCTAATTTCTGATACAAGCGATACTATAATATCTCTGCATTTGAATGGATCTCTATGGGAATTGGGGGGTGGGACTAGATTTAGCTGTAAATTACACTGGAACAGTATGGAACACATGGTTGACTAAATGGCTGTAAGTCATCAAGGGTCTGACGTATCAAACAAGCCTTAAATCATCACTCTGCTGCCAGAAATACAGTAGATATGGATGGATAACTTGAAGGGTTTCTTCTCCTGACTTATTTTTCCATAGAGTTCAATAGGAAAATTTGTCAGGAGAAACAACCCTTAAAGTGATCCATCCATATCTACTGCATATCTGGCAGCAGAGTGATGGTTTGAGGCTCGTTTGATACCTCAGATAGTATGGAATACATGGTTGGTAAAATGGCTGTAAGTCATCAAGTATATTTCAAGTAGGCTATAAATAGTTACTGTTGTATGACAGCTCTAACAAAGAAACAGATACATACGTAGCATTAAGCTCTGTAGAAACAAAGGTTGGGGCCTTTTTTTGCAGTGGCAATGTAATTCTATTACTTTTTAAACTACATTTTAGTTGACTTTTAAGGACCTGGTGTTAAGGTTCCCGCAGGGGGGACCGGACCCAAATGCAAGACTCAGAGACGGCTCAGGGGAAAACTCCACCAGGGAGCACATTTATTCAGAAACATAGACAGGGGCAAGATGAAACCAGACATGGGCAGGAACAAGGCGAGTCAGGAACATGGAGGGTTCTAAGACTAGGAGGGGACCATGATGAGGAGGGGGCCATGATGAGCAGGGGGCTATGACGAGGAGGGGGCCATGATGAGGAGGGGGCCATGACGAGGAGGGGGCCATGATGAGGAGGGGGCCATGACTAGGAGGGGTCAGGAACAGGGAAGGATCAAGAACTATGGAGGGTTAGGAACTAGGAAGGGTCAGGAACTAAGGAGAGGTCAGGAACTAAGAAGGGTCAGGAACAAGTGAGCAAGGACATTACTCGGCCTAGTTCACGGGTCATAAACGCAAATGCCTGTAGCGACGCGTCACTGTTTGAGGTGTCGACCTCTGCATCAAGCATCGTCTGTGACTGCGCGAGCATTAGCCATGACAGCAAATTAACAATTTGCGCTGCTCTGGCAGCCGCTCTATAAGCCTTACAGAATAGATTGTTTGTTGCTCTGCATTGTGGCCTAGGGCAGCGGGCGTCTGCCCGGACTGCCTCTTCTGGCCTCACCAATGCCACAATGGCAGGTTCCACAGAGGGCATTCGGTCCAGCCCATGGACTGCAGTGTCTGACATGGACGCAAACGTCGTACAATCTTTGGCCATCCGTTGTATACCAGGGCATGGCCAGCCTTTATTTAGCTCCGCCAGGAAATCGTTTGATGCTGGCATGGCAAATCGTGCCCCCTGGGGGGCCCGTCGGTGAAACATAGATGTCCCCGAAGTGCTGGCCTGAGGCATATCCATGCGTGCCAAGCCTGCACGGAGTTTCTAGAGAGGCCGAGTAACCCACTGAACTGTTGGTGGAACCGACCCTCTATCAGATTGGTCTCCTGTGTCCTCATCTGCAGGGGTCCCTTGTGGGGACCCATACTGGGGAGCCGTTTCCACCTTTTTGTGGTCTCCCAGCATTTCAGTCAGCTGTTGCACTGCCGCACGTAGCTACGTGACTTCTGCGGACAGGTTGCCGCCCTTGCCAGCCTTGCCCTTCTTTTGTGCTGGGGCCTCGGTGATGGGAATACCCTTATGTTTGGGCGCAACCTGTACTGCCGCTGGCGTTCTGCCCAAGGGTGGCATGTGGGACATGAACGCATCCAATCGGGCCTGCTTATTCTCCAGCGACATACCCAGACAGCATGGACAGGGGTCTGAGAACGCTTCCTGCAGGTGCCCTAGGCCGAGGCACAGATAGTACACATCCATGGCTCCCCCACATTCAGTGCACAAAGCGCTCATGCCATAGCCAAATAAAGAGCACCCGCAGACGATAAAACGTGGCGGTGGTCTTGAGTAGGGGAAGCCGAGGCAGATAGTATAGTGGATCATACTCCTCTGCCTCATAAACCAATCGATGTAGCACCGCGCTCACCGATTGGGAAAGTCTTACTGGGGTGCAGCTGCAGCCAGTACAGACTTAAAATCGATTGCCGGAGCCGTAGCTCGCAGATTGTAAGAAATCAGATCTCACTGGGGTACACTCATGCCCAGGTTCTATCTGGATATCCAAATGTCTTACTGGGGTGCAGTCGCAGCCAGTACAGACTTAGAATCAAACACCGGAGCCATAGCTCATAGATTGTACGAAAGCAAACCATGGCTCCCCCACATTCAGTGCACAAGGCGCTCATGCTTTAACCAAATAAAGAGCATTCACAGACGATAAAACATGGCGGTGGTCTTTAGTAGGGGAAGCCGAGAGAGATAGTGTAGTGAGTGTAGCGAATCACGCGTACTCTGCCTTATAAACTAATCGATGTAGCACCGCACTAACCAATAGGGAAAGTTTTACTGGGATGCAGCCGCAGCCAGTACAGACTTAGAATCAATCACTGGAGCCATAGCTCGCCAATTGTACAAACCTGTTCACCACATGATTTGTTTCGCTAGAGTGAACCAAATATACGCGGCAGCACCGTGTGCC
This sequence comes from Synaphobranchus kaupii, assembly GCA_029718625.1. Lineage (NCBI taxonomy): Eukaryota > Metazoa > Chordata > Actinopteri > Anguilliformes > Synaphobranchidae > Synaphobranchus > Synaphobranchus kaupii. The sequence goes on from CM056379.1 coordinate 80,331,361, forward strand.
TACCACAGCAGTATCCAAGAAACGATATCCGTCTAGGATCGCAAAGCTACCCGCGGATGTCGTATACAAGTGCTTATCACCGCCTTTGGAGGATGATAAGAATCGTAGCCCCAACCGAAGTCACAAGGCGCTGTGGGATTCACACAGGATACAAGCAGTCTCACGTCTCATTATGCATTGGCGAGAAAAATTAAGAGGATTTCCACAGTGACGCTCCCCACCTTTATAGGGAGGGTTTATGTCACTACGTGGAGGTCATGTGGAGGTCATGACATATGCTGTTATAAAAGTGTAATGGTTACACAGGGACATTTTGGGACTCTGGCTTTCTGATCATGAGACTGGGCCCCCTGCGGAGTCGTTCACAATTAACACTCCTGATCAGACTGAGGCACAATGGAGTGTCTGTACCCTTCTTTACATTACATTACATTACAGGCATTTAGCAGACGCTCTTATCCAGAGCGACTTACACAACTTTTTAGCATTTTTTACATATTATCCATTTATACAGCTGGATATATACTGAAGCAATTCAGGTTAAGTACCTTGCTCAAGGGTACAACGGCAGTGTCCTACCTGGAAATTGAACCTGCAACCTTTCGGTTACAAGGCCAGTTCCTTAACCATTATACTACACTGCCGCCCCGCAGTGTCTTCATGTGACTCTGAGATGAACACAGACTGCTTGATCAATCAGGCAGCGGGTTGGACAGGAACACCCCCCTCTTTAGAGAAGGAGAGGGGAGATCCCAATTTAACACACACTCACACACACACACACCCTGAGGTGATTGCAAATAGCTGGTCCATCTATGTTTCATTGTTGGTTCCAAGGGAATGAGCCAATCTATTGTATGGGTGCCCTAAAGCCATCTGCCAATTGGGATCAAAGGGATTTTGACCATAAAAACCCATGTAACTTTACCAACTTTGCTCTGATGGGAAAGACGCAGTCTTACCCGTACCAGACGCACCACTGAACCCGGACAGCTCTGATGGGAAAGGCGCAGCCTTACCCCTACCAGAGGCACCCGCACGGCTCTGATGGGAAAGACGCAGTCTTACCCTTTCCAGACGCACCACTGAACCCGGACGGCTCTGATGGTAAAGACGCTGTCTTACACCTACCAGACGCACCACTGAAATCCTGACGGACTTCTGCGTTTCCCAACCCGCATCTCGCCTGATCACCGAGACAGAGTTGGCCTGCCACCATCCACAGAATAAACCAAGCTGGTTTATTCTCAACAGCTGTTTTGAGGACACGTTTGTTCAAACTGTTCCTCTACTGTCTCCCTTGCGGCCGGACCCAAGTAGAGATCTGTGCACGTCCATGTCGACCTGACTGGAAACCTGTTGCGACCCGACTTCGGTGAAGAAGTCTGCAGGAGTCCACGCACCTGCCGGGACCTTGGACCAGCTGACGAGCTGACATCACTTACGGAATTGGTACTGCTGGTTCCTAATGTTGTTTGTATTTTGTTTTGCTATGCGTGTTTCGGTTGGGAATAGCCAATTTCCCTGACTTTATAGTTTTACACTGTTAAAACTTTATATGTATGAGACTGATAAAACGAGCTAACCACCAAATATAGTTTAGCATGTCATTAACCCATAACACAAACTAGCCTTTGTTAATGGTAGGACTGTTAGCTTCTATATATAGCCATCACATATTTTCTCTGATTAAGATTAAGTCATAGAATGTTATATCAATTATTGTTTCTATTATTCACATATTCATAGTTGTAGCCAATAAAACATATGTCATTTTTCCAACCCATTGTCGTGTCTAAGTTATTTCACTAAGTTGGGCGCTACTGACGTATAGAATTCTAATTGAGTGTTGAACTTAATTAATTCTGAATAAAAGTGACCAAACCTCACTACAAAAGTCTTGATGCATCTGGCCCCAGAAGGTCCATCCGTTGGTGACGACCCTAATGGTCAGAGGAACGAAAGAGAACTACCGTTACGCAGGGCTGTAATTAATTGTTCAAAGCAACCAATAAGACATTGCGTATGCCGTTGCTAAGGTTATAATGTACTCTATTGGATAAAAGAGCCGACAATTAAACCAGAATGAACTGTAATGAATGAGACAGGCTTGCAGGACATGGGGGGTATTACCAGTCGATGTTTCAGATAGTGTAATAGTGGTATAAAGTGTTGTATATTTCTCAAACAGATTGTACCAGACAATAAATGACCACTGAATTTTGAAAGGAACATCTCTATGTGTAAAACCAATGGTAGAATTGTACAAACCCCAATTCCAAAAAAGTTGGGACATGCACATAAAAGCTGAATTTCTTTTACATATATTTAATTGAAAACAGTACAAAGAAAAGATATTTAATGTTTTACCTTATCAACTTTATAGAATTTTGTAAATATACGCTAATTCTGAATTAGTTCTAATTCTGATGCCTGCAACACGCTGAATTAGTTCTAATTCTGATGCCTGCAACACGTTCCAAAAAGTTGAGACGGGCAAAAAAGGACTGGGAAGTTCAAAAAACACCTGTTTAGAACATTCCACGGGTAAACAGGTGATGCTGTCATGACTGGGTATAAAAGAATATCAAAAGATATGGATGGATCACTTGAAGGGTCGTTTCTCCTGACTTATTTTTCCATAGAGATCAATAGGAAAATGAGTCGGTGGAAACAACCCTTAGTTATCCATGCATATCCACTGTATATCTGGCAGCATAGTGATGTTTTTAGGCTTGTTTGATACCTCAGACCCTTGTTGACTTACAGCCATTTAACCAACCATGTGTTCCGTACTATTCCAGTGTAATTTACAGCTTAATCTAGTCCAACCCCCCAATTCCCATAGAGATCCATTCAAATGCAGAGAGGTTATAGTATCCCTTGTAAGAGTACCTGAAAATAAGATAGCAAGAGTCTTTTGATATCCTTTTATACCCATGCTTTCTGATTTTATGTGCATTTTACATACTGTCCCAACATTTTTGGAATTGGGGTTTGTAAATTAATTTCATATTTAGTAGCAGATCTTCATAGTAGAATACGTGAAAAATTATGCAAATCAACTGATGTCATTTTGAGACCGTTTTAGCTGACCTATAGAAGTAAATGGAGAGCGAGAAATTCCCCATTCTGGATTATCACCCCAGGGGAGCACAAAGCAACTAACATATTTTGCTACCATTTGGACTCATATCATGGCCAGGTAACTACACAACCCAAAGTTCTACCAAAGTGCACATCAAGATGAACATCAATGCAAATTCCTCATGAGGAAAAGGTAAGTACACCCCTACCTTTACTATCAAATATATTGATTAAAATTTACGTCTGGTGCACAAAACGGGTGTAAATGATTGCCCAATTATTAGATAATAATTTGGAAGTTCTATGCTTACATAAAAACAGACAATTGGTCTGGTTTAGACCTAACCATCGAGGTGTGTGCTAACATATCATACCTAGGTCAAAAAAGCTAGCCAGAGCCCTGAGAAAAAAGATTATTGATTCTCATGAGACTGGGAGGGGTTACAAAGCCATTTCAGAGCAGTTTGAAGTAAATCATTCAACTGTTCGACGCATCATATCCAAATGAAGAAAATTCCACATCACCCGAAATCTACGCAGGACAGGCCGTCCCACCAAATTCACCCCAAGAGCTGACCGAAAGATGCTCCTTGAAGTCTCTAAGAACCCAAGGGTAACATCTAAGGACCTACATACATCACTTTTAATGTGAAAGTGCATGAGTCAACAATCAGAAATAGATTGCACAAACTTGGCCAACATGGGAGGATAGGAAGGAAGAAGCCCCTGCTCTCCAAAAAGAATATAAAAGCACAACTGAACTTTGCCAAACAACATCGTGATAAAGTTCAAAACTACTAGGAAAATGTATTCTGTACTGATGAGTCAAAGTTGGAGTTGTTTGGGCGCAATGCAAAACATCATGTTTGGCAAAGGTGCAAAACTGCCATAATAGATTCAACCATGAATTCAACTTTATATCAGACCATTCTTGAAGAGAATGTGAGGCCATCAGTTCAGATGCTGAAGCTGAAAAGGTCCTGGATCCTCCAACAGGATAGTGATCCCAAACATTACATTACATTACATTACATTCATTTAGCAGACGCTTTTATCCAAAGCGACGTACAGTAAGTGCATACAGAGACATCATCAAGATCACTACAGAACAGACAAGACAAAGCACATCCTTCCCATAATGTAGCAGCTATCCCTAGTAATGAACGTTGACTGTAGTTCACAGTAAGCTGTGGGTAAATCAGCAATACTACACTTCTATTCTAAATACTATTATAAACTATAATAAACAGACAGAAAACACAGGGAACTGATATTCCTAGGTTAGGATATCAGTCAAGGTGGAGTCTGAAGAGGTGTGTCTTCAGGCCTCGACGGAATACAACCATACAACCAAATCTACTAGAATGGCTCAGAAAGAAAAAATGGAAGGTTATGGAATGTTCAAGTCGAAGTCCAGACCTAGTGATCTGCGACTCCAGGATTTTTGGAGTTGACTCCGACTCCAACGTTCAGTCGACTCTTCGACTCCCATTAAATGACATAATGGAACGTCTACATTTAATCTTTGAATGTGGCAAGGCAGAAAATAACTACATAATATGAAAAAGTACGTATCTGGCTTTAATAATGCAGGTAAGGTTATGACTTTATTCCATACTTTATGTGAGATTTACATAGCAGAAGGAAATTATGTGATGATGACAGAAATTCACTCTAATAAGTAAGCAGGCAAAATAACAGTTTAATTTACCTATATCCAGGACCTTATGTGTTTTTATTGTTGCTGTGATAGTATAAACATTTTTGGTGGTTAAAGAAGAACCATGGTTCTCCTCTGAGACATGTGCTGTGATGTCACCAGCTGCTTCTTTTCGCAACACACACTACAGCCAAGCTTGCACATAGTGGAGTTGGAGGAAGACCTTTCATATGTGGCTTTGACATGCAGTCCACGGATGCCCGATTGTCCAGCTGGGTTGCTGTAGAGTGATGAAATGCGGACCCGTAACTGACTGAACCCTTCCAGGCTCATGGGGCTCATCCTTGCATCACAGCATGGTGCTTTAACCAAATGAGCCACCTAGAAGCCCCTAGAAATAGCTATGAATGCCATGGACATGTTCACATTCTGCTTATTGTGCTATATTGCAAAGTAAAAAAAAAAAAAGTCTAATGTTTTTTAACTGATCAAATTAAAGACCTAGATGAATTAATAGGCTCCTCTTCACAATATATTTAAAATATACTGCAGTTTGTTACATTTCCATAAGGGCAAAGACAAAGAAATGACAATGAGCCAAACCTACATTGTGTTTAAGGGAAATAAATAATGAGAAAAGACATGCTCAACAACCTAATTAGGATCCTACTGGTTCTTTAATTTGATCTGTTAAAAAATGTACCTCTATGTAATTCTTTGCAATATAGCACAATAAGTATGTGAACATGGGACTTTTATTCTTCATGGCATGCATAGCTCTTTCTGTCAGGACAACTCACATATTAAAATTAAGTTTTAATGAATGTGCAGTACAATTATTTTGATTTGGTGCTGAATGGATCTGCTTTAGGTACTACTCTGGAGCACAGGCATCTCCCCGCTAAACAAGAGATGAACAGAAACCCCCCGTACCAAATGCAGATCCAAACAACAGATGGAGGCTGGGGATTGGTGGAGGGTGGAGGGTGATTGCAAATTTTTGAATGCAGAAACAAGCAAACAAAGGGCAGCACATCAGTAAGCAGCACAGGGAGGTCTGATTCTTGGATTTTAAAAGGGCACTCCATTAGAGGTGTGTGATTTGTTGAGTATGAGACGCATGGTTGCTAGCCAACCGATGGGTCGGTTTCCTGACAGAACTGGCTATGCGCACTTCGTTTGCGACGCTCATTTCTGAAAAATGTAACTTAAGCACCTAATTAAGAAATTAATTCACAATTAATTATTAAAAGCACCTAATTAAGAAAAATTCACAGCTTGTCAAAATTCTGGGATTGCAATGTGGTTGTAACAAAAACCAGCACAGGGAGACCACAGGACCAAGGTTGGGAACTACTGTAATGACAGATAATGTGTAATATTTCTATTGTACATTTAATATGTGTGCTGCAACAATGTCTGAACTACTGTAAAAATTGACCATAGATTTTGGGTTGCGAGTATGATCACTTCCTAAACCAGCTCTAGGCCTGAACTTGCTTTATCAAAGCTTATTAGAATAAAAACTGAAATTGATGTTCTTAGTCTCTTAGCACTGAACTAGGATTAGGGACATTCATATATGGGCTGGCATCATTAGCCATAAAAAGACAATTCTGCATGCCAGATAGGCAAGAAATGAAAACTGTGCTTGTCCTCATTATTGTGTTGTCATAGATGGACAAAAAAGAGATAAAAATGAGCATTTTGTGTAGCATTTTGAGTTGGGCTAATCTCTCAAAAGGTTTCTTAAATATAAATGAGTCATATTACATATTAGTCAACATCATATACAGTAAATAAACTGAAATTGAGGGATTTAGTATTCCCCAATGACACACTATTCTCAAAGCTTTGGAGATATTTCATTGTGTATTTCTACAAAGAGATATTTACCTTCTCAAACTCCTCAATGTTGATGGCGCCTGCTTTTTATGAGCTCCCTCAACAGGTAGACTCAGACTGCTGTTGCAAGCATAGCAATGCCTTTGACAGTGAGGTAAGTAGTGTGTGTAATATAATAGTGCATAGTAGAGAGTAGTGAGCAGTGCATACACCAGGTAGGTCTTCCATAGGTTTTGTGCTGTTATGCATGCACTAGGTAAAAGGGGGAGTGAAAGCTGGTTACAGGGTGCAGATACTGCCATGCAGATCTTAGGTTTCACTTGCAAAATACATTCAGACTCATATCAGTAACTACATGTGACACAGTAGCAGCAGAAATACCACTACAAGGATGACACAAGGTAGGTGATTTCTAAGGATTTTATTAACACACAGCAAGAAGGGAGCAAAATTGAACAAGCATGTAACGTCATATATTTGGATCAGTGACAGGGTGAGCTGTGCCTGACTTCATTAGTTAACTGAAAGTATAGCCTCTAAAATACATGTCATAATCTAATCATAAATGCTGGTCATTTTTCACGAAAGTTCTTCAGTGGAGGGGGAGTCAGGTTCATTAGAAGCTTGATTTTGGGAAGCCATCATTTTTTAGATGTTACTGGTGCCAGTCATATGATACTGCATTAAACAAAACTTTCACCTCTCATGTTGTAAATCAGGAGGCACCGCTTCCTTAGTGAAAAGTGACAAATACTACCTCTTGTTTAATACTTTTTTGTTTTCAAACTCGTGCTATAAATTAATCCTCTTTTTTGTTGCTGGTGTTGTCAGACATTAAGATTTTATTGTATAGTGTTGTTTACTTTTTTCTAGGGGGGGTAGGTGACTTCATATTTCTGGGTGGGGTGGGGGATTTGGAGCCCTGCGGGGGGGTGGGGGATTTTGCTCTGACAGGTGGGGTGGGTGACTTAGCACCAACAGGTGGGGTGGGTGACTTAGCACCAACAGGGTGGGATGGGTGACTTAGCACCAACAGGGGGAGTTGGTGACTTTGCACCAACAGGTGGGGTGGGAGACTTTGCTCTGGTGGGGGTTGGAGACTTGGCAGCTTGTGGTGGTGGGGCTGGGGATTTGGGGGGTGCAGCTGCCTGGTCATCTGTCCAAGTTTGGGCTCTGGAATATCCTCACCCTGCTTGTAAACACTTACAGTGATCTCCACAAACTCGCCGCCATATTTGTTCCGAACATTAATGCTGTACTTTCCAGAGTCCTCCGAGGACACAGAATTGATGGTGAGACTGGCAAACTTGCCAGATTCAAACGAAATCAAGTTGTGGTCATCGGACACCACTTCCTGCTCATTTTTGAACCAGGTGACCTCAGGGCTGGGGTCTCCCCACACTGTACAGGTCAGGCTCAGGGTCTATATAGAGCAGACAGAGGAGAGTTAATTCAGTTATTGATTGACATGGAAAGTATTTTCCTGTGGCTGTTGTTTATTTAAACAATGTACAGTATATGACAATTGTTACAATTAAAGTTCCTATCCACATTAACTATCAATTACAGCCCAATATTTACTGTTGCAATTCTAAGAGTATACTTTTGTGATTCTTGATGTCTTCAAATAAGCTGAGAGATGTCAGTAGAACAATTGCAATTTAAATAGTGTTGTGTTTTTCAATTCATTCCATTAAAAATCACCAGATTGACAGTTCACAGACATCAACTGGAGGAGGGTTAGGCTTTAGGCTGGTGGGATTTTGTTATGTATTATGTCAATTATATATTTCTGTCATGATTCACCAGTATATTTGAATCCATATTTCCTCCAGATTTCCATTAAATGTACATTGGAATGACACAGATGAGCTGTCAAATGAAATACTTAAACAGAAACATTTTTAAAGTGATATGGTGTTTTTAAACACTGGACAATGTCAGCTGTTGTCTTCACACATCAATGAATAATTAATATAAATATAGTCATTAAGTACAAGGCTTGCAGCAAGGGACTAGGTTGAAATGTTTCTGGTTTAGATCTTGGGAGGGACACTCGCTACATTGACCCTTAACCCCTCCGCACAGACCTGCAAGTATACCAACCCAGGTGTCACACAGTGGACATTAGCGTCTATCTGGTAGTTCATAAAAATATTTTTTTACTACCAAAATTTTGTATATGCCGATACAGTGGTGAAAAACCCTGCTCACATCCAAAATAAACAAGTGAAATTCTTGTGTAATTATACTACGTCAGTCTACTATCAATATCAGTGACTAAATATGGAATAAATATACAATCCAACGCATAGAGAAGTCCCTTTCCAGATTCAGTGGTCATTTATTGTCTTGGACAATGCGTTTGAGAAATACACACCCCTTTATAACACTAGTACACCATCTTAAACGTCAATGCTACAAAACTCCACCAGATTTTCATGCAGTTGTTACGCATTCCAGTTAATTTTGGTTTGATTGACAACTCTTTTATCCTATAGAGGACAATAGAAGCTCCCCAACCATGAAATGTCTTATTGGATGCTTTTAGTGATAAATTATGGCCAAGCGTAACAGCATTTTAAGTTGTGTTGCTCGAGAGCAAGAGACGACACTGGAATGTACATTCGCTCGCCAAGGCATAATTGTTGTTTTCCTGATATTTTCGCAATATTTAACTATTTTGGCCAACTTGTCAAGCGTGGCTAGTGAAAATCCTCACCTTGCTTACATAGAGTGGGTCAGAAGAGACCATTCTATTGATTCTATTGGAGAATATTTTTGTGTTTCCCACGAACATGACGGAGATTTCCTCCTAAGTATTACTGCTTGTAAAATTTAAATTATGTGGGTTAGTTTTTCCACTCCACCACTTGTCTTGTCCCATATGTTTGATATTTTTTCACATTTTGAGTGCATTTCACATAATGTAGTGTAAGTGTTCATAGCTGGCTCAATCATGTTTTATGTACCAACTTGCTGTGAAGCTAGAACATTTGCCAGTTTTCCTGATGGTGGAATATTATTTTATTGTAATCTGATCGTACATAATATAGACTGGTGTATTAGTATCTCCCTGGGCTTTACTTGTCACTTACAGTGAGCACCACAATTCATTGGACAGTGACACATCTTTTGTTATTTTGGTTCTGTACTCTAGCACTTTGAGTTTGAAAGGATACAATGACAACGAGGTTGAAGTGCAGACTGTCAGCTTTGAGGGTATTTTCATCCATATTGGATTGAACCGTTTAGAAATTATAGAACTTTTTGTACATGTCCCCCGCCCCCCCCCCCCCCCCCCCCCCCCCCCGGCCCCCCATTTTCGCCATCTAAAAATATTGGACAGTTTAACATAATGTAGAATAAAGTAATCATTTTTTATATTTGGTCGAATATCCTTTGCGTGCCATGACTTCCTGATGCCTGTGACTCAACAATATTAAAAGACTCTTGATATCTTATTTTCTGGTACTCTTACAAGCAATACTATAACCTCTCTGCATTTGAATGGATCTCTATGGGAATTGGGGGGTGGGACTAGATTTAGCTGTAAATTATGCTGGAACAGTATGGAATACATGGTTGGCGAAATGGCTGTAAGTCATCAAGGGTCTGAGGTATCAAACAAGCCTCAAACCATCACTCTGCTGCCAGATATACAGTAGATATTGTGACACTCTCTGTCCCCGTCCCCGTTTGTGCTCCTTGTTTTACCCTGTTCTCGCGTTTCGTGTCTGGTTTTCATGTTTCATGTTTGTCTTGCTCATGCTGCTGGCTGAGCGTGGTTTCCCTTTCGTGTCACTCTGTTCCCTTGCTCTGTTTCTGCCTACCTCTTTCCTTCTCTCCGCTAATCACTCACGCATACATTCTCATGCTGCACTTAATTGGTGCTTGTTAACTCTCCTATATATTCTCCCGGTGTTCTTTGTCTTGTGCCGGTTCGTTAAGTGTTGTTGTGGCCGAAGTTCTCTAAGTCTTGTTCACTAAGTCTCGTTGTAGTAATACTCTGTTCTTGTCTCGTCGGATACTTTGTATCTAGCTCCGTCTTGCTTTGTTTAAATTAACTCTTGCTAGAAACTGCGTTAACATGCCGTTTATCCAGTCCTGCCTTGCTGTCAATTAACTCCTGTCTGCTTTCCAAGTCCACCAGCCTGCAGCGGTTTGTGCATATCCTGTCTGTGCTCCAGTTCTGCCAATCTGCAGCTGTTCCTGCCCACTCCACGCTGCCCCGTCTCCCGCTCCCCGCTCCTCCTCTGCTCAACCTGCCCGGATTCCTGTCACTATCCAGTCCCTGGCCTCTCCCGCTCCCGCTCATCCCCTGCTGATCCATTACTGGTTTCTGTCTGTCTGTCTAACCATCTCCCTATGCTTCAGGAGTATTGGTCGAAGCAATAAATTACCTGGATTATTGGATTTCTGTCTCTGAGTCGTGCATTTCAGTCCAGTCCCTTCTCGGATCATAACAGATATGGATTGATCACTTTAAGGGTTGTTTCTCCTGACAAATTTTCCAATTGAATTATATGGAAAAATGTCAGGAGAGTTATCCATCCATATCAACTGCATATCTGGCAGCAGAGTGATGGTTTAAGGCTTGTTTGATATGTCAGACCCTTGATGACTTAGAGCCATTTAGCCAACCATTATACTGTTCCGGGATAATTTACAGCCTAAATCTAGTCCCACCCCCCAATTTCAATAGAGATCCATTCAAAAACATTGTATCCTTTCAAACTCAAAGTGCTAGAGTACAGAACCAAATAAAAAGATTGTGTCACTGTCCAATGAATTATGGTGCTCACTGTATACTTGTCACTTAGGGCATGGGAAATACTCCTATTTACTGCTGATATGTGCTAGTTAATGTTGACATTTTAGACTATAAACTTTTTTTTTTTTTTTTAATCAACAAATATCATCCCAGGGAAAAAGGTTATATACTGTACAATACAGAAAAAGTGATGTTTTATTGAAGCAGTTTGTAGTTAAATACATGATTATTTAATGATTTTCAGCAGTGCCAAATTTAGCCATTTTGAATACATTTGGAGACATTAAGGGACAACAGGGTACATTTCTCTGCATTTATGGCACTTTATTTTTACCTAAATTGTGAACATAAGCTAATTGTAGTTAGTATTGTAAATAGTACAACTGCCTTGCTTTATTTAAGCCATTTTTCCAAGTGTATGTGATGCTTAAACCAGGAGTTATAAAGCTTTAAATAGAACAGTACCTAAATTTAGTAAATTTGGCATCTGCGTGAAGGGGTTAAATTGGTAGAAGTTTGAAGTGTATATATATATTATTATTATTATTATAATAAAATGAATAAGATTTTAATAACCATAACTTTGTATACACTATGTACATGTGACTGTAAAAATTATATTTGAGTCAAACCCATTATAAGTGAGATACAGATACAGACCAAATCTTACCTTCTTTTCCATAATAGTAACAACATCAGGCAGAACCACCAACCACTCTGCCACGGTCTGCGGATTTAAAAATTAGAGAAATTAATATTTTCATCTGATTAGTTGAATCAAACTCAAGGTACAGGTTGTGACAATATACTCACTCTTTTCTGCAAATGCTGCAGCCCTGCAAAACAAGAAAAGTGTCAGTGGAGGTGAAGTCACTAAGTCATCAATAAATCATAAATTATTTCTCTGAGTTTTCTAAGAAAAAAATAAGAATATAGAACATTTCATTACAAATAATACTGTCAGATCATGGTATAAAATGAAGAACATGGGACTGTTACAGTTCCTATGGATACAAACATTTGGAATAATAAATGGATTACAAATCAACACTGGTTTGCGTAAATAGAAAAAATAAAGGTATTAGCACAGTGTCCGATTTACATAAAAGATAATCACAGACTCTCCTTGGAAAAATTAAAAGATAAATATAATCTGCACAATGAAAGTTTTAAATAATATTTAAAACTTTCATTGTGCAGATTATATTTATTTTATTCTTAATTAAACAGGATTAAATTAAATTAACAATCTTATTCATTTACTATATTATAGTAAAATTAGGAGCTATATCAGTCATAATTTCGAATTACAGAAACAGGCACAAGAAACTATTAAATTATATCAAAATAACAGTAATAAAATGCGTAGTGGGATATACGTGAAAATTTGTTTGCAAAAGAAATCATAACCCTCAAACGATGGAAAATATAGTGGAATAATGACTCTGATAGGGAGGTCCATAATATTATTAAAAGAGTCAGAGAATCTGGAGAAATCTCTGTGCGTAAAGGGCAAGGCCAAAAACCAATATTGAATGCCCGTGACCTTCGATCCCTCAGACGGCACTGCATTAAAAACCGATATGCTTCTGTAATGAATATAACCACATGGGCTCGGGAATACTTTGGAAAACAGTTTGGCGCTGCATCTACAAATGCAAGTTAAGACTCTACTACGCAAAGCATAAGCCATATGTCAACAACATCCAGAAACACCTCCGACTTCTCTGGGCTGAAGCTCATCTGAGATGGACTGACGCAAAGTGGAAACGTGTGCTGTGGTCTGACGAGTCCACCTTTCAAATTTTTGGAAATAATGGACGCTGTGTTTTCCGGGCCAAAGAGGAAAAAGACCATCCCGATTGCTACCAACACAAGGTTCAAAAGCCAACATCTGTCATTGTATGGGGGTGTGTTATTGCCCATGGCATGGGTAACTTGCACAACTGTGAAGGCACCATTAACGCTGAAGGGTACATATGCATTTTGGAGCAACATACAGTGCAGTCCGTAAGTATTTGGACAAAATTCTTGTTGTTTTAGCTTTGTCACTTTTAACCCTTAAAGTGATCCATCCATAACTACTGCATATCTGGCAGCAGAGTGATGGTTTGAGGTTTGTTTGATACCTCAGACTAGGATTGTCACGATATCCAATAATATCGGATATGGCAATATTTGAAAAAAATCGCAGAGATATTTTAACGATATTTAAAAGAAAGATATTATTTAAAAATATTTTACGGACAAAACATGCATACATACTTTTAAATAATAATATTGGTTGGAAATAATAGGTGAGTTTATTATATTTAAAAATTTGTATAACTAAATATTTGCATTACTGCATATGCCATGGCCCGCCAGACAAATCTGAGTGTAGCGTCCTTTCCCACTCCATTTTCTATTTTAGTTCTGATGCCTCGCAACAAATTCTGTATGCTTTGTTTTTTTTAAAAATATTTGGTTATTATTATTTGCTCTGTATTTATTATTTTGTTACTATTAGCTTATTTGTATACTAGCTATTTAGACTATTAACGGTACTAATGAATTACCTGATACACAATGTTAACAGCAGAGTGAGGGTAGATTTTCAAATTTCCAGTGGAAGGTTAGTGGATGGTATGGTGTAGGATCAAATTACAACATCTGATCGCTTGCTTTCATCCTTGCAGAGGGGGCTAGTGCAATAGATGTAACAGCCACGGTGTCAATGTATTATCCTATCTCGTGACTGATCGTCATCATTAGTTAAGAGAAAGCGAGAGAAGATGGCTGATCTTGTTTCAAAGAAAAACACCACTTCGCCAATCTGGAAATTTTTCAGCTACAAACCCAATGATAAAGGAGAACCGGCGAATGCTGATGAGGTAACATGCCGTAAATGCATGAAAGTCATCACAACTAAGGATGGGAATACAACAAACATTTCCCATAAAACATTTTCGCTAACTACACAGTCATTATGAGTGCATTAGAACATTATGCTGCTGAGATAGCCTATAGGAGATGGCAATAAATAATTTGTCATATGCAAACATAGCAGCAAACATTGCATCGCAACATTGTTTTGTGGACATACAGTACCAGTCAAAAGTTTGGACACACCTACTCATAGAAGGTTTTTTTCCGTTATTTTTACTGTTTTCCACATTTTGGAATAGTAAAGACATCAAAAATATAGATAACACAAATTAAATTATGCAAAAACCAAAAAAGGGTTAAACAAATTTTAAAAAGTCTTATATTTTAGATTCTTCAAAGTAGCCACCCTTTGCCTTGATAACGGCTTTGCACATTCTTGCCATTCTTTCAAACAACTTCTGTGGTAAACAGGTATTCCACAGGTAAAAAGGTGATGCCATCATGACTGTATAAAAGGATATCAAAAGACTCCTGATATCTTATTTCCAGGTACTCTTAGAAGCGATACTATAACCTCTGCATTTGAATGGATCTCTATGGGAATTGGGGGGTGGGACTAGATTTAGCTTTAAATTACACTGGAACAGTGTGGAACACATGGTTGGCTAAATGGCTCTAAGTCATCAAGGGTCTGACGTATCAAACAAGCCTTAAACCATCACTCTGCTGCCAGAAATACAGTAGATATGGATAGATCACTTTAAGGGTTGTTTCTCCTGACAAATTTTCCTGTTGAACTCTATGGAAAAATAAGTCAGGAGAAACAACCCTTCAAGTGATCCATCCATATCTACTGCATATCTGGCAGCAGAGTGATGGTTTAAGGCTTGTTTGATACATCAGACCCTTGATGACTTAGAGCCACTGGTTGACCAAAATTTTAATTGGTTGAATCGTCGCAGTGTGAAAAAACGCGAGAGTGGCACTATTCATTCCGGACGTGCGCCTTGTAACAAAGAATTGGTGTCTATTAATTAAGGAATAGATCAGTTGTATTATAGAATGTCTATGTGAGCATTTCGAGCGTCTAAAGGATGACCCCAAAAAAGTTAAATGTAAACTCTGCAAGCAACAATTCGGCCTTCATTCAGCGCATCTTCTCATTCTCATTGTCAGCAAAACGCGGAGCTCACTTCTCCCGAGCAACATCAACAAACTCGTGTTCCTCATACATAATATGAGAAGGAGGAAAAACAGCAGTGAGTAGGCCTAATGTGGTTCGAGGTTCGATGGTCACAAGTAGGCTAAAACACACTTTTACATTGCTAATATAGATTATAGCCTAATTAATCTTTTGTTTGGCCTGTTGTTGATATTTCTCTTTTAAGTGTTTCAGTTTGCTGTGTTTTTTTATTTAATTCATTTTGAAAAGAAAAGAAAAAAGTAAAAAAAAAAAAAAAAATTAATATAAGTGTGAAGTTGGTGAATTAGCTACAAGCTAATTGTTTTTGCTCTTTCGTATCACCGGACCAAAGGCTGCTTTTTTATTTAGTCATTCACTATTTTTAAGTTGTCTGTTGTTATAAAGAGTGGAAATAAAAAGAACAATGTTTAAATCTCATTGCTTGTTGTTCCGACATTCATTTACCACTTTGTCTATGCCGTTAATAACCTACACCCCGGGCCATAAGCAAACTGATACTGTTAATAGGTATTGCAGGCCAGCAAATCGCAGCCTCATGTGCTTGGAGCTATAATTGATATTTTAAATGCTCATAATGATGGTTTTGTATTTCTCTGTAATATAGTAAACTTACTATAGATCAGATGGAAGTCAAACCATTTTCTGATGCTCAAAAATACATATTTAAATAATTAAATTAATATCGTAAATGTGCGATGGTTAGTCGACTATGGGTTTGAACTGACAACTACAGGTCGACGAAGCAAATCTTTGGTCGGGGGCAGCCCTAATAGTATAATCAATATTATTCAGACTAACCATTATGACGCGTTTTGATATACACAATAATAATCATTAACATTAGGGTTTAACACCGGCACAGGTTCCCGGTAATTCCCGTTAGTCCTGTTATTTTATAAAATAAATGCGGTTAAATTTTGTTAAAAGCACCTGCAACAGCTGAGAATATGCTACCAGAATATGGCTTCCGTCAATTCCAAACATCAATTCCATGAGGCTGTTCTCATGGAATTCTCGAAGTTCAAGCTTCATCCGAAGTTCATTAGGTGCATTCTAATACATCACCAACTGAAATTTTCACGACTCTTTCCCAAAGTACATCGTGGAGTGAATATTTCAAGACACACTTTCACGACAAACTTTGAATAACACAGACCCGACAGGTCGATGTAGAAAAGCAGATTCACACCACAGAAAGCATCACACATCGTTATCAGCCACTTTCCAAAAAGCATTTTAGAGTTATGATCATCTTTGAATATTTTTCTCTTTGCTTTTCGTTTTAAATCTGATCAAACCTAACTGACAAAAAAGACAGAGACAAAGAGAAGAGCGAGAAAGAAAAATAAATATAATAAGTAAATAATAGGCTCGTCAGGCAGCCTAACTCCTCCACTGACAGTGAATTCATCTTTGGCGTAGGCCTAGTGGTTAGCGCCGTAGCCTCTCCCCCTGAAGTTCAGTGGTTCGAGCCCCGCCAGAACCTCATTCGTTACATAGGCAACGAAAGAAAAACAAAATAATCTAATATTATCTTAACTATATAATGCTTTTGGCAAACTGATAGGATCAATTTATTGCTGTCTACATTTATTGAAATTATTTTGCCTATTGTGAATACACAATGTACATGTCAGCGCAGGTCACAAGTCCTTATAAACCCTATGATGGGATAATTGATTACACCTGCTCTAGACTAAGTTGTTGTTGTATATATCGCGTAGATTAGCGGCCTCTGTCTACAGAGGTGTGACTTGCACGTAGTACCGCATCTCAAGACACACTTGAGATTTCACGACTAGTCCAATGTTGTCTTGAACTCGCGACACATTTCACGATCTCTTTGCGTTACGAGCAATTTCGGGAAAGCCTTGTGAATGGCAAGTATATCTTCAAGACACGTTTCTTTTCGCTATGACATGCTTTGGGAAAGCCACCCCTGAACGATAAAGATGCCTATCGTTAGAATTGCTCCCAGAGTGATTTTTCATAAAGCTGTAAAACGATAGACATTTTCCAGCCAATCAAAAATCACGTTCTGTTACTTATAAGTTAAAAAAAAAGGTAAAACAAAATTTGTAGTTAAATAAATACACCATGAAATAAATAAATGAGATGTCAAATAATGAATAAATATTAATTTAAGTGCTTATTTATTTATTTGATGATCTATTTCATTGCTTATTTATTTATGTATTTTTTTTAATTTAGTCACATTTGTTCTTCCATAGTGACCAAGCCAGCTAATAGGAGTGTGAGGGTGTGTGTGGAAAAAGTAGGAGCTGTGCGATGGCTGTAAAAGCATCTAGCTTGGTAGTTGAGAGATGCATGATTCACTGTCTGTCAATGAGGGCGAGGTCTGTTAGCTTTTTTCCCGTTGTTTTCATTTGCGGGAAATTAGGAACGATAAAAAGTTGTAGTGCGGACGTGTGAGAAATTTTCCATCGTTCTAGTTATAGTTCGTTTTTTATAGTTATCGTCGTAGTGTGAACAGCCCTTAAGGTGGAAATGGTATGAACTGTGTGGAATAAAATTCAGGTATGAGAATAATCATTCAGAATGTGTCTAAATAGTACTAGTATAAACAGTAATGACATAATCCTGGTAGGCATTGCGCAGGGTGTAAGGGCAGGGAGATTGAGGGAGTGCCCCTCATCTTCCACCCAGGTATCCTTACACATAAATGTATAAAAGGGAATGATGAGGCCTAAAAACAATATATGACCACTATATTTGATTATACACGATGTATTGTATATATGTATGTGTATGATTGCATCTAAGTATATATATATATATATATATATATATATATATATCACTACAGACCACTGTATGTCCAGAGTAAGGGCCCTGTTCTGACTTTATGTAAGCATGATATTCTGTGCCGGGCATCGCCTTGACCGGCTTATGACACGCTTACATAAAGATGGTATTCTGTATAGGGGGGTTTGGGCTAGTCGCAAAACAAGTCTAAACCAGAACCAACACACACACACCAATATACTCACACATAGGCCTCTCACCATCAAAGACACACGGGCAGACCTACACACACCGGAATCAGGGGCCCAGCCACATTTTTAATTGTTATCGTGTTTGTATTCCTGTTCGTTTCCCTCGTGCTGCAGACTGGGCGTGGTTTTCCCTTTCGTGTCACTCTGTTCACCACTCTGATTCCGCCTATCCCTTCCCTCCTTTCCGCATGCATTCTGCACACTCCCTACTTCGTTTATCACTCACGCATACAGTCGCACGCGGCACCTAATTGATACCTGTTAACATTTGTATTTAGTCACCCGGTGTTCTTTGTCCTGTGCCAGTCGGTGCTCCAGCCCTGCTACCCTGCAGCTTAGCGTCCCTCCTGCGTGTGCCGCTGCTTACGCCAACCTGCTGCTGGGTGTGCATCCAGCCAGTGCTCCTGCCCTGCTCCCCGCAGCTATTCGTGCCATTCCACTCTGCCCTGTCTCCCGCTTCCCGCTCCTCCTCTGCTCAACCAGCCCAGATTCCTGTCTCCACCCAGTCCCTGGCCTCTCCCGCTCCTGCTCATCCCCTGCCTCGTCCATTCCTGGTTGTCTGTCGTAATTAATAATTCTCCCTAAGCTTCCGGAGGGATTCTGAGCGAAGCAAATAAATTATTTGAAGTATCTCTGAAACTTGCTGTGTGTGAGTCCTGCATTTGGGTCCAGTTAATACTGGGAACGTAACAAATATAATGATAAAAAAAGAAAGTGAAGTCACTCACTGAAATATTTTTTTTAATTGTTAAAGATATGTAACAATATATCCCATATAAGTGATAAGTGGAGGATAATGAAGCAATAATTTATCAGAAACCATACTCCTGATAAAAAGCTTGAACAAAGAAAGTTGCTGCTTATTATGGGGCATAACATGGGATTTAACACTTCGAAGACGGGACTTGCGAACTACCTAGAATGACGGCTTGCTGTCAAATGACCGCGGCTCTAATTTCAACAAGAAAATGGGAGAAAAATACATTACACGGACCAGCTGTAAATAGGGATGCGTTATTATTCTTACCCATAACATTTTTGCGTGTATTTAAGTAAAAATTAAGTTTATAAATGGTTATATATAGAACTTTGTGGTCTGACATTGAAACTTGCAATACATTATTGAAAATAACAATAGTCAGTAGATGTTGAGCACAGTATATCATGTCATGCATATTAATTTAACTTAGGATATATGTCTGCAATAAGTATACGGTAAAATAGTTTTGAATTTTTTTACTTTTATTCAAGATAAATTTCCCGTGAATCCTGTATCTCCTGTCAGTACATAGTTCCTAAATTATCGAATACAATCGAATAGACAGATACTTTCATGCAAAAACCCCAGAGAAACAAATTTTTTTTTTAATTACTCCAAAAAGTTCAAGAAAGCAAGTGATGCATCAGGAGTCTGGGGAGCACAGCTTGTATACGTGCTTTCTTTGCAGGTGTGAGAGGTGGAGTACGAGGAAGAACTAGCCTCTCTGCGCGATGGTTCTGACGCAACTCTGGTATCATATTTATGAGGAACGTTCTCCGTTTTATGTTTTTGCCAAGGCACTGTTTGAACAACAAATATGCATTGATTGCTTATGATTGTTGTTATTGTCCTCGGTGCTCCGAGTTTCGATGGCCCTTTATGAATGGGCATAATCGATTGCTTTTTGTTTCACCCATATCAAAGAGGTCTTTGATAAATTTAATTTCTATTGAAGATTGAGCTTCGATTTCCATAGCTTAGGCTACTTTGTAAAAATTAATGACTGATGCTTGCAATAATAATAATAATATACAATAATATCATATAATGTTATATAACATTTAAGCTGCTTACAATTTCTTACCTTCGCTATTTTTTTACCGTAAAATTCACGGACATTTCTATATAGGCCTACCCAAGTGGCTCTAAATAAACCATAAGAGTTCTAAAACTTAGCTAAATCCGAAATGAATGCTTTTGGTTTCACGCATATCAAAGAGGACAATATGAAACAATTGTATTTCTATTGAAATGTTATATGTATCAAAGCAAATTCTAGAGGGAAAACGGAATAATATCGGCAGTCTGAGTACAGTATAAAGGAAATAACAGTAGTCTACCCAAAAATAGTCATGAAACAACAACGCTGAACACTAAATTGAACAATAAGTTTTATTATATTATAGTGTTGTTTTCTGTTCACACAACAAATACATTTAGATCCCGGGAACTTTGTGGAGTTCTGTTTATAGGCTATAAACAATATAGGCCGTCATAAGTCCAACAAAACATATATTATTTTTTCTACCAAGTGAAATTGTACCCCTCTCTTTTATTAGACCCACGCCACACATATAAGTTTGGAGCGCCTGTTTTTGGAGCATTTTATTCGCGCTATCAATTTAAATATTTTTCTCGTAGCCAATGCAATTTCTATTTCTGGAATAGCATAGGTGTCATAGTAAATGCTATCTCGTTCTTTGAATTTGTCTACACGTAGACTAGGAATTAATTGCGCAAAAAATGTTTGTTTCCCTTTGAAAAATGTTGATGTGCAAAATGTTTTAGAAGCTATAAGCAGCAGGTGGCGTGAATTGTAATTTTTTTAAAATTGACTTTTTTTGACTCAAAAGAAAGATCCCATCAAAGAAAGGGACAAAACAGTGTTCTACTAATAACTTGCTAATGAGTATTTGTCCTCTCAATGGGGCTCAGCAGATGTGAACTAAAAACGGTCACTGATCCTTAGGTGTGAATGGGTGACTGGGAGAGGGGGAGGGGGCGGGGGGGCTCGCTTTAACGGTCATTTGACCACTTTTCCACGTCTTTCTAGGTGTTTTTTAAATATATTATAAGTAATTTTTTTAATTTTAAAACATGACCAGGTTTATATGACATATTTAGGATAAGTCATGAAAGGAGGCCGCCGTGCGACTCTCCTGCTCGGAGATATTAAAGTTGAAAATTCCAATAGCAGTCAAATGACCGCTCCTGTCTTTCTAGTGTTAACAGAACAGGAATCAGGAAATCTTTAACAATATGAAAGCTGGGCGCCATTGAAACGTGAAAAACTTTAAATAGCAATAAATACAGTTGCAAATGGAATATACAGATAAACAAGAAATGGGGAGGATACATTTGTAACAATTGAGACAATGAGAGAACTCTATTATAAATTATTATATTGTGACATATGAAAAATATGAACATTTAAAGATAGATACATTGGTTTAAACAATCAGGTATCACTGCCAAACACTGTCAGAAAAAGGGGTACGGTAGGGGTCCGTTTTTGTTGTTTAAGGTACAACGTTCCCTCACTGGGATATTCGTACCTGAGAATACTAATTTAAAAGGGTAAAGGGTACAATGGGCGCATCTTTGAGAATAATGTCCCAGTGACAATCCAGTGTACCTATTGGTACAATTTTACATATTTTTCTGAAAGTGTACACTAAATTTTTACAGTGAAGTAATTTAATATGAATTTCAGATTATCTAAAAAGTTTACCAACGTTGTTTGAAGCTTGTGAAAAAGAAATGTAAGATGCAAGAGTATTGTATTAAGTTCATCTTGTAGACTCTAACCAAAACGAGTATAGCATAATTGTTTTTTCTGTACATCAGTCTCCAAAACTGTGTAAACAACATGCATTGTGTTTTTATTTACATGATGTACAATATATGTGACATTGTAATATGATTTCCAGAAAAGTTAAATCTTGAAACTTCAAAAAAGTAATAAATGTCTTACTTAAGTCTCTGGAATTCTGCATAGGCATCAGTGTACGCTGCAATGAAAAGACAAAATGTGATATGCATACTATGCCATATTTTCAACGTAAAAATTTCAACCAGCTAATCTGAGAAATACATCCCATCAATGGCTCTAGTTTACCACATGTCTAAAAGAAAACCAGAGATTCATAGATATCCAGTGAACACAAATGTTTAATTTTATTACCTAAAAAACTTCTAAATGTATTTCTGTTCCATTATACATACCACACTGCATGGCTGGTCATTGAAATTGGATTCAAGGTTGCATATTTTAAAATAATATATCTTCTATATGAATAAGTGTGCTGTCAGTCATTGTAAATCAGTGTCCCATTAACATACGTGACTAATACAAACCTTAACTGTAAATCCTAACCAACATGAAAGAATAGTGAATTAATGAGTAAATTAATTCATGAGGAAATCTGGTATTTGCAAATGCTTTTAACCCAGTGGGAGTTATTATTAGTTGTTATGCTGACACCTTGAATATGAAAATATTAGAGATGTACATCAAATACCATTCATTGCAGGCACATAAAACTTATCATAGATACATGTATAATATACAATACATGTATAGTCACATTATTTAATCAAATTAGTCAGAGGTTATTAAATAAGTAAGTAAATGTCTACATTTTAATTAATAAAAATAACTAATTGGAGCACTATATCAATTAGCAAACTACAGCATTCTGGTTTAAGTTGAGTGTTTTAAATATTATACAGTGATTGTGAACGTAAGAAACATGCAACTTTTAATGTGTTCTTTTTTAAATGAGGCTTGCCTTGTCCGGAGAGGTCAAAGGTGCGAGTATGGGACTTCTTGGCATCTAGGATCTCAATGGCATAATGGCCCTTGTCTTTATCAGTGGGCTCACAGATCTGCATCCAGGCCATCTCCGAGGTGCCCCCAATCCTCATCTTCTCAGATGAAGAGATCTTACTTTCCCTGGATATTTGGGGAAAAAGAGTCATGGCTGATGCTTTGAAATGCTCTGAACCTATGGACTCTACTGACAAATTCAAACCCATTGTAAAGGAATGAAAATAAGTGATTTATCCTGCCTTGTGGCCAAATCTAAGCATAGATGAGATTGGTTAGTACTGGTGGGACAACCAAGTTAGTACTGTAGGGACAAATTTCCAGGCATTCCACAGGAAGTTCCATATACTATTTTTCACAATGTAATAATTGTTCTCTTACACAGTTCATTTTAATGTACTGCTGGGTTTTAATTTAAACTAGAGTTCACATAAGTATTAGTCTTTAAAAAAATGAAACATCTGCATACTTGTGGAACCAATGAGTTCTCATTTCTTCTGTGTAGTATTTCATGTAGCACTGTAGTCGGATGCCCTCTGGTGTGCACTGAAGCATTAGTTCAGATGCAGAGGTTCCTAGAAAAAGAAAGCATTACCTTCCATAAAGATGTGATATATTTTGTCATAGTAGCAGCAATAAGGGGTGCAATATTGATGGCACAAAATATTTACCAAGGATCAAAAGGAGTTGGAAAACCGGTTTCAGTGGCTACTAATGGATAACAACATTTAACCCTATTAACTTTGGCCCCCCATAGGCAATTTTACACCTAGTTTGTACTAGTCTTATTTAAGTGTCAATATCTCAAAAAATATTCACTGCACACCCATGGCTTAAAGTTCGAATTGAAGAAGAGGCTGTATCATTCAGAAATTTGCAACAGAATACATTTATTTTACAAACCCCAATTCCAAAAAAGTTGTGATAGTATGTAAAATGCACATAACAGCAGAAAGCAGTGATTTGTAAATTCTCTTTTACATATATTTAATTGAAAACAGTACAAAGAAATTATATTTAATGTTTTACCTTATCAACTTTATTGATTTTTGTAAATATACGCTAATTCCGAATTTGATGCCTGCAACACCTTCCAAAAAAGTTGGGACAGGGGCAAAAAAAAAGACTGGAAAGTTAAAAAAACACCCATTTGGGCTCCGTCTGGCAGAGGAAATCAGAGCAATCTGGGAACCCACCTACTGGTTAAGTTGGCACACAAACCTGTGCGGCATTCACTAATAGCCCAGGGCTTAAAAGTGTGCTTCTTTTCCACAGTAGGTGTCTGAGACCGGGAAATCCCTGTAGCAGTGAGCGAGCGAGCGAGACCCCGAGGCCGCAGAGAAGCCGTGGCTGAAAAGCGTTTGTTTATCTTTGCTTATTTTGTCTTTCTTATTTTAGTTTATTATTTTTAACCAGGATACCGTGAGGGTGAAAGGCAAAGATTTGTATTGGTTTTACTTTTATTTTGAAATTACTCGCTTGCTCAATAAAGGCTGGTGAAAACCGGAACTGCTGCATCTCCCTGTGTCCTGCTATTCTGTACCTCCCAGGGGTTTAGTGTCATGGCATGTTACTAAATTATTATTTTCAGGTACTCTTACAAGCAATACTATAACCTCTCTGCATTTGAATGGATTGGAAATTGGGGGATGGGACTAGATTAAACTGTAAATTACACAGGAATAGTAAGGAACCCATGGTTGGCTAAATGGCTGTAAGTCATCAAGGGTCTGCAGTACCAAACAAGCCTCAAACCATCACTCTGCTGCCAGATATGCAGTAGATATGGATGGATCACTTGAAGGGTTGTTTGTCCTGACTTATTTTTTCATAAAGTTCAATAGGAAAATAAGATATCAAGAGTCTTTTGATATCCTTTTATACCTAGTCATGATAGCATCACCTGTTTACCTGTGGAATGTTCCAAACAGGTGTTTTTTGAACTTGCCAATCTTTTTTTTTTGCATCAGTCCCAACTTTTTTGGAACATGTTGCAGGTTTCAAATTCAAAATTAGCGTATATTTACAAAAATCAATAAAGTTGATAAGGTAAAACATTAAATACCTTTTCTTTGTACTGTTTTCAAGTAAATATATGTAAAAGAGAATTTACAAATCACTGCTTTCTGCTTTTATGTGCATTTTACATACTGTCCCAACTTTTTTGGAATTGCAGTTTGTAGAATAGTCACATATATATACATAATATGCATAAAATAAGACGCCTAATATATTTAAATACATTTTTTACAAAAAGTACAAAAGCACGTGTGTTTTTACATAACAACAGCAACGTATTTCAGCCCTAAGTGCGATAGGTGGTCGCTGTGGAAATGTCGACTGTATGGGACTTGTAACAAGATAAACTCGTCAGGTTTAATCAGAAATCAACTGTAGCTCCCTACCAGGTAGAATATTTTGTTTCATAAACATATTTAGACGAGAGATTTTGGAGAAAAAAGTTTGGTGTTCTAAACTGAAAGTGCATCAAGTACTGTATACAGTACCGTAAGCAAGGGAAAAAATGCTGAATGCTTATTTGTACAACGTCTAAAAAAAATATTATTGTTTCTATATCTGCACATGATTTTCCAAGCGTGCATAAACAGTGAATTTTACAGTCTGTGTTTGTGGTGTTAAGTGCTTTGGGCTATTAATATTCACCCTCCTATTTAATTGTCCTGCAGTGCAACTGGATAGGCTGAGGTTTTCGCAGTGACACACAATTTAAAGACCCAAATCAAGCACACCGAAGACATTACATACACAAACCTACTGGGTAACTCTTTCTTTCAATGATACTTCATAAGAAGTACATAATCATTTATAAATTCTTATGTCAATAAACTATTCATAAGGTGTGTTATGTCACCACTTATGCAGCAAGTAAGATTACTGTGATATACCAAAAGACACACACCATATGTCTATTTGAATGTATTAACATAAGCATTTATGAATGCCTATGTAGTGCTTATAGGTAATACAGTGGGGTGCAAAGATGTGGGCACCCCTGGTCAAAATGCCTTTTACACTTAACATTTAAGTGAACAGAAGCTAACCTGACCTTTAAATGCTACAAAGTTAAACATGACACTTCAAATTTTAAAGCAAGATTACTTTATTTAAATTTTTACAGTTTCAAAATAATAAAAAAAAGGAAAAAGGCCCTGTGCAAACGTTTGGGAACCCTGTCAGTTAGTACTTACTGTTACTCCTCCTATATACAGCTTGCAAACGCTTCCTGTAGCCGAAGGCTCCTTGCTTAGCTGTGGCAATTTTTTCCCCATTCTTCCTGACAGAACACCTCTAACTCTCAGAAATATCCTTCAGCCTCCTTGCATGCACGGCTTGTTTGAGATCTCTCCACAGGTTTTCAATAATATTCAAGTCTGAGGACTGTCGTGGCCATTCCAAAACGTTCATCCATCTTTCCTGGAGGTACTTCATGGTTGATTTCGAGGTATGCTTCGGATCATTGTCTTATTGGAATACCCAACCTCTCTTCAACTTCAATGTCTGGACTAACCTTCAAACATTAGCCTCTAGAATTTCTTGATATTTGGTGGAATCCATTCTAAATTCCACCTGCACAATATTTCCTGTGCCCCCAACTGCCACAAACACAGTTCATCACTGCATCTACAAATGCAAGTTAAGACTCTACTATGCAAAGCGTAAGCCCTATATCAACAACATTCAGAAATGCCGCCGACTTCTCTGGGCTCGAGCTCATCTGAGATGGACTGACGCAAAGTGGAAACGTGTGCTGTGGTCTGACGAGTCCACCTTTCAAATTGTTTTTGGAAATAATGGACGTTGTGTTCTCTGGGCCAAAGAGGAAAAGGACAACCCCGATTGTTATCAACGCAAGGTTCAAAAGCCAGTATCTGTTATGGTGTGGGGGGTGTGTTATTGCCCATGGCATGAGTAACTTGTAGGGGTGTATCGGTTCTGAAAGCGAGACCGAAGCCATGATACAAACGTCCACGGTCTTGTGTCGCGGTTCTGGAAGACGGAACCGCGACACACCCCCTCCCCCAACCCCAACCCGCTGCCACCACTGCAGGTGCAGCCTGTTGAGCTCTCATTATGTTACTACTAATGTAAGAAAACTCATTTTTCATTTCACAATTAACACTATAGCACATGTAAATCACAAAATTATTATTCTATTTAAAGAAGCTGCAGGGTTTTTCCTGGCAGAGAAATGGGTTTTGGCGGTACCAATGCGAGCGCACGCAGTGCATGAGCAGCAACATTTTCTGCATTCATTTTACCGTAAATACAGTTTTTGGAGTACAAAGAGCCCATGTAGGTTTTGGTTGTAAAGTACCAGTAGGGTTGTGTTTAGGAGTTAGGTTTTAGAAATCAAAGGTCCTTGAAGCTTTTTGAATATTTGAATATTACACCATTTAGGCTATTTGACAGTGCACAAATAGAAAAATAAATAAACAACACTCTAAAACAGAAATAAAAAATAAGTGTAGCTACACATTAAAAAAAAAAAAAAAAAACGTACAAAAACACAATTTGTGTTTTTACATAACAACAGCAACGTAGACTATTTCATTTCCTAAATGCGATAGGTCACTGTGGAAATGCCGACTGTACGGGACTTTGGCGAAACATAACAAGATAAACTCTTCAGGGTTCATCATAACACGGTGGTAGCCTACCTGCATATAGCCTACAGGTAATGTATTTGGTTTCATTAACATATTTATAGCTACGAGAGATTTTGGAGGAAAAAAATGAGGTGTCTTCTAAACCGAAAGTGCATCAGGTAGCCGGATCGAAACACGCTATTGAGAGCGGATAGTTATCACCCTCTGCCACAAAAGAAAAGTTTACCTTACAGTCAATTCTGCAGAATCAAACGCATTTGCAAAAAGGACTCTGATTTAAAATTTTGTTTAGAAGAAAACCAAAATAAGTTTAAAGCACGGGGATACAGTGATAAGACAATTGATGAAGCGCATACAAAAATCAGACAAAAACCAAGGGTAGAATTATTGCAACCTCGAACAAAAAAGGATCTAAAGTCAATCTTATTTTCTACAAAATATACCAAAATGCTCAGAAAAAATAAAACCAATTCTATTTAAACATTGGTATATCCTTCAAGTAGATGAGAAAATTAAACATTTATATAATGATCGACCTAAAATAGTCTTTAAGCGTGGACATAATTTACGTGATCAATTGGTTCAATCTGAATATATACCTCCGGCGCCCCCATCTACTGTATAGTAGCCTACAGTAAGCAATGGAAAACGCCGAATGCGTAGGCCTATTTGTACGTTTAAAAAAAAAATTATTGTTTCTAGATATACTGAATATGATTTTCTTGTAAATGGTGCATTTTACAGTCTGTGGCTGTGGCAAGACGAGGGTCGTAAGCACTTTGGGCTATTAACAGCACCCACTTATTTTATTGCACTGTAGTATCAATCCTGGGGTTTTCTTAAAGCTGGAACCTAGTTTATAATTTAAGACAAACATGAATAGGCTACTGTAATTGTAAGTCTAACACTATAGTTATGGGGCGCCAACGTGGATCAGCTTAAAGCTTTTACCATTTCAGGGCTTCAAAAGGTAGCCTAATTCAAAATTGGAGCGTGTTCCATCCAAGGGGCCAAAACTGGGCATTAGTTTTGAAGCTCACTTCCTGGTTGAGCTAGGAGCGGCAATTGTGCCGTTGCTCACTAGCGCCACTGCGATTGGCTCCAGTATAGGTCTTTCACCATGTAAGTCAATGGCAGCAATGTTGTCAAAATACTCAGTCAATACATTTTTCCCACAAAAAAATTTAATTGCAATAGGTGCCTTTCCTTCATCTAATGCCTCTGCGGGCCCTATCTTGGCGATCTTGGCGCTTGGTCTAAGCGCATGGCACTAAGTCCATTTAGGGCGTGTCCAAGTCTACTTTTGCTATTTTAACGGCGTATTTTTTGGGTGCTAAGCACGGCGCAAGGTGCAACTGGGCTGAACCTAGTCTCTTCATTAATTATAGGTGTGTCTTGGGCGTGACATGCAATAAACCAATCAAAATGTCATATCCCATTCCCTTTAAAAGCCTGCTTTTCCACCTTGGCGGATTGCTTATGATGGCAAAACAGACATGCTCGTACGATCAAGGAATAGGCTACATGGATCAATAGTAGCCTATGATCAATATTATTCGGGCTAACCATTATGAGTTCCCGGTAATTCCTGACAGTGCTGTTTACAAAATATATGCGGTTAAATTTCGTTAAAAGCACCTACAACAGCTGAGAGCGACCAATTGCTTCCGTCTCACCTTAGAAAACGCCAAATTAGCCTGCTTGTTTAACGAATTTCGTTTGATTATGCAATGAACTCATGTTCAAGCTTCATCCGAAGTTCATTAGGCTACCTGCATTCTAATTTTGATCAATAACATAAATAACGTTATTTTGCCTTAATGATGACACTAAATACAATACATCTGTCAGGTTGGCAACCCATAGGTTCAGCATATTTTCCCTTATTTTATAATGTCCTGCTTATGGAAATGTGACCAACCTATTTTACTGGTAGCGTAATGCTTTAAAACGATCCACTTTCCCAGGAAGACCGTGAAAAAGGGCGATTTACAGCAGGGGAAACAGACCTGCGCCTGTAAAGCGCACATGTAGATAATGGCATTAAAATTAATTGTTAATTAATTTTGTAACGTGCTGCAAATTTCGTTTCTAATTAGCTGCTTAGTTCTCTTTAAAATCTTTTGTTCAGTTATGGAATAGCAGGTGAAATCAGCGGGGTTTTAATAAGCTGATGGTATGGAAACCTTGTCACTGTAATTTAAAAAATATGAAGGACGAAGAATAGCTAAGGTTACAATTCAGTTAACATGATGACATTTATCTCCGTTTTTTAACCATAGGCTATCGAAAAAACCTTATGTATGCAAAGCGAATCCGCTGTAGCCTAGGCTATTTGAAAAACAATTAAAGCAATATTCACTGGACAAGGTTTTGAACTTTTTTCAGTTACAAACCATTCTATTTACTTACAGGCTGTATTCCTAGATAAACAGAGCTGTATTGTAATGACGTCTGAAGCATCATTACAACTCAAATGTCCGTCTATTGCAGTGCGCGAGTTTTCCATTGAATGGCAATTCACGCATTAGGTGTAAATGACAATTCGCGCATTAGGCTTGATATAGGTGTTATCAGCTCCTTTTTAATGGATAGCCATTGTCCTGTACCATCGCACATCGCCTGGATGTTGATGGAGTGGGCTGAGAGCAATGTAATGTGGAATCGTTTCCCTTCGCTGAGGGAAAGGTATGAGGACCTATGGAACCTTTTATTATTATGCATTTTTGATATAGCCTACACAATAATAATATTTCACATTGTGATCTAGATATTTTAGTCATGCTTGTGCGCGCCCCTGTGTGTAACAGACAGGAGGGTACGCGCATTGTGCACACGCCTATGTAGACGCACTTATATGCGCCGTTAAAATAACATGTAAACAACTGCGACATGACTTTACACCAGGTTTGTGGTGGTTCTAGCGCAAGCGCTTTCTGCTGGCTCAAGATAGCAATACGCCAAAAAGAATCCTGGCCACTCCTCATCTTAAGACCAACACGCCCAGTTCACTTGTAATGGGCGCAAGAATACATGCTAGTTAAAGGACGTAAGCGTTAAGCGTTATAATGAACCTAGCGCCGGGTGTAAGATAGCAAAGACACTTGCGTTTGGGTTAGCGCCGCTTTGCGCCGGGTGTAAGATAGGGCCCTGCATGTGCTAATTTTTTAAAATATTGTGTCGTTTGGACAGGGTATTAACATTTGTTCAGGACCAATCAGAGGGACAGGTTGAGTCCTCTTCGGCTCCACGGAGCAGACGCAGTTTGTACAAAATGGTGGCGAAAAATGCATCCGGAGCTTCAATTCGGTTTTTACGAGGCCGTGGGAAGGCAGTGGGTGACGTCACAGTGACTTTGTCCATATTTTTATACAGTCTATGGTTCCATCCAACCATCCAACTCGCTGCCCACGCTATGTCTTTCTACCGAGTCGCACTCTGCCACAGAATAGCTGAGCCGCATTTCATAGGCTACAGTCTATGGTTCTATGCTTCTTCTACTCGTCTCCTAGTACTGACATATTGAAGGCGACTAGTACAATATATATCTATATACCATCTGCTGGCCGAAAGACCATATTGCACCCAAAAAATTAAATAAAATTCATTCGGATATGATTTTATTTGCCGTTTTGTCAATTATTGTCATTTTGGCGGTCGCAATATTTGGCAGCAGAGTAATGGTTAGAGGCTTGTTTGATACCTCAGACCCTTGATGACTTAGAGCCATTTTACCAATCATGTATTCCATACTGTTCCAGCATAATTTACAGCTAAATCTAGTCCCACCCACCCCATTCCTATAGAGATCCATTCAAATGCAGAGACGTCATAGTATAGC
The DNA here is from genome assembly GCA_029718625.1 of Synaphobranchus kaupii. Taxonomy (NCBI): domain Eukaryota; kingdom Metazoa; phylum Chordata; class Actinopteri; order Anguilliformes; family Synaphobranchidae; genus Synaphobranchus; species Synaphobranchus kaupii. The sequence goes on from CM056379.1 coordinate 80,362,874, forward strand.
TTGTAAGAGTACCAGAAAATAAGATATCAAGAGTCTTTTGATGTTGTTGGGTCACAGACATCAGGAAGTCATGCCATGCAAAGCCAAAGGATATGCGACCAAATATTAAAAATTTAAAGGCAGTGAACTTAGTGTATGTAAACGTCTGACCCACTGGAATTCCGTCAAGTAATTTACTATGTAGGAAAAACCCTGAGCTGTATATTTTGTAAATATTACACATTACACAAACAAAACAAAAAAAAACGAGGTATGAACCGAACCGTGGCTCAAAAATCGAGGTCTGAACCGAACTGTTGATTTGGAGAATCGTTACACCCCTAGTAACTTGCATATCTGTGAAGGCATCATTAACGCTGAAGGGTACATATGCATTTTGGAGCAACATATGCTGCCATCTAGACGACATCTTTTTCAGGGATGTCCCTGCTTATTTCAGCAAGACAATGCCAAGCCACATTCTGCACGTGTTATAACAGCGTGGCTTCGTAGTCAGAGAGTGTGGGTGCTAGACTGGCCTGATGTCTTATATCAAGCAACAATGGGAAAAATTCCACTTTCAAAACTACAATTAGTGTCCTCAGTTCCCAAAAGAAAGTATTGTTAAAAGGAAAGGTGATGCAACACAGTGGTAAACATGCCCCTGTCCCAACTTTTTTGGGACGTGTTGCAGGCCTCAAATTTAGAATGAGCGTATATTTACAAAAAACAATACAGTTGATTAGTTAAAACATTAAATATCTTGTCTTTTTACTGTTTTCAATTGAATACAGGTCAAAAGGATTTGCAAATCATTGCTTTCTGTTTTTGTATTTGTATCTACATTTTATACACTGTCCCAACTTTTTTGGAATGTGGGTTTGTACAATAATATTGTGTCGGTTTAAACTGTTGGGGTCAATTTGACCCCAAAAATAAAAAAAAGTCATAAAATGTCAACATAATAGGAGGATTAAGGAATTAACCTTGAATGGAATACATACCTGCAATATGGGCAATGCCATTGATGATATCTTCAAACACTGTAACAAAGAGAAGTCAATTAATTTGTTTGGTGTAATTCATGTACAGTTGAAGTCAGAAGTTTACAGACACTTAGGTTGAAGTCATTAAAACAAAATTTTAACCACTCCACAGATTTTATCTTAGCAAACTATAATGTTGGAAAGTCAGTTAGGACATCTACTTTGTGCATGACACAAGTCATTTTTTCAACAATTGTTTACAGACAGATTATTTCACTTTTAATTCACTATATCACAATTCCAGTGGGTCAGAAGTTTACATACACTAAGTTGACTGCCTTTAAATTTTTAATATTTGGTCGCATATCCTTTGGCTTTGCATGGCATGACTTCCTGATGTCTGTGACCCAACAACATCAAAAGACTCTTGATATCTTATTTTCTGGTACTCTTACAAGCTATACTATATCGTCTCTGCATTTGAATGGATCTCTATAGGAATGGGGTGGGTGGGACTAGATTTAGCTGTAACTTATGCTCGAACAGTATGGAATACATGATTGGTAAAATGACTCTAAGTCATCACGGGTCTGAGGTATCAAACAAGCCTCTAACCATTACTCTGCTGCCAAATATGCAGTAGATATGGATGGATCACTTTGTTGTTTCTCCTGACAAATTTTCCTATTGAACTCTATGGAAAAATAAGTCAGGAGAAGAAACCCTTCAAGTTATCCATCCATATCTACTGTATTTCTGGCAGCAGAGTGATGATTTAAGACTTGGTTGATACCTCAGACCCTTGATGACTTAGAGCCATTTAGCCAACAATGTGTTTCCATACTGTTAGTGTAATTTACAGCTAAATCTAGTCCCACCCCCAAATTCCCATCGCGTTCCATTCAAATGCAGAGACGTTATAGTATCGCTTGTAAGAGTACCAGATATAATAAGATAAGATATCAAGAGTCTTTTGATGTTGTTGGGTCACAGACATCAGGAAGTCATGGCATGCAAAGGATATGTAACCAAATATTAAAAATTTAAAGGCACAGTCAACTTAGTGTATGTAAACTTCTGACCCACTGGAATTGTGATATAGTGAATTAAATAATCCGTCTGTAAACAATTGTTGGAAGAATTACTTGTGTCATACACAAAGTAGATGTCCTAACTGACTTGACAACACTATAGCATGCTAACATAAAATCTGTGGAGTGGTTAAAAATGAGTTTTAATGACTTCAACCTAAGTGTATGTAAACTTCCGACTTCAACTGTATTATCTACAAATGAACATCCAGCATCAGTGTGTTTGAGCACTACACTGTTGCAATACCTTGGCCTGAAATGTCAAACAGAGATGCATCTTTTCCTCTGTCATCACCAAGTGTAGCTTTGTAAATGCCCTGGTCTTTCCTGGAGAACTACATTAAAACAAAGAAAAGAGAGTGTATTGAAACATAATAATTATATATACCGTAACTATCAGTGGCGGCTGGTCAGAGGAGGCAATGCTTGATCAAGTTTGAGGGAATTGAGAAAAAAAATAAACCTGGTTTATTCATTTTTATACCCATTATTACCATTTTAATTCATGTTTCAACAGGGTTTCTGCCAGTTTCTGTTTGGTTTCAACCTATTGAAAAAACATTCACAGGTTTCTATATGGTGCATGCCTCCATTGTGATAAGACCCACAAGCCGCTACTGATAATTATATTATATACATGTTGAAAAAAAAAAACATTCACAGGTTTGGCAATATGGTCTCTGTATTCTAGCTGGCTGTTCAGGACTAGTTACCAGGGGGATTGGAAGACTGCAGGTTCCAGACGTTGGATTCGGTTCCACTTCAAGAACAATTTCTTCATCATCCTTATACCAGTGGAACGTAGTCTCTTTCTTCACATTGGCAACCTGTGACACAGATACAGAGCACGCATTAATTAATTAAAGATTCAGAATACTAAGGTAGGTACTGGAACCTTATTGATAGGGGTCAAAGCACTGACAGTTACAGTATATCAGTGCTCAATGTGCTCAATGTTAGTAGATGTCCCTCCTCACAAAGAACATTCTGTCAAGGAATCATGAGACCGGCAAGTTGGATTTTGTCTCTTCTCACAAGCCTTTATATCGATATTACTTTTCAAGTGCCTATGTCAAAATATGGCCGAATGACAGGCTAATGAAATTTCAGTGGGCGTGGCTTATCACAAATCTTTCCATCATACACATACACATCTTTCCAAAAGCCTTTGACATAAAGTTATAAATCTTGGTATGTGTATGATGCAGAAAAGGCATATGATCACCTTGAATGGCCTTACCTTTTTGAAATGTTAAAAGACTTTCATTTTCCATCAGGGTTGTTTCTCCTGACAAATTTTCCTATTGAACTCTATGGAAAAATAAGTCAGGAGAAGAAACCCTTCAAGTTATCCATCCATATCTACTGCATATCAGGCAGCAGAGTGATGGTTTAAGGCTTGTTTGATACGTCAGACCGCACTTCAACCTCATTGTCATTGTATCCTTTCAAACTCAAAGTGCTAGAGTACAGAACCAAAATAACAAAAAATGTGTCACTGTCCAATGAATTATGGTGCTCACTGTATATTCTGTAGGGGTGTGCCCAAAGCCGAAGCCGAAATCCGTAAGTGCACGGATAGTGGGTTGGAAACGGATATTTTCCTATCCGAAGTTGTCAGTTCATATTCGGATGAGGGAAATAATTTAATTGCAGCAGGGAAATCTTTGATTCCGTGCCCACCTGTCTGTATGCTTCTTCTGAACTTTATAGAATGAAGCATTGGATTGTTTATTTGGTTATTAAAAACATTAAAATATATAATTAGGGATGGAGCCGTTCGATATGGGCCATGTGACTCAATCGACAGTTCCTGAAATCACAATGCTAGTTGTGTTGTTTGTATTTTTAAACTGTACAGACTGACCGTCTGTTCTGCCTCCGCATTGCTGCATAATCAATTCCATCAATCTCGCCATTCCATGAGCCCAATGCAACACAAGTGTATAATAAACTAAATAAAACGAAAATGTGACGCAGAATTTTTTTTTAACTAGGCTTGTTGCGGTGATCGGTTTAACCATAGGCGGCGAATGTATAAGGCTTGGAGAGGCTTAGCCTCCCCAAATGCCTAATAAATTAATTAAATACATTAAAATTGGCCGAGTATTCATTGACGAACGGACTTTTGGGTCTGGCCGATAGAGCCAACAAGCACAGCAAACAGCCAACAGCGCAGCGCTGCGCTTGTTACAATGTAACAAATGTATCATTTTGATCCAACCGTAGCACGTGCCACCAGCCCCCTGCGGTGACGTGCCGTCTAGACTTGGCTGCTAGCTAGCTAGCGTGTATGAAGGTGGAAGGGAGGGTGTGTGTGTGTGTGTGTGTGTGTGTGTGTGTGATCTCTGAAATACAATAAAATGTAATCTTGTCTATACATGAGTGTGTGTGTGATTTGCTACTTTTCGCCAATGCATAGGCTAGCCTACAAATTGCACATCTAGCAATAACGAAACTGAAATAGGCTAAGGCGTATCTACCAATCTGTCTGCACAAATCAATGCATGCATAGGCTATAATAAACAAACGTTAAATGCAAGATGCATGATTTCCACTTTGCCCTGTACCTCGGAAACTAATGGGTGCATTATACAGCCAGCAGTTGGATGCGCGTTGTGTGTGTGTGTGTGTATGTGTGTGTGTGTGTGTGTGTGTGCGCGCGCGTGTGTGCGTTGGGAAGGGGGAGGGGGTTGTGGGTGTGTTTGGCAGTGCAGTCAAACGATCGTTCCTGTTTTTTTTGCTTAGACTACGAGCAGGCCTAGCTACTACTAGCGACAATGATCTTGTGATCTGTGTGTTTTATGGCTGATTGTCAGTTTTGAGTTGGTGTAACTAGGCTACTTTTGATTGACCACTCACTGATGTGGTTGGTCTAAAATGGAATGTTGCATATCATAAGCAGACCGTTCTCACTCAGCATTTGATGGCAGTTGTTCAGTCGCAGTCTGTCCGTAATCTGTGATGTGTGTGTGTTGATGTAATGGACTACTCTCAGTGTGTAAATCAATGGAATAACTGAATCATTGTAAATTCCAATGTTTAACATAATCTGTTTATTAACTGAAGTACTTTAGATCGCCTTATAGGTTGCTATTATATTTGTGCATATTTGATCGTTTCTATATGCCCTAATTTATACCAGTTTCAAGGCAGAAAACCCACTACACTTCCGCGACGCTCCTAGGCCTCTCAATAGAGGGAAAGTGATACATTTCGGATACAAATGTAGCAGCGCCACGTCCACGCTCGCATTCCAAAACTGCAACATTGTATCGCTCTCCCAATTCAAGCGCAAAATTATCACTGAAACTCTCCTTGCAAGCGACTCACTGTCATGCTAAATCATAGTTTTCTGAGCACTTTTTCCAGCACATACCTACAGCGTCAGCATGAAGTGCTGTAATTTTATGACACATGAACCCGCGATAAAAAAATAAATAATTTAAATCCCGTCTCACTGGCCCCCCTCTCACGCAGTTTCCCTTTAAAAAGCAATTAGAATTCACTTATTTCAAAGCTGTCCTGAAAAAAAAATCGCTGAAACGGAAGGAGGAGCACAGCCCCCCCATAACGTCCTAGCCTTCCCTAACGAAAAAATCACCCGCCGCCTATGGGTTTAACCAATGGAATACTAAAAGCATATTAAAAGCTGTTGAAATGCAGCAACATCCAGACTTTTTTCATTTTCTTGAATTAAAATCTTTTCAGGGGATTCTAGAACTTTGTTGTTACTGCTAGCTCAGAAATGCATCTTGTTGGACTGTTCATTTGACTTTTTTCATTTTGGTTTTCTCAATAAATCATTAGGTTATAATCCTTAAGTCTTCTACTTGCATTTTATAAAGCATAATAATAATAATAATAATAATAATAATAATAATAATAATAATAATAATAATAATAAAAGTAATGATCATAATATTACTATAAATAATAATAATAATAATAATAATAATAATAATAATAATAATAATAATAATAATAATGATAAAATGTATTTTTAATAAAATAAATTGGGACTGGCAAAAAATACATTTTTAATTTTGGATTTTTAAAAAGAAAATCCAGGTTCATATAGTAAAATAGAAAACTAACAAAAGAAGTACAATTTTAAATCACCACAGGCAGAAAGGGCTGTTATTGTGAAAACAGTTTCCATTCAAATGTATAATGGTGGTTTGATGTTTTTTTATAAAACTGCCTTTTCTTTCTGAGTTGATTATATTTTGTAGCTCATTTGTACCTTTTTCCAGTTCTTATACAAAATTATTGTTCGGTATCCCCCCAGTTAGGGGATGGAGGGTTGAAATAGGTTAACAAAAACAACCTTTAACAAAACAGAACAATAGATAAATAAGTATAAAGTACAGAATATAGTTCTTATAAAAAGTTTTGAAAAAAAAAGACAAGGAGGGGGTGAATACTCATAGATTGCAATAACAATTAATTTTAGACTAGAAAACATGACATTTCCTATATGTAACACAACTTCCGGTTTCTAATCCGAATACAGATACAAAATTCTGAGGTCATTTATTTAATCCAATATAAGACATTATAGCCATAGCAATGGTGTTTTACGCAAACAACAACCGAGGTGTAATAGTTGTTTCCTGTTATTTTTGCAAGTTTTTAAGAATTTTAAGAAAATCCTCACCTGCTTACGTGGATTTTGGGAGTGGGTAAGAATAGCGTAAGATACTATAACGTCTCTGCATTTGAATGGATCTCTATGGGAATTGGGGGGTGGTACTAGATTTAGCTGTTAATTATGCTGTAACAGTATGGAATACATGATTGGGAAAATGGCTCTAAGTCATCAAGGGTCTGAGGTATCAAACAAGCCTCAAACCATCACTCTGCTGCCAGATATGCAGTAGATATGGATGGATCACTTTAAGGGTTGTTTCTCCTGACAAATCTTCCTATTGAACTCTATGGAAAAATAAGTCAGGAGAAACAACCCTTTAAGTGATCCATCCATATCTACTGCATATCTGGCAGCAGAGTGATGATTTAAGGCTTCTTTGATACGTCAGACCCTTGATGACTTAGAGCCATTTAGCCAACCATGTGTTTCCATACTGTTCCAGTGTAATTTACAGCTAAATCTAGTCCCACCCCTCAATTCCCACAGAGATCCATTGAAATGCAGAGACATTATAGTATCGCTTGTAAGAGTACCAGAAAATAAGATATCAAGAGACTTTTGATGTTGTTGGGTCACAGACATCACAAAGTCATGGCATGCAAAGGATATGCAACCAAATATAAAAAATGTAAAGGCACAGTCAACTTAGTTCATGTAAACTTCTGACCCACTGGAATTGTGATATAGTGAATTAAAAGTGAAATAATCTGTCTGTAAACAATTGTTGGAAAAATTACTTGTGTCATGCACAAAGTACATGTCCTAACTGACTTGTTAACACTATAGTTTGCTAACTTGAAATCTGTGGAGTGGTTAAAAATTAGTTTTAATGACTTCAACCTAAGTGTATGTAAACTTCTGACTTCAACTGTATATACAGGTCCTTTCCAAAAAATTAGAATATCATGAAGTTGTTTTTTTCCATAATTCCATTCAAAAAGTGAAACTTTCATAGATTATAGATTCATTACACACAAAGTGAAATATTTCTAGCCTTTAGTCCTAGCGAAGTAGTCCGGGTTTGGTATTCTCTTTATTCACTGGTCCTTCTGTTGAGCACCTATAGTTCCTTGTCTATGTAGCCGGTTTGTAGCGCGTTTGGGATCACCCCCTTTTTACTTTGTATCCCTGAAGGCTCTTGGACGGCCTTTTTCCCCCCCTCGCAGCTCGCCCTTAGCTATTCAAGGACTCCTAACCATGAGTAGTTTTGATACTATTAATGCCAATACTGTCATGGTTTTGACCCTGTTTGCCTATGCGGTCGTTCTCCTTGGTGGCCACGCGAGGGCGCTGCCATTTTGGTAGATGCTTGCTCCGCCCTGCTGAGTTGGGGGAGTTTCTGTTTAAGCTTTTACACCTGCGTGTAGTTACCTGAGAGATATATAAGCCTACCGTTCCCTTCGTTCGGGGCTTCTACATTGTTTGTTAATTGTATGTACTGTGGTGTTATTATTGGCTGTGAGTTCTCGTACCATTTTTGGCTACTCGCCTATTTTTAGCGTCTCTTTTTAGAGGCAGGGATTATTTCTTACTGGCTTGGTTGTTGATTATCTCGTAGAAGTTTGGGACCGTAAATCTCTGTTCCATTTCGCCTCGTCTCCTTCATTAGGTTTCTGAGAGGCTGTTGTGCTATGTTGCGTAGGTCTTTTGGTAGTAGCCGTCCTGTACGTCCTTTTTACCTGCGAGACGATTGTTGCGAGCTGTTGTTCGGTTTCGTTCTCCGGGTGTTTGTCTCTTTATATGGAGCTTGGGCGTTGTTGTGGACGTGTTTGTGTGTGACTGCGTGTGTTCTAATTATAGCATCGGAACGTTAGCTCTCTGTTCCAATTCGCCTCGTTATATATTTATTCTCTGAGAGACCTGGCGTTTTTGCTTCTACTTAATTCCGTGTTACTGTGAGCCAGTAAGTAGCCTTGGTACGTTTTTCCCTGTTTAGTCTCCTTCTCGTGGACTACGTTCCCCGTTGTTGTGACTCAGGGTTTTCATTTATATTGAGGCTGTCGTGCTATTTTGCGTTGGTCTTTTGTTGCAGCCGTCCTATACTCCCTAATACCTGCGAGACGTTGGTTGCGAGCTGTTGTTCGGTTTCGTTCTCCAGGTATTAGCCTCCTAGTTTATGGAGCTTGGGCTATGTTGTGGACGTGTTTGTGTGTGACTGCGCGTGTCTTTATATAGCATCGGAACGTTAGCTCTCTGTTCCATTTCGCCTCGTTTCATTTATTCGCTTACTGAGAGGCTAGGGCGGTTGTTCCTGTTTAAGCTTGCGTTAGTCTGTGGATAGTAAAGTTATGGGACGACGATGCTTCGTCGGCTCACCTGTAAAATGTTTCTCTCTCCTGGGAGATCGGGTGTTTACCCTCTTTTTATTCATTGGACTGCGAGCCCTTTAATATCGCCATGGAACGTTAAATCTCTGTTCCTGTTAGCCTCATTAATATATTCCTCATCTGAGAGGCAGTGCTTGTGTAAGTCAGTTAGCCGATAGTTTCGGTGCAGCTGTCCCATCGTCTTTTGTGCTTTTTCTCCGTGTATGGAGATTTGGGCGTTTCTGTTCAGAACTGTAGTTCTGCTCGCCCTTCGGTGCAATTCGTCTCTTAGGGAGACCGGACGATGTTGTAGACATTTGCGTTTGACTGCGAGCCTATACATCTAACCACGGAACGTTATATCTGTTCCTTCGCCTCCTCCTATACCTATTGTTATTAGTTTCCTGTGTTTATTTGTTGTGTGTGTTTGTGCCATGTTGCTACTCGCCTGTTCGTATGCGTCTCGTTATCGAGACAGGGCGTTATATTCCTGGCTCTGGTGTATCAGTGAGCCAGTCTGTAGCTGTGGTGTGTTTGTGTTCCTTGTCTTGTCCTTCCCTTATCTGCGGGGTATCCCGCCTTAGTGGCCTAAGGGCTTAATGATTCCCCTTGCTGCGTTTGGCTCCTCCCACTTCACACGTCACGCCCTCATTACAAATACGTCGGCACGCTCAGAGACACTTTCGTTTACAGATGAACAAGGACAGAACATTGTTCTTCCACACTCTTTATTTGAAGATTTAATACTACCACAAAAACCATGTCATCTCACCCTCGGCAAAGACCTAGAGGATCTAAAAAAGAAAGAAACCCGGCTTCTTTGGCATTCTATTGCTCTCTCTGAATATTGGAGACAGAGGCGTATTCCCAGAGGGCTTCGCATACACAAGGCCCCAGCCTTTGGTCTTGATGACCCTGAATTTCTACAACGCTGGGAACAGATTCTTAACAAATGCTCCTTAGACCTAATGCTTCTTGTCATTGAGAAAACAAAAAAAGAAAACGAGGCATTAGGCATATCAGTTAAACAACTGGAAACAAACATCAAAGAAAAGGTGGACATTGACACGTACACCTCCATTACTAACAAGATCTCTGCTTCTTTGGACATTTTCCAAAAAGAACTGAAAACTTACAAACTCAAGAAGTATGAGAGAGATACATTGGACTATTCAAATGGTACTGTCTATAACTGGCAAGGCAGCCGTCTTCGCTTCACCTCCAGATCCCGCCCAGCCTGGTCCAAAAGAAACAAGGATCTCCCACTTTCGACTGCCAGTGAACGGGATTCCTCTGACGTGAGCGACGCTGAAGGCCGACAGGCCCAGTCCTACAAGCCTTTTTTTCCTCCTGCCGTACGCCGCCAACAACACCAAAGAAGACGCGGAGGGGATCCTGGGGGGCACGGAGGAAGAAGCCCTCCTTTCGATTCCCTGAGGAGATCCCAACGCAATCTCAACAAGCAGTAATTAACATTTCTGGCTTTCCTTTAAGTGAGGTTGAAATGTCTGTTCTCAGTAAAGGTCTGTCCTTTTCCCCTACCAACAAATGTGATTTTTTTAAGGTAAAAGTGGACTCTTAAGTTGTTTAGACAATTACATTTAAAACATTTTTTCTGTGCACAGACGGATGTTTCTACTGTACCTAGCAACACTGATATTGGCAGTAAAATGAGAGAATACACCTCATTTAAAGGTAAATCCGTATTCCTGCCTAGCTCCAACCCTAACCCCACAATAACTACATTCTGTCGCTTGGTGGAAAATGATCTGTCTGTCTTGGCGAATAAACATATTCGATACAGGAACAATTTAAATGTAGAAGAACGCAAAGCCTTGAAAGATCTACAACTTAATTCAAACTTGGTCATTCGCAGCGCCGACAAAGGCGGAGCAGTAGTTGTTCTAGCGGTTGAACAATACGATAAGAGTATAAAAAAACTACTTTTGAATGAACAATTCTACTCACCTCTTTGCGCTAATCCAACAGAGCGCATAAAATGTGAAATTGACTCTGCCATAGAAAATGCCTTGTCTACGGGTTGGATCACTAAAAATGAAAGGGATTTTTTAACTACTAAATACCCCATATGCCCGATTTTGTATGGTCTCCCAAAAATTCACAAGTCTGTATCTGATCCTCCACTGCGCCCTATAGTGTCAGGCAATGGTAGCCTTACAGAACCTCTCTCACAATATGTTGACTTTTTTATTAAGAAATTGGTTCCTACCCTGCCTTCATATATAGGTGATACGTCTGATCTTCTTAGGGTTATTGAAGGTGTTCATGTGAATTCAGCTACTATTTTAGCGTCGTTAGATGTACAGAGTTTGTACACCAACATTCCCCATAAAGGAGGTCTGGAAGCTCTGTCACACTACCTCTCCACACGCCCGGAAGACCTATTACCCCCTTCTAGTTTCATTATCACCCTTACGGAGATGGCACTCACCATGAACTATTTCCTATACAATGGCTGTTATTATTTACAGACTCAGGGTACAGCAATGGGAGCAGCTTTTGCACCGAATTATGCTAATCTGTTCATGGGTCACTGGGAAGAGAAATTTATCCATAATTCCATTAATCCCTTTCTCTCCAAAATCTCCCTGTGGCGTAGATACATTGACGACATACTGCTCGTGTGGGATGGTACTGTACTCGAATTTGAAGATTTCTTGAGGTATGTGAATTCTAGAGATCGTCATTTGTCTTTTACAGAGGAACATGACGTGAGATCCATTAATTTTCTAGACCTGACTATTTTTAAAGGTGATGACGGTAAACTTGAATCTACCATCTTCCGTAAACCCTTAAGCAGAAATACTCTGTTAAGAGCGGATAGCAATCACCCCCGTCCACTGATACGTAATATACCGATTGGACAGTTCTTGCGCTTGAGACGCAACTGTAGCACGGATGCAGAATTTGAAAGCAACATCTGTCAGATGCGTAGCAGATTTCTTCAAAGAGGCTACAGTATTGTTGACGTTACTGCCGCTATTGACCGAGCCCGCCATACTGATAGGAAGTCCCTCCTCTGTAAAAAGCCTAAGCGTGCTACCCGTCCTCGTATTTGCTTTTCCACTGAGTTCAGTCCGGTCGCTGGAAGAGTTAAAAACATTGTCCGTAAACACTGGCCCATTCTCCAGAGTGACCCTCTTTTAAATAAATTTACTTCCGAACCTCCGCGTGTGTGCTTTAGAAGGCCACACAACTTAAAAGATAAGGTGGTTCACAGCATGGTGAGTAGTCCGCAGACAAAACCCTCCTGGCTACCTACGCCCCCTAGAGGGTTCTATCGCTGTGGACACTGTGTCCATTGCTCTAACTCTAATGACATTAAAGTCTTCTGTCATCCACGTTCGGGCAAGGAATTTAAAATAACCACTTTTATTAACTGCAACACTACCCATGTTATCTACATGCTGAAATGTATATGCTCCAAAATCTACATCGGACAGACTAAGAGAGCCCTCAAACTTAGAATTGCTGAACATAAGACCGCGTTCCGGTCTAAAAATATGGACTATGCTATTGCGCGACATTACGCTGAAGCCAATCATGGTTCTGTCTCTTCTCTAAAATTTTGGGGTATTGAGAGAGTCACTTCATCATCCAGAGGCGGAGATATTATTAAGCAACTGCTCCGCAGGGAGGCGTACTGGATACATACACTCAATAGTGTGGAACCCAATGGGTTAAATGAGTCGCTGAATCTTTCATGTTTTTTGTAACTTGTGTACAGGCTTTTTGATTTTCATTTTATATTGTTTTATGCCATGTTCACAATAGACAATTATTTAGTTAATTTACCTATGACATTTATCGTTCTTCTCTTTATCCTGTTAAAGAAGTTAACATTGTATATGTGGTATCTATGACGAGATTTATTAGTCCTACACATGCGCACCTTATTTTGTGTAATTGATGGGAGGGTATTTATATACCTCCCGGTGCATTTGTCTGTATTTCCATTTTGACTCTGAAGAAGACGTCGTTGACGTCGAAACGTCAGTCGTATTAAAATATTTTGTTTTGCTCTGAGCTCTGTGTGCTCCAGTCCTCCTTATCTCGGGTTAGTCCTAGCGAAGTAGTCCGGGTTTGGTATTCTCTTTATTTCTAGCCTTTATTTGTTTCATTTTTCATAATTTTGGCGTACAGCTCCAGAAAACCCCCAAAACTGTCAGGTTTTAGGTTAGAAAATAGAGAACCAAACGCGACAGATAAGGATTCAGAAAGCGTATCTAAAAGACACGCCACAGAAGCGGAATTAAACCGCACCAGGGGAAGAAAGGGAAACTGAAAAGCGGGAGCAAAACTTCCCCAGCTCAAGGCTAACACAAAACAACCTCAAACGGAGGCGAGAATTCGCTAAAACAGCGAGAAACAAACAAAAAGAAATAACCTCACGCACTAATTGATCTGCGTATATCAGAGGTTGAGAAAACTGAAAAGAAACGAACAAAATAGCAAGCCTGTAACTACAGCTCAGTCGGCTAAGGAGCTGAACAAAGACAGGCTGCAGGCAATAAGAAAAGAATAGAAGGCGATAGGACAGAAAACCAGAAATTCTAATCCTATAACTTATACTAATAGCTGTGTCTCTGTATAACACCAAACAGGGATATAGAAGCTAAAGACTTATACCTATACCAATACCGGCTTTCTAGTAATAACTCCACAACAATCTAGAAGCACCGGAAAGCGGAAGTGAAGCTCTATTTATAGCCGACGGAAACCAAACACAGGTGTCGAAGATTATGACCCGGAGAGATCCAAACACCGTAACGGAGGAAGAAAAAATCCGATAGAGCTTCAGACGACGCCAAACGGAAAACCATGGTAGAAACAAAAGGAGACAGCCACTAACCATGACAAAAACAGTATTTCAAGAAATTAGAATAGTGTGTCGAAAATCAGCATTTACTTCAGTTATTTCAGAGAATGAATGTTCAATCCCAATTTTATGTGAATATTCGGAAATAAATGTATTCTGTTGCAAATCTCTGAATGATACAGCTTCTTCTTCAATTCGAACTTTAAACCATGGATGTGCAGGCAATATTTATTTTTTATTTATAAAATTTCTTTTCCAGATTTTTCCCTTTTTCTCCCAATTTTGGTAGCCAATTGGACCCTATGCAATTCAATTCCCCCCGTGCAGCAACCGCTGCTACAACCCCTTTGTCCGGTAGCAGGAAAGAGGGTGCCACGTCCACTGCACCACCGCGGTGCCTGCAGGGATTCTTTTTTGAGATATTGACATTTAAATAAAACTAGTAGAAACTAGGTGAAAATAGCCTCTGGAGGGCCAAAGTAAATAGAGTTAACTGTACTTGCTCTGGGCTCTTATCAGACAGGTGACTTGCATCTGTCACTTGAGTGATGCGTGTGTGTGTCTGTAAATCAATCCATCAATCTTAGTTTATTTAAAACGCATTATCACCAACATGGGTCTCAAAACACTTGTTAATTAATACATTTATAGATGTTTATGAATGTAGGAATAATGATTTATAAACTAAGTAAATAATGAACAAATGCCTTATGAATGATCTATTACAAATATATAATCTATTATAAAGTGTTACCTTATGTTTTATGTTTCCTGTATATTAGTCAAGTATGTTTACTTTTTTTTTTTATGTTAGTGATAAATATGTTGAATGTGTATGGTAGTAATTAATGTTTGTTGGAGAATATGTGGAAATAGATGGGGGAGGGAGGGTGGGATTGCAAATGGGGTTCATAATAAGATAGGATCGATGAAGTTATGAAGGTGACTCAATATATGAATTTATTTTATATTATGACTAGCACGGATAAAGTGTATGTAATTGTCAGTGGTGATACTGGAAATAAGAGATGCATTATAATAATACGTGTAAAATGAGTTAATCCAATTATATTTGTGTCACTTAGCATATTGCTAGAGTGTCTCCAAACAACCCACTACCAAATTTGGTGCCAAGTTGACACTTGGTGATGCTATAATACTCCGTTGGAATTGCAATTTTTAAATAATTATAACAATCACTCCTGCATCACTTGACCTAGAGGCTTGAAACCAATGTCAGTAGAGTAGTAGTCCACACAACGAAGAAACATTTACACTGTTACAGACAACAGATTTGCATGAATTTCTCTCTGAAAGGGAGACACTACATTAATCATCAGTGCCAGGGTATAAATGAGAGAGTAAGCTATAATACCACAATCATTATCAGTCACCACCTGTGATTAATCACAAACCCTGCATTTTGGTGCATGGCCACACCAGTTGATATTACCTTGCAGACCAGCATCACAGTACAGTCTTCTTCCACACAGAAATAAATATATTCTTGGAAGTGAGGACCTAAATGGATAAAAAAAAGGTTTTCATAATGAACAAAATTCTATAAACTGTAAGAGTTACAGATGTGCCCTATATAAAATTCCCTGTATTTTATCTTAAATTAACACCAATAATGATTCGCAATAATTAATTTTTTCCGTAATTGACACTTTATCCTTGTGAACAAACTTCATAGTATTCATATTACAGACAGCTAATGACTCAGATTTTATGCTACAGTGATGAAATACCTTGTTTTCTGATGTACTCTTTCCTTTGGAATTCAGCTTCCTTTAAAGCTGCCTTGAATACTGCAAGAGAACAGAAGGTCAGAATTACTTGGTGTGACTAGAACTTAGTATCACAAGATGCTGCGTAATGACTGTTATTTTCACTGACCATCTCCAACAAGGACCAGGGAGGACTGGTTCTTGGCTATTCCATCATGGATCTGAAGAGTATAAGTGCCCTCGTTCTCTTTTGTGAAACGATCCACCACCATCTCAATAATGCCGGAGGAGGCGTTATGGCTGATCTTGTGGCTCTGAAAATAGATTGGGATTTTCTGTCAAAGGCACTGTTTACGCATACAGATGTACATGTAAATGTCTTTTCATCAAATGCAAAATATATTGATAGATTTAATCCATCCTCCATATTTATGTGTTATCTCTTTATTATTACCCATTGGACAGTCTTGGACATCATGGCTGAATTATAAAGTTCAATTCAAGATTTAAAGAACAAGCACCTACTGATGACATATGAGATTCACTTGTGACTTTTTCATGCTGTACCAAGACCTTTATATAAAGTTAAAGTTATATTAAATATTATAAGGGGACAATATAATATAATATAATATATAAGATTAAGGCATGTACATGTAACCATTTCAGTTCTTGTCAATGATTCAGTTCGTCCTTCATTGTCAACATATTAAATTGCAGTTAAAGGTACAGTATTGGGATAGCAGGTATGCCATTCGCCAAGTTACGGCTTGGTGGGGCATGCCCCATACCTATAAAGCACAGAGAGTTTGGCACTTTTCAGGGTTTCATTCAGAAATAAGCACAATGACTATGCTCTGTAGCTGGCTACACCATGTTTTGGTTAAGAGTAACAGTGGCAAATTGAGTCTGAGGTTTTATGACCTACCGTATAATCATGTAGAGTCATGAAACAATATTACGTGGGATTTGCATTTGAAATGATAGAGAATGCATTTCAGAAATAAAAATGAGCTTCCCGCAAATATTATACAGCGTTAATAGTTATAATTTCTTTGGCAATTATTAGTTAGCAAGCAAGTGCTGGGACAATGGACTACAAATATCCAGTGGATCTACAGTCCCTCCCATGACACCGGAAGTGGCATGTTCAGCGCCGCCTCCTGATTGTTATTTCAAACTTACTGTATCCAATACTGTAACGCTGAAAACACACATCCTCCGCCAAGACCGCCTGGCACCTCTCCCGCCTCCCACAATTGGCCGCTTGTGGGCGTTTCGTCTATTTTTTGATGGACACACTGCGTAAAAGCTGGCCGAGTTTTAATGTTGCATGTTATCACTGTACAGTTGGAATAAAATTGAAAAATTATGAAAACATAAGATTTCATTTTGTATTTGGTTTGGGCTATTGAATGTAGCCTATATTGGCATAGCTGTATTTTTGCGATATGTAGTGATCTATGAGACTTAGGGCTGCACGATTATGGCAAAAATTGTAAGCACGATTATTTTAGTTAATATTGAGATCACGATTATTTAACACAATAATTGGTTTTTCGGAACATAATACTTTCATTGCACTTTAAAGGGTAAGTACACCCTAGATCATTTCCCCCCCGCTGTAAACGTGTTTGTGTGCCTACCTTATAATGAAACTTATTCATACATTCCGTTATTTCAACAATTCTGAAATAATATTGTATATCATAAGAAACTGGTAGAAAAGCGTCTTTGTGCTGCCCCTAACGGTTGAAATTTCCTTTCTGCTCCACACACTGTCCCCGCTACAATCATGATGTCAGAGTACCTCTTTGGAGGTACCTCTATGTCATATGGATAATTGCCGCCCACAACTGAAACAGCCGGCACCTGATTGGTTAGACCCACTACGTTACTTTAGTTTCGGCTCCACATTTTTAAACCGGAACATGGCGTCCTGTTCAACTCTCTTATTCCACCTAAATAGTCCACTAAAATATGTTTCTGAAAATATTTGAGGTGAGAAATAGGCCATCCAGTTGCTGAATCTTGATTCATATTTGATGTGCAACGTCTAGTTTGACAGTTTGATCCGTCATGCAAATGACGATGGACACAGCTCCTCCGCCCCCACCCCTCTCCCTCGCTCACTCCCTCGCTCACAAATTTTTCAAAATTGTGTAGTAGGTGGAGACAGGCTGAGACAGTGGGTGTACTTACTCTTTAACATTTGAATGAACAGAATAATGTTTATATTTTAATATTTTTCTGACCCTAACCCTCTGCTGTGAGGGAGGCAAAATATGAGTGCTTTATTTGATACAGAACAGCAGAGAAAGTCCAGTAAAGTGGTAGTCTTCAAAATCGTCATTCTCGATTATTCCTGTTTAGTAATTGTGGAAACCCAATATTGATTAATTGTGCAGCCCTAATGAGACTGCCCTAATGAAACAAGTCTTAATTAACTTAATTAGATATCAAATAAAATGCAGTCTTACATTGTTTTCAAAACTTGGAGGGGCATCACTGTGGCTAAGTAAAAGTTGGAGTATTGGTTTTATTATTCTCTGCCATGGATTGTTTGAGGAACAGAACAGGCTAGCCAGCTAGATTTAGAGCCATTTTTCCTTCTGTTAAATGTGACATTAATAACTAGTTTGTCGCTTGCAATTCTGCAACAAACAGTAGGCTACAGGAGCACAAACTTGTTTGTACATGCTGTATATCTTATGAATATTACTATGCTGTCATTGACGTGTTGTTAACATGTCCTCTGTGACGGAACTATGGAATGAATGGGGGGGGAACAAAAATTTGGAAAGGGGGATCGTTTACTCGTCGCAGATAAAATCTGGTTGGTTATCGCGAGGTGAAGTTGTGCCGCCTGTGGCTGGAAGTTAAATTCTGGCCATCTCCCCAGCCGCTTCTCCGGCTAGCCCCAACATGGCTTGCGGACGCGGCCAGCCACCTCTCATTGAAAATGAATGGAGGTGATGTCGCCGCCTGGCTAAATGGCTTTCTGTCTACCTTTACTGTAATACCCTGATTTACACCAAGAGCGGCAGTCCCGTGTCAGTCTGGCGGGAAGTAATTCAATTCCAATGGAGAGAGGGCAATAAGGCGCGATTCTGCCAGTGTCGCTGGCAGCAGTATGAATCACAAGGACCGCACTGTTCGCTCAAGTAAAAAATATATCGAGATAAACCCAACAATAGCCTGATCGTATGCCAGAAAAGCCGTGAAAAGCCCTGCTCACTCAAATTCAAAATATACTGTGAAAGTACTGTCTCATTCTACCATGTATTCTACTAGCAATATATGCTACTAAATATGAAATAAATATACAATCCTACCATCGGTTTTACACATCGAGATGTTCCTTTCAAAATTCAGTGGTCATTTATTGTCTGGTACAATCGGTTTGAGAAATATACAACACTTTATTACACTATTACACTATCTGAAACGTCGACGCGTAATTCCCCCATGCCCTGTAAGCCTGTCTCATTCATTACAGTTAATTCTGGTTTAATTGTCGGCTTTTTTATCCAGTAGAGTACATTATAACCTTAGCAACGGTATATGCCATGTCTTTTTCGATGCTTTTTACAATTTACTACAGCCCAGCGTAACGGCAGTTTTCGTTTTAACGGTCTAGTATTACGCAAGCTCTATAGAATACGCTTTAGGTAGGGGAGTTTCCCTCTTCCGATATGTAAGTATTTTTGCATCTAAAATACCGTTGGTCTCGCTGGCTACATATGTACGTTCGTGTTTCCACTCGAGCACTGTCTTTCCAATATGTTTGATAGCCCTATTTTTATTTTCGCATTTTGAGTGCATTTCACATAGCCTACTGTAGTGCAATCGTTAAATGTATTTTTGATGTAGGCTACCGATGTTCATTGAAGATAGAACATTTGGCAGCATTTTGCAGATGGTGGAATACAATTTTATGTTCATGTTATCGTACATAATATAGGCTATGGCGTATATACTTGTCTCTTAGGGCATGACAAATGCTCATTGGGATGGCAGGTATGCCATCCGCCAAGTTACGGCTTGGTGGGGCATGCCCCATACCTATACAGCACTGAGAGTTTGGCACTTTTCAGGGTTTCCTACAGAAGTAACCACAATGACCATAGACTCTCAGCCCTTAAAAACAACTTCTCATGTAACCACACAGCATTCAGATACAACTTCACACATCCACACAATAAAGCCCCAAACTTGGGTTATTTTGCCGTTTTTCTCCTTCCTCTTCCGCTTCTTCTTCCCATTTTTCCTGCCAAACTGCCTGCCTCTGTCGCGATGTTATCCAATGGGGAGAATTATTCTTTGAGGGTATGGTCCGTATACCTGCTCATCAAGCTTATCGCCCAATAAAAAACGCTTCATGCTAATGTTTTTTAATGTTAATACAGCTATTGGCTTCACACTTTCCAAGAAGTTACTGTGGTCTAATGGATAGAGGTGCTGTCTCTCACACAGAGGATTGTGGGTTTGAGCCGAGCACTTAAGTACTTTTCATTTATTAGACTGTTATTATTTTCACATTAACACATTAACGTTTTTTTATTGCAAAGGCAAAAGAGGTTTCCAATATTAACTGTTCAATGTTTCACTTGACGCTTTCTCTTGTCTGGTTTGGGGAGGGTGTTAAAGAGATACTGCAGAGGCTTTTCTAAGGCCCTTTTTTTCCGCTTCAATTTGAACTGAAACTCGTGAGTAGGTGTGGTCATATGACGATGATGCCACGTAGTCATATTATGAATATTCATACGGTCAAGGAGTGAAAGGGTGTGTCTTGGTGAACTGACTCAGC
Organism: Synaphobranchus kaupii; assembly: GCA_029718625.1. Taxonomy (NCBI): domain Eukaryota; kingdom Metazoa; phylum Chordata; class Actinopteri; order Anguilliformes; family Synaphobranchidae; genus Synaphobranchus; species Synaphobranchus kaupii. The sequence continues at coordinate 80,383,270 of CM056379.1, forward strand.
CCCCTTCCAGCTCTCTCCTCACAACTAAATTAAATGGCTGTATTAGTTGAGCAACGTCTTCGCGAGAAGACCCGGGATGTAACCGAATGGTAAAGCTAACGTTACCTAGCTAAGTTAGCTTGTTTGTCTGCCTAAAGTAACGTTACTATTGAATACATTCAAATACACAGCAAAACCCAGTCACACAGTAACGTTAGTATATTGAACATGGCTGGTTGTAGCGCCCTCATAACTTCACTTGGTCCGGAGAGAATTATCATTTATTAGCTAACATTATTCATAAATGATATAGCTAATATAACTAGCTAGCTAAGTTACCAGTTCTCTCTGGACCAAACGGGGCTAAACTCACACACAATAGACTGCCTTGCATTACCTAACTTATCGATACATTCCGTCCAAGTTACTGACCAACTGGTTACTGGTTTTGCTAGGGCTACATCAAATGTATTATTGCTATCGTTTATTAGCCTAACGTTACGTATTCATAAAAGATAGCTCACACAATAGGTTGCATTCAACCCCACATTAGCTATTACCTATCAGTAATGTCAACCGTTTGCAAAAGCATTTTTGTTGTAGTTTGTACAGATAACTTGCATGTAAACAGAAACAAACTAATGTCCCAACAGGTGTGCTTGTGGCCACCTGTTGGGACCTGTCCCCTCCAGAAAACCTATGTTGCCGTGAGGTTACTGAGGTAACGTTATGTCAGCGTAGTTATGAAGCTATTCTTGATTTGTCTAATACTGCGGTGCCGTAGTCGGGCATGCTTGGCCCAACTGTATAATAGTGGCCAAATACATGTGCAATTACACAATGTCACAAATACAATGTAATAGGTATATTGTACTTAGCTGTTTTACTTAGCTGATGTAATGATTACAAAATTACATCCATCACTGTTGGGATGGCACCTGGCTTCAGCGACAGAGTTTTATAGAAGCCCATCTCAAAGCCAGTTAAATTGTGGTAGCAGTCCGGTGTGAAGTGCGCGTTGCACACTAGGCTTTCTTCGGCAAGTCCGCGTGCTCTACACCGATAGCTTGAAGCCACTGGCTAAGCAGCGCTGGGTCTCTCGGCAGATTATGAAAGCTAGCAGAGCCGGTGGCGTTGCACCGAGGAACAATACATCTCTGACTCCTTGGCATAATGCAGGCAAGTTAGCTAAAGATACCAAGTAGTAAGACGTCGTGTATGAATAACTGTAGCTCGATATAAGTCGTAATATTAACGTTAGCAATAATACAAAGCAATTCGCATTTGAACTTGAACTAGCTAATTAGCAGTACAAGGGTCTCAATCTCAGAAAGAAAAAATCGTCGTTCTCTGCTTTTATACCACATGCCCAGCCAAGACCCACCCCTAGGACCACCTCAAGTCCACCCATTTTTATGTTAAGGCTTTCGTGACGTCACGAATCCCCGGAAGCCAGCATATTGGTAAGTCTACACAAAAACTCAGATAAAACCATTTTTACTAAACATAAAATTTTCGGACATGAACTGTTGTGTATGATCATAATCTAACTCAAAACATAGGTTGTCAACGGGAAAAGTCGGTTTTTGACTGCAGTATCACTTTAAGCTCTGCTCTTGCGGTCATGACTGACTGACTGTGGAAACTGAACCTCAACGTACCCTTGCCTTGACCAACATTTCTTTATTCATTAATTTCTTCACTTTAGCTCTGTTCACTTTATCCTTTTCACACAACACAATGTCACCATAAAATTAACTACTAGGAAAATTAAGAATTTACGATAATAGCCTACATTAAGAATTGATGATAGCCTCATTTAAGCTGCAATCCTTCAAGAGATCGGATTTATAAACCACCAATTCCCCAAACATATCTCATTCATGGTTAGTCACTTAAAAAGAAAAACAACAATAGCCTCCGAATGTGGCTCTAGTCTACGCTACTCTGCAGATAATGTAGGTTACTGCAAACACTTTTAATTATAATAATAATAATAAGAAGAAGAATAATCCCTGGTATGTACTTTCTTAGTAGTATCTATTGTTTTCTTTCTGGCTAAGATTCCTGGGAAATATGCATTGTCCAATTAAGCTAACGTTACTGTTGCCAGAGAAACGTCAGTCTGCTTCTAGTCAGGAAGCAGATACAAGCTAGTATAAGGGGTTTTCCTGTGTCCTGAGACACAGAGAATATTATGGAGGACCAGGGGCGATAGACGGGGTCTCTAAAAGTGTCACATGTGACACCACAAAACGGAAAATATTCCGTAGGGGAAAGGGAACAGAGAAAACACAAAAGACGAGAACAGAAAGCCCCCTCTCTCTCTCAGACAGAGATATAAGGGTAGAGACTGGAAAACGTAAAAGTCTCCCCGACAAAAGGACGAGGAACTCGTAACTTCGAGTAAATAAACAAAAATAACAAGCGAGGCTTGTAAACCTCCAAAAACGGAGGAGAAATAAAAGGAAAACGAAATAACTGATAGTAACCCTAAAACTTAGGGTGAGTAGCACTCATAGGCTTGAGTGTAGGAGAAAAGGAAAATATAGATTGATAGCTGGAAAAGCAGAACCTCTCTAGCTCAATGGTGACGAGCTAGACCAACGAGAGGAACTGATTAAAGCAGAAGAAAATAAGGCGATAGATAGGATAGAGAGTTAGAGTAGCAGGAAAATAAGATCTTACTAACTAACTTACTAATGGGACTTACTAAGTCTCCCAGTCCTATACCTTACCGGCTACCAGAAATACAAGATAACATGGAAGCGCCGGAAAAGGAGGACGCTGAGTTTAAATAGGCAGCTGAAGAGCCGAACAGGTGCAATCACTGAGTAGCGAAATTAAAGGAAAACCCGACACGGACAATGAAACAGAAAAAAGACGTAGTGAAGGCGCTTAAAGGGAACGAGCAAGTAAAAACGGAAAATAAGACTGCAGACCATGACAGGACCCCCCCTCTAAGGGACGACCCCAGACGATCCCTCCGGCTTATCCTTGCGGAAGTCCCTGATGAGTTGAGGGTCTAATACATTCCTGGACGGAACCCAACAACGCTCCTCCGGACCATAACCTTCCCAGTCCACAAGAAACTGGAACCCTCTGCCCACGCGTCTCTCGGCCAAAATGCGGCGAACAGTATAAACCGGACCTCCCTCCACGAATCGGGGGGGCGGAGGTGGCTTGTCCACAGGAGCGAAGGGGCTAACAAGAGAAACGTGAAATGTGGGGTGGATGCGCATGGAGCGCGGAAGTTGCAGTCGAACGGTAACTCGGTTGATCTTTTTAATAATTTTGAAGGGGCCCACGAAACGAGGAGCGAGCTTGCGGGACTCAACCCGCAAGGGCAGATCCCGAGTAGCAAGCCACACCCGTTGTCCAACCCTATAGGACGGGGCTGGCCGACGGTGTCTATCTGCCGCCTCTTTTTGCTTTGAAGAAGCGCGTAGAAGAGAAGCACGCACACGCCTCCAGACCGATCGACACCTCCGAATGAATGCCCCAGCGGAGGGTACCTCTACCTCCCTCTCCAGCTCTGGAAAAAGAGGGGGTTGGTATCCCAGCTGAGCTTCAAAGGGGGAGAGACCGGTGGAGGTGCTGCGCAGGGTGTTATGCACGTACTCCGCCCAGGCGAGGTGGCGACTCCAGGCAGTGGGATTGGACGCGGCCAAACAGCGAAGGGTGTTTTCCAATGTCTGATTGGTCCGCTCTGTCTGCCCGTTGGTCTCCGGGTGAAACCCGGAGGACAGACTGACCGAAGCCCCTAATAACGAGCAGAAAGCGCGCCAGAATTTAGCAGTAAACTGGGGACCGCGGTCAGACACCACGTTCGTAGGTAGACCGTGCGCCCGGAACACGTGGTCTATAATGAGCTGCGCTGTCTCAGGTGCTGAAGGCAGCTTAGGCAGTGCAATAAAATGGGCCGCCTTGGAAAACCGATCCACCACCACTAAAATCACAGTGTTGCCCAGGGAGGGGGGCAAACCAGTGACGAAGTCCAGTGCTATGTGACTCCAGGGGCGGCTGGGAATAGGTAAAGGCCGAAGAAGACCCGCAGGAGGGAGGTGAGAGACCTTGCCACGAGCACACACCGGACAAGCTGCGACAAAAGACCGCACGTCTTTCTCGAGGCTAGGCCACCAAAAGCGACGGGATAAGAAATCCCTAGTGCGATGGACGCCAGGGTGACCAGTCAACTGAGAGGCGTGGCCCCACTGGAGAACCCGAGCCCTGACCCGGGGGGGAACAAACAGGCAGTGGGGTGGACCCCCACCTGGACCCGGATCAGAGCGCAGAGCCTTCTGCACCGCTGCCTCAATCTGCCATATAACCGGGGCCACGATAAGGTCAGCGGGAATGATGGGTTCAGGGATGGAGTCCATGTCAGTACGGTCGTAAATCCGCGACAAGGCATCCGGCTTTACGTTCTTGGAACCGGGCCTATACGTAATAAGAAAGTTAAATCTTAAAAAAAATAACGCCCACCGAGCTTGCCGTGAATTCCGTCTTTTAGCCCGCTGAACGTATTCAAGGTTTTTATGATCCGTCCATACAGTGAACGGATGCTCAGATCCCTCGAGCCAGTGACGCCACTCCTCAAGTGCTAATTTTACAGCTAGCAACTCCCGGTCCCCTACGTCGTAATTCCTCTCTGCCTGTGTTAATGCACGAGAAAAATACGCACAGGGGTGCATTTTGTGATCAAGCGGGGAGTGCTGGGAAAGAATGGCTCCGACACCTAGTTCAGAAGCGTCCACCTCAACCACAAAGGGGAGGGAGGGGTTGGGAGTTATGAGTATAGGCTCGGAGCTAAATCTGTTCTTTAACTCCAAAAATGCCGCCTCTGCCCTGGAGTTCCATTGAAAAGAACCGGGGAGTGTTTTCTTGGTGAGCGCTGTAATAGGAGCCGCGACCGCACTGAAGTTGCGGATAAACCGCCGATAAAAGTTAGCAAACCCCAAAAACCGCTGAACTTGCTTTAGGGAAGACGGAGTGGGCCAGTTCTTTACTGCGGAAACTTTTTCCGGATCCATCTGTACCTTGCCCTCAGCAACAATAAATCCCAGAAACAAAACTGAATTGGAATGAAAAACACACTTCTCTGCTTTCACAAATAAATGAGCTTTAAGAAGAGCTGACAGAACCTCTCTAGCTCAATGGTGACGAGCTAGACCAATGAGAGGAACTGATTAAAGCAGAAGAAAATAAGGCGATAGATAGGATAGAGAGTTAGAGTAGCAGGAAAAGAAGATCTTACTAACTAACTTACTAATGGGACTTACTAAGTCTCCCAGTCCTATACCTTACCGGCTACCAGAAATACAAGATAACATGGAAGCGCCGGAAAAGGAGGACACTGAGTATAAATAGGCAGCTGAAGAGCCGAACAGGTGCAATCACTGAGTAGCGAAATTAAAGGAAAACCCGACACGGACAATGAAACAGAAAAAAGACGTAGTGAAGGCGCTTAAAGGGAACGAGCAAGTAAAAACGGAAAATAAGACTGCAGACCATGACAGCTAGGCTAGTATGAAGCGAATCAACATGCCTTATAGCCTACATTCATTGCACTACAGAAAACTAAACTAAACCTAGCTGTCCGGTACCAAAACATCTCCCGCAGGTAACGTTCTACACTACCGGAAAAAAAAACCGCGAAGGAATTTCTGCGAATTAACTCACTCGCTCGCTCGCTAGCTCGTAGCCCACACCTGGAAGGTTGGAGTTACACATCCGGCAATCCAGTGTTGAATAGCCTAATGTTAAATGTATTTAATTTTCTATAGAATACTAATAGCCCTATTTTAAAACTGTATTTCCATATTTTACTGATGCAAACTATTTAGGCTGTACTAGCTATTTAGGCTGTATGTCTTTCAGCTAGAATGTGTTTACGTCTAGCCCATTGTGCATGCATGTCTCCATGTAGACTTGGTTCATTAATTTACATGCTTCTTCATGATCCATAGCTCAGGTGGTGCTGTTCATTGTATTTCATTACACATTAAATACTGCTCATCTACAAACTATTTTAATATAATTGCTGTCTGTAAGATAACTGTTCTCATTCTTGTCAATAGAGGGCGTTATGTTTATGCGAATGTCTCTCTCTCTCCGTGTTTATCTTCATGCATTATTCATCATTAGTTAGCTATAAAAAATAAGTGATATCAGATCAAAAACGTCTACGACGTAAAAAAAGCCAAGTTACTCACGCATAGCCTACATAGCGCTGTCTATAAGTCCTTAATTCCAACTTGCAAAAACTAGGCCTGCATTTAAAAGTCTTGATATCAAAATGTGGCCAAGTTACAACTAACAATATTGCCTATCGTAGCTCACACTAAATAAACTAGCTCTATTCCAAAGCAATGCTATCCAAACTTTCCTAAATTATTTAATGCAACTTGGCCCTTGGCCCACTCAACGTTATTTCCAACGCCTGATCAACAGCATGCGCCACGTTGTCTAGAATGTCTGAATGCTAACGGTGGCTACACCAGTTACTGAAGCTTCTGCGACTTGTGTGAACATCATTTTGGGGGGTGCATTACTTTTTTCATCAGGGTAATAAACTAGTGTCTAATCAAAAGTTTTTTTGTTTTCTGTTTTCTGTTCTTGAGCCATCAAAGAATTATTTTGTCATTAGTCGTCACCATTTTAGCTTGTTAGCCTATATTTATATGCACAAATATTTTTGACCCTTAACTTATTTTGAGTAGTATATATTACCGATTTCACTTATGTAGCTCTCAGCAAAATAAAATAAAAACAATTAATAATTTTTTCTTAGCATTTTCTTTGCATTTGTGGCACTTTATTTTGACTTAAATTATGAAAATAAACAAATCTAAGTTTGTATTGTAAATGGTACCCCTGTCTTGTTTCATTTAACCCATTTACCAAGTTTATGTGATGCTCACACCTGGAGTTATAAAGCCTTAAACAGAGCACCCCCTAAATAGGTGAAATTTGCCATCTGCGCCAAGGGGTTAAAAGAGTGCAGTGTTTCTCTCTGTCTAAGAAGTCAGAGTTTGGTTCCCGGCTCTAACAAACTACTGAGCCAGTAGTATTATGACATTGGTACCACACCCACTGTATCAGGAGTTTCAATTGGTTGCCAGATTCAGCTAGTCTGACAGTGATGGTGGAATTTGATGTCCGGCTCCACCACCGGAGCCCTCATCCAACAGTAACGTTAGACCCAAGAAATCCCGGTACCAGTCCTTAATGACAAGAACTGGAGCAAGACAAGGGTCAACCTTGGTTCGGTATTTGGTCATTGGAGGGAGCTCAAAAAATCACGTTGCTTGAGAAGCTATGCAGAGATGGCCACTTTTCTACTTGAACGGTAAGCTAACGCGGTTAGCTAGCAAGCGAACTATCAGATAGGTGATCAGATCAATCATATAATGTTAGTTATTATCTTCCTTGTTAAGCTGGGATTCGGACCGTCATTTATTACAGCATGACCGAAAAGAGGATTTCTATGGCATTTCGCTTTTCTCTCATCTTACACTGAGACATTAGAGTTAGCTAGCTTGCTAGCCCAGATAGCGGGCTCCCAGTGTATATGCTGTTGGGCTGCTAGTTGTTTTGCAGCTTGGTTTACCAGTGGTGCAGTTCTGCAGGCATTGGAATGGATTGGAACACCTGCAAGACCCATTAGTGTGCTGGGCGCAAGCCTCACTCCACTCGCAGACCGCTGCCAGCTCACCAGATGCAATCCTCCAGCATACATATTTACTACTAACATCCAGCCCTGCCGACGCATCGCTGGAATAAAAACGAGCAGCGTAGTCCGACTTTAATTGACTAGGTTAGTGGTCAGATACATATAGTTTGGTGGTCCAATATTAGCATGCTATCTAGGTAACGTTAGCTAAATTATGTAGCTTATTAATTATTCTTGGATATAGCTCCGTTGCATGCCGTATAAGTATAACCTCCTCGGTGAAGACACATCTTGCAATCTATGTCTAATCCATTACTACAATATCCAAAGAAATGCTTATCCATTATGAATAAATATGTCCATTGTGGGCTATAACCTACGTTGCCTAAGATAGATGGATAGCGCTAATAAAGAAGGTATTTACATATAACTAGCAGAGACAAGCTAACGTTAGCTATATCATAACGTCCCAGTGAACATTTTTGTGTTGAAAAGACGGTGAAACACCATCTCGCGTCTAGGTGAAAAACCGGCAAAATTTGTTTGAAAAGTTTTTTAACTAGGATGTAGCCAGGCTTTCTAAATTGACATGTTTATTTCAAAACACCTCATTCTGAGATTTCCACCCATCTCGACGTCTAGATTCTGGCTTTTGCTCACTGGGGTTACATAAATCTTGAAACACCACCGCATAGAGTAACCTAAATCTATGGAGACAATGCATTGCTACATAATGCAAAATTTGTTTATGAATTCATTACTTGTCCAACCCAACCACAAAAGATTCGACATTTGACATGATTGAGCCTGATTCTGTCTCTGACTCCACTCTTCACACTCAAGATGAAGTAACGTTATGTACACAAAATGCAGATGAAACAATTTGGCAACCAGTTAAGGGTCGTGTGCTTCCTGTTCCGGCTGTGTTTTCATATGCAATCTCCATATGAGAGGGGGTTCCACCTGTATCTATAGCCTTTAAGTTATGTTCCAGCTTGCATAGCTAGCTAACTAAGCAAGCTGAAAACCTTTTTACCCAACTATGCTGTAGCTACATGAAGCTAATTAAATCTGAAGCGAATCTCCTCCGAACCTGACTGAATGCCCACCTTCTGAACTTAAACGCTGTCATTTTCAGTACCAGTGGTGCGACACTACACGACAAAACGTTTTTTTTAGTTTTTTTTTTAATGGAGGGGTAAAAAAAAAACGCCCCCCCCCCCCCCCCTCACCAAGCACTCGACAGACAACAAAGACAGTCACACCATTCATACTAAAGTAAATGACTGCCTCCAGCCCAGTGAGTGTTTCTCCTGACAAATTTTCCTATTGAACTTTATGGAAAAATAAGTCAGGAGAAGAAACCCTTCAAGTTATCCATCCATATCTACTGTATTTCTGGCAGCAGAGTGATGGTTTAAGGCTTGTTTGATACGTCAGACCCTTGATGACTTAGAGGCATTTAGCCAACCATGTGTTCCATACTGTTCCAGTGTAATTTACAGCTAAATCTAGTCCCACCCCTCAATTCCCATAGAGATCCATTCAAATGCAGAGAGGTTATAGTATCACTCGTAGGAGTACCAGAAAATAAGATATCAAGAGTCTTTTTCAGGAAGTCATGGCATGCAAAGGATATGCGACCAAATATTTAAAATGAGTACTTTATTCTACATTATGTTAAACTCTCCAATATTTTTTGATGCCCAAAAATGGGGGGGACTATGTACAAAAGGTTCATTGTATCCTTTCAAACTCAAAGTGCTAGCGTACAGAACCAAAATAACAACGAGATAATCAATGTTCTATTTCGTTCCTCCGACCATTAGGGTCGTCAATATGGGAGACTTTTATCGAGACTTTTATACCAGAATTTTTGTCATGGTACATGACCTCTGCGTAGTGACGCAATTCCTCCCAAAAGGGCCCCCTGCAGATGAGAATCCGTGCAGGGATCCAGACTGTGACGGTTTTACGCCCTTTCTACAGCAGCGTCAAACACCTACTTTACTCAGAGTCAGTCCGAGACAGCAGACCAATCTGACAGAGGGTCGGCAGGAGGCTCGGGTTCCACCACTAGCTCAGTGGGTTACTCGGCCTCTCTAGAAGCTATTCTCTGTGCGGCCTTGGCATGCATGGGTTGCGATATGACTCAGTCTAGCACTTCGGGGACGTCTAGGTTTCACCGACGGGCCCCTCAGGGGGCACGATTTGCCATGCCAGCATCAAATGATTTTCTGGCGGAGCTAAATAAAGGCTGGCTACGCCCTGATATGTATCGGATGGCTAAAGATTGTAGGACATTTGCGTCCATGTCAGACGCGGCGGTCCATAGGCTGGACCAAATGCCCTCCGTGGAACTTACCATTGCGGCATTAGTAGTGTCCCCACAAGAGGCGGTCCGGGCAGATGCCCGTTGCCCTAGGCCACAATGCAGAGCAACGGACGATTTACTCTGTAAGGCTTATAGAGCAGCTGCCAGAGCAGCGCAAATTGGTAATTCGCTGTCATGGCTAATGCTCATGCAGTCGCAGATGATGCTTGATGCAGAGGTCGACACTTCATTGAACGATCTGTCGCTACAAGCGTTTCCGTTTATGACCCGTGAGTTAGGCCGAGTAATATCCCTTCTCACTGAGACTCGGCATCAAGTGTGGTTGGCTCAGCTGCCCCTACCAGATGCCACAAAAAGAACAATCACCGGTTGTTCCCGGCCAGGTTTTCACTGAAGCAGCCAGACAGGCACTGGAACGGTCTGTAGAGGCATTAAGACACTGGGAGCGGCAGATGTCGTCCCCCCCCCCCCCCCCCCCCCATCATTCTGGTGTGTGCTGGTCCCAACCAATGGTCAGAAGAGATGCACAACCCGCGTATGGCAGGGGAGCTTTTCGTCGTCGTCTGCCCGTGTACTGGTACTGGACTCGCAACATAAACCCGTAGGTCCATCTGGCGGTCAGGCCAAGGAACAGCAGACTAACCATCGCCCCCCCAAACAAGGCCCCAAGCAAGCAAGATGCCATGGGGCCGAGGGTGGGACAATATTGCCAAGACCACCTGGCAAATTGGGAGGCCCTCACAAGAGACGTGGATTTGCTCCACAATCTCAGAAGGATACCGCCTCCAGTTCAACCGTTGGCCCCCAAGATTTTCCGAGGTCAGATATACGTGCGGTCTGAACCCCGCCCAGTCAAGAAGCTTGGGACAGGAGATTACGGGCCTCCTGAAAAAGGCCGCTGTGTCACTAGTACTGCCTTCCGAGCGGCTCAGTGGCTTTTACTCACCTTATTTTCTAATACCAAGAAAGGATGGGCTCCTCAGACCGGTTCTGGATCTGAGAGACCTAAATAAGTATCTAAAACGATACACTTTCCGGATGCTCCGGACAGTAGACGTTATACACGCCGTATGAGCAGGAGATTGGTTCACAGCTGTGGATTTGAAAGATGCATATTTCCACATTCCTTCTGGGTGGAGCGTCGTCGTTTTCTACGATTTGCATTCCGGGGTTGGGCATTCAAGTTCAATGTCCTCCCATTCGGTCTGTCTCTAGCCCCACATGTGTTTACTCGCTGCATGAGCGTGGTTCTATCGCCGCTCAGGCTGAGAGGGTTGAGAATTATGCAATACCTAGACGATTGGCTGATTTGTGCAGAATCGTACGGTATGGCGCTCACACACACTGCCAAGACGTTGGAGCATGTTGCCAGGGTGGGCATCAACGTCAATTATGGCAAGAGCCAGCTGATTCCGATACAGTTAATCAAATACATCGGTCTGTTACTCGATTCAAAAAGCATGAAGGCATCATTGATGCCCCATCACATAACTACTGTACTCAACGCGGTGTCTCAGTTCCGAGTTAATCGGTTCCTCAAAATGAGGGCTTTTCAGAGGCTTATGGGCCTAATCCCGGTCCCCTCAGCAGTTGTGCCTCTCGGACTCCTGACAGCCAGGGCACTTCAACGCTGGTTGAACGCCAAGTCACTGCACCCCAGGTGAGACTGTCACACCCGAATCAGGGTAACGGGTTGATTTTGCCAGCTACTCCGCCCATGGCAACAAGTGAGCCGCCTAAAAGAAGGGGTTCGGATGGGGGTTGTACCCTCACGACACGTAGTCGTAAGGACAGATGTTTCACTGACCGGCTGGGGGACTGTCTGCCAGCACCACCCTGCTCAGGGGTTATGGTCCCGACTGTATCAGTTGAACAATATCAACATGCTCAAACTTCAAGCAGTATTTCTAGCACAAAGATACTTTTTGCCCATACTACGGGGCAAACATGTGATGGTGAGGTCAGACAACACCTCAGCAGTAAATCTTCAAGGCAGTCTGAAGTCCCGCCGATCGTTAGAAGTGACCCATCGTCTGCTAACGTGGGCACTTCCCAGACTTACCTCTCTGCGTGCCGTACACCTACCAGGTATTCGGAACCGCACAGCAGATGTACTATCTCGCCAGTAGGTTCATCCCGGCGAATGGCGTCTCCACCCCAAGGTGGTGGAGAAGATATGGCACCGCTTCAGGCGTGCTCACACAGACCTGTTCGCCTCTCAAGAGTCTACTCATTGCCCTCAGTGGTTCTCACTGAATAAGTATTTGAGTCCTCTGGGAATAGACGCATTAGCATTACCTGTACTATTGGACTTCTTACAGTCCTTACTTGATAACGGGAAAGCAACCAGCACACTGAAAACCTATGTGGCTGCCATATCCAACAGGCATGTCTGGGTACATAACAAGCCTGCAGGGAGCATTACCTTGTCAGCCAGTTCCTGAAGGGTGCCCAGCGGCTGAGACCTGCGAGGTCACTGGTAGCTCCCTCCTGGGACCTCCCCTTGGTGTTGAGAGCGCTCACGGTTCAGCTCTATGACCCTCTTGAGATGATAAGCCTTAAGTGGCTTTCTTTTAAGATGGCGTTTCTGCTAGCGATGGCATCAGCAAGACGCGTTGGTGAGCTCTAAGTATCTAAGGTGGAGACCAATGAGTAGCACCCACCTGGTTGATGCAACGGCAGGCATTTTGCACCAGAATGCTCACCACACATCAGCAGAGGTGGGGAGGGAGAGAACTATTTTTTAGCCAATTAAACTGGGGGATGATTAGGTAGCAGGTATCCAGGTTGGGAGTTTAGCCAGGACACTGGGGAAACCCCTCCTCTTTACAATAAGTGTCATTGGACCTTTAATGACCACAGTGGTAGTCAGGACCTCGGTTTAACATCTCATCCGAAAGACATAACACAACATAACATAACTTAATGACGAGAACAGGCCATTCAGCCCAACAATGCTTGCCATCTTCCTACCACTAAAGGGTACCTAGTGCTCCCTTACAATCTAGATAGTATCCAGCAGCATATCAAGCCTGGTCTTGAAAACACAAAGAGAGTTTCTGCCTCTACTACATAACCTGGCAAGCTATTCCACACAGTGACTACTCTATGTGTGAAGAAGTACTTCCTAATGTCTGTGCGGAATTTACCTTTTGCTAATTTCCATCTATGCCCCCTCGTTCTACTAACAGAACTCAACCTGAAGAATCTTGTGTAGTTCACTTTATTAATCCCTTTAATGAATTTAAAAGGGATTGCAACTGTGTTTAGAACGAAAACCAGCATAGATTTTTTCTTTTTTTAGATTTCGCCCATGTTGAATTTACACCGTACACCACATAGACAGAAAAGGAAATTACATAATCTTAGAAAGGACATGTCTGTCTTTAATAATGTATGTAAGGTTATGACTTTATTCCATGCAATATAGGGCTTTTGTCTGTGTATCTCTGACGAGTCAGATTAGTATGATGAGGCGTTGTCACTGGTGGATGAGATGTCGTTATCCAATGGGGAGAATTATTGTTTGAGGGTATGGATCATTTTTGATGACAAATTCGGCAGGAAAAAGAAGAAGAAGAATAAGAGGAAGGAGAGGAAGAGTAAAAAGAAGAAAAATTGCAAAAATAACACAAGTTTGGGACTTTATTGTGTGTATGTGTGGCATTGTACCTAAATTCAGTGTGGTTACATGAGGTCAGAACGTGCAGAAGTTAACGTTTTTAAGGGCTCAGAGTCTGTGGTCATTGTATTTATTTATGTAGGAAACCATAAAAAGTGCCAAACTCACTGTGCTGTAAAGTGCCGTAACTTGGCGGATGGCATACCTACTATTCCAATGTAGCTATGTGATACAGTCAAAATATGTATAGTTAATGATTCAACTGGAACAGAGGCAGGGAACTGTTGACTATACCTCACTACTGGTGACCTCTTTGTCATTGACAACAAATCTGTAGGAGACAGCAGAGGACAGCTTCTGAGCCTGAGCCCAGAAACGGACACGACCTCTCTCCAGGATCTCATAGGCCAGCCCTGTCTTCAAAGGAACAACTGCAAACAAAAATAAACTTGGGTTCAATAGATGTATGGTAGGTTATGTTAACAGCATTGAAAAATGGATTCAACACCATTACTATTAAAACGTTTGCATTTCTTGAATCTAACATTACAGAGTTTAATTCATTATTCACACACAGGCAATTTTGTAATTATGTACATTAGTCATCTTGGAACTCATCTTGGAAATCAAGATTGAAGATTTAATATTGGAACAATTTGACAGCTTAGGAGTTCAATTTAGTTTTATTTAAATTACAATTAGCTATATCTTTAATGGTTTTTTCCATCTAAGACATCAGATGAACATTCTAAGTCTTATTCTTATCAACTTTTAGGTGTGATTTTTGCTAAAATTTGCTCCAGGCCCCCCGCCCCCGACCCTCCTCTTTTTGGTGGGGGGAGCACCCCCCCACACCCCCCCCTCCCACATCCCTACGTACCTCCTTCACAACTATACTTCCATCCTCCCGTTTGCAAACCCACCAGCTGATATGATATATATATATCTATTCAGATGTAGCAATATATTTAATAGCAAGCCAATCAGATTCAGAGGCTTTATTGACAATAAACAAACAAGTATTCAACTTGATTTTTATTGTAGTTTTCAAGTTCAACCCCACTTAAGACAGGGCTGAGCTTTGGGGCTGAACAGGTTAACATACATTGTGATGGTTTCTGTCTTGTCCACTTCCAAAACTTACCAAACGTTACAATGAATATTTTTTATCAGAGCATGGTTCTGCATGTTACTAGATGTCTAGCCAAAAAACATTTAGCTGCTGACAAAATTTAGACAGTTCACCACAGGCAGGTATGCGTTTTAAAAAATTGACATTATGTCCTGGGCTGAGCCCCGGGTCTTTGCAATGTCTAGACACGTCCCTGTTGTTGACTAGGTTACTGTTCAACTAACCTAACAAATTTGACCATTTAATTGATGGGTTTTAGCACACAATACCACTTGTGTTCAGTATTCAGAGTACTGAACATTGTGCAAAGGCATTGACTGTTGGAACTGCTGGATTCAGAAAATAAACATACTTTACTTAATCCCCACTTCCCCAAAAATCAGTACTTACTTGGATGTCTGATAGCATAGCTGAGTTCAAGCATTTTTGCCAGGTCTGCAAAACAAAAAACATATTCTTATAAAGATATTATTATTATACAAATATTGCTTTTGTTTTCCACAAATAGCCTATGGCACATGGACATGCAAAATTCATTAATGCACAATTACTGTATTATAAACAACCCATCACAAAGCATTTTCCTGTTACACAAATTGGAAAAGAAGGTGCCAGGAACACTCCGTGGATATGGAATCAGACACTGGCGTCTACCAAAATATATATTTATTAGGACAATTACATAGTGCAAAAAATAAAAGTGCATGTGAAAAAGAAAAAATCGGCTAGACTAGAGCAAACGTTTCAGCTACATGCTTTCTTCAGTACTTGGAAACTTGCGACACAGTTCACATCAAGTAGATTTCTACTAATGAGATGATGATGTGTACGTGGAGTAGTTGGAGGGACCACATTTTTTAGAATTAATCTTAATTTACAAAATAAAACAATAGAGTTGTTAAAACCTTGCATTTTACTGAATATTAAGATGATGCCTTGTCACAACGATAACACAGAACCTGAAAAGTTTTTCATGATGCAAAACCTTATGGAAACATAAAATTTTGAGGGGCATAAAAATGTTTTTCCACGATTTCCACATTTTCCCTCAAGGACAGGAACATCTCTTAATTTGCCAGGCAATTAAAATGATGTACAGTTGAAGTTGAAAGTTTACATACACCTTTACATACACAAATCAAAAGAAATCAGCCAAGACCTCAGAGAGAAAATTGTGGACCTCCACAAGTCTGGTTCATTCTTGGGAGCAATTTCCAAAGGTACCACGTTCGTCTGTACAAACAATAGTACGCAAGTATAAACACCATGGGACCACGCAGCTGTCATACCGCTCAGGAAGGAGAAGCGTCTCCTAGAGATGAACGTGCTTTGGTGCAAAAAGTGCAAGTCAATCCCAGAACAACAGCAAAGGACCTTGTGAAGATGCTGGAGGGAACAGGTACAAAAGTATCCACAGTAAAACGAGTCCTATATCGACATAACCTGAAAGGCTGCTCAGCAAGGAAGAAGCCACTACTCCAAAACCGCCATAAAAAAGTCAGACTACAGTTTGCAACTGCACATGGGGACAAATATCTTACTTTTTGGAGAAATGTCCTCTGGTCTGATGAAACAAAAATTGAACTGTTTGGCCATAATGACCATCGTTATGTTTGGAGAAAAAAGGGGTGAGGCTTGCAAGAACACCATCCCAACCGTGAAGCACGGGGGTGGCAGCATCATGTTGTGGGGGGTGCTTTGCTGCAGAAGGGACTGGTGCACTTCATAAAATAGGATGGCATCATGAGGAAGGAAAATTATGTGGATATATTGAAGCAACATCACAAGACATCAGCCAGGAAGTTAAAGCTTGGTCGCAAATGGCTCTTCCAAATGGACAATGACCCAAAGCATACTTCCAAAGTTGTGGCAAAATGGCTTAAGGACAACAATGTCATGGTATTGGAGTGGTCATCACAAAGTCCTGACCTCAATCCAATCGAAAATTTGTGGGCAGAACTGAAAAAGCGTGTGCGGCAAGGAGGTCTACAAACCTGACTCAGTTACAACCAGTTCTGTCAGGAGGAATGGGCCAAAATTCCAGCAGCTTATTGTGAGAAGCTTGTGGAAGGCTACCCGAAACGTTTGACCCAATTTAAAGGCAATGTTACCAAATACTAACAGAGTGTATGTAAACTTCTGACCCACTGGGAATCAGATGAAAGAAATAAAGCTGAAATAAAATCATTCTCTCTACTATTATTTTGACATTTCACAGTCTTAAAATAAAGTTGTGATCCTAACTGACCTAAGACAGGAATTTCTACTAGGATTAAATGTCAGGAATTGTGAAAAACTGAGTTTAAATGGATTTGGCTAAGGTGTATGTAAACTTTCAACTTCAACTGTATATTAGGGTGAGACCAGGGAAAGCTGTAACAAGGGACCATTTAAAAACTTTGAATATCTAAAAACAAGCTACAATCTCACTCTGTAAATTCTTCTTGCATGTATAAAATGAGACCTGTATCATACTCCCTGAGGGAATTATAGACAAAAGTTATTTTCTGATATCTGAAATGAACTTTTCTCTCAGATTAATTTTCTTGGATACTGCTCTTAATTTTAATGTTCATTATTCCAAACAGGTTTTTTCAGAATCACTGTCTGGTAAAGTTGAAAAGAATATGACTGAGGTGCATCAAAATAACAGTGTTTAACTGGTTCAACAGGTTAAAGCATGGTTGCAGCTACAGGGTCGGTTTTAACTACAAACCCCAATTCCAAAAAAGTTGGGACAGTATGTAAAATGCACATTAAAAAAAAATCAGTGATTTGTCAATTATCTTTTACATATATTTAATTGAAAACAGTACAAAGAAAAGATATTTAATGTTTTACCTTATCAACTTTATTGATTTTTGTAAATATACGATAATTCTGAATTTGATGCCTGCAACACGTTCCAAAAAAGTTGCACAGGGGCAAAAAAAAAGGACTGGGAAGACTGGAAACATCTGTTTGGAACATTCTACAGGTAAACAGGTGATGCTATCATGACTGGGTATAAGATTATATCAAAAGACTCTTGATATCTTATTAGACTCTTGATATCTGTAAATTACACAGGAATTGTATGGAACCCATGGTTGGCTAAATGGCTGTAAGTCATCAAGGGTCTGAGGCCTTCTAACCTGGATGGGGCTTGTGACCTGCTTGCCATTGTTTTGAATACTGCCACTCAGTGCCAAAGGGAGAGAACAGTAATGCAGGTGAAGAACCATGGCTCAACTCCACACCATTACCCACTAAGCCATCGATCAAAATCAACGGTGCAAAAATGTGAGAAACACAAAATTAGAAGGTTTTTTAAGAATTATTATTATTATATCACAAGTTTAAGCAAGTGAACGGTGGGTGCATTTATGTCTCACTTCCAGAAACACATGCATTCACACTTTTGCATTGCAGATGGTGATGGATCAATTATGTTGGATTGTTGACACTCAAAGAAGAAAGGTTGACTACTTCTGTGAGAAATGGCGCTGCCCCTCGCAATCACTAAATTTAAAGTGGGAGGGATCTGAGATAACTACTCTTCCCATATCTATGGTGGTTCCCAAACTCGGTCCTGGGGCCCCCCTGTGTATGCTGGTTTTCGTTCCAATGACAATTGCCATCCCAGAATTTTAACAAGCTGTTACTTTTTTCTTAATTAGGGGATTTAAAAAGAAAATACTTGTTAACAATGCCTGATGATATTTGGATTTTTCTGTAATAAATAATAATACCACTGTTTTTATTTATAGAATTTTAATGAATGAAAACAGAAAAATGCACTAAGCCAATAAACATTTTCTTGCAATGGGATCTGTCTATGTTCTTGTCTGAACGACTCAAAAAGGTTTTCACTTAATAACATTTTTGATTGGTTTCAATTTAAGCACCCATGCATTGTCAAGCTGTAAGTGGTTGTGTATTGTGAAAAGGCAAATATAAGCATATGTTCTTAAAATAAAAAATTCAGTACTTGATCAAAAGATAAAGTTCTGAGAATTTGACTGATTTAGGATATATTTTAGACATGTTACAACTGTCCCTGTCATGTGTTACAACCGTTCCTCAGGATGGTTGTAACAATGGAGTAGCCTAATGGTCTTGAAACAGATTTTGTAACCGGTTCATTATTTATGGGAATGCTTAAAGATAATCATTCAGCAGCAGAAACACATAAGTATATAAAATAACAATTTTGCTGGTCTACTGCAAATAGGTTTTGGGGTATTGTGAAAATTGTAAAAAGTGTTACAACTGGTCTTGAAGTAAAACAAAACATCTTAAAATGGTGGTAGAAAGTGAGGAAGAATATAGTATTTGGTTCAGTGAAAAAGATACACCGCAGGTATGCAAGCCAATCACAACCCACCTTCCTCATTCATGACATGACTGGCAGAGACACCATCAGTGTCACTCACTGCAATGGAGAATGTCCCCAGATCATCTTTGTCAGGATTGTGAAAGTAAGCTTTGAGCTATAAAAGAAATATTACATGTATTTATTGCATTTTCTAACCAACCAGAACAAATGCAATTTTGTCCAATTTGCATTCTGTTTCTTGGAAAGATCTGGTAAATGTTAAACTACAAACATGATTTAAGGATTACTTACCAGTTTCCTTTTGTTTCTATTTTGACTCTAGGGGAGTCTGCGACTTCTTTGTATGATTTCGACCAGATAAACTCTGAAATCTCATTCATTTCACAGGCTTCAAAGGACATGAATATGTCCCCTGTCTCTTCATCCACTCCACAGTGAATCTCTTTGGTACCTTAAAGTGAGAACAGTCAAAGCACAACTTAGACATTTGATATTGAGAAAAATGCTAAAGCGCATATAATATCTACTAGGTTGATATAAGACTGTACCTTTTCAAATTTATTAGTATGATATGAGGGTGCAATATACTGCATCTGGGTATTCTCGTACAGTGCTGTGAAAAAGTATTTGCCACCCTTCCCGATTTCTTCTATTTTTGCTTATGTGTCACATTTAAATGTTTCAGATCATCCAACTAATTTTAATATAAGACAAAGATAACCAGAGTAAACACAAAATGCAGCTTTTAAATGATCATTTCAATAAATTAAATGATCATTTAAACAAATGCATTTTGTGTTTACTCACGTTTTCTTTGTCTTATATTAAAATTAGTTGAGTTATTCAAAGGTTTTGAATAATTAGTTGAGTGATATAGGTTTTGAATAATTAGTTGAGTTATTCAAAACCTATATCACCCATGTGAAAAAGTAATTGCCCCCCTAAACCTAATAACTGGTTGTGCCACACTTAGCGGCAACAACTGCAATCAAACGTTTGCGATAACTGGCAATGAGTCTTTTACATCGCTGTGGAGGAATTTTGGCCCACTCTTTGCAGAATTGTTTTAATTCAGCCACATTGGAGGGTTTTCGAGCATGAACTGCCTGTTTAAGGTCATGCTACATCATCTCAATCGGATTCAAGTCAGGACTTTGTCTAGGCCACTTCAAAGCCTTCATTTTGTTTTTTTTTGAGCAATTCAGGTGTGGAATTGCTTGTGTACTTCGGATCATTGTCCTGCTGCATAACCCAACTGCACTTGAGCTTTAGGTCACAAACTGATGGCCGGACATTCTCCTTCAGGACTTTCTGGTAGAGAGCAGAATTCATGGTTCCATCAATTATGGCAAGTCGCCCAGGTCCTGAAGCAGCAAAGCAGCCCCAGACCATCACACTACCACCACCGTGTTTGACTGTTGATATGATGTTCTTATTGTGGAATGCTGTGTTAGCTTTATGCCAGATGTAACGGGACCCATGTCTTCCAAAAAGTTCCACTTTTGACTCATCAGTCCACAGAATATTATCCCAAGAGTCTTGGGGGTCATCAAGATGTTTTTTGGCAAATGTTAGATGAGCCTTTGTGTTCTTTTTGGTCAGCAGTGGTTTTCACCTTGCAACTCTCCCATGGATGCCATTTTTGCACTCTTGTCTCTTTCTTATTGTGGAATCGTGAACACTGACCTTAACTGAGGCAAGTGAGGCCTGCAGTTCTTTAGATGTTAGTCTGGGTTCTTTTGTGACCTCCTGGATGAGTCGTCGATGCGCTCTTGAAGGAATTTTGGTAGGCCGGCCACTCCTGGGAAGGTTCACCACTGTTCCAAGTTTTGTTCATTTGTAGATAATGGGTCTCACCATGGTTCCCTGGAGTCCCAGAGCCTTAGAAATGGCTTTGTAACCCTTTCCAGACTGATAGATGTCAATGACTTTGTTCCTCACCTGTTCTTGAATTTCTTTAGATCGTGGCATCTTGTGCTGCTTTTTGAGACCTTT
Organism: Synaphobranchus kaupii; assembly: GCA_029718625.1. Classification (NCBI taxonomy): domain Eukaryota; kingdom Metazoa; phylum Chordata; class Actinopteri; order Anguilliformes; family Synaphobranchidae; genus Synaphobranchus; species Synaphobranchus kaupii. Next base: position 80,404,326 of record CM056379.1, read on the forward strand.
TAGCCTACTTCACATTGCCAGACAGGTTCTATTTAAGTAATGTTTAGATTCAACTGGCAGTAATCATGCCTGGGTGTGCCTAGTGAAATTGAACCCAATTATCAATAAAATTTGGTTAATTGGTTGATTTAGTAACTAAGGGGGGCAATTACTTTTTCACATAGGGCCAGGTAGGATTGGATAGGTTTTTTCATTCAATAAATGAAATCATCATTTAAAAACTGTATTTTGTGTTTACTCGGGTTATCTTTGTCTAATATTAAAATTAGTTTGATGATCTGAAACATTTAAGTGTGACAAATATGCAAAAATAGAAGAAATCGGGAATGGGGCAAATACTTTTTCACAGCACTGTATTAATCAGGTGAATATTGTCCTATAGCCTATTGCAAGTCACTCTGGACATTAACTAAATGGATGCAATGTAGCCTAGTTAGCTAACTTGAGCTATTAATAACTTATTGTAATAAGGATACTACTGAGTATCCAGATGTTCCGTTTGGGGTGTGTGTCTCTTTCTCAAGGGATTTAAAATACTGGGCATAGTAAGCAAAGTCATTCATGAAACACAACGTCATCCATAGCAACAAGGTCAACCCTAACCATTCTCTTAGCTTAAGGGGTCTCCCCATTCCCTTGTAAAAGTTGGTCTCAGCAGCTTAGGTTTTAAGAGGAAACTCTTACCTAGGAATGTTTAGTGGCACGAAGGAGAACTCTTAGTGGTGAGATAAAATGTTTTGTGAATATAGTCCCTGATCATGGAAAATATACTATGATCATATACTACTTTTTTGAGTTGGTGCGACATGACTTGGACTTGAGGCTGACTTGAGTCGCAAATTTCACAACTTGATACTCTTGACAGAGAGGGAAATGATTTGAGACTTGACTTAGAATTGTACCCCCAAAACTCTTTACTTTACTTTGACTCGTGGCATGATAATTCAAAATTAAAATATATTTAACAAGCATTCATGCATTACAATTTTGTAATAATATAATAAATCGCAGCTAATCTGACAATTTTATTAATGTTTCTGAGCAGATTGCGCTTAGAAGCAACAGAGCCAGGTGGGGAAAAACAAGATTGGAGATATGCCAGCAGGTTTTGTGTGCTCTGTACCCACGTGGGTGCAACTCCGGTAGTCACGTAGTTCATTTTGTCAAATCAAACTGGAGAGGAGTTTAAGCACAAAAGGCCCAAAGGGAATATGAAGTAAATAAACACTGAACATTCGAAATATGTGTGTTCCTTGTAATAATTTTTGAGCCTGTAATTAAGTACTTTCAATTGCTTTCACACAGAACTTTTTATAGGTAGCGTAGTTATTTTTTTATTTTGTATAAAACACACTTTTAAAAAAGGTTATTTTTTTTACCTTTTTTAAAAGTGTGTTTTAATTTGGCATCTCAAATCGCACCCGAATTTGGAATGTCCAATTTGTGAACTATGTACAAGCATATACGCCCCCAGCTGCTGGCTTGGGAGAGTAAAGACTCAGCTCTCCTCCAAAACATGCGGTGCTTCTTTTCACACAGCAGCCACAAGCCGTGCATGTGAAGAGCATGTGACTAGTAGCTACTGTAATGGGAGCAGGGATACCTGGCAGTGTCTTGACACAGACTGGTTCAGAGTCATCAGAGGCCTTTCCTAATCCTTGTGCATTGACTGCACGCACCCTGAAAACATAGGTTTCACCTTTCTCCAGTCCAGACACCTAAAAGGCAGATTAATTCAATTTTAAATCAGCTGTGCTGAAATATTAGCGATGTTGGGAACATACTGTATTTTTCATTGAAAGGGACAACTGAAATTTTCATCTCAGAATGTAACTAAAACTATGTCGGGGAACGGTCATGCTTAGTTGGTAGCAACCATAGAAAGCCATAGCAACCACTGTTCTGAGAGAAACCCAGCACCATAGACTATGGTTATACGAAGGGGCCAAGACTGGGCTTTCGTTTTGAAGCTCACTTCCTGGTTGGGCTGGGAGCGGCAATTGTGCCGTTGCTCACTAGCGCCACTGCGATTGGCTCCAGTATAGGTCTTTCACCATGTAAGTCAATGGCAGCAATGTGGTCAAAATACTCAGTCAATACATTTTTCCCCACAAAAAAATGTAATTGCAATAGGTGCCTTTCCTTCATCTAATGCCTCTGCATGTGCTGATTTTTTAAAATATTGTGTTGTTTGGACAGGGTAACATTTGTCCAGGACCAATCAGAGGGACGGGTTGAGTCCTCTTCGGCTCCACAGAGCAGGCGCAGTTTGTACAAACGGGCGGCGAAAAAGACATCCAGAGCCTCAATTCAGTATTTACAAGGCCGTGGAAAGGCAATGGGTGACGTCACAGTGGCTTTGTCCATATTTTTATACAGTCTATGGTTTATACCCTCAAATTCTGCATTCTAAAACCAACCAATCAACTGTGAGATTGACCTTGCCAATAGCTAGCAATTAATCAGCTAGACATTTCAAAGCGACCCATTACACCGGCGCTATTTCACGGAAAGAAAAATAAATGGCAATTGGAGAAACTCACTCGAAAACTGGAGTAAACATACGTGATAATTTCAGAAGGTGGTGAGATTTTCGGAAACAAATTGGTTTAAAGACAGACTGGACAAGTAGGTTTCAACATGAATGGACATTCTGCTTGCCAGACAACTGTAATTACCTATAATGAATAGTAGCTAGGTTGGTAATTTGTATTATTAATAACGTTACTTTATTCGGCGGCTAGTTCTTGGAAGAAAGGCATGCTTGCTAACGTTATATGTCGTATAGATCACGTTAGCTTGAACTGGCTACGTGGCTATAAGTTACCAAAGTGTAGCTACCAGCTGTAGCCAGATAATTCCTGGTTCAGACTAATGCTACACAAACTCAGTGTTATGCAACAACTCTGCAACAACAGAAAAGATTTAGTTGTTTTACCTGGAATTTTAGGTTACATTTTTACTGTAAAATACCAATCTGTAATCCTGAAATTGTATCTAGCAGACTTTCACTTTCACAAGAGGTCTGTGGAGTGGGTGTGACTCTTTTTCTGTAGGCAGGGCCAAGGATGTTGTGACAACAAATGTGGGGAAAAACTGCATACTCCAGCTTTAATAAATTGAACTTTCTGAAGTAGGTTGCATTACAGGGTATTGTAAGGGTGCTTACCTTCAGGTAACGCGGTGCTTGACAGCAGGTTCATTCACAGTGGTCCACTGACCGTGGCCCTTCTTCGACACATCCACAAAGTAACCAGTTACTGCACTATGACCTGTGTACACCGGGAGCTTTCCACTGAATGACCAAAGAGTCGTTCCTGACCTCCAAGAAGGAGAGATCATGGGATGGACCTAATGTTCCAAACCAAAACCCACAGGGAAATATGTAACATACAATCATGGGAAAGAGACTCTACAGACAGGTCTTTCTTTCATTAGCAAAATATTTTGACATTTTAAATCAGGGATGGCCATATAGACACCTGGTCACAAGGGCCTACTACACTTCCTATTTCTGTTGGAATGCGGACGTGTTGAGGACAATGATCAGGACATTAACTCATTTGGTGTATTAAGTGTACACTAGCTGCTAATTCAAAAGTTCCTAAAATCACTACCCTTGCAAACAAGGACTGTTCTCAATAAGTAAACACCGTGGAAATATTTCTTGTATCAGGTATGCAGATAATAGTTTCCTGCCTAAAGGAATTCCCTTTGTGGAAAACATTTATTAAATTAAAAAATATATTTCCAACAGAATTTATGTTATTTTATTTTTTTATATTAATTAAATTAGAATTCCGGTTATTTTCATGCCATTCCATGGCGCTGATAAAAAGGGGCCCGTATCAAGATTTACCCAACTTGCTAGTGCATACAGTATATCCCAGTTTCCAGTGAGCTGCAGGGCTGGGTTTGAAAGTACCTGGTTCTGACATGTCCCAGGCCACACAATGAAATGGAGTGCTGGGCTCTGAGGGCCAGTCCCACTCCAGCCAGATTTCCAGCTTGGATGTTAAACTCATAAAATGCACCCTCCTTCAAGTTTTCAACCTACAGTGGAAGAAAAAGTGGAATAATGGAAAAAATCAAGATTCACCTTTTACCTTTACAAAAACAGTAAATGGAAATCAGAGATATATAAAATGTATTGTATAAGGCATGCCTAAAAAGGGTTTGCAACTGTATATGAATATATAAAAAATATAACTAACTAACTAACTAGGCCATAACTAACCTTTTCAGCTTTACAGTGCACTTTCACAATTCACAATGTGAATTTTCACAATTTGAATTGAATGAAAAACACTAAAACAACATCTCCTAGAGTGGTTGGCCAAATTGCATGAAACTTATATAGTCAGTGGACTCATCTTTAAAAGTGTTGATAGTCTCGATGTGGCAAATCGCTGGAGTGTTTAAATTAAAATATGCTATTTATGCATAAACCATATAAATTTCTGTAATTCACTACAGATTTGCTTCATTGGCTTGCATTACATTACATTACAATCATTGGCAGACGCTTTTATCCAAAGCGACGAGAAAAAAAAATCCCTCATCAAGAAGTAATTATTTTTAACAAAACCACATGTGCCGCAATTATTGGCACCCCCTGCATTTATATATTGAATAAAGTAATCATTTTAATATTTGGTAGCATATCCTTTACATGCCATGACTTTCTGATGTCTGTGACCCAACAACATCAAAAGATATCTTATTTTCTGGTACTCTTACAAGCGATACTATAACGTCTCTGCATTTGAATGGATCTCTATGGGAATTGGGGGGGTGGGACTAGATTTAGCTGTAAATACCACAAAATAAGATATCAAGAATCTTTTGATGTTGTTGGGTCACAGACATCAGGAAGTCATGGCATGCAAAGGATATGCAACCAAATTTTAAAAATGATTACTTCATTCTATATATAAATGCAGGGATGCCAGTAATTGCGGCACACGTGGTTTTGTTCAAAATAATTATTTCTTGACGAGGGATTTTTTTTAATCATAATCAATTTACTTCAATTAAAGGTTGGATTTTTCAGTGTGAGATTAAGCTAATAACCCTTTTTACTCATCTTTACCAGGGGTGCCAATAATAGTGGAGGGCACTGTATATTAGCACAGATCATCTAACTGTTTTGATTATTGTATGTTACAGAGGGTGATGATTACTTATGCAGAACGTAGCTGGTAGTTTTATGTACATTTCTATGCATTGTACGTATGTAGTCTTGAAACATGGCCTCATAATTGCCTTAACTCCTTTGCGTAGAAGGTGACGCCGGCAGAACCTTTTTGCTCAACTGAGACAATTAGTTGCTGCTGCAGCCAAACTATTATTGGAAATCACAAACTCTGTGTTTTAAATTTATTGGTAGACGGTTCGTGACGATTTCTGCCAAATACAGAGTTTCTAAGTGTCACTATTTCCCCGTAGCAAGTCCATTTAACAAGCAACCCCCCACCTAGTCTATACCTACCCATGCCTGACATAGTGGACAATAGCATCTATGTTTGAGTTCATAAATATATTTATTCATCATATAAAATTAGAATAACGTCATGGCAACGAGATAAACCCAACAATACCCTGATCGTATGCCAGAAAAGCCGTGAAAAGCCCTGCTCACTCAAATGCAAAATAAACTGTGAAAGTACTATCTCATTCTACCATGTATTCTACTAGCAATATATGCTACTAAATATGAAATAAATATACAATCCTACCATTGGTTTTACACATCGAGATGTTCCTTTCAAAATTCAGTGGTCATTTATTGTCTGGTACAATCGGTTTGAGAAATATACAACACTTTATACCGCTATTACACTATCTGAAACGTCGACGCGTAATACCCCCATGCCCTGTAAGCCTGTCTCATTCATTACAGTTAATTCTGGTTTAATTGTCGGCTTTTTTATCCAATAGAGTACATTATAACCTTAGCAACGGTATATGCCACGCCTTCTTGGGTGCTTTGAATAATTTACTACAGCCCAGCGTAACTGCCGTTTTCGTTTTAATGGTCTAGTATTAAGCAAGCTTTAGGGAAGGCGCATTAGGGAGGGGAGTTTCCCTTCTCCGATATGTACGTTTTTTCCACGTCTAAAATGCCGTTGGTCTCGCTGGCTACATATGTATGTTTGTGTTTCCACTTGAGCACTGTCTTTCCAATATGTTTGATAGCCCTATTGTTATTTTCGCATTTTGAGTGCATTTCACATACTGTAGTGCAATCGTTAAATGTAGTTTTGATGTAGGCTACCGATGTTCATTGAAGATAAAACATTTGGCAGCATTTTGCAGATGGTGGAATACTATTTTATGTTCATGTTATCATACATAATATAGGCTATGGCGTATATACTTGTCTCTTCGGGCATGACAAATGCTCATTCCAATTTACTGTGCGCTGATATGTGGTAGATTAAGGTAAACAATTTCCTTCGAGTCATTATGAATAGGAAAATTTAAAAAAACTACAGAAAAATGCAATCCCAGGACAAAAGTATACATACTGTAGAGTACAGGGACAAGTGATGTTTTATTGAGGTACAAGAGTGAATGATTAGGCAACATATTTAGGTGTATGTAACACTGTGATATCAATGTTTTTCATCTTAAGCCATCAGAAGGAGCAAATGTATTGCTTTATAATGGACAAAACTAATTTTATTCATTTTATGACATGTTTTGCATAGGGGTATTGGACCTATAGATATCTACCCCCCTATACTGATGAAAATATAGTAATTCCCCACTTGGAAATTATGCAAAAGTGAGTTTTATGAGCCAAAACTATTGATTTATAGTTAAATATATCATAATTTTTATCTATTTACAGCAGTGCACAATTTAGCCATTTGGATAGATTTGGAGACACGAATGGACAACAGTGTACACTGCTATATTTTGCATCATATGCCTTTAGTAGTTCTGCATATCATCCTCAGATTTTGCTAAACTTGTGGACATGGAGTTTATGATCCAGGAAATGTATATATATTACCGATTTCACTTATGCCCAAGTAACGCGGAACGTTTGGGTCTTTAAAGAATGTTCCCTATACAGCCCTGTAATGTCATTGCAGAACATTACATTGGGAACATCCTGGGATGAATAGAGAAATGTTACTCCAAGATAACAAAAGAACATTCCAGCAACATCCCCTGCAATGCGTTCCCTGGATGTCATAATGTTGAGTTCCCTTCAAGTCCTCAAAACATTCCTAAAACTTGATTGTTGAACTATCCCTTCACATTCCACGAACATTACAGGAACATTCTATGTAACATAAATGTAATATTCTAGGAATGTTAGTCAGAAACTTTGGGTTTCTCTAACGCTTGGATTTAACTTTCCCTTACTGTGAGATATTGCTAACATTCTCCATACATTCTTGCCACGTCATTACAAAACGCTATTTTGGGAACATTCTGGGGTGTATGGGGGGAATGTTACTCCAAGATAACAAAATAACATTCCAGGAACATCCCATAAATGTCACAAATGTTGCAATGCGTTCCCTGGATGTCATAATGTTGAGTTCCTCTTAAGTCCTCAGAACATTCCTAAAATATGATTGTCAAACTTCCCCTTCTCATTCCATGAACATGACAGGAACATAAGTAGAATAATCAAGGATATGTTAGTCGAAATGTTCCCTTTTGGTTTCTCTAACGCTTAGACTTAACGTTCCCTTAATGTGAGACAGCAGTACATTGCTAACTTTCCCCATACATTCTTGCCATGTCATTACAAAACGTTATTTTGGGAACATTCTATGCAACATTAAGGGAATATTCTCGGAATGTTAGTCGAAATGTTCCCTTTGGGTTTCTCTAACGCTTGGATTTAACGTCCCCTTACTGTGAGACCGGAGTACATTGCGAACATTCCCCATACATTCTTGCCACGTCATTACAAAATGTTATTTTGGGAACATTCTGGGGTATATATATATATATATATATATATATATATATAGGGGAATGTTACTCCTAGATAAAAAAAGAACATCCCATAAATGTCACAAATCTTGCAGTGCGTTCCCTGGATGTCATAATGTTGTGTTCCTCAAGTCCTCAGAACATTCCTTCAACTTGTTTGTGGAACTTCCCCTTCACATTAGAGGAACACTCTATGTAACATTAGGGGAATATTCTAGGAATGTTAGTAGAAACGTTGCCTTTGGGTTTCTCTAATGCTTCAATTTAACTTTCCCTTACTGTGAGACCAGAGTACATTGCTAACATTCCCCATACATTATTGCCACATCATTACAAAATGTTATTTTGGAAACATTCTGGGTGTATAGGGGAATGTTACTCCAAGATAACAGAAGAACATTCTAGGAACATCCTATAAATGTCACAAATGTTGCAATGCGTTCCCTGGATGTCATAATGTTGAGTTCCTCTCAAGTCCTCAGAACATTCCTAAAACTTAATTGTGGAACTATTATTATATCTCAGGCCTGTTCTTCAGCTGCCGAGTAGATGGTGATATATAGTCCCGTTTAAATATATTTTTGCAGCATTTTGGCTTTATTGGACAGTAATCAATGAGAGACTAGAAAATCGGAGGGAGAGAGAGAGTGACCTTTGAGGTTTATCTTGAGTCGGTTTGAACCCATGTGGTGGAAAAAAGGAATCGCTGATGACGTGATTTACCTGGTTGAGCTACTTGAGCACCTTGGGCCCTATCTTGGCGCTTAGTCTAAGCACATGGCGTAAAGTCCATTTTGGGCGTGTCCAAGTCCACTTTTGCTATTTTAACGGCGTGTTTTTTTGGCGCTAAGCACGGCGCAAGGTGCAACTGGGCTGAACCTAGTCGCTTCATTAATTATAGGTGTGTCTTGGGCGTGACATGCAATAAACCAATCAAAATGTCATATCCCATTCCCTTTAAAAGCCTGCTTTTCCACCTTGGCGGATTGCTTGATGGCGAAACAGACATGCTCGTGCGTGTTTAGTGTGATCAAGGAATAGGCTAAATGGAGTATGATCAAAATTATTCGGACTAACCATTAGCCTATGAGTTCCCGGTAATTCCAGACAGGGCTGTTATTTTACAAAATATATGCGGTTAAATTTTGTTAAAAGGACCTGCAACAGCTGAGAATAAGCTATCAATGGCTTCAGTCTCACCTTAGAAAACGCCAAATTAGCCTGCTTGTTCTGCGAATTTCGTTTGATTATGCAATGAAAGTGTCAAACATCAATTCAAAGAGGCTGTTCTCATGGAGTTCTCGAAGTTCAAGCTTCATCCAAAGTTCATTAGGCTACCTGCATAGTAGGCTAATATTGATTAATAACATACATACCGTTATTTTGCCTTAATGATGACACTAAATAGCCTACAATAAAGCTGTCAGGTTCGCAACCCATATGTTCACGCATATTTCCCCTTGTTTAATAATGTCCTGTTTATGGAAATGTGACCAATCCTTTAAAACAATCCACTTTCCCAGGAAGACCGTGAAACGTGCGACTTACAGCAGGGGAAACAGAGAACATGCAGCGCACGTGCAGAGAATGGCATTAAAATTAATTGTGAATTAATTGTGTAACGTGCTGCAAATTTGTTTTAGTTTCTAATTAGACGCTTAGTTCTCTTTAAAATAGTTTTGTTCAGTTATGGAATAACGGGTGAAATCAGCTGGGTTTTAAACGGTGAGAGTATGGAAACCTGGTCACTGTAATTAAAAAAATATGAAGGACGAAGAATAGCTACAATTTAGTTAACATGGTGACATTTATCTCCGTTTTTTAACCATAGGCTATCGAAAAAACCTTATGCACATCGAATCCGCTGTAGCCTAGGCTATTTGAAAAACAATAAATGCAATATTCACTGGACAAGGTTTTGAACTTTTTTCAGTCACAAACCATTCTATTTACTTACAGGCTGTATTCATAGATAAACAGAGCTGTATTGTAATGACATCTGAAGCGCATTTTCAGAACTTAAATGTCCGTCTATTGCCGTGCGCGAGTTTTCCATTGAATGACAATTCACGCATTAGGTGTAAATGACAATTCGCGCATTAGGCTTGATATAGGTGTCATCAGCTGCTTTTTAATGGATAGCCATTGTCCCGTACCATCGCACATCGCCTGGATGTTGATGGAGTGGGCTGAAAGCAATTTAATGTGCATGGCATTCCCCTTCGCTGAGGGAAAGGTAGGCTATGGACCCTTTTATTATTATGTATTTTTTGATATAGGCTACACAATAATACTATTTCACATTGTAATCTTGATATTTTAATCATGCTTGTGCGCGCCCCTGTGTGTAACAGACAGGAGGGTACGCGCATTGTGCACACGCCTTTGTAGACGCACTTATATGCGCCGTTAAAATAACATGTATACAACTGTGACATGACTTTAGACCAGGTTAGTGGTGGTTCTAGCGCAAGCGCTTTCTACTGGCACAAGATAGCAATACGCCAAAAAGAATCCTGGCCACTCCTCATCTTAAGACCAACACGCCCAAACGGCGCAAGAGTACATGCTAGTTAAACGGCGTGAGCGTTAGGCGTTATAATGAACCTACCGCCGGGTGTAAGATTGCAAAGACACTTGCGTTTGGGTTAGCGCCGCTTTGCGCCGGGTGTAAGATAGGGCCCCTTGTCTCTTGTTGAGCAATTTTCAGGCTAAAAGCCATAAAATAAACGTCTATTGCAGTCAGTGAAAAGACCTCTTAAAATGGTTCCAAAGTGAATTTCTTTCTACATCTATTTGTAGATCTCTTTCAAGAGTTCTTGTTTAGACCACGTTTCAGCCAAATTTTTTCATGTAAAAAAACACCACATCAAGCCGGAATCGAACTCACAATCCTCAAATCTGAAGACGAGCACTTTCCCACAGAGCCATTGAGGCCACATTGTCACATGGGTGTTGTAGTGTTTAATGAATGATATCACAAATGAGCATAGACAGGCAAGTTGTTGACTCTCATGTACAAGTCCACACACATGCGCATAGCAGAAATTCATGCAACATTATTTTTGGGTAAAAGCTCTGTCTGCATAGGATAGAAATTTGTGTCATGTTGTTTGCCCAAGCTTCTTGTGGCAACAAATTGGCTAGATGTTTTGACATTTTAAGTGATACACTTCATGCGGTGAAATTGCATCTACGTGTAGGCCGAATTTCGCTTGCCAAAGCAATAACATTTTGAGAAATGCATCCACATTAATCCATATTGTTTGTCTTTGAATTTACAACTGAATCACATATGAAAATTATGACATAAAATGTGCACATTTATATTGTAGATTTTAGCCAGTCTAAAAAGGGCCAAATGAGAGCTTGGATGGTACATTTTAACGTTTATATCTGGGTTTGTGCTCAGTGGGTATATACCGATGACACCACCATTGTAGGACTGATATCAAAAGACAACGAGGCAGCCTACCAGCAAGAGGTGGAGAGGACAGTTGCATGGCGCAAGGAAAATGACCTGGTCTTGAATGCAAAAAAGACAAACAAGATCATCATCAATTTCAGAACAAAAAAGTCAACAAAAATTTGGAACACACATCGGTAGCAACCTAAACTCCAACCACCTAATAAAGAAAGCCCAAGAAAGACTCTACTTCCTCCGCCAATTGAAAAAACTTTAAGAAGTTAAGAAAGGCCTTCTTGTTCAATTCTACAAAGCCATCATCCAAAGCATCATAACTAACATCTTATCAATCACCGTCTGGTATGGAAATACACCACAGCACACAATATTGTCGAATAAGGACATGGACAGAATCATCTCCAGAGCAGCAAAGATCACAGGCTGCAAACTCCCCACACTGGACTCCATACATACATAATGCATCATCAAATGTGCGACCAAAATCATCAAGCACCCTCTCCACTATGCCTTCTGGTAGAAGATGTAGATTGGTGGGAGTCGATTCAACCTACGCTCCTTTCCCCAGGTCATCCAAATCATTAATGCACACCTCTACATTTTTTTTGTATTCATGTATACTGTGAAGTTTTATTTTTTATGTTGAACGCGGTGTACTGATAGCAGCTCATTTTCCCTGTACTGTCTGGAACTAATTCCACCAGCCTAGCTGTGTGGCAATAAAGCACAGAAATCCCATCATAAATATCACTTAGAAATGATTTGGTATTTAATTTTGTGTAACTGGCACTCTACGAGGATGAGTGGACCTAAACCATGCCAAGAAATGCACCCCGGACCATAACAGAGCTGCCAAAACCCTATGTATAACATACTATGCATTCCTCATTTATCCCTGTGTTTACTTTAATTTGTCACCCGTCTGTATGTGAGTGTAATGTTGATTTAACTAATTAAAAAAATGTTGCATTGAATGCAACTCTTTCAATAGGGTCACTTCTGTTACTTAATTGGGTCACTGGTGTTGAAATGTGTTTCCATTGTATATTAAAAGATTTTAATATGATTGAAGACATGTGGTTTTAGCTAAGGGCCAGAAATATAGTTTTAGCTAATTGAACACAATTAAACCCAATTCAAGTGAAAGCAAAAGATAAAAAGAAACCTAATTTTGAAATTTCCTCTAAAAGGGACAGCTACAACATCCTTTAAAAAGTCACTTATAAGATACTTGCAATATTTCTTTTGCACAGATAGATGTCATTATGATTTGAACATTTTCTACCCTATAAAATGTGTTAAGGTAACCCACTAGCTACAGAAAATGACATAGTCACAAACGTTTGAGATTTCATTCCTCATTAGTTCTCCTATTTGGTAATGTAATATTTATGAATACAATTGAAAATACAAAGTATTCTTTGGCACAGGTCTGGTACATCCGAAGTCCTACGTTATAGGTTATAGGAGGAATGCTCCTAGAATGTTTCTGGAATGTTAAAGGGACGTTCCTCAGAAACGTTGTGTGAAAGTTCTTAGAACCTGAAAACACTGCATCAACCAGGGAACATTTAGAGCAACCTTAGTAACATACAGGGAACGTCCCTAGCACGTGATGTCTTTAGCTGGGTGTAGCTCTCAGCAAACTAAAGAAAAACCATTTAAAAAAATTTTTTTTTCAAAAGTTTCTTTGCATTTGTGGCACTTTATTTTGACGTAAATTATGAAAATAAACAAATCTAAGTTTGTATTGTAAATAGTACACCTGTCTTGTTTCATTTAAGCCATTTACCAAGTTTATGCGATGCTCACACCTGGAGTTATAAAGCCTTAAACAGAGCACCCCCTAAATAGGTGAAATTTGCCATCTGCGCCAAGGGGTTAAGTAGATCTAGACCAATGCCTCTAAACTGATTATGGCAGATACTCAAAGAAAAAGGTTTTTCGCTTTGACCAAGTTATTGTACAACTTGTACAATAGTGAATCATCAAGGTTAAATGTATAATCTTTCATTGGAAACCCTTGTGTTATTCAACCGTCTCCTTGCATTTCAAACAGTTCCATCATGAAGCTTGAAAGTGGATCTAACAGTCTGGCTGACTATCCTGCAAGGTTCGGATAAACTAGTCCGCAGTTTATGTCCTCTCAGTGGTCTCTTTACCCAGTCGTCATCTCCCACTTCCAGAGTTGATGCCTTTTATCATAGTACTTCTTCTGGGCATCTTGTCTGTCCTTTACTTTCTGGTGTAGCTGCATATCCTCTGTAGAACTGTCAGGTTTTGTCGGCGCACAAGTGAATGTACATTCCTGCGTATGCTGTTGTTCATTGATATTTATAGTAGAATGACATTGCTATTGATGGAATATGAATTTTTGGTGGTGAAAATAATTTTTATTTATTTAAATTTAATTTTTATGAACTCCAAGATAGACGCTACCTGACAATAGTGGTACTTAGAAACTCGGTATTCTGCAGAGTTGTCACAAATTGTGTACTAATAAAGATTAGTTGTTTCCACTCATAGTTTAGTTGCAGGGGCAATGTATGTCTCAGTTGAGCAATCTCATGACGTCGGCGGCATGGCCACTAGGGGTCTGCACATAGGAGTCAAGGACTGAGTCTGGAGGCTCTGGAAGCTCTGGAGGCAGCTCCACAGTGCTGATCCAGAATCATGGCAAAATATGTGAACTGTTCTAAATTGTACCCGTTTTGGAGGTGTACTTACATTTGTCATTGATGTCTTTGAACTGGAAGGATAGGATACTGTTATCCTACAGTTATTAGGATAACAGTATGTAGTGTGTGTGGGTGGGTGTTAAATAACATCACACTGTCTACATGTACTAACTACTCACTCATTTTCCTTGCTTGCATATACATAAAGATAGACAGACAGACAACACTTTTCCTATACATACTCACATTCAGACATGTTTTAATGGTGTCTTTTGCCACTTGTCTTGAAGAAATTATTCTGAATCATTACTATGGAGCTGATCCAGATGGAGGTAGCTCCATAATACCGATGCAGAATCAGTTCTAAAGACAAGTGGCAAAGTATACACGTGTATTAAAACAAAAAGACTCCAATTTGCGCCTTATTTTCTTATAAACAAGTATTAGAACAATTTGTTTAACTGGCACTTTATTCATGTATGTATTTATTTACCTTAAAGACCACATTTGCCAAAGTGCTCCAATGGAGCAAGTTACTTTTCCCATGTTGTAGCATAGCTAGCTACATTTTGCAAGGGATATTTTCCCTTTCATGTAGCTATGTTTACTTTGTAAAGTAATTGGTAGCTTAGCTTACTACATGTTCCAAGTAGCTTGCCCAACACTGGGTACAAAACATGTTGGAGATTGTGAACTGTACAATAAATATGCCACAAGCTGATGTGAATTCTGTGTACTTTATGTAACTCTTTTAAATTTTTATGTGCATTATGTGTGTACCATACATACTTCCTCACATATTTCATAGGTTTTTATACTTTAGTCTTGATGGTACACATGCCATTCAAATACTGCCATCAACCATGTCTCTGCTTTGTGTTGCCACAAAGAGTCGTGCAAACCAGGTGAAAATTGCCTTTTTAAGTGCACTGGGAGATATGGTTAATGGTATGCCCAAGGAGGTGTCATATACACATTGGCAAATGTAGCATCTACTGTATATAAACAATCTATTAATTTAGTGGTGTGAATTATTTGAAATAATATGTTAACTACTAAACTCTAGATTCAGCAATATATGCTGTGTTGAGTATTTCCAGTATACGGACACATGAATACAAAAACTGATTTACGCAGCAATCAACATACCTTAAAAATTTGTTCCTTAACGGGTGGCATATTGACCTCACTCCAGTGCAAGCTGGACACCTCACGCTGGTCAATGTAGTAGGCATTTACTTTGGAGCCACCAGAGTACTTAGGACGTTTCCAACCCAGAGTCATGGAGGCACCATCACAAGATAGCAGTGTGATGCCATAAGGGGAGGAGGGGAGAGCTGCAGTGGAAATGTATGTTATAAATGTGCATTGTCAAAAATTCACGACAGACACACGTCAAAAAACAAAGTCATACAATAGTGGCACACATTTTAGTCAGAAGTGAATTATTTTGTGTACTGTGTTTCATTACTGTGGGTTATTTGTGAACATTTTATTAACTTTTATTATAAATTTTATTTATGCAAATGCAGTGCTCTTCTCTTTTTAAAGGTGGTTGCATTGTACAGCTTTGGAAAAGAATGTGTGTTCAAAGATAGCAATGTGTCATGCAGGGCATCAAAAGTTAGGTCACACCATTTGCTATGTCTATGTCCACAGTGCCCGAGGGCTGGGAGCTCCTTGGATTTTTCAAAAATATACAATGCCACATGATTTCAATGTGCAACCAAATACTTACATAATCCGATTTACATAAGTAAAACAAAATATAAATATAGGAGCTAGTTAAAGTAATTTAAGAGTTGTATTGTGATTCAGTTTCTGTCTATTGCCACAAATGACAATTATCAGGCAGACACGACTGACATGTTCCTGAGTTAAAACTAAACTAATAAAACTAGAAATGCTGTTACAGCCGGGCTGTAATTTACAGTCAAGCCGGAAAGTCTGAACACTCCTTTCACTTCTACAATAGATTGAGTTCATTTTTTGTCTCAAAATTCTACACAAAATAGCCCATAATGACAAAGTGAAAACAGGTTTTTAGACATTTGTGCTAATTTATTAAAAATCAAAATATAAAATATCATATGTACACAAGTGTGCACACCCTTTGATATGACACCCAAAAGTGAGCTGAGGTGCATTTTGTTTCCACTGATACTGCTTGAGATGTTTCTACAACTTAATTGGAGTCCACCTGTGATAAATTCAATTGATTGGACATTTTTGGGGATTGCCAACACCTGCCTATATAAGGTCCCACAGTTGACAATGCATGTCAGAGCAAACTCCAAGCCATGGGGTCAAAGGAATTATCTGCAGACCTCAGAAACAGGATTGTGTCAAGGCATAGATCTGGAGAAGGTTACAGAAAAATCTCTGCAGCTTTACAGGTCCCAAAGAGCACAGTGGCCACCATCATTCGTAAATGGACCTGGCCGCCCGGCCAAACTGAGCAATTGGGGAAGACGGGCCTCGGCCAGGGACGTGAGCAGGAACCCGAGGGTCACTCTGACAGAGCTCTAGCGTATGCTTGTGGAGATGGGAGAACCTTTCAGAAGATCAACCATCCAGGCAGCACTCCACCAATCAGGCCTTTATGGTAGAGTGGCCAGACGGAAGCCCCTCCTTAGTAAAAGGCACATCACAGCCCGCTTGGAGTTTGCCAAAAGGCACCTAGAGGACTCTGAAACCATGAGAATCAAGATTCACTGGTCTGATGAAACCAAAATTGAACTTTTTGGCCTGAATACCAAGCGTCACGTCTGGAGGAAACCAGGCACCGCTCATCACCTGGCTAATACCATCCCTACAGTGAAGCATGGCGGTGGCAGCATCATGATGTGGGGATGTTTTTCAGCAGCGGGAACGGGGCGACTAGTCCTGATAGAGGGAAAGATGAATGCAGCTAAGTACACCGAGATCCTTGAAGAAAACCTGCTCCAGAGCGCTCTGGACCTCAGACTGGGGCGAAGGTTTACCTTCCAACATGACAACGACCCGAAGCACACAGCCAAGAGAACAAAGGAGTGGCTTCGGAGAAAGTCTGTGCATGTCCTTGAGTGGCCCAGCCAGAGCCCAGACCTGAATCCAATTGAACATCTGTGGAAAGAGCTGAAAATGGCTGTGTACCGACGCTCCCCATCCAACCTGACGGAGCTTGCAAGGATATGCCAAGAGGAATGGGCAAAAATGTCCATAAACAAGTGTGCCAAGCTCGTAGCTTCTTTCCCAAGACGCCTTGAAGCTATAATCGCTGCCAAAGGTGCAGCAACCAAGTATTAGGCTAAGGGTGTGTACAGATATGTAACCCCTAAATAACCTATTTTTGTCAGTAACATAAAATTGCATATTTTCTAAAAACCTGTTTTCACTTCGTCATTATTGGCTATTGTGTGTAGATGTTTGAGGCAAAAAATGAACTCAATCTATTGTAGAATATGTCTGTAACGTAATTGTATCATTCACAAATTTGCAACAGAATACATTTATGTCAGAATCGTCACATACAGTATATACATAATACGCATAAAAATACGTGGCCTAATGTTTTTATATACGTAAAAAAAACATACAAAAGTATGTGTGTTTTAACAGCAGCAACAAATTACAGCCGTAAGTGTGATAGGTGGTCACTGGAAATGTTGACTGTAAAGGGACTTTGGCTTTTTTGGTTCCATAAACATATTTATGCCAGAGATTTTGTAGATAAAAATCTACAAAACTGTGTCTACAAAACTGAAAGTACATTGAGTACTGGACATAGTACAGTAAGCAAGGTAAAAACACTGAATGCTTACTTATACAACGTTTTAAAAATATATTGTAGTTCCTATATCTGAACCTGATTTTCTTAGCGTGTATAAACGGTGCATTTTATAGTCTGTGGCTGTGGTAAGACTAGTGTTATAAGCACTTTAGGCTATTAAACGGATGATCACTCTCAATCTGTTTCCGTTTACTTTTCCTGATTGTCAATCAAATAATTGATTCACTCAATAACCAAGAACAAGAAGTAAATTATTAGGCTACCAAGTTATTTTGAGATAGCATTATTGTTCTGTGCAACATAAACTTGTGTTGAATTTTTGTATATCGACATTTATGATGTTGTGTTATCATGCGAAGATTCTGACTTTTAAATGCTCCATGTTTAAATGTTCAATGTAGATTTTCGTAAATGAGTATTTCTAGCCTGTATTATGCGCTGCTCTCAACGATTCGAGACACTTAAGAAGCTGTCCTCTTTAAATTTATGCTTTCTAATGTTTAAATCGCTTTGACTAATTTTAGTGTCGTCTTAAAATTAATTACATTCTTTAACGCATTCAGATTATTGCCTGATCCTTGTTAAACAATCTTAAGTTGTCTCTTTGTCGTTATCATTTATAAATCATTATAGGCTACAAATTGGTCTTGATTATTCAGAGAATGAATGGATTGATTGTTAGGCTACTGAATCTAAATAAACGGAAACAAGTAATCCCCACTTTTTCCAACGCGCAGGCCATCGCTACATATATTTAAGTGCTACCCATTTTATGACGCAAAGAAAAATACTAGCACAGAAAAACTTGATATATTCATTGATGTTTGTTATTCAGTTATTGAATTGCTTGATTGATAATTAAGAACTATAAGTAGAAACAGGTTGAGAGTAATATCCGTATAAAGGTAAGGTTACCGAAGGCCTATTTTACAGCCGACGTTACGCCACTGCTGGCAGCAGATTGATGCTTTGAGGCTCGTTTGATACCTCAAGACCCTTGATGACTTATAGCCATTTAGCCAACCATGGGTTTCATACTATTCCTGTATAATTTTCAGCTTAATCTAGTTCCACTCCCCAATTCCCATAGAGATCCATTCAAATGCAGACAGTATCACTTGTAAGAGTAGCTGAACATAAGATATCAAGAGTCTTTTGATATCCTTTTATACCCAGTCATGATAGCATCACCTATTTACCTGTGGAATGTTCCAAACAGGTGTTTTTTGAACTTCCCAGTCTTTTTTTTTTGCTCCTGTCCCAACTTTTTTGGAACGTGTTACAGGCATAAAATTTGGAATTACCGTATATTTACAAAAATCAATAAAGTTGATAAGGTAAAACATTAAATATAATTTCTTTGTATTGTTTTCAATTAAATATATGTAAAAGAGAATTTACATATTACTGCTTTCTGCTTTTATGTGCATTTTACATACTGTCCCAACTTTTTTGGAATTGGGGTTTGTACATTTATTTCATATTTAGTAGTACATATTGACAGTAGAATAACGTGGTATAATTACACAAGAATTTTAATTGTTTATTTTGCCGTTGAGTGAGCATCCTTTCCATGGATGTATTGGCATACTTTTTGGGCCCACATTTTGAGAAACGCACCCACGTAGCGCAGGTTAGAATACGGCGTATCTCATCCCGTGTTAAATCTGCGCAGGAGAGGCACTTAAGTGCATGACTTAAGTTGGCCATCTCTGAATCCGGCCCTAAGTCTGTTGAATACTACTGTACCATGTATCTCTCTCATTAGATCTGCCCAGTTAGAATTACTTACCAAAATTAATAGTAATCAAACATCTTATGTCATTTGAAGTGCAGACTCTTTAGTGAACTGTGATTCTTGACTGATTAGTGATTAGATTAACACTAACTAGACACAGATATATCTGCTGAAAAAAAGGCGCCTGTATACAGACAGCTACTTTTACTTTTGTACTTTACAAAATATTACTATTCGTACATTTAAGAGCATGCACTTTCATAATTTGACTTGAGTATACATTTCTAAATGGTACTTTAACTTTTTAACTTTTACCATGTTACTAAAAGTATTTTTTATGTGGGTATTTCTACTTCTACTTAAGTAAGGTATTTGGGTACTTCCTCCACCTCTGGAAATCTGTGTGCTCTTTATTTTAACAAGCTCTAAGTTTGTTTAAAGCAAGAATACATTCTTGAAATAAAACTTGTGTTACTTTGTAAATAACAGGAAATGCCTTTAAAAATGCATTAAATGCACGCTTCAATTAAATATCGCTTCATCACTGTGAGTGATGGCACTGTGAGTTGTGAATATCAGTTGGGCAGATAAGATATGATTATGTGATTCTTAAAGTCACAGCAATGTGGATTAATAATAAACTATATGACAACAAAATTCTTAATACATACCGATCTTGACTCCTTTTCCTAAATGGAATATTAAGGATGAATATGTATAACAGACAAACTGCAGGAGAAATGCAATATAGCATATGAAATATTATTCTTGTGATATGGACATGAAAATGAATGTACAACCACAGAATGAAATGTAAGGAGCAACCACAGTATTTAAGTACTGGACTTTTTACTTAAATCAGGCTCAGTCGTGCTTTATGTGTGATTTTCCCTTAAGCTAGAACATTTGCCAGCATTTTCCTGATGGTGGAATATTATTTTATTGTAATCTTATCGTACATAATATACACTATGCCGTATTAGTATGTCCCTGGGCAATACTTGTGACTTAGGGCATGGAAAATACTCATTCAAGTTTACTGTGCATATGTGCTAGATGAATGTAAAATGTTCCTTGGAGTGAGTATGAATGTGTCTATGCTTTATAATGGACAAAACATATTATATAAATTTTATGACTGGCTTTGGATAGGTTTTTGGACCCATAGATATCTATCCCCCTACACTGATGAAAGGGTGGTAAATTATTATGCAAAAGTGAGTTAAAACAGTTGATTTGTAGTTAAATATATTATTATTTTATGATTTACAACAGTGCCCAAGTTTGCCATTTTGGATAGATTTGGAGACACTAAGGGTACACTTCCTACATTTTGCATCATAAATTTAGTAGTTCTGCATATCACCCTCAGATTTTGCACACTTGTAGACAAGGAGTCTGTTCCGGAAAATATATAGCCTAGTTCTATTTTGTTCCTAAGACCATTAGGGTCGCCAATATGGATGGCCTTCAGGGGCCAGATGTATCGAGACTCTACCAGAATTTGTCATGGTACATGACCTCCGCGTAGTGATGCAATTCCTCCCATAAAAGGGGGAGTGTTACTGCAGATGTCCTCTTCAATTTTCTCGAGAGATTCTGTTGATCTAACCTGGGCGTGGAGAGCACACCCCAGTGAGATCTGTTACATTGATTGGCTTGCAAGGCAAAAGTGTGCGTGATTCGCTACACTACCTGCCTCAACTTTCCTTAAAGGTATACTATGTAGTTTCAGAACACTAGATGGCGATATAGAGCACGTAGGAGAAAATGGCTCCCCGAAAATTGCTTATCATGTGTACTTTTCAGACACGCACGACGACGCACGAGCATTGTGGTGACGTTTCACACATATTTTCTCTGACCGTGGACTCAATTCAATTTGCTTTATTGGCATGACAAGACATTGCATCTGTATTGTCAAAGCATACTGCATTAAAACAGTCGAAGACATACATCTAACAATACAAAATAGCAAAGACTAGAAACAAATGAACAGTAACCATACATGAAAACAATAACTTTTCTTTGATTATGGATTTAGAAATAACAATAATGTAAAATAATAAAGTACAATTAAAAATAATAATTATCAATAGAAATGATAATAATGATGATGAGAACGACACATATGATCTTATAAAGTGAATATAATAAATATAAAAAATTAAAATTGGTTTATAATGATCACTCACTCTGTCCCTAAGACGATGGCAGGCAGCTATATATTGTGCTGCCAGGTCACAGCACGTCCTAAATGACTGTAAGCGTCCGCTAAATGACTGTAATGTAATGTTTATGTAATGACTGCCCCTCACCCTTACTCTGGGGCCGCGACCACTGGATGTTGATGGCTACAGAATGAACCGAGAAGAATTACAAAATGATGATTTTGAATTATTTTATGAAAATGAACAGTGGTCAAATTTACAGAGCAATAGCTAAGATTACTAACTTATATGCTTTGAGCATGTAACGTAGTCTCCATTTACATGATCAAGGTTTGGTCAAATATGATAGACTATTGTCAACAATAAACAAACATCACGACAATAGATAGCCTTAGCTATCGATAGCTGCTATGTTATGGGAAGGATGTTCTTTGTCTTATCTGTTCTGAAGTTACTTCGGTGACGTTTCTATATGCACTTATTGTATGTCGCTTTGGATTAAAGCATCTGCTAAATGACTATAATGTAATTTAATGTAGCTAGGTGTATGGTCGCTATTTTTATAATGATATTGTTACCTCCTCGGCTGAAAACATCTTGCTAATGAGTAAGAAAACATAAAACATACAGCAGAAACATACCTCATGCAAATAGCTACGCGAACGTGGACGCTTCGAGCTACGCGAACAGTTTTTCTTTTGCCATGACATTTGTGAAAGACAAACCAGAGGAAAGCACAGATCGAACAAGAAAGTTATTTACTGTTTTTGCTGCTATAGTGTCCCTTGCTGCAACGCTCTGGCTTGTTTTTCACAAATGTCATGGCAAAAGAAAAACTGTTTGCGTAGTTCGAAGCGTCTACGTTTGCGTATTTGCGTGAGGCATGTTTCGGTCCTAAGCTAAAATAAGAGTTTATCTGGAAGCCTGCCCACATGGGCTGGCCATGTCAATCAAATGAGCAGGAAGCGCCCATTCATGACGTTTACACAATTTTAGCTGTTTCTGGCTTTAAAAATGGTGGCGGGTTGTCAACAGTGTAACATCCAAAACATTAACAAAAAAACACTTTGCGAACGACTTATGAGGTAGGAAATACATTCAACATGTTTATTAGACCACAAGGACACATACAATGTTTTTTGGGGAGGAAATTTTAATCTAAACAAAGAACGAGTTGTTTACAATGAAACTACATAGTATAATAAATAATAATAAATAAAATAAATAAAAGACCACCAACACGTTCTATCATTGGTGGTTGCTCTTTGTTTTGCTAACGCATGAGATTCTGTTGATCGTACCTGGGCGTGAAGGGTGTATCCCATTGAGATCTGTTACGCAGAGTTGTCACGAATTGTGTACTAATGAAGATAAAACATGGAATTTGAGGTTTGGCTGCAGAAGCAACAAATGTCTCAGTTGAGCAAAATCTTGGCGCCGGCGTCCTGGTCACTAGGCATCTGCGCAAAGGGGTTAAACTTATTTAGGCTGATTTTGTAAAAGAAAATTAGGTGTCTATCTAAACCGAAAGTACATTGGGTACTGTACATAGTAGCCTACAGTAGCTAAACAAGGAAAAAACGCTGAATCTTTATTTATACTACTTTTGTAGTGTGTAAAAACGGTGCATTTTATGCAGTTTATTATCTGGGACTGTGGCAAGATGAAGCTTGTAAACAGTCTGGTCTAGCACCCTAATGTTTTATTGGCCTGCAGTACAACTAAAGGGTGCGATGCTTTCGCAAGTGATGAAACGTTTTAACAATCATGAGTCGGAACTTTGTCGGTTTTCTTCAAACTGTTATGTATAATTTCGGAGAAACATGTATACTGTAATTGGGATAGATAGGACTACCAATAGGGGGGCACAGTGGATAGGGCTATGTCGGGTATATAGCTTTGAGATTACGACCTCCGATAGAGAATGTATAATGTGATATGGCAAACTTGCTCATAGTCCATTCAATAGTACTCGGTTATCAAGTACTCGGTACTCAAGTACTCGGTACTCGGTTAGCTCTGCTGACCTGACCGAGGATATGCGTTTCTCTCTGCCCCCTAGTCCACAAGCACAAAGGAAATTAAGTCACGCTGAGGCGCTGGCTTATCTATGATATAAATCTTAAAGTGGTCGGGTGTCTTGTCTCCTTTTGAGGAGAAACACCAGAACACAAAGATATTCATGGAATCCAGGGCCTAGCGTGGCCAGAGAATACCACATGGCCACATGGTCTCCTTTTTCATTTTAAATGTTGAATGCAAATCTGATACATTCAATTGAAATCATCAGTTGAAAGTCTTAAGGTTGATGTAGGTAATGGTTGTTAGGCCTGCCAGTTTGTAATTTACATTTTTGGCCCAACTCCAGGTTCAAGCATAGGCCAGGGTGTTACCACTGGTCTGCTCACATGGAGGTAATATTTTGTCCAAATTGAAGATTACACAAACTGCACAGATTTAATGATTGTACTAAAATTATTGAACTTATGTTGTTAAAAGCAGGAGCAAATGTCCCTTTCTGATGAAGTACTCAATAGTTGAGTGAAATCACCTGCTAGAATGCAGATGTCTGTTTATAAAGACGTTAAGACCCTGAATATTTTAATAATAATTTCATGAGGCTTTGCCCTGTTTTGAGCAACCTGCACATTAATTAATAAGTGAATTTGTCAGCTATTGGATAAGCAGTCCTGGTCATGAAAGGAGTATGACCCCCAACCCCCTCCTTCTAAACTTACCTCACATCACCCAATCAGGGCTCAGGCCCCTTCAATGCGGGAGAAGAAAGGTATTTATGTTGAAGCTGAAGGAGAAACGTAGCTTTTTCTTATTGTGGTCTTTTTATTGTTTTTGTTGGCAAACTAAATTGGGGGCTGTGGGAGCGGGAAAGTTCTGTGAGGGGAGCGCTCCAGAATTCTACAGAGTCTACAGACAGAGAGGTTTTTCTTTAGTTTGGTAAACTTGTGACCGCTGAGTTTTATAGCTGGCATTTCTTATATTCATCCTGTGCTGAAATTTGATTATTCTGGCAAGTTCTGGTTGATCTCTAGGGATGGGAATCGTTAGATTTTATTGATACCGATGCCATTATCGATTCCGCTTATCGATCCGATTCTGTATCGATTCCTTTATCGATTCCTTAAATATTATTTACTCCCAGGCTATTAAAAGACCAACTATTGCTATTGGGTGGTCATCTAAAATGGATTCAATGACACAATATTTATGAAGTATAAAGCATTCGTTTTTCATTCATATTTCTTAGTCATATCATGGAAAATATTTATCTACTATATTTATGCCTGCACAAGTGGCAGAGCATCCCATAAAAGTCTGAATTCTGTAAATTGAAATGGCATTATAAATGTAATTTGGCTTGATCTATACGAGTGCTTAAAAATATCAGACATCAAAGAAAATAAGAGACACTGGAACATAATGAAAAAGGACGCGAGAAGAGAGGATAAATTATCAGTTTGACGTTATGTCAAAAAAGATGGCTAAAATATTGTTGTTTAACCGCTGCTCTGTGATTGGGATATTTAGTAGTTTCATTCTCTAACGAAGATCGCAAACTTTACTTATGAGTTAGTTACGCTCCTAGGCGTGTTTCATAAAGCTGCACCGTAACGTTTGCATTGGTTTCTGTATTATCAGAACAGTTTCAACTGTCACCATTCTCCCCTATCTCATTTAGCCTATACATTTACATGGAAGAAAGATGAGATCTTTAACATTACCTGAGGCAAGCTGGCTTCTCTCATTAGCTGAAGATGTCGAAGATTATCATTTAGCTAATTTAGGTTAGTTATTATTTAGCTAATTTAGGTTAGTTATAAGTCCACACACTCCACAAATCTGTTATAGGCTAGTTCTGAATAGTTGATCATTTCCAAAGACGGATCACAAAATGGAGCTTACGCGAACACATTTTCTATTGATTTTTAAATAATAGTAGCAGTAGTATTCGTTTTTTTAAAATGACGTTTACATTTAATATTTTTAGACGGGGTGCCAAACTCTTCCTGCCATCATGCGCTGACTGAATGAAAAACGACGGTGCTCATGACGTGACGTTGTTTTGCTATGCATAGCTGTCAGGAATACATGCTGGAATCGATAAGCTCGAAGGCGTACGATTCCGATGATTCCCACCCCTATTTATCTCTCTCTTTTCTGGTAACTTCAATTTAACATCTGGGGCTCTATCTTGGCGATCTTAGCGCTTTGTGTAACCGCATGGTGTTAAGTGCATTTAGGGCGTGTCCAAGTCCACTTTTGCTATTTTAACGGTGTGTTTTTTGGGCACTAAGCACGGAGCAATGTGCAAATGGGCTGAACCTAGTCTCTTCATTAATTATAGGTGTGTCTTGGACGTGACATGCAATAAACCAATCAAAATGTCATATCCCATTCCCTTTAAAAGCCTGCTTTTCCACCTTGGCGGATTGCTTATATGATGGCGAAACAGACATGCTCGTGCGTGTTTAGTGCGATCAAGGAATAGGCTATATGGATCAATAGTAGCCTATGATCAATATTATTCGGACTAACCATTATGAGTTCCTGGTAATTCCCGACAGTGCTGTTATTTTACAAAATATATGCGGTTAAATTTTGTTAAAAGCACCTGCAACAGCTGAGAATAAGCTACCAATGGCTTCTGTCTCACTTTAGAAAATGCCAAATTAGCCTGCTTGTTAAACGAATTTCCTTTGATTATGCAATGAAGCAATGATCTCATGTTCAAGCTTCATCTAAAGTTCATTGGATTTTAATTTTGATTAATAACATAAATAGTTACTTACTAGCAACCGTGGCTGCAGGCAAGAAGCTGACGCTAGCTCTAATAACTTTCTGAGTACCAAAAGCTTCAGAGCTACTGTGTCACATAGAGGAATTGAACACATAAGGCATGCCAGTTTTGAATAGCCTACATATATTTTCCTATATAGCTAATAGGCCTATTTTTAAAAAGTCCATATTTTACTCATGCAAACTGTTTAGCCTATAACCCTGGAGTATTTCTGTTTCCTATAGACCTATGCATGTTGTCAAGTGAAGGATGTGGGCACTCATAATCATTTAAACTACCACTAAATTAAATTGCGTTTCAAGCTCGTTTAGCATTTCCCATGAAAATACAGATTCATCCAAGTCACTTTCCTCAAAGTGAAATGATACCCGAATTTCCTACTTCATATTTGCGTGCTTCGTATTTGTACCCATCTTTGTGCATGTATGCTGATTCTTTGAATTTTTTTAAAATTACCAACTGGTAGTTTGTTTTTGTATTTATCACACTATACTGTCCCATGCTGTGAAGAAAATTATTAAAGTATTATTCATTCTCAAGTTCACTTCTTGTTTTGTTTTGGTTTAGTTGCAAATGATCTCTTTTTTCTCTATTTTTCAATAAACACTCAAAAAGCTATTGCAGGAGCAATTTCTGTCTACCCGAGTATCATGCCTAAGTCATAAGATACCACTCCAGCTCAATGTCATCTACATCTACTTTACAATTGACAACTTAATTAGGGTATCATTTTGTCAACACTATGTTTGCACACTGTTATGCTATTGGTACTTGTGGGCCCTCTCCACACCAGCTAAACAGTAGGCTAATCTACAGGCTGAAGTAAATTAAAATGAATAGTCCAATGCATCATCAATTGGTGAACAGTTCACAGTGCGACACCTGTTGGACAGTTATCGTAATGACCGTTTTGATGTTGACTGCATACACAATGAGCACCATAATTTATTGGATAGTGACAAATTTTTTGTTATTTTTGTTCTGTACTCTAGCACTTTGAGTTTGAAAGGATATACTGAAAAGGATGTTGAAGTGCAGACTGTCAGCTTTAATTTGAGGGTATTTTCATCCATATCGGACGAACCGAACTGGCATGCAAAGGATACGCGACCAAATATTAAAAATGATTACTTTATTCTACATTATGTTAAACTGGCTAATATTTTTTGATGCCCAAAAATGGGGGGGACTATACAAAAGGTTCAATAATTTCTATTCGGTTCATCCGATATGGATGAAAATACCCTCAAATTAAAGAGTAAGCAACGGATAAGAACTTTTATATTTACAAACTAGACCAGTATCTAAACAACAATATCAATGTCTTTTTTTATATAACTACATGGAAATTATATAAAATTAGCCAAGTTTGAAAAAAACTGTTGAAAAATCCACTGACAATTGTTCTCGGGAACGTGACGTCACAGTTGCTATGTCTGGAGACCCGCCCACTGCCGCCATTTTGTTTGTTACATTGTTTCGTCGCTGTTCATCGCTGTTTAGTAATTCGCTGAGCAAATACAGAAAGATTGTCTGAGACCACTGACAACAAAAGTCAACAAATTTACTGTACAATGTAAATGATTATACCGGTACATAAATATAATCAGGGATGGGTATTAAGCTAGCCCGCAAGCCCGAGGCTAGTATTTTTTGGGCAGTGGCTAGTACAAAATACGGGTAACTAGCCCAGCACACCAGTAAGACTTCTGTCTGTCAGTCAGACAACTTTAATGATCATAATGATCTAAATTGACACACCTTACATTAATCTTTCTTAAAATATCCACTTCACTTTTGTCATGGCATAGATTAATGATTATTACATTTATACTACCCCAGATGAAATACTACTAGCCATTAATCCATGCCATGACAAAAGCAAAATGTCATGTTTATTTGGTGGTTAATAGGCCTACTAATTAAATGATCCATATAAGGTATACAGTTTAGTGTATGTGAGACAATGTAGGTTATGTAAGTTAACTATGATATCATAACTTGTTACCAGCCAAATACATTTTTTACAATACAAAATAACTGTCAAAGACTGGTTGGTTAACATAACCTGACAAGTGGCTGCTAGATTATGAAAATGTACGTTAGCCTCTTAATTTCCATCCCTGGTTACAAATGCAAATATCACTTACCTTTGTTCGAATGACTGTTTTATCACAGTTCGTAGGCTTGCAAATTTTCAGGTCCTGTACCCATCCATTGGTGAATTGTACATGAGCCTCCAGTGACTTGTAATTGCGAAATTGTTCACAAGTATAAGCGCTTACGCCACAGACCAGGTAGGAAAAAATATTGTTAATGCTAACCGGAGGTAGCATCTCTGGCTCTGAACTCCATTGCTTGTGCACATATGGATCCAAACCATTTATGAGACCGATTTTCTTGATGTAACGGGCTTTTGCATCCTTCTGAAGCTTATCCCGATACAATGCTTTCACTTTTAAACTAGCTCTAAGCATGTCAGAAAATGAAAATGTAAACAGATCGTAATCGTCCTCTGGGTGGTGCTGCGGGGCAAACAAAATGGCGGCGGTATGCCTGGACTAGCAACTATGACGTTGATTCCCAAGCTCAATAGAATCATAGATGTATGATGTCATACATGGTGTCATGGTTTATGACCCTTTTTCCCTTGCGGTCGTGTTCCTCGGTCGCCACACGTGGGCGCTGCTCCGTTGATGGAGTTTTGGCTCCGTTCCTTCTTTTCACGGAGTAAGTTTAATCAACGTTCACAGCTGGGCATGGAATTCCGGTGAGCTATTTAAGCCCAGGTTCCTTTCGTTCTGGGCTTCGATATTGATTGTTGATTCTGATTGTTTGATTGTTTGTTCTGTGGTGTATTTTCTGGTATTATTTGTGCTGTTTTGTGTGCAGTTTATTTTATCCTTTTAAAGTTTTAATCGTATGATTAGATCTAGGTTTTTAAGGAGACCGTTTTGCTCCGTTGTGCTTTTATTGGAGTTTTGCGGTACTTGCCTTTGCGCTTTGTGCTTTCGGGTTGAATTCCTGTTTTGTGTGCTCATTTCAGTCTCCGCTTTCTGGTCTGTCCTTTGTTTGTCGTTTTGCCTAGATCTATTGCCCTTTACTAAGAGACAGGGCGTTTGTATCATACTGACTTTAGGGTTTTAATTATTCTTAGAGGCAGGTTGGTTATTTTCGATTAAGTTTGCGTTGGTCTTTTGTTACAGCTGTTCTGTTTTGTCCTTTTCACCTGCGGGACGATTTTGTTCGGAACTGTAGTTCTGTTCGTTCTCCGGGTGTGTCCCTCCTTATATGGAGCTTGGACGATGCTATGGACATGTTTGTGTTTGATTGCGCGTTTATGAAAGTAACCATGGAACGTTATCTCTGTTCCTCTGCCTCGTTACATTTCCCGTTATTGAGAGGCAGTGCGTGCTATTTTCTATTACGGTTGCATTGGTCTTTTGTTGCAGCTGTCCTGTTCGCCCTTTTTACCTGCGGGACGATTTTGTTCGGAACTGTAGTTCTGTTCGTTCTCCGGGTGAGTCTCTCCTTATATGGAGCTTGGGTGATGTTGTGGACATGTGTGTGCGGGATTGCGCGCTTCTGAAAATAGTCTTAGAACGTTAGCTCTGTTCTTTTCGCCTCGTTACATTTCCCATTACTGAGAGGCTAGGGCGTGTGTTTTCAATTAAGCTTGCGTTAGTCATGTTTGATAATAAAGTTATGGGACGACGGTGCTCCGTCGGCTCGCCTGTAAAATGTTTCTCTCTCTTGGGAGATCGGGCGTTTACCCCTTTTTTGTTTTCTGCATTTGACTGCGAGCCTATGAAACTAGCCATGGAACGTTATCTCTGTTCCTTCGCCTCGTTACATTCCTCTTTATCAAGAGGCACGGCTTTTATTCTCTATCAAACTTGTGTTAGTCTTTTAGCCGGTGATGTCCGGTGCTGCTGTCCTGTTCGTCCTTTTCACCTGCGGGACGATTTTGTTCGGAACTGTAGTTCTGTTCGTTCTCCGGGTGTGTCCCTCCTTATATGGAGCTTGGACGATGCTGTGGACATGTTTGCGTTTGACTGCGAGCCCTCGATATTAGCCTTGGAACTTTAGATCCCCGTTCCTTTCGCCTCTTGGTATACTAATTCCTATTCGTTTTCAGTGTTTGTTGGTTGTGCGTGTTTTATGTGTACCTTTTATGCTACTCGCCTGTTCTTATGCGTCTCGTTGCCGAGACAGGGCGTTTCTTGTTTCTGGCTCTTTCTTCTGTCACTTTGCTCGTAGAAGTATGGGAACCTTGTGCTCTGTTCCATTGGCTTTATTTGGTTTTCTTGCTGAAAACTTGGCGTTTGCGCTTCTACTCATTAGTGTGTGACAGTGAGCCGGTTTGTAGCTTTAGTACGTGTGTTCTTGTCTTGTCTCCTCCCTTAACTGCGGGGTTTCCCGCCATAGTGGCCTTAGGGCTTAAAGAATCTCCTTGCTGCGTTTGGCTCCTCCCACCTCACACGTCACGTCCCTTTACACATGGAGGAAGTGTAAATATTTCCCTACTGTACATACAGTACTGTGTACAATATTGGTCTGTAAATGTAAATTGTAAATGTCTTGTATTTTAAATTTGCTATATTTGCAATGCCCTGGAATCCTTTCTACTTTTATATGTGAAATTGAATGTATATCAGTGGTAGAGGTGTCCCGGTATGCACTTATACAGAGCTTGGCTCGGACTGGGTGTCTAACTGGGGGGGCTGGTTAGCGCCTATTGGTATACAACAATGGCGGACACTGACAAATCCGACAGTTCTGAGGAAGAAGAGGAATTTGAGTATTTTGAGCAGGAACAAATGGGCAAAGATATGTTTATTGAGCTTTTTCGCTTTGAAATGGCAGGACACAGAAAATCCTCCAACAGACAATGTACAATTGAATCACATTGGAAGATCAGACTGGTATAACGTTAGCCTAACATTAGCTAGTTGTTAGCTAATAATTTCTGTGAGAAAAGTTGAAAACTGTCTCTGTGCATTGGCAGGGTTAGACACTAAAGATTTTTTTTTTCCCACTGGCCACCTGGTGCCCCAAACATATTACATAGCTGCAATGCATTACATTAGCAAGCTCATTAGCAAGCTAATGTTAAGTTAATGCAGTAAGCTAAGCTACTAGCTAGCTACTGAGATCATGTATAAGTTAATGTTAGCTAATGTTCGTTCAATTAATCGACAATTAACGTTAAGGAAACCAAAACTTTTTTGCCACTCAAATAGCATGCAGTCTCCCGACTTTTTCTGGATTGTCACAATATCCCATTTTCATATCGTCGATATGCCTTTAAGAAATATCGTGATATTCAACATTATCGTTCTTATATAATTATAGTGGATTAATGACAACGTGAACAGAAGTAATTACCACGTGTGGCAGCATTGAGTTCTAATTGCAGTAGCCTTAGCCTTGCTTCTGGATTTGTGTACTTTTTGGCCAATCGTTTCCCGTTTCAGAAACAGACATTAAAAAACGAGAAACGAATGGTTATGCTCTATTCATTTTAAAAACAGAAATTGAAAAACGAGAATCAAATGGTTATTCGTTTTGGATCCGTTTATAAATGAATGCCAACTGCAACATCCCGTACTGTCACTCATCTCATATCATATCCTCCAAAATGAATATGATGATAAACCTGATGACGATGAGCGCCCGTCAATTTATTACGTTTTGAACTATGTCCACAAAACAATGTTGCGATGCAATATTTGCTGCTATGTCTGCAGCATATGACAAATTATTTATTTCCATCTCCTGTAGGTTCTCATAGGCATAATGTTATAATGCACTCATTATGACTGTGTAGTTATCGAAAATGTTTTATGGGAAATGTTTGTTGTATTCCCATCCTTAGTTGTGAGGGCTTTTTAATGCATTTATGGCATGTCACCTCATCGACATTCGCCGGTTCTCCGTTATCATTGGGTTTGTAGCCGAAAAATTCCCAGATTGGCAAAGTGGTGTTTTTCTTTGAAACAAGATCAGCCATCTTCTTTCGCTTTCTCTTAACTAATGATGACGATCAGTCACGAGATGGGATAATACATTGACACCATGGCTGTTACATCTATTGTACTAGCCCCCTCTGCAAGGATGAAAGCAAGCGATCAGACGTTGTAATTTGATCCTACATCCTACCTTACACTAACCTTCCACTGGAAATTGGAAAATCGATGTAATCTGCTGTTAACATTGCGCATCAGATAATGAATTAGTACCAGTACGAATAGGCTAATGGTAACAAAATAAAAAATAGAGAACAAATAATAACAACCAAATATTTTTTTAAAAGCATACAGAATTTTTTGCGAGGCGTCAGAACTAAAATAGAAAATGGAGCGGGAAAGGACACAACGCTCAGATTTCGGCCAGGCCACAGCACATGCAGTAGCCTAATGCAAATATTTTGAGTTATACAAATTTTGAAATATAAACTCACGTATTATTTCCGACCAATATTATTATTTAAAAGTATGTATGCATGTTTTGTCCTTAGAATAGCAATAATACATTTTTTTTAAATATATATATTTCTCTAATAAATATCGTGGCTACAGTCAGTCATCTCTGCGATATTTTCAAATATCGCCATATCCGATATTATCGGATATCGTAACACCCCTAATTTCAAGGAGCTGAGAGAACGAGCAGAAAGCTGGACGACTATGAACGAGAAAGTCAATTGGCGTATTACGCCGTGAAGATTCTGATCATCCGGTCTCGTTGTACTGCGTCTATGCGCCTGATTTGCTGGTGTAAAGTCACCAACCTGTTTCGGCAGTATGCCTTCATAAGGGGTGCAGTGTAGTTTTTTTTAATATATCTGATTTAATGGGCCGCTATTCAGCATCCTTTTTTGGCGTGTTGCATTGGGAAGCTGGTGAAGAACGTTGACAGTACCACGTAAGACGTCAGCGTTTTGACAAAAAACTTTCTTTTATGAAATACGAAAAATGTTGGAGGCAGGGCAAAATCGGTACTGGAAACACTTCTTAAACATCGATATCCAACATTTATCTAACATTCATATACTTTATGATTATGTCATTTTATACCAGAGTCATTTTTCTTTCACATTTTTTTAATTTCCAGCGTTTTAAATTATCTGGTGCCTACACTTTAAAGCTGACAGTCTGCACATGTATTCTTTCAAACTCAAAGTGCTAGAGTACAGAACCAAAATAACAAAAAATGTGTCACTGTCCAATGAATTATGGTGCTCACTGTAATTAGATTTGTTCCAGGTAGCCTACCAACAACAATGAAAGGTTACTTGTCAATTTCAAATTGGTTTAGCTATGTGTGACATCTGTAATACTATTTAAAGACATTTTTAAGTGCAGATTTGTGGGCAAAATACGCGTTTCATCCTTGCCAACATGAATCAGTGAAGAAATATGGAACTTACAATAGAATTTACAATAATTTATTAATAATTTACTATAGCCTACTATAGTCTGCAAGCCCATATGGGAATGGGTTTATATACCGACAATTCACCAAACATAACTGTTTCATGGTTACTCACTTTAAAAAATTTGGCTACAATAGCCTCCGAACATAGCATAGACTAGCCTACTTCTGCAGACAATGTAGCCTACTGCAAACATTTTTAATAATAATAATAATCATAATTATCTGTGGTTAGGCCAAATATTGTCTTCTTTATGGCTATTGCAAAGATTCCTGGGAAATAGGCCTATGCGTGGTCCAAATAAGCTTTTGTTACTTGTTAGTCAACATTTTTGCCAGAGAAACGTCAGTCAGCTGCTAGTCAGGAAGCAACTACAAGCTTTATATATATATTTTTACAACATATTTAAAAACATGCTACATATTTAAACGTATTTATACTCACAAACGTACAAAAGCGCGTGTGTATTTACACAACAACAGCAACGTATTTCAGCCCTAAGTGCGACGGGTGGTCGCTGTGGAAATGTCGACTGTACGGGACTTTGGCGAAATGTAACAAGATAAGCTCTTCAGGATTAATCAGAAAACAGCTGTAGCTGAGAATACTGGTAAGTACTTGATTTCCTAAACATATTTATACGAAAGATTTTGGAGAAAAATATGTGGTGTCTTCTAAACCGAAAGTGCATCAGGTACTGTATATAGTACAGTAAGCAAGGGAAAATGGCGAATTCTCATTTGTACGTTTTTAAAAAATATTATTGTTTCTATACGTGAACATGATTTTCTTAGCGTGTATAAAAGGTGCATTTTATGCATTTTACAGTCTGTGGCTGTGATGAGAGGAGGGTCGTAAGTGCTTTGGGCTATTAATAGCATCCTCCTATTTTATGGCACTGCAGTGTTACTGGGGAAGCTGAGGTTTTCGCAAGCGGGTACCCTTTTAAAAAATACTGCATCAAAATTTACGGGGTTTTCTTAAAGCTGTAGTTTATCATTTCAGACAAACATGAATACTGTAATTGAGACGGATACGTCTCAACCACTAGGGGTGAAATTTATAGAGTTAATGATGACACTAAATACAATAAAGCTGTCAGGTTGGCAACCCATAGGTTCATGCATATTTTCCCTTGTTTTATAATGTCCTGCTTATGGAAATGTGACCAACGCTTTAAAAAAAGTCCACTTTCCCGGGAAGACCGTGAAAAGTGCAATTTACAGCAGGTGAAACAGACCTGCTCCTGCATGAAGTTAAAGCGCACATGGAGTAAACCGCACATGGCAATAAAATTAATTGTGAATTAATTGTGTGATGTGCTGCAAATTTGTTTTCGTTTCTATTTAGACTCTTAGTTCTCTTTAAAATAATTTTGTTCAGTTATGGTATAACAGGTGAAATCATTAGGCTTGATATAGGTGTCATCAGCAACGTTTTCAATGGATAGCCATTGTCCCGTAACAGAAGATTGTCCCCCGGAAGATTACAGGAACTATTGGCAAATATAGGCTTGATCCAGGATAATTGCGAATAGTCTACATGTAATGTTACACGCACCATTGCACAGGTATGTGGTCTGAGGGACAGGTATGTGGTCTTTGACCTATGGACCCTTTTATTATTATGCATTTTTTGATATAGCCTACACAATAATATTTCACATTGTAATCTTGATATTTTTTGTCATGTTTGTGCGCGCCCCATGTGTGTAACAGACAGGAGGGTGTGTGCGCGTTGTGCACACGCCTATGTAGATGCACTTATATGCGCCGTTAAAATAACA
Source organism: Synaphobranchus kaupii (assembly GCA_029718625.1). Lineage (NCBI taxonomy): Eukaryota > Metazoa > Chordata > Actinopteri > Anguilliformes > Synaphobranchidae > Synaphobranchus > Synaphobranchus kaupii. The sequence goes on from CM056379.1 coordinate 80,440,111, forward strand.
TGTAAACAACTGCGACATGACTTTAGACCAGGTTTGTGGTGGTTTTAGCATAAGCACTTTCTGCTGGCTCAAGATAGCAATACGCCAAAAATTATCCTGGCCACACCTCATCTTAAGACCAACACGCCCAGTTCACTTGCAATGGGTGCAAGATGACTTGGTATTTAAACGACGTGTGCGCTAGGCGTTATAATGAACCCTGCGCTGGGTGTAAGATAGGGCCCTTAATCTTTTATGCTAATTTTTAAGGGGTGTCCACAAGATAGTAATGGCGTAACATAGCTATACCAAAATAAGTATTTGAGAGCCAATGGCACTTGTATTCCACCTGTGAAATAGCATTGAGATTGGTTTTGAAACAGCGGAGATTCGAGGTTCAAAAATTGCTGAGTTACATTGGAGGGCTGACCAACGCAAATATACCACACTCAGTGTAATACTGTGTAATACTACCACTATTAGTATTAAAATAGGGGAAAAAATGAGTGAAAAAAAGCTTTGTATTGTGGACATAAACATTAAACAATCCTCATTTTGTTTGTTTGAGTCCCCTCAAAAATTTTGGTGCACTACGCTCCTCAGTATACTCTATATTAAATAGCTTTTGAGCTCCAAAGTAGTTTATTTACAGGAACTATATGGCCTATATAATTATTTATACTTACTTAAGGCAGCTTCTACCAAGAGAGGAGAAGACTCCTGGGATTCATCACTGAGACCAAAGTCATTGACAGCTTGTACACGGAAGACATAGGTCTCTCCACCAGTCAATCCATGGACTACAAACCTAACAGCAGAAAATTTTTTGTGAAACATGCACTTATATCATTAATTAATGTTTGCACACCAATATTGTTCTCTTTAAATTTGACCATCCCAGTCATGCTTATGACGTTTAGAATACCTGGAGTGTTTATATGGTTTGTGGTTACATGGTGTCCATGCCGTTGTTCCCACTACGCAGGCATCAATGTAGTAGCCAATGAGATTGCTGGGATATTTAGGGGAATCCCACTGTACGTATGCTGATGTTTTTGTGTTCCTTGTAGCAACAACTTGACCTGGGGCTGAGGGGACACCTGCACAAAACCAATTTAGATTTTACAATCAAGAGGATACATTTTCAAGAAGAGTCATTTATGTGGTATTGGCAAATAAATAAAAAAATTGAATCTGAGAAAAAAAAAAACCCATAACAACTATCTCAGTAATAACAGCAATTACAGAAGACATCACTGTATACAGTATACTTCACTGTAAAAAAGTTTTCAACATTGACAATGTAGGGAAATGAAACAACAAATTATCAAAGTGACAGTATCATTGTTGTTTCTCATCTACCAAAGAATTAAATTGCTACATATGTACATGAGAAATACAGATTGACACATATGATATATGCTCTTTGCCCACTGCACAGAGTAAGGAAATTAAGTGCATGATTTTTCATCATTTCTTTTTATTAATTTCAGCAACCAACAATCAAATATTATGCAAATAGCAATTGCTTATCTCAAAGCTAAAGGCAAAGTGTATTACTTTTAAATTGTATCAGGTCCAAATAATGTTAAATAACTGTAAGGACTAATTAAATGATAAACACCAATTACAACCACTTCATTATTGAACTGTCATACAATGTCAAACTGGCGGCTGCTTAATTCAGCCAATCTATTTTGTGACCTAGCATTTTTTCAGATATTTTACAGAACAAAAACAGAAAGGAAGACTTTGTCAGTGAGGTGCTTCAGGGTCCCTGTTCTATTGCATTATGTAGATACAAAAGTGCCAGGTATATTAGAGGCCATGCCATCAGAACAAAGACAATGCACTCAAAGGTGTGATGAGTAGATTGGTGAAGCTAGTTGAAAAACCAACATTCATCTTATCAACTATCAAGTGTGTTATTCAGGTTTAAATTGAAATGGTTGTGAAATATTTTACTGTCAATAGTTGAATCTTTTAAAAAACAACCGTTAACAAAACTTTATATGGTACATACCATATGGACCTTCACTACCTGAAAAGAATATACCAAACACAATCTTGTTTATGGTAGCAGTATATGAACAATTTCTCACAATAAGTGTTTTTGTGTATTGAGAAAAATATTTACTTACTGTGTGGGTCTTCCTTCGTGATAGGTCCTGTGAGCACAGAGGCCTCACTTGTACCATATTTGTTTACAGTGTGCACACGGAACAGGTATTGTTTGCTGCTATCCAAGTCAAACACAGGATAGCGAGGGGATTTCAGCACCACCCCAGTGCTCAGTCTCTGCCAAGCATCACTGCCAACTACAGACTACGGAAAAGAAAGATCCAAAAAAAGAAGGTGTCTCTTAATGAGGAGTGCATTCTTATAAACCCAAATATTTAAATGAATAGAAAGCACAAGTTAAAAATGGCATTGCATAAGCCCCATGGTCTCGGATCGAATCCACGCGAGTGACGGCTGTGGTCATTAGGCCATAGAGTGATGCACAATTCGGTTAGCGGTCTGCGTTTCATCGCTATCTAGCAATCCCCGCTGGTCAATCAGATGCCCGTGGACTGCATGTTAAAGCCGCATATGAAAGGTCTTTCTCCAATTCCACTCTGAGAGCTTAGATATAGTCTGCAATGTGAAAAGAAGCAGCTGGTGGCACCAGATTTTTCAGAGGAGAACCACAGTTGTCTACACTCTCCTGAATCAGGGTTCATGCATGAATGTGGCTGCAATTGCAGATAATTGGACATTCTAAATTAGGGTGGGAATTCGATATATTCAGCCCCATGTTGGGTACCAAATGTATTAAAATAAGAAATAACAATTATATTGCAATTATATAACTGGAATCTGTTAGTTAGCAAAGCTGAAATTAGTTTGCTGGCTAGCTGTTGAGCTAGATCTATTGGCAAGAAAATAGGTGAAATATTTTTCTGCCAAGTTAAATAAACCTTTATAATTCTACAATACCGGAAATGAATGGTCCATTGTGTTACCATTGGGGCATAAATTTGCTAGCAACCAAATGCTAATTGAAAATTCAAACTACCGTTTCAACAGTCTGGTGCAATGTGAGATTTCTTAGTCGCTCTGTGTCTCTGAAGCTCTCATTAAACTTCCACTGCACAGAAACCAGTAAGCTACGACTGTTTTACTACTTTTAACCTGAAAGTGCAAAGCGAATTTCTGAAGTAACGTTATTTGCAAATCAACTTGAGAGCAAGGTGGATAACGTTGTTTTGCTTAAAAGATATTTTGCCAGGTCAGTGATCACAGCAGTTCCCATTCCATTTCGCCAACCATGTATTCCATATTGTTACCGGTAAATCTAGTCCCACCCCCCCAATTTCCATAGAGATCCATTCAAATGCAGAGAGGTTATAGTATCGCTTGTAGGAGTACCAGAAAATAAGATATCAAGAGTCAGACATCAGGAAGTCATGGCATGCAAAGGCGACGAAATCTTTAAAATTATTACTTTATTCTACATTCTGTTAAACTGTCCAATATTTTTTGATGCCCGAAAATGGGGGAACTACAGTCAGGTTCATAAGTATTTGGACAGTGACACAACTTTTGTTGTTTTGGCTCTGTACTGTAGCACATTGCATTTGAAATGGAACAGTGACTATGAGGTTAAAGTGCAGACTTTCAACTTTAATTTTATGGTTTTTACATCCATATCAGGTGAACGGTGTAGCAATTGTAGCCATTTCTATACATAGCCCCCCCTCCATTTTAGGGGACCAAAAGTAATTGGACAAATTAACATAAACTTTAATAAAGTTATCATATTTAATATGTGGTTGCATATCCATTGCATGTCATGACTTCCTGATGTCTGTGACCCAACAACATCAAAAGACTCTTGATATGCTATTTTCGGGTACTCTTACAAGCGATACTATAATTTATCTGAATTTGAATGGATCTCAATGGGAATTGGGGGGTGGGACTAGATTAAACTGTCAATTACACTGGAACAGTATGGAACACATGGTTGACGAAATGGCTGTAAGTCATCAAGGGTCTGACATATCAAACAAGCCTTAAACCATCACTCTGCTGCCAGGTATGCAGTAGATATGGATGGATCCCTTTAAGAGTTGTTTCTCCTGACTCATTTTTCTATAGAACTCTATGGGGAAAAAAGTCAGGAGAAACAACCCTTAAAGTGATCCATCCACATCTACTCCATATCTGGCAACAGAGTGATGGTTTGGGGCTCGTTTGATACCTTAGACCAGTGGTTCCCAAACTTGCTTATTGTGCTATATTGAAAGCTATTTCATTGAAAGAGGTAACAAAACTGAGCAAATGAAAGGCTGACGTGAATCAATAGGCTCCTAATTGGTGAAAGTGTGGACACATGGCCACGAAAACTAACCATTTGGTTGATAATGAAAAATTCAAAGACAATGCAAATTGATAATGAGCCAAACCTGCATTCTGTTAATAAGTTTAAAGAAACTAAATTATGAAAGAACTTAAACGTGTTCAACGATCTAATCAGGAGCATATTGATTCACCTCAGTCTTCAATTTGATCAAGTATAACATTTTGTCAACTCTTTTAACGTAGTTGTTTGCAATATAGCACAATTAGCAAAATGTGAACATGGGGCATTTATACTACATGGCATGCATAGCTATTTTCTGACATAATTTGGCTTAAAGAGTAAATAATCCATCAAAACATGAAATGTGCAATTAAGAAAAATTAGCAGCTTGTTAAAATTCTGGGATCGCAATTGTGGTTGGAACGAAAACCAGCATACACAGTGGGTCCCCAGGACCGAGTTTGGGAACCACTGCCTTAGACCCTTGATGACTTACAGCCATTTAGCCAGTCATGTGTTCCATACTGTACCAGCATAATTTACAGCTGAATCTAGTCTCACCCCCCAATTCCCATAGAGATCAATTCAAATGCAGAGAGGTTATAGTATCGCTTGCAACAGTACCTGAAAATAAGATATCGAGAGTCTTTTGATGTTGTTGGGTCACAGACTTCAGGAAGTAACAGCATACAAAGGATATGCGACCAAATATTAAATATGATACTTTAAAAATACGTTAAAGCAAAGGGTATGAATACTTATGTAAATGAGAGACTTCAGTTTTAGATTTTTAATTACAGTAAGATTTAATACAATTGCAAAAATGTCTAAAAACATGTTTTCACTTTGTCATTATGGGTTATTGAGTGTAGATTGATGGGCAAAAATGGCAATTTTATCCATTTAAAATTAAATCGACAACACAATAAAGTGTGCAAAAAGTGATGGGGTATGAATACTTTCAGGCGCCACTATATATAATAGCGTACTAATGAACATATATGACTTTTTATAAAACTTTGCAAGTATGATCATACAGTATATGATTTTTACAGACCCTCTGCATATGGGCAGATTTAGCAACCTAGCGTTATGACTCGAACATAAACATGGCAAACTGAGCTAATACTTAGCCTATGTGCTTCGTCGGCTAGCCAGGTCTGCACAGTGCACACTCCAGGAGTAAGGTTAACGTTAGCTGAGCAAGCACGATACGTTTCTAAGTGCAAAATGTTTCAAACAAAACCTTCATTATCCCTATCCACGGTGCCCCCCTAGTGGTTGTCGTCGACGTCTCAATTAGGCTATGCGTATTATGTAGGCTATATACAGTATGTGACGATTCTGACAAATCGTCAGACATTTATTCCGTTGCATATTTCTGAATGGTACAGCCTCTTCTTCAATTCGAGCTTTCAGCCATGGAGACGAGTAGAAACTATATAAAAAATTGCCTCTAATGGGCCAATGTAAATTTGGCAAAATGTAAATTTAACTACAATATATCTGTTATTGTTTGTCATGATTCAATCAATGTGGGGATTCACGTGATTTTTGGCAGAGGTAAATAAGGAAGAGCATCATTTTGTATTGATATATATAATGTACAAATGTGCATTATAGATCTATACCCTATGTCTCTAAACCTACTCTAGTGGGAACTCTATAGCACTAATGCAGCAGTCGTAGGCCACTTATCATTTTGAAGAGTATGAATTTGGCTCTTTGAGAGAACGTGTGAACCAATCTGCCCAGTGATGAGTACATGTTACTCATAGCTACAGAACTGTATAGCAGTCAGATATAAAAAATGGAGTACTGGAAATCCCTGATAGTGTAGAGACCTGACATTTGGCTTGGTGGTGCTCATTTGAATTTCTTGACTTTTGCAGCTTTTGGCCAAACCAAACTTCACTTAAAGCTTAGTTTTTTGTTATTAATATATAATTGTACAGATAGCCATTTACCTAATTAGCTGTACTCATTAGGTAGTGGAGTGGTATTAACACTGGTATAAAAGTAAATTATTTAATTAACATTGGCTATCTAGCTATCTGGCAAGCTGAATCTGTTAGATTTAAAATACTTTACCGTATGATTGCAGTCCCCCTACATTTCAATTTGAGCAAAACGCAAGGTTTGCAGATGTGATAAAATGGAAGAATTGTGGTGGAGCAGATGCCTTTAGTTTAGTTAGCAGGATACCCAGTAGCTGTGTCCTGCTAGACTGCAGTGGCCATTCTGGCTTTGTAAGAGTTGTGAAACTTATCAGGAGAATGTTTATGTTTTGTGATCTATCTTTTTTGTTGCATCTCCCCCTCTTTTGCTCCCAATTTGAAATCCCCAATCGTATTTCAGCAGTCATAACTGAACCAGTAGACCAGGAATGCTGACAAGAGTGCAGTCAAACATGTGCTCTCCTCTGAAGAATGTGATATCAAGCGCCACTTCTCACTTATCACTGCAGTTCATAAGTCAGACTTTCACAGAGATGATTCAGAGAAAGACAATTTTTGTGCAGCTTAACAGACAAACTTGACCAATCGTCCAGCGAGTCGCTGGAAAATGATGAGACACGGGTCCCTGCCAACTGAAGTTGTGCTAACCATGGGCGACGCTACTGCCAATTATGTGTTACCCTGCAGGGCTACCAGACACAGTAAGCCCTTACACATTTAGGATTTGATCCTGTACCAGCAACCCCATTAACTATTTCTGAAATACTAGAAAAATGTATAAATAGAAAATTTTGCTAACAGGATGGAGGACCAGAAATGCCAAAATTAGGACTTTATAAATAAATAAATATTGCAATAAATACATAGATGGATAAAAGTATGTGAAAATAAATTTAAAAATAAGAAATGAATACAATACAATTTGAATAAATTCTCTTTTCTATATTTATTTATTTCTGTATTTCTTCTTTTCTGTATTTATTTCTGTATTTCTTTGTCCATATGGTAATTAGGAGGCATGAGTTTCATATTTAGGTAGAGTAGTCAATCCTAGAGTGGAGGTGCACAGTCACTCTTGTAACTTGGTATTAAAATTCAGTTTGATCATTGGTCAAAATAATCTCACATTATGTTTTCTATCATGGATAGCTAGCTAGCCATAAAATCATATAAACATAACAACCGAGTCCGTAGCCTATGTGCCGTAACAGCACCAGCCCAACATAGCCTAGCCTACTTAATGCACACTTGTTAAATTGAATATATTGGACATATTTATACCAAACTGCTAGTTCAGTGTTGATGTAACTAGGACAGTCAATGTAAAACGAGTGTTCTTTATCATACATTTCAGCTTCTTCAATCACATCTTGATATAGATATTTTTTGGAATGTTGAATAACCTAACCTATGCTGCCTCAGGGTTGCTTATGCACCTCAGCTGTGACGTTGCTCTGAAGCGGTCTATAGTAGGCTACTTCAGTTCAGAGTGGTGCTTGTGGGTCAAAACATTTCAAACAAGGAAAAGGAAAACCAGCACTCACGAAAATCTTTAAAAAATGTATCTTAAAATTAAATTATTTTACATTCAAATTGTTGATGTAGGCTTTGTAGCCGAAATGTTCAAACAGACACGCTGCCCATCTAAAACAAATAAGAAGATTTTTGTGAGTGCTAGTTTTCCTTTTCCATATACAGTGCAGTTCATAAGTATTTGGACAGTGACACAATTTTTGTTGTTTTGGCTCTGTACTCCACCACATTGGATTTGAAATGGAACAGTGGTTATGAGGTTAAAGTGCAGACTTACCGCTTTAATTTGAGGGTTTTTACAGCTACGTATATCATGTGAACCATGTAGCAATTGTAGCCATTTTAGAAATAGCCCCCCCCATTTTAGGGGACCAAAAATAATTGGACAACTTAACATGAACTTAAATAAAGTCATCATATTTAATATTTGGTTGCATATCCTCTGCATGCCATGACTTCCTGTGATCCAACAACATCAAAAAAAAAATCTTATTTCCAGGTACTCTTACAAGCGATACTAGGTTCAATAGGAAAATGAGTCAGGAGAAACAACCCTTAAAGTGATCCATCCATATCTACTGCATATCTGCCAGCAGAGTGATGGTTTGATGCTTGTTTGAAACCTCAGACCTTTGATGACTTACAGCCATTTTGTCAACCATGGGTTCCATACTATTCCTGTGTAATTTACAGCTGAATCTAGTCCCACACCCCCCCCCCCCCCCCCCCAATTCCCATAGAGATCCATTCAAATGCAGAGAGGTTATAATATCACCTGTAAGAGTACCTGGAAATAAGTTATCAAGAGTCTTTTGATTTTGTTGAGTCACAGACATCAGGAAGTGATGGTATGCAGAGGATATGCAACCGTATATTGAATATGATGACTTTATTTAAGTTTATGTTAAGTTGTCCAATTACTTTTGATCCCCTGAAATGGGGGGGGGGGGTATAAAAATGGCTACAATCGATACAAGGTTCACCCAATATGGATGTACGTAAATGCCCTCAAATTAAAGCTGAAAGTCTGCACTTCAACCTCATCGTCACTGTTCCATTTCAAATCCAATGTGCTGGAGTACAGAGCCAAAACAACAAGAATACAACAACAACAAATACTTATGGACTGCACTGTATGTCTTATGAATAGCAGGGCTATTGACAGCACCAGGTAATGTCCACAGCAAATTCTTGTAGTCACTGGATTGCATCTGCACTTTTAACGATTTGTTACCATTATCTCCGTCCTGCTTATTAAAATGCATCCTTGTCCATTATTGCTGCCATCCCTGCAAACTGTCAGTCGCTGCCTCCACAAGAAACATTATGAAGTCTGGATCCTCATTTTCGGCAAGGTTAACCATGATTCTCGATACTCTAGCTACCGCTTGCGTGTATGGAGCCATTGTGTATCATCGAAGCCAGCACAATGGCGGAAGCAAGTATAATCAATCTGACACTGGTGCCTGTCAACCTGTCAATGAGTGTTCATGGACAGCCGCCTCATTATCATGTGGATGAAGAAATACAGAAATAAAATACAGAAAAGAGGAAATACAGAAGTAAATATAGAAAAGAAGAAATACAAAAATAAATAAATACAAAAAAGAAGAAATACAGAAAAACATTTATTCAGATTTTTATCTATACATTTTTTCATTTATGTGTCTATTTACTTATTTTCAAACTTATTTTCTCATACTTTTATCCATTTATGTATTTATTGCAATATTTATTTATTTATAAATTCCTCATTTTGGCATTTCTGATCCTCCATAATAGAGAAAGACAAAAATTGCATGTAATTGATGAGTCACCTGGGAAACACAAATATCTGTACTTTATGGACATCCTGAAGTTGAATAGGTATTAGTACATACCTTCTCAATGAGGTACCACACAGGCTCCCGTCCACGGGGGTGGGGTGGATCCCAGCTAATCACAACAAATGAATTGCATATTTCTGAAGCATGGACATTGGTGGGAGGTCCAGGTATCTTCACATAGCCTACATGTCAAATACATCACACAGAATCACATTTCAGTCACAATAACATTTACCTTAAAATAAATCCAGTCTCTTATGTACCTGCTACCAAGCTTGATTAGAGAAAAAACAAGTTGCTTGAAAGTATGCAGGAAAATATGGGAAGCATTGATTTTGTGAGATTTGTTTCTGTGGAATGTATTGATGAATGTTTTGTTGTAAGCTGACAATTTTTATATCAATAATTTTCTATAGACAGAATTTTAGGAAATGGGTTTTTTACAATTTGACTTTTTTATATATTCCATTACAAATACTATCCAAATTATATTTATTGCCTATTGAAATAATTTGCTATGGGATTGCAGTGATCTAGGTAGATGCAGTTACCACAATGTTTTCATCAAAGGTTACAGGGGGAAATTATTTTATTTCTAGCTAAATGACATAAAAAAATAAAATAATTATAAAAAGATAGCCAATGTTAATTAAAACACACACTACCTTCCAGGTCATCTTGGTGAAGAACAATTTCACGATGTCCACCCAGCTTGATCACTGGTGTAAAAAAAGGATAGAAATGAACAATGGCCCAGTGTTTATAGTTCGTGTATTGTGAATTTATAAAATGTGATAAAAGATCACTGCCTCCATTAGGACTTATTATAATATATCATGGACTGTTTTTAGTTGGGCTGTAGAGGTGGATACCAGGCAGCAATATTATTTGTATTAAAATGAAGTACAGTTATTTCATCTTTTTTATTTTTATGTATCCTTCAAAAGCATGCTAAAAACAATAAGGTTTAGGAGAAATTCCAGCAAAAAATAAACATTTTAAGTTAAAACATATTCATTATGGTATTGTACATCAATGTTAGTCCTATAATCCACTTTTATGTGACTGGGCTCTATCTTGACGATCTTAGCGCTTGGCCTAAAACGCATGGCACAACTGCATTTAGGTTGTGTCCAAGTCCACTTTTGCTAGTTAGGCGGCGTGTTATTTCAACGGTAAGTACTTAGTCTCTTCATTAATTATAGGTGTGCCTTGGGGATAACATGCAATAAACCAATCAAAATGTCATATGCCATTCCCTTTAAAAGCCACGTGCGTGTAACAGACAGGAGGGTGGATGCACGTTGTGCAAACGGCTATGTAGATGCACTATCTTCATATTGCGCAGTTAAAATAACATTGAAACAACTGCGACAGACTTAAGACCAGGGGCTCGTTTCACAAAAGCGATTTGCGAGGATTTCCACTCGTTTCACAAAAAATGCATTGCTCGCAAATCACAAATAAAAGTGCAATGATTACAGGCCACTCGCACATCCCAATTCTTTCCTCGCTCCATAAAGAATATTCTTTGTGATCACTCTCTCCATTTAGATTTGATAACTACGGAGATTAGTTGCTCAAAGAAATAAGATATCCCTTAGAAAAAAGTAGTCCATAAAAGTTCATTTTTTAAATTATTGTTAAGTATAATTTATGCGACCTTCTTGATCTAAGGTCATACACTAACATGTAACAGAGCATGGCCTTACCCATCTCGCTTCAAATGTTGACAGCTGTGCACTTCCTTGGGGTTGTTGGACATCCAACAATGTTATGGAATAAGCAACGAAAAATCCAATGCGTCTGTAAAGTGACGACAGCACTATTGTAAATAGCCTACTGATTTAATTCAGGATACTTTTACGCACTGCGTGGTATCCCAAAACTCCTTAGTGCAATTGATGGGTTGCAAATTCCCAGGGCACCGACTGAGAACGAACACACTTCTGTGTGTAGAAAAGTCGCCTATGCTACCACTCGATAAACACAGCCTACAAGTTGTATTTGATGGCCTGGGATTAAATGGGAGCACTCACGACAGCAACTGTGCGAGCAATTTGTATCACCGCTTCGTGACATTACTGATGGACAGCTTCTAGGTGACAATGGGTAGGTTTAATTTGAATATAACAAATAGCAATACGTATAACGTTACTATAAAGTGTAGGCCATTAGGCCTACTCGGGAGACCAAATAGTTCAAATAAAATAAAAAGTTCAAGTTACATTTGTATATTACACAACGCGTAATTCCAATTTAATATGATCGCAAGGTGATTTTTTCAACCCATCCCGCCCCCAGATACCACTTGCAATCTTGGCTACACCGGTGGCCAGCCCATGCAGAACGGGTGCGACCGTGCGATACAATCTTGCTATGTAGCCTTAATGGTCAGCATTCAGCAGATGATGCAGTTTATTCAAATGACATTTTTCCTGAAGGGCAAATTTGTATTGTGCTTTGGCCATTAACATAGTTTTAATATGATCTTTTTTATATTATAACGTTGGATTAAGGTCAGAAATGATTAATTGTAACATAATTTTGGTTATTAAAAGTATTTTGAATATCTTACAGACAGTAAAGTAGCCTATAATCCATAGCGTCACATTTAAATTGTGTTTTTGACAGTTGACACAAAAAAGGAGGCAAAACGATTGCCGATTTACGGATCACTTACATGACGCACTTTGTGACATGCATTCGTGGCTGGCAATTGTGATTTCTACGCGAAACACTCAAAAAAGTAGAGAAATCCGCATCTCGCAGATCGTGCACGTTTCAACTTTCGTGAAAAACGAGCCCCAGGTTTGTGGTGGTTTCAGCGCAAGCGCTTAATGTTGCCTCAAGATAGCAATACGCCAAAAATGATCCTGGTCACACCTCATCTAAAGACCAACCCGCCCAGTTCACTTGCTATGGGCGCAAGTTCACTTGCTATGGGCGCAAGTTCACTTGCTATTTACACAACGTGAGTGCTTGACGGTAAAATTACCACTTAAACTAGCAAAGACACTTGCGTTTGGGTTATCGCCGCTTAGCACCAGGTGTAAGATAGAGCCCAGTATTTTCCCCTCTGAAAATCTTATCCCATTCCAGTCCCATATACAAACCCCAATTCCCAAAAAAATGGGACAGTATGTAAAATGCACATAAAAGCAGAAAGCTGTAATTTGTAAATTCTCTTTTACATATATTTAATTGAAAACAGTACAAAGAAGAGATATTTAATGTTTTACCTTATCAACTTTATTGATTTTAGTAAATATACGCTAATTCCGAATTTGATGCCTGCAACACGTTCCAAAAAAAAGACTGGGAAGTTCAAAAAAACACCTGTTTGGAACATTCCACAGGTAAACAGGTGATGCTATCATGACTGGGTATAAAAGGATATTAAAAGACCCTTGATATCTTATTTTCATGTACTCTTACAAGTGATAATATAACCTCTCTGCATTTGAATGGATCTCTATAGGAATTGGAGGGTGGGCCAAGATTAAGTTGTAAATTACACGGGAATAGTATGCAACACATGGTTGGCTAAATGGCTGTAAGTCCTCAAGGGTATGAGGTATCAAACGCGCCTCAAACCATCACTCTGCTGCCAGATAGGCAGTAGATATGAATGGACCACTTTAAGAGTGGTTTCTCCTGATTCATTTTCCTATTGAACTCTATGGAAAAATAATCCAGGAGAAACAAACCTTCATCGCTTGAGTACCTGAAAATAATATATCAAGAGTCTTTTGATATCCTTTTATACCCAGTCATGATATCATCACTTGTTTACCTTTGAAATGTTCCAAACAGGTGTTTTTTGAACTTCACAGTCTTTTTTTTTTTTTTTGCCTCTGTCCAAACATTTTTGGAACTTGTTGCAGGCATCAAATTCGGATAGGTAAAACATTAAATATCTTTTCTTTGTACTGTTTTCAACTAAATATATTTAAAAGAGAATTTACAAATCACTGCTTTCTGCTTTTATTTGCATTTTACATACTGTCCCAACTTTTTTGGAATTGAGATTTGTATAATATGACCACAGCTTACCAAGAAATGTAAGATGAAATAGCTACTGGAGTTCCTCTTTAAGTATATTCAATGCCAAGGGCTTAACAGGGACTTTGTGTGATGACCAGCATCTGCTTACCTTGCCGTCGTTCTTCATCAGTTGGATCCAGGGCAGCTACTTTATCACCGCTTCTTGAAGGCCTGCTGATGCCTGCACTGTTCACAGCACGCACACGGAAGTGATAGGAGTGACCCACGGATAAACCGTGCACTGGGTATTTACAGATCTTAACAGGAGAGTCATTGCACTGCACCCAGGTATCAGTTCCAGATTCACATCTGGTAAAAGAGAAGGGAGAGTGTTGAAATTAATTCCATGAAATTTGCAATTAAAATAAAAAGTGGATCCATACATAACTAGACAGTTTGAAGTTTATATTAAAGTTAAATATAAAACCTTTAAAAGAAGCTCCATTGAAAAAATTATGTTAAAGGAGCAGTTCATCCAAAAATGAAATTAAGTGGTTTCTATATACCCGGAATGCTATCTATCCATCCAGATAGTTTTGCTGAGATTTCACTAGTTTTATAGATATCTGCTGCAGCTCAACTTGATTTCACGCTCATGCAATGGATATCAACAGGTCCAATGTTTGTAGTGCTCAAAGCACCAATAATTTACATTCGGAAAAATCAACAGAAACGTCTCTTTCCAAATATAAGGACACAGTTACTCACAAACATCCACAGACCTTGTTGAGCACAGGCTTCGTGTCAACACGCTACACCATACAATGACATTCTAGACAATTCTGTGCTTCCAACTTTGTGGCAATAGTTTGGGGAAGACCCTTTCATCTTTTAGCATGACAATACCCCCATACAGAAATGGTTTGTCGAGATGTGTGCGGAAGACTGACCTGCACAGAGCCCTGACATCAACCCCATCGAACACCTTTAGGATCAATTGGAAAGCCGACTGCGAGCCAGGACTAATCGCCCAATATCAGTGTCCGACCTAACTAAAGTTCTTCTGGCTGAATGGAAGAAAATTCCCCACAGCTTAATCCCTCATCAAGAAAGAATTATTTTTTACAAAACCACGTGTGCCACAATTGGCACCCCTAGAAATTCTGATGAACAAAATGTAACTGAAGCATTTTTTCCATTTATATTTTACTTTATAAAGTTGATCAGAGTGTTTAGGAACTTTCCAGCAGTAATCCATGACTTCATGTTTCACTGGGGTATAAATATGAGGTGACACAGAGGCCATATTCCCTTATTCATACATCAACATGGGAAAGATAAGAGACCACACAAATCAAATGAGGGGAAAGTGTGTTGAGCTTCATAAGTCAGGGAATGGCTATAAAAAAATAGCTACTCACCTGAAAATGCCCATATCTACCGTTAGGGCAATACAAAATGAAAAAAGATCAGATGAAATGAAAATTGAGCTTTTAGGCAACCAACACTCAAGGTGGGTTTGGCATAAAAAGAAGGATGGCTATACCAAAAATAACCTGATCCCCACTGTTAAGTATGGTGGAAGTTCTGTGATGTTGTGGGGCTGTTTTTCCTCCAAAGGCCCTGGGAACCTTGCATCATGAACTCCATGAAATACCAGGAAATTTGAAATCTGAATCTGGCTGCCTCTGCCAGGAAACTAAAACTGGGTCGTTGTTGGATCTTCCAGCAGGACAGTGATCCAAAACATAAGTCCAAATCAACACAAAAATGGTTAACTGAACACAAAATCAAGCTTCTGCCATGGCCATCTCAGTGCCCTGACCTAAACCCCATTGAAAACCAGTGGGCTGAGCTGAAGAGGAGAGTGCACAAGAGAGGACCTAGGACTCTGGATGATCTGGAGAGATTGTGTAAAGAGGAATGGTCTCAGCTCTGTATTTTCCAACCTTATTAGATGTTGCGGGAGAAGACTCTGTTGTGCTGTTTTATTGGCAAAGTATTAAATGCAGGGATGCCAATAATCGTGGTACACGTGGTTTTGTTAAAAATAATTATTTCTTGATGAGGGATTTTTTTTTCTCAGAATAAATTTACTTGAATTAAAGGTTGGATTTTTCTAATTTTTTCAGTGTGAGATTAAACTAATCACCAACCGGTGAATTTTTTATAACCTTTTTTTAAATCTTTACCAGGGATGCCAATAATGGTGGAGGGCACTGTATATATTTCTGTGTATGAACGGTCATCCGGGTCACAGGTTTGATCACCGTTATAAATTCATGCGCTGCCTGGCCACAATTGTCATAGTCCAAAATGTTAAAGAAAATAAGTGGAATAAATAAGTAGTAAACCACGATGGGCTGTCCCGTTGTTTTAAAATAATGTTGGCCACGCCCGAAGTACATTATTTTCCAATAATGGGACAGCCCGGAGTGGTTTATTCCGCTTATACCACGGTTACCAGCAATGATTATATATTAGTTACTTTTATATTTATTGATTTTATCGACTTAATCAGTTGAAATTGAAATAACATGCCAAAATGGCCTCAGAAGGATGTTTTCCCATTGTCAAGCAAAACTGCTGGTTGATAGTTCTATTTGAACAGAAAATATCTCGTTGCTAATTCTATTTCTGGTTAGCTAGTTCCATTTTGTCCATAGTTATGCAAAACCTCTAGTTCTGATTGATTGTATAAGGAATAAAATCCTTCTCAACTTTATACTAAAATTATTACCAACTTTGGTTATTTTTGTCATTAGTTACATTATTTAAAAAATTGCAACTCAATTTACCCCCCCCCTCTCTGCCTACTTTAAACAGCCTAATCTAGGCTAAGGAAATTGCATTTCAGATTTGCATCATGAGATGGGAACATCTGAAAAAATTGCCTACAATACAGAGTTTATTACTGTTAGATGTAACCTCATATCTAAGACATTTCACTGGATTAAATGTTTTTTAATACACAGATTAACGTGCTTTGTGAAGTAATTTGCTCGCATTTGCAACCACCGTTGCTCACGTTAACGTTACATTACATTAGCTAGGTAAAGTCCTACTGGGCCTATGTTACGTTAATATTTCCAAACTGAATAAATACTGCACCTCTAACCACAAAACTGCTTTGCTCGATTAAAGTTCTTGTAACAAAGATATTTGGCGAATACAAACTTTTTAATCTGCAGATTTAGCGTTATTTGCTGACTTTATTAATCAGCTGTTTGTGTTGCTATAGTTACCATTCATAAAAGTGCCGACTCTATGGCTCTGGCAGCAGATAAGGTAGTCGGTGTATTAATTTGGAACGGTGATTAACCCTCTTAGTTGGAACTACTTCATAGGTGTCCCTTTACTGGGCATTCATTTCCAGTAAAGGGACACCTATGAAGTAGTTCCAGTAAATGGAACTACTTCATAGGTGTCCCTTTACTGGAAATGAATGCCCACCCTCCAGCCAATCAGAAACGAGATCCTGTAGACTGTAAACCTGATCCAGAAGGTTCCCCTAAATGGACTTTCAGTGCTATCCTTAAATGTTCCACTATTCACATGTTGCTGTGATGAAAAGGCCTAAAGTTCCACAGTCTTCTCCTGCCATTCCCTGAATGATGCCCACAAACGTAAGTGCAACTGGATCCATGCCGTGCTGCTGGAAGCTAGCCTAAACGACTGCCGTCAGCAGTCCCACCCGACTTTGCCATTACAAAATTGTACAACAATTTACAAAATTGTACAACAATTTACAAAATTGTACAACAATTTACAAAATTGTACAACAATTTATTTTATCCACAGACGAATTGAAGAGACTGAATGGTCTGCTTCAATGCTCTGCCTGGTGTGTTATTGCTACAGTATTGGCAGACTTAGCTGCTAGCAGGTATAAATTCCAGTAACACAGTATATGCATAGTGATATCCCCTTCTGCACCTGAAGGTCGCTTAGCTAAACTGAATATATCTTTATATGTGCAAGACTACCAATGCTACATATTATTAAGAACTTGCTTCTCAGTGGAACTGTGCCCTCCGCTTTCAAAACAGCAGTTATTAAACCATTGTTAAAAAAGCATAATCTGGATCCAGAAACAATTAAAAATTTAATTAAAACAATTAAAAATCTCAAATTTGCCTTTCCTTTAAAAAATCCTTGAGAAAATAATAGCTAACCAAATCACAGAATATCTATCCTGGAATCAACTATATGAATCACACCAATCTGCCTTCAGAAAATTTCATAGCACACAACTGCCCTGACCAAGGTGGTGAATGACCTGCTGCTTGCTACTGATTCTGGTTTTATCTCCATTCTACTGCTCTTTGACCTTAGTGCGGCCTTTGACACCATCGACCATAATGTTCTTCTGGACCGCCTTGAGAATTATGTTGGTGTTAGTGGCACAGCTCTTTCGTGGTTTAGATCATACCTATCAAACAGGACACATCTTGTTTTTTACAATAACTACATCAAATCATGTCAGGGTTAACTACGGCGTGCAGCAGGGTTCTGTGCTAGCTCCAATTTTATTTTCCATTTATATGCAGCCTCTCAGTAAACTAATGAAAAAATATGACTTAGGATTCCATTCATATGCAGATGATACTCAACTATACATTTCCATCAAACCAAATGTATGCTTGTATTAAACGCTGCTGCTAGAATTTTAACCAGGACAAAAAAGTATGATCATATTACCCCTGTCCTGACCGCTCTGCATTGGCTCCCAGTCCAAGCTAGAGCTGATTTTAAGATACTCCTTTTAACATACAAAACACTAAATGGGTTTGCACCATCTTATCTATTAGATCTCATTATCCCCTACATACCATAAAGGCTTCTCCGATCCCAGAATGCAGGTATCCTGATGATCCCGAGGATTAAAAAGAAATCAGAAAGCAGCAGGGCTTTCTCTTACCGAGCACCCACCCTTTGGAATAGCCTCCCCTCTCTGACCAGAGATGCTGATTCAGTTGAATCTTTTAAAAACAGACTCAAGACATATTTATTCTCACTATCATATAACCCTGCTATATGATGGTGACTTATCTTATCTGTCTGTTTCCATATTTACATTTATATTCCTTTTTTTGATCATTGTCTATGCTTTGTATCTCTTTTACTGATTTTACTGCTTTTATTGTTTCTTTCATTGTATTTTATTTTGTACTTATTTTTACCTAAATTGTTTCTCGATTTTACTGTTTTTAAAATGACTTGTTTTAAATCATTGTGAAGCCCTTTGAGGCATGCATTGTGATACTGGGCTCTAAACAAATAAAACTTGACTTGACTTGGCTATAATGCTTATGCGCTAATCAGGATGCTGGACTTGAACTATCACTTTTTATTCTTGAGATCAACATATTTGTACGTTTATTCACATTATGTGGTTTGAATTTCTGAGATCCAGAAATAAAATTTTTCACTATAGTCACAAGTAACCTGTCAACAAAGTATCCGGTGATTGGCCCCTCTGTGGTAGTGTTGGGAGCTTTCCAGGTAAGGAAGACATAATCTTGGTTGGCATCAAGGACCTTGATGTCCATCGGAGCACCTGGTGACCCAGCCACAAGAGCAGCTGCATCTACAACACACAGACACACACACACACACACACATTTTAAAACTTTAAAACATACTTTTGCAGCTTAAACAGTCATTATATAAAAGTAGTAAAATTATATGTTGTGCAAATGCATATCCAGTTCAACAATGTACTAAACCCCTGTCTGTACGTGATTAGTTTCACAACGTTGGTTCAGGTAATGTCATTTTCACCAGGGTAATTTACTAATTTAATTCATGTCCGGAACGACCATGTCAGTGATTTTTTACCGGGCACGCAAATAATAATTCCAGCTGAAATTTCCTACTGCTTTTCAGTGTACTCCGAGGGCCTATGATAATTCTATTACCGTCCATATCGACAGGTCAGTATTTGGTGAGAATTGCAATGTTTTTTGATGGTACATTTTTATTGTAATACTTCCCATTTCTGACTTTGTATTGCGTACAAACTCAGTGTGATCGCAAAACAAATTGAAGCAATAGAAGATATTCTCGAATCCCTTGAATCCCCCTTATCAACTTCTATCATCCACTCATGGAGACCAATAAGAAGACGTACGATCAAATCGATCAGAAAAGCCAGGTTTCACAAACTGCTGAGATGGGCCACATTTATGGTAATTTTGGGTAAGCTCACTCTGAACTGGGTACCAGCTGGGGAGAGGCGGAGAAGACAGCCCAAAGCCGCGCTGGATGGAGAAGAGTCGTCGATGGCCTATGCTCCATTGGGAGATATGGGCCTAAGTAAGTAAGTAAGTCACTCTGAACTGCTAATGACTTGTGTGCTCCAGTGGCTTTTTTTGACGGGCTGTAATTTCTAAACGATTGAAGCTTACATTCACCAATTTAACAACATATGTCATATGATTTCAAATGTAAACTACAATGTCAGAGACAGTACAAAAATATAACTGACCAAATACTTTTGGAGTTCACTGTACAGTGTAAGCCTTCCTACATGTAGCCTATGTGTCAGGTTTCTGCATTCTGTCTGTTTGTACATTTATGTTTCTTATTGTGAGCTTGTTTGTTTATTCTGATTAGGTTCTTTATAATTTTTCACTGTTCCGTGTTCCCTGTCTTCGTTACACTATTCGGGAGCCTTTGGTGATTTCGGGTTTCGCTGTATTTCCACTCGTTTACTTCCTTCTTTACTAATTATTCTTGTTAATACTACTAATCTACTAATTACTACTAACTGCTTAGAATTAGGTTTCTTACTAATATACTAACAACTAACTTGTAAATAATACTTATCAACTAATTTACTAACGTCAGGGAATTAGAGCTTCTACTAACCTACTAATTTACTAATGCAATCTTAGTTTCCATCTGCAGCTGTTTTTCGTTTCTTCTGTTCTATCGCTGAATATCTTTCTGTGATTCTCTACTCGCTACAGCTGTACCTCATTTCCGCATTCTTCTGTCTCATTGTGTGCATGGGTTTCTCTCAATCCAGGTCATGTCTTTTGTGTATGTTAATAGTTCAGTCCAGTCCGTGTCTTTCGTCTTCCCTCGTTATTGTATTACCAGCTTCCCATATCGTTTCATTTTGCTCACCTGTGAGTAATTTCCCCTCCCCGCCTCTGCACACCTGATTCCCATTATGTCTGTCTCCCTCAGTGTATATAACCCTGTTATTTCAGTCTTTCTTTGCGAGTTCTTCACCGTTGGTTTTTGCTTCAGTGGTCTTACATTTTTTCCGAGTACCGTCCCGAGTTGTCTGTCTGTCTGTTTGTTTTCTGAGTATCTGTTTCCTAGTTTTTGTTATCCCGAGTCTTTCTCCTGTCTTTATTTTATTTTTGTATTCTGTCTTTTTTTTGTTTTCTTTTTGTTTCTCTTTATACCTCCCTGTTTTTGGACTTCTGCCTGTCTTCTTGCGACCCTAATGTTGGACTCTGACTTCTGCTGTGCCTTCCCGGTTCTGACCCCAGCCTGTTCTGTGACTACTCTTTGGACTCCGTTGCCCTGTCTTCCCGGATTACGACCCTGCCTGCTTTGTACTACGGATTTCTGCCTTGCCCCTATATTAAACTTTGGTTTTTCTACTTCCCGTCTGCTATTGGGTCCTGTTTCCCACCTACCCTAACACTATGTAAGACATGCTTATATACATAGCTTATGTGTCTCGTATGAATTAAAAAATTTATTTGGACCATGACACATCTTTTATTTTGGTTTTGTACTCCAGCAAAATAGTGACTAATACATCCAGGAACAGCCAAGCAGACATGCCCGTCAGTAATTTTGGGGAGTAATAAAGGGAAATTCTTATTCTGTGCAGATCGGCTATTAAAATTACTGATGTTGCTACATTAATGATGCTGTCGGGCAATACTAATCCCATCCGGACAGGGTTTAAAGCCCCAGGGAACAAATATTTGTGACTGCCTTCTAATTAGGTTAATTTGGGTCTTGTGGACATACAATATGCATATACTTGTATTGGAAATAATTACTTTCTGAATTCCAGATGTACTGCATAATTTTACCCTAGTTTTTGGATTGAAGTTGGGCGGTACTATAAGTGGGAATGATGATCCCAAACCAATCACAAGGCTGATGTCGCTTGTCCCTCCCACCAGCATTTGTCAAAACGAATGCGTTCCCGCATTAATGCCTATTCGAACACGGCCAGTGTGTTATAGCCCTGTGGATTTAACTACTACTTTCAGCAACGTTACGAGTATCTTGGCTAACGTTGGGCATGTAGCACTAACTTTAGATAATGTCACATATGCCTTCTCATTGCTGCGCTCGCTGGTGCTGGGTAGCGGGTACAGTGCAGTTAATTTTTTTTAACACACAGAACTGAAGCAGAGCTTTAGTTGACAGGGGTAACCAACCAAACTATTCAATGGCATTCAACATGCAAGCTACCCAACGTCAACTAGCTAGCTAACTCGCAGCAATACCCACGTCTTTATTGGAAGAAACAAATGTTATAACAAAGTTAAGAAGTGTGGTTTATTATTACATTGAAACTTAGTATTTTGAAACCCACCATTCCGTCACCACCTGTTATCTGGTTGTGGAATTTCTACACTCTCAAATTCAGTGTCGGTAGGTTTGTACATATGGTTGTACAACCCCGATTCTCTCCGCTATTTTGTATTTTTGTTGTGTGTGATGCCGTGTGTCTTCTTGGTCAGAGGAATGTCAATCAAGCGTGCTCATTAGAATATTACGACCACGCCCCGACCGTCCTAATACAGGTCTGGTCAGCTAATTCAGCTGTTTTTGAGCAGTGTTTTATCATATTTATATATTTCTTTTCATTAAAACTTTGGTGGATGCTTAATAACACATTCAAGTTTGATATCATACATACATTTTCACAATTTTAGGCTTTGTTCCCTGGGGCTTTAAGAGTGGTTATAGTTAGTATAACAAGTACTGTATATGGAAAGCAGTGGCTCCCAAATAACATCCCAGCATGCATAGAGTCTAAAAATTCTGGAGAGACTTGTTTGCTTATAATTATGGCTAGCATGGCTGTAAGCCGAGACATCTCACTCAAAAGAGGGGTAATTACTAGGCCATGTTTGGTAGGTGGGATATTTGAAGGATGGATATTTATTTACAGGATATTTTTGAATGATTCCTGCATTCTCCTCTTGATTGATTTCTTGTAGAAATGCATGCATGATTTCTGCACAATAACAGACACTAGCAGACTTTATGCCACAGCCCAGACAGCCAATTTCTTTCACTGCTTATAAAAGCTCAGAACAAAAGAAAAACTGTCAGACTCTTACCTTTCACAAAGAGATATGCACTGTGTTCAGTAGTTCCACTTTTAGTCCACATGCGGAGGGTGTACAAGCCCTCATCATCCTTATTCAGGTGAGGCAGAGTCAACTGGGCAGTGCCCCCACCAAATTTTATCTCAGCCCACTTTGATTCCTTCAGTAGATGCTCTAACAAAATAAAAATCATTTTTATGATTTATATCCTGTAACTTTTATTTTGTGATCCAGTGGAACAAACCAAGACCCAACCTAAATAGCTTGCAAAAAATAAATGGTTGAAATACAGTGCTGTCATTGGTTGGGTGTTATTACAATATAATGTAGTGCACTATGAATATTGGTTTATTTTTCTGCATTGTATTTATATTACTCTTTCGTAATATATTTCTCTAACAGTTAAACTTAAAGTAAGATACATACAAGCATAAATGAATGATCCAATTGCCCGTGCTTTGGTTTTGGAGAATTTGACAAAACATTTTTTTTGTTTTATAATAAATGTATACAATCATCTAGATAAATCTAGATAAATTTCTTGCCCTTCTGAGCTAATAATGCCAATAGCTTCTCCAACCAGATTCAATTGGTCTCACACACAAAGAAACCATAAAAATCACAGTAATAGAATGTGGAGCAGCACAGAAATAACTAAATACCATTTCAGTTTAGTTTACTAGCTTCTAAATTCAGTTTACTGGATTCAGATTACTGTAGCTTCACCATCTTAGTAAAATAATAATTTTCTCTGAAATAATTCTCATATCTCTATCTGAACCATTCTGCTTCCTTTTTCACACATGCGCTTAATCAGTGTATTCTTACCATCTCTGTACCACATAACCTCTGGCTGAAGATTAGCAAGGTCAGGGTTCACAATCATCTTACAAATCAGGCTAACCGTGTCCCCTTCAGATCCAAATGTCACTCCAAACTTTTCCACGAAGGTGATGTCAAGTTTGGTATGTTGTATATTGGACAATGTAGGAACTGTATCAAGACATTAAACACAATGAGCTTGACTAAGATCAGAGATTCTACTGCGATGTTCAAAATTCTACATTATAATAAAAATGGATTGATCATTAGAAGGGAACCTGTATCTATCACAATATAATTGAAGACCCTGGTGCTAAAAGTACTGAAGTCACATTTTTAGACAATTCAAGTTGAGCATAGAAATCAACTATGTTGTATTTGTTTAGCTACCCTATAAATATTGTTAACAGAAAAGGTGCCTAAGCAATGCATAAAAACAGCAGAACTTTTAATGGCTGATTTTATGGATCAATGATATATTCTGATTTGATTTTCTCAAAATAGACATTTTGTGACTTCAGTACTTTTAGCACCAGGGTCTTCAATTATAATATTATTATGTATTATAACTAAAATATTTTAAAATAAGTGTGATTTTAATGAACACAAACAAAATAACTCAGTCATTTATAGTATTGGAATCCAAAAGTCTTCAATTAAATATTTATAACAGAAGCATACTGTGTATCATGTGTTTATGTATGCAGTATGCACATAACAATAAGAACGACACACTACTCTAGCTCCTATAGATAGAAACTGGCATATTACTAGAATTCTCTCACTTGATAACACTAGATGTTGTCGGCTGTTTTCAGTCTTACTGGAGAACTCAAACACATGCATACAATAGTTTCCACTGCTCATCACGAGGCTCAAGCTGTTATTTGTGGCCTATAATCTCAAGTGGAAATTGCCTTGTAATGGGAGAGAGTCCTTGTGGTGCACTTACTTTGGCAAGGGAACAGTAAAGGTGGGGTTGGTTCCTCTTCCCATGCAGCCCCTGTGAGACATACAGTTGTTCAGCAAAGGGAAGTCATGGACGCACATTGCAGTTACCATAGAATAATTAACAATAATATGAACACATTCAATCAACATTTATCCTTAAAGGGTAACTCCACAGGCTGTTTCAGAGCGACCACGCCTCCGTTTGCGGTTCAAAAAATGGCAAAATCGGGGGTGGGGAAGGTACTCATGAAAGGGTTCGAGTTATCAAGCCACGCCCTAGTTTTTTTTTCCCCACGTGTATGCCAATTCTATTCTAGCCTTCGCCCTGCTGGCAGTCGCCCCATCTACTCTGTCCCATACCCTTCACACACATATAGTTATAAACTCTCATCGCTCTCAAACTCTCAAAGATCTCATCTTAATTTGGATACTTTTCTAGTAACAGTTAGCGTTAGACTGCTAAGTTATTCATTCATTAATTTACAATGAAACTTGTCGTAACTTTGCTAAACTGAGTCATATAGCCACATTAAAACATCACAGAACATTATCTAATTTTGGTCAAAACTGCATAAATATGAACATTGTCCAGTCATAACCATTTAACTGTTAGCTAAGTTAACTAATGTTAGATGGTTGTTAGGTATCTTGTGTGGGTGACTTTGTGGGTCGTTGTCATAAATTGCATTTTTATATCAGTCCTGCTACTTGCTTTTCACATGGCCTCAGAAATCGAGAGAATAGCAGAGAGGGAGAAAGAAAATGTGATTGCTGCGATTGAATTAATTATGTTGGAAAACATTTGAAAAAAAAAAAAAACTATTAGACTAGATTTCCCGTATCATAACCTTATACACCACTTTGCCTTAGCACCTGGATATGTCCAAATATATCAGTAATCAGCTAAAAAAAAAGTGGTTTTAGGGTTTACTTACACTTTAACATTTGGTTACAAGGAAAAATAAGTGTTACACTTTACACAGTTTGGCAAGTTCAGTGATACTAAACAACCTTGCGAAACTGAGTTTGTGGCAAAAAAACTAACATTGCATTTCCTTGTAAGTCAAAGTTAAGGACAAATGGTGATTGACTACAGCCCTTATTAATTGGGACATTTGGGGGTGAAACACAAAACAAAGACTCATTCAAAATGTTGTCATTCCTCTATACTTTGACACAAATAACACTCAAGAAAACACTTGCAGGAAACAATGATTACGGTGCAGGGACCTGATATAAGAAGGTTATCATTACCATGGGTTACTGACACCCTGGAAGTGACACTTACGCTTAACGATCACAGAGGTACTGGTGGTACCAGTACCATGCACATTTGTGGCCACAGCTGAGTACTGACCAGAATCAGAAATCCCACACCTGTGGGCAGAAAATTAATACACAAAAATTTTATAATATCAGGCAATCCATCTGACAAGAACGAATAACAGTATTGACAAAGAACAATACTGTGATTAATGTTTTTTAAATATTATTTAAAGGGCAGAATACAAATATAGCCATATAAAATGTCACGAGCATTACGCATACATTAACAGTACATGAAAACTGGTAATTAAAAATAGCTTTAATTCATTGACTGCCAAAGAATTAATATGTAAGGAGCATTTAGTGGTAAAAAAAAGTAACACTTAGTGGGGGTGTGCAGACAACACTATTAGTGTCTATTAAATAAAGCACTAGGCAGTGACAGTTGAGAGATCCCAGTGAGAGATCCCTGATGGCTTCCTATCACAACAAGCACATAACCTTTTTAACTTCTAAATATTCTGGTAAATAATGGTGAAATGTCTGAGATTCTGGGAAACTGACATTGTACATGGAAACTTTGCTCTACCATTCTACAGCATACTGTATGTGAGGATCTTCAGGCACAAAGGACAAAAATTTCAAACTGCAAGAAGAGCTGAGGGTGAGAATAGTGAGAAATGTGACCTTCAGCCTGTCTGTACTATTTTAAATCCACCCAAATTTATTTGTACAGTTGTAAATGCCAAATCAACATTTTAACTTTCATTCAAATCTCCTAGCATTCTTATTCCGTATGCCTTTTAGTCAAGGCATTCTTCATTATAGTGAATCTGTCATTTTTAGGGGGAAAGCTTGAGTTTGTGTGGAGCCTTAGCACTAGTGTCAAAGTGACAGCCAGGAGACTGCGCTCTTTAAGGAGGTCACGGATCGAATGACACCACGCTCAGCACTTTGGCATGAACAGCTGAGGCTCCTCCAAGATGAGGGTGTCACCATGTCTAGCCCTCGACTAAATTGGAAAACTGTTCTTGCTGGGCCATTTATGAGGCTTGGTTTCCCAGATGTTAATGTATAAATCATATTAATATTCAATAAATCGCAACTATCATGGTAACTCCACCTGCATTACGCACCATATAAAACATTTTCCATTTATGTTTTACTTTGTAAATGATCACTAGAAACAATGTATAGTGTAAAGCCAACATGACATGGAGTTCCCATGGTTGAAACAATGATATTTGATATCTATAAATGTTAAAGCTGTTCAGTAAGACAAATACAGTAGAACCTCAGAGAAACAAACCTTAGAGTTACCGACTGACTGGTCAATGAGCTGAGAGTAATTTGCTGAGTTAGCGGCATAATGAAACAAACACAACAGTTCACAATGTTTACAATGAAATGTGTTTTAGTGAATTTCCCAATACATTGATAGATGCATTTATTCATTAACAGAGCTACAAGCAGCTTAAGTTGAGTTGAGTGCTAAGAAGATGCTTGTGCATCCATAGACTGCTGCTCCCCTTTCAATGTTCCCGTCCTTGCTGATAGCGTTTCATTTCTGATACGGCAAAGACCATCCTTAGCTTGCTTTGAACGTGCAGTTCACCCCATGTTTCCGTCTATCACTGTTCAATAGCTTTCTGTTTCTCAGTATTTGTTAGTGATCAATTGTGACCCCTCAGAAAAGCAATAGGTTACATTGGGTGAGTGGAAGGAATGTAACATGGATGGAATGTCAAACAAAAAACAGACTGAGTGACAGAATGCAACGGTACCCTCCCGGTATACTGTGCACCGATGGAGTCAATTTATTCTGCACAGATCTGATCAGTGATTTGACAGATGCATTTTTGAGTGCAAACATTCCACTTGAAAAATCCACTTGATAGTCCTTATTTATTTGCATTTTTAAATAGGCATATATGAAACGGAAGGGATATTCCCTGAAGACAACTTTGGCAGAAGTAAGTGTGGCAGACTGATGAATCGCAGATGTATGCTTTATACAATTTATTTGTTCTGCAAGGTAAATCAATGACATTGATTTAAAAGTTATTCTTGGCAAAAAGTACCTTGATGCTGTAAGTTACGGCTCAGTGGATCGCATCAAACAGTATCTATTGAATTTATGTGTCTATTATGTTGATGTTGATTTCAACAATTATTTGTCTCTGCTAAAGCAAGTTACATGTTTAAAGCCCTACAATGAAACCCTACTTCAAAGGCTTGATGCCAAATGCAGTTTATTTGACATGTAATGCTCACAATCTGACACATGCGGAATTTGGGCTCACAATTCCCCAAAATTTGACAAATTTATGTGAGTAATCAAAAAGATTTTCAAGCGTTGTCCAAGCAGAAAGATGCACTACATGATGCTTCTAAGGAGCGTAGATTGAGCAAGATTCAAGCTTCACTGATAAACTAAACAGCACTGCCACTGGATTCCAGGATTTGATGAGCTCTCTATTTCCAAGTTGTTGATTGAAAATTATTGGCACACAAATATGGTATGACACTGACGCTCGGGGAGTACGGGCACAGGCGTAAAAAGAATTGTTTGAAATGTTGCAAAAAGATACTTGTCTAAAGAAAGTCTGTTGATGCAGAAAGATGTGCTCCTTCCTATGGACAAGTTTACACTAAGCACTGCCAAAGGATGAGAGAGGAGACTGTCCATGATCAAATATAATATAATGTTTAAACCTTGCATTTCAGTTAATCTGTTTTACCCTTTTTTTATAAGCTTACACTGCTGCAAACTATTTCACTATCAGTCTTTTGCCTGCCATAGATAATGAGTAGCCGCCCACCAATTTTAGTGTGCAAGACACTTAGTAAGTTTTTGTTGTATTTCATTGTATTATATAATTAATAATTATACTGCACAACTGAATTGCCCTCAAAACGGAAGCCTCAGGTAGCATATGTCCTCACAGGCACAGAGGCTCCTTCCAGCTTTTTTTTTTTTTGTACCAACAAAAGAAACAATCTAATGCCTTAAGACGGCTAATATAAACAGAAAGATATTGGCTTAAACCTGATATAACAGCAGTGAACTGCCTAACAACAAAGGTAACAACCGCTACCGAATAACCAAAACCAAACAGCAACAAACCGCTTTGCTGGGAGAGGGAAAGCCCCGGGTAGCGTACTCCACTCAGGAAGTAGAGGCTCCGGGCAATCGGGAGAAGGCAAGAAAAACCGCGATTTGAGTTGTCAATCAATGTAAATTAAATTTGTATTTAACCAATGTTGGAGTTTATTAAAGATTAAAGCAAGAGTATGCAACTTTTGTCAGTCCATTAATATAATACAAACCGTGTGCATTAAGTTTCCTTTTTTTTGGCAATGCCACCTTTTTGTATACCGTTGGGGATGCAGAGAGCCCTAGCAAAGCCACTGTGTGCCATGCTGTGCGTAAAGTGTGCCTTGCCCTGAAAAAACTCCTAAATGTCTTTATAACATTTATAACAAACTGCACACAGGAAAGATTTTACAGAAGTGTAGGTACCCTATTTAATTGGTTATTGTACAGTTCCACAGCATCAATGTACACGTAGCCAAATGGTTTTCATATCCGCACTGTCAGCATAACCAAATAGCATGGTTAATTTTACCACAGCTATCTGGCTATATAGTCATAATTTCACCATTTCTATAGATGATTTGCAACTCCAATTGCCTCTTCACCAACATTTTGATTTGTATTCCAGTCCTTTTTGTCCCACTGTGATTGCTCCTAAATACACAACAAAAAGTACTATTAAAATACCAACGTATTTATGTGCTCAGCAGCCGATTCTCAGGCTGCGTCTCTCACTTTATTAATTACTGTGGGTGTGGTGTTGTCTTTTAAAAAAATATAATTATAGACTTGTAATCTTCATAAAACTGCATAATGAGGTCCTAATCCCCAGCTGTAAATGACACTGTACGTTATTTTGCCAATTTACTCTGATCTAATGTTTAAATTGACATTCACTTACTCGGGCTGTTTAAATAGTCCATGAACACGCACGTAACTTCATTCCCCAACCTGGCTTTCATCAGGCTTCAACTCTTGAGCTGCAATCTAGCTTTGTGAAACGGAATTTATTCACGCTGTCTAACCTGGCTAATTGAAGCCAGGCTTATTTTAGTAAGCCAGGATTTTCTTAGCCGGCTTCATGAAATTAGATAAATTAGTAAATACCAGTCTGTAAACCTGCAATCGTATCTAAAAGACTTGCCTGTTCACAACGAGGTCTGTGGAAACAGTGGGGTGGGGGGGTGTCTCTTTCTCTGTGGGCAGGGCCAAGGGATGTTGTGACTTTGAAATGTTTTGACAACAAATGTGACCATTGGGAAAAAGTTGCATACTCTAGCTTTAACTAGTTGCAATACAGACCAACAACAGCTTTTTTTTTCTAATTCAATGAATAGTCCATGTTGAATCAACATTTATGTTTGAATATGGCATGAAAACAGTGTTGTGTCAATGTTGGTTTAACCCGTGGGAGGAAACGTCCGGCAGCTGGCTGTTCACTATTTACACCAACACCAGAGAGAACAATATAGATGAATTTGAAATGAGGTACCTGCTTATTGCCAGAATATGTACTCCATACTTGCTCTCCATTTTGTATTTTCCAGGGGCCTTAAGTCTGTCAATGACCACACCATCTTTAAGCCTGAAAAACGGAACATAGAGCTCACCCATCTATTCAAGGAATCATATTTAAAGGATATATTTATTGATATATAAGGCAATGGCACATTTTATAACATTAATCATATTCACTGCACACACCTTTTATTACTATACAGATTATATTATGACAACAGTGTATAAAATACTATAGTTCTGAGAGAGGCATGTACAGTATGCTCTGCAGATACAATTCACATACAATATTTAACATTATTACATTATTTTCATGAAAATATATATCTTCTGTTTATTGCGCTTGGTGAAGTCCACCAACGACTTATCAGTGGCATGCTATGCATGGTTGTTCTTCATGAAGCAAAATTAACTCTCCATGTTAAAGGGAAAATTCCAATTATTAAAAAAAGGCTGGCATTTGTTCAGCATTCTTGCTGGAAGTGGTAGATCAGGGTGATGAAATCACATCAGGAACTTAAGACATCACGCTTGTGGTGTACGTATGACTATTAACTGACAGGATATCCCTACCATTTCACAATAGGGGTGGGGTGCCCCTCCAGGGTGCAGAACAGCTTTACGGGTAATTTCTCCCACACGGTATGGGCCCTCAAAGTCACTAGGAAATCAGGAATCTTTCCCACCTCCTCATGAAAATACTTCTTGGCAGACATCATTTGGACCTGTTAGTAGCATGAGACACAGGGCAATATTTGTTTAATCTACAAAGATCCAAATGTATTCAAATAATTACCATGCTTTCTATTTTTAACTGCAGGCCTCATAGTTCATATAATTATGCAGTTTATATTCCATTAGAATGCATGTGCCTATGGTTCTTAATCAATATATTATGCCTCTTCCTTGTATTATCCATGCTGATTCATTTATGCTGTGTTGAGTTCTGAAAACTGCAGTAAATACACAAATAAGTGAACAAGGCCTGATACAGTGACCTCCATGGGCTCTATATTGGCGATCTTAGCGCTTTGTCTAAACACATGGCGTAAAGTGCATTTAGGGCGTGCCCAAGTCCACTTTTGCTATTTTAACGGCGTGTTTTTTGAGCGCTAAGCACGGCGCAACATGTCTTGTATAGGTGTGTCTTGGGCGTGACATGCAATAAACCAATCAAAATGTCATATCCCATTCCCTTTAAAAGCCTGCTTTTCCACCTTGGTGGATTGCTTATATGATGGCGAAACAGACATGCTTGTGCGTGTTTAGTGCGATCAAGCAATAGGCTATATGCATCAATAGTATGATAAATATTATACTAACCATTATGAGTTCCCGTTAATTCCCGACAGTGCTGTTATTTTACAAAATATATGTGGTTAAATATCGTTAAAAGCACCTACAACAGCTGAAAATAAGCTACCAATGGCTTCCGTCTCACCTTAGAAAATGCCAAATTAGCCTGTTTGTTTAACAAATTCTGTTTGATTATGCAATGAAGCATTGTCAAGCATCAATGATGTTCTCATGGAGTTGTCGAAGTTCAAGCTTCATCCCAAGTTCATTACCTGCATTCTATTATTGATTAATAACATATTGTTATTTTGCCTTAATGATGACACTAAATACAATAAAGTCAGGTTGGCAACCCATATGTTCACGCATATTTTCCCTTGTTTTATAATGTACTGCTTATGGAAATGTGACCAACCTGTTTTACTGGTAGTGTAAATGAATGCTTTAAAACAATCCACTTTCCCAGGAAGACCGTGAAAAGTGTGATTTACAGCAGGGGAAACAGACCTGCTCCTGCATGAAGTTAAAGCGCACATGCAGAGAATGGCATTGAAATTAATTGTGAATTAATTGTGTAACGTGCTGCAAATTTGTTTTCGTTTCTAATTAGACGCTTAGACGTTCTCTTTAAAATCTTTTGTTCAGTTATGGAATAACAGGTGAAATCAGCGGGGTTTTAATAAGCTGAGAGTATGGAAACCTTGTCACTGTAATTTAAAAAATATGAAGGACGAAGAATAGCTAAGGTTACAATTCAGTTAACATGGTGATAATTTATCTCCGTTTTTTCACCATAGGCTATCGAAAAAACCTTATGCACAGCGAATCCGCTGTAGCCTAGGCTATTTGAAAAACAATAAATGCAATATTCACTGGACAAGGTTTTGAACTTTTTTTCAGTCAAAACCATTCTGTTTACTTACAGGCTGTAGGCCTAGAGAGCTGTAGCTATTGTAATGACATCTGAAGCGCATTTTCAGAACTCAAATGCCTGTCTATTGCAGTACGCGAGCCTAATTTGCGCATTAGGCTTGATATAGGTGTTATCAGCAAAGTTTTTAATGGATAGCCCTTGTGCCATAACAGAAGATTGTCCCCTCAGAAGATTAGACTACAGGAATTATTGGCAAATATAGCTTGACCCAGAATATTTGCGAATAGTCTACACATGTAACCTTACACGTACCATCGCACATCGCCTGGATGTTGGTGGAGTGGGCTGAAAGCAATTTAATGCAGCACTCCCCTTCGCTGAGGGACAGGTAGCCTATGTAGTCTTTGATCTATGGACCTTTTTATTATTATGTATTTTTTGATATAGCCTACACAATAATATTTCACATTGTAATCTTGATATTTTTAGTCATGCTTGTGCGTGCCCCTGTGTGTAACAGACAGGAGGGTGTACGCGCGTTGTGCACACGCCTATGTAGACACACTTATATGCGCTGTTAAAATAACATGTAAACAACTGCGACATGACTTTAGACCGGTTTGTGGTGGTTTTAGCGCAAGCTCTTTCTGCTGGCTCAAGATAGCAATACGCCAAAAATTATCCTGGCCACTCCTCATCTTAAGACCAACACGCCCAGTTCACTTGCAATGTGCGCAAGAATACATGGCATTTAAATGACGTGAGCTCTAGGCGTTATAATGAATCCTACGCCGGGTGTAAGATAGCAAAGACACTTGCGTTTGGGTTAGCGGTGCTTGGTGCCGTGTGTAAGATAGGGCCCCATAAGTGTTAGGGCAGTGACACATTTTTTGTTGTTTTGGCTCTACTCCAGCACATTGGATTTGAAATGTAACAGTGACTATGAGGTTAAAGTGCAGACTTTCAGCTTTAATCTGAGGGTTTTCGCATCCATATTGGGTGATCCGTGCAATTTTTGCCATTTTTAAACATAGTGGTTGATTTACTAAAGGTTTGCGTGTACAAAAACCTACAAGCGATACTAGCCTCAAACCATCACTCTGCTGCCAGATATGTAGTAGATATGGATGGATCACTTGAAGGGTTGTTTCTCCTGACTTATTTTTCCAGTGTCCAATAGAAAAATGAGTCAGGAGAAACAACCCTTAAAGTGATCCATCCATATCTACTGCATATCTGGCAGCAGCATGGTTTGAGGCTCGTTTGATACCTCAGACCGTTGAAGACTTACAGCCATTTAGCCAACCATGGGTTCCATATTCCATATTTTTTTTTTGCCCCTGTCCCAACTTTTTTGGATGGAAAGTGTTGCAGGCATCAAATTCGGAATTAGCGTATATTTACAAAAAGATGATAAGGTAAAACATTAAATATCTTTACTTTGTACTGTTTTCAATTAAATACACTACTCACAAAAAGTTAGGGATATTCGGCTTTCGGGTGAAATTTCAGGATGAACCTAAAATGCACTATAACCTTTACAGGTGAAATTAATTTGACCTTCTCTAAACTTTTGAATGCACATGTCCAACTATTCAATGTTTCAGTACTTTTTGCACAACTTGCTGTTCTCTAACAAGGAGCTGAACGGCAAAATTCACAACAGGTGTTTGATCCATGAATCGACCAATAAATTTCCTGGTTCAATTAGAATTGGTATTTAAACAGTCCTCTTCATCATGCTGTTCACATTTTGACATCATCAGACCAAGACGACACCTAACAATTGATCAACAGTACCTCGCCATTGCGAGGCTTCAAACAGGATGTTCTCAGAGGGAAGTGGCCACTGAGCTTAGAGTGTCACAGAGTGTCATCAGCAGGTTGCAACAGAGATACAGAGAGACTGGAAGAGTCACAGAAAGGCATAGAAGTGGACGTCCTTTGGCCACATCCCACACTGATGACCGCTTCATTGTGAACAGTGCCCTGCGGAACCGGATGATGAATGCCACTCAACTCCAGGCACATTTAAGGGAGGTGAGAGGCACCCAAGTGTCACGTCAGACCATTCGAAACCGTTTACATCAGCGTGGTCTGCGTGCTAGACGACCTGCAAGGGTACCTGACCACACCACCAGGCACAGGCGTCATCGTCTTGCATGGGCCAGGGAGCATTTACGCTGGATGAGGGACCAGTGGGCCTCAGTGCTGTTCTCTGATGAAAGTCGATTCACGTTGAGCAGAAATGATGGCCGCCAACGATGTTGGAGACGTCAAGGAGAGCGCTATGCATCAGCCACTGTTGTCACCAGACGACCCTTTGGTGGTGGCGGTGTTACAGTGTGGGCAGGTGTGTCTAGTCAATACAGAACTGCCCTACACTTTGTGAATGGTACAGTGACAAGCCCATACTACCTGAATAACATCATTAATCCAGTCATTGTGCCCCTGCATGAACAACACAGGCCTAATTTCATCTTCATGGACGACAATGCTCCAGCTCATCGAGGTCGCATCATTAGGGAAAGGCTGCTGGAGACTGGGGTACCTCAAATGGAGTGGCCTGCACTTTCTCCAGACCTGAATCCCATAGAAAACCTATGGGATCAGCTGACTCACCGTGTAGAGGCTCGTAACTCTGTACCCCAGAACCTCAATGACCTGAGGGCCGCCCTTCAAGAAGAGTGGGATGCCATGCCTCAGCAGACAATAAGTCGACTTGTGAACAGCATGAGACGTCGTTGTCAAACTGTAATTGATGCTCAAGGGCACATGACAAGTTATTGAGACATTGACATTTTTGTTGTGGTATACCCACCACTGTTGTTGGCTTTTGTTTCAATAAATTGTTTGAGATGAGGAAATCACCATTGCATGCTTCTACTTAAATGCCCTACTTTCATGATACGTATAATATCACTGTAGCGTGAACTTACATTTTCCATAAATTTCACCCGAAAGCCAAATATCCCTAACTTTTTGTGAGTAGTGTATATGTAAAGGAGAATTTACAAATTGGGGTTTGTAGCTTCCTTCCCTCTGGTTGAAGGCATGTTAATTCATGAAATCAGCAGGTGTTTTGATTGGTTGGAATGAAAACATGCATACTCTCGGCCCTCCATGGCACATGATTGGGCACCACTGTCTTAGAGGGAAGGGTCACTGCAAATCAATGCAATGTTATTCTGAGTGATCACCTTTATCCTATTATGAAACATTTCTATCCTGATGGGAGTGGTCTCTTCCAGGATGACAATGCCCCCATCCACAGGGTACGATGGGTCACTGAATGGTTTGATGAGTATGAAAATGATGTGAACGCTTGCCTGTTCAGGCTATGGCCTTCGCAGTCACTAGATCTCAACCCAATTGAACGTGTTAGACTGCACCACCATCATCAAAACACCAAATGAGGGAATATCTTTTGGAAGAATGGTGTTCCATTCCTCAAGTAGAGTTCCAGAGACTAGAATCGATGCTAGACTAGAGGTAGAATCTATGCCAAGGCGCATTGAAGCTGTTCTGGCGGCTTTTGGTGGCCCAAAAAGAGCAATTTACAGTTGGCGAAACAGACCTGCTCGTGTGCGAGGTTAAAGTGTGCGAGCAAGGAATATATGGATCAATATTAGGATCAATATTATTTGGACTAACCATTATGACATGTTTTAATATACACAGTAATAATCATAAACATTAGGGTTTAACACCGGCATGTGGCGTGGGGTCCCGGTAATTCCTGAGCAAACTATTTCCCGTTTCCCAGAAATATAACGGAGAAACAGGAGCTTACACCAAATATATGCAGTTCAATTTCGTTATAACACCTGCAACAGCTGAGCATACAGTATAAGCTACCAGAACTTGGCTTCCATCTCAGCTTAGAAAAAGGCAAATTAGCCTGTTTGTTTAACAAATTTTGTCTGATTATACAATGTTTTATATTGTCCTGTTATGGAAATATGATCAACGCATTTTTACGGGTAGCTTCATGCCTTAAAACAAGCCCACTTTCCCGCGATTCCAGGGACAATGTGCATCTATTCTGGGAGAGTAAATGTCTTATTTTGGGGGAAAATCTTAATCTTCATTTCACAATGTAATATTGTAATGTAATAATGATATAGTAATGATCATCACATCATGAAAGTGAACTGAGTTACTGCATTGTCCCCATCATTTCAAAAAACCTGAGTTCACTCCCTAACTTCGCAGGACCAGACGTGACTGAAAGGGGATCTGAAAGTTGTCCCACGAAGCGTGAAAACAACCACTAAAAGGGCGAAGGGAGTCTGTGAACGGAGCAGAGATAATAAAAAAGAAAGGAAAAATAACTCCCGGCGTACAGCCAAAATATAGCAACCCAGAAAAGTGGGCGAGAACTTGTAGATTCAAGCAGAGAAAATAAACAATAAGGGAAAAGAATCCCGGCATAAGCCAAACAAATAACAACCCAAAAAACAGGGCGAAGCTCGTAGACTCGAGCAGAGAACAGCAACGAAAAGAAAATATATGCCTCTAGCTCAATAACTATCAAAGAGCTAAAATAAAAGGCAAATGGAAACGAGGTGAAACCGAGGAACTATCTCAACAGAAATAGGGGAAAGAAAACCAAGGAAGGAAAAGGAAATCTCAAAAAGGAAAGAGAACTCCTAACTCACTAAGGCAGACCCCACGTGTACTTTTAGCAAAAGCAAAAGAACAAGTGGTCGCCATAGTTACTTGGCTTAGCGTGGCAAGAATGACACAAAAGCACCGAGCCACGGTGAAACGGAGCTAAAGTAGGGCGGAGTGCACCTGTAGGAAATAATTAGTCCCGGAGAACGGGAAATAAAGACGGGAGCGCCCTCTCGCGGCCCCGAAAGGCAACGCCCGAAAACAGAACCAAGCAGGCAGAAAACCATGACCACCACCTATTTCTTTTCTTTAACCCATTTGCTGAGACAAATTAGTCTGTTAACATTATCAGTAGATAATGCAGCTCTCTTCTTTAGTAAAATATGATCAGAGAGTGAGAATAGTCTTTCACAAGGCACTGTTGTTGCAGGTATTTCCAAATATTTCTGTCTAAGATCTGCCAAGCCTTCGTAGGCACCTGTGTATGTTGATATCTGCAATAATGCAATAACAGCTGTCGCATGTTTAAGGAGTTTCAATTTAGCGGTTTTCACACGTATCATGTAGGCTATAGCTAAGTACAAGAAACAACTGTACCTGAGGGTAGTGTATGTCGACATATGTTATGCAGTCTGTAGCAATCCATTTGACGATAGCTGTGGTCAACCTGTTAGGTAGTCGCTAGCTATAGTTTAGCTTGCAGTTGGTCTTTTTATATTATAGTGCTTCTGTGATAATGGAACTCCTTGACATAAAGTAGCCTACATATTCGGAAACATTTTATAATGAAAGGAGCCTTTCAAAAGCCCAGTTACACAACTGCAACATGATTTAAGACCAGGTTTGTGGTGGTTTTAGCACAAGCGCTTTCTGTTGGCTCAAGATAGCAATACGCCAAAAATGATCCTGGTCACACCTCAGGTTAAGACCAACCCGCCCAGTTCACTTGCTATGGGCGCAAGTTCACTTGTTATTTAAACAACGTGAGTGCTGGATGCAAAAATCACACCTGCGCCGGTCTGAAACTAGCAGACACTTGCGTTTGGGTTACCACCACTTAGCGCCGGTTTAAGATAGGGCCCTTTATGTAGATTTTTCGCCCATCTGTATATTTATATATTTATATTTATGCATCACGCCGAGTCTATGTAATCTCAGCGGCAATATCGACAGTGTAGTATCCACTAGACCAGTCATTCCCAAAGACTGGGCCGCGACCCACAGGTGGGTCGCAGGAGATTTTATTCGGGTCGCAAAATAAATTTGCTGAATTTCTTCCATATCTTTTTTTTAAGATTTAAATCTGCAGTGCACCTTTCAGCCACACGAGGGAGCGCGTTGTTATTTCTACCACACTCGTATTCGTATGTTCGTATTGTTCTGATAATTGCACGTATAACATTGAATCTAATATGAAAGGCTAGCGTACATTGTTTGTTTTACTGATGAGAGAAAACAACGAGAGCCTGCCATGTTAACTCTACCTAAATGCACTTATTTTGTCTCAAGTATTAATGTGTATATAATTGTTTTACTGAAGAAAGGAAATAAAAACAATGAGATAACCTGTTAACTCCGCCTAAATGCATTTATTTGGTCGCATTTATAAAGTATTTAACATGTGTATATATTTTCAATAACACATGCATAAAACGAAGTTGTGATTTATCAAACATAATATCTCTTTGAAATGGCTGGTTTACCTATAAGGTGATGCGGAAATGGTAATAAAAATGGTCAGGAATGTTCATTTATGCACAAATTCGCTCTTCTCAGGATTTTGGGTCGCGATGGTTTGTCATTTTTAAAAAGTGGGTCCCCAGAAAAAAAGTTTGGGAAACACTGCACTAGACAA
The DNA here is from genome assembly GCA_029718625.1 of Synaphobranchus kaupii. NCBI lineage: Eukaryota > Metazoa > Chordata > Actinopteri > Anguilliformes > Synaphobranchidae > Synaphobranchus > Synaphobranchus kaupii. Next base: position 80,479,358 of record CM056379.1, read on the forward strand.
CATCCTGAAATTGTCCTTTTATTTAGATTAGATATAGCCATTTAATGCCACCTTACTGCATTTATAGTCATAATTGTAATTGGTGTCATATCTTTCATTTTCTCTCCCTTCAAGAAAAACAGAACTCTGGCTTTATACAAATTTTCCGCCCCAAGGCCCATTGACCTAGGGGGCCCACTGGAAGGGTGGATTTACACTCTTCCTATTTTACTAGTAATTTTATTCTGAAATGATATTACATGATAATACATGATAATTATGACCGATCGGCTAGAAGCTAATGTCATTTCAATGCAGTTCATTCCATGCATACTTCTTGTAGGGGCCCTGACTTACGAGAGAAGGGGTAGGGGCTTGCATAGTGCCCTGTAAAAAGAGGACACAGTAATGCTTTCAATCCATTGACCATAGATTATAGGCTAATAATAGACCCATTTCATGTTTTTAAACAAAAGAGGATGCGCACTCTCCCCTGGGGTGAAAAGTGCATCACCTAGCTAAGCTATCACAATCAATATGCCGGACTTGATCATCAAAGATTTAACGTAAAACTACAGCTACAAAATGTAGCTGGCGTTAGTTATTACAACAATTATAACTTTATTGTAATATTTTTGTTGTGAGCCAGCTTATATAGCTGTATTTAGATACGTTATAAATGAGTGCATCCATCATAAACTGTTTTATCAGTGCTAGTTGATAACTTAATTTTTAACGTGAGTCCATCTGAATAATAAAGTTTGGACAGGTAGGAACACATTAACAAAGAAGGCGCAGCTGCTTGACGATGATCATTTCTATCGTCTGTTTGAAATTTGTAAAGTGTAACTTTATTATTTTGTTAATGGCAATGTTTGGCTGTGACATTGCAGTAGGCTACTTCAAGGTGGTGCTGGTATTTCAAAACAGTTCAAAGATGGAAAAAGGAAAACCGGCACTCACAAAAATGTTCTTAATTATTTGAGATAACGTTATTTACCGGTTTGCCTATCGAAAACAAAAAAGAAGAGTTTAATGAGCACTGGTTTTCCTTTGTCATGGTTGCCTTATATATAGCAGGGTTATTGACAGCAGCAGTCCACAACAAGTGCTTGTAGTCACTGGTTGCATCTACATTTTAAACGTGTAATTACTATTATCTCCTGCTCATTCAAATGCATTTTTATTTGCTGCATTTTTTCCCAGTGGGGGATTGTTGTTGTAGTGACACAGGGACCCAGTCTCACACTCTTGCCCCCCTATCGTGACACTCCTCCTCCTCCCCTGACTATAGCCTATATATATTTTTAAAACTTTGACAGAAAAGTAGAAGGCCATGATGCAAAATAAAACAGAAGCTGCTGCATTTACACCGGTAAATTAATAACACACAACTCAAGAATGTGTGGCACTGCACTTTAAGCTGAGCTACGTACATAGCCTGTTTTAGTGAAACACTTTGGGAGCCATATGATTTCTGGCTCGACACTACACTACATGGCCAAAAGCATATGGACACCTGCTCATCCAAGATCTCATTCTAAAATCATGGGCAGTAATATGGAGTTGGTCCCCATTTGCTGCTATAGCAGCCTCCACTCTCCAGGGAAGACTTTCCACTAGATGTTGGAACATTGCTGCGTGGATTTGTTTCCATTCAGTCAGAAGAGCATTAGTGAGGTTGGGCACTAATTTGGGGCTATTAGGCCTGGCTCGCAGTCAGCTTTCCAATTGATCCCAATGTTTGATGGGGTTGAGGTCAGGGCTCTGTGAAGTCAAGTTATTCCATACCAATCTTGACAAACCATTTCTGGATGGACCGCTATTTGTGCATGGGGGCATTGTCATTCTGAACGGGAAAGGGCGTTCCCCAAACTGTCGCCACAAAGTTGGAAACCCAGAATCGTCTAGAATGTCATTGTATGCTGTAGTGTTAAGATTTGCCTTCACTGGAACTAAAGAGCCTAGCCTGAACCATGAAAAACAGCCCCAGACCAAGGGGTATCCACATACTTTTAGCTATGTAGTGTATACCCCCGACCACTGCTATACCATGCCATACGCTCTATGACAAGCCTTTGACAAATGCAAATGCCGCTCTTCCCCATGCGCGCCCCCCCTGCGTTCAAAAGGTGTAATGTCAATTCCTTCAACGTCTATTCATTAGAAACTGGTGGAAATTAATTCAATTCAAATTCAATTAAAATACTTGCACTTGACCGATTTGAAAAATATTCGAGAATTCAGGTCCTTGGCCTGCTCTCAACGTACATGCAAAGTTTCCAAATGGAATCCAAATGGGATCAGAACTGTAGGCGCTAAGGCTGTTACGGACAGATGGACAGACAGACAGACAGACACAAGGATGCAAGTGATTACAATACCCCCTGCTGGCAGTGCTAAGTAAGGGGGCTTCTTGTCCCGCTATTGGGACAAGTTACCCTCCTACCTGGGGCAAGAAGACCCCAGGGGGCATTGCTCCATTTGTCATCTGATTTTTACAGACTTTATTATTCACATTTAAAATATATATTTTTTTATTAACTGCATCCGTCAAAATTGGTGTTATATACACTCCCAACACCAAATAACCTTAAATGAAAATTGAGTGGCTCAGTCATTATTAATTATAATAAGCTATGGTGAATTAGAAATCACAGTAAAAAATAAATATTTGAAATTTTAATTAGTTTATTAATTGAATTATTATTAAAAATAAGATATTTCATTCATAAATTCAATTCAACAGTTTTAATTAATTCTTTTGTAATATTTTACACCAGGGTAAGCTAAAGCAAGGAACCTAGTAGCTGGCTGAATACTAGCTAGCTAGTGATCAAAGCTAATGCTAGCTAGTTAGCGATAAGACAATGAAGCACAAATTATGTTTTCCCATAACCATAACATTTATTTGTTATTTGTAAATTTGTGTCTTTATGACTGTATCCATTAGAAAATCCAACTAAACAAGTTGCCTGAGGGCTTTTTTCCCAAGAATGTATTTTGGTTTTGGTATTGGGATTTATTATGACGATGACATTTGACACTGATAGTAAACAATTGCAATGTTTTTATTCATCACAATCTTAGAGTAATCACATAAGTAATATGTGATTATTATATGATGATATTAATGGTAGTTATTTGGAGCCTTCCTTTTCTTTCAAAGAGGGGCTTATTATTCAATTACAGATATTCTTGTAAGTTGATTTACCTTTAAAAATTAATTTAAAAAACTGACACAATCATATAAGCAGGTGTTTACCTCTCTCTGAATCTCTATTCTTTCCACTTGCTGATGAGTCGATTCTCGCATCAGATGGACCTCGTACTGTAACTGAGATAATGCTCTTCCAAAATGGATGGCACAGCGTTCAAACTCTTCCACCTCTTCCTCTTCACCAGGTCTGCACACACACACAGTACTGTCAAAAAGAAAATGTTATATTTCAATTGAATAGCTCCATTATGAACATTACAATAGTAATGATGCTGTAATACAGACTGTTAGGTACCTGTGACTCAACAGCCTGTTTCATTGAGAATGAGAATGAAAATGCATAGCCTAGAGTATACAGTTGTTATAGCTATCAGTCAATAGATGTCATACATAAAATTAAGCACTATGTTAATTGTGTCTCCTGGTTAAGAGAAAATATACTCCCCATATTGCAGCCTTGATGATTCATTGAACAGCATAAAATGGCTGGTCGAAACACTCTCCAAATACACATGCCATTTATAATGCAATTATTTGATATTATCTTTCAAATATGTAGCAAACATGTATTACACTGCTATTAAAATGTTTATCAAAGCAAAGAAAATACATATTCATGCATTGAATTCACCTTTAATTGATCAAAGGTGAAAATGTAAAAATTAAGAATTATTTTTCTTACTACGACTGCTTTGTTCTTAACAGCGGAGTGAATTGAGTGATTTACTTTTCTTTCATAATGATTCAGAATTTGTACAGCTGAGAAACCTCTAACATGAGTGAGTCAGATATGTAAGCTATTTATGTGGCATGTATTTCTGGACTTATGTATCAGACCCCTGTATGATATACTTATGTAACATAGACTCAGAGTTGTATTTGGCTTAAACTTGGCCTCAAGTCCTACTATGTCCCAGTAGTTTTTGTCATGTTGATTGCCACATGAAAAATGGAAAATGATGGTAAAGGATTACGCAAAGAAAAAGGGCAATTTGATGCAGCTTTTAAATTAATAGTATAAGTGCTAACTTATAACATCTCCAGTCATTTCCAGGTAATAAACAGGACTGTCCTGTCCTGCATCTTCACTATAACTATTTTGCCCTGTTCCAATGCATTACATGGATCAATGTGCAGTATTCAGTCCTCCCTCAAGGTTTGACTTTCTGTCAGCTCTGACTACTACCCAGTATTCACTTACATTCACTTAAAATAGACAAACATATGGCTTTAAAGATCACCCCCCTGAGTGATGGGCTGTTGGGGAACCCACCTCTGCCTAAATGTGGGCACGTCGTAGGCTGGCTCCTCCTCCACAGGTTGGACAGCTTGGGAAGCTTGGGCTGTGACCTGCTGGTGGCTCTGTGTTTTTTTAGAGCTTGCTTTTCTAAAAGCAAATGTTTAAAATGATCAATAATCATTTCATATTCATGAAACAGAAAAGACACACAAGAAGAAGCTGGCACTTGCAACGTCAGGACTCTGCTTTGACCTCTCTTCCAAAGTTGCTATAATTTCTACCTAAAACTGTTCCTGTACACAAGGTTTTAAAAAGCCATAACTTTAATATGAACTATGTTCTATTAGCTCAACAAACAAATTCTTTATATTTCAGTGGCTATTGCAACTCATAACTTCATAGCTGTATTTTTTTTATTTGCAAGTCTTCCTTATGCTCTACCTCAGCATCCATATCAATGAATATAAAATTGTGATGCTTGGCATGGCTTGGACTTCTTTCTTCCATACTTTTTTAAGCAACCATGGTGCTCATTCCCCTCCATAGGTTCCAAATTCCTGGTTGAGTTACAGCAGAATCAAAACCCTTTTTCTTGCTTACCGGTTTGTTAATCAATCCTCTCCAGTATATCTTCAATCTGTAATTTGCAATCCTCAGAGTTCCAGTGACAATCCATCAGTTGATGGATTAACTTAATTCCATGTCTTTGTTCTTCTGTTACTAAGTCATTCTTTCTGCTCCCTAGCTCCCCAGAGTGGAGTGAACTATGTGCCAAAATTAGGTTTGCAGGGTCTCTTATAACCTTTCAGTATACCCTAAAGACACGCCTCTAAACATTATCTGCATTTACCCCTATAGAATTTCTCTGTCATTTGTGATATAAATTATAAACGTCAAAAAATCTGACCCCATATCTTCATATGTTTCTCTCATGAATGCTGCTTGTATTTTGCTGTTTCCATGTATACTGTAGTTGATTTCTGTATTTTATACATTATATTTAGATGTGATCTTTTTTGTGAAGTTGAATATGTTTTATCATCAATAATCATTATTTATCCCATTTTAATGCATTTTACCACATGCATTTTAAGTTGTCTTACATGGATAGGGCAGTTCATAAGAGAACAGTAACAGCAAGGATTTACCTTTGATTCAGATTAGGGGTCATACAGTGCAGTCCAAAAGTATTTGGACAGTGACACAGTTTTTGTTGCTTTGGCTCTGTACTCCAGCACGTTGGATTTGAAATGGAACAGTGACTATGAGGTTAAAGTTCAGACTTTTAGCTTTAACCCTATTAACTTTGGCCCAAATTAGGGAATTTTCACCTAGTTTCTACTTGTCCTATTTAATATCAATATCAATTATCAATATCAAAAAAATATTCACTACACATCCATGGTTTAAAGTTCTAATTGAAGAAGAGGCTGTATCATTCAGAAATTTGGAACAGAAAACAGAATCGTCAGAATTGTCACATACAGTATATACATAATATATACATAAAATAATGTTTTAAAATACATTTTTAAAAAACATACAAAAGCATGTGTGTTTTTACATTAACAACAGCAACATATTATAGCTCTAAGCGCGATAGGTGGTCGCTGTGGAAATGTCGACTGTACAGGACTTTTGCAAAATGTAACAAGATAAACTCTTCAGGGTTAATCAGAAAACAGCTGTAGCTGAATATACTGGTAAGTACTTGGTTTCCTGAACATATTTATACGAGAGATTTTGGAGAAAAAAATTAGGTGTCTACTAAACTGAAAGTACATCGGGAACTGTACCTGTTTCTATATCTGAACATGATTTCTTAGCATGTATAAACTGTGTATTTTATGCATTTTATAGTCTGTGGCTGTGACAAGACGAAGGTCATAAGCACTTTAGGCCAATACCAGCCTGATATTTTATTGCCCTGCAGTGCAACTGGAGAGGCTGAGGTTTTCGCAAGCGATGGACCTTTTAAACTAGCCTGCGTCAAAATTTCTGGGGATTTCTTAAAGCAATAGTTTATAATTTCAGACAAAATTGAATACTGTATTTGATACAGTACTGATACTGATATGACTACCACTAGGGGGGCAACATGGATCGGGTTAATTTCAGGGTGTTTACATCCATATCGGGTGAACCCTGTAGCAATTGTAGCCCTTTTTATACATAGTACCCCCCCCCCCCCCCCCCATTTTAGGGCAACAAAAGTAATTGGACAATTGGCTGCTCAGCTGTTTCTTGGATGTGTTTCATTTCATCGTTACTTCATGCACAAGAGCACTTACAAAAGGTCTAGAGTTGAGTGTAGGTGTGACATTTGCTTTTGGAGTCTGTTGTTGTTGTCTCAAAGTTGAGGACCAAAGAAGTGTCAATGCCAGTAAAGCAGGCCATCATGAGGCTGAAAAATGAGAATGAATCAAGCAGACACATAGGCTATGTCCGAATCAGCACCCTTCCATACTATTGAGCAGGCTTGTTGAGTAGACAGGATGAGAAAGTAGTTAGGTAGGTGAGATCTTCTCTGAATGTAGTATACTTAAAACCCCTGTATGATATACTTACTTCCGGGGTTTCGCTGAGTATATTTGGGAGCTTTTCAAGAAGTACATGAACATTTTGGTTGCATAAATATGATGCGCAGCTTCGTTTTTAAAAAGGAGACACAGATTCGCTGATAACAACAGAAACAACATGTGACATGGTATGAAAGGATATTTTTTGCGTACTGCACGTTGCGTACTAAACAGTACACGTTAAACAGCACACATCTGCCAGTGCACTCTGATTCGGACACAGCCATAGCCAAAACATTAAGCGTGTCAAAACTACTTGGTACATTTTTAAGAAGCAAGAACACACTGGTGAGCTCAGGAATTCAAATGACCTGGCAGACCATGGAAGACCAGTGTAGTGGATGACAGAAGAATACTTGGAATGGTGAAAAAAAAAAACTTTTCAACTGTTGAACAGATCAAGAACACTCTCCAGGATGTAGGCATAGGCGGAGATGTGTCAAAGAAAACCATCAAGAGAAGACTACACCAGAATTCACCACAAGTTGCAAACCCCTGGTAAGCCTCAAGAATAGAACGGCCAGGTTACAGTTCGTGAAAAAGTACATGAAAAAAACCTGTATAATTCTGGAATAAAGTGTTATGGACAAGTGAGACAAAGATCAACCTGTATCAGATTGATGGAAGAAGGCAAGTGTGGAGAAAAAAAGGAACAGCTCATGATCCAAAGCACACCACCTCATCTGTCAAACATGGTGGAGGTGGTGTTGGCTTGAGCATGTATGGCTGCCACTGGAACCAGCTCACTTGTGTTCATTGATAATGTCACTGCTGACTGCAACAGCAGGGTGAATGCCGAAGTATACAGAAACATCTTGTCTGCTTAGATCCAAGTGAATGAATCGGAACTCATTGGGCGGCGCTTCACCATGCAGCAGGACAATAATCTCAAACATACTGCAAAAATAACCAAGGAGTGTTTAGGGCCAAAAAGTGGAATGTTCTTGACTGGCTAAGTCAATCACCTGACCTCAATCCAAGTGAGCATGCATTTCACTTAGGGTTAGGACCAGACTGAAGGCAAAAAGTCCCCGAAACAAGCAAAAACTGAAGATGGCTTAAGTGTAGGCCTGGCAGAGCATCACCAGGGAAGATTCCAAGCATCAGGTGATGTCTATGGGTCGCAGACTTCAGTCAGTCATTGATTGCACTGGATTTGCAACCAAATATTAAATATGATGACTTTATTTAAGTTTATGTTAATTTGTCCAATTACTTTTGTCCCCCTAAAGTGAGGGGTGGGTGGACTATGTATAAAACGGGCTATAACTGCTACACGGTTTACGCAAAACCTAATTTAAATATGGATGTTTGCGGCTGGAGTCATTTGCATAATGCCTCTTAGTTGATCACTCGCAAAGCGTGAAATGATAACGTGCAAATTCTTCACTTGTGCATGCAAAATAACAGCCCTATTTGGGATCTTAGTAAATAGACCCCATAGTCACTGTTCCATTTCAAATCCAATGTGCTGGGGTACAAAACAACAAAAAATGTGTCACTGTCCAAAAACTATTGGACTGCACTGTAGAACACAAAATATGGATAATCATGAATAGGGTGTTTGTAGGAATAATGCATCCCTCATGGATGGATTTCCCAACACTTATCTCAACACATCACCTTTCAAGTCGCACCATAGACCATACCTGGTGGCCTCCTTGTATGTTATAAATATTAACAGAGGAACTGTAATTCAATATGGGATACACCTTGCGCTGTTTAGTGAGTGCATGGTTTGTGAGAAACCAAATGTGAGAAATAGTCTAGTCATTTAAATTCATTGAAATCCACTCAACAAGCTAACCACACTACCTACCTTGAGTATTCCTGGGCAACATATTTCGCCTGAGTGCTGCGATAATCATGGGCAAAATGGTTGTGCTTCCGCTGGTGAAATTGTAAAACCTTAGTAGGCATAGCTGAAAACCTTCAGAAGACCTGTAAAACCAGGGGGAAAGGCATATTATCTTTAAATGATAACTCCCAGCACTTCAATATACACAAGAGATAGATATCTAAAATAACAGTTTGAAGCCTTTTGGGTGCCATCTCCATCCACACTGATTATGCCAGTGCTCGATGTGGTTGGCAGCTCCACAGGGTGGTGCATATACTGTAGCACTTGGGCATTGCATCGCCATTGCATAATTTCTCACTTCGTACAATCTTAAAACTTTCATTTAATGTAGTTTTAATTAAACAACTTTAATTTAACAAACTATATTTTGTACGATATTTAGTATGTGCAGTATTGTTTTATGTTAGCTAAAATAAATATATGAGAAACTTTTGCGTGAAAGAAGTTCCCTTTACAGAATAATTAGTTTTATAGAAAGATAAAGTATTTTGTCTCAATTTGGATGGAGCAATATGACATTGCCTCTTCACCTGTTGTGTTTTTGGAAAACGTGGGGGGGAAGTAAAATATTTTCATGACAACATGTGAATGTTTTTCACCATTTAAACTAGTTTTGATAATAATTAGTTATCCCCAAGATTGATAATAGTGACTGGTCTTGGTCAATGGTCTCTGTCTTGGTCTCATGAAAATATGACATGTTATAAGACTGGTCATAGTCTGGAACCAAGGCTTGGGGAGGATCTTGTCTCTATCTGGGACTGGGTCTCAGGAGGTCTAGTCTTGCATCCAGCTCTGGTAATTGGTACATTCGTCTAGTACAATGACTGCACAGATCTTTGATGGACTACTGGGAAAAAACACTGGTGTCTGGCTTAATGCATTTTGGAGAATAAATGTTCTAGTCTTACAGAAGATGTTGCAATGATGAGATGGACCTGCAATAGGACTGGATATTTAGTACTGGGTAAAAACACAAAAGTGGTAAAGGGACAGGTGCGTTTTTACATTAGGGACGTGGCGCTGTTGTGCAAGATACTCGTAACATCTGAACATTGTGGCAAAATGTATTTTATATTTAATACAAAACAGTGATTCAATCATGAAATTGGCGTGTAGTATAAATGTAATAAACTTGACTCACACTAATTATAGTGCTGTTTTTCCTTTGTGTGTATGTGTGGGTGTATACATTTTCGACGTGTCAGTGACATTGCCTTTAATAACCGCATTTGCCTTTGCAAAATCCTACTTTTGTGCAGTTGCTCTTGCGTCATGGGGAAGGCAGTGAACATATTAATCCGTCACATTGATAAAATGATCATGGCTCCTATTGATGACTTGGAAATACCCATCACACAATCAAAAGAAATAATCACTGGACAGTGGTTGCACACAATATTATTAAGTAAACAAATAAATCATTGGATTTACTGGAAAAAAAAAAGATTAAAAAATCTAATCTTTTTTTAACGATTTTCCTAATAAAGTCATGTAGCCTACAGTGGTTGAACACAATAGCCTATATGCGACGTCTTCAACTTAATCATTTTGGAGAAGCTGTGCTGACACAAGTAGGCTATAAAATCGTCTCTCTGTCAAAGCGAATATGATCCAGACACTGTCTATAAATTAATCCATCTAATATTGGTCTGGTATGATATACCAGATGGTCAATCATAGCCTATATATTTTTCTTTTTATGACAGCCCTTTGATAGCAGGTTAGCTATATGCAAAGGAAAATATGACCAATAATATGTTCAAATAACATGCACTCATTCTAATATCCATTTATGCGAAAGATGCTGTATTTTCCATAATAATCTATTGGTGGCGTTAGACATAAACCACCTTTCTTTCTGAACAAATTTACGCAGAAAAAAATTATTATTATAATATGTGCTAAAAGTGTGTTTTTGAGACCTGTATCGCCATTCAATGGGAGTGAATGGAGAGAGAAAAAACGTCATTCTCCGTTGGCCAGTTGCTGACCACTGGAGCAAGTTATGAAGATGAGCGTGAATATTACAATTCATATCGATGCCAAGTAGCTATACAATATTATGTTCTAACAAAGTTCAGTATGCCTTTAAATAAAATGCTGTGGTGATATGCTACTACATCATTAAATAGTTTATTGAAGATGTTGAATAAAAACAAAGACATATAAAATTGTTTCAATAAATCTACAAATAATTGTAGTGGCTCACACATACAGGGTCCCAAAGCACATGACAATATACAAGCAAAGTCCTTTAGCACATTCACTTCCAAAACACTTTACCATCATATGACCTGGATGACCTTACTCAGAGTTTTCTCCCTAGTTGAACTCAGGATGTTTCCTTTTTAGCCACGCCACATTGTATGCTGAGCTGATTAACAGCGACACCATAAATGTCCCCTTAACATTCTAATTTTCAGCGTTTGACCTAGCATAGCATAGACCTAGCATTTCTTAAGAGGTTACATAATGAAGGGCAGGACAAAAATGTCTGACATGCAACACCTCATTTTACCACACCTCAAAAGTTGTTACATACAATACATTAGCCTTTATTTATATATATCTCATTCAAAAGTTTAGATTTGTTTGCGTTGACAGCATATTGTCAAGTCACATCTTGTTCTCATTAATATGTGTCATTATAAAGTATCAACCTCAATACGTTTGAATTTCAACAGCACTGATAATTAAATTGTTCCCAAACATTAATAATGAGAAGATTTGCTTTTTTCCTCAGCAACACCTACAGAAATATTTCATATTCAGCCTAATAAAATAGCATAAAGACTTACCCCAAGAGAATAAAAAACTGCAGAGCAGAGGAGCATCAGCCAGAGCCCACTTGGGAGTCACTTGCTGATTGAAACAAAAATATTACCCACACACTTAAGGAATGCTATCCCCCTTGCATCCCATTTATGGATAGGCATAAGACTATATATAGCATTTACCTCAGCTTTCCATTAAATTTTTACTGAAAGAAAAAAATTGTGTCAGTACACATGTACACTTAAGGATACAAATAGAAAAATAAAATAATTGAATAAATGTTCTTATATATTCTAAATGTACACTAGAAGTAGCGTTATATTGGTATATGTGGAAAGGACGTGGTGCACATATTTCAACTGAATGACAAAGTGAAAGAAGAGAAAGAAGAGATGATTGGAATGCAGACACTTCTCCAATGAAGGATAAACTGTAATAATGCTACATAACAACCACAAGCATGTTAAGTGTATGTCTGTAAGTATATGTGAAATTGGCTATGATAATTTCCTCTAAAATCTGGAATCTGTTTCATAATGTATGTCACTATTAAATACATGAAACTAACATTATTTGAAACTGGTGCATTTCAGTTTACGTACCAGGTGCAGCTAACACTGTTTCACTGCTGAAACCTTTTTAGGTTTCTAAAGACAACCCATGGCTTCAGTTAGAACACTTGCCAACAGCTATTTTTAACAAGTGATGAGGTTTTCAGAAAAATGGTCTGGTAGGTCACTGATATCCATGGCAATTACAGTAGCCCCACTAGCATGTCTGTCTCTTGATGAATAGGTTTTGGAATGGAAGTAGGAAAATTGGACTTTAAAAAATACATTTTAATTGGTTTTCAGTAAATATCTGTTCTACAAAAAATATTGCAAAACTATAGACAAGCTGCTGACTTATACTCTGAATATATTAGGATATGGTGTCATATTGCTGACCTGCTTAGCCAAGTCCACAGCTGATCCTGAGTTATACATGGATGTTTATTGCACTATACTGTAAGTCACATGAGACCTTTGCTATTAAATTAGTTAAATTTGATATTACATTATAAATACATTTCTATTTTAATGAGAAAAAATTCAATATTTCCAATAGTTTAAAAAAATTAATAAACTTGGCATGTCCCATGTCCCAATTTTTTTGTAATTTGGAATGTCCTATTATGCATTTGATCCCCATGGCCGATCCGGGAGAGTGTAGAAATCCGCATTTCTCCTCCGAAACGCATATTGTCACCAGCTTGCTTTTTTCCACATGCAAATCTTGCACAGAACTGAGTCAGAGGAAGACAGTCTAAAAAGTGGTCTGATTTTTAACCAGTTTCTGGTACGCAATTCTTGGTTATATTCTCAGTTCTGATAGGTCAGTTGATGTGGTTGTGGATTGGTGTAAACACATGCAGAGTGGTATTTTCACCAATTTTTCCACCACAAGAAACCTCATCATAAGGCGGGTATACACTGTGCAATATTTGCCATGATTTTTCAGTGCCAAACAAAAATGAGCAAATAGTAGAAAAATTATTTTGTCATAGCCGAAATCGGCAATCTTAGATCCCTCAGTGTGACACTCACAGACAGTCAATTTAGTGAATCTTGTGTCAGAAATTCCAGGCCAAATTCTTGCAATGTGAGCTCTATGAGCACAGACTGTGGAAGTCTAATAAACAACTAATTGGAGCACAGCAATGCATGATGTAAGAAACTGCAATTACTTTTATTTACATTTTCTATACAGTACAAACCCACCTTACCCTGTTTTAAAAACCAATAATGAAATTGGAGTGACTAACATGGATAAGGCAGAAATGATGGCTAAGGCATTTGTACAGGTCAGTGTTTCTGTCACGATTCTAGCCTGTCATGTCCTGTTTTCTGTTTCATTTCTGTCTTAGTTAGATTTCTTGTAATGTCACGTATTGTGTTTAGTCTAGTCACGCCACGTTTTATGTTTAATTCTTGTTACGTTTCATTTTCATGTCATGTCACGTTTATTGTTTGATTATTGTTACGATTAATTTTCTTGTCATGTCACGTTTTATATTTTATTCATGTTACGTTTTCCGTTCATTGTTTAGCATACACATTTCCGTGTTTTTCCGCAGCCTTGCGTTCATGCTGTTTCCCTCTCTCTCTCTCTCTCTCTTACTGTCGCTCACGCTTCATTGTTTCATTCTCCCGTGTCTATTTACTAATCTACTAACATTAGATCAGGATTGGGTAATATTAACTCTCTAACCATGTGTTCATGTTTACCTTGTGTTTCTCGTGCATGTCATTTACTAATTTACTAACGCTAGGTCAGGATAGGTTTATTACTAACGATTACTAATTATCTTGTTACCTCGTCAGCCTTCCACACCTGATTTCCTTTTGCATGCTGCTCTCAAGCTAAGTGTCTGCACCTGTCTACACCTTCATTTAAGCTCAGTGTTCATGTCTTGTGACAAATTGTTGCCTCCTGTTTGTCAGTGCACTTTTGAGCGTTTTTTCAAGCCTGCCTTTTCGTTACGATCCAAGCCTGTTTATTGACCATTGTCATTGAGCTCTGTTTTGTTAACCACTGCCTGCCTGTACCATGAGTTTTTGCCTGCTGTCTTTTGTACTTTTGCCCCGCGGAACAGACTCCGGTCTTGACTCTTGCATCGTCTTCGACCCCGAGCCTGCCTACCATCTGCCTGTACTTCTGCCCCGCTGACAGCTACTCTGGTTACTGGACTATTGCATAGTGTACCGATTCTGAGACTGCCTTCTCCCTCGGTACTGTACATTGGTTTTGGCTGGATTTTTCGTGTATGAACTTTGCTTGTTTTTTGACCACGCTCTTTGGACATTCCCCCATTAGAGCCCTCACAGGACTTTATTTGCAACTACTGTTTCTGAGTCGTGCATTTCGGGTCCTACCCTCACGCACCTGACTCAACGGCCATGTTCCACGCCCTCCAGCAACAAGGCACCCTGGTTCTGCAACACTCTCAAGGGATCTCCGGACTTCGTCATGAGATTCGAGAGCTGTGTGCGGAGATGAGGAGACTCGCCGTCACTGTTCAGCCACGCCCCGTGGAACAACCGGCTAAACCACCTGCACCTCCACCTGCCAACCCCATGGGAACCTGGCAATTCCGGGAGCCACAACAACCCCCCCCGGAGAGGTTCGGCAGAGAACCAGAGCGATGCAAGGCGTTGATGCTCCAGTGCGACTTTGTGTTCCGGCAGCAACCACAGACTTATAACAATGACGACCGCCGGATCGGCTACGTGATGGGGCTACTCAAGGGGAGAGCATTGGACTGGGCTACAGCTGTGTGGTCCGGGGGTTCATTCCCTCCCCGGTACCCGGCCTTCGCCGAAGAGATCCGTAAAGTCTTCCAGCACGCTTCCAACGACCAAGAGCCTTCCCAGTGCCTGATCGCCCTTCATCAAGGCCGGAAGACCGCGGCGGATCATTCGATCGACTTCCGCACCCTGGCGGCCGCGACCAATTGGAATGATGCGGCTCTAGCAAACCTGTTCCTGGCCAGTCTGAGTGAGGCACTCCAGGACGAACCCATCACCCAGTTCGACCCACTCATCCGTGCTGCCATTCGTTTGGACAACCGTGCCAGACAACGCCGGACCGAGAGACAGGTTCTACCCGGCCAGCCGTACCCCAGGCGAGGATCAAGTTCACTTCCTGAGGAGATGCAAGCTGAGGGAGTCGAACCCATGGATCTTTCCCGCGCGGGTATGAAGATCTCGCCCGAGGAACGGAGACGTCAGAGAGCTACCGGTTCCTGCTTCTATTGTGGGAGGCTGGGACATACCCAAGAGCAGTGTACCCTCCGTTCCAAGAAATCAGGCCCATCCGTTGAGGTGAGAGCGCTCGACAACCAGAAGGGGTCTGCTAGGAATGACCATCATCCCACCCTTACTGCCATGTTGATGCTTCCCGACAGAATGGTCCAGGTGAACGCATTGGTGGACTCCGGAGCGGACGCGAACCTCATTGATGACGTGATGGTCAAGGAACTGGACATTCCCACCCTCCCACTGCCCCACCCCGAGAATGCTCGGTCATTGGATGGCAAGACGTTTTGCCGCATGACCCACATCACCAAACCCATCCAGCTAATCATTTCCGGAAACCACCATGAGATGATCCAGTTCCACATCATCCGGTCCCCTAACGATCCGCTCATTCTGGGATTACCCTGGCTCCAGAAACACAACCCGACCATTGACTGGGGTTCAAGCCAGATTCAAGCCTGGAGTCGTGAGTGTCACCAGTCCTGCCTGCGATCCGCTCCTGCACCAGCAGAGGGCGTACCCACTCCACCGCAAGTCCCCAAGCCCTCCCTTGAGAAGGTGCCCACCCCTTACCACGACCTGGGCGTGGTCTTCTCCAAGACGCAGGCACAGACGCTCCCTCTTCATCGACCCTACGACTGCGCCATCGAGCTGCAACCCGGTTCCACACTCCTCTCAAGCCATCTCTACAATGTCTCCAGACCTGAAAGGGAGGCTATGGAGAAATATATCCGGGACTGCCTTGCCAACAAATTGATTCGCCCATCCTCTTCGCCCATCCTCTTCACCCATGGGCGCCGGATTCTTCTTCGTTCAGAAGAAGGATGGCTCATTGCGTCCGTGCATCGACTTCAGATAACTCAACAACATCACAGTTAAGAACAAGTATCCTCTGCCATTAATGGACTCCGCCTTTCACCCTCTACATGATGCCACCATCTTCACCAAGTTAGACCTACGTAACGCCTACCACCTGGTTCGTATTCGAGAAGGTGACGAGTGGAAGACCGCCTTCAATACCTCCCTTGGACACTTTGAGTTCCTGGTCATGCAGTTCAGCCTAACTAACGCACCCGCCATATTCCAGGCGCTCGTCAACGACGTCCTTCGGGACTTACTGGGCCGACACGTATTCGTTTACCTCGACGATATCCTAATCTACTCCACCAATGCCAAGGAACATGAGATTCACGTCAGGCAAGTTCTCCAGAGACTGTTGGAGAACAAACTGTTTGTCAAAGTGGAGAAATGTGTCTTCCACACCGACACTGTCGAATTCCTTGGCTTCATTGTGGAGAAGTGACAGATCAGGGCGGATCCCAAGAAGGTTCAGGCGGTCACTGACTGGCGCACGCCTTCCTCTCGGAAACACCTCCAATGCTTCTTGGGATTCGCCAATTTCTACAGGAGATTAATCAGGTCTTATAGCCAAGTTGTCTCCCCCCTCACCAAGCTCACATCCACTGCCCTGCCATTCCATTGGGGTCCCGAAGCGGAGGGAGCATTCTTCAAGATCAAGAAACTGTTTTCCTCCGCTCCTATCCTGGTGCACCCCGACCCCACCCGCCAGTTTGTTGTGGAGACGGATGCATCTGACACTGGGGTGGGAGCCGTGCTTTTGCTAGTTTCTTCCTCTGACAATTGGCTGCACCCATGCGCCTTCTTCTCCAAAAAGCTTTCACCGGCGGAGAGGAATTATGACGTGGGGAACCGAGAACTCCTCGCCGTCAAACTGGCACTGGAGGAGTGGAGGCATTAGCTGGAGGGGTCAGAGAAACCTTTTGTCGTCTGGACTGACCACAAGAACTTGGCGTACCTCTAGACGGCTAAGAGACTGAACTCACGCCAAGCTGGATGGGCGCTATTCTTCGGAAGGTTCAACTTTGCACTCACCTACCGCCCAGGTTCCAAGAACATCAAGCTGGATGCTCTGTCCCGACAATTCAACACGCCTTTACGTCCCCTCAGCTGCTCGGACACAGGTGCTTCAATGGGCTCATTTGTCTCTCCTGTCCTGCCATCCCGGCTTTACCCGCACCTTGGCGGTGCTGAAGCATAAGTTCTGGTGGAGCTCCATGATCTCTGACACCAGGCGCTTCATCAAGGCTTGCACCACCTGCACCAGAAGCAAGGCCTCCCACCAGGCTCCAGCTGGACTGCTCCAACCTCTGCCTGTGCCCAGCCGACCCTGGAGCCACATCGGGGTCGATTTTGTTACTGGACTTCCCCCTTCCGAAGGTAACACCACCATCCTCACCATAGTGGACAGGTTCAGCAAGGCGGCCCACTTCATCCCCCTGCCCGGACTACCCACCGCCCAAGAGACCGCTGATGTGTTAGTCAAAGAGGTGTTCCGCATCCATGGCATCCCCGCGGACATCGTATCCGACCGAGGTCCACAATTCATCTCACAGGTTTGGAAAGCCTTCTGCCTGGCCCTCGGTGCCACTGTTAGCCTCTCATCTGGCTACCACCCCCAGTCCAATGGGCAAACCGAGAGGGCCAACCAGGATTTGGGAGCCGCTCTACGTTGCGTTTCGGCCAAGAATCCGGCTTCATGGAGCAAGATGCTCACCTGGGTGGAATACGCGCACAACGCCCTACCCTGCGCCGCCACCGGAAAGTCCCCATTTGAGATCGCCCTTGGCTACCAACCTCCATTGTTTCCCGACCAGGAAGCCGAGATCGCTGTTCCCTCCCTCGCCACCCACATGAGACGATGCGTTAAGATCTGGAAGGATGCCAGGGCCACGCTTTTACGCACGGCAGACCGTAACCAACGTTTCGCAGATCGCCACCGCACACCAGCCCCAGTTTACAAACCAGGTGATTCCGTCTGGCTTTCCACCAAGGACATTCCCCTTCAATCCACTTCCCACAAACTGCAACCCCGTTTCATTGGCCCCTTCAAGATTCTCTCTATCATCAACCCTGCATCTGTTAAGTTGTCACTCCCTGCTTCCCTCAAGATCCACCACGTTCCATGTTTCCTGTTTAAAGCCTGTTTCCTCTCACCCCCTATGTCCCCCCGACCCCCCCACCCCCTCCTCCCCGCATCATTGACAACCATCCTGCTTATACTGTCAAAAAACTGTTGAACATTCGCAAGAGGGGTCGTGGTTACCAGTATCTGGTTGACTGGGAGGGTTATGGTCCAGAGGAGCGTTCCTGGATTGCTCCCAGTCTGATTCTGGACAAGTCACTTATTAAAGACTTTCACCGTGACCACCCTGACAAGCTCACGAGACTGCCAGGAGTCGGTCATTAGGGGGGGGGGGGGGGGGGGGGGGGGGGGGGTCCTGTCACGATTCCAGCTGTCATGTCACGTTTTCTTTTATTTTCTTGTCTTAGTTAGATTTCTTGTTAATGTCACATATTGCGTTTAGTCTAGTCACGCCACGTTTTATGTTTAATTCTTGTTACATTTCATTTTCATGTCATGTCACGTTTCCTGTTTGATTATTTTTACGATTTATTTTCTAGTCTTGTCATGTCACGTTTTATATTTGATTCATGTTACGTTTCCCGTTCATTGTTAGCATACACATTTTCGTGTTTTTCCGCAGCCTTGCGTTCATGCTTTCTCTATCTCTCTTGCTGTCACTCACGCTTCCCTAATTGTTTCATTCTCCCGTGTCTAGTTTACTAATCTACTAACGTTAGATCAGGATTGGGTAATACTAACTCTCTAACCATGTGTTCATGTTTACCTTACGTTTCTCATGCATGTCATTTGCTAATTTACTAACGCTAGGTCAGGATAGGTTTATTACTAATGATTACTAATTATCTTGTTACCTTGTCAGCCTTCCACACCTGATTTCCATTCGCATGCTGCTCTCAAGCTAATTGTCTGCACCTGTCTACACCTGCATTTAAGCTCAGTGTTCATGTCTTGTCTTCGTGAAATTGTTGCCTCCTGTTTGTCAGTGCACTTTTGAGCGTTTTTCCAAGCCTGCCTTTTTGTTTATGATCCAAGCCTGTTATTGACCATTGTTATTGACCTCTGTTTTGTTAACCACTGCCCGCCTGTACCTGTTTTTGCCTGCTCTCTTTTGTACTTTTGCCCCGCGGAGCGGACTTCGGTCTTGACTCTTGCATTGCCTTCGACCCCGAGCCTGCCTACCATCTACCTGTACTTCTGCCCCGCTGACAGCTACTCTGGTTACTGGACTATTGCATGGTGTACTGATTCTGAGACTGCCTTCTCCCTCGGTACTGTACATTGGTTTTGGCTGGATTTTTGTGTATGAACTTTGCTTGTTTTTTGACCAAGCTCATTGGACATTCCCTCATTAAAAGCCCTCACGGGACTTTTTCTACAACCACTGCTTCTGAGTCGTGCATTTCGGGTCCTACCCTCACGCATCCGTCTCAATAGCATTTCCCGTGGGACTGTTACGAGAACTATGCCCAGGTTGAATTAGGGTATGCTAGCCAACGTCACCTTCGACAGAAGGAAGATGCGGTAACGTTACCAAGCCCT
Organism: Synaphobranchus kaupii; assembly: GCA_029718625.1. Lineage (NCBI taxonomy): Eukaryota > Metazoa > Chordata > Actinopteri > Anguilliformes > Synaphobranchidae > Synaphobranchus > Synaphobranchus kaupii. Next base: position 80,499,298 of record CM056379.1, read on the forward strand.
ACTGATATTTCTGTCCCTCCAAATGCGGTAACTTAAGTTACGTGTACGGCGTCACCTTACTAATGTTGGCTTGATAACGTGATGGTTGTCTTGTAGCCTCAAAGATATTTACTTGAGTTGTTTTCATATCGTTAACTATAGTAAACTGGCCGGTGATATTTCACTGCCTTTCGCGTATAAGCTATAACGTTAGGTTTGATACTACGTTGTCAGTCTTACTGGCCTGGGGTCTGCATCATGAAACAGGAGTTAAGTTACGTTTGTTGGATAACAGTTAACTCGACTATCCGAAACCCCCCCAAGTCTGGACCATTACTGAAATAAAAATGGTACAAGGTACAGAATGATACAAGCCCCATGCTGAGATTATGTTAACTTATGTCTTAGTTAAGTTATTTGGGTAGCTAGCTAGCTATCAATTTAAGCAGAAGGAGATAGTCGAGTCCTCGAAAGAGCCATTTATTGATACCACAGAAAGCGATTGATACAAACTCCGAATCACTCCATCTATTCCTAGTGGGCGTGTCTTCAGGTGACGATAGCCTCTCTCCTCGCTCTCGCCCCTCCCCCTCCACTGCTGCTTTCCACACCCATTTAATTGCATTTTTCGAATTTGTGGTGTGGGCGGAGAGAGAATGTAACTGAGGGTTAAAGGTGCGTGTTGTTTTGAAATACGCTCATGACATGCACATCCCTGGCAATACTCCCAACTGTCTAATGACAAATGATTATTCCTCTTTGGAAAGCTTATGCCTTCTTTTTGGATATTAAGGCTGTCAATCAATTACAATTAGTTCCAAGATATTACTACTCCCAATTTGAATTGTGTAATGTTCTGCAGCCAAATTTTTGAGATTTTGCCCATGTTGATACTTACACTGTAAACCACATATAGGCAGAAAAGGCAGAAACTTGGAATATGCAAAACAAAAATAAGATGTCCATGCACAAATAGTGCACCTGTTAATTATCACTTTAAGGGTTGTTTCTCCTGAAAATGTTTCACTTGTAAGAGTATCTGAAAATAAGATATCAGTCTTTTACCGAGTCATGATAGTGTCACATATTTTGCGGACTGAGTACAAGAGGAGGAGGTTGTGTGACCGGAGATTTTGTGGAGCTTCTGTTGGTCGTCTTTTCGCCATCCTGGCCTGTGCGTGCATGGGTTCAAGCCCGGGCGTGTGTGATCACGGGGGGCGGTATTCCTCTCCTCCGTACCCAGAGTTGGTGATTTACTGCACAGACTGGGTGACTCTGATGAGAGCGGCAGCGGGCAGAAGAGGCACTGCGAGCTGAGGTCCGCTTGAGACAGGGGACAGCAAGGCATCCCGTGGGCGAGTTGTGTGTGCATGTGTGATTGTTGTGTTGGGTTTTTTATTTTTTTTATTTTAGTGGCAGTCTCCTCCGGCAACATGGCACGGTTGGGACTCCACTTCGTTATGTCTTTGTGTTTATTGTTGTTCGTCTGTGGCAATGTGTGCGTGGGGTTTGTTTTTGTGTGTCTGCCTGAAACGCCAGTACACTGGGCTGTGCCCCCTCGGAGTCGTAGTTGGGCCGGGCAGGCAGCTGCCCCCGAGGCGAGCTATTCTGTGGTGTGGGTGATCACGAGTGTATGAATCTAGAGCACCTTATTAATTCATACACGTGTGATTTTTGAGCATGTCGTGTGGTGTGCGGTATCGGGGCACGCTTACCTGTGGGGGAAATTCTGCGCTGCCTCAGTGTGGTGGGAGGGGGGGTCAGAGAGTGGATTGGCGTTATCTCCTGTCTCAGTTTTTGTATACAAATCTGCTTTTATCATCAATTGTTAACGCCCTCGCAGATGCCTAGTGATAATGATGCCAGCATCATCATTTTGCTCAACTGAGACATTCGTTGCTCCTGCAGCCAAACTATTAGTGGAATACCCAGTCTATACCTACCCATGCGTGACATAGTGTACAATAGCGTCTATGTTTGAGTTCATAAATATATTTATTGATCATATAAAATATGAATTCCGTCATAGCAACAAGATAAAAAGTGAAAAGCCCTGCTCACTCAAATGCAAAATAAACATGTGAAAGTATTGTCTCATTCTACCATGTATTCTACTAGCAATATATGCTGCTAAATATTAAATAAATATACAATCCTACCATTGGTTTTACACATCGAGATGTTCCCTTTAAAATTCAGTGGTGATTTATTGTCTGGTACAAGCAGTTTGAAAAATATACAACACTTTATACAGCTATTACACTATCTGAAACGTTGACTTGTAATACCCCCCATGCCCTGCAAGCCTATCTCATTCATTACAGTTTAATTGTCGGCTCTTTTATCCAATAGAGTACATTATAACCTTAGCAACGGTATATGCCATGTCTTCTTGGGTGCTTTGAACAATTTACTACAGCCCAGCATAACGGCAGTTTTTCTTTTAAAGGTCTGGTATATAGAAAACGCTTAGGGAGGGTAGTATTCCCTTTCCCGATATGTAAGTAGTTTTGTGTCTAAAATGCGGTTGGTCTCGCTGGCTACATAGGTACGTTCGTTTTTTCCACTCGAGCACTGTCTTTCCAATATGATTGATAGGCCTATTGTTATTTTCGCATTTTGAGTGCATTTCACATACTGTAGTGCAATTGTAAAAAAAAATTTTGATGTAGGCTACCGATTTTCATTGAAGATATAACATTTGGCAGCATTTTGCAGATGGTGGAATACTATTTTATTTTCATGTTATCGTACATAATATAGGCTATGGCATATATACTTGTCACTTAGGGCATGGCAAATGCTCATTCCAATTTACTGCGCGCTGATATGTGGTAGATTAATGTAAAAATTGGAGCTATAAAGCCTTAAACGGAGGACCCCCTAAGTAGATGAGAATTTACCAAATTTGCCATCAGTGCAAAGGGGTTAATAAAGATTTTTTACCCTTTACTCCATGGTTGGTGTACTGTTTCGAGAGGATTAGCTGCAAAAAGGGGGACGGGATCAGGATTGCGGTTCCGTGGCCTGAAATTCCCGCTACAATAGCATCACCTGTTTACAGGTGTTTTTTGAACTTCCCAGTCTTTTTTTGCCCCTGTCCCAACTTTTTTGGAACATGTTGTAGGCATCAAATTCAGAATTAACATATATTTACAAAAAATAATAAAGTTGATAAGGTAAAACATTAAATATCTTTTTACAAATCACTGCTTTTTGCTTTTATGTGCATTTTACATACTGTCCAACTTTTTGGGAATTGGGGTTTGTAACGTTCTATTAAAGGGAATCATCTATAATAATGAGACATCTGACAAATGCATCGCATGACTGAAAATGATCGCAACAGTACTTAAATGAAGCGACTAAGTTGACCAAAAAAGGGATTATTTACCCTTTTAAGCCACATTGTCAGAAATAGCTATGCATACTGCCATGAATAATAATTATACTCATTGCTGCTTTGCGTTTTCATATCGTAAATATGTTTATGTGAGGGAACATGCTCAGTGAGGGATTCGTCAAACTCAGCTGCCATGACAATTGTGAAAGACAGAGCGGAGGGAATGCACAAATTGAAGAAGACAGCTTCTTCCTGTTGTTGCCTGCAATAGCGTCCCTCACTGCGACGCTTGACACTGAAGCTCGCGCTTGCGTTGCATTAAGAATTTCAGGTGACACATTTGAGAACACAACGACGCGTGAAATCGACTCTTGGCCTAAGGGCAAGAGCATTGTACTTGATTGTGATTGCAATGTTGCTAATGCACCCAGACAATGAAAGCCAGCGCTTTCAGAGACGTCTAGACAGAATGTAACTGGTAAACGCCGCAATATTGGAAAATAAAATAAATCTAACCCTATTTTGCTTAAGGTTTTATTAGAACGTGTATTTTATGTGTAAAATAGCTACATGACCACATTTTTATATAGACTTCAGTTGATGACAACCTGGCAAGGCAAAGCTAGACATTCAATTTATATCGTCTGAGTTAAAAAATAAGGGACAAATGAAGAAATGGAACTAAGTGAAAAACTGTGTCTAACTTGGTATCAAAGTGTTTTTGGGAGCTTTTGTTGTCAAGAGATTTTAAATGATTTTTACGATCAGGATTCATAAAGCGTGGTCATCAGTGACTTTGTGACCATAGGATAGTTTTAACATTTTTTTTGTAATTGGATTGACTCGCCTCGAAGCGGGTGTGTCATAACAGCAAAATGCGGTGGACTAAATCTAATGACCCCTTCACCATTACTCACAACACATGATATAAAGACTCATATAGAGTTAAATAGCTAATCAGATTGAAACAATATCATCACTTCCGGTCTGGTCATGTGACCGATGGCATAACATGATTTAATTGTGATGGTAATCATGTTTTATTTGCTTTATTACATTTTGGTCAAACCCTTATTACACTTGAGGGCTTTATTACATTTGTGGTCAAACCCGTATTACACTTGAGGGCTTTATTACATTTGTGGTCGAACCCATGTTACACTTGAGGGCTTTATTACATTTGTGGTCAAACCCGTATTACACTTGAGGGCTTTATTACATTTGTGGTCGAACCCATATTACACTTGAGGGCTTTATTACATTTGTGGTCAAACCCGTATTACACTTGAGGGCTTTATTACATTTGTGGTCGAACCCATGTTACACTTGAGGGCTTTATTACATTTGTGGTCAAACCCGTATTACACTTGAGGGCTTTATTACATTTGTGGTCGAACCCATATTACACTTGAGGGCTTTATTACATTTGTGGTCAAACCCGTATTACACTTGAGGGCTTTATTACATTTGTGGTCGAACCCATATTACACTTGAGGGCTTTATTACATTTGTGGTCGAACCCATATTACACTTGAGGGCTTTATTACATTTGTGGTCAAACCCATATTACACTTGAGGGCTTTATTACATTTGTGGCCAAGCCCTTATTACACTTGAGGGCTTGATAACATCCTTTTAGCAAGGCACTGTAGCTTCACTGTAGTTCCATTCTTGTAGTGTTATACTGTCATATTTAGACAGATTGCATACAATACAAAATTAAAAAGTTTTTTTCCCACACCCACAGGTGGAAAAAAATAGTTACACTGCATTCCTAGAATCTAAAGACAGAGGAGATTTCAAGAAAAACCATCAGATTAAAGCACTCCTGAAATAAAGAGGTTTCTTCACATTCACAGAAGTTAAAAATGTTATATTCTGTGAATGTGTTAAAAATATGTTTAAAAAATACTAAATACTAAATAAATACTATGTATTTACAGCCTATATTTTGTATCTATTTGACCATCATGGTGAGGGTGCATTTGTTTGGCTCTCCACGTGTAAGGCTTGTGTGTTTAAATGAGGGGCAAATTGATATTTTTTACCATAACAAAATGTTAGTCACCTTAGAAAAGGTATTCATCTCCCTCGACTTTACATTTTGAATGCACAAATGGGTGAAATAGGCTTCAGATTATTTCCAGATGAGCTTTAATCTAGAAGCAGGGGACAGCTTTGCAAAACTGCTTTGCACAAATTACAGCAGGCTGTGACACTTCTGTAACATGGAACTTAGGTGTGGACCCAAGCGCAGAGACACAAGAAGCCACAGGAAGCAGGATAAATGGTAAAGGGATGTTTTAATAAACAAAATAAACAGGTACAAATAGTAACTAAAAAAACTGGAATACAGATCACAAAGGATGCTAGAGCCCACTGCCACACAAACACAATGCCGGAGCAACAAGTGAGAGAACTGGTGCAACTTAAATACACAACCAAACAAAGCACAGGTTGAAAGTGGAAACAATAATCATATCATTGCCTCTTCAACAGTCCAAACACATGATCAGTCTTTTGCTGACCTCTGGTGGCGCATAGGAACTATGACAACTTCTCAAAACTTCTCAGGGTAATCACAGCAAGTTCATATGACGGCAATGTCAAAAAGGGACACTGACATGTTAAATTCAGTCCTGTGGACATGCGGCAATATTATTAAATTTTTTCTTGAAGCAGTGGGGAAAAGTTACATTAAGAAAGACAGCAGTTATATAATATTTAACTTGCACAAAAATATTAAAAATATAAATTAATATTAATTAAGTATTAATAATAATGAAATGGTTTGCAGCAGAGATATGAAATAAAGGTGGAGAATGTTATGTTCAAATGAAGATTCAAGGTTCTAAGTTCTGTGATTAAATCTGAACATGGTCAGTTGTTTAACAGATTTTTCTGTCATTGATTGATGATGCTTGGTGAAAATCTGTCTATATCAGGGGTGTCAAGATCCGGTCCTGGAGGGCCGCAGTGTCTTCTGGTTTTTGGTGCGTTTAAGCACAAGTGATTAATTTAAGTCACTAATTGGCTAAGAAGTCCACACACCTTGTTCTCAATGCTTTAACTGGGTGCTGATTGAAAGGAAACCACAAATACCTGTAGACACTGCGGCCCTCCAGGACTGGAGTTTGACACCCCTGGTCTATATGAAGAGATGCATCTTTCTACATCGACAGAGTTGACAAGTATCATTTTGCCTTTGGTGTGAGGTTTGGAAATATTTCCTCAGCTGTATCCCAGAATTTGCCCAGTGAAATTGCAGTGCCGTTTTCTTGTGCTAATAATTGTGTAATAACAATAAATGTGTCCAGCTCGGACCTACAGTTCTTGTCAAAACCTGGAATTGTGTCTAGTGGGAGGGTGTCATGCTGAGTTTGCACACTCGCTTAGGATCAGAAATCCTGACAGCTTTAAGAAACTTGGCTTATTTTTCAGTTTATCAGGGTTGTAATATGTTGTGAGTTTCTCTGCAACTTTAGTGAATGCTTTGACGCATTGGTGATTTATTGTTTTGCCTGTACTGTGGGTCTGCAGAGCCAATGCACGATATTAATTTGTAAGCTGTTCAATTATAATGTAGGTTTTGTGGATTCTGACTTCAGAACTTTCAAACCACAGGATCATTTTGACCAGACTCTTGCCATTTTCACAGATTTGTGAGGGTTAAGGTTTGGAGAACCAGACGCGACCGATAAGGATTCTAAAAGCTTATACGCCACAAAACGCGGAAGTAGCCGCACCAGAGGAAAGGAAAACAAAAGAACGGGAGCAAAACTTCCCTAGCACAAGCCAAATCAAAGCAACCAAAAAAGGAGGCGAGTCTCGATAAACAGTGAGAATGATTAACAAAAGAACCTCACGCACTAAATCATTAGGCGTAACCGGAGGTAGAGAAACAAAGCAAAAACTTGATAAAACAAGTGAAGGAAAAGAACAGAAAAGAAAAACCTGTTATCCAGAGCTCTTGTGGCGAAAGAGCTGAAACAAAAGGTAACAGGTGACAAGAATAAGGATAAAGAGAAAGATTGGAAATAAAAGAGAAAACCAATCTAATCCTAATTCTCTAACTCTCCTATACCTTACCGACTTTGTTGTCAACATAGCAAAGACAATATCGAAGTGTGGGAAATGCGGAAGTCCTGAGCTATTTATAACCAGCAGGAAACCCAAAACAGGTCCAAGAAATAATTGCCGGGCGAGATACAAACACCGGGACGGAGGCGTAAAAAATCCGATAGAGCGTCCCGACGATGCCAAAAGAAAAACCAAACGGCGAAATAGCAAAGGCTGCTAATAACAGTGACAAGATTAACAATAATTGTGTCTCCAAACACATATCCATCAACAATTCCTTGAGCCCTGTTAGCACAACGGTGTTTGGTTTTAACAGATGTACTTTGAATGGTACACTGCAGCTGCAATACAACTGTCTCATCTAGTTTTACATGGTTCAGGTGGGAGTTTTATTGACAGAGAAGAACCATGCTCTGTAATGACACTCCTAATATGTGCAGTGAAGCACATTTTCCAGCTTTGACAATGTTTAAAAACCTTTTTGACAGTGGCCACGAGAATGGGGGACTATGTGTAAAAATGGCTACAATTGCTACATGGTTCACCTGATATGTATGTGAAAACCCACAAAAAAAAGCTGAAGGTCTGCACTTTAACCACATAATCACTGTTCCATTTCAAATCCAATGTGCTGCAGAGCCAAAACAACAAAAAAAGTGTCACTGTCCTAATACTTTTGGAGTGCACTGTAGTACCTGCACCAACAGCCAATGATTTAAATCCATGGAAGATTGTTTAATTCCAATTTTTTATATTAAGATTGTATAATCAATTGGTAGCTGATTGAAATCATTTTGGAATGACTATATCATGTAAATTTTTATTCATAATTATAAGTATGTATCACTGTTTAAGCATTCTATGTGAAATTAATAAAAAATATTTTTGAATACACTTTTAGTTACGCAACATATCCGGGGCACTACATATTTTTTTGCGTACATAAAATGCACGTGGACAAAAGGCACGTTACTTACCTGAATGCACTCATCTCGGACTAACGTGGGACACACCCTTAAACTCTGCCTCATGCACATAACTTGCTTCCTTTCACTTACGCACCAGTGACACACCCAAGTCTAAATGCTTTTAAAATGCATAGGTACACAATTTTGGACTTAAGTTTATTTTTATTTTTTAAGACGCTTGACAATGGCTTATGTAAAATCACTCATCTCACCTCTCTAGGATGCTGTGTCAGAAATTCTCCACGTGGACCCCCCATCAGTAACTGACAGCTCCACAGGTCCTGCGCCACCTTTGGCTTGTGACCTGAGAGCAGTTGTCCATGACCCAGCTAAACAGACAGGACACAGTGCTAGTGAAAGTAAGGTCAAGTGCTCTAAACTGAAGCGGCAGCACCTAACCTCCAAATATAACTGACCACTTAAGTTTGAACTATTTCTTTCTTGTCCAGATTTGAATAGCAACCATCTGTACATATAGGAGAATAATATGCTATGTATTTGTATGGGCAGTATAAAAACTGCAAGACTAGACCCATTTACAAAAATGGGAAGAATAAGAAGAAAGATCAGAGGAAAGAACAGTACTTTGCATGTTTCACATGCAACTAATAATAAAGAGAACAGTAAGTTTGCTTTTTCAAGCCAACTTAGTTACTGTTCTTAGCCCGCTATGTAGGATGCACAAGCATATCTGCACTCTTCCGAATTGAAGGAGGATGCTGCAGTGATGGGGTGCACCAGAAATATGACTGTATAGTGCCTTGGAAAGTATTCACCCCCCTTGGCGTTTTTCCTATTTTGTTGCATTACAACCTGTTATATAAATGGATTTTTATTTGTATTTTGTGTAATGGACCTACACAAAATAGTCCAAATTGGTGAAGTAAAATGGAAAAAAAAACTTGTTTTAAAAGATTCTAAAAAATAAAAAACTGAAAAATGGTGCATGCATATGTATTGCTTTAATGCATTTTTAAAGTATCATATTTAATATGTGGTCACATATCCTTTGCATGCTGTTACTTCCTGATGTCTGTGACCCATCAACATCAAAACACTCTCGACATCTTATTTTCAGGTACTGTTACAAGCGATACTATAACCTCTCTGCATTTGAATGGAGCTCTATAGGAATTGGGGGGTGAGACTAGATTCAGATGTAAATTACGTTGGTACAGTATGGAACACATGACTGACTAAATGGCGGTAAGTCATCAAGGGTCTATGGTATCAAACGAGCCCCAAACCATCACTCTGCGGCCAGATATGGAGTAGATGTGGATGGATCACTTTAAGGGTTTCTTCTCCTGACTTTTTTCCCCATAGAGTTCTATAGGAAAATGAGTCAGGAGAAATAACCCTTGTAGTGATCCATCCACATCTACTCCATATCTGGCAACAGAATGATGGTTTGGGGCTCGTTCGATAGCACAGACCCTTGATGACATGTGTTCCGTACTGTACCAGTGTAATTTACAGCTGAATCTAGTCTCACCCCCCAATTCCCATAGAGATCCATTCAAATGCAGAGAGGTTATAGTATCGCTAACCCTAACCCTAACCCCATCAATTTGGACTATTTTGTGTAGGCCCATTACATAAAATCCATTTAAATTACAGGTTGTAATGCAACAAAATAGGAAAAACGCCAAGGGGGGTGAATACTTTTGCAAGGCACTGTACATTCCAAATGGAAGAAAAATTTTATTTGATAAAAAATATTGCTTAAAAAGTAAAGAAATATACCTGTTTATGTAGGGACGTTGTGCTACATTTATGGTGCCCCGTCGAGGATATTCTCTACATTTATGGTGGCCGGGTGAAGACTGGTAAGACGAACATGTTTTAATTGTCTATCACCATTACTGCTAAATGTATATGTAAACACCTTGCATGAGTAATACTCCACATGTAGGAATATAGAGGCATGTTCCCAACATTTATAAAAAGCCTGTTTTCTTGCAGGCAACATTTCTGTACATCATTTTGAATGTCCTGTGGTTTGTGACAACCTTTTTCCTCCAGGCTATTTATTGGGGATATAATCAGCCTGAAGTATTTCCCAAATGGCACAAAATCCAATGAGACCATAAATGTTTTTCCTGTCATTTGCTGTGCTATTTATTATCCAGTTTTTTAATGCTATGCTTTACCATGGGAATTATTTCCACAGTATATTAAGAATGTGCCTTATAAGGACAATCCACTTGGTGTGTTATTGGTATATTCAGCTTTAGATTTCCCTTTTCAATGGAATACTTTTAATACAGCTCTAATTTGATACACCTGTCAATGAGAACAGTAAAGACAGTTCCTTTTAAATAATTGATATTGTCCTGAATGTTGTCCTGAGTTACCAAAATCATGTTTTTAATATTTTGTAATGCTTGTGTATTTTACACGTAGTAAAACACACGCGCATTACATGTAGTGTCCTACACAAGTATAGAGTACCAGGGCAAAGACTACCAGGGCAACAGTGATAAAGTGTGCGATTTTCTTTCCTCATGAACACCGAAAAACAACATTTTGTGATGATTTAAATAAGAATAAACATCATGTTGTGACGAACTTACACCATTTTGTAGAATGCATCCATCTGGGGTATGTTCAGTATGCACGAGGTTTCAAACAACTACAACGGTCATATTTTTCATCAGGCCATTCACTGTTGATATTATTGTACAAATACTGTGGTAAAACAGAGATCTTTATTTCACACACCATGTTTCTTCATGTCAAACTTGGATTAAGTAATCAAATATTGTAAATATGTCCCAATTACGTTTTACCATTACTTAAGGGTCTGTGTTGTTACCAAATTTGATTAAATGAAATGAATTAATGAAATTAATGCAGTATTATTTATCATCTCAAGAAGTTTTCCTATATTTGTAGCTGTTAGCTATCATTTATTGTCTGGTACAAGCGGTTTGAGAAATATACAACACTTCATACAGCTATTACATCTGAAACGTTGACTCGTAATACCCCCCATGCCCTGCAAGCCTGTCTCATTCATTACAGTTCATTCTGGTTTAATTGTCGGCTCTTTTATCCAATAGAGTACATTATGTAGGGAATATTCATTTAAATCTATACACGGGGCGTCACTTATGTACAGCAATACGCCACTACCATCCTTATACAACTGGTGGCATAGTTTTGTATAATAAATCAGTCTCATAAAATTATATATACTATTCTCAAAAGAGAATATACTAACTAAAAATGGGTAACTTCAATTAATAATTAAATTAATTACCAATAAAATTACACATTAATAATTGTCTTAAAAATCACAATATTATATACTCAGTCATATACCGAATTAATATAAATGATCCAGCTAGAAGGTGAAGGCATTTTGGGGAATGCCTGCGATTAGCATTGGCTGATTCAGTTCACCACAAGAGCAACATTAATACAGGCAATCTTGGATAAATGTAATAGTTTATTGAGCACAAAGTACCAAACAGAGCAAGGCACGATTCTCTACTATAATGTACAACAAACTATGTGTGTGTGTGTGGCGCGTTGGGCGCATGTGGGGTTTCCATGTTCTCCTGCGTGTGGGGGTTGCCTCGGACACGTGTTCAGAGAGAACAAAGAAACTAAAATGGAGGGAGGTTTGAAACTAGCTTTCGCTGGAGCTAGCTAATGGTGGCGCATGAACCATACCATACACATAGGGGATAGCCGTAATCTTATCAATGCGTGTGCGTTGAGATCAGCGTGCAGTGTTAATATTACGACTGGTTAGTGTTTAAAGACAGATCAACATGCAAGATACGTTCTGTGCGTGATGCATTAAACCTAACGCAGCGCGGTGGATGGCTTACAGCCATCCAAAGTAAAACGGTAACACAAAACTTTTACATAACACACAAACCATTCAGTAGTACAGTTACATACATCCAGTCACAAACATGTTGCGGTTGCTAACTAATATGCTATTGCCCATGTTACAGCCTTACTTGAATCAAAGTCTTGAATGGTTTCCTGCGTTGGATCGCACACTCACAATGAAAAGGGAAAGCCGGTCGTCCAATCCTGTGGTTGCAGTTCATAGGGTTGTGATAGATAGGGGAACCGGCCGCCTCATCTTGGGTCCCTGGAACTGGTTTATTTCGTCGTCAGGGTTGCAGTTCGTAGTGGTGAATAATGGAACCGTCGCATTATTTCTCCCGAACTATGCAGCGTCATCCTACTACAGACTGCTTGCCTCTTTGGGCGGTGCTCTGCTGCAGGATCAGGGGGCTGCGTGGTCAGCTTGGTGGTTCTTCTTGACCACCGGGTGCTCGCGTTGCCTCCTTGCGTCTCGTCTCCGGTCCTCCGTGGCCAATAGCCGGGGGTAGATGAGCCCGCCTCGCTCAGTTGGATCGGTGTCATGGACGACTACTGTGCTTCCTTGTGGAGCGAGGGCTCTTCCCCGGACGTGCAGGCCACGGGGCCGTGAGACGAGACAGTGAAGGCCCTGCCGAGTTGAGCGGAAGAACTGGCAAGAACTGGCGGAGGGAGTGGCCGTGTTGCCCCTTTTATAAACTTTATTGCCAGTCGCGCATTCCGCTGTGCAGTATCACATTACAGTGCGGAAATCACAACTGGTACAACGTCCTACGTCACTTCCAACGTGGAGGAGGAACCTCCTGTGGACTGTATGGAATTGTAGTTCCTGTTGTCCCTACAATTATAACCTTAGCAACGGTATATGCCATGTCTTCTTGGGTGCTTTGAACAATTTACTACAGCCCAGCGTAACGGCAGTTTTTGTTTTAAAGGTCTGGTATATAGGAAACGCTTAGGGAGGGTAGTATTCCCTTTCCCGATATGTAAGTATTTTTGTGTCTAAAATGCAGTTGGTCTCACTGGCTACATAGGTACGTTCGTTTTTCTACTCGAGCACTGTCTTTCCAATATGATTGATAGGCCTATTGTTATTTTCGCATTTTGAGTGCATTTCACATACTGTAGTGAAATCGTTAATTTTATTTTTGATGTAGGCTACCGATTTTCATTGAAGATATAACATTTGGCAGCATTTTGCAGATGGTGGAATACTATTTTATTTTAATGTTATCGTACATAATATAGGCTATGCCTTATATACTTGTCACTTAGGGCATGGAAAATGCTCATTCCAATTTACTGTGTGCTGATATGTGGTAGATTAATGTAGAAATTGTCCTTGGAGTCATTATGAATAGGAACATAAAAAAACTACAGAAAAATGCAATCCTGGGGCAAAAGTATATATACTGTAGATTACAGGGTAACGTGATGTTTTATTGAGGTACAAGAGTGAATGATGTAACACTGTGATATCAATGTTTTTATCTTAAACCACCAGAAGGAGCAAATGTATATGCTTTATAATGGACAAAACTAATTTTATTCATTTTTTGACATGTTTTGCATAGGGGTTTTGGACCCATAGATATCTACCCCCCTATACTGATGACAATATAGTAATTCCCACTTGAAAATGATGCAAAAGTTAGTTTTATGAGCCAAAACTGTTGATTTGTAGTTAAATATATCATTATTGTTTTCTATTTATAGCAATGCACAATTTAGCCATTTGGATAGATTTGGAGACACTAATGGACAACAGGGTACACTGCCTATATTTTGCATCATAGACCTTTAGTAGTTCTGCATATCATCCTCAGATTTTGCACACTTGTTGACATGGAGTTTATGATCCAGGAAATGTACAGTTGAGGACAAAATTATTGGCCCCCCCTGTAAAGATGAGCAAAAAGGGTTATAAAAAAATTCACCGTTTGGTGAATTAGCTTAATCTCACACTGAAAAAACAATAAGAATCCAACCTTTAATTGACGTTAATTTATTATGAGAAAATTTTTTTTTTATTTTTAACAAAACCACATTGGCCACAATTATTGCCCCCCCCTGCATTTATATATAGAATAAAGTAATAATTTTTAATATTTTGTCACATATCCTTTGCATGCCATGACTTCCTGATGTCTGTGACCCAACAACATCAAAAGACTCTTGATATCTTATTTTCTGGTACTCTTACAAGCGATACTATAACATCTCTGCATTTGAATGGATCTCTATGGGAATTGGGGGGTGGGACTAGATTTAGCTGTAAATTATGCTGGAACAGTATGGAATACATGGTTGGTAAAATGGCTGTAAGTCAACAAGGGTCTGAGGTATCAAACAAGCCTTAAACAATCACTCTGCTGCCAGATATGCAGTAGATATGGATGGATCACTTTAAGGGTTGTTTCTCCTGACAAATTTTCCTATTGAACTCTATGGAAAAATAAGTCAGGAGAAGAAACCCTTCAAGTTATTCATCCATATCTACTTTAAAAAAAATTATTACTTTATTCTATATATAAATGCAGGGGGGCCAATAATTGTGGCCAATGTGGTTTTGTTAAAAATAATTATTTCTTGATGAGGGATTTTTTTTTCTCATAATAAATTAACGTCAATTAAAGGTTGGATTCTTGTTTTTTCAGTGTGAGATTAAGCTAATTCACCAAACGGTGAATTTTTTATAACCCTTTTTGCTCATCTTTACAGGGGGGGCCAATAATTTTGTCCTCAACTGTATATATTTACCTGTTTCACTTATGTAGCTCTCAGTATTTAGTTGCAAACCAAAATATATATTTTTGCATTTTCCAAAGTTTCTTTGCATTTGTGGCACTTTATTTTGACTTAAATTATGAAAATAAACAAATTTAACTTTGTATTGTAAATGGTACACCTGTCTTGTTTCATTTAAGCCATTTACCAAGTTTATGTGATGCTCACACCTGGAGTTATAAAGCCTTAAACGGAGCACCCCCTAAATAGATGAGAATTGACCAAATTTGCCATCATCGTAAAGGGGTTAATAAAGATTTTTTACCCTTTGCTCCGTGGTTGGTGTACTGTTTCGAGAGGGTGGATTAGCTGCAAAAAGGGGGACAGGATCAGGATTGCAGTTCCGTGGCCTGAAATTCCCATTACAATAGCATCACCTATTTACAGGTGTTTTTTGAACTTCCCAGGCTTTTTTTGCCCCTGTCCCAACTTTTTTGGAACATGTTGTAGGCATCAAATTCAGAATTAGCATATATTTACAAAAAATAATAAAGTTGATAAGGTAAAACATTAAATATCTTTTTATAAATCACTGCTTTTTGCTTTTATGTGCATTTCACATACTGTCCAACTTTTTGGGAATTGGGGTTTGTAACATTCTATTAAAGGGAATCGTCTATAATAATGAGACATCTGACAAAGATTTATCCAAAATTAAATATTCAGTGGTTATTATTGAAATTAAATTTGGTTTATATACTTGCACTGACATTATGAGCCAAACTATTGAATAGAATCACTGGCACTATAGAGCATAATATATATTTTTTTAAATTAATAAATTAATTAAAAATCACAATTATCTTTTACACATTTAAAACTTGCTGTAGTGATAAATTTCTTCATCTGGAACATTTGTACCATACATGTCGCTGCCATCTTGGATTTTCTGCTAATTTGCATAATATGCAAAATATGTTTCTTGACCAATTTGGACCAGACTTGGTACATACCATTAGTGTACCTAATTATACTTGCTAACTATAATCCTGCTATATCGGACAATAACTAGGGGAACTGTGATCCAATCAATGTGAGATTGGGCGTGGCCTATCAAATAAATGGCCATAACTCATTAACCGTTCATCCAATTTGAATAAATCTTACAAAATTTGTGAGATACCACTGTGGATGCATGCCAAAGTATGTCCAAATCCGTCCACGGGGGCCGCTATAAACCTTAAAAATGTTTTTCTACTTAATGGCTCAATACAATCCTGAAATTCTATATACATGGTCCAAGCCTGGAATTTATGAAATTGGCCATGACCTATCACCGGGGTCACCAGTTTATCTTAACCATATGACTCGCAGGGATTTAAACTCGTAATTCAACTGTTATCCTCCCTTGGGGCTGTGTAGGCACTCAAAGGGCACAATCAAGTGAATAATTATCCAATAATTTATCCAAAATAAAAAAAATGATGCAATTGGAGTTGTAAATTAAAACACTAATAAAAACAATTAGTTGACATAGTACATGTGAATTCAGTGCAATTAGCCGACGCAACTGCCGAGCAAACAAGCCAATTCACTGCCCTCGCATTCTCCCTAAAATTCTTTATTAAACGTTTTATAAGTAAACATGAGTACAGTTATTTATTACTAACACAGCTACTTTTAATAGGTTTCAAAAACTTGGACAAGTTGGCAATGGGAAGATAATGCTCCTAGCTGTTGTTCATTTTTTAATACTAATTATCCAATTGAGAGGAAAAAATAAATTCTGCAATTGGAGTTGTTAATTAAGACGCTAAACAATTAGTTGACAGCTCCTGTCTTCTACATCCCAAGCCTGAGTGCAGAGAAACCCACCTGCGGACAATTCAGTGCAATTAGCACTGCTGTCCATGTTTGAGAAAACAACACAAGCCTACTCACTGCCCTCGCATTCTCCATTTTGTGTGTCAAGAAGTACACGTGAGTAGTTATTTATTACTAATCTGCAGCGGTTATGTTGAACTTCCAACAAGTTGAAAGTAGTAATGTTAAGACGCTTATGAAAACAAGTAGATGACCTAATAGAAAAGTGAAGTGAAGCGCAGCATCTGCCTACACCTCATTGCATTCGATTACGTGAAAATGCGGTGCGGCTTTCCATTATGTTAACACTTCCGCCTTTAATATACACTACTCACAAAAAGTTAGGGATATTTGGCTTTCGGGTGAAATTTATGGAAAATGTAAGTTCACGCTACAGTGATATTATACGTATCATCAAAGTAGGGCATTTAAGTAGAAGCATGCAATGGTGATTTCCTCATCTCAAACAATTTATTGAAACAAAAGCCAACAACAGTGGTGGGTATACCACAACAAAAATGTCTCAATAACTTGTCATGTGCCCTTGAGCATCAATTACAGCTTGACAACGACGTCTCATGCTGTTCACAAGTCGACTTATTGTCTGCTGAGGCATGGCATCCCACTCTTCTTGAAGGGCGGCCCTCAGGTCATTGAGGTTCTGGGGAGCAGAGTTACGAGCCTCTACACGGTGAGTCAGCTGATCCCATAGGTTTTCTATGGGATTCAGGTCTGGAGAAAGTGCAGGCCACTCCATTTGAGGTACCCCAGTCTCCAGCAGCCTTTCCCTAATGATGCGACCTCGATGAGCTGGAGCATTGTCGTCCATGAAGATGAAATTAGGCCTGTGTTGTTCATGCAGGGGCACAATGACTGGATTAATGATGTTATTCAGGTAGTATGGGCTTGTCACTGTACCATTCACAAAGTGTAGGGCAGTTCTGTATTGACTAGACACACCTGCCCACACTGTAACACCGCCACCACCAAAGGGTCGTCTGGTGACAACAATGGCTGATGCATAGCGCTCTCCTTGACGTCTCCAACATCGTTGGCGGCCATCATTTCTGCTCAACGTGAATCGACTTTCATCAGAGAACAGCACTGAGGCCCACTGGTCCCTCGTCCAGCGTAAATGCTCCCTGGCCCATGCAAGACGATGACGCCTGTGCCTGGTGGTGTGGTCAGGTACCCTTGCAGGTCGTCTAGCACGCAGACCACGCTGATGTAAACGGTTTCGAATGGTCTGACGTGACACTTGGGTGCCTCTCACCTCCCTTAAATGTGCCTGGAGTTGAGTGGCATTCATCATCCGGTTCCGCAGGGCACTGTTCACAATGAAGCGGTCATCAGTGTGGGATGTGGCCAAAGGACGTCCACTTCTATGCCTTTCTGTGACTCTTCCAGTCTCTCTGTATCTCTGTTGCAACCTACTGATGACACTCTGTGACACTCTAAGCTCAGTGGCCACTTCCCTCTGAGAACATCCTGTTTGAAGCCTCGCAATGGCGAGGTACTGTTGATCAATTGTTAGGTGTCGTCTTGGTCTCATGATGTCAAAATGTGAACAGCATGATGAAGAGGACTGTTTAAATACCAATTCTAATTGAACCAGGAAATGTATTGGTCGATTCATGGATCAAACACCTGTTGTGAATTTTGCCGTTCAGCTCCTTGTTAGAGAACAGCAAGTTGTGCAAAAAGTACTGAAACATTGAATAGTTGGACATGTGCATTCAAAAGTTTAGAGGTCAAATTAATTTCACCTGTAAAGGTTATAGTGCATTTTAGGTTCATCCTGAAATTTCACCCGAAAGCCGAATATCCCTAACTTTTTGTGAGTAGTGTATATCTATCTGCTAACATGAATCAGACAAGGGAAAGATAATATGGACGGAACTTGCAATGTAATAATTATGGATGTTAAGTTGTTTTTCACAAAAAGCATTGGCTAAAGTCATGGTGCGGTTGTTTAAAATCACGGAAAACTGAAAAAAGTGTCACATCTCGGAGTGTTTTAAACAAACGCTAATTTTATTGAATTAATATAGATTCCATGCGCAGCAGACGACTGAAATAACATGCGCGACTGTAGCACCGTCAAACATCTGATTCTAACAACTGACAAGAATCTAGAATCTGTAGCCTATGTCACACTTGGTTTCTCCCAGCATTTGGCAATATGTTTTAATAATAACACTGCCGAATAGGCTACGTTCAGGAAAACTGCCGAAAAATCAGGAAAGCACTAAAAACGGAGGAAGTTCCCTGACGAACACCCAGCCTTCATTATTAGGCTAGGACAAGAAAACGGCACTACAATGTCACTGCGCGAATTCGGAGATGGCTACAGATGACGAAAGGCAAAACGATAGGCTAGCCCAGTGGTTCCCAAACTCGGTCCTCCGGGACCACTGTGTATGCTGGTTTTCGTTCCAACCACAATTGCAATCCCAAAATCCTAACAAGCTGTTAATTTTTTCTTAATTAGGTGCTTTTCATGTTTAGAGGGATTATTTACCCTCTTAAGCCACATCATGTCAGAAATAGCTATGCATGCCATGAAGAATAAAAATTCCCTTGTTCCTACTGTGCTTATTGGGCTGTTTTGCAAATAGGTAACATTTTTTTAAAACTGATCAAATTAAAGACTGGGGTGAATCAATAGGCTCCTAATTGGTAAAATTGTGGATATATGGCCACTAAAACTAACCATTTGATAAATAATGAAAAAAAGACAAAGAAAATGATAACGAGCCAAACTTGCAGTGTTAATACATTTAAGAAAAACTTGATGAGGGAACTTAAAAACTCACGTTTTCAACTACCTAATTAGGAGCCAATTGATTCACCCCAGTCTTTAATTTGATCAGTTTTAAAAAAATGTTACCTATTTGCAAAACAGCCTTTTTTAGAAAGTTTAATTTCATTCTGGCCTTTTAAAAAAATCACAAACTGTTACTTTACTGGCTAATTTGGATAGCACTTCAAAAATAATGTGACTTATTTAATGCTCATATGTTTGCATTAGTATAGTAAAAACATCTTGTAATACATTTTTCATAACTTCATTACAATCATTGGCCAGGTATTTGCCAGATATTTGTGATTCCATGGTCTTGTAAAATACAATTTTTATATTTTATCAAGTTTTATAATAAGCTACAGTACAGTATGCAACTAATTGTTGTTAAATAATAAATGATAAGTACAATATTTCTTCCTTTTCCATGAAACTTATCCATTCTGTAAGCATTTTAGCATTCTGTAGCAAGGCATAAGGGTATTACAAATAGGAGCACGGTTAAATGTGTTGTGATTTGTAAGCAGAGGATTGTTTGAACAAGGGAGAAGGCAGGAAAAAATGCAATGTTGCACAGCTAGACTGAACATTTTAGCTGGAAGTTATCCCTTTTCACCCACAATATCAGATCATTGTAATTGGTAACATTCTACATGACAACCATTGCATCAATGAATGTCGTTTACTTTTTTCAACCAGTACTTCAGAGATACAGGATTATGAATCAGTCATAAATCTCTGGTGTGAAGCATCTTGACTTAAAGTAGTCAGATGAGGTAATGACTTGAACTGAAAAATGATATTGCACTTTTTATTCCAAAATATCATATTTTCATTGTCAAAATCAAGTATTTTTATGAAGAAATGTGACCTTTTTTTTTACATGCACAGAATAAATATTTTAAACACCAAGTGACTGTTGCAAAAAACAATTTTCATTAATTGTTAAATTGTTAATTTTCTTAAGAATCAAATAACACTTTGACACAGACAGGTTGATCCATTTATATCAATGTTTAGAGGGATTATTTACCCTCTTAAGCCACATCATGTCAGAAATAGCTATGCATGCCATGAACAATAAAAATTCCCTTGTTCCTACTGTGCTTATTGGGCTGTTTTGCAAATAGTTAACTTTTTTTTTTTAAACTGATCAAATTAAAGACTGGGGTGAATCAATAGGCTCCTAATTGGTGAAATTGTGGATATATGGCCACTAAAACTAACCATTTGATAAATAATGAAAAAAAGACAAAGAAAATGATAACGAGCCAAACTTGCAGTGTTAATACATTTAAGAAAAACTTGATGAGGGAACTTAAAAACTCACGTTTTCAACTACCTAATTAGGAGCCAATTGATTCACCCCAGTCTTTAATTTGATCAGTTTTTAAAAAATGTCATTTATATCAACCCTATTTAAAATGGCAGCTTGGTACAGTAAATCAGCTACTGCAGCCTGTTTAACATTGCATGGTGGGAATGTTTTCAGTACATTCTATAAATATGACCTGTAACAGTATTCTTTTGAACACACTGCCAATGGAATAAAGCCCAATTTGGATTCATTTAAAGAAAAACTGAGAACAGCATCAGGCTGAATAAAACATACAATCAGTAGGTTTACATTATTGTACATATGTGCAATGCATTCTGAAACAAGTGATTGGGTATCACAACCATGAAAAACACCTTTAAGCAGCTAAATAACTAAAAACTCCAAATCAAACAAAGGTTTAGACCATTCAGTTGCTTCAAACTGACTGAACACAGAGTAGTTCTAAAATTGAGAGTGTGTTTAAACTGAGAACGGCTTGTAGGTGTGGGACAGGGCTGGGATCACAGGAGCACACTCAAGGGGTTCTCTGAAGAATTTCCGTATCCATAGTTATGCTTGCTTTTTTTCCATTCTGAAAAAAATAAACAAACACTCAATGTTATTGTGGACCACATTCACCGTTATCATTATTATAAGAAAGGCCAGTTCCACTACTGCTCATCTTGCTCAAGTTGTGTTTTAATAAAGAATGTTTTATGGGTTTTAAACAACGTCAACAATCAACACGTACATGTACATAAATGTATGGAACGAATAACCACAACAAGCTCTACTTGTTTATAGGGCTGGGCGATATGACTTCAAATCAGTATCACGATTACTTCAAACATTTACCTCGATAACGATAAATTAACGATAATTTATTTTATGTGCTTTTAATAAAAGAAAAGTATAATAACACTGCCCTCATAGTTCCCCGACAAGGTCTGTACTACATGATGTTCTGTAGGATGCTTTAAATATGCTAAACTATTAAAGCTGGTATATTTTTTCTTATGAAGGAGTGCATATCTTATCTTTGTGAAATAAAAATAATTTAAGGAAATAGTTCATGGAAACACACACAGATTAACTATTACTGGCTATTTATTGAACATTTTAACAGTTGAAATCAAAACATGCATTGCTTGAAATCAAAACTTCTTGTGAAAAAGGTCACATTTTAGTTTTAAAGTAAAAAGCCAGTTAGAAGTTAATTCTGAGCTACTTAAATAATATCACAATCAGATTAGTAACACACTTTTAGAGGACTTTTTATTCCTACTTTAATGATGACTCAATGTAGCATTTTGTAAGTATAAGAATTATTATTATTATTTTTTTTAAAGAGGGCTGTTTTATCTGGTAGGTTATAGGCTACTTATTCCTATACTTGCTTATTTCTATATTTAGGCCTAAGTGTTTTTTATAGTGTCTTTTGCAATTTAACATTGTAACGTGAAGCACATTGTAACTTTAGTGCTAGCCACGGTGGTAGTTGTATCTGTCTCAATATTCATGTTTCTCTGAAATTATAAACTACAGCTTTAAGAAAACCGAAAAAATTCCGACGTATGGTTTTTCAGAAGGGTCACGGGCAACAGAACAGGCTGCTAATAGCCCAAACCATGTTTACAAGCGTCATCTTGCCATAGTTACAGACAATAAAATGCACCGTTTACACACGCTAAGAATTAATGCGGGGTTTCATTAGTTGGGTCGGTGCTAGCGCTCATATTGTCGTGCATACGGCCAGCTTCATTTAGAGTGAATGCAGACTAAACGTTGGTTGCGAGGAGGCGGAGGCACGTTACTGAACGTGACGTTTTGTTTTTTCATGCACGCATTGGGGAAAACTTTTATCGAATTTACCGACATGAGCAGGATTAAGTCGTGAGAGCTTCTAAACGTCAATATCGATAAATTATCGGTTAACCGCCCAGCCCTACTTGTTTATATGCATGCCTAGGGTAGCAATGTATAGCATATTAGGCTGAAAGTCCAGTGCCATTCCCACCACAGAAGTGTCAAGATTAGAAAAGTAGCAAGATTTAAAAAAGAAAACCCAAAATGAATTGGTAATGTTTGCCACCATTTGCATTATCTAAGCATGCTAAAAACCAAGTAGAGTACCAAGTTACCCCAATGTTGTATAATTTTAATAAACCATCCAAGCTGGGGAGAAAACGTACTGTGTGATGATTATTTCCTCTACCAAAATTTTGATTGTGAAGTAACAACAGACTTTTTAACACATATACAGTAAATCAGCTAATCCCTGGAATTGAAAGCAATGCAACTTGATGTCTGATGTGACGGCAAGGTTTAGAGATTTATTGGTTGATTATTTTATATGTGAAGACACAATCTTGTCACACGATCTTGAGTTACTGAAAAGAAGTACATGTTGGTAGGATAACAACTCCTTGTATCATAAAATAAAAAACTTACCAATGATTTTCATACCCCCATCAAATTCATTATAATGCAGTTAGAAT
Source organism: Synaphobranchus kaupii (assembly GCA_029718625.1). NCBI lineage: Eukaryota > Metazoa > Chordata > Actinopteri > Anguilliformes > Synaphobranchidae > Synaphobranchus > Synaphobranchus kaupii. The sequence goes on from CM056379.1 coordinate 80,522,723, forward strand.
TATATTGACAACCTGCTGCTGTCGGGGAAGTGAGGAATAAGTAAAAATTAGTTTATTTCCTGAATCCAGCAGTTCCAGCACTCAATGCTGTTGTTAAAATGTCCAACACTCTGAATACTGAACACAAGCGATATTGCATACTAAAACACCTCACTTAACCTACATTTAATTATATTTAATGGATTTAATTGAATAATTATTATGATTAGGGATGGGCAAAACTCAACGTTTACACTGTGCAAAAAATGCATTTAAACGTTTAAACATGAAGTGGTGGGTGGGGGGGTATTGGGCTGAAATTCGTGGAAAGTGCCAGTGGCGGGTTTATGCCCTCATAGTTGCAAAAACTGCTAGAATGGATTAAATAAATAGCTACTACAGCATTGAGAGTATACACCAGGCGTAATAACATGTTGGTTTTGCTGAATCTTATATAGCCTATATTCTACACACAAAAAACAGACAAATTAATGTTTATTTAAGTAATGACAAAAGCCCTATTCAGACGGGATAAGTTGTACGGGGGAAATGGGGTAATATAATTATAATGTGCCAAGTCTAAGTTTTATGGACTGGGGCGCTCCCGCACCAGTAAAGATGCCGGCGTCTTTTACCTATACTGTTAAATGCCCTGTGAAAATAACCCCAGGTTATAGCAATACCGTGCGAAAAAATCAAGGCGTTGCTTTAATTCAAAGCTAAAACATCACCTCGTGTAACAGAGTATGTTGTGTTCTATAGAACATTAACATAATGTTATTGATAGGCTACTGCCATTCACATTTATGCCGCTTTTCCATAGCCGGTGTATACGACCCGACCCATACAGGCACGGTTTGAGCGACGCATCGCATAGCAACCGCCGAATCACAACACAGCCCGGATAGAGCGGCACGCTTTGGCCCTGTTTCGAAGCAGGGCCGAAAAGTTTCACGCTATGGCTCGGGTATACCCGCTTTGAATGATGTGGAAAAGGGCACGGGCCGTCGGCTCAGTACGGGTCTGCACTGTAGTGGAAAAGCGGCATTAGACAAAATACTAGCCTATGAATTTACTCATGACAGGTCTTGTCAATTCTTGCGCATAGGCTTTTCAGCTCGGCATCGCATATCCTGGCTCGACACTATGATGAGAAAAAGAAGGACTGGACAATGACGACATCACAATGCAGAAGTTCAGCGTTCTTTCTAACAATGGGACCAGCAGCCTAGTGAGCCTACGCCAAGAGACTATTATTAGCAGCGCGTCTGACCGTGCAGCGGCGCCGACAGAAGACTTGTCGTATTACCCTTACCCGTTCTTGAGCCCTCTTTTTGATACAGTCAAGCCAGAAAGTCTCCCCACCCCTTTCACCTTCTCCACGTTTTATTACGTTACAGACATATTCTACAATAGTTTGAGTACATTTTTTGTCTCAAAATTCTACACAAAATAGCCCATAATGACAAAGTGAAAACAGCTTTTTAGACATTTGTGCTAATTTATTAAAAATCTAAATGTAAAATATCATATGTACACAAGTGTGCACACCCTTTGATATGACACCCAAAAGTGAGCTGAGGTGCATTTTGTTTCCACTGATACTGCTTGAGATGTTTCTACAACTTAATTGGAGTCCACCTGTGATAAATTAAATTGATTGGACATGATTGGGGATTGCCAACACCTGCCTATATAAGGTCCCACAGTTGACAGTGCATGTCAGAGCAAACTCCAAGCCATGGGGTCAAAGGAATTATCTGCAGACCTCAGAAACAGGATTGTGTCAAGGCATAGATCTGGAAAAGGGTACAGAAAAATCTCTGCAGCTTTACAGGTCCCAAAGAGCACAGTGGCCACCATCATTCATAAATGGAAGAAGTTTGGAACCACCAAGAATCTTCCTAGACCTGGCCGCCCGGCCAAACTGAGCAATCGGGGAAGACGGGCCTTGGCCAGGGAGGTGAGCAGGAACCCGAGGGTCACTCTGACAGAGCTCCAGCGTATCCTTGTGGAGATGGGAGAACCTTTCAGAAGATCAACCATCCAGGCAGCACTCCACCAATCAGGCCTTTATGGTAGTGGCCAGACGGAAGCCCCTCCTTAGTAAAAGGCACATCACAGCCCGCTTGGAGTTTGCCAAAAGGCACCTAGAGGACTCTCAAACCATGAGAATCAAGATTCTCTGGTCTGATGAAACCAAAATTGAACTTTTTGGCCTGAATACCAAGTGTCACGTCTGGAGGAAACCAGGCACCACTCATCACCTGGCTAATACCATCCCTACAGTGAAGCATGGCGGTGGCAGCATCATGATGTGGGGATGTTTTTCAGCAGCGGGAACGGGGCGACTAGTCCTGATAGAGGGAAAGATGAATGCAGCTAAGTACACCGAGATCCTTGAAGAAAACCTGCTCCAGAGCGCTCTGGACCTCAGACTGGGGCGATGGTTTACCTTCCAACATGACAACGACCCGAAGCACACAGCCAAGAGAACAAAGGAGTGACTTCGGAGAAAGTCTGTGCATGCCCTTGAGTGGCCCAGCCATAGCCCAGACCTGAATCCAATTGAACATCTGTGGAAAGAGCTGAAAATGGCTGTGTACCGACGCTCCCCATCCAACCTGACGGAGCTTGCAAGGATATGCCAAGAGGAATGGGCAAAAATGTCCAGAAATAAGTGTGCCAAGCTCGTAGCTTCTTTCCCAAGATGCCTTGAAGCTGTAATCGCTGCCAAAGGTGCAGAAACCAAGTATTAGGCTAAGGGTGTGTAGATATGTAACCCCTAAATAACCTATTTTTGTCAGTAAAATAAAATTGCATATTTTCTAAAAACCTGTTTTCACTTCGTCATTATTGGCTATTGTGTGTAGATGTTTGAGGCAAAAAATGAACTCAATCTATTGTAGTATAAGTGTAACGTAATAAAACGTGGAGAAGGTGAAAGGGGTGGGGAGACTTTCCGGCTTGACTGTATCTTATTATTAGTGCATTATGTTTAAAATGTTACCTTTTATTTGTGTCCTCCAAAATTATTCATACCCTTGATACAAAAAGGACAAAAGATGGACAAAAAGACTAAAATAAATAATATAGGGTTCCTAGGATTCCATTTTCGAGGAATCAACCTTCAAATGCAGAATCTTAGCTTTTGCGTGGAATTTCAGTTTTTTTTTTGTGATGTGTGGCGTTGTACATTCATTATGTGTGGTTACATGCGTGCCCTTAAAACCTATTACAAAGCGGGGAAGGTGGGAATAAACATCTGATTGGCAGCAAACTAAACTCACCTACTATGCACAATAGTTTTGTCGAAAATTGGTACCAAGCAGGGATCACCACTGACCTCACGCACAGAAAGCCAAGACTTTAACCACTAGGCCAAAGCATTTTAACAGAAATGAGCAGGCCAAATAAGACTTTTGTGTTGTGGTATCAGATGGTGTTGGCTTACTGACTTCATAATTCTAACAGTTAATATTGTGAAATTTCTTAGCCTTTGCAATAAAAAGACGGTCTTTTATGTGAAAAGGATATTCTTAGCATATTATTTTCAGCATATTGTTATTGTCGAAAATAACTACTGTATTGGACTGTGTCGGCTTACTGATCTCGGTCCTCTGCATAATTCAAATAGTTCATTAATATTGTGCCTTTGCTATAAAAATTACTTATTTTATGTTAAAAGAACATTCTTAGCATAACATGCACATTGTGTGCATCAAAAATAAATGTTAGGAACAGGTGGGGATTGAACCGCCAACCTGCTACATGGTAGCGCAACGCCTTAGCCACTAGGCTACAGGCTAGGTAGACAGCCTCTTAAGCATAGATAGTGTACTTTGAGACGAGGCAATTTTAAACAAACCTTCTCATAGGCGGATTAAAGGTAGTTCTCCAATGGGGATAATTATGGGATAATTTCTTAAAATTGTGATCTGCTCCCTCCAGTCTGGTATTTTTCCGGCAGCTCTAAAAACCGCTGCTATTAAGCCACTGCTGAAGTAGACTAATCTTGATCCCTCAGTCATTAGTAATTATAGGCCTATATCTAACTTACCAGTCCTTAGCAAAATACTTGAGAAGACTGTACACCATCAGCTAAATACCTATTTAACATCAAATGGTCTGTGTGACATTTATCAGTCTGGTTTCCAGTCACACCACAGCAAAGAAACAGCACTTATTAAAGTCATCAATGATCTCAGAATTAACATGGATTCAAACAAAGTCTCTGTTCTCGTACTCCTGGACCTCAGTGCCGCTTTCGACACTGTTGACCATAACATATTGCTACAAAGGCTGGAAAAATTGGTCGGTCTATCTGGCCTTGTTTTAAATTGGTTTACAATCTATCTGCAAGATAGAGATTTCTTTGTGTCCATTGGTGACTGCATCACAACAACAGGGTATTCTAAGAACTTAATCTTCCTGAACAAAAATATGTAGGCTAGCTAATAAGTAGACTAAATTTGATTTAGTTTAGCCTAGTCAGATTTTTTTTTCCCCCTCAAGAGATCTGGCTATAGCATAGGCTAGCATGTGCCAATGTCCATTTAAAAATAATTTAAACCGTAGGCTGCATTACAACGCATTAAATTACAACGTAGGCTGCTATTTGTTAGCTATACAATGTATATTACAACTTATTTGATATGTTGAATGTTAAATTTTGAAAGCAATAAATACCATTCTGAGAAACATTCTGTGTATGCATGCATTTTTAATTTGGGGGTTTTGGGTTGGGTATTATGTGGGTCATAACTTTAGAACAGTTATGTGATCCTTGACTAATCAGGACTGAGTCCCCGGTTCTATAAAACTTTGAGCAAACTTCCCCTTCAGTTCCTTCTTACCACACGTTCTTACACTTTGGTTTAGTTCCAAGTTGCATGCACTTCCCCGGCTCGGCCGACATAGGCAAGGAACAAGCGGAGAGAACCCCCTCTCCCTCGGGTTACGCGGCCACAACGACCGCTCTCTCACCCAGCTCTCAGTTAGCGTGTTTGCGAAAGCCACTAAAACGGCTAGCTCCACTGAGCTACCGTCATACGGCGTAGCCTTAAAGCGACAGCCAGAGAAACGTGCATCTCCATTTGTACTAATACCTAACCCATTAGAGATAGGATACCATGCCTGTAAACGGATAGGGGCCTGGGATTTAGCTAGACATAGCTACATTTCTATAGCCTCAATATACGCCATGTTTCAGGCCACGTTAGCTTCATGCTAAAGCTAGATTTGTATTTCTCCCTCGAGGTATACGTCTTGTGATCTCTGACCACCACGTGTTCTGGCGCACATACAGAAATAGAACTGTGAATTCTAACATGCCTCATTCTTTGTCTACACTTCACTTTCCTTTCCATATCATTCGCTGCTTTTAGGATGTTAGTTTAGATGTCTTTGTTATTTAATAAATTGTATTTTGTCAAACCTGGTCGTTGGTTGGATAAACATTTGAGCCTATCCTCCAACGTAAAGTATCGCGGCGAAGCGTTCGTAGGTAAAGTATCGCAAAAACTCCACTCCTACTTTAGTAGGTAACGTAAAGTACCGATCCGCCGCCGTACTTCCACAGAGAATATAGGTCAGCACAAAGTAAAGGATTCAATGATGACTTCAAAAATGATGGTATAAACACTCAAATTAACCCCGATAGACTGTCGTCGTATTTTATTTGCTTTGGGTGCACTGTGGAGTGTTTAAGTGCGTTTGGTAGTGGATGCTACCGGTTCCATAGAGTTGCGCTAGCATTAGCAACGTGTGTATGTCCACAAGAAGGACAGCATGGAATGAGCTGAAAATGGTCTCCATCAATCAACAACATTATGGGTAAGTCGTAAATGAGGCATTATGTCCAAAATTCCGAACAAACCCTTTAATGTACACTACGACACTACAATAGTATAGGCTACAGTATGTATATGATTTGTCTGTAGCTCTAATATCGATGGCGCTACAGGCATCAATGTCCGACATCATATTATCTGATTTCATTTTTTATGGACTTGGCTTTGGGGGGGGGGGGGGGGGTAGTAAGTTATGCTACTGTCTGTGATAGGTTACTTTTTGTTTACCTGTAATTAACATAGCCACCAGCAGAATATGCAATGTAATACATCAATACAATGTAAGACTTACACAGAATTACATAATAATAAAGACTAATGAATAGGTATCCCAAACTACTCAAAAATCAATGCTTAGGTCAGGAACCTTTCAGTTGCACACAGGGAATGAATTGCCCTGTAAAACGTTTTGCTGTACAGCAGTCTAATATAGGGGGATGTCTATCAGTCTAACAACAACCTCAAACTTGTTTTAATCAGTGCCAACCGTTGGCCATGCTAGCTTGATCAATTTATTGATATGGTTGACAGTTTTTTTTCTACTCTATTAGAACACCTGTCAAGCCGGTCCAAGACATGGCAAAGTACATTGTCTACGAAGAGTGCTCTGCTCCACAGAACATTCCTGTCTGTGGAGCAGAGATGCACCCACCAGACTTGCATGTACACCAGGCAGTGGAGCCAGACACTTATAGGCAGCGTTCCTGCAGGGAATATACATCTATCTGCTACGGTCTACTTCACAGGTTCTTCTATGGTCCAAACTAAGGTATGGGTATAAGATGTAAGGTATGACTCCCAAATAAAATATTGTGCTACAGTGTCATAACTTCATAACTTTTTTTCTTTTATCTAATTATTTATTTAACCAGGTTATGTTGAGAAACAATTTTAATTTACAATAATCACCTGGGATTTCAGGCTTTACCCGACAGCATTCCATTTTAATGAAAATGCTGGATGCAGCCAAGCAAGGACAGCAGAGGGTGAGCTGCAGTACCATCTCCGGTTCCCCAAAGCCAAGAAGGGGGGGGGGGGGGGGGGGGGGGCATTCCATTGAGCTAATCAAGACCCCAACTACTTATTTTAAGTTGAAAATGTTTATTGGAAATAATAAGTAACTTTCCAAAATGAAAGTGAAAAAGAAAAAACCTAATCACTTATGGTTTTAAATGTATAGGTTATCTTGATGACCTACTGGAACTCCTCTTACATTACTCATTACTTACATTACTCTTCAGTGAGGCCATGGGTGCGTCCCAATAGTCGAGAAATGCAACCTTTCCTCCTCCACTACCACTCCTCTACTCCGTGTCCCGGACCGATCTTTCGTTCCTCCCTCCCTCCACTGTCCCAATAGTGTAGAAGACCAGCGAAGCGGCTTCAAACTCGGCTTTTCCTCCCCTCCATCGATGTATGCTACTGCAGAAGTTTTTTTCACATTTTTGGGTGACATCATTGCGCTCACGCCCACAGAGGCAACAGTGATGATGCGTCGCTATGCCTTATATGAATTTCCCCAAGATAATGATGCCCCAATGCAAGATATTTAGCCTAAATTGTGTGTGCTTCAGTAGGCTATTAGCACACAAAGGCCATAGCATCCTACAACGCATAACAAAATGCCAGTCCGTTTACATAAAAATTCGGCAATTTAAGTCGGGGAAACCGCTTTATTTATTTGCTTGCACATTAACGTTGCTTATTAACGAACATGACTGTTGGCCTACATAAATATAGCCTAAGCATGACAGCTACCATTTCAGTAGCTATGTGAATATGCATTAATGAATTTATTCAACCATTCCAAAGGACGTTTTTAAATTTGATTTCAGAAATTACAGTAGCCTATGCCTATAGGTGAATTAGTGCTCGGTATGTTCAGACATCAGGGACATCGGGATTCTGGAATTACAGTAAATTGTTATGTTTGCGTAGCCTATACTACAACATGTTTACTTTGATCTAATGTTGCTGATTACATGTTAATTAGTGTCTCGACACGAACTGCAATACAGGCTTGTTTACACTGATGCAACTATAGTTACTTGCACTTAACTTAAAATACATTTTGCAGCTTTAAATGGTTTGACCATGTGGAAGATCTATGATTGGCTTTGGGAATATGTGTGGGTTCGGCGTAAGTCAAATTTATGATAGGGCAACTATATCAATAGTCAACGGCGATTTTGATGACGGTGAAGCAGATTCGCTGTCCCAATTTTGTTCACGGCTCCTCTCCTCCACTCCCCTACTCCCCTCCCTTCCTCCACATACTTCCGAGTAGTAGAGGAGCGGTAGTGGGGGGAGTGGAGGTAGGGAGTGAAGAATATTGGGACGCACCCCATCAGTGACCCTGCTCCCTTTGTGGCGGAACTACAAGCCCTGTCAGTGTAAATGCCTTTGTGGGCCCAGTATGACCGGGTGGAAAAGATGGACGCCATTGCCAGCTTCGCTTCCCGATTCAGTCAACCCAAGGGGGGTCTAAACCCGGTGTACTGGCCGTCTTCATCTGGGTACTCCCGATGAATTTTCAGCACAACACATGAAGGTATCACAACCCTGTTCCTTCTTCCTAAATATCCCCAGCACCATCTTACAAATTGCCGGTAGGCAAGGTAGCGGGCACGCTTCTAATAAACAAGTAAGGCATCTGTAATCAAATCCCATGTGAAAAGCTCTCACACCTATTGCTTTTTGAGTGTAACCCATCTTCACTCCCTCTCGCCCCTCCCCTCCTGTCCCTCTGCTTTAGTGTTAGAGGCCGTGTCGCCAGCCAAAGGATGAAGTACTCATAGACCTGCCTCTGTCTCCCTATCTTTCTATTCTACTAGAGAACGATTCTCAGTGGGTGAAGGTTCCTTTGCACTAATGAAGTTGTGTTTCAGTCCATCTCCAATCCTGTAAGTGGCTCAATCATTTGTTCAAAAGTAAACTGTCTATTATCAAATGGTATGCAAGAATCTTACACATGTATTGACTTTACAGAAAGTCTGTGTCAAAAATGTTTGACAGAGACAGACAGATAGACAGACACGCATACACACACACACAGTAGTGTCTGTAGAGTTGCCTCACAACTAAAAATCTAACAGATGTATTGACTTTACAGTGAAACCCATCTTCACTCCCTCTCCCTCTGCTTTTGTCTTTCAGTCAGATGCTGGCCAAAGGATGAAGGTCTACCCTGAAATTGTCCTTATTGCTGTTATTAGGGAAGATGCAAGGAGCAGAATTAGTTATATTTCTAACAAAAAAATTACTGCAGTTCTTGTACTGTGTATGAAAAACCTTCTGTCCATTGAAGTGGACATTATGCTTGTCCACTTTATGCTCTGATTGCGATCGTGGACTGGGGGCAGTTTTGCAATCAACGAGTGGGTGGGCATTCTCATTGCTTTCGTGCACCGGGGCGGGTGGCAGTTCTGACTGCTTTTGTGGAGGGAGGGCGGATTTGCAATAGCCGATTGAGCATGAACATGACCACTTGGATGCACAAACAGGCAGTTTCCATCGCTCACTATCACTCTACTTCTCTCTGGTAAGGAGTTGCAACCTCCCCAAACATGCAAGTGACCTCCAGGATACTACATGGAATTGTGGCTACTAATAGCTTTACAGCCAGAATCAACCAAAAGTTGACGAGAGTGTACGGTTTGTCAGCAGGAGTAAGACATCATCCACCTGTTCATGGAGTGCTAGAGATTACAGCCAGTATTAGACCTTATTAGCTGCTGGGTGGGGAAAATGGAGGAAATGTTCTCTCCAACTATTTATATCTTTGGCACAAGGCTCTGTAAAAGAGTGAAGGAGAAATGTGAATTGGTGAATTTTATATGTGGTCAGGCAAAACTGGCAATTTATAGAGCCAGAAAGTCCAGTCAGGACTGGCATGATAATGATGTCATCATTTTATTCAAATCTATGGTCACCTCAAGACTGAGGCTTCAATATACTTTTTATAATCTCAATGATAACTTGGCAGAGTTTTCTAAAGAAAGTGGGCAATATGTGGGCCATTATGCAGGGTGGAGGAGGAAGGGGGGTCAGGAGTTGAATCTATAGCAAGACAAGGTAGTCTTGGTAGTTCTGGGTGTTGTGTGTGCTAATTTGTTTTTGTTTAAAAAAAGTTTCTTGTTGGGTTCAGGGGTCTTGTTGGCTTTTTGTGTTATTTTGTTGTTTTTTAACTGGGCTCCTTTTCATTTAACAATTGTTAAATAAAGAGCTTTTAAAAGCCAAAATGTCCTTACTTCTCTCTCTCCTTACTTCTCTCTCTCCCTCCTTCTCCGTCTCTTTCCCCCTCCCTCCGTCTCCCCTTCCCCCCCTCCCTCCGTCTCCCCTTCCCCATCTCTCTCCCTCTGTCCCCACTCTCCTTCCTTTGACTGTCTTTCCCTCTCCCTCCCTCCCTGTCTGCCCCTCTCTCTCCCTGCTTCTCCTGTCTCTTTCCCTCCCTCTCCCTGTCTCTTTTCCTCTCCCTCACTCCCTCTGTCTCCCCCTCCCCCATCACCCCCTCTCTCTCCCTCCTTCGACTGTCCTTTCCTCTCCCTCCCTCCTTACCTTCCTCTCTCCGTCTCTCCCTCTTCCCCCGTCTCTCCTTCCTTACCTCCTTCTCTCTGTCTCCACCTCTCTCCTCTTTCCACCTCTTCCTCTCTCTCTTATTGTCTGATATTCACGCACGCACCACCCAGGTACAACAAAACCCTTCCCCCCCCCCGCTGTCCTAGAGGAAACACTGGGTATGGGGCATGTCCCGCCAAGCCGTTACTGGGCGGATGCATTCCTGTCATCTCAATGTTTGTGTTGTTTACTGGAAAAAAAAACTACATCACAATACAATATTTTTTATGATATTTGTGATCAGTAAGTTTACAAAACACATTTTTAATATTTGTAATAATGCATGAAAGGGTTTATATGAAAGAATAATGCCTCCCTGATTTTGTGTGTGCATGCAGGGTGCTTGTGCAAGTCTGGAAAAGTATGGACTCACTAAAGACCTGGAAAAGTATGGTAGTCAGTTTGGAAGTCCTATTGTCTAGGTAATGTGGACACAAATAGTACACTGGTAAAAAAAAAAAAAAAAATACACTGGCCCTTAAATATACTTGGTAAATATACTTGGTACCTTTTTAGCTTATTTTTTCAGAAAATAATTTCTTGTTTCACTACATTTTACATATCTTAGATCTTAGCATCTTATGAAAACAATTAACATGGCATAGTTCTTCTACATACGCTGCTCTATGACGTATAGTGAGGGGCCCGTGAACCACGTTTTGCCACGTGTATGGATTGAGACATACTGGATCCAGCCTAGGATGCATTGTCATGCACCTGGGCACCTCTGGCTCCTTTCTACACCTCAATTGACAGATATAAATAGGATAGGTAGGCCTATGCAAAACTAGCCCTGAGAACTCGCATGATATCTGTTGTTCAATTGATAGAAAGAGAGCTAGTGTGTGAACAAATGATTAGTACATTTTTATAGCTAAAAGTATTGCCATAGGTTCTCTTTGTAAAAAATAAAAATAGTAAAAAACAAAACAAAAAACAACCCATCAGATTAATCTGGGAAAACGGCACCAACGGACCCTTCTACAGTAAAAAGCATTGTAACAAATGGCCATTTCATTTGCCATGTACATTACAAAAAATCTTTCCGCTAAACAGTGGCCTTCATTGGGGAATAAAACAGTTGAATTTACTTTTGTTCATTACATATATAAATATTATATTGAAATGTTAGGGACAAGCACAAGAAGAGAAAATGACAAAATTCTATGAATAATACACACCGGTATAACTGTTCTCTACCTCTGTGGGCATTATTTGACACTCCCCACATGTGCACCTATAGCAAAATATAGCTGTGAATATTATCTTAGCCAAATTCATTCTACAAACCCAGATGTAGTCTAATTGGTGGCTATGTCATGCTTCTTACTGGGGTGGCTATGTAATGCTTCTTAATTACTAGTGCATAGTTGCATTGTCAAGCTGTAGGCCACAGATCAATGTTCAACGCAGATTAGCTGATATCATGGTCCTATTACAACCCTTGTAACAGTTTGATTTTATATCAGCTAATCTAAGCAGATCTGCCGTATTCTAACACGGCCAGTATGTCAGCTAGCCCTGTGCAGGGCTCGAGACTAACAACGTCCCTGGGACGATGAAAAAAAAAAATGTGTCCGAGACTAATTGAAATCATCCCGGGACGCATTCAGGACAAAAAAAGAAAAAAAAATTTTTTTTAATCCTCATTTGTCACATTAATTACATGTACGAGCCCTGCCAGGACCTGGTTCGCTTGTCACTGTTAGCTACTATTTTGACACTGGTGATACTTCCCTCTAATACACCGTAGATATGGGTATTACCGACATTTGCCGTTTCAGTGTGTATAGGTGGACTGCACTCGAAAGGCAAGACAAACGTTAGAAACTTAAGCATTTGTTACTCCCGTTACAGCTGCGCATGATATCTGTTGTTTTCAGTTTCTGTGATTTTCAACATTAGCCCTATTCGAGCTGGATTAGTTTAATCGTACATTGACCGACAGGATGCGTGATTTTAATCCAGAACGAATCTGCAATGTCTGTAGTAAAAACGAAGCGAATGATCATCCGTGTTTCTCCAAACTCAAATGGTCTTCAGTAGGCCTAATAGCAATCCAGTTTGAATGGACCCCCGCAGTAATGGGAAGTGTTTGCCTTTGTTTTTTGGCGACCAGGAATCAGAGTTGAACTAGCCGTTTGAATGGCTCGCTTTTATGTTTTTTTCTTAACCGTCTCCGTTATGTATGGTGGAAGCATGCAAATGAGATCATGCGAACCGCTTTAACGACACGTTGAACAGTGATGCTCAGACAGTCGGCTGCTGCTAAACTGTCTGACGGTGAAGATTCATCAGTATTAGCCTACTAACAAAAAATTAGAAAATTAGCATACTACAGTAACACCAAGCATCAAAACAGCCTCTTTGCTAGGAATATTGGTTGCGTTTACCATGGTACATTTCACTAAATATTTTATAGGCCTATAGTCATATCTCAGTCTTATTATATCAGATCAAAAACGTCTACGACGTTTAAAAAAAGCCAAAAAGTCCTTAATTCCACCTGGCAAAAACTAGGCCTGCATTTAAAAGTCTTGATATCAATTTATACAAATATATTTTTTTTTTTAAATTAATTATTTGAAACAGTGTTTAATGTATGCCAACAATCACGAATTAACTAATGAAAATGTATAAAAACAACTTTTTAAATTTGGGACGGTCCCACATTACCTGAGGACGGTTAAAACTGTTTCTTGGGACGGTTCCGGGACGATGGTGAAAAAAGTTAGTCTGGAGCCCTGGCCCTGTGCATTTACTACTTTCAGTAACGTTACGTGTATCTTGGCTAACGTTTGGTGTGTAACACTAATGTTCGCTAATAACGTCACCTATGCCTTCTCAGGCCGGAAACATACCGCAAGCGAAGCGCACGCGGAAACGCGACCGCTTCACTTCGGCGTCCATTGTAACCTACCAGAAAGAACATACCAGCCGAGTGCGCTGCGAAGCGCCATTTCCGTGTGAGCTTCGCTTGCGATACTTTCAACGTTGGGTCTATTTTTCTCGGCGCGCCAAAAGCGGAGAATTCAATTTACGGGATTGGATTCGGACCTACACTGTGTGTTGTTATGTTTGCATTTGTATGTGGTTGTATATAGCCTATATATGCACCTATTTATTTTCATTATTATTATTTTCTCTTCCTGTATAATTGTCCAGCTACCTGAAATAAAATGTAAAAAAATTCATTACACCAAAAAAAAAATTACGATGCTTTGTGTCATTTTATCTATCCATACAGTAGCCTACAACAAGTAACATACAGTCAAGCCGGAAAGTCTCCCCACCCTTTCACCTTCTCCACGTTTTATTACGTTACAGACTTATACTACAATAGATTGAGTTCATTTTTTGCCTCAAACATCTACACACAACAACCCATAATGACAATGTGAAAAAAGTTTTTTTTGAGATTTTAGCAAATTTATTAAGTAGATTTGGATGGATCACTGCAAGGGTTATTTCTCCGGGACTCATTTTCCTATAGAACTCTATGGGGAAAAAAGTCAGGAGAAACAACCCTTAAAGTGATCCATCCACATCTACTCCATATCTGGCAACAGAGTGATGGTTTGGGGCTCGTTTGATAGCTCAGACCCTTGATAACTTACAGCCATTTAGCCAGCCATGTGTTCCATAATGTACCAGTGTAATTTACAGCTGAATCTAGTCTCACCCCCCAATTTCCATAGAGATCCATTCAAATGCAGAGAGGTTATAGTATCGCTTGTAACAGTACCTGAAAATAAGATATCGACAGTTTTTTTTATGTTGATGGTCACAGACTTCAGGAAGTAACAGCATGTAAAGGATATGCGACCAAATATGAAATATGATACTTTAAAAATATGTTAAAGCAAAGGGTATGAATACTTATGTAAATGAGAAATTTTATTTTTTTATTTTTAATAAATTTGCAAAAATCTCAAAAAACCTTTTTTCACATTGTCATTATGGGGTGTTGTGTGTAGAATTTTGAGGGAAAAAATGAATTTAATCAATTTTGGAATATGTCTGTAACGTAATAAAACGTGGAGAAGGTGAAAGGGGTGGGGAGACTTTCCGGCTTGACTGTCTTCCCGAGTGTCATTTAATAAATTACCTTAACAAAAATGCAACATTGAGAATATTCACATTTTTAGGCCAGTTATTAGGCCAAACACATAAACTATCCAAAGAGGAGTTTGCTAATAACCATGTCATTAAATCAGAATTAATATATAATCGATCACCAACCTATAATCTCTTTATGTATAGTTGTTGTTGTTATTGTTAATTAATAGCCTACTCGCTTCGCTGAAATTCATTTTAAATCGAGACGGGATATGAACATAGGTTATTAAAACTACATTAAACATGTATTATCACTTCAGTGGTCATGGATAAGCATTGCATCTGTTACTGCCAAATAAATAAGAATAGGTTATATAGGCTTATCATGTATTTACAATCAAGTGTCAAACTTGGCGAAAAACAAAACGTCTAAACAACTGCACGTGACACACAGCAAAAAATGGTGGTGTATATTTAACACCCTAGGGTGATTACATGATATCATATAATATAAACACCCCATGGTGTTAAATGTACACCAGCAGTTTTGCTGTGCACGAGACTTGATGCGGAGATAAACTGTTAAGAAAGCAAAGAGAGAAGATGGACGATTGTAGATTGATTTATTAAGTAGAGAAATACATGGAGCTGTATGACGCACGGGATTATTTCTACAGGGACAATATAAGAAAAGAAAGAGCTTGGAATGCAATTGCCTCGGCTGTTGGAGCAGATGGGAAATATTGTTTTTTTTATTGTGATAATGTTTACTTCACTAAAAACCTGTACACAAATAATTTCCGAAATTGGTATGCGATACTTTACTGAAAACGAGGACGTTTCTATGCATGACTATGCATAAACGGATCCCGGTGTTGTTACGATAGTTGAAAGTTGAAAGAGTTCTCAGGGCTAGTTTTGCATAGGCCTACCTATCCTATTTAAACAGCAATCATCATTATGTGGTTAAAATAGGTGTTCATGGTGCAGGTATGGTTTTAAAAATCTAGTTTTGCACCTACAGCCATCATCATTAGGTGTGGCTATACATGTGTTAATTTCTGCACTAGCCTGCTGCTATGGCTGTTATCAAAATCTATTTTTAAATCCATGATCTAATTTTGCAAAAAATTTGACCCCCGTACTATCACCAGTGGTTTATAGAAAAATGCTACATGTAAACAATTAAAATTCTTCAAAATGGGTGAACAACCCCGTTAAATGTCTGCGAGTAACAAGCACAACATTTGTTTATGTTGGAATTAACCATATGATTTACTACCTTCTGAGATTATTAATTTTCAAAAACGTCAACCCATGACCCATGGGGTAGAGCAAGTCTTTGTACTGGTATTGTTTTTACCATTTACAGCTAAAGGTGCGTAGGCCAAAAGTGGAGTGAAAATGGACTCGTCCCTAATTTTCTTAATGATGGTTTGTGTTTTTTTTCTCAAAAGTATACCAATGGTCATTACTCAAAGATTACACTATGGGGGGTCAAATATTAGAAAGATCTGAGAGCTCATGACTGAAAAGGACCCATTTCCCCCCAGAATTAACCACAAGGCTAAAGTTCAGATTTGTTCACATAAATGGTCAAATGAAGAATTATGAAGAGAATCTGAGAACCTATGTCCAGAATAAATTCTGATCTCTAATAGACTAGCCCCCCAAAAATATTATCTATTTAGTGTTGCTGCAATCAGCTTGTTTGCAGAGATGGAGAGCAGAGGAAGATCCCACTATGCTGCATGACCTCTATACAAGCTATGACAGAGATAGCCATATATTTGGAAGTCTGCCCCTGTGTTTCCACATGCATTTTAAGAGTGAGAGATGCCACTTCATATACATTGCTCTCCAATTACCCAAAACAGAAACTTACTTGTACTTAAGCAGTCTTCCTCCTTGTATGAGTTGTGCACATTCATTAGTTATATGGCAGGCGAAGAGTAGCCAGTTCCTTGGCTGAACTTTATAAGCAAATCTCATGAACGTGAGTGAATAGCAGGTGAGAGCTGGAAAAATCCACATAAAACTAAATTACATTTATTTATAAGCAACAATCAGCAGCAAAACCCTGGAAATTAACGTTTTGAATGATTCTAATACAAATGCAGGGTAAGCCTACACAAAGAAATCAACAAATAAAAACCAACAGCAGTGGAAATCATTTAAAAGAATTTAAGAGGCAAGTGAACATTTCAAGAAAGTGATCTCTCACCAAAGGTCATTCTCCCACTGATTATTTCTGGGCTTTTTTTCATGTCACTTATAGCAGCGATGGGAAGACCCCAGTTAGCCACAGGTCCCCAGAAATGCTGGAATTGACAAGGAAAACAAACAAACAGGCGTTGCCGTGAGGTTTACAGAGGTCATCAAAAAAATAAATACTTCTGCCATGCATTATTATTGCTGATTTGGTAACAATATTAAAAAAATAATGCCAAATTAACTGTTCATTGCCTCACCGTGCTGTATCAAAGGTTATGCCAACAGCATCGTAGAAGGTTTGGTCCACCCATAGAGGAAACCAAAAGAGGAAAGAATAAATGAAAGGTTGTTTAACTTACAGGTTCGCCAACAGTTGTTAGCCAATGTATGTAGGGTAATGTTTAAAATGATCACAACTTAATATCAAAAATAAAAAAACAACTTGGACATTAAAGCAGAAAAGGGCACTCCATAAATGCTATGCTTGTATTTGTGGGTTGCACTGTATTTTCATACATGTTCAGTAGGGGTGTAACGATTCATGCGATTCATCGATGAATCGATGGTCAGTCCTACCGATGCAACTAAATCGATCTGCTAAAATAAATAAATAGAATGAATCGCTTTGGCTTCACCAATAATCGATATAAATGCTTTAAATCTAATGAATCGCGATTCTTAATTATGATTATTGTTTTAAGACTTAGTTTACACATTTTTTTGTGAAATGCGGTAATCCGTAACTCTGTCATCAGCTACAGTGTTTCCCCTAGATTTTTTTTCAGGCCGGGCGGTGAAAGTGCGCCATTTTGCGTAGAGGCGGAAACTATAATTACACCCTCATAATATCAGCGCTGCCATTGAAAACAACCGAAGCTGTTTTTGGCAAGGGTTTTTCCAGATGCTATTTTGATCATTCCCGCATTCTGCGGTAAGGGAAATATTGCAGCTACATAAAAAATTTTTTTAAAAAGCTTATATATATATTTAAAAAAAAGAATTATATAAATTATTTTTTTTTTTTCATTAAAATTATTTATTTTCCCTCTTGTCCCGCCCGGCCAAGATAATGGTAGGGGAAACACTGAGCTAGTCAGCCTGCAAGGAAGTACCGCTCTCACTCGCTCACTGACTCTTAACTCACTCACTCACTCACCCACCCACTCTCTCCCCTGCCAGCATGTAGCCTATTGAAAAATGTTCAAAATAACTGAGCCATGTTTAATTACATTTTTGTATTCAGCATAAAATATTATGCAGGACTACTTTTTTTATAGGATAAATATGTTTAATAAGTAATTCTGTTGTCTGTTTATTTTTTCACCTTTCAGAAGAATACAGATAGTCTCACTCGCATTATTGCATGTTTATTTCATGGATATAGAATTTTGGTTAAAAGTTACTGAATCGAATCGTGGTTTACAGAATCGAATCGTTCCAAAAAAAAAAAATGTGTCCTTGAATCGAATCGCCAACTACTGAATCGTAATCAAATCGAATCGCTGTGAAGCCAAAGATTCACACCCCTAATGTTCAGTATGAATAGGAGTGCTTAGACAACAATATCTGTATCTAAATTGCATCCGTTAACCCCTTCTCTAGCACCACCTTTGTTGTACACAAGACAGAAAATAAAATTGTTACTGTTCTTGAACCTCTGACTACAGGCATAATCCTGGTCTCTCCTGTAAGGTAGGGTAAATGTTAAAATTTTAAATCTTATATATGTAAGATATAACCACCCTGGAGTGCCATATATTCTTGTATATACACTGGCATGGAGCGGTTTATATATATCTTATACCATGGTTACCAACAACGATTATACACTGCCCGGCCAAAAAAAAAGTCGCCATTGCACCCGTCATGCATAGTGCCCACTGTACAAGCCTCTGGAGGCAGTGTTATGATCTGGGGTTGCTTCAGTTGGTCAGGTCTAGGCTCAGCAACATTATGCAGCAATAAAATGAAGTCAGCGAAGTACCTGAATGTACTGAATGACCAGGTTATCCCATCAATGGGCATATGCCAGGATGACAATGCCAAGATTCATCGGGCTCAAATTGTGAAAGAGTGGTTCAGGGAGCATGAGGAATCATTTTCACACATGAATTAGCCACCAGATTCCTGACCTTAACCCCATTGAAAGTCTTTGGGATGTGCTGGAGAACACTTTACGGAGTGGTTTGACTCTCCCGTCGTCAATACAAGATCCCAGCCAAAAACTTATGCTACTCTGGATGGAAATAAATGTTGTGACATTGCATAAGGTTGTCGAAACAATGCCACAACAAATGCGCGCCGTAATCAAAGCTAAAGGCGGTCCAACGAAATATTAAAGTGTGCGACTTTTTCTTTATCTGCGATAAAGAGACGCTGCATTTTTTTTTCCGAATGTTAATTTTCAGATTCGAACGTCATTTATTTATTTTTTTTTACAATTAGAATAGCATTCGAATATCGAACCATCGTATGACAGCCCTAATATATATATATATATACATATATATATATATATACACTGTATATAAATGAAATGAGCCAATTACAGTACCTTTGTTTCACATGTAAATCGAAAATAGCACAAAGAGACTGAAATGATGAAGGAATAAGTAATAAGGAATAAGTAAGATTCTATAATAATTTGATTTAATTGGGCACTGATAAAGTTGTCCTCCATAAGGGAGGGATATGGCTAAAATATAAATGAAAATGATGAGCCAGTTACAGTAACATAGTTTCACATGTAAATAGGAAATAGCACAAAGAGACTGAAATGATGAAGGAATATAGCTCATTTTTAATATACTTGTTTCCATATAAGATTAGATAATGATTTGGTATTATTGGGCATAAATAAAGTTGTCCTATACAATGAGGGGGGTGGAGGTGAGTTTAAAATGTAATAAAATTATCTTATCCACTAATATACTGATTAGCCTATACTTTAGCTTTATATGAAAGCATCTCAAATCTCATCTAGGGCTTTTGGGGGGGGGGGGGGGGGAATAAAAAATCTTCAAAATGTTCATAAATTAAACATTTTATTTTTAAAAATGCCGTGTGAGGTTGTGTAGAAATGCAGGAAATTAGGTCAAATTTTTCTGGGGGAGGACCCCCAGATCCCCCCCTTGTGCCCCACCAACATCTCTTCATGCCCCCCCCCCCCCCCAATAAAAACAGTCTAGAACCGGCCCTGATGGCGATGTTAACTTTGGGACTAAACCTTCCACTTTTTAGTTATTAAAACTCAAAAGTAACGTTAAGCTGACTTAGATATCCAGTGAGCACAAGTGGCTTACACTAGGCCTACTAGTTCACCATTTTTCCTTCTTCTGTGGGCTGTGCCACCGAGACGCACTTCAAGAAGGCATAGTCCTACTTCAGTTTATAGTAAAATAAATAATAACAAAATTGTGTGAAAACGTTAGCTAGCCGCTACTATAACATTAACTTAGTTAAATGTGCAGCACCTATGGGCACTAAATAGAGGGGATGGTAGGGAGAAAACAGTTTCGATTCCAAAAATCCAAAGAGGGCTCAAGAATGGGTAAGGGCAATTCCACAAGTCTCCTGTCGGCGCTGCTCTAGGCGTAGGCTCACTGTGCTGCTGGTCCCGTTGTTAGAAAGAATGCTGAACTTCCGTATTGTGATGTCGTCATTGTCCAGTTCTTCATTTACTGGTCATAGGTTTTAGGACTACAAACGGTAGCACTCTATTGAATAGGGTTAAATAGAACCACGTTACCAAGTTTCCTTTATAGTTATTATATAGTTATATGTGGTACGGACGTCCGCGGGGTCCGCGTGGACCTAAATTATAGCAGACCCAAAACGGACCCTGAGCAGCTGTCGTTTTTTTTGTTGTCCGCATAGACCTGTCGTTTCACCTACCCGCGTACCGTCATCTTCTTTCATGAAGGACGCCATTGTTGTTTCCAATTTGCTTGCAAAAATAGAGTACTCAAGTGAGTACGTCAGTCGTGGGCGGAGTCTGGTTTCGGAAGTAAATTCCCTATGGAAAATAGAATGGGCTTCGGAGACGACTATTTCTTGAGATCTGATTCATAGAATGAGCCGAAACGTTCCTGGATTAGCCTGTGTGGTACAAGCATGTAGACCATATATCGCATGTTCCAATTTTTATTTTTTAAAGTAATGCATTAATGATTGTAGTTCGACTTGTAGTCCACTTTAACGGACTGCATATCCAGTACTGCAACGCACGGGTGGTTCTCGACCAATAAGATATCATCATCTCGTCTGTCTGCTCTGTGGCAGATGGGAGTAGGCTCGTGCCGCTCAAGACAAGCTAACGTTAGCTTGCTAAGTAGCCCGCCCGACAAGGTCAGAAACTATGCTACGGTTAACCATATGAAGCAATTCTAGCTTTAAGTCCTTCAAGCGTTAGAAAAAAGTGTTTAAAAACGGAGCTGTGTGCTACTGCTGGCTAACGTTATATGAAAACGTCTGGAGATAAGGCTGCTCGTTCGGAGGGAATTATGGGACGTGTAGTTTTTAAACAGTGCCAGCGCTGGGATGTTCACAAAAAAATACTAAAACGTAAAATATACTCGAAGCTGGTCCAGAAAAACGACATAGTTTGCGAACGGGCGTTATATTGAACAATCCGGAAAATTGACGGTAAGACATAATCAGTATAAATGGTTTAAAAGTAAGCTTTAGTTAATGTCTACGCTCTAAATGAATGGGGAATTTACTTCCGAAACCAGCGTGACGTAGTCACTTGAGTAACGTTACTCTATGATGGGAAATGTAGTCTACAAATGGGGGGGGTACGCTTGACTATGAAAGGCAAAAGTCCGCAGACAATCCGCAGGACTGTCCGTCCATGTACGCTCCGTTTTAAACACTGTAGCAGCCTTTACGGTCTATGGTCTGCTCCCTGTTTTAAACACTCTGTAACCACCTTTAAGGTGTAACGTTACCGACAATTGCGCATCGGGAGCTTCAACGTCGTCTTGTTACACAGTTGCTGTCTTTCAAACGGACCACTAACGATAGTAATGGTAAAGAAATCAATAGCCTCGTCAAAAGCAAACTAGCGACCTCGCGACGAATTCTCACTCCGTCATGAATAATTCGCAAACGTAGCGAACAATTAGCGTTATGGAATTGTTTAGCTAGCTGATCAACTGGCTATAATGTCCTGTTAACAAGCAAAATACACTTCAAGAACAAATTCGCAAGTTTACTTTACCTCATCAAATAGTCTCTGAATTCCTTGCTTCTGAGGTGGTCCACAGCTTTACGAGCCAAAGTTCCTGCCATTGTGCAGTTTTAAATGTTACGTTTAGATAGCCTATACGAATAAGGTTAAAGGATATTTGTTTCGTACACTTCACTAAGGTCGATAAAAGACAACTGACAGAAGACCTTCACCCAGTATTCACGACAAATTCGCGACACTTGTCTTTTTGTTCCTCGGAAGGTTACGTGACTAAGAAAAGTAGCGAATGTGCATAGGCTACCGCCACCTACCGGATTGGAGTGGCGATGAGAAAATATCCAAATCGCTGGATACAAAGGCTGCATTCCAAATAGTTGAGCAAGTAACTTTAGAGTATCAAGCTCGAGGGGTACTTCCGTCATCAATTCTGGAAAAATATGCAGACCTCGGACCTCAGAAATGAATGGGAATGAGCTTCAAATTGCCTTACCAGTAAATGTACAAGAGGCTTATTTGTTTGAGCAACATATTTGGAATGCCTAGGTCTAAGCAACGTTTTGACATATTTAAAGGTGCAGTAGGCAAGATTTTTTTGGATATAATTTTGGCGAAATTACTACATTTTCTCATTACATTCCAGCAGCTATCAATAAATCCAGGGGTGCCATCACATGATTAAAAGTGGTGGTGCCCAAGTGCGGTGTGGTGTCGACGTGGCACACAATATAGGGCTCAAAACAACTACCGCAACCGTAGCAAAATACAATAAAAAATAAAACTGCCAACAACCTTTTTACGAAAACATTTGTATATATATGTATATGCAGTTGAATGTATCTGGCAAAAAATTAATATTAAAAATTTTAGGTTTTACTATGAGGTGGTAAACCCCCACCCTCTAGGGGGGTCCGGGGGCATGCCCCCCCAAGGAGAAATTTTTGTAAATTTTAACAGTTAAATGCGTCAATTTGGTGCACTTTCAGAGGAAAATTAAGATGCTAGATCCATGAAGAATTGTGCGCTCTTGTAAACAATCCAAAACCCATCAACTTGTAAGATGCTTGATCCTTGAGTCATTAAATAAATTACATAAAAGCTGCCACGTTTGTTGTACTGGTTTGTTTAAAGTGTTTGGAATCACCGTGCTAGGTTGCAGTAAAAATATATGGCACCGCATGCTATGTCAGATTTAGAGATCACATTCAACTTCACAGTCGGGATACAGCTTTGCTAACTTGATGCTGGAAATAATGTTTTAAACCATTGTAACCACATTCACATCGATGTAGCTAGCAAATAGATAATTACTGCCAACGATCTTGTCTCCTCAAAATGCGTTCTGGACTGATGACTTAGCTCAAGCGACGCTGCAAAGCAGGAGCGATCTTTTATGTAAAAAGAAATAAATAAATAAATCTGCCTTCATTCTGAAACAGTGATGGCAATTTGGCCAGATTTCAGATGAAGCTTTCTCAGAATCTATCTACATATAAATAAGTCAATTTTATTTTATTTCCAAATATTAATACGTCCAAAAATATTGTAAGATGACTGTTGTGGTAAAAAAAAAACCTGACCCCAGTCCGGGCCAGATGGACTGGGGAGTTTCTCCCACACCGTTGAGTATTTCTTCAGGAAAAGCAACCATGATCTTCAGAGTCTGATGCAATCGGGTTTATTGCATATGATTCAATAATGACATACAAAAAAAACCCGGGCTGGTTTGCACAAACCAATATACACATTAATCTCAGCATTCGTAACAGCCCCCCGCCCAGTCTGAATTACTAGGCCTTATATCCAGTCTTTAACTCCAACTATTGGGGCATAACCTTGCCTCCTTCCACAGGGGCTGGTCCCTTCCTCTGAAATCCTACACCCTGGGTGCATCCCAATAGTCGAAAAATGCCATCTTTCCTCCTCCACTACCACTCCTCTACTCCGTGCCCCGGAAACAGATCTTTGTGTTTTAATCTAATGTCGCTGATTAAATCTTAATTACGTATTGATGGTTGCATATTAATGAATGTCTCGACACAAACCGTAATGTCAAGTGCCTTTTGTAAGTGATGTATTTTACTGTGATGTTTGAATGTTGCATGTTAATTTTAAAAATTAAACAGGGAGGGGTAACAAACCCCCCCCCCCCCCCGATAACCGATAAAATATGTTTTTAAAATGTGCAATGAAATGGAATATGATGATTGAAATTAAATGTAAAGTTTTTATTGTAAATGACTTTTAAAAACCAATAAAAGACAAACCGTAATGTCAGGTACATTGTATACTGTACATGCAAATACTTGTACTCAAAACGTTCAGGCAGTTTTGCATATTTCCGGGTAGGAGAGGAGTGGTAGTCGGGGAGTGGAGGTGGGGAGGTGGGGAGTTGGGGAGTGAAGAATATTGGGACGCACCCCAGGGGTCCCCGTGCCCTTTTTCCTTTTCATGGCTCAACATCGGCCTCTGCTGGTTTTAATTAAGCATTACATATGGCATTTATTTATACTGTAGTTTGATGAAATGCTATGATTTAATTATATAGGAAATGGCCTGGCCATGGTTTGACCATAGTAGTTCAATAAGTGATAATTACAATGATCTAATAGGTTAAAATAATAAAAGTACAATAAAGTAACAGAAATTAATACACTTAGAAACTAAAAATGAACTAAATGTATATGAAACACGTAATGCAGAGACTGCATTGACTGCAGTTGATTTCCCCCTACATTTGGAATGCAAAATATAGAACACAGTATTTAGTAAGCATTAACAATAGTCTGTGTGATACAAACAACAGCTGCGTTTCAGGTTATGGAACACAAACAAATCTCTCTGGAATGTGTATTGTAACTGTACAATAGATAATTCTTACAGAATTCCATTCATAACAACACAGTTTTACAGTACAGCTCACCACATTTCCCCCTTTAATCAATGTAATTTCAATACTCCTATGACAAATCTAGAAAGCACTAGTCACTTGGCACAATTATCTCCTCTAAGTCGTACAAAGCACAAGTTTTCCCCTTCACTGCCAGAAAGCACTTGATGCGTTCTTTGGGGTTAGTTTAGGGAAGTGTTACTACAGCATATGTGAACAGTAAAGTCAAATTAAAGCGACTAACTGTGGGCCAGATTAAATTGCGGTTAATTTTCATCTACCATTTTTGAGAGAAACTGATATAATTTACTTGTTATGCAAACTTTTACCTGTTCATATCGATCCAACAGTGTACGCAAGATATGATAAATAGAACTTGTGTTATGTTATAGTTACTGTATTTACATACAACCTATGGTGGCAATCAGTGATCCGTCTGTGAAGAGAACATCAGGCAGTCGACTACTGTGAGGACACACTGAACAGCCTTGTTGCCTTCACAGATAAAAGTGAATACTTATCGTTCCCCTTAATCTGACAAACTCAAGACTAACTGTAAGCTTTTCTAATCTTTATTTCCACAGACCACTGTGTACGTGTGGATGCGTTACGGAATACAAGCCAACATTTTCTATGCGAGATTCTTTTGTAGTATTATAATCCTTGAATGTTCACACACATTTTAAGACTTTTCTTCTCCACTACTTGAACACATTAGATAAGGAGCAAGCTGGGCCTCCTGGAGTTAGAGAGGTCAGCGGCCAGAAGCATTAGAATTAAAGAAGTGTGTGTGTGTCTGTGTCCCTTTGTTTTGAAGATGAGAACACATATATGTGAATATATCATATTTGACACTTCATCTAGATTAGGAAGCGTTCTAGTCTAGGTATCTGAAGGCCTTTTGTAAGATAATGAGCACATCTGTGTGAATATATCTTATTTTTGACACTTCAGACTGGGCCTCTTTTCCGGCGTGTGCATGTCTGCCTGTGTGTCCTTGAAGGTTTGTTCTGGTTCAAGAGGACCACTAGCACTGTTTTGCCTGACACAGAAAAATATCCTCATATTAACACAACTGTTTCACAAGCAGGCCATACAGTGGTTTGTAATGATACATATATATACAGTGAAGGCAATAATTATTTGATCCCTTGCCGATTTTGTAAGTTTGTCCACTGACAAAGAAATGAAGGGTCTATAATTGTAATGGTAGGTTTATTTTAGCAGTGAGAGACAGAATATCAAAAAAACTATCCAGAAAATCACACTATATAAAAGATATAAACTGATTTGCATTTGATTGTGTGAAATAAGTATTTGATCCCCTAGCAAAACATGACTTAGTACTTGGTGGAGAAACCCTTGTTGGCAAGCACAGAGGTCAGACGTTTCTTGTAGTTGGTCACCAGGTTTGCGCACATCTCAGGAGGGATTTTGGTCCACTCCTCTTTGCACTCCTCTCCAAATCCTTAAGGTTTCGAGGCTGTCGCTTGCAACTCGAAGCTTCAGCTCCCTCCACAGATTTTCTATGGGATTAAGGTCCGGAGACTGGCTAGGCCACTTCATGACCTTAATGTGCTTCTTCTTGAGCCACTCCTTTGTTGCCTTGGCCGTATGTTTTGGGTCATTGTCGTGCTAGAAGACCCATCCACGACCCATTTTCAGTGTCCTGGCTGAGGGAAGGAGGTTGTCGCGCAAGATTTCACGGTACATGGCCCCGTCCACCCTCCTCTCGATGCGGTGAAGTCGTCCTGTCCCCTTAGCAGAGAAACACCCGCAAAGCATAATGTTTCCACCTCCATGCTTGACGGTGGGGATGGTGTTCTTGGGGTCATAGTCAGCATTTCTGACTATTGTCGTGGATTTTTCCCTTTCAACCCACAGTGAGCAAGTCTGTTCAAACAGAACCACAACGAAATGATGTAATAGAATAAGAAAAAGAATTTCAGTTTATTTAGAGATAAACTCAGAATGAGAGAGAGTCTCATCAGAATCTCTCTAACCTGAGAAACAGCATACAGAGGAGATTTATACACAATCTATCATTGCTTTACTGATTTGCCACAAGGGGCGGTTTCTAAACATACAGAGACAAGGGTATCCATTTCTTGGTGTTTAGTCTATCAATAACCTTCAAAACAAGTAACGAAAACATCTGCCTGTCTCTAGAGATTGTGAAGGAGAGACACAGAGGGAGTGAACCATGGCCTACTCAGTGTTCACAGAGAATACATTGTTTAATTACTTAACTCAATATATAATTGATCTATTATATTAAATGCTTAATGATAATCATGTGATTGTCTCTATGTTAATACACACACATTGTAAAACAGAAAATTCCTTCACATTTCCCTCCTTTTATCATTTCATGATAACAAACAATTTTCTGTTACAATCTACCTAATATACTCAATCAATTAGTAAGTGATTCATTTTAATAACATCATAAATGATTACATGATTATACAGATCAAATACAATAATCTCGTGTGGATATGTACAATACTCCAATAATCCAGGGGGAATTGAAAAACCGGCAGATTCAGGACTTATATGGGACAAAACTAGCACAGAGCCAGAAAACCCAATCAGTTCCGGAAAAAATAATCCCCCGATCCCTCTTAAGGCAATCAAGCGTCGCTTCCGGATATTAGCAATTATCGCACATCATCCATATCTGATTAATAACAAGAATCAACATAGGAAAAAATAAAAATATAAAAAATTAAATCATAGTGAATATAGTAACAGGATTGAATATAGTTGAATATAAAAATAATTTCCACTATAATGTACTACTGATTATTTAACATATAAAATTATAGATAAAAAATAAAAACCCATCATGTAATGGAGACTTTTCACAACTCCTGGAATGTCAACCTTTTAACTCTCTTCACATTACAACACTGTCTGTCTTCCCACCAACCATGTGACAGGGAGCTCTTTTGCAGTGGCTGGCGTGGACCCAAGAAGCACGGCCTTCCACTCGCACGGCTGTGGGCGTGGTGAGTAGTATCTGGAAAGGACCCCTCCACCTGGCCTGGTGCCACTTCTTCCTTCTGAAGTCTTTTATCACCACCCAGTCTCCTGGCTGCAGGTCATGTAGAGGCCCGCTGGCTGGGTCTGGGAGAGCTGCTTTCACCTGTTGATGCACAGATCTCAGAACATTGGTTAGCTGAACACAGTAACTCACCATGCGAGTGTCAGCTAGCTCCTTGTCCAGCATCAGCCCTGGGGGGTGACATCCAGTCCTTATGGGTCGCCCTGTGATGACTTCATAGGGCGACAACCCTGTAGCAGCGTGGACCCTCCCCCGCATACCTGTAAGGACAATTGGCAGGGCCTGGACCCAATCCAGACCTGTCTCTGCCATCACTTTAGTTATCCGGTTCTTAATGGTTCCATTTGCCCTCTCTACCGCCCCTCCACTCTGAGGGTGGTAAGCACAATGGAACTTCAACCTGATCCCCAATTGCTCGGTCACTTTGTCCAACACCTTGTTTAAAAAGTGTGAGCCTCTGTCTGAAGACAGCTTCCTCGGGATCCCCCACCTAGGAATAAGCTCTGTTAGTAGGGCTTTCGCCACTGCTGCAGCATCAGCTTTCCCTGTAGGAAAAACTTCAACCCACTTTGAAAACATGTCAACAAACACCAAACAATATTTCTTACCCCTGCATGGGTTAAGTTCAATGAAGTCCATCATCAGGTACTCGAAAGGCTCCTGTGGAGCCGGGTGGGCCGCATTTGGAACTTTCTGGCCCCGCCCAGCATTATTTACAACACAGATAACACACTTTTCACAAAAGTTTTTTGCATAAGTAGAAAATCCGCTTGTGTCCCAGTGTCTGGACATCAAAGATATCATCCCTCCTTTTGACACATGATCCAGTCCATGAGTCAATTTAGCATAATAGGGAAATAAAAAACGAGATAAACAGGGTTTACCAGTAGGGCCTAGCCAGACCCCATCAGTGTAGGTGCCGTCTCGCTTCCATTTGGCCTTTTCCTGGGGTGTGGCCCCAGCTTGGCAGTCCTGTACAGAGGCCATTGGAGTGTCTGTGGGAACAGTAGCCTGTGTGAGCAGACTGAGAGTTGTGTGAGGGGGGGCGATTCCAGCTGCCTTGGCTGTCAAGTCAGCCTGTTCATTACCTTGAGAGATAGCATCAGTTTGGTTCGTGTGAGCGGAGCACTTACATATAGCAATGGCAGCAGGCAAAAGAATTGCCTGTAGGAGGCAGCTCACTAAGTGTCCATTCTGTATAGTTTTCCCTGTAGAGGTAAGGAAGCCTCTATGCTGCCAAAGAGTTCCAAAGTCGTGCACAACTCCAAAAGCATATCTGCTGTCAGTGAAAATATTTACAGTTTTTCCTTCAGCCAAATGGCAAGCGCGTGTAAGAGCGAACAGTTCAGCTGCCTGTGCTGAAAGTTGTCCAGGAAGGCGGGCTGACTCCAGAACCTGGTGTTGTGTCACTACTGCATAGCCAACCTGACTGTCACCTGTGAGGGGACATCGACTGGCAGAACCGTCAACAAACATATCAAAGTCTGCATTTGAGAGAGGAGTGGTGGCGAGGTCAGGACGGGGGGAGAGAATTTGATCTAACACATGAACACAATTATGCGGCTCCCCATCCTCAGGTGTAGGTAAAAGAGTAGCGGGATTCAGAACATTGCATCGCTTGACTGTAACATTTGGCAAAGAGAGCAACACATGTTGATAGTGAAGCATTTGAGCTGGTGAGAAATGGGCTGTGTTGAACGGCGCTGTTCACAGCTCGTAAATCTTGTACGAACCGCCAAGACCCATCAGGCTTTTTTACAGGCAAGTTTTGTTTTAACAGAATTTCTGCTACCGCATGAGGAACAAGGACAGTGAGAGGACGATAAGCAACAAGTGATGCAGATGCAGTTACCGCCAAAGCCGCTGCTGAAATTAAGCGCAAACAAGGAGGAAGGCCCCTAGAAACAGCATCAAGTCGCTGAGAATAGTAAGCCACAGGCCTGTGTTTATCACCGTGCTTTTGCAAAAGAACAGCAGACATGTAGCCGCCCTTCTCATCAACAGTCAAAAGAAAAGGTTTAATCATGTCAGGCAGGCCCAAAGTAGGAGAAGAGGCCAATTGTTGTTTCAACTTCTGAAAGGAAATTTCAGCAAGCTCTGTCCATGTGACATTATCATTAGCCGCTAGATCATGGCCATGTGCCAAATCTTGCAAGGGTTGGGAGATTTCAGCGTAATCAGAAATCCATTGCCTACAGTACCCTGTCATGCCTAGAAAAGACATTACCTGCTTTTTTGTAACCGGTTTAGGGAGGTCAAGAATCGCTTGGATTCTGTCAGTTCCCAAAGATTTGCCTTCTGCAGAAATAGTGTGTCCTAAGTAGGTAACAGTAGGTAACGCAAATTGCAGTTTCTCCTGTTTAACTTTGTGGCCCTCTGTGGCTAGGAATGTCAACAGTTCAAGTGAATCCTGAATACAGCTGTGCTCGTCTGGAGAGCAGACGAGGAGATCATCAACGTATTGAATCAAAGTACTTTGGCCTGAAGAAAACTGGAACTGTTCCAAGTTTTCCTGCAGCGCTGCTGAAAAAACTGCTGGTGATTCAGCATACCCCTGGGGTAGCCGAGACCAGGTATACCTTTTTGCCCTGAATGTAAAGGCAAACCAGTACTGGGAATTTACATCAACAGGAATACTAAAGAATGCATTCGCTAGATCGATCACAGAAAAATATTTAGCATTATCCGGGACCTGTGCAAGAATGGTCGCGGGGTTCGGCACAACAGGAGCGCGCCGTTGAACGGCGCTGTTCACAGCTCGTAAATCTTGTACGAACCGCCAAGACCCATCAGGCTTTTTTACAGGCAAGATAGGAGTGTTGCATGGAGAGTCAGGACAGGGAACCACAACACCAGCTTCTAACAACGCATTAAATACGGGGACAATGCCGTCTTCGGCTTCTGGGCGTAGGGGATATTGACGTTTGCATGGTCTGTATTCAGATTTAGGGGTTACTTGAAGTGGAGTAACTCCAGCTATGAGCCCCACATCATTTTGGGACGTTGCCCACAATTGAGAGGGAATTGCACTGAATCTCGGGTCTGACAAATGCAAATAGGCTTGGGTGTCACACAACAACTCATGAATGCTGCAGACAGCTGTCAGAGAGTTCGGAAACTGGTGCGCAGTGACACGCAGAGAGGGAGAATATTTTGAAAATTCCCCTGTCTTTTCCCAGTCCGTGGTGTCCAAACATAATTTCACCCATGGCCCTGTGTCCTCCCATTTCTTATTTGAGGCTTTGCACAGTGAAACATGGGGTGCACTTCCCACTATGGAATAGAATTGCTGCTGTGCTGAGCTCAATTGTACAGACAATGCACAGAAATCGCGACCAACCAAAAACAATGTCGAATTTAATTTACAATCACCGTACCAATTCTTCTCAAATTCCCAATCTCTACCTCGACTAAAATGTGCTGTTACATGTAGTTGTAATTCTGTCAGTCTGTCGCCAGTGCCTGTCCAGTCAGTTCTGGCCATTTGTATGGCTTTAGCTGTGACTGAGGATCTGTCCAGATCCCAAGCATAGTAAAACATTTCTAGAGTTTCTGCCGTAGCAGCTCTGTCAATAGTTAAACCGTCATCAGTACACTGCACTCAGACCTAATTTGCACATTAAGTCTCTGCCAAGCAGGTTTACCGGACATACAGGGGAGAACAAGAACGCATGTTTCAAAGTAATATTTGAGCCCGTATTGAAATCTTGCACCAGTAATGGAGCTGTAAATTTCTCTGTCGTGGTATTTCCACCAGCATCTTTGCTGAGCATGGTTTTACCACTAAAAAGAGGAGGTTTTGAATCCCATGATTTAGCTGTTATTACAGACCGACCAGCTCCCGTATCCACAATGAAGTCTAATGCTCGCCCATCAACTTTTAATGACCAAAGTGGTAACGCATTTGGAGCCGTATGGTAAAGGAACCCAGCAAACTCACCCTCCTTGTCCGCATGCGTTTCCTCGTCCCCCACAAAATGTCATTGTCCAGGTAATCCAGCTTGACCCCCAGGATGTTGGAAAGTAACATTCCCTTGGGGTGCTGTGTCCCAATTATCAGCATTACCGGAAAATTTACAACCGCGAGCCCAATGTCCCTTTTTTCCACATTTTCGGCAAACATCATAATCCACCATGGTAGTGGGTCCCAGGGAGTTGGGTCTCTGTCTGTTCCCTTGATTCCGTCCTCCACGTCTGCCGCGGCCTCTCCTTTGCTGCTGCTGTCCACCGGAACGTCTCGGTTCCCCTGGTAGGACTGGAGCTGGGCCAGCTGCAGCTGAGAGGTCATCTTGTCGCTCTTCTTTTTGACTTTGTGTTGCTTGTCGTGGTCCTGTTCTTCGCAGTGAACAGCATAACGGAGAACGTCCTTAAGTCTCCGAGTCTGCCAGCCAACACAGGAGGTCTTAATAGCGGTTGCAAGGTGTTTATCCAATCCATCCAGGAAACAGTGGGTTAGCTGAGTCTCGTACGGAGTAAGAGTCTCGCTGTTTTCCGGTTTGTCCATTCCACTGTGTGCGTCGTACTTCTCTGAAAGTCTCTCAAGAAAATCATTAACAGTTTCACCAGGCTTTTGTTTAACCTGTCTGACTGCTTCCCAGTTCAGGCGAACAGGGAATTCGGTTTTCATACTGGTTTCCAAAGTATCAATTTGTTTCATATACTCAGAAGTAGCACCATCATTGTATGGATGGTTCGTAGACCAAGTACCCCTTACGTTACCCCACCGTAACTTCAGTTTCTTAATCAGTACAGTTTGTAATTCGCCTGCAGTTGGGTGACAAGTTCTTACCAGATTTCTCAAAGCTTCCATGAACTTGGCACCACCCACCTGGGTTGGATCCGGCAAATCTTCGCAGACAGCCTGTAACTCCGACACCTTCCAGGGCCGATATACCAGGACCGTCGGACCCTGGTCGTCTTGTCCTGCCCTGGGATTGGGGCATTCTAGCATAGGGTACGTGTCTGGCCCCCAGGATGAGTCCCGTCCCGGCACAGATGCCGACGTCTTCGGGCCGTACGCGGTACCTCCCCTGGTGTGCGGCGGGGTAGGTATCTCTACCTCGTGCAGTTCGCCCTTATGGGAAGTTACCTGTACTGTGGAATCTGGGCCTACTGAAGCTGCAGGTCTCGCTCTGGTCGCCGGCCCACTCGCAGATGGTTGTGCAGCAGCACTGGAATGCACTGCCTGGAGAGCAGGGGCTGAGGGATGTCCGTGAGCTCCTGCCGCTTGCTGTGGGACATAAGCTGGAGGACACGCAGGACAGTCCAAGTCCAGGTTAATTTTGTGTATGCTTGCAAGCTGTGCTACATTGGGATACAAAGAGCTGCCGGAATGCACAACAGGAGATAGCACTGAATTACTTTGTTGGGATTTCTCCACAGTATTTTTATTTTCTCCCTTGGTCTGTTTTTCCTGCCTTAATTTTGATTCCTTTTCCCACAAATCTACTACATCCCAGTCGGGTTGCCATTTATTTTTATGTTTACTATTTTTAACCTCATATGACCGCAGCCGCATTTTTAGGTTATCAATCTGATTTAGGCTAAAAGAGCCTTTTTCAGGGAACCCTAACTTTTGCCATTTAACACGCTGGTGTGTGGTTGCCGGACCATATTTGTCATGCATTATTTTCATTGGACCCGTAAATTCAGAGTCCTGTTTCTTTGAATTTTTAGAACCCATTTTCGTGCGTTTGTCCCACAACCAAACTATGCCTTTTAATTTTTTAAAAATTAAAAAAAAATTTTTTTTCTTTTAATTAGGCCTATTTTAGTCAGAATCAGTTTCAGATTCTGCACTATCCTCTGGATAATTGCCCTCAATTTCAGGGTGAACGTTTAGCCTAACTTCTATTAATGCCGTTTCCTTCTCTTTTAACCACTCACCTCTAGGTATAGCTACAACAGAAAAACCACTTCCATATCCGTCAACCTCATTAAGTGTCTCGTACAGGTATAAATGACCATAATCATCTCCTCTGCAAAAATGCCTCTCCTGTACTGGTCCGTGTATATCATTTGCCTCTACTGACAATACATGATACCACATTACAAAAATGTTTCAGAGCTCATTACAAGAGAAAGAAAAAGAGAAATATTAGTCCATGGGTGGGAGTAGCATACAGCCTCCACAGTTTGAATCACTCCACAGAGTGACTGACCCGTCACTAATCAAACTTTTTAGAATTTGAGCGCAATACAGCCTCAAGTTACGTTTTGCTGTGGTGGCTCACCTGTGATTCTCTTTCTATGGATTGCGTATTGATCACCCCAGACAGACGTCTTACTCTCCTCGGTCCGGTCGCCGCCGTCCTTCCTCTAGGTGACTGGTTACAGTTACCTCTCTGTGAGAAGGTGGGTTGCGGTCTCGGGGTTTGAACTCCCGGCAGTGCGCACTGTCTAAGCCGTTCCGACTTGAGAGAAATCTGCGTAGGAGAAAATCAAGTTAGCAATCCTGCGGACTACGCCATATTGTCGTGGATTTTTCCCTTTCAACCCACAGTGAGCAAGTCTGTTCAAACAGAACCACAACGAAACGATGTAATAGAATAAGAAAAAGAATTTCAGTTTATTTAGAGATAAACTCAGAATGAGAGAGTCTCATCAGAATCTCTCTAACCTGAGAAACAGCATACAGAGGAGATTTATACACAATCTATCATTGCTTTACTGATTTGCCACAAGGGGCGGTTTCTAAACATACAGAGACAAGGGTATCCATTTCTTGATGTTTAGTCTATCAATAACCTTCAAAACAAGTAACGAAAACATCTGCCTGTCTCTAGAGATTGTGAAGGAGAGACACAGAGGGAGTGAACCATGGCCTACTCAGTGTTCACAGAGAATACATTGTTTAATTACTTAACTCAATATATAATTGATCTATTATATTAAATGCTTAATGATAATCATGTG
Source organism: Synaphobranchus kaupii (assembly GCA_029718625.1). Lineage (NCBI taxonomy): Eukaryota > Metazoa > Chordata > Actinopteri > Anguilliformes > Synaphobranchidae > Synaphobranchus > Synaphobranchus kaupii. Next base: position 80,557,504 of record CM056379.1, read on the forward strand.
ATTGTCTCTATGTTAATACACACACATTGTAAAACAGAAAATTCCTTCACACTATCTGGATTTTAATCCATTACAGCGTAGTGCGTTACCAATGGTTTTCTTGGTGACTGTGGTCCCAGCTGCCTTGCGATCATTAACAAGCTCCTCCCATGTAGTTCTGGGCTGATCCCTCACCTTTCTCATGATCATCGATACCCCACGAGGCAAGATCTTGCGTGGAGCCCCAGACCGAGGGCGATTGATGGTCATTTTGTGTTTCTTCCATTTTCGAATAATCGCACCAACAGTTGTCTCCTTCTCACCAAGCTGCTTGCCAATGGTCTTGTAGCCCATTCCAGCCTTGTGCAGGTCTACAATCTTGTCCCTGACGTCCTTAGACAGCTCTTTGGTCTTGCCCATGGTGGAGAGGTTGGAATCTGATTGATTGATTCTATGGACAGGTGTCTTTTATATAGGTAACGAGTTGAGACAGGTGTCTTTTATACAGGTAAGATTAGGACTACTTTCTTAAAGCGAGAGGACTAATCTAACCGGTCTGTGGGAGCCAGAATTCTTGCTGGTTGGTAGGGGATCAAATACTTATTTCACTCAATCAAATGCAAATCAATTTATATCTTTTATATAATGTGATTTTCTGGATTTTTAAAAAAATATTCTGTCTCTCACTGTTAAAATAAACCTACCATTAAAATTATAGACCGTTCATTTCTTTGTCAGTGGGAAAACTTACAAAATCGGCAAGGGATCTGTAATGGGGCGTGACGTGTAAGGTGGGAGGAGCCAAACGCAGCAAGGGATTCTTTAAGCCCTAAGGCCACTAAGGCGGGAAACCCCGCAGTTAAGGGAGGAGACAATACAACGAACACGCCTACAGACGCTACCAACCGGCTCACTGTCACACGCCAATAAGTAGAAGCGCAAGGACAGGTCTCTGAATAGCCAGGAATAATACGCGCCCTGTCTCGGTAACGAGACACATAAGAACGGGCGAGTAGCGTAAAGGCACAAATAAAAACACAGTCAACAAATACTGCAAAATGATACGATTGTTTATGAGGAGACGAAAGAAACAGATCTAATGTTCCAGGGCTACTCTCAGACTCGCAGTCACACACAAACATGTCCACAACATCGCCCAATCTTCCCTATAGGAAGACATGTACCGAAGGACGAAACGGAACTACAGTTCCGAACAAAATCATCAAAAGCTCCATGTACGGAGACAGGTACCGAATAGAGCAAACAGGACAGCTGTACCGGACATTTACCGGCTAAAAAGACTAACGCGAGATTAGTAGAAAATAAACGCCTTGCCTCACTATAAATAGGAATGTAACGAGGCGAACAGGAACAGAGATTTAACGTTCCAAGGCTACTTTCAAAGACTCGTTTGTCAAACGTAAAACATATCCACAACATTGCCCAATCTTCCCTATAGGAAGACATGTACCGAAAGACGAAACGGAACTATAGTTCCGAACAAAATCGTCAAAAGCTCCATGTATGGAGACAGGTACCGAATAGAGCAAACAGGACAGCTGTACCGGACAGTTACTGGCTAAAAGAACAAAACGAGTTAGCAGAAAATAAACGCCCTGCCTCTCCATGCTGAGGAATATAACGAGGCGAACAGGAGGCTATTTTCGGAAACACACAAACATGTCCACAACATCGCCCAAGCTCCATACGAGGAGAAACATACCCGGAGAACGAACAGAACAATAGTCCCGAACAAAATCGTCCCGCAGGTAAAAAAGGCGAACAGGACAGCTGCAACAACAGACCAACGCAAACTTAATCGAAAATAGCCAGCACTGCCTCGCAATATAATATAAAACCCTGACTCACAACAAAGGGAAACGTAGTCCACGAGAAGGAGACAAAACAGGGAACAAACGTACCAAAGCTACTAACTGGCTCACAGTAACACGGAAATGAGTAGAAGCAAAATGGCAGGTCTCTCAGTAAGAAAACCAATCAAAGGTGAAAATGGAACAAATAACTGCTACTCTATACTTCTACGAGCTAAGTAACTAAGTAGAAGCTAAACGCCCGATCTCCCTATGGGAAGACATGTACCGAAGGGCGAACAGAACTACAGTTCCGAACAGAATCGCCCAAAAAGACGAAATAGAGCAGAGATCCGCGGTCCCATCATTCTACGAGATAAGTAACTACAGAGCCAGCAAGAAATAAGCCCTGCCTCAGCAATGAGACATAAAAATAGGCGAGTAGCCCAAATGGTACGAATAACTCACAGCCAACAAAACACCACAGTACAAAACAATAAACAAACAATCTCGAAGCCCCGAACAAAGGAAACGGTAGGCTTATATACCTCTGAAGGTGACCACGCACAGGTGTGGACGCTAACAGAAGCTCCGCAATCTAAGCAGGGCGGAGCAAGCATACACCAAAAGGACAGCGCCCTTGCGTGGCCACCAAGGAAAATGACCGCATAGGCAAAAAGGGTTAAAAACCATGACCGGATCAAATAATTATTTCCTTCACTGTATATATACACTACTCACAAAAAGTTAGGGATATTCGGCTTTCGGGTGAAATAAATAAACTTGTGTAGCATTTTACTCGGCTATATCCACATTTGTGCTGACACAAAATGCGTTAATTGACTGTCATGAGAAGTGATCAATGAACAGCACATATTTTGGTAAATTCATTTTTCTAGCTTGAAAGCATGCATTGCGCTAAATGCTGGTTCCAGCAATTTAAGAGGTTTTCCTCTTTAAATGTATGCTTTCTACGTTTTGACTAAATCGAAAGTCTTAAATTAATGACATTCTTTAACGTGATGAGGAAAAACGCAATGCTAACGTGCAACTCACAGAAGACGTTGGGATTTTTGCCAGTTAATTATTCAGAATTATTGCCACCCTTATTAAACAATCTTACGTTAGTAATATCTTTGTCATTGTTATTTGTTAATCATTAGCCTATCTTTAATTGATTCAGGGACTTTGTTTGATTGACATAAGCAAGCAAAATGAACGGAAACAGGTTGAGAATATGTTCGGTTTAAATGCTTTATTCCAGCGCACGGACTGTCCTACATATTAAATGCTAGGCTAGACAATTTTATGACAAAAAGACTTGCTGTATTTATTGATATTTGTTATTCAGTAAATCAATTGCTTGACTGATAATTAATGTAAACAGGTTGAGAGTTTCATCCGTTTAAATGTAGGCTACGGTGACAAGCGTTTTACATGATCGGAGATCCCACGATACGCCACTGTGCAGCAGCATGGTTAACTTCCGAATATAGATGGGGTGAAGTGCGTCTCAATTCAAATAACCCGCTCCGCCCTCGCTCCCTCCCACTCGCTAAATGCAAGTGTATACTCCTGTTTTATTGGTATGTGCGTCACATCCTCCCAAGTGAAGTTTGCAAGTGAAGTTTACGAGGGTGGAGCAAAAACTGGATTGGGACGCAGCCAAAGTATTTTTCTAAATTGTTTCGTGGGCGGAGACAGGCTGCAACAGTGGAGTAGTTTGGCTGTCTTCAGTTTGGCGTTGTCAAACTCAGCCAGTTTCTGGAGTACCAATCCCGTGGCTTAGTATATTTTAGCCAAAGTGGTTTTCTACTTTATTGCAGAGATTTATGCAAAACCGTCGTCAATTGGGTGTATTTCTTTGACTGATAGCACAATAGGCCTATCTGAAGTGGGAAAAACTCTCTTCGACCCGCCTCCACTCCGTGTATTATTTGCTTTCCATTGGGTTTTAAAACTGTGTGTCAAATATTCCAGCCAATAGCTAAGACTCCTATCTTTCAGACAAGCCCTCATTCACAAAGCCGTCGTAAATCAAGGAAATGCAGCCCTGCGTAAGAGGAAGAGGCAACCAAGCGTAATTATCGAACCAAGATGGCGCAGTGTTTTTACCTTGTAGCGTAGCTCACTACATTCCGTTTAGCAAAGCACAATTCATAAGGTAACTGCGCTGTTTATCTTTTTACTTTACAGTCTCTTTCATACAGTTTTTGGTTAGTTATGTCTAGGTTATTCAGGAGTTTCTCCGTGCAGCAGGTCCTAGCCCAAATATGGTTTTGTGGTCTCAGTGATGCCGAGTGATATAAGGTAACAGATTATTTTGCCGGTATACCAGTGCGAATTCACTGTTATGTATAAAACAAATCCCTCTGAATTAAATGAATATAGCTAACATTACTATATTGTAACAATGGCAAGCTAGCCAGCAAAATTACACATAGCAGCTAGCTATCTATTTGTGTCTGAGACAAGCTGTTCCGAGTTTCTTTTGAATGCAATGGCGTCTGAAGGGTTTGTTTTGTTCCACATGAGTAAATTGTTCTGTAAGCAGTACAGCAGGCTCTGCAGGTAAACGAATGAGCAATTTAAAAAAATGAACTTTTATTGCCAATTATCAGATTTTATTGTAAAACTTGTAAAACCGAAATGGTTCACCTGAGAAAAAGCTCTGTAGAATTTGAATGATTTGAGATATTGACACCATATCTTTAGCAGAGATAGGCAGCATATTGAGGAATCACAAAGAGGAGTTATTTCCTCCATAGCTCTTGTAGCTCATCAGGTAAAAAATCTGAAAAATGAATTTAGGTACCCGTTTTTTAGTTTTCACAATTTCTGTACATAAATTGTTGTAGTTAAGTAGCAAGAAGTGTATGTATATGAATTATGACTACTTAATAGTGCAGTTCTCTGTTTTAATAAAATCTATGAACCATATTTGTAGCCTTTACAGTTTTTGAGATAAACAGCTTTGTTTGTCACTAGTAAAAACAGGCAAGAATTGGTATATTTTGCCCTTGGTATTAAGAGGTTAAAACATTAATTGGATGTGTTTACATGGGCTACTGTGCTTTGCTGATGCCCTCCAGTAAAACGGGACTTTGGTAAAGTTACATTGTGGATGTTGGTCGATTAGCTAGGATAACAAATTTTCTGTCAGGAGGTTCATAAAAGCTAATACGTAATTGTGACTAATTTGGGATATTTCGCTAGGTTATACTGCTGCTGTTTTGTCGTGTTAAATGTTAGGTATTTGTATCCCGTTGGGAAACATTATGTTGCACATTATTACTGAGAGATACTCATTGTTGTTGTAGCCTAGCTACCGCAAAATAGAACCTGGAAGCTAAACTGGAATTCTTAAGTTGTAGCCTACCTTGTATGGAGGAATGCCTAAATGAGGAATAAATAAATAAATAATAAATAAATATTGCAATACATACAAAAAATGGATATAAATATCAGGAAATAAATAAATACATAAATAAATAAATGGACAAATAAATAAATAAATTAATATTTAAAATCAGAATAAAAGTATATTTCGTCCTTCATTTATTAATTTCTGTAGTTATTTGTCATGGTTTTTAACCCTTTTTCCCTATGCGGTCGTTTTCCTCAGTGGCCACGCGAGGGCGCTGCCCTTTTGGTAGCTGCTTGCTCCGCCCTGCTTAGATTGCGGAGCTTCTGTTAGCATCCACACCTGCGCGTGGTCACCTTGAGAGCTATTTAAGCCTTCCGTTTCCTTCTTTCGGGGCTTCTATATTGATTGTTTTATGATTTGTATTGTGGTGTATTATCGGGCATGAGTTGTGCTGTTTAGTGTGTGGTATTATCCTGCCCTTTGTATTTTAAGTCAGTATTATTTTTGGTCTAGGTTTTTAAGGAGACCGTTTTGCTCCATTGTGCGTCATTGGAGTTATGCGGGACTCGCCTATGTGGAAGTAGCTTTTAGGACTCGTCCCCCCTGGCTTACCTGCCTATGTGGATGTAGTTATTCGGACTCTTCCCCCCTGGCTCTTTTCTGTCCTTGCTTCCTGGTTTTTTCCTTGTTAGTCCGTTGCCTAGATTTTTGCCTTTCTATGTCTCTTTCTCCTCTCTGTCTGCTTTCTTCCGTGAAGGCGAGAGGAGTCTCTGTTTGTTTGCGTGTATCTGTATAGTAGGTTCTTACTAAGAGACAGGGCATTTTTATCGTACTGACTTTAGGGCTTTATTTAATTGGTGTGTGTTATTTGTACCTTTCATGCTACTCGCCTTTTTTAACGTCTCGTTGCTGAGGCAGGGCTTTATTCTTGCCGGCTCTTTAGTTCCTTATCTCGTAGAAGTATGGGACTGCAGATCTCTGCTCTTTCGCCTGTAAAATGTTTCTCTCTCCTGGGAGATCGGGCGTTCACGCTTCTACTTAGTTACTTAGCTCGTAGAAGTATAGGGTAGCAGTTCTTTGTTCCATTTCGCCTCTTTTTCTTGCTGAGAAACCAGGCATTTGAGCTTCTACTCATTTCCGTGTTTCAGTGAGCCGGTTAGTAGCTTCGGTACGTTTGTTCCCTGTTTTGTCTCCTTCTCGTGGACTACGTTCCCCTTTGTTGTGAGTCAGGGTTTTTATATTATATTGAGAGGCAGTGCTTGCTTTTTTCGATTAAGTTTGCGTTGGTCTGTTGTTGCAGCTGTCCTGTTCGCCCTTTTTACCTGCGGGACGATTTTGTTCGGAACTATTGTTCTGTTCGTCTCTCCTTGTATGGAGCTTGGGCGATGTTGTGGACATGTTTGTGTGTGACTGCGTGTTTCCAAAAATAGCCTCGGAACGTTAGCTCTCTGTTCCTTCGCCTCGTTACATATTCTTTTACTGAGAGGCTAGGGCGTGTGTTTTCAATTAAGCTTGCGTTAGTCATTTTGGATAGTAAAGTTATGGGACGACGGTGCTCCGTCGGCTCACCTGTAAAATGTTTCTCTCACCTGGGAGATCGGGCGTTTACCCCTTTATGTTTTCTGCATTTGACTGCGAGCCTATTAAACTAGCCATGGAGGTTAAATCTCTGTTCCTGTTCACCTCGTTATATTCCTCATCACGGAGGCAGGGCATTTATTTTCTACTAACTCGTTTTGGTCTTTTATCCGGTAACTGTCCGGTGCAGCCTGTCCTGTTCGTTCCTTTTGGTACCTGTCTCCGTACATGGAGTTTGACGATTTTGTTCGGAACTATGGTTCTGTTTCGTCTTTCGGTGCATGTCTTCCTATGGGGAAGATTGGGCGATGTTGTGGACATGTTTGTGTGTGACCGAGTCTGAAAGTAGCCTTGGAACGTTGGATCTGTTCCTTTCGCCTCCTCAAATATTATCGTATTATTTTGCAGTGTTTGTTGACTGTGTTTTATTTTTGCCTTTACGCTACTCGCCCGTTCTTATGTGTCTCGTTACCGAGACAGGGCGCGTATTATTTCTGGCTATTCAGAAACCTGTCCTTGCGCTTTTACCTATTGGCGTGTGACAGTGAGCCGGTTAGTAGCGTTTGTAGGCGTGTTCGTTGTCTTGTCTCCTCCCTTAACTTAGTGGCCTTAGGGCTTAAAGATTCCCCTTGCTGCATTTGGCTCCTCCTACCTCACACGTTACGCCCCATTACAGTTATTTATTTCTGTATTTAATTATTTCCGTATTTCTACTTTTCTGTATTTATTTATTTCTGTATTTATTTGTGTATTTCTTCTTTTCTGTATTTATTTCCGTATTTATTTATTTCTGTATTTCTTCGTCCATATGATAATGACGGGGTTGTCCACCAACTCTCATTGGTTGATCGACATCAGAGTGCATAGATCGATTGTATTTGCTCCCCATGCTTGGTGGTTACTAGGAGCTTCGATTATACACAAATGGCTGCATACAGGCAAGCGGTAGCGAGCGAACTAAGACTCTTGGCTGACTTATCTGAAAATGAGGATACAGACTTTTGTGATGTTTCGTGCGGAGGCATTGATTGAGAGTTTGTCTGAGATCTCAGCAATGACGGACACAGAAGTGAATCACATTGTGTACCGCAATTTGGAGGAAGTGGCACATTGTCTTTCAGTGTCTCAAACAAGTTGCCTGTGCGGGATATTACCAATCTGTTTGGGGTTGCTGAAAGAACAGTTCACCGCAGAATGGCAGAATATGGCATCAGGTGAGTGTGCATCTGAAAATCGTGGCATGTTACTCTGGGGGTTGAGTTTAAAAGGATAGGGTAACCCTGACTTTTTTTTATCCAATTGGGGAGTATGAAAGATAGCATCTTTAAAGCACCATGGATGACATCTGATGTCAAAATGAATGTTAATAACTAACTTATGAAATCAAAATGTGTCACTTGCCTACTGCTAGGTTCGCGTTAGAGATTTGTGAATCCCGTGTGTATCATGCTCGCAAATCATTGATTCTGACCTCTGACCTAAAATCTTAAGGGTCTCTGACTTGTTCAACACCATTCGCGATGACGAGTTAGATGCCGTGGTACATGAGATTCTCAGACAACATCCAAATACTGGATATAAAATGATGCTCAGACATCTCCAAGCTCGAGGCATACAGATACAAAGTAAGTGAATTAGCCTACCTCATGCTTGTACTCTATCTATGCTGTCATAAAACTAATAATCAGGATGATAATGTATAAGTTTCAAGAGACTTTTACAACCGTTTCAACTTTTACCTATTCACTTGTCCTGCTTAGCACTGTGTAATGGGCGTAATGGATAAATTAAATGTTGTGCCTTGATGCTGGAAAGCCCCACATCATAACACAGTTGTTCTGGAGTTTGTCATTATTGTCCTTAGTTATTGACGAGATTTGCGGTAATATTAATATAACGAAGAAAGATCAAACAAAGCGTTTTGCCATTCTCTGCACTCCCCTGATTAAGAAACAGTTGTTTTCTTCGTTGTACGACAAGAAGGGCCATGGACATATCAAATGATCGAAGAATCAGCTCTAAGCCCAGGGACAAGTGCCTAACAAGCAGAACCTAGCAAGAGTCTGTAGAAGGGGTACAGGACACACCGTTAATATCTACTGTGACTCAGTGTATGCTTGTGGGATATATAGTACACATTTTGGGGAATATGTGCAAGATAAGGGGGGAAACCGTATTAAAAAAAACATTTTTGAGGTAAAAGAACTGTTGGAGGTCATGAAACAACCCGTAAAAATTATAATTATAAAGTGCGCATACAGCACATACAGGCGGAACAGACCTTGTGTCAGCAGGAAACGATTAGATAAATCTACAGGAATATGGCGGCAATGTACAGGGAAAGCAGGGAAAGCAATTGCACCAAGCGCAGTAATAGAGGTCATTTGCTGAGCTGCCCATGGTGTTGGCCACTCTGCAAGGGGGGAGATGATGAGAGAAATACAGAAACATTGGTTTATACTAGCATGATATCAAGATGCAAAATTTGTCAGGAAGTAAGGTAAAGTTGGTAATGGACTATGTAGATATGATCGATCATTGATATATTCATTGATATATTTTCAAGATGGGTAGAAGCATTCCCCACTGCGCATGCGGATTCTAAAACTGTAGCTAAAGCCTTGGCAAGAGAACTTTTCCCCAGATTCGGGGTCTGTCAGACCCTGAGCAGCGACAATGGTTCTAAAAACTAGTTTTAAATAAAAAAAATGTAATAAAATAAAATAGTCAGAATAGATTTATCCATTTGACACCCCATGATCACACATATTACATACACTGACTACATGAAGAAAAGAACAACTCAAAGGGGACATAATAAAGCCCCAACTGACTAAAGGCCCTTAGGATAGATAAAACAGACACATAAATAGATTAAGGAAAAGGGCGAAGAAGTTAAGAGACGCCTGAGTGAAGTGCTAGTAACCTCTCCTCAGGCTTCTTAGAATATGGGCTCCTAAGAAGAGGAAGAAGACATTACAAGTATAATCCAATTCTTTTTATATAATCTTTGTATAATTATAGCGAATCAAAATTAGATGATCATTAAAAATCATTAAATACAGTAGCTTTTTGATTAAATTTTTGATATTTTTGATTAAATTTTTGATATTTTTGATTAACTTTTTGATATTTTTGATTAACTTTTTGATATTCTTGATATTTACTGTTTGATAGATCATCTGTTAATTGTTAATTAAAGGAAATATTAACTTAGGTAAATTATGCATGAAACTAATCAACTACAAATGTTTATTTTTATCATACAATACTAATGTCATAACATAACCCCACCACCAGGCGAAGTATCAACAAGAGAGTGTGAGACCGAATGGTCTCAAAGGGGGGGAATGTGGAAGTAAGCTGTTTTGTGAAACTGTTCCGTAGGCCCAAGAAAGCCTCATATGCAAACTTATATAAATAATTAAATAATACAGTCAAGATCTAGTGGAAAAGTACTGAGATGGGGGGTGTGAGAGAGTGCAGGATAGCTCTCTGTCAGCAAGGACAGGGCATCTAGCACACCAGTCAAAACAGGAATGTTTTCCTCCTGTGTTCCATAACTAAGCTGATTAAAAGGAGGAAAGGTCACAAACAATTTTATTTGATAGATCAAGAGTGCCCCCAAGCGCATAGGGTAAGAACAGGTCATATAACATATTAATGTTTTGCCTAATTTGTTATTGGATAAAATAAGATATTATGAAAAGGTGTTACCACATATCATTGGTGTATTAGCAACGTAAAGGAGGGGTTATGATATTGTAAAAACTAATGTTTGTTATTGTTCGGGGGAATTCTGAATCCTCTGCATAGGTTTGTGGTGTTGAATCAACGTTTGACCATTTAATAAAAGATTAAACTTCTGCTATTTCCTTCATCTTTATCTTGAGAATTCTTCCACTCAAAAAACCCATCTCAAATTGAACTTAATAAGGAGGGAGTAAAGGCTTCCCTCCGCATTACCAACAACTGGGCCTCAACAGTCATGAGCAGCTTCCTTCAAGCAGTCAACGCTTATGGAGTGCCATCGCATGTTAGATCGGACAAAAGAAGAGAAAATGTGGAAGTTGCTCACTTCATGGTGTCAACAAGCGGAGTGAATAGAAATTCCCATATTACTGGACGAAGTACACACAACCAGAGGTATTATCATGTTCTTACATATTGCTTGTTAGGTCCTGAAAGGCAACACATTCTTGATAGACTTAAAAAGAAAACTCAGTTTGACACTTCTTTTTTTAGGAGTGGGTTTCAGTAACACAGTGTTCATAATTGTGTTTTATTAGAGGACAGATGCTGTGAATTTGAGAAAACATTGATACATGTTTTGGAGTTAGGTTCTCATGCTAGAGATTTGTCAATTTCTCTGCATAAATAAAGAGTGAGTCTTCTTCGTGATGAATCCTGGCAAATGACAGAATTTCTTGTGGTGAAATACACTACTTTGTCATGAAAAAAGGTTTATTAGTCATCTCTATTTTCACTGTGTCCAAGTCTCTATAGTTGCTGAATTATGTCTACCATTCTTATGGTGTAGAACTGGTATGGACCCAAATGCAGGACTCAGGCAAAAGGACTCCGCAAGGAGTATATTTTTTTAGACGAGATGAAGGCAGGGAACAGGGAAGGCTAGTGAAGGACTGGAAACGGGGTTGGGGAAACTAAAAGGGCTGGACTGGAAACAAGGCAGGGCCGAGCAGGTACGGGAAGCAGGATAGAGCGAGGAACAAGAGAACAAACAGGTTAGAAGTGAATAAACAAACAGCGATGGCCGGGGAATGTCAAGACGGGACTGACAAACGTAACAAACTGGCAACAAAACTGTGAAAGAGGGGAACTTAAATACAGAGGGGAACAGGTGAAAGGGCTAATGAAATAACTAAAAGGAGTGAGGAATGTGTGCGAGTACTGCTGGGATGATTTAAGTCTGTGTGGAATGTAAGCAGAGGGAGAGAGTGATAGGCTGAATAATAACAAGGAGCAAAAATGGGGAACCATGCCCAGCCTGCACAAACGTGGAACAAGACAGACAGGGTGAACTGAAAAACAACATGAAACATGAAGAATGGGAAAAACAGGAGACACGAAAGGGAGGTGGACTGGAGGGAAGCGGCGGATCTTACAGTACCCCCCTTAACGGACGCCTCCAGGCGTGCCACCGGGCCGGATCTTCTCGGAGTGGGCCCGGTGAAAATCTCGAATGAGGGAGGAGTCGAGGATGAGCTGGCGGAAGATCCAGCTCCTATCCTCGGGCTCGTAACCCTCCCAGGCAGCCCAGGGAGCACTCAAATGGGGACAACCCAGGTCCTGGTTGGCCCTCTCCGTTTGGCCGTTGGATTGCGGGTGGTATCCAGAGGACAGGCTGGCGGAGGCCCCCAGGGAGTGGCAGAATGCCTTCCAGACCTGGGAGGAGAACTGGGGCCCACGGTCTGAGACAATGTCAGAGGGGATCCCGTGCAGCCTCACCACCTGGAGTACCAGGAGCTCCGCCGTCTCCGAGGCCGAGGGGAGCTTGGGTAGGGGGATGGACCGCCTTGGAGAACCAGTCGACAATGGTAAGGATGGTGGTGTTACCATCCGAGGGGGGTAGACTGGTGACAAAGTCTACCCCGATGTGGTTCCAAGGTCGGCCTGGGACAGGAAGGGGACAAAGGAGACTGGCGACAGGTTGGTGGGAGGCCTTGCTCCTGGTACAGGTGGGACAGGTGAGGACGAAGGCACGGGTATCCACCTCCAACTTGGGCCACCAGAAGCTCCTCCTAACCAGGGACATTGTATACTGAACCCCCGGGTGGCAGGACAGGCAAGAGGAGTGTGCCCACTGCAGGACCTGGGAGCGGACTGTGTCCAGGACAAACAAACGAGAGTCTGGGTTATTGCGGGTATCCAGATGGGTTACCTGAGCGGTCCTGATTATCTTTTTGACCTCCCACATAACTGCAGCCACCACGCAGGATGGAGGAACGATGTGATCAGGACTAGCAGGACTGGCTTCCGGGGAGTAGAGGCGGGACAGGGTGTCAGGCTTGATGTTACGGGAACCAGGTCTTGGCTGATTGGATGTACGTGAGATTTTTATAGTCTGTCCAGACGATGAAGGGAAGCTTCGCCCCCTCCAGCCAGTGCCTCCACTCTTCCAAAGCGAGCTTCACGGCCAGCAGTTCCTGGTTGCCGATGTTGTAGTTCTGCTCAGCTGGGGACAGCCTGCGGGAGAAGTAGGCGCAAGGGTGGAGCTTGAGGTCTTTACTGGACCACTGTGACAAGATGGCCCCCACTCCAGAATCAGAGGCATCTACCTCCACCACAAACTGGCGGCTCGGGTCAGGATGGGTCAGGACAGGTGCGGAGGTGAATCTGGACTTGAGAGTGATAAAGGTAGAGTTAGCTTCGGGTGACCAGACGAACGGAACAGAGGTGGAAGTGAGGTTGGTGAGGGGGGCGGTGACTTCACTATAGCCACGGATAAACCGTCTGTAAAAATTGGCGAACCCCAGGAACTGTTGCAGTTGTTTACGGGAGTTTGATAGAGGCCACTTCACGACAGCCTGGATCTTGCTTGGGTCCGGTCATACACGCCCACTCTCGATAATGCACCCTAGGAAGGATATTGAGGGGACGTGAAAATCAAATTTTTCTGCTTTAACATAGAGCTTGTTCTCCAGGAGGCATTGCAAAACCTGTCGTACATGCAGGACATGTTCCTCTGGGTTCTTGGAATAGATTAGAATATAATCAATATAAAAGACTGACCAGTTCAGGAGTTAATGACGGCCTGGAATACAGCTGGGGCGTTAGTGAGCCCGAATGGGATGACCAGGTATTCAAAGTGTCCCAGGGGCGTGTTGAATGCTGTCTTCCACTCGTCTCCTTCCCAGATCCGGACCAGATGGTAGGCATTCCGGAGGTTGAAGCAGAGTTTATTAATGGTAATGGATACTTGTTACGTACAGTGATGGAGTTGAGGCCACGGTAGTCAATACAGGGGTGAAGGGTGCCATCCTTCTTGGAAACAAAGAAGAAACCAGCCACCACAGGGGAAGAGGAAGGGCGAATGATACCTGCAGCTAATGAATCGTGGATGTACGTCTCCATGGAGGCCCTCTCCGGAAGGGACAGGCTGTAGAGACGGCTGGAAGGCAAGGTGGCCCCTGGGAGAAAATCGATACCACAGTCGTACAGTCTGTGAGGAGGCACAGTTAAGGCAAGTGATTTGTTAAAAACTTCAGCTAGATCATGGTACTGAACAGGTACCAAGGACAAATCAGGTGGTAGAGAACTAGGGACAGGTTTGGCGCCCCCTGAAGGGGGTCGAGCAGACTGGAGACAGGTAGCGTGGCAGTCAACTCCAACTCTGGACTTGAATGGTTTCCCAGTTGAGGTGAGGATTGTGGAGTTTGAGCCAAGGCTGACCAAGGACCGGGGGGACTGAGGTGAGTTGAGAATATAAAACGGAATGGTTTCCCGGTGATTGCTAGACAGGATAAGTTGGAGTGGAACAGTGGAGTTGGTGACCCGAGCAATGAGTCGACCATCCAGGGAGTAAGAGTTCAGTGGGTTGGATAGAGGTTCAGTGGGTATAACGGAACTGGAGATGAGGGAGGTGTCCATAAAGTTGGAGTCGGCTCCGGAGTCGATCAGGGCAGACAGAAACAGAGATTGGCGATCCCAGCTGAGTATACCGTTGAGCAGGAAACAGGACTGGGCAGAAGCAGGGGCAGATATAGGGCTCACCAGTACACCCAGCCTTACTGGTGAGCCGGCTCTTTTAGCCGAGTAGGACAGGCGGATATCAGATGGCCTGGCTTGCCGCAGTACAGACAGGACCCGGTTTGGAACCTTCGTTGCTGCTCCTCGGAGGTGAGTCGAGTTCTGCCCAACTGCATGGGTTCCTCGTCAGGCGAGTCAGGGACCGAAGGAGTGGAGAAACCAGGAGGTTGAGGCAGATGACCAGGGTGCAGACGGAGACACTGAGTGGTTGAGCCATGGTGACCCATCTTCTCCCTCATACGGGACCGCATCCGGTTGTCCAGGGTGATGGCGAGTGAGATTAGGCTGTCCAAGGAGCTGGCGTCATCACAAATGGCTAACTCGTCCTTCAGCCCGTTGGTTTCATGCCGTTCCGGAAAACCCCCTGGAGCGCGGCATCGTTCCATCCGGACTCCGCGGCCAGGGTACGGAACTCCACCGCATATTCCGCGGCACTACAGGAGCCCTGGCGGAGGTGAAAGCTGGCATTGAGCAGCGTCGCGGCCACAGACCGGGTGGTCGAAGACCTTACACATCTCGGCGGTGAAGTTGGGAAATGGACACTGGTGGGCAGCTGATTGTCCCAGATGGCTGTAGCCCAGTCCCGCGCGCTGCCTCCCAAACAGGCCATAACAAATGCGATCTTGCTCTGGTCTGAACCGTAGGAGCCGGGTTGTAGCTTGAAGACCAGATCGCACTGTATGAGGAAGCCCCGACATTTCCCCAAATCGCCCAGGTAGAGCTCAGGATGGGGAATGTGGGGCTCTCTGGCTGGGAGGAGCGGCGGGACCGCTAGTTGCACCTCGGGAGTCGGGACCGACTGGCTGGGACCGACTGGGGAGCCTCGGGAGTGGCAGCTGGGTGGAGAACAGCGAAACTTGGTGCCCCATCTGACCCACTTGTTCAGCGATTGTGTCATGAATAATACACCATTTCTATTGGATACTAACAGAAAAGGACAAGTATGAAAAGGGAGCCCAGCATATTGTTTATTTTTGGTATTATTTACATCTAGAGACATTGTGAGGTTAAGATTTGAATATTTGTTAACTCTATAAACTTCACCCCTAGTGGTTGAGACGTATCCGTCTCAATTACAGTATTCATGTTCATCTGAAATTATAAACTACAGCTTTAAGAAAACTACATAAATTTTTACGCAGTATTTTTAAAAGGGTAGCCTCTTGCGAAAACCTCAGCTTCTCCAGTTACACTGCAGTGCAATAAATTAGGAGGGCGCTATTAATAGCCCAAAGCACTTACAACCCTCCTCTGGCTACAGCCACAGACTGTAAAATGGTATAGAATTATGAAGCCTTTATTATAGTAACTTACATATTAAAAATGAGCAACGCATATCGACCACACACAGGTCTTCATCAGGGTGACAAAGGGTGCATTCCATTTATACACATGAGAATGTCGGCGATTGGATAATTGGCACAATGATCTTGGGGGTATTTCACCAAATAGGATTATGAAGTTATCCAGATAACTGTGAGAAAGATGAGGCTGCATCATCACATTTGTGAGATTTCAGTCAATGAAAATGCACTAGAATCTGGTTTAGAGTGTGATTTAGTCATACATATTAATTGTTAGCTGCTAATATTGAAGAAAGTTAAAGAGGTTATTTCATGGTATTATTTTAGAGTTATCTGGTTAACTTGCTTATCATGCTTTGTAGAATACCCCCTTGGTTTCTTCTTTGGCAATGGCCACACAATAAATAAATAATAGAAAAAGGCTCAAAACCAAAAGAAAACAGACAAATGACAAACAAGAATAAAATCGGAAATTGCAGTCTACATTTGTTACCATGAGCAACTGTCTACCAAAGCTAGAGCCATCAGTAAGTCAAGCTGTTCAATATTATTTGCACATAAAATAATTGACAAGAAAACAAGGTGGCTCTAATAATTACTCTGAGGTTCCCCTTAAAACTAGAAAAATAGTCATACCTGTCTCTATGAATTCCCGGAGGAAACTAAGAACTCGGCAGTGGTTCTCTATAGTGCAGGCATCCTCATCAATGTCCTCCTCCCTTGGCTAGACCATCCATCCATCCATCCATTATCTAACCCGCTTATTCCTGGTCAGGGTCGCGGGGGGTGCTGGAGCCTATCCCAGCATGCATTGGGCGAGAGGCAGGAATACACCCTGGACAGGCCGCCAATCCATCGCAGGGCACACACACCATTCACTCACACACTCATGCCTATGGGCAATATAGAGTCTCCAATTAGCCTAACCTGCATGTCTTTGGACTGTGGGAGGAAACCAGAGTGCCCGGAGGAAACCCACGCGGACACAGGGAGAACATACAAACTCCACACAAAAAGGCCCTCGACCGGGATTCGAACTCGGTACCTTCTTGCTGTGAGGCGACAGTGCTAACCACTGCACCACCGTGCCGCTGTACACATTATTATATAATGGTAATTTTTGATAAATGATTTATAATAAATTACTAGTTAATCGCCTTGCCAAATTGATCACTTCTGATAATTTCTTCAGGTAGCTTGCATTACAGGTTTGAAATTAAGTTAGCTACATATTTATTTGATGAATTATTAATAGTAAGTGTTGTATCACATTCAAACAAGCAAGCTAAAGAAAGAAATCCAATCTTACATGCTCCAGACTCAAATTTCTTTGGAGGGGGCGGACGTAAATAGTGGCATGATTTATCATGACACTAGGGTCCTTCAGATACTTCACGGTATAGCCCTCATCGGGACAAGGGACAGATGTGAGGTTGCGGCTCCGTGTGGTTCCTCCAATCCTCATAAACTCAAACCCGCCCGCATCTCTCAATTTCGGAAATAAAGTTAGAATAAAATCTGCAAACTGTTGTGAGCTTTCTTGATTACCTGTGACAAAAATGACAAACAAAAACAAATTCAAACTTGAAACATTGCTTTGTATATGCTAAACATAACTGACTGACCAGATTTTGAAAATGACGAATATTAAAATAGTTAAAACACAGCTGTAACTTTGTTTAGAAAAGTGCTGCATTTGTAATCTGAGAAGTTTGACAACTATGGGCCCAGAGGGTTTAAATCTAGATTATATCTCCCTTGAGTTAAATCTGTACTGAGTGTCTATGCAGTTCATAACCATGCTTTGGCCCACAGAAAAAGTAAAATATTTACAATATTTAAAAGATATTTTTTTATTCTTTTGTTGACTCTTATAATTCAGCGCATATCACAATTACATATCACATTTTCTCAAATAAAGGTGTGGACTGCTGTTTGTCATTCAGAATGTGATGTGGCCATGAAAACACTTTATCAACGCATCCTTTGATAAATGACATACCTCAAAAGACCAGGCGCCTCTCACCCAACTCTCACCCTCTGGAGGTGCTCTTTTCTGGCCCTGCCTGGGGCAGTCATTGTGTCTCTCCGAACAAGACAACAAAACGTATGAGTATATGAAAAGGGTGTGCTTGTGAGTGAATTTCGTGATTGGTGCCTTGACCTTGTTTGGCTGTTGTAGGCACCAAATAGTCTGAAACTTCAGCTAGACAGGGGAACACAATATAATTCACACAATACATTTTAAAAATGTAGTTTACCTGAACTGATGGGGTTTTGTTTATAATAATAATAATAATAATACATTCAATTTTTATAGCGCTTTTCTAAATACTCAAAGCGCTTGTTTGTTTGTACTTGGCAATTTATGAATTCACTTTTTCCTTTTGTCTGGTTACTTTACAACACTTTATGTAGCCATGCTAATGTAAACATGTTTCTAGTTATCAGTGCTCTCACATGCACAAATATGTCTTTCAGAACATATCCAGAATAGTAGATACAGCCACTTTATGGCTCTGGGGGTTGTGCGTACATATTACAGTGACAGAAAATGTTTTAAATACATTTGACAGGTGAATGTAGAGGAAAGACGCAATCGGGAAGTCTTGCCCAATTCAAACCAGTGTCAAATATAATGCTCTCAGCAAAATGTTGTAAGGACATGCTTGTGCTTATCATTCGCATGGTATGTACAAGACATGCGTGCATGAGTGAGCATAGTAAGAACATGCTTGTTCATAATCAGTTATAAGTTCGATATTTCCCGCTAGCATTAGCTTAACTTACGCCTGTTCTGCCCAGCCCGTCCAGTCTGTCTCTGGGCCTGCACCACTGCAGGAGTTAGTTGGTCTGAATTTGAAGTTGCTGTGAGTGCAAAAAATACAGTCCTCAAATTAACCTAAGCCATGACAAGCAACAATCAAATCCTGTTCGATTATGTTTCCACTTACACTGCTTCGTCGAGGCGATCAGCCGCCTCACGCAAAAGGTAAGACACTGAACGTCTCACCGACATTCTACAACTACTCGTTCGTTGGCCTTCTGTGATGTTATAGTTTGAGGACGTAGAAAAACTTACAGTGACCCCCCCCTCTGATGGCTGAATGGGGTTACACCTGCGGTCCTGCACATGTCTACACTGGGGTTGATTATCTATGCCTAAATATGAACGCCTCGCCCCCTCATTATCATATGGGCAAAGAAATACAGAAATAAATAAATACGGAAAAAAAGAAGTACATAAATAAATACGGAAAAGAATACAGAATAGAGAAAAGAATAAATAGAGAAAAGAATAAATGCAGAAATAAATAAATACAGAAATAATTAAATACAGAAATGAATAAATGAAGGACGAAATAGACTTTTATTCAGATTTTAAATATTAATTAATTTATTTCTTTGTCCGTTTATTTTAGGTTTCAGGACCGAGCTGCTAGCTCACAGCTTCAGGGTAATGCCCAACTTATCAACGTTACGGTCCCATGCAAATGGCGAGGACGCAGGTTTCGTTGATGTGGCTCTTTATTTACACCAATAAACATTGTACAACTTACAGTTTAGAGGGAGAGACCTTAAAACCAGCCACAAAATGCACTCACGTTAACTAACTTCCTTCTTGACTGTTTGTTTTCCTTCCGGCTGCCCTCACTCGCAAGGACCAATCAGGATTTCTTAAAAAACAACACTACCCATGAACCCTCATTAAAGCTGCATACCCCCATTTACCATCAGACGGCTGGCAACTATGCTGCGTTCCCACCAAGTAGGCGGAGCGAGAGTTCCAACTTCGGGGCTGGAACGTCTGCAGTTGGAATTTATTAGACAGTCTACAGGCGCTCATTGAATGATCGGAGGTCAATTGAGTTTTTTAGCGCCGGTCTGATGCGTGCGTTCTAAGCATAGGCTACGTTATGTAACTTCAGTTGCTAAGCTAACTGAAAACACTACTGTGCATGCCTGATCACTTCCCCTTGTGCAAAAAATTTAAAAAACAATAGGGCAAAGCGCCAGATGTATATCTTGTCAAATCTAAAATCTTCCGTTCACATGGTAGCAGTATCATCGAGATGTATACGAACTGGAGACGGCTTGCCGGTTCTGTGGATTCCTATGGGAGCTGCTCATTGGCACTTGAAGCCAATTCAGAGAGGCTGCCATGTTAGACTATGGTGCTTTTTGGAACCAGAGCATGCGTACTGGCTAAATGTGTCATGGTTTCTGGCAGCCTGCTGTTGTTTTTGCGGTCGTTCTTTCGTTTGACGACATCGGGGGAATCTATCGGATTTTTCTGCCTCTGTTTCGGTGTTTTAATCTCGCCCGGCAATTACTCCTTTCACCTGTTTTGGATTTCCTGCAGGTTATAAATAGCCCAGGACTTTTCCGATGCTTTGATATTGTCTTTGCTATTTGACTATCGGAGTCTGTAAAGTAAAGGATAGCGGTCTCTACGTTTCTGGTTGCTACACTTCAGAAATGTAGGTAGTCCGGTTAAGAGTTAGGGTAAATATTTATTTAGTCTTTTTGTCTCCTTTTCTCTCTTTATCTTTTTATATTCCTCTACCTGTTACCTTTTGTTCAGCTCCTTCACACCTAGAGCGGTAGGTAACAGGTTCTTTTTCTATTACGTTTCTTTCACCCTTGTTACACGGGCTTTCTTTTGTTTTTCTCTGACCTCCAGTTATACGCCTCTTGTGTGAGTGCGTGAGGTTCCTTTGTTGTTTTATTACTCGCTATCGCCGAGTTTGCCCCCTTTTGGGGTTGTTTTGTGTTGGCTTACGCTGGGAGGTTTTGATTCCCATTCATTTTGTTTCATTTCTCCCTTTACTGCGGAGCTGTCCGCTTAGTGGCGTATTACTCACAAAATATGCTTTCAGATCCCTTGGTTGTGGCGCTTGGTTCTCCGAACCTTACACTCCCCCTTACAGAATATCGAAGCCACTATGGAAGGGCCAGCTAAACCATGGGTTTCTGATAAAGGACCGGCCAGTCAGGGCGCTACAGGGTTTACCCCCGAGGAGGCTGTTCTCACCTTACAAACACAACAACACCAGTTGATGAAGCAACTCCAATATCAGGGAGAATGCCTTAAAGAAATTCCACAGATTCTCTGTTGCTGTCAATCCACCCCCAGTTGCACAAGCACCTACACCTCCCATACCCGCTCCACGTACCCTTAAAGAGCCTAACCTACAACTACCGGATCGCTATGGTGGGGAATCGGGAAAATGCCGGCCATTCTTAACCCAGTGCTTGATATTTTTTCAGGCACAGCCCTCTCGTTTCTCCACACCAGTATCCCGGGTAGCTTTTATTTTGTCATTATTAAATGACCAGGCTCTTGCGTGGGCGGACCCTCTTATTTGTGCCAATGCCCCTGTCTTTCGTGATCCAGTTCAGCTTATGAATGAGATGCAACTGGTTTTCGACCACAAGGTTTCGAGGGAAGAGGCGGCTAGGAAACTCACCAGCTTGCGCCAAGGCACTAAGACAGTAGCAGCATTTTCTATTACATTTCGAGTGCTAGCCGGGGAGACAGGATGGTCGGACGGCCCTTTAAAAATCATTATTTCTCCAAGCATTATCCAATCCCATCAAGGATGCTTTAGCTATGCTAAAACCACCCGCTACTTTAAGTAAATTGATAACTACTACTATATGTCTTGATAACCGGATTAGAGAATGTGAAAGTGCGATTAAAGATCAGCCGTCCCGTTTAAGATCCGTGTTATCAAGAGACACTCCGCCCACTGTGCCCACCTACTTCTCCATTGATCAGGAGGAGCCCATGCAGGTGGATGGGCTCTCCCTCCACAAATCTAAGGGGGTGAAACCGTGGGAGCACTGGTGCCGTTACTGTCGGCGTAAGGGTCATGTAAAGGATCAGTGTCCCAAGTTGGGGGGGAAACGAGGGGTCTCACTAGGGAAACCGAGATCTCCAGTGAGACAAAATAGTACTCGTTCTCGGACCCTTTTTCCTGTCCGGCTGCTTTGGAATGGGCGCTCGGTTGGCGTAGACGCCTTTATTGATTCTGGAGCAGTCGAGTGTTTCATTGACGCTAAATGGGCTAGGGAATTAGAGATTCCTACTCACCGACTCACTAGTTCCCGTCAGGTTACGGCTCTCGATGGTCGCCCCTTAGGCTCCGGGATCATTGAGGAGATAACTGACCCTTTAATTATGCGCATTTCTCTCCAGGGGCACTCGGAGAGAATAAAAAATTTTTTAGTTGAATCTCCGTCATATCCACTCGTTCTGGGACATTCACCTGCCACTGCTGATCTCTACATGACGGAGTCATCAGAATAGAATACCTCCCTATGAAATAATCAACCCATAGGTCAGTGGAGGATGGGCATCCCCCCAATGGCCGGGATCCTCTCGAGATTTCTTCCCATCTGGGAGTTTTTTCTCGCCACAGTATGAGGGTTTTCTCTCCCTACTAGAGAGTTTTTTACCTCTGCTATCTGGGGGCTTAGAGCTGGCATTTCCCCTTTCCTCCCCTTTCTGTTCTGTAAAGCGTCTTTGTGACAGTCGTCTGTGAAAAGCGCTATATAAATAAAATTGAATTGAATTGAATTGAATGGCTGAGTTTGCATGACCCTCATGTTAGTTGGGGCAGAGACAGGGATCCTATTCGCCAGTGGGGTTCCCAGTGTCAACCCCACTGTCGAACCTTCATTTATCCTTCGTCGGGCTGCATACCTGACGGTTCCGATTTCAGCTCTGATAGTGAGTGGGAGGAGGCGGAGTTTCGCTCTGATCAAGATACTCCCTCCGTCCTCACTGGGCGTGGAGAGGATAGTCTGTCCTGGGATCACTTTGCTGAGGGGGGTTCTTTAGAGGAGGATAGTTTCTTTTTCTGACTTCGAGTGGGAGATGTCATCTGACGTTCCTTCCAATACCCCGGAAGTGGTAGGGTCGCTCAAATTTCGCCTGCCCGCTAATGTACCAGGGGAATATTCTGACCTTGCTGAGGTTTTTAGTAAACAACACGCCACTATGTTACCTCCTCATAGGCTGTATGACTGCGCGATTGAGTTGTACCCTGGCACGGTCTGAGGCCCTGTATAGATTAGAGGGGTCTCAATGACATTACCGTTAAGAACAGATATCCTCTTCCACTCATGAACACGCATTTGAGCGCTTACAGGGGGCGTCGGTCTTTTCCAAACTCGACCTTCGCAATGCCTACAATCTTGTGCGCATGCGTGAGGGCGATGAGTGGAAGACGGCATTTAACACACACCACAGACACTACGAGTACCGGGTGATGCCTTTCGGCCTCACTAGCGCCCCCTCTGTCTTCCAGGCGCTAGTAAATGATGTTCTCAGAGAGATGCTGGAGAAGTTCGTGTTTGTCTACCTCGTCGATATTTTAATTTTCTCCCCGAATCTCTCCTCTAACGTCGGCCATGTTAGGCAGGTGTTGGAAGCGCTCCTTAAGGCGCGGCTATTCGTTAAAGTCGAGAAGTGCTCGTTCCACACTGATTCTGTTTCTTTCTTGGGTTTCATTGTGGCAGACGGACAAGTCCTTATGGACCCAGAGAAAGTTTCGGCGGTCAAGAACTGGCCCACTCCAGCATCAGTGAAACAGGTGCAGCGCTTTCTGGGCTTTGCTCATTTTTATCGGCGGTTCATCCACAATTTTAGCACGGTATCCGCACCCATCACAGCCCTTACAAAAAAAACATCATCCTCTCGGTTCCAGTGGAACTCTAGGGCTGAGGCAGTGTTCACAGAGCTAAAAAGCAGGTTTAGCTCTGAACCCATTTTAATAACTCCCAATCCCTCCCTCCCCTTTGTGGTAGAAGTGGATGCTTCAGAGCTGGGTGTGGGAGCCATTCTGTCCCAGTACTCCCCGCTGGACTGTAAAATGCACCCATGTGCGTATTTCTCTCGTGCCTTAACACCTGCCGAGAGAAATTATGACATAGGGGACCGGGAGCTGTTGGCGGGCAATTTGGTGTTGGAGGAGTTTTTCCTTTTCTCTCTTTATCCTTTTATATTCCTCTACCTGTTACCTTTTGTTCAGCTCCTTTTTCTCTGACCTCCAGTTATACGCCTCTTGTATGAGTGCGTGAGGTTCCTTTGTTGTTTTATAACTCGCGATCGCCGAGTTTGCCCTCTTTTGGGGTTGTTTTGTGTTGGCTTACGCCGGGAGGTTTTGATTCCCATTAATTTTGTTTCATTTCTCCCTTTACTGCGGAGCTGTCCGCTTAGTGGCGTATTTCTCACAAAGTACGCTTTCAGATCCCTTGGTTGTGGCGCTTGGTTCTCCGAACCTTACACTCCCCCTTACAAAATGTAAACGCTGCATTACTGCAGTAATCGTTTTCACATTTCGTATTTCTCAATGCGTGCTCAATGCAGCTAAAGCAAAAGCAACGTTACATAATGACTGGAGTCAGAATAAAAAATGCTGCCTTTTTGCAAAATAAATTTAGAATTTGATGTGCAAGATTTATGAACAATAAAGGAGCTTGCATTTTCTTTTCAACGTTTCGATTTATTCTTGTACATGAGTATGGCCAGTGCGTAAGACCTTTAGCTTATGTGCTCTCTGCAGCTAACTAAAATAAATGCTAGTGTGTGCCCTATCTGCTCTGAAGCTAAAAAGTGGCATTTGTGTGTGTGTTATATGCATTTGGAGGCTGCATTGGTGTTTGCGGTGTCTGCAACCGGTGCTGGTGGGGCACCGTTGGTGCATAGCTTACACTCTAAAAGCAAGGGACAAAAACCGGACTTCATTTTGACGCTCGCTTTCTGTCTGCTGCCAGCGCTATAGAGCTCCGTAGTCCCGCCCCCTCCTATCCCTGGCTGGTCCCGGAAGACTGCCGGAAGCCATTACTTTTCCCCACTTCGGGAACAACCCCTCACATGATGATATATGGCCCAAAATTTTTTACATATATGTGATACATAGTGCATTACATACTCATCAATGCATTTAAATCAAATTTGAATCGTATAATTAACGGAGTTTGAGAAAACATAACTACACTACCCAGAATCCCCGATCGTACATAGCTAACGAAGTTGCTACCGGGCAGCCACTCTGCTAGCGAAAATGGCTAACACTCGGTCTGGTCTTGTAACTTATTATGGAAGCTACCGAGCAAAGAAGTAGCTACCGGTCGCTCTGCTAGCGAAAATGGCTATTACTTTGTCTTATTATGGGAGTGAAACTAACAGTATCACCGAGGGCGAGAATCACTATCACTATGCCATGTTGAAAGTGTCAGCTTTATGGCTTTCACTTCAGCAGTGTGTGCAAGTGAGTAGACTGGATGTTGTAGTCGTTTTGGTTGTTTTTTTGAAAACGCTCTTGTTGTTTATTTGTTGGACATAATTTCAAACGACCAATTTTATAAATTATTTAAAAATATGACAACCCCTCTCTTGGGTGTTTTGAATGCCTAGCTGCCTGAATATAGAAAAAAAAACATTTTCAGTCCATTGACTTCCATTATATTTTTTCCGAAAAGTGGCACCAGAAGTTTGTCACCAAAGTGGGCGGGACTATGGAGCTCTATTTGCTCCTGTATAAGTCTTTCAGGCTATTTCAACGCAAGTCATTGCTACCACGGGTCTGGTTTTCCACAAGTCACTCCCTCTGCATCAGTGCTACTTCAACTGCTGCTCTGCGCGTGCCTCCTGTAGGCGCGCATTTCTTTTTTGGAGGTAGAGTTGGTGGAAGAGTTGTTAGCGTTTGGAAAGTACGGAGGAGGATAACATTGTGTTTCAGTTTGTAATCGATATTCTAAAATCCATATCAAACCGGTTAGACTGATGCTCCTAAGGTAAAAATCTTTGTTGCCGCTAAGGGGCAGAGAGGGAATTATCCACTTTTTCCTCTGTTAAGCACTCGGCTAAACACCGGTTAGCTAATTTGGCCACCTTCTTGCTGACGGGAGGTTTTTATTTGGTTTTTCGCCCTCTCAGGAGCAAAACCTAACTGTCATAAGAGTCTGCTTCCATTATTAATTGGCTAACCGTAACCTGCTATAATCCGCTCTCAGCTAAACTTTACTTTTCTGAGATATAAATAAAAATATGAACAGTTCTTAAAAGAATTCAGAAGTGGGTGGGAACCTGGCAAATGAAATGTGAAGCTCTACATGTGGGAATAAAAACACAAGACAATACTTGATGAGGGGAACAAATTGAAATGTGCTTGGGAAGACTCTTATGGATTAAGAACGCTGTCAAAAATACGTATGCATAACTTTAAACATTTGTGCATATATACATTTGTTGTGTCACTGGGGCACAGGCAGGTCACAGGGAAAATTAATCGAACATCGATTCCATCAAATGCACGTGCGTCAAAGGCGCAAGATGGCTTTGAAATCACTGATCGAAATGTATTCAATGAATTAAAATAAATAGGCTACACTTTAAATGGATTCACTGATGATATTACACCAATTAGAATATATGCAACTAATACATTAGTAGGCTACACAGGATAATTACAACTTCATGAATGTTCTGGACTAATAACATCAGTGCACCGATCAATAGGATAAGCAGTATGGCAAGTTGAATAGTTGCCCGCAGCGCGATCTGTTTTGTTTTGAAAGGGAGAATTTATCTTTTTGGCGGCAGGAATATAGACTATCGTAATGAACCAATTACTCGATGGTATTGCTATGGGGAAACATTTAGGCTAGTACATTAGTCTACATGTAAGATAATATGTTGTGCATTGTGTGAATGATTTGTAAACATAATACATGTTTGCAAATATTTTCTCTTTTTTTGTCCGCAGAGGTCCTTGTCACGCCTTTTTTTTTTTTTTTTGCATTCCCTTGAATTCACTTCGTGTGTGATCTGTATTAAACATTGCAGCATCTGACCACAAGTGTTAACAGTTGCAGTGCTAGAGTGCACCTTGTGTGGTAGCCTTTAAACTAAACTGATAGAATTAACATCCAGTTACCCGTTAGATCATTTAGCTTTACATCCTTTACCCCTAGTGCTCGTTGCACTTTTTGTAATCAAAACTTTGTAATAAAGAATGATCTATTTTTGATAAACATGACTCTGGCGCTTTACTTCAGGTAAATTGAAAATTGGCCTGTGCTACACATAGTTTTTTATGAGTAATCGCCTTTATCCTATGATGAAACATTTCTATCCTGATGGGAGTGGTCTCTTAATTTCTTCCAGGATGAAGCGGTCTGAAGTATTTTTACCTGAAGTAAAGCACCAGAGTCATGTTTATCAAAAATAGATTATTCTTTATTGCAAGTTTCAATTGCAAAAAGTGCAACGAGCACTAGGAGTAAAGGATGTAAAGCGAAATGATCTAACGGGTAACTTTCCAAAAAATTTGAATATCATGGAAAAAAATTTTTCTTTCCATAATTCCATTCAAAAAGTGAAACTTTCATAGATTATAGATTCATTACACACAAAGTGAAATATTTCTAGCCTTTATTTGTTTCATTTTTCATAATTTTGGCTTACAGCTCCAGAAAACCCCCAAAACAGTATTTCAGGAAATTAGAATAGTGTGTCGAAAATCAGCATTTACTTCATTATTTCAGAGAATGAATGTTTTAGACTGAGTGTCACACTATCATCTAATTTACTCAAAACACCTGCAAAGTTTATCTCAGTTTGGTTCAGTATGGGGAAGACTGCAGACTTGACAATTAGCCAGAAGACCATCATTGACACCCTCCAGAAGATGGGTAAGCCACAAAAGGTCATCGCTAAGGAGGCTGGCTGTTCACAGAGTGCAGTGTCCAAGCATATCAATAGAAAGTTTAGTGGAAGGGAAAAATGTGGCAGGAGAAGGTGCACAAGCAAAAGAGATGACCGTAGGCTTCAGCGGATTGTCAAGCAAAGACGATTCCAAAATTTGGCAGAGATGCAGAGGGAGTGGACTGAGGCTGGAGTCAGTGCTTCAAAAACTCCACGTACAGACGTATCCAGGACATGGGCTACAACTGTCGGATTCCTCGAGTCAAGCCACTCCACTCATTCTCTGAAATAACTGAAGTAAATGTTGATTTTCGACACACTATTCTAATTTCTTGAAATACTGTTTTGGGGGTTTTCTGGAGCTGTAAGCCAAAATTATGAAAAATGAAACAAATAAAGGCTAGAAATATTTCACTTTGTGTGTAATGAATCTATAATCTATGAAAGTTTCACTTTTTGAATGGAATTATGGAAAAAAAAAAACTTTTCCATGATATTCTAATTTTTTGGAAAGGATCTGTAAAAGGCGTCATAAACTGTCAACATGATATGAGGGTTAAACAAGACTACATTGATTGCTACCATAAAGTATGCACTTTAATTTTCATCTACCTGCGCCAGTCAAAGAAGCCAACTGTCATTCACAGTTTTTCATAATGTTTTGGTTATGCTGGAATTCGAGGTTTCAATATCAGAAATACACCAGCTAGCCACCTTCTGTGTGATGTGTTTCCTTCCACTGGTGGATGTTAATGTAGGATGTCATCATGTGAAAGACAATAGAAATCACATACCAAGGAATATACCAGAGATAATGAATAAGCAAGATCATTCATAAATATCCTATATATCCTGCTTGGTGAAACCCATGTTATTATGGAGTGGTCTAATGTGTTTTATTTCAGGACATGGAGGGATTTGTGCAGAGCTCAGTGGAAGATGGGATTGCGGTGTTTTCTCTGGGTTCAATGATCAAGAATCTCACCAGAGAAAGGAGAAACACAATTGCTTCTGCTCTGGGACAGATACCACAGAAGGTCAAATATCGCATACTATTTAAAATGATAACTAAACTCCTCAAAAAAAGTTTGGAAACGTTATTTCGGTCGATTATTCCTCCCCTTTAATAATACCAATTGGTATTGTATTTTATATCGCTGGGAAGCCTGATTAGTCACCTTTACAACGAGGTACAACTTGTAAGGATCATGCATTCGTGGAATGAGCAACACAGCTAACCGTGTGGGTAGCGGCCCAAAAAAATGTGCCAAAATCCCCTGCAATATTCTTCTGTTGGTATTCACTCTCGTTTTGAGTTGCTTGGTGGATTGGATGATTGCACTCTCCCACAGTAATAAGGAAAAAACAACACATATTGGCCATTTTTACACTTTATTCATTTTACACTGTCAGGGACCTCAGTAGCGTGTGGAAGATCCATACGCAGTCACAACAGCTTGGCACTTCCTCCTCATGCTGGTCACCAGCCTGGTCACACACTGCTGTGGGATGGCATCCCATTCCTCAACCAGGATTTGCCGCAAGTCAGCCAACATGGTTGCGTTGGTCACTCTGGCACGTACAGCACACCCAAGCTGATCCCACAGGTGTTCAATTGGGTTGAGGTCTGGACTCACGGCAGGCCATTCCATCCTCTCCACTCCCAAATTCTGGAGGTACTCTGTGATGATCCTGGCTCTGTGGGGGCGAGCGTTGTCATCCTGGAGGATGGAGTTAGGTCCCAGATTCTGGAGATATGGGATCGCCACTGGCTCCAGAATCTCATTCCGATATCTCACTGCATTGAGATTGCCTTCAATGATGACAAGTTCTGTTTTGCCTGTGAGAGAGATACCGCCCCACACCATGACACTGCCCCCATTGAAAGGTGTCACGCGATCTGTGCAGCAATCTGCATAGCGTTCTGCACGCCGTCTCCATACTTTGATCCTGCCATCCAGCTTCCGCAGACAGAACCTTGATTCATCACTGAACATGACGTTGCCCCACATTCTTAGGTTCCACTGTCGGTGCTGTCGACACCAGCGCAAACGGGCCTGACGGTGAAGGGCAGTCATTGCAGGCTTACACACCTGTGACTGGCATACACCTGCCAGCACTTGAAGCTCAAAACGAGAGTGAATACCAACAGAAGAATATTGCAGGGGATTTTGGCACATTTTTTTGGGGCCGCTACCCACACGTTTAGCTGTGTTGCTCATTCCACGAATACATGATCCTTACAAGTTGTACCTCGTTGTAAAGGTGACTAATCAGGCTTTCCAACGATATAAAATACAATACCAATTGGTATTATTAAAGGGGAGGAATAATCGACCGAAATAACGTTTCCGAACTTTTTTTGAGGAGTTTATGTATCCCGCACTGTCAGCTGAATTTCATTATTATTATTTACTTTTAAGTCATCTCACTAGTGCAATTGCCTTCAGCACTAGAGTATAAATTCACTCTGCTTTTGGCAAAATATGATCTCGTGTCATAAACCCATTTAATGTGATAACACGCACTATTGCATGAAGTTTGTCTACTTGTCATGATAATTGCTTGTTGGGGATTGTGAAGTGAAGTTTCAAACCAACAGTATGATCTTTTGTATACTTTTCCTTTGTGCCATTTTAGATATGTTCACATCCTTAATAATTTTGTAACTGAAAGTCAAGATGATTTTGCTTTAGTCCAACAGCATTATTGATTGTGTTCTATGCTCTGGCCACAGATTCTCTGGAGATACGGTGGGGAGAAGCCAGACACTTTGGCTCCCAATACCAGAGTTTATGACTGGATACCCCAGAATGATCTGCTAGGTAAGGTATTTTCATTGGATATAGTTCAGGCAAGGCTGTAACCATAATACAACCACCCCCCCCCCCCCCCCACACAGATATTACACAGTGTACAAAATCCTTAATGAACCACTTAATTACTTTAACTTTAATTGTAGTGTGCAACGGATTGTCATTTCATTGTTAGATTGGTCAACACTGTTTTTAATCCTCAATTATTAAAACAATAAAAATAACTTGGTGCCATGCATATTTAAATAAATGGTGCCATATGTGTTTTACTTAATATTTAGTTTTTTTTCCAACAAATCAGATGAAACTAGAAAATGTGCTCGTAGAGCACAGACCTCCGCCTTTGGTGAAAGTTGTGTCGTATTGTGTGAATCCGTTAAGAAGTTTTGTGTGTTATTGTGAATAGGCCACACCCGCTTTTAGGCAATTGGTGTCAGAAGTTCATCAGTTCTTGCTTAACCCATGACAAACCTTTGATAAAGGTTTGGTGCGCTGCGTCCTAATATTCTTCACTCCCCACCTCCTTTCCTCCACTCCTCTCCTGCACTCGTCTCCTACCCGGAAATATGCAAAACTGTACGTTTCAAGTACAAGTAGTTGCATGTACAGTATACAATATACCTGACATTGCGGTTTATGTTGAGACATTAATTAATATCTAACAATATGTAATTAATATGAAATTTGTCTTTATTGGTTTTAAATTTTCAGTTCCAATAAAAACATTTGCATTTTCATATATTTCAGTTTATCATACATCATTTCACATTTATTTAAAACATGTTTTATCGGGGGGGGGGGGGTTTATTCCCTTCCCTTTTTAATTTTAAAATTATCATACAACATTCAAGACACCACAATAAGAAACATTACATACAAAATTTCACAAAACAGAAAAAAAATCACAAGACATGCGTTCCCGGGTTGTTGGGAGGGCAAATGTTCAGGTTTCTAGTTCTCTCTCTTCCTTGGGATGGAGGGGGGGTGGACTAGATGATCAGTTCTTTCCAATGGTCCACCCCTCATTTCTCTCTCGCCAGACACTTGTCCTTTGCGAAATCGACCATAACACCGTCTTGGAGGAGGTTTTGCGCCCTCCTCCTGAGAGTGACCAGGTCTACAGTTGTTTTTTGGTAGACCTTGATGTTCCTCGCCTCCCATAGGACCTGCTTTACGGTGTTAACGATCCTCCACTGACGCTGGAGCTCTGGTGTTTTACATCCTCCACGGGGGCCGTAGAGGACACTCTCAGCAGTCAGGGAGGACCTCGGCAGCAACCTGTTACGGGAGACAGAGGAAACAACAAGGCCCCAGACCCGTCTGGCCATGGAGCACTCCCAGAACAGATGGTAGAAGTGTTCCGAGTCAGTGCATCCGTGGGGGCAGCGCTCGGTCAGGGCCAAGTGCCGCTTAAACATAAATGACCTGGTGGGGAGACACATGTGGGCAGACATCCAGGCAATGTCCTTTTGCTTGTTGTTTATACATTTATTTAGGACATTTGCCCAGATTGTAGACGGGTCCAGGGTCGTGCTGCCCCTCGGGAGTGTCATGGTCTCCTTTGATCTTAAATGGGCCATGATTATTTTATAACTCCACGAGGTCAGCCCAGCCCTGGGCAATCCTGCCCCAAAGGCAAAGTCCCTCAGGGCTCTATATACATATGGGGGGTCCCAGCTATACGGTATGGTGAGATCCAGCGCACACAGGCCCATCGTCCTCAGGAAGGGAGTGGCATAGTACCTAGCAAAGGCACCAGAGGCCTTCTCAACCTTCCGAGTATTCTGGGCCAGTGTGGCCAGACCCTGCACTAAGATGATGTTAACTATGTCTGGAACCCCCCTGCCCCCATTCCGCTCTTCCTTGAGGAGGGTAGCTCTTTTCAATTTTTCCATGGTGCTCCCCCAGACAAAGCGAAAGGCCATTCTAGTAATGATTTTGCTAGTGGCCTTGTCTGGGGGAAACACCCTCCCCAAGTAGAGGAAAATGGACCAGGATCTTACCCGTCTGAGTCAGAGGCCGCACGCTCCAGCTCCGGAGTTTAACCTGGACGTGGCGGAGGGTTCCCTCCCAGCTCAGCCTTCCTTCACGGTCTGACTGGAAGGTCACCCCCAGGAGCTTGATTTTGTCTCTGCGTACAGGAAAGGAAATGGTTAATGGCTCACTCCAATGCCAAGACAGAAACAGTTCACTCTTGTCCCTGTTGACTAGGGCCAGTGGCTGCACAGAAGTCATCCAGCACCCTGTTGGCAACGGTGATGGAATGACTATCTGTGCCGACGATAGTAATGTCGTCCATGTACGCCATCACCCTAAGCCGCTCCCCCTGGGCCCCGGGCAGTGGATAACCAGCAATGCCCGGGTTGCCCCTGATGGCCTGAAGGAACGGCTCAAGGTAAATGACGTACAGGAGGGATGCTAGGGGGCATCCCTGCCTGACGCCAGACCTAATGTCAAAGGGGGCGGATGGTTGCTTGTTCACAACCACCCTCCCCGAGATGTCAGTTAAACACATTTTGGTCCAGCGCAGGAGGGAGCTAGGAAAATTAAACCTCTCTAGCACCCTCTCCAAGCACACATGACTTACCCTGTCAAAGGCCTTCTCCTGGTCTAGGCTGAGAAGGCCCAAGGGGGACCTGCGCTCCCCGGAGTGGATTGTGACATCCCTCACGAGGAGCAGGTTGTCGTTTATGGACCTCCCTGGAATACTGCACGTTTGGTCGGGGCCGACCACCGATGTTATCAGGTGTTGGAACCTCCTCATCAGCGCCTCGTCATGATCTTGTAATCGGCTGAGAGGAGGTTAATCGGCCAGAAGTCCTTCAGGTCCCCCCTTCTTAGGACAAGAGCAACCGCACTCTGTCTCAGTGAAGCCCCCAACCGCCCCTCCCTGTACGCCACCCTGAAAACTTCCGCCACGTCCTCCTTCAGGAGATCCCAGAAGGCCTGATAGAATTCGGCCGGGATCCCGTCAGGACCAGGAGCTTTGTGCTGATTGAGGGAGCGCACGGCCCCGGGTGAGCTCCTCGGTGCTCAGCTCAGGTTCCATGCTCTCGTCCCCCAGGCGTCTGTCCAGGCAGTCCAGGAAGGTGTCCATGAGAGCCCCGTCTGCGGGCCTTATACTGTACAGGCCCGCATAGAACTCCCTGGCCACCTCCTGGACTTCCGCCTCTTCAGACACCACCACCCCTCTGCTGTTATAAAGGGAAGAGATGTTATTTGTTTTTGACCGTGCCCTGCGGAAGAAGTACCTTGTGCACTTCTCATCCTCCTCAAGGCCCTGGAGTTTGGAGCGGAAGGTGTATTTTTTCCGCTCCTCCCGGTAGAGGGCGGAGAGTCTCTGTTTAGCGAGTGCAATCTCGCTGCTTACCTCCAGGCCTTGGGACTGGAGGAGGCTCAGTCTTTGGAGGGCAGCATTGGCGTGGTCAAAAGCCGCCCTCCTTTCCTTTGCTTTCCTCCACCCGACTGCCCGGAAGTAGCCCTGCACCCGCTCCTTCACCATCTCCCACCACTCTATCGGGGAGTCAAAAAGATGTTTTAGACTCACCCACTCCAGGGTACCGCCTCGAGAAGGAGAGGCGCACTTTGGGGTCCTGGAGATGGCTGGTGTTCATTCTCCAGAGACCCCTACCAACAGTTATGGACTTCTCCCAGACCAGGGACACGGTCACCATGTGGTGGTCTGAGTAGTGCACTGCCCGGGTGGAAAATGCGTGCACTCTCAGGCCTGGGGAGAGCAGGAACATATCAATACGAGATGAGGAGACACCAGAGGAGCTCACCCATGTGTGTTGTGGGGGAGAGGCGCCCCCGGCGTCGTGGGAGGGAGAAATCTTCTATGATAGACCGCAGCTCGTCGCTCGACCGATCTTTCCTTGGTCTGCTGCGGTCTTCATCCCTGAGGGCACAGTTGAAGTCCCCCCCACGACAACCGGCATATTGCAGTGTATAATGGTTCTTAGTTTTGTGAAAAGGGAGACCCTCTCGGCTACGCTGGTTGGGCCGTACACATTGACCACTCTAAGTGGGGAACCCCCGACACAAATGTCTGTGACGAGGATTCGCCCACTTTCCACGATGTTGTTTCCCATGATTTTTACATAAGGGTTTTTGGTCAATGTGCTGACCCCATCGGCTCGAGCGACGTTCGAGCCGGACCAGAGAGAGTCCCCCATTCTCCACTCCTCCCTCAGAGTGTCATCCATAGTGCGGAAAGGAATTCCGCACTCCTGGAGAAGGATGACATCCGAGGGGGTTTGCTGCAGAGTGGAGAAAACTGAGTGGCGTTTATTTGATTCCTTGATACTACGGGTGTTTGATATAGTAATTGTGAATGTCATAAAAATAGTTATTGTATGTTTGTGTCGTTTGAACCGGGTTTATTGTTAGCAATTTCCCTACAGATTTTGTTGAGTCGTTCCATAACAGTGTCCTGGTTATTGAGGCGCCTACTCACCCCCTGACTCGGTCCACCCCCCGGTCTCCCCTCCATACTGCCTGGTGGGTTCCGTCCTGGAGAGGTGGGACGTGATGGCTTTGCCCCAGGGTCCCCCTTTGCTTCGGAGGGCCCTTGAGAGGAGAGCTGCTGAGTGCTCTTGTTGGGTGCGGGATCGGGGCCAGGAAGTGGCCGGTCATTGTTGGGCCTGTTTTGGAAAGTGATGGGTCGTGAGAGGGTTTCTCTTTGATGGAGAAGTGGTGGAGATGGCTTACTAGGGCGAGGTGGAGGTTCTGGCCTGACTGTGGGTGGACTAATGTTCCGAATATTGGTGTTTTTCTGTTGTATCTTGTGTATTGGTTGCTTTGAGTGGCGAACTATTGCTGGGTTTGGGGGCTGACCGGGTGGTTCTGTTCTGGTTGTTTTATTATGTTTTCCCTTCCTTTTTCTGTTTGCCACTTGCCATTTTGTGGAAATGTCTAAATCTGTGTCTGCATTGGGGGAGTCCGACTCCTCCACCGTGATGGGGGTGTCAGAGTCAGGCTCCTCTTTAACTGCAGTGACTATCTGTGTGGGTAGTGGAGCTTCAGAGGTGTCTGTGCGTAGGGGAGAGCCGGTGTCAATGGTGCTTGAGGGGCCTTGTGCAGTGTTTTGTGAGGGAGTGGTTGTTTCAGGCTGGGTGCTGGAGTAGGGGTAGGGGTAGGTGGACGGGGGGGTGCAGTAGATGGTGGCTGCCTCCAGAGGCTTGTACAGTGGGCACTATGCATGACGGGTGCAATGGCAACTTTTTTTTTGGCCAGGCAGTGTATTTAGGTGTGGTTGTGGTTTACTCTCCATACTGCTTATTATTATGCCACTTTTTATCCTCCTACATCATTCACACCATCAACACCATCAACACCATTCATACCTCATATTATACCTTTATACACTCTCCAGGTTGCTATTACTTTTTACCTTTATACCGTATACACTTTTTCAGATAATTAACCTTTTATCGCCAAAAAAATTAATGGGAGTCAATGGGCACATTTTAATGGGCACATTTTGAAAACCGATGCAATAGAATGTGGATGCTGTAACATATTACACTGCTTATTACATATGTGTTTTTCCTTAATATTTTGTTTTTTCCAACAAATCAGATGAAACTAGAAAATGTGCTCAGTCGAGCGCAGACCTCCGCCTTTGGTGAAAGTTGTGTGGTATTGTGTGAATCCGTTAAGAATTTCATCAACAGCATTCATACTTCATATTATACCTTTATACACCCTCCAGGTTGCTATTGCTTTTTACCTTTATACCATATACACTTTTTCAGATAATTGACCTTTTATTGCCAAAGAAATTATTGGGGGTCAATAGGCACATTTTGAAAACCAATGCAATAGAATGTGGATGCTGTAACATATTACACTGCTTATTACATATCTGTTTTTCCTTGATATTTTGTTTTTTCCAACTAATCAGATGAAACTAGAAAATGCGCTCAGTCGAGCACAGACCTCCGCCTTTGGTGAAAGTTGTGTGGTATTGTGTGAATCCGTTAAGAATTTCATCAACAGCATTCATACCTCATATTATACCTTTATACACCCTCCAGGTTTGCAATTGCTTTTTACCTTTATACCATATATACATTTTCAGATAATTGACCTTTTTATTGCCAAATAAATTATTGGGGGTCAATGGGCACATTTTGAAAACCGATGCAATAGAATGTGGATGCTGTAACATATTACACTGCTTATTACATATGTGTTTTTCCTTAATATTTTGTTTTTTCCAACAAATCAGATGAAACTAGAAAATGTGCTCAGTCGAGCGCAGACCTCCGCCTTTGGTGAAAGTTGTGTGGTAATGTGTGAATCCGTTAAGAATTTCATCAACAGCATTCATACCTCATATTATACCTTTATACACCCTCCAGGTTGCTATTGCTTTTTACCTTTATACCATATACAGTTTTTCAGATAATTGACCTTTTATTGCCAAAGAAATTATTGGGGGTCAATGGGCACATTTTGAAAAACCGATGCAATAGAATGTGGATGCTGTAACCAATTACATTGCTTATTACATCACAATGCCTTCCTCTACAACACTGTTATGACCCAACAATACTATCCCAGATGATTTGACATTACCTTTTTGTGCTTTCATCACAATTCATTACTTTGTATCACTTCCAGGGTCTTTAACTTTACTACTTGCCACAAAATACATCACAATATTTTAACACTTTCAACTTCTTTAGATCCCATTATACCGCATTACCACTTAATTCCATTTCCACCTTTTATTTAGCACCTCACACTATACCATATTACCATCTTTCTATACTATTTCCAGCAATTGATACCACTGCAAAGCAACCACGCCTACAATTTATTTAGGAATTATTAATCTAGTTTGTATTAAAACTGTGGGTAAATATTTAAAGCAACACGTCTGCATATAAGCACAATGTTGCCATTTACTCTGTATGTGGACATAGGCACTTTTCTTCATGAGGGAGATTACCTAGCCCAGTCCGTAAAAAGTTTCCACCCAATAGGCAACGTGGTCTCACGCGGACTCGTCACATAGCGACGCTTCTGCCCAAGCGTCGCTATGTGACGCCAAAGGTAGCCTTTTGCGTCGTATATTGACGCAGCCTTTTGCGTCGTATATTGACGTTTGTGGCCACATAATTTGTCTTTGGTTGTGGATCTTCAATATTATTGTTACGTTTCTGTCATGTTTATGCCACATTTCATGTTTAGTTTGTCACAGTTTATTTTCAGTTTGTCATGCTTGTGTTCTGTTTATGTTATGATGCAGTTAATTGGTAGCATACACATTTCCATGTTTTTCTGCAGCCTTGCATTCATGCTGTTTTCCCTCTCTCTCTTGCTGTCACTCAGCCTTCCCTAATTGTTTCATTTTCCCGTGTCTATTTACTAATCTACTAACATTAGATCAGGATTGGGTAATACTAACTCTCTAACCATGTGTTCATGTTTACCTTACGTTTCTTGTGCATGTCATTTACTAATTTACTAACGCTAGGTCAGGATAGGTTTATTACTAACGATTACTAATTATCTTGTTACCTCGTCAGCTTTCCACACCTGATTCCCCTTCGCATGCTGCTCTCAAGCTAAGTGTCTGCACCTGTCTACACCTGCATATAAGCTCAGTGTTCATGTCTTGTCTTCGCGAAATTGTTGCCTGTTAGTTTACTACTGTCACTTTTGAGCGTTTACCTTGTCTGACTACTGTTATAGATCCAAGCCTGTTTACTGACCATCGTTACTGCCTGCCTACCGTTTTCTGCTGCCTGTTTTTGACCACGAGTTTTGCCTGCTGTCTATTTGTACCTCTGCCCCGCGGATAGGACTTCGGTCTGACTCCTGCAACGTCCCACGACCTACAAACTCTGCTTGACCCCTGTATTGTACTTCTGCTCCGCTGACAGCTACTCTGGTTACTGAACTTGTGCATGGTGTACCGATTCCGAGACTGCCTTCTCCCTCGGTACTTTACTTTGGTTTTTTGGCTGGATTTATTGGTTTTTGGACTTCGCTTGTGTGACTACGATTTCTGGATTTCCCTATAATAAAGTCCTTGCGGACATTTATTATTACGTTTGTGTTCTGAGTCGTGCATTACGGGTCCAACCCGCACACACCTGTCTCAGAACAATTTCGCCACGATGGACCCTGCTGACTCAACCGCCATGTTTCACGCGTTGCAAGAACAAGGCCTCATCGTGCAGCAGCACGCCCAGGGGATTTTCGAGCTCCGGGAGGAGATTAAAGAGTTGTGCGCTGAGATGAGGAGACTGGCCATTGCAGTTCAACCACGCACTCCGGAGCAACCTGCTAAGCCGCCTGCTATCCCACCCTCCAACCCCATGGGAGCCTGGCAATTCCGGGAGCCACAACAGCCCCCCCCGGAGAGGTTCGGTGGTGAACCGGAGAGATGCAAGGCGTTTCTATTGCAATGTGACTTTGTTTTCCGACAACAGCCATTGACCTATCCGACCGATGAGCGACGGATTGGCTACGTGATGGGGCTACTTAAGGGGAAGGCTTTGGACTGGGCTACTGCGGTGTGGTCCGGAGGTTCATTTCCTCCCAGCTACATGGTCTTTACGGAAGAGATCCGCAAAGTGTTCCAGCACGCCTCCAGTGACCAAGAGCCTTCACAGCAACTCATTGCCCTCCGCCAAGGCCTAAGAAGCGCCGCGGACCACTCTATTGATTTTCGGACAATCGCTGCGGCTACCCACTGGAATAACTCGGCCCTTGCGGACTTGTTCCGGGCCAGTTTGAACGGGGCGCTCCAGGACGAGTTAGCCCATCAGGAACCCATCAGGGAGTTCGACGCCCTCGTCCGAGCCGCCATTCGCCTGGATAACCGCTACAGACTGCGCCGGACAGAGAGACCGGTTCCGCCCGGTCAGCCGTACCCCAGACGAGTACCTGCCTCATTGACGGTGGAGAACCAGGACGGGGTAATCGAACCTATGGATATTTCCCGTGCCGGAGTTAAGATCTCGCCCGAGGAACGGAGACGTCGGAGGGAGACCGGGGCATGTTTCTACTGCGGTAAGCTGGGGCATTCTCAAGCACAGTGCACCGCCCGGTCCAGGAGATCCGAGTCATCTTTGGGAGTGAGGTCTTCAACCCATCAGGAGAGGAGCGAGAATCGTCCTAACCTCATTGCCACAATTATGCTACCTGAGAGGGAGGTTCAAGTGAGAGTGCTCATTGACTCTGGAGCTGACGCTAACCTTATCGATGAAGTTATGGTCAGAGATCTGGACATTCCCACCCTTCCACTGCCCCACACCGAGAATGCTCGGTCGCTGGACGGCAAGATTTTCTACAAAATGACTCGCGTCACGGAACCTATTCAACTTATCATTTCTGGCAACCATCATGAGTTCATTCAGTTCCACATCATCCACTCCCCCAACAACCCGCTCATTCTGGGACTACCCTGGCTTCAAGTACACAACCCCATCATTGACTGGAAGTCCCACCACATTCAAGCCTGGAGTCGCCAGTGTCACCAAACCTGTCTTCGGTCCGCACCTGCACCTGCCGGGGGCGCACCTACCCCACCTCAAGACACCAAACCGTCACTGGAAAACGTGCCAGCCCCTTATCACGACCTGGGCATCGTGTTTTCCAAGACGCAAGCACAGACACTTCCCCCTCACAGACCCTATGATTGCGCTATTGAGCTCCTACCCGGTTCCACTCTTCCCTCAAGCCGACTCTACAATGTCTCCAAACCTGAGAGGGAAGCCATGGAGAAATATATTCGGGATTGCCTAGCCAACGGTCTGATTCGCCCCTCTTCGTCACCTGTGGGCGCTGGATTTTTCTTCGTCCAGAAAAAAGATGGCTCGCTGCGTCCTTGTATTGACTTCAGAGAACTTAATAATATCACGGTCAAGAACAAATACCCACTACCGCTCATTGATTCAGCCTTCCACCCACTCCACGACGCCACTGTTTTCACCAAACTGGACCTACGCAACGCATATCACCTGGTGCGCATTCGTGAGGGGGACGAATGGAAGACCGCCTTCAACACCTCGTTAGGACATTTCGAGTACCTAGTTATGCCTTTCGGCCTTACTAATGCCCCCGCCGTTTTTCAGGCGTTAGTTAATGACGTCCTACGGGACCTATTGGGCCGCTACGTATTTGTGTATCTGGACGATATTTTGATTTACTCCTCCAATGTCAAAGAACACGAAGGCCACGTTATGCAGGTTCTCCAACGACTTTTGGAGAACAGACTCTTTGTTAAAGCTGAGAAGTGTGTGTTCCACACCGACACGGTCGAGTTCCTGGGGTTTATCTTGGAGAGGGGACAAATCAGGGCGGATCCCAAGAAAATCCAGGCGGTCACAGACTGGCCCACGCCTGCCACTCGGAAACATTTGCAACGCTTCTTGGGATTCGCAAACTTTTACCGGAGATTCATCCGGAGCTACAGCCAGATCGTCGCCCCTCTCACCAAGCTCACGTCTACTGCCATGCTGTTCCGCTGGAATCCTGAGGCTGAAAATGCCTTTAGAAAGATTAAAAGACTGTTCTCCTCCGCTCCGATTCTGGTGCACCCCGACCCCACTCGTCAGTTTGTCGTGGAGACTGATGCGTCCGACACTGGAGTTGGGGCCGTGCTCTCTCAGGTTTCCCCCACTGACAACCTTCTACACCCCTGCGCATTCTTCTCCCGTAAGCTGTCTCCAGCTGAGAGGAATTATGACGTGGGAAACCGAGAGCTACTCGCTATCAAGCTAGCACTGGAGGAGTGGAGGCATTGGCTGGAGGGCGCCGAGAAACCATTTGTGGTCTGGACCGACCATAAGAATCTGGCGTATCTACAAACGGCTAAGAGGTTGAACTCCCGCCAGGCCAGATGGGCCCTGTTCTTTGGCAGGTTCAATTTTTCTCTAACCTACCGCCCCGGTTCCAAGAATGTCAAACCAGATGCCCTGTCCCGACAATTCATGGCCAGTTCCGAGCAAGAGGCGCCGGAGAACATCCTCCCTGGGTCCTGCACCGTAGCTTCGGTGTCCTGGAGAATTGAGGCCGTCATCAAAAAGGCGCTTAATGAGGAGCCCGATCCTAGGTCCAATCCCGGTACACGCCTTTACGTTCCCTCCGCCGCCCGGACACATGTCCTCCAATGGGCTCACTCATCACTCATGTCCTGCCATCCCGGGTTTACCCGCACCCTGGCTGTCCTCAAGAGAAGGTTCTGGTGGAACTCCATGATCCCCGACACCAGGCGATTCGTCAAGGCCTGTACCACCTGTGCCAGGAGCAAGGCCTCTCACCAGGCCCCAGCTGGTCTGCTCCAACCTCTGCCAGTGCCCAGTCGCCCTTGGAGCCACATCGGGGTGGATTTCGTGACCGGACTTCCCCCTTCTGAGGGCAACACCACCATCCTGACGGTGGTTGACAGGTTTAGTAAGGCGGCACATTTCATCCCTCTGCCAGGATTACCCACTGCCCAAGGAACTGCTGATGTTCTAGTCAAGGAAGTGTTTCGGATCCATGGCATTCCCGCGGACATTGTCTCTGACCGTGGTCCCCAGTTCATCTCCCAGGTCTGGAAGGCATTCTGTTTGGCTCTCGGAGCCACCTCCAGCCTCACGTCAGGTTACCACCCCCAGTCTAACGGTCAAACCGAAAGGGCCAACCAAGACCTCGGAGCTGCTTTACGCTGTGTGTCGGCCAAGAATCCCACTTCATGGAGCAAGATGCTCACCTGGGTTGAGTATGCGCACAACGCTCTGCCCTGCGCCGCTACTGGAAAGTCCCCATTCGAAGTTTCCCTCGGTTACCTACCCCCACTGTTCCCCGATCAAGAGGCCGAGATTGCTGTTCCCTCCCTTGCCACCCACATGCACCGCTGCCTCAAGATCTGGAGGGACGCCCGGGCCGCGCTATTGAGCACGGCCGAACGGAATCGTAGAGTCGCTGATCGCCACCGCACTCCAGCCCCTGAGTACAAGCCTGGCGATTCAGTTTGGCTCTCCTCTAAAGACATTCCCCTACAATCCACTTCCCACAAACTGCAACCCCGTTTCATTGGTCCCTTTAAGATTCTGAGCATAATCAATCCCACCTCTGTCAAGCTGTCTTTGCCCCCTTCCCTTAAGATTCACCCCACTTTTCATGTTTCATGCATTAAACCCTATTCCACTGACCCCCTTTGCCCTCCTGATCCCCCACCCCCTCCTCCCCGTATCATAGATAATCACCCGGCCTTCACTGTTAAGAAGCTACTGGACATTCGCAAGCGAGGACGGGGGTTCCAGTATCTGGTGGACTGGGAGGGGTATGGCCCTGAGGAGCGTTCCTGGATCGCTCCCAGTCTTGTTATTGACAAGTCTTTGATAAGTGACTTTCACCGTGACCACCCAGATAAACTGTGTAGACCGTCAGGAGTCGGTCGTTAGGGGGGGGGGTCCTGTTACGTTTCTGTCATGTTTATGCCACATTTCATGTTTAGTTTGTCACAGTTTATTTTCAGTTTGTCATGCTTGTGTTCTGTTTATGTTATGATGCAGTTAATTGGTAGCATACACATTTCCATGTTTTTCTGCAGCCTTGCATTCATGCTGTTTTCCCTCTCTCTCTTGCTGTCACTCAGCCTTCCCTAATTGTTTCATTTTCCCGTGTCTATTTACTAATCTACTAACATTAGATCAGGATTGGGTAATACTAACTCTCTAACCATGTGTTCATGTTTACCTTACGTTTCTTGTGCATGTCATTTACTAATTTACTAACGCTAGGTCAGGATAGGTTTATTACTAACGATTACTAATTATCTTGTTACCTCGTCAGCTTTCCACACCTGATTCCCCTTCGCATGCTGCTCTCAAGCTAAGTGTCTGCACCTGTCTACACCTGCATATAAGCTCAGTGTTCATGTCTTGTCTTCGCGAAATTGTTGCCTGTTAGTTTACTACTGTCACTTTTGAGCGTTTACCTTGTCTGACTACTGTTATAGATCCAAGCCTGTTTACTGACCATCGTTACTGCCTGCCTACCGTTTTCTGCTGCCTGTTTTTGACCACGAGTTTTGCCTGCTGTCTATTTGTACCTCTGCCCCGCGGATAGGACTTCGGTCTGACTCCTGCAACGTCCCACGACCTACAAACTCTGCTTGACCCCTGTATTGTACTTCTGCTCCGCTGACAGCTACTCTGGTTACTGAACTTGTGCATGGTGTACCGATTCCGAGACTGCCTTCTCCCTCGGTACTTTACTTTGGTTTTTTGGCTGGATTTATTGGTTTTTGGACTTCGCTTGTGTGACTACGATTTCTGGATTTCCCTATAATAAAGTCCTTGCGGACATTTATTATTACGTTTGTGTTCTGAGTCGTGCATTACGGGTCCAACCCGCACACACCTGTCTCAATTATGCTTTTTTATGCTTTTTTTTTCTTCATCTGGTAGAGAGTTACGTGAACTCTTGTGGTCGGGCTCGCCCACTATCTTAACAGTTCGGGCATGAGCCCGAGTTACATGAACTCCTGTGAGGTTATGTTTAGGGGTTGGGGGTGGGGTACGGTAATCACGAACTCAGAAAGATCTACGCGCACACGGCGAAGACTGAGCGGGCATGCTCGCAGTCGGTTATCATGAGCAAAGCCTTCGCCATAGTAGGATTCGTAAATTCGAGACGAGTGCGTCAAATAATGACGCAAAAGGCCTCCTTCTGCGTCTAAAGGATGACGCCGTAGGAGCTGCCCAAGCGTCGCTATGTGACGACTTGGGAGTGAGACCAGGCTGCAATAGGACACTGTCATCTTACAATAAAATATTTTAGTTTTTTGTGTTTGTTTGAATTCCAGTAGTTCAACTTTAAAAAGTCTGTTTCTCTCACAATAAAATAAGAAACATCCCCAAATTGGATATCAGGGCTGTATTCCAAAACGTCGTTGGACGTCGAAAGTGCTGCCCCCTAGGGGCTAAGGCTTGTTCTAAAATAAACTTTATTTTATTGTAGCCTACCGCACCCCCATTCTCACCAGGCACTCGCCAGACAACACAAACAGTCACACCATTCACGCTAACGTAAATTGTGACCGCCTCCAGCCCGGCCGAGACCCGGCATACAGGCGAAGCATAGGGAATTGATGACAGAGCCACCAATCTCACATAGTCTTAGCCAAAAGGCAGAGAAGCGATCACTAAAACAAACTTGTCGCTGCAAAGTTGCTCAAAATCACCTCTTGATAAATCGATGACCGATGGTGACTTCCTGGCTAAAGGGGTAAGCTTGTTACGACCCCAGAAGAGGACTGAACCCAAATGCAACGACAAGGCGACAGGAATGCAAAACTCAATATTTATTTATGCTCAGGGCA
Source organism: Synaphobranchus kaupii (assembly GCA_029718625.1). Classification (NCBI taxonomy): domain Eukaryota; kingdom Metazoa; phylum Chordata; class Actinopteri; order Anguilliformes; family Synaphobranchidae; genus Synaphobranchus; species Synaphobranchus kaupii. Next base: position 80,602,180 of record CM056379.1, read on the forward strand.
GTCCTGAGCATGGTCAGAAAGGCAAAGGCAGTAGAAGTTCCAAGCCGGAACTGGACTCAACCGGAACCTCAGTATTGCTCCAAGCCGGAGCTGGACTTGACAGGTCACACGGGAATTGTTCCAAGCCGGAACTGGACTTGACAGACAGGACGGACTTGACAGACAGGACAGAGAGTGGGAGCGCTAAGCATCCAATAAATTAGGCTTCGAACTAAACTCCTGAAGCGTAGGGAGAACAATTAAATACAGACAGTCCAGTATGAATGTGCGGGAGCAGTGGGAGCAGGGAAAGCCAGGGGTGATGATGGCGACAGGCAACCGGGTTGTTTGGAGCAGGGGATGAGCGGGAGCGGTAGAGCAGGACGGTGCAGCGGACCCGGGCGGGACGCAGGCGTGGCAACAACCCGCAGCAGCAGTAGCAGCACGGCAACAGCAGGGCGGCAGCCGCGACAGCAGAGGCAGGAGCGACAGCACATCAACAGCACCGCAGCATTGGCTGTGAGCGGGGACCGCCGCAGGGTGGAATAGCAGAAGCCCCAAGCTGCATGCACAAACGTCAGGTGGTAGGCAGGGAAACCGCAACACAAGCAGGGATTCTCGGACAACTGCAGGTTGGCAGACTTTAAGCAGACAAAGGTTGTTAGCGAGACAGGATAATGAACAGCGGGTAATGCCGTTTCAGACTGAACAGACTAGGACTTGACAGTTTAGCAGAGTGAATTAACACCAAAACAGAACTAAACTGTAGGACTAGGTGACTAGACAGAGAACCAGACAGGACCAGAGGTTTCAGACTACAAACGTTAACGAACTGGCACAGGACAGAAAACACCGGGTGACTAAATGCAGGTAAAACACTGAACAATCTTCACTGTCCAAAGGGAGGAGGAGCCAGCGCTGAGAGGGGGAGTGCTGGAGTGCTGCAGGCAGGCAGGATTTGGGAACCTGAGGTTGCCGGTTCGAATCCCCGCACAGCCTACTGGAGAAATAGAAATGCAGCTTGCTTAAAGTAGCAATGCAGTTAAAAACATAAATCTCAATGAAATTATGTAGTAAATAATAAGTAAAGATGTAAATGTGTCAAAGAAAAAAAGTAGAGTTGGTATATGTTTTGCATTTGTGTGTGACTTTATTTTGTTAAGAGTAGATGTTTTATAAGAATGCTCTCAGAGACAGTATTAGCTTTCAGCACTTCACCGGTGCATGTTTATTGAGCCATCACATTTCTCATACAAATACATTGATTATTTTATCAGTAGAAATCTAATTCATGAACATGTATGCTTGCTGATTTACGACCTGTAATGTCTTGTCAAACTGAATTCAATAAAAAGAATAAACATTTTTATTTTCAGTCAATTCTGCAGTTAATTTTTGGATGGGATGATTGCAGCCAGAAAAGTGTTGTCAGGGATTAAAAAATACAATTAAATGGCTTAGAGGTGTACATACAAGGAAAGAGATCATTTTAATGACTCATGAGCAAGTATTGTAAAGGTCAGAAACGACAGCAATAGAATGATGTCTTTTAAAAAAAACATTTGTGTTGAACATCATACAAATGCAATACAAGAGCTGTTAAACACCCCTGGGAACTTCACATATGTTCATACACTTGTGTTTTAAAAAGCATCCTTATGTGCTGAGTATCATACAAATGCAGTAACAGCAATACAAGAGCTGTTAAACATTGATGCACACCCCTGGGAACTTCACATTTTCATACACTTGTTTTTAAAAGCATCCTTATGTGCTGATTACCATACAATCATAGAAATACAGTAACAGCAATACAAGAGCTGTTAAACATTGATGCACACCCCTTGGAACTTCACATGTGTTCATGCACTTGTGTTTTAAAAAGCATCCTTATGTGCTAATTATCATACAAATACAGTAACAGCAATACAAGAGCTGTTAAACATTGATGCACACCCCTTGGAACTTCACATGTGTTCATACACTTGTGTTTTAAAAAGCATCCTTATGTGCTAATTATCATACAAATACAGTAACAGCAATACAAGAGCTGTTAAACATTGATGCACACCCCTTGGAACTTCACATGTGTTCATACACTTGTGTTTTTAAAAGCATCCTTATGTGCTGATTACCATACAATCATACAAATACAGTAACAGCAATACAAGAGCTGTTAAACATTGATGCACACCCCTTGGAACTTCACATGTGTTCATACACTTGTGTTTTTAAAAGCATCCTTATGTGCTAATTATCATACAAATACAGTAACAGCAATACAAGAGCTGTTAAACATTGATGCACACCCCTTGGAACTTCACATGTGTTCATACACTTGTGTTTTTAAAAGCATCCTTATGTGCTGATTACCATACAATCATACAAATACAGTAACAGCAATACAAGAGCTGTTAAACATTGATGCACACCCCTTGGAACTTCACATGTGTTCATACACTTGTGTTTTAAAAAGCATCCTTATGTGCTAATTATCATACAAATACAGTAACAGCAATACAAGAGCTGTTAAACATTGATGCACACCCCTTGGAACTTCACATGTGTTCATACACTTGTGTTTTAAAAAGCATCCTTATGTGCTAATTATCATACAAATACAGTAACAGCAATACAAGAGCTGTTAAACATTGATGCACACCCCTTGGAACTTCACATGTGTTCATACACTTGTGTTTTTAAAAGCATCCTTATGTGCTGATTACCATACAATCATACAAATACAGTAACAGCAATACAAGAGCTGTTAAACATTGATGCACACCCCTTGGAACTTCACATGTGTTCATACACTTGTGTTTTAAAAAGCATCCTTATGTGCTAATTATCATACAAATACAGTAACAGCAATACAAGAGCTGTTAAACATTGATGCACACCCCTTGGAACTTCACATGTGTTCATACACTTGTGTTTTAAAAAGCATCCTTATGTGCTAATTATCATACAAATACAGTAACAGCAATACAAGAGCTGTTAAACATTGATGCACACCCCTTGGAACTTCACATGTGTTCATACACTTGTGTTTTTAAAAGCATCCTTATGTGCTGATTACCATACAATCATACAAATACAGTAACAGCAATACAAGAGCTGTTAAACATTGATGCACACCCCTTGGAACTTCACATGTGTTCATACACTTGTGTTTTAAAAAGCATCCTTATGTGCTAATTATCATACAAATGCAGTAACAGCAATACAAGAGCTGTTAAACATTGATGCATGGGCGGAGCGTCAGGGGGTGCTGGGTGTGCGGCTGTCCCAGGGCCCGCGGCATCCGGGGGCCCACTGATCTAGAGCACGGGCCCCAGCGCAGGGTGCAACGTTTAACGAGAGCGCGGTTGACAAAGTTAATATCAATACATCGATGTCTAGGAACAATTGTACTAAAGTAAATAGTAGCGCTCAACTGTTTATATACCACATATTTCACAGAGAAAATACGGTCACGGTTGGTAGTAAATTAGATAATTATGACTAAAATAAAATAGTTAAATGAACATATAAATAAGATATTTTGTGTTACCTGCAGTTATTTAGTATGCAAACAGTTATAGCATGCAGATTTATGAGTGAATCGTAGCATCCAAATGAATGTCGGGTAAGGTTACAGTGTCGCGTAGCTGTGAGCGTAGCCTACAATTCCTCCCAGTATAATTTTTCCCACTTCCGGGTCCGTTGCTTGACTGTACGTCTCGCTAGCTACTAGCAACTAGCAGTGAACTGTGTCGATTATACGCTCTATGCTTGCCAGAAATCTGCAAGTGGTTTGATCATTTTCAATGTCTTTGTTCAATTGGCCTGTAAATAAACATTATTAGCTAGTTATACACTTGCATTAATGAGAGATCAGATACCGAAACATGCGTCCATCGCAGATCTGGCTAAAATGCTCATTGTAGACCACCCAGCAGTGGCCTCTACATTCAGTGAGGTTTGCACGGCCTTTCTATTATTTCTGACTCTTCCGGTCACCGTTGCGACTGCTGAGCGCTCCTTCTCCAAACTGAAATTAATTAAAAACTATTTGAGGAGCACAATGGGACAGGAGAGACTGAGTGGATTGGCCACGTTGTCAATCGAAAATTATCGAGCCAAGAAGTTGGACATAGGGCGTATTGTCGATGACTTCGCGGAGCGCAAGGCTCGTCGAGTGCCTTTTAAATAGTGGTGAGTAGCCTTGATATATTTATGAACTGGTCGGCCGCCGTGCCAATGTTTTGTCTATATTAATATGTCGCTGTGCTGATTTTATTGGACAATTTTTCTAATAATTTACACTAGGTGTTTTGATGCTTATTTATCAAAGTAACAAAACGCCATGATTTCTTCGTTACCGTTGTGTGCTGTGATCGCTGTCAGTGGGGCTGAACTTTCGCTAATGAGGTAACATTACTGCTGGCTATGTGTGCGCTGTTATGCTGTGTGCATAGTAGGTTGGAGTGGGTGGGGCCCGTTTGTGCGTTCTGCACCAGGGCCCGGCGTCACGATGTTCCGCCACTGCATTGATGCACACCCCTTGGAACTTCACGTGTTCATACACTTGTGTTTTTAAAAGCATCCTTATGTGCTGATTACCATACAATCATACAAATACAGTAACAGCAAAACAAGAGCTGTGAAACATTGATGCACACCCCTGGGAACTTCACATTTTCATGCACTTGTTTTTAAAAGCATCCTTATGTGCTGATTACCATACAATCATAGAAATACAGTAACAGCAATACAAGATACCATACAATCATGAATATAGTATCACAGTGTCCATTTCTGTTACAAATGAAGAACCAGGTGACGTGTTCTTTCGCCGTGGACCGGTTTTTGTCCGGTGCCTCGCCTCAGACCCGCTTGCCCTGGGTGTCCCTGCCAGCAGTCCGAAGACCGCAGGCAATATGGCTCTGAGGGTCACGGGCACACGCAAGCCTCTACACCTCGCCAAGGTACCGGTCAAAGTAGAGGTTAGAACTATTTACAATGTGCACCCAGCAAGTGGGCCAGCGTCCCTGGGCGCTTCCCAACGTCCTACAGGGCGCTTTTCGATTTAGCGTCCCGCATCTCTGCCAACCACTGCTCCACAGACTTCCCGGCAGCTGTGGAGCAGAACGAGATGTTGCCGAAGCGGCTGTGTCCAAATTCACGCCGCTTCGGCTGCCAACACACGTTGCACATAAGCGCCCCCCCCCCGCCGCTGCCGCTTCTCCTGTGGGGGAGTGCTGTCTCCTGTCGCCGCCGCCGCCTCTCTCTCTGCCTTTTTGTGCCGCCACGCAGTCGTCCTAGGCATCTGGGAGAGAGGCGGGAGAGCCGTGACGGGCTGGGCCGGGACGACGGAGGATGGCAGGATGGGTGAGGGTAGCGGCGAGGGCGTGTGCATGGGTGGCAGGATGGGCGCGCGAGTGGTCCCTACTTGCTGGGAGCATGGACGGGAGGAGTTGTCCGTTGGGGTGACGAAGGTGAACTGGGTCAGATGCCCGCTCACCTCGTCACCCCGAAGTAGCTGCCGCGGCGGAGGCAGCGGCTGGGAGGCGACAGCTGGAATGGGGGTGGCCGCCACGGCTTGTTCCAGCACAGCTCTCTCCCGCTCCCGCTGCCTCCGGGAGAACCTGAGAGCGATAAACGACACGTCTTAGCACGTCGAAGGGAAGTTACGCATTTGGAGAACAGAGTACATACAGACTAGTAGCATATAGTTTCTGCATAAAGTTCAACACTTACCATTGGGAGAGAGTGCGCTGGTTCAGCTCAAAGAGCTGAAGGGTCGTCTGGGCCATCAGCCTCGGGCTGTCCAGCACAAGCTCGCGAATGTGGACATAATCCGCGAGCACTGCCGCCCACTGGGTTCTCCTGACGCCTCCCGACAGGAAACCGGTTGGATGTAGGCGGCAGAGCTGGCTGCAAATGGCCTCCACCAAGCGACTGGCGCTCGGCCAATTTGCAGCACCCGAGGCTTGTCCGAGAAGGCATCTGCGAGAGGCGAAACACCGTTATAACTACTCTTAAATGGGAGTTACGAAGGGTCTTTCACGGACAGCAAATTGCGCGTTTTGGAAACGCCGTCTTACCGTTGGAGACTCTCCTTGCCGGTGACGACGGAGGTCTTGCTCCTCGATGCCTTGAACCGCCCCCTCAACAGCCTGTCCTGGTGCCGGGAAGGGTAGACGAGCCGGCCTTTGTCCACGTCTGTGAGGGCGCCCCACAGACGGACCAGCTCGTCCACCGTAGTTTCCGGCACCGACTCCAGTCCCCTCAACGCCACCAAAGCGCCGGCCAGCCGGGTGACGTGCCGGTACCCTGGCTGACCGTCAGGGCCTCTGAATAGCTGAAAGCACAAGGCAGGCAGCGCCTTTTAACGTACGCCTTAAAATGCGAACGCGCCGTCGTTCGTCTGTCACAAAGTATTAGCGCGCTTCCTGTTTAATCGGCATTTACCTCAGAGTCTTCCTGCTTCGGTGGCGTGGTCGCCCGGGGAAGATCCCGGAGGGCGACGGGGGACTGGGGACAGGCCTCAGCGGCGGCCGGACTCGATGGCCCAGACGGAGGTGCGTCAGCCGGATCACCTGACCGGGCTGCCGAAGGGATGGGGGACGGGGCCGAGTAGTGGACCGTGGGGTCCTCGTACTCCTGGAAGCCCTCGTCCTCCGCATCCATGCCGACATCCAGGCCCTGGATGTCGGCAGCAGCCTCGTCCGGAGCGTCAGGGTCCAAGCTGACGTCCTGCAGCACCCTGCCTGTCTGCGAGTACAGGTACTCAATACCAATGAGTTCCCCTGCATAGAGCGGAGAAACAAACAGCACGGATTAAAACCTTGCCAAAAGGCTCACGGAAGCTACCGTCAGTGCTGGCTGATGTCATCTGGAGCTACGTACCGGTGTACTCGCCAGGCTTGGTGTGATCCTTAACCAGACCCTGGCCCAGCACCTCTTGGGCGAGCTGGTTAAGGGAGTGCTGCAGGTGGCCACTGTAGCAGAGCAGAGGCTGCGCTGGTCCCTCCACTGCAGCGCGGTTCTCATTCCACCTCACCAGTCCATCCAGGAGGAACGCCTGAAAATGCATAGCATTTGCGCGATCCCCTGAAAGGAAATAGAGCGATGCAAGTTAGCAAAGACACAGTGTAAAATGACCCAGGCGTCCATCGATCGAGCGTTCTGCGACGGACGGCGTGCGACCCGCGTAGCTGGAATTAACCGGTGGAGGTGGAAAGACTCCAGCGACGTGGAACCGCGCGCGCAGCGGAAGACCGGCAGCTTGACACCTCCCTTTGTCAGCTGCCTGGTCTTGGTGTACAGGCTCACCCCCGGTGGGTCCTGTATGTAGTGGAGGTGGCGCCTCTGCTCTGCCCAAATCGCCTGGATGCGGTCGTGGTCCAGCAACGGGATGCCCAGGGTGTCGTGTCCCTTCTCGCCGTCGAAGGTCTCGATGAGCTCACCGATGAGTCGCTCCGTCACCGCAGCTCCACGCGTGCGGCGACGGCAGTGGAGAGCGAGCTCTCGTTTGGTGAGCGACATCGAGACCTCAGCGTCCGTCAGGCCGACCATCCCACGCTTCCCCTCCAGCTCGGACCGCTTGGCCTCCCTCAGAAGGCGGACGTCCTCCTCGTCCCACTCAAAAAGGGACGAGGACAGCTGCTGCATGAATGTCCCGTAGAGCTGGTGGCTTTCTGTGGTGACACCTACAGCAAAGCGGCGCATGAGGTGCCACACATCCAGTCTCACCACCAGCTCGTCCCATTCATGGAACGCGGCAGCCGTCTTTGATCCGCCAACCGAGGAGCAGCAGTCTCTGTCCACGTACATGAGCTGGGGGGGGGGGCGACCCCGGCGATGCGGTAATGCTGCATTAGTCCGGCAGCCATGGGCAGCAGGCCCTCTCCCTCGGCGGAGGTGAGCACCGATATGAGGACCTGCCCAAACTCGTTGCCGACGTTCGTCGCCCAGGCCGCCGTATCCGCAGCGAAACCGGCAAGCTTCTTAGTCACCTGGAATAAGCAGGATGAAACAACAGGCTTCAGAAAAAGTAATTAAGTCATTTTACAAACGAACGGTGCGTTCGGTGGCGTGTTTAACGGAGAAGGCCGCCACGTGACATTTAAACGCATCTCACCTTCTTCGTCGAATCCATCTTCAGGATGGATCCGAAGGTGGAGGTGACCCTGGCCTTCACCTCGTCCAGCCGCGACAGAACGTCGTAGCAGTAGACGTTCAGCAGCCAGACGGGTGTGGGCACCGGCGGCATGGGAGGGGGTGGAGGAAACACACGCCGCTCGGAGCCCGTGGCCAGGAAGTGCTTGCACTCGCCGAGGTACTGCATGGACCGCCGCATCCAGGCTTCGCTGTGCCCCTCGCACAGCTTGGTGTAGAGCTGGGTGGCGCTGTTCCCCAAAGCGCGCTCCCTCAGCAGCCTCATAACACGCAGGTCGCAGGACAGCCTGGAACAAGAGCCATTGTGAATGTAGACACATAGGTGTGTGTGTGTGTGTGTGTGTGTACGCATTTATATCTCTCGTCTTCTTGTACGCATTTTGTTTGTCATTTATACTTGACAATTAAAGCAGGCTTGCTTTACGCAGAATGGATGTGAAAGTAATTTGAACTGATACTTACTTGTACGTCAGAATCGCTGGGAACTGGCAGCGATGTGCCGGGTCCAGCTGACTCAGGATGCCCTGCGACCAACCGGTTACCTTCTTCTGACACCGGCGGCATTCTAGGTACTCAGTGGCCATGAGATACCAGCCGTCGATGTCCAAGACCCTCCGGATGGTCTTGTACAGCCCAGCCTTTGTAAGAGGTCTCTTACAACCAGGCTGGGGGCATGTCAGCTTGAATGCCCACATGCGGTGGGGCACCCAAAGGAACAGCCGACATGCGAAGAAGGCAGCCGGCGGGTGGCTGGGAGAAGATGGGGCGGGGCTGGGGAGGGTACCACCACAGACGCAGGTCCGTGGTGAGTACCGTATTCCCCGCGCTGTTCCTGGTAAACAGCTCCCGTCCCATCCACTCCTGCTGCTCCCGAGAGAAGGCTCCATGCCAACTCTCGGGAATCTGCAGCTGCGGAACAAATGGAGAGAATGCGTTACGATCCACAAGTGTTTTGCCCCTCTTCATTCACAGGAAGGAACAAGTTCTTTTAAGTCTGCCTATAAAAAAAAGCAACTGTTTACACCGGCTCACCTCAGCACTTTTTGGTGCGGGCCCTGGTGGCAGGAAGGACTGCTGGGGCCGTTCCTCTTCTTCCCGAGGAGGTGGAGGGGCAGGCTGAGGGAGCGGAGGCTGGGGGACCTCTACGGGGACTTCAGCAGGATCGGCTTTGCGAAAACGTAGCAAGAGTCAATTTGTTTGAACAGAAACGTTTGTATATTCCTGTGAATCCAGCATTCAAATGAGATGCCCTTTAACTTTGATTGCATGCAGTTAAGCCCAAATAATAACCACAGTGAGTACTGTTGTTATTGAGGTACAATAGAATCTGCAGCAGTACCATCAATTTGCCCAGTACACCAAAGGTGTAAGAAAGCCTAAAAGAAAGTTGAGGTTGTAAGTCAGGGAAATCACAGCATGAGCTTTGCCAAGGATAAGTGCCGAAAATTAAGTCATTTTAAAAAAACCTGTGCGCATGTACCTGAATCGTACCTGTGCGCATTTACATTACATGCAGTAAAAGGGGGAAAAAGCCTAAAAGAAAGATGTAAGCCAGCAAAATCACAAAGTTGTAGTTACGCATCGGGTAAAAACTACAGCTACGCAGGGAGGGAGGGATGGATGGATGGACGGACGGACGACAGGACGAAGCGTGCATGAATATATTGAATATCTCACCCAAAACCTACCATTCCCATTTCAAGGAGCTCCGTCTTTCTCTGATGAATATTGCAATAAAATGGCAGTTAATTCAAATTGTATCACACCAAAATAAAAAAAAATAAAAATGGTATTACATCAATCAACAACCAAAAAGAAAGATGCACAACTCACTTTCTTCTACGCCAAGGGCCAGCTCCACCAGCTCTGCGTCCGACGGCTCCGGCTGGACGGGACGCAGAACTGGTTGCGAAGAAGACACCCCTATAATTGTAAAAAGGTTTAATTTAATGTCACAATACACATTTGCGGGAATAAACACGGTCAGGAAACACAAGCAACACTGAATAGAAGCTTGCTTGCCTGGAACTACAGGCCCGGTGGTCAGCACCTTCTTGACCTTTGCCTGTAGTTCCCCTGGGGACAGAGAACGCCGCCCTAACAGCGCAGAGATCGCAGGAGCGAGCGGAGTGGGGCCTGCGGGCCGGGGTGCCGCAGGCTGGGAGGCAGCGAGTTGGGGGGGCGCTGCTCTGCCGCTCCTGGTCTCTGCGCCTGATGTAACGGACGGCGGCGTCCATCTGCGTCTCAGGCTGGGGTGTCTTCCTGCGAAGCCACTTGACGTAGCTGAAAGACATTATCGCTCAGTTGCACGTTCTACAAAATTGCAACACAAGCACCTGCCGTTGAAGACAGTATTTTAGGTCACTTACTCGATCCTGCTCCTGTCCGCCGACTCGTAGAGGTCCCTCAGCAAGTCCAGCTTGAATTAGCCGAAGCCAACAAGGGCCGCTCCTTCATGACCGGGCTGGCTGGCCCGGGACCACGCCACTTCCTGCGCCCTGTGGAATTTGACCAACTCCACAATATCAGGTTGGGCGCAGGAGTAGCGGGTCAGAGCGTCCTTGTTGGCCATTAACGGCCCCTCGGATGAGCTGGACTCCCGCTCCCTCTGGTGGTGGTGCACCAAATGAATGGCGTAGCCCACGTCATTTTCCAGCAGCCACCGGAAGGTCTGACCCTGGTACTTGCCGAACTCGATGGTGCTGTGGCTTAGCACCAGTTCGGCGTTCCCAGGGTCACCTCCGGTGGCGATGACGTGGGCCCGCGCCGCCGCCTCCACCTCCTCCGGCTTCCTGGCCCTGAAAAGGGCCCTTCCACCAGAGGCACCTGGAGCACAGAGCTTCAGTGCCTCTGGTGATGGCTTCAAAACGAGACTCCCCGAAGGGAGTCTCCTGAACGTTGGAATTTCCCTAATTGAGAAAAAACGTATTAATAGTCAGTCAATCACTTGCGTACATGCAAATGTAGGGAAAAATAAATTTCCTGCTTCATTGTTCTTGGATGATCACCTAACACAATCAGCCATACTCAATGATCAAGGGGGGGTTAGAAACAAAGCCTGGTGGTGACGACGGCACCACTAGGGTGCATTTTAGTCAATGTGTTGTTATGCAACTTCCCCATGTTAACCATGCTAAAGGTCTTACCATATACAGACACGATAGTAGTACTTACATGACAATGATTTCTTTAGAATTTCTGACACAGGAAAAAATTTTCTTGTCACAAGGTTCTTATACATGGGCAGTTACATTGAGCATGAGTTGAAATAAAATAAACTAAAAGAAATAAAATAAACTATATATATATATATATATACGTGTTAATTGTGTTAGTAGCAGCAGCTCACAGGTGTGGAGTTGTATATAACCTGTGTATGCCACAGTGTGGGGAGGGTCCACCAGGTTTAAATGTGTTTGAGAAGGCCACTCTTTCACAGACAGGCATATGCAAAACTACAGTTGGAAGTTGTATTATATATTATATAATTTTTACATTATGTTTTATAACATTTGGACAAGAAACCAACCGAATTATCACGTTGATCTTAACTGACTTGATGCTGGCATGTTAACAAGGCAAAAATTATACGTATTATAACTAAAACGAAATATGGAAAATATTATATATTTAATAGATAAAAATGCGTACTTTTCACAATGCCGAAGTTGTGTGTGTGTGTGTTTGTTCGTTCGTTAGTTCGTTAATTAATTAATTAATTCGTGTCAGTCGTTCTTTTAAGTGAATTAAACGTATTAACGTTACGTTTAACATAGCGAAAAACACAATAAAGTCACGTAGCTAGTCTGCTTTAATGATTATGAAAATTAAAAGTTATATATTTCCTCTATTTTAAACATAAAGTGCATGCAGAACTCATGGACCGTAAGCTGACGTCTGATGCCTTGAAGTTGCAGTCTCTGTCTGAGAATTTGAGTCAGGTGAAAATGAGATATTCGTAAAGGGAGAGCTACGATTGGTCTGACGAAAATGGAACGTGCGGGCCATCTGATAGGTCGCCAAAAGCATGCAACTTTCTAAATGGAACAAGGGAGCCTTCTGATTGGTTGTGGAACGTGGAACTGTGGAACAGAGACTTTCGGTATTTTCTAGGGATGACACGCAAATTCGTGAAGCGTTCCATATTTTCTGCCCTCGACGAGGTCCGAGTAACGTCCTTCCGTTTGTTTGGTCCTTGTTCAGACTCTCGCTGAATCCTCCGGTCATCTGTCTTTGAACAAGGTTTTGTATTTTGGAGGCATGTCCCAGGACACAAGTATGTGGGCGCCCTGTGCGAGGTCTGCCTATGCTTCTGTGTCTTTTTCCTCTTCGGAGAGAGCTCAGATTTGGCCTGAGCCAGTCTTAATGCGCTCTGAGGTCAGTAGGAAAAACAAAGGCGAAAGGAACCAAATCCAATCAAATGTTACTTGTAGAGCACATTTCAGGCAGAAAGCAAGTCAATGTGCTTTACACAAGCAGTTGACAGAAACCGTACAACCAAGAAAATCAAAGTAGCACAAGTACGTACCATAAAATCTAAAGTAAAACGATTTGAAATCTTCTTAATCAAAAGCTGCACTGAAAAGATATGTTTTCAGTTTCTTCTAAGAACCCTGTAACGATTCAGTATTGGTCAACTGGCAGGTTATTCCGAAGAGAGTGTGCGTAGAAACTGAAGGCTGCTTGCCAAGGCCGGATTAACCATATGGGCAACCGGGCAATTGCCCAGGGGCCCGCAACCTCTAAAGGGCCCATGGAGGGCAGTGAGGGCATAAACAAAATATCTGGTTATCGCTTTATTAACCTGCCCGCCGGTGCCATTGCGCTGTATCCACTGCCTGTGAGACTGTAATGAGGGGGGAAAAAGTGACTATGAGCTGACCCTCCTCATTGGTCAGCCCGCACGAGGCGGGTCAAAGGTTACGCCAATCAACGTGCATTGAGGCGGGACGTCACCAACCGCCCTCAACAAAGTTTTCATTGTAAAAAGATGCAAACATGGAGAGGCTGAGTGGTAGCGCGAAACGGAAAATAAAAAAGGAGAAAGAAGTCAGAAATGCGGAGAATTTAAAGCATATACCAAAAATAGGTACATTCTTCAATGCGGTAACGATTACCAACTGCTCTGCTAAGGCAGCTTCTGTGGACGAGGAAGCTAGCCATTCTTCACCGCCGGCGGAGGAGGCAGATGCGGCGCCGCGTAACGTCAGCTTGGACATCGAGACGCCGCCAGCAGCTTCTCCAAGTTCAGACGACTGGTCGCTAAACTTGATGAACTGGAGACAGTAATAATGAGTATGTTGTGGGACCGGGTACTGCAGAGGTTTAAAGCAACAAGTGATCAACTACAAAAAAGCGACATGGATTTAGCTACTGCTGTTCGTCTTTTGCGCTCACTGCACTCATATGTAGGCACCCTGCGAGACCAGTTTGCAGAGCTCGAACAATCAGCACTCTCTGTCAGTGCTACACAAAACTACCAGTTTGACACTCGACGTGTGAGAAAAAGAAAGCGATTTGCAGACGAGTCTGATGACAGCGAGGTGGCTTTTACTGATAGTAGTCGGAAATTTGAGGTTGAAACATATTATGTCATTATTGACAGGCTCAGTTCGTGCCTATCCAGGCGGATCGAAGCATACACAGATGTGTGTGATCTTTTTGGAGTTTTATTTGAGAGGGACTGTGATGTGCGTGACAGAGCTGCTAAGCTGAGCTCCACTTATGCGACAGACCTGGACAGCTCCCTGGCAGACGAACTTATTCAGTTCAAGCACTTTGTGCAGAGTGAGACTTCACCTGCACAGCTGCTGCAAGCTCTTGAGAGAAATGGACTTAAGACAACATTTCCGAATGTTTATGTTGCACTAAGACTGTTTTTAACATTGCCTGTCTCTAATTGTGAGGGTGAGAGGTCGTTTTCCGTTTTAAAACGAGTCAAAAATGAGCTGAGGACCACAATGTCACAGCCACGGCTCTCTGCACTTTCTCTCATGTCCATCGAACATGAACTCGTTAGTGATCTTGATTTTGAAGATGTTGTACACCAGTTTGCACATTCAAAGTCCAGAAAGAAGCCAGTGTAAGCTTTGTTTGCTAAATGAAATCAAGCATTTGAAATTTAAAAATGCACTTTCTCATTATCTCATTTGAGTGTAAAAAATGTTTATTTTTCCAGATTATAGAGTGTTTCTTTTTTCTCTTGTCCTCCTGAGAGACAATGACTGATTTTGAAATGTATGTTGCACTAAAATGTTTACATTTGGCCTGTCTTGTTGAATTGAGAGGTGGCAGGTTGTTTTCTGTTTGAAAATAAGTTAAAATGATCTTAATGTTAATGTAATGAGAACATTTCTTTATTTTGTCACTTTATTTGAGCAGATGATATTGCATTGTATTAATTTTTGCCTTGTCTCTGGTGACTACTGCACTATTTGTCTTGTTGAATTGTGAGATGACAGGTTTTGTTTAAAATGAGATGAGGACCATAATGTCACTTAATCTTGTGTTGAGAATAAGTGTTGAAAATAAATATTAGATGATTTGAACGTGGATGCTCCTTTCAATTTTCTTAACATGTAAGTGAGTAGCCTTGGAAGCATTATATATATATATATATATATATATATTACATATTACACTGTATAGCACTATAACTTATTGTGAATTTTGCCACATTTTGTTGATCCTAGGGGACAATAAGTGACGGTGATAGGGCCCTTAAATGTTGTTGCCCAGGGTACAGTGAATTGTTAATCTGGCCCTGCTGCTTGCCCTACCGTTTTGGTTCTAACCCTTGGAATAATTAAAAGACCCATGCCGGATGATCTAAGGGATCTAATTGGTTCATAATGCGAGAGCATATCGCGTATGTACTGTGGTGCTAGGCCATTAAGCGATTTGTACACCAATAAAATAATTCCAAAATCAATTCTGGAGCTAACACTGGTAGCCAGTGTAATGACTTTAGGGCAGGTTTAATATGTTCATTCTTTTCAAAAGCAAAAGGAACCCGGGGTAGAGTGGGTATTTGAGGGGTTTTTAAAGATATTTCCGAAAGCTGGTAGGAAGCAGAGGCGCCATTCGTAGCACTGTACATAGAGCTGCGGAAACGCTGCGATTTGATTGGTTTGCGTACGTCCTAATAAACAACCCTGCAGTAGTTTTAGTCAATGCATACGAATTGCGTGTCCTTCGGTGTAGACTTGTGCCCTTGTGACCGTTTCCTTTTCCCTTTATCCCCTTTTCGAGCTGGAGAGCCTTCCTTGGGCGCTGCGAATGGAATGAGAGGCCTGACCTCTGGTGGCAGTCACCGGTATTGCGCACAAGGTAAACCCAGGCGGCCTGCTGTGTTCCACTTCCCCTTGCCTTTTCCGAATCTTACCTTTTGCTCTCAGATTGCCTGATCTTACCCGTTCGATAGTTTTAAACGTTTTCATCATTAGCATAGTCTTTCGTTTTCAGTTTGCGCCGATTCTTCCCAGTTACGTCAGCCGATGGTGACTGCCTCAGAACAGAGGCGGAGATGAAGAGACCACTCCAGGTCCTTTGTGCGGGCGCACCCAACAGCAACGGAACGGGAGGGCCGGCGGCAGTCCCCTGCCTGACTCCCAGGATTCCACTCGCCCGTCCCCGAGTAACGTCGACACGTGAACAGGAACGGAAAGGTTGCATGCCTTTGATTAATCTGCGGGTGCGCATTTGTTTTGTTTGCAACTCTGCTGCCATTGTGTAGCAGTTTGAAGCCGCTTCATTTCGCAGATGTGCTTGAGATGCCCGCTTAGACTGGTGTGCCACGACTCGGCACGCCCGGCCGGACTCGCGTCCTTAGGTAGTGGAGGCCGGGGCAGCTCTTCCGTGCTCGCTTCGGCAGCGCATCTACTAAAATTGGAACGATACAAGTTAATTATTTTAGTTTAAAGGCTACCACATAAGGTGCACTCTAGTACTGCAACTGTTAACACTTGTGGTCAGACGCTAATGTTTAATACAGGTAAAGATCACACACAAAGTGAATTCAAGGGAATGCAAAAAAAAAAAAAACTAGTGGGAAACCGTAAATTGGATAAATTGGAATAAATTCTCATTCGGCTTGCCATACTGCTTATCCTATTGATCGATTGGTGCACTGACGTTATTGGTCCAGAACATTCTTGAAGTTGTAATTATCCTGTGTAGCCTACTAATGTGTTAGTTGCATATATTCTAATTCTTACAACTTCTTCTATTGTTCGTAGTCTAAACTCTTTTCGATTCCTCTCCGACTTTTCTTTCTGTCTTACAGAGAAAGATAAATAAAAATGACAACACATTCACAACTTTATTTAGGCTAGATAGATGTGAGGACAGGCGTGCCATAAAAAAAACATTTATGCGAAGCCACACCTGTCAATGGTGGCGTAAAATTATGATTCACGAAGTGTCCGAATTCTCAATTTACTACTCCCTATAGAGTGTCCTATTGAGTGTTTACGATGTAGGGAATAGTGAATGAGTGAACGAGGGAGTGATTTCGGACACAGCCTTTATCTTTATTTCTCGCTCGTAGTCATCTAACGTTAGATTTCTGTTCGTCAATTTCTCTTCGTGTGGTGCATTGGGAAGCTGCTGAAGAACGTTGATAGTACCACGTATGACGTCAGCGTTTTGACAAAAACGTTCTTTTATGAAAAACGAAAAATGTTGGGGGCGGGGCGAAAGCGGTACTGGAAACACTTAACTCCTTTGCGTAGAAGGACCTTTTGGCTCAACTGAGACATTCGTTGCTACTGCAGTCAAACTATTAGTGGAAATTACAAACTGTGTTTTAACTTTATTGGTAGACGGTTCGTGACGATTTCTTCTGAATACGGAGTTTCTAAGTGTCACTATTTCCCTGTAGCAAGTCAATTTTACCCCCCCCCCCCCCCCCACCTAGTCTATACCTACCCATGCGTGACATAATGGACAATAGCGTCTATGTTTGAGTTCATAAATATATTTATTCATTATATAAAATTAGAATAACATCGTCTCTTGAAGTGAATGGGGTATTGGCCGAATTGTATACTGGATGCTCCACTAGTCACGTAACATATCCGGGTAAGACTTTGGGGGGAGGGGAGTTTGCTACCGATATCCTATACAGTGTTTCCCCTAGATTTTTTTTCAGGCCGGGCGGTGAAAGTGCGCCATTTTGCGTAGAGGCGGAAACTATAATTACACCCTCATAATATCAGCGCTGCCATTGAAAATTTTAATTAGGCCTAAAGGGAAACCGAAGCTGTTTTGGCATTGGCAAGGGTTTTTCCAGATGCTATTTTGATCATTCCCGCATTCTGCGGTAAGGGAAATATTGCAGCTACATAAAAAAATTTAAAAAAAAGATTATATTAAAAAAAATAATAATATAAATTTTTTTTTTTTCATTAAAATTATTTATTTTCCCTCTTGTCCAAGCCAGGCGACACGCCCGCCCGGCCAAGATAATGGTAGGGGAAACACTGCTATATGAGTGTCGCTATGACCGCGACCCTTCATAAGCCTCTGTTCATGAACGATGCCGGCAACGGCTCGTCCAGCGGGTTCTGTGCAAAATTCTGTCATCTCTGCTGTTGACATTTGCTACTTGCTTAAAAAATATATATAATAATAAATAAAATCTGGTGGTTGCTGGATACTGACTAAAAATTTGTATTTCCTTTTTTGATCCCGCTGTCATCAGGTTTCTTGTGCAGTGGTTAATGGGGATATCGATTCAGGACTTCCTGATCTTCAGGAAGCAACTGGTGCCTTGTTGTTACACATAGCTTTTCTCACTAGATAGTATAAGCCAAACGGCCAGGGCGGCCAGGCTACACATAGCCTACTTAGGCGTCACATTGCGTAGTATGGCCAATGTCTGATCCAAGAACACAGCTGTGTTCTAGCTCCATGCTAGAGGGATATTGATATGGTCTTCCTGATCTCAGGAGACAGCAGGCGAGGTTGGGTACTGGATGATCTGCTGTTGGTGTCATGGTTTTTAACCCTTTTTCCCTTGCGGTCTTGTTCCTCGGTCGCAACACGTGGGCGCTGCTCTGTTAGTGGAGTTTTGGCTCCGTCTCGGCTTTTCGCAGAGAACTTAGGGCTTAATGAATCCCCTTGCTGCGTTTGGCTCCTCCTACCTCACACGTCACACCACCATTACAGTTGGGGGTTTCTGGTCATCTCCTGTTTAGCAGGGGGAGATGCCCGTGCTCCGGAACAGTACTAAAGCAGATCCATTCACCGCCAAACTAAAATTATTATGCAACACAATCATTCATTAAACATGTCATTTAATATGTGAGTTGTCCTGAAATGAGCGGAGCGAACGCTTTTACGTGCGCAGAGCAAGTTCTGTCAGGAAACTCTTATCATAGCCGACCATGGTCGGCTAGCAATCACGCGTCCCATACTCAGCCAATCACATGCACACACCTCTAATGGAGTTCCCTTTTTAAAGTGATACTGCAGTCAAAAACTGACTTTTCCCGTTGAAAACCTATGTTTTGAGTTAGATTATGATAATACACAACTGTTTATGTCCGAAAATTTAATGTTTAGTCAAAATGGTTTTATCTGAGTTTTTGTGTAGACTTACCAATATGCTGGCTTCCGGGGATTCGTGACGTCACGAGATCCTTAAAGGGTAAGTTCGCTATTTTGGACCTTGGACCCTATTTGCGGTCCGTCTTCCATGAACCTGACCCATGAAGTCCATTTTTTCGCTGATCGGTCCAGTATTGAGTTCGGTACAGATTTCCTGTAGGCTCTCACTGGGCTACAATGGAAGTGAACGGGGCAATCAGAAATGTTATGGAAAAACAACGATAAATGTGCTTTTATAGCTCAGTGTGTATTCTTACGGTCTCAGTATGCTCTCCTGTGAAATGTAGGCTATCGCAAACGCAAACCGAACGTTGAAACAACAGTTCCATTTGAAACAGAACTATTTCTCCGACCGCACTACCTCGCACTGTAAACTTCCGCAGTCTAGCTACGTTGTAGAGAGGGGGGGGGGGGGGGCCGCTTGAAAAGCAGTTGATCACAAATCCTGACCTCCCGTTGGAGTTTACTAGCTAGTAGCCTACAGCAGAAATATTTGTAACGCAGTTTTTGTAATCATCATTTGTAATAATTCATCACAGCAATGGTGCGCGAATGTGCAGTCCCCGGTTGTGGGAATAAAATGTCTGGACGCTCAAATACCAGTTTTCACAGGCTCCCGTTCTCTGACCCAGAAAGATTGAGACTTTGGCTGGTTGTCTTACGGATCGACATAAACACTCCAGTCAATCAACTCCGTTTGGCAGACTCGCGAGTTTGTGGAGCGCATTTCGACGCTACTGATTTCTGTAACCGCAAATCAGAAGCAAAACACTGGTTTCTAAAGAACACAGCTGTTCCTCGTGTCGGACCTGCAGCACTATCAAGCACCGGAGCAGAGGTAAGTTATATTTAGCTATAACGTTACTAACATTTTTATTTTTTTTGAGCGCGTCCTCTGACCCAGCACTCAATACCAACTAACAAAATCCAAGCTTGACATAAGTTGTTTTCTTGTAACAAAACTGTCGGAAACGTTCATCAACTATAACTTTTTACAATTCTATAATGTTTTATTTACAAATGCTTGACGCATGGTGTCCTGTCCAAAGTTCTCATCTATCATATATCTGTTGGCAGTCATAGTGTAATGGTAATCAATGGAGATGATCCAGTGTCATCCACGGATACATCCAGGTTTTCAATGGCATTCGGTAGCAACAGATCCCACTCCCTACAACACAAACTTTCCTCCTCTCTGGGCATCTGCTTGCACCTCTTGCAAGAACACCAAAAGTCCCCCGAAATTCTTGGTCTAGCCTCGGCAGCGACTTCGGATAACATTACCTGCGCAACTTCAGCCTCTCTCTCTTCTCTTGCTCTCTTATCATCCATCTCTTGTAGTTCCGTGTCCGTGTATTCTGGCTCAAATCTGTAGCCAGTAACGTCAAAGTCAAAATCGAATTCTTCGTCTTCGTAATCATTATAGTCATCCATCATCCAAGTTTCTTTGTGGAAATTGTAGCCTACGTTGCTGCAGGTAAACAAACGCAGACTGCTCAGCTAGATAGTTTCGTAAACGGCCTGCACACCTTCCCGCTCCCCTACCCCCGACACATAGTACTCCGCGAGTGCAGCGCAAACAAGCAACAGAGAAATGCTTGCTTCCAAGCCATGCCAAGCACGTAAAATTGTTCGGATTGAGATACATTTCACAGGAGAGCATACTGAGACCGGTAACAATACACCCTGAGCTTCCCGTCTCATTTATTGTACATGAAAGCACATTTATCGAACATTTCTGATTGCCCCGTTCACTTCCATTGTAGCCCAGTGAGAGCCTACAGGAAATCTGTACCGAACTCAATACTGGACCGATCAGCGAAAAAATGGACTTCATGGGTCAGGTTCATGGAAGACGGACCGCAAATAGGGTCCAAGGTCCAAAATAGCGAACTTACCCTTTAACATAAAAATGGGTGGACTTGAGGTGGTCCTAGGGGTGGGTCTTGGCTGGGCACGTGGTATAAAAGCAGAGAACGACTACTTTTTTTTTTTCCTTCTGAGACTGAGACCCTTGTACTGCTAACTAGCTAGTTCAAGTTCAAATGCGAATTGCTTTGTATTATTGCTAACGTTAATATTACGACTTATATCGAGCTACAGTTATTCATAT
Source organism: Synaphobranchus kaupii (assembly GCA_029718625.1). Taxonomy (NCBI): domain Eukaryota; kingdom Metazoa; phylum Chordata; class Actinopteri; order Anguilliformes; family Synaphobranchidae; genus Synaphobranchus; species Synaphobranchus kaupii. Next base: position 80,623,049 of record CM056379.1, read on the forward strand.
ACGTCTTACTACTTGGTATCTTTAGCTAACTTGCCTGCATTATGCCAAGGAGTCAGAGATGTATCGTTCCTCGGTGCAACGCCACCGGCTCTGCTAGCTTTCATAATCTGCTGAGAGACCCAGCGCTACTTAGCCAGTGGCTTCAAGCTATCGGTGTAGAGCACGCGGACTTGCCGAAGAAAGCCCTAGTGTAGTGTGCAACGCGCACTTCACACCGGACTGCTACCACAATTTAACTGGCTTTGAGATGGGCTTCTATAAAACTCTGTCGCTGAAGCCAGGTGCCATCCCAACAGTGATGGATGGATCGTTTCCCGCCGTAAAACAGCTAAGTACAATATACGTATTACATTGTATTTGTGACATTGTGTAATTGCACATGTATTGGCCACTATTATACAGTTGGGCCAAGCATGCCCGACTACGGCACAGCAGTATTAGACAAATCAAGAATAGCTTCATAACTACGCTGACATAACGTTACCTCAGTAACCTCACGGCAACATAAGTTTTCTGGAGGGGACAGGTTAGAGCAGTGGCCACAAGCACACCTGTTGGGACATTAGTTTGTTTCTGTTTACATGTTATCTGTACAAACTACAACAAAAATGCTTTTGCAAACGGTTGACATTACTGATAGGTAATAGCTAATGTGGGGTTGAAGGCAACCTATTGTGTGGGCTATCTTTTATGAATACGTAACGTTAGCTAATAAACGATAGCAATAATACATTTGATGTAGCCCTAGCAAAACCAGTAACCAGTTGGTCAGTAACTCGGACGGAATGTATCCATAAGTTAGGTAATGCAAGGCAGTCTATTGTGTGTGAGTTTAGCCCCGTTTGGTCCAGAGAGAACTGGTAACTTAGCTAGCTAGTTATATTAGCTATATCATTTATGAATAATGTTAGCTAATAAATGATAATTCTCTCCGGACCAAGTGAAGTTATGAGGGCGCTACAACCAGCCATGTTCAATATACTAACGTTACTGTGTGACTGGGTTTTGCTGTGTATTTGAATGTATTCAATAGTAACGTTACTTTAGGCAGACAAACAAGCTAACTTAGCTAGGTAACGTTAGCTTTACCATTCGGTTACATCCCGGGTCCTCTCCTCGCGAAGACGTTGCTCAACTAATACAGCTGCTGCTGCCAGTGGCTCGAATGAATACGGCTGTATTGCCCGAGAAACATCTTCGCGAGGAGAGTCTTCCACCACGAAGGAATCCTCTTCCTCCACTTCAAACTCCTCCACCTCAAAACTCCCTGCAGTACTGCTGTCACTCTTGTCAGCTCACCATTTTATTTAGTCGTGAGGAGAGAGCTGGAAGGGGGCTGAGTCAGTTCACCAAGACACACCCTTTCACTCCTTGACCGTATGAATATTCATAATATTACTACGTAGCATCATCGTCATATGACCACGCCTACTCACGCGTTTCAGTTCAAATTGAAGCGGAAAAAAGGGCCTTAGAAAAGCCTCTGCAGTATCTCTTTAAGCCAAGAATCAGTTCTCTCTGTACTGCTTGAATGCTGATGCGCTGCTCTTTGTTTGCTTATGGCTTGTGTTAAAATAAATTTGCTGTCACCCTCCACCACCCCAGCTTCCACCTGTTGTTTGGATCAGCTTTCGTATGGGGGGTTTCTGGTCATCTCCTCCGGAGGAGGTGCCCGTGCTCCGGAGCAGTACTAAAGCAGATCCATTCACCGCCAAACTAAAATAATTATGCAGCACATTCATTCATTAAACATGTCATTAAACATGTCAGTGATTTTGTCCTGACCGAATTATATATTTTTGTTATTAATTCAACTTACCCAATATTTATTTTAATTACATACACTCAAGCGTAACATCGTTTTGAAAATATATTATTGTTTCAATATTTAAACATGATTTTCTTAGCGTGTATAAATGGTGCATTTTATAGTCTGTGGCAAGACGAGTCAGTTTTTCTCCATTGTATACACACAAAAAATGGAACTATGCACACAATTCTGAAAACTTGAAGCTCATGTATCAACAACATGACTCCAAACTGCTAAACTAAGCACAATTCCATTGTTCTCACTTAAATATCATTCTAAACCACATTTTTGCAAAACTCTAAACACAAATTGCATCATTTAGCACACTTTGTTCACCTGTAAATCCCTGGCCTTCAAAATGCAACACCCTGATTACCAATTGGTCTCACTTATGTCTCACCTGTGCAAACTCAATTGGAAAAACACTTCAATCATGTGTCAGACTATAAAAGAGGCCTCAGGTGACTTATACAGGTGTTGGGCAAGAAGATGGAGCAGCAAGAACACAGAGGGAGAGTGAGAGTGAGAGTGAGAGGGAGAGTGAGAGTGAGATTGTCTTTTATTGGTTTTAAAAGTCATTTCCAATAAAAAATCATTTTCTTTTACATATAATTTCGATACATCATTTCACATAGTTTTAAAAGACATTCTTTATCAGGGGGGGATTTAATTTTCCCTTCCCTTTTTAATTTTACATTAAAATAGACGTACAACGATCAAGACACCACAAAAAGACATCACATACAAAATCACAATTCACCAAAAAGGCACAAAAAAAGGGGACATTGAAATGAGGGAAGAGTACATGCGTTCCCGGGTTATTGGGTGGGAAAATGTTCTGTCTCTCTCTCTCTTCCTTGGGATGGAGGGGGGTGGACTAGATGATCAGTTCTTTCCAATGGTCCACCCCCCATTTCTCTCTCGCCAGACACTTGTCCTTCGCAAAGTCAACCATAACGCCGTCTTGGAGGAGGTTTTGCGCCCTCCTCCTGAGAGTGACCAGGTCTACTGTTGTTTTTTGGTAGACCTTGATGTTCCTCGCCTCCCACAGGACCTGCTTCACAGTGTTTATGATCCTCCACTGACGCTGGAGCTCCGGTGTTCTGCATCCTCCACGGGGACCGTAGAGGACACTCTCAGCAGTCAGGGAGGACCTCGGCAGCAACCTGTTTCGGGAGACAGAAGAAACAACAAGGCCCCAGACCCGTCTGGCCACGGAGCACTCCCAGAACAGATGGTAGATGTGTTCTGAGTCAGTGCATCCATGGGGGCAGCGCTCAGTCAGGGCCAAGTGCCGCTTGAACATAAATGACCTGGTGGGGAGACACATGTGGGCAGACATCCAGGCAATGTCCTTTTGCTTATTGCTTAAACTTTTATTTAGGACATTAGCCCAGATTATAGACGGGTCCAGGGTCGTGCTGCCCCTCGGGAGTGTCATGGTCTCCTTTGATCTTAAATGAGCCATGATTATTTTATAGCTCCACGAGGTCAGCCCGGCCCTGGGTAATCCTGCCCCAAAAGCAAAGTCCCTCAGGGCTCGATATACATATGGGGGGTCCCAGCTGTACGGTATGGTGAGGTCCAGCGCACACAGGCCCATCGTCCTCAGGAAGGGAGTGGCATAGTACCTAGCAAAGGCACCAGAGGCCTTCTCGACCTTCCGAGTGTTCTGGACCAGTGTGGCCAGACCCTGCACCAACACGGTGTTAACAATGTCTGGAACCCCCCTGCCCCCATTCTGCTCTTCCTTGAGGAGGGTAGCTCTTTTCAACTTTTCCATGGTGCTCCCCCAGACAAAGCGGAAGGCCATTCTAGTAATGAGTTTACTAGTGGCCTTGTCTGGGGGAAACACCCTCCCCAAGTAGAGAACAATGGGAAGGACTATTGCCTTCTGGATCAGGATCTTACCCGTCTGAGTCAGAGGCCGCACGCTCCAGCTCCAGAGTTTGACCTGGACGTGGCGGAGTGAGAGGAGGCCAAGGAGGAGGAGGAGGAAGAGGAAGGCAAAGGCGAGCCAATATATCCAATGAAATGCGTGCAACTCTGGTGGACCACGTAATCAATCACGGCCTGACCATGACTGAAGCTGGGCAGTGAGTCCAGCCGAACATGAGCCGCTTCACAGTAGCCTCAGTTATCCGGGCCTTTAGAGAAGAGAATAGGTAAGTAACCAGTTTTCAATACTCTCTACAGTAATTACAGTATAACTTTATGGTTTCTATGGATATCTACAGTGCTCACAGAAATGTAGCCTATAGTGTAATGTTGTTTTGTCTTACGTTTACATATAAAATGTGTAGCCTATAATGTGTATATACTTTTCACAGAATAGAAAGACGGCCAGCAAGAGGTGGCAGAGGCCGGAAATTCACAGACGAGCAAGAGGTCACCATGATCAACATGGTTTTGGCAAATAATGCCATCACCCTGAGGGAAATCAGAGACAGGGTCCTGCAAGACAATGTCCATTTCGTAAACATTGTCCGGGTCAGCCTGTCCAGTCGACCGTGTCTTGAATAAACACCAGCTGCGGATGAAACGGGTATATCGTGTTCCATTTGAGCGCAACTCTGACCGAGTGAAGGAGCAACGATACCAATATGTGCAAGTGAGTACAGCAGGTTACTGTAACTGACCACATCCTCTCAGTACTCCTTATAGACATGTCACTATGTACCTCAGTGTTCCTGTATGTAGGTCTTTTGTCTGATATGGTCATTCTCTCTTTTTCAGAGAGTGCTTGAACTTGATGCCAGTGCTGCTCCCCATGAATATATTTTCATTGACGAGGCAGGGTTCAACCTGCAGAAGACCAGGCGGCGGGGGAGGAACATCATCGGCAACCGTGCCATTGTCAATGTCCCTGGGCAGCGTGGCAGAAATGTCACCATGTGTGCAGCTATTGGTCACCGTGGGGGTCATACATCACCATGCACAACTTGGTCTCTATAACACTCCCCGTTTGCTGACATTCCTTGACGAACTCAAAAATATCCTCATCCCCCCACAGGAAGAGGGGCCAGAGCAGCCTAACTACGTTGCCATTTGGGATAATGTAAGTTTCCACCGGGCTGCTCTGGTCCACAACTGGTTCGCTGACAACCCACGTTTTGTAATGCTGTACCTTCCACCGTATTCCCCATTTGTGAATCCGATAGAGGAATTCTTTTCAACATGGCGGTGGAGAGTGTATGACCGCAGACCCCATGAGCGTGTGGCACTACTGGAGGAGGCATGTGGTGACATCCATGCCGACGCATGCCAGGGATGGATCCGCCATGCCAGCCGTTTTTTCCCCCGCTGCTTGGCCAGGGAGAACATCGCAGCCGATGTGGATGAGGTCCTCTGGCTTGACGAGGTTCGGAGGCGGGATGCAGAGTGATCTGTTTCATTGGATTTTGCAATATTTGTTTTTCAGTCAGTTCAGTCAGCTGAACATTTTGTATTGCAGTGACAAATAAATATTTCCTTTGTTACCTTTTTGTATCTGCACTGATTTATCATTACATCCCCAGAAAGACAGTCTAAACATTTTCTTTTTTGGGACAAAAAACTATACACTTTACCAAAATGAGAAAAAGGAAACTACATATTGCATTTGAATATGTAACATGGCCTCATGAAGCCAAAACATACATGAACACTATTTTGATGATAGTGTTTTAAATTTATCACACCAGTGTTTAATTGATGCTCTGTAAGACATAAACATATAATAGCTGTGTGTATTGTTTTGGTGGAAAGAATCAGTTTTGAGAGAACATGGTTTTGAATGCTGTGTTTAATTTTGCAAGAGATTTGTGGAGTTTTGACAAAGTGGGTAACTCTTTTCAGTTTTGTGTTTTGAGAAATTGAGCCACAGTGTGTTTAAACGTTTGGGAAAAACTGTAATAGCACCCAGGCTGAGATTTTCGCAAGCAGTGACACTTTTAAAAATTCCTGTGTCAAGATTTCAGGGGGTTAACTTAAAGCTGTAGTTTATCATTTCAGACAAACATGAATACTGTAATTGGGACGGATACGGGGGCCAACGTGGATCGGGCTAAGACTTCAGCCACTCACCTCTGTGAAGTAGGCTACTGCTGTCACAATCTTGTTGCCACTGCCTCACACACCCTGACTTGCCCTCCTCCATCTGAAGACTGCCACCCTCTCTCTGCCTTGTCCCACCTAAAATTATGAAAGTAACTTATGGCTCTAATTGGATTTTAGCTGCACCAGTGGATGAACAATGCATACACACACTTCATTATATGTGTTATTAATTCAACTTAAATAACAGTTTCCCAATATTTATTTTAATTACATAAGTTTTCTTCATCTGTAAACTTTGTCCTGCCTAAAATTATGAAATGAGGGCATTTCAAAACGTTGCAAATGTTGCGCCTAAATAGAACAATAACGTTGTAGAATAGGTGCTTCTATCTGATTAAACTTACTCTATAATGTTAGCTAGATACCTGGCGATGCTACCCTATTGTAAATGTGACCCCCTAGCGCTGTTCATTTTCAAACACATAACATTAGCCACATTGCTTCAGCTGTTACAGTATGATAGAAACTGACCCAAAACGTGTCTAGCTAACTAAGTTAATAACGTTAACGATAGCTACAATGTTATCTAGCTAGCTGACATTACCAAATACTAGTTAGTGAACTGGGGACATGCTCTCGCCCTAGCTACCTAGCTAGTTGAAATGGCTCATGTAACGTTGGCTAGCTTACTTGGATAACTGTTCCATAGTATTCCAAGTGAATTATTCTAAGCGTTCCATAAAACTGTCTGTATTACAGTTTTCTAAAACTGCTTACACACAAAATCTTTACATGTCACACGATTTCTGAAACCTGTCACTCAAAGAGCAAAACCACACACCAATCTGCAAAACTATAAGATAATTCTCAGCCTTTCACTCAGTTTTCAATTTCATAAGACACTTTTTGCTAAACACTACGGTACATACAATTCTCTACCTAAGACACAAAAATCGAACAGGAAGTAACTTGCTTGCCTTTTCCAAACACAACCAATCAAAATGCTACACTTATTCACCAGTGTCTCACACCCACTCCTCACATGTGCAAACACTAATTGCTTAACTGATTACTAACCAATCACTGCTTTAGTATAGGCCTATAAATAGGGCAAAGGTCAGATTACCTGTTTAGAACAATGGATGTGAACATTGCAGGGAGAGCAAGGGGAGTGGGAGGGAGAGGCAGGGGACAATGAGGAGGAAGAGTTGGATGTGGAGGAAGAGGACAAGGTGGACGGGGAAGAGGACAAGGGCGAAGAAGAGAAGGAAGGAGAGCTGTCTCTGATGAGATTAGGGCTATGCTTATTGATCATGTGATCAACCACAGGTTAACTATGAGGGAGGCTGGAATGAGAGTCCAGCCCAACTTGAGTCGGTTTACAGTGGCATCCATAATTCGAACCTTTAGAAATGAGAACAGGTATGCAACTATCTAATGGCTACTTCAGCATTACTGTAAAATACATATTACTGTATAGTATTACATAAACATTTGTAGCTCTAAGCCACCCATTTATTGCACTGCATTGTAGAAATGAATGGCCACAGTGTGGTGGGTTATCATACTGTACTACAATACAGCCAACTGTAAAAAACATTTTTGTACTATACTGCACACACTCACACTGTTTTTGAATCTTCTACAGAGTGGAAAGGCAAAGATGTCATGGAGGACGAGGTCGCATGTTTACAGAGGAACAAGAGATGGCTATTGTAAATATGGTTTTGGCCAACAATGCCATTAGGCTTAGGGAGATAAAAAATCATATCCTAAATGATGCAACAATGTTCAACAACATCGATGCTGTAAGCCTGTCGACATTGCAACGCATCCTCCAGCAGCACCAAGTGAGAATGAAACAACTGTACAGGGTGCCATTTGAGAGAAACTCTGACAGAGTCAAAGATCTGCGACGCGACTATGTGGATGTATGTATGCGACACTACTTCCAGTACTTCAAACTTGCAGATACAGAGCCAGAGTATTGGACTGTACCATATTTACTGGTCTGTATATTCTTTTGTCTGTTACAGAGAGTATTGGAGATGGATGCTCATGCAATTCTCCATGAATACATTTACGTGGATGGGGTTGGCTTCAACCTCATCAAAACCAGGCGCAGGGGGAGAAATGTAATAGGACAGAGGGCCATTATCAATGTCCCTGGACAGCGTGGGGGAAATGTGACCATGTGTGCTGCCATCATGCAGAACGGTGTCCTCCCTCACTATGCCACACTTGGTCCTTACAACACTGCCCATATGCTCACTTTTCTGGAAGCAATTCACAATATGCTTGTTCCAGATCAAAATCCGGATCCAGAGCAGCCCAGATTTGTGGTAATATGGGACAATGTAAGTTTTCACTGGGCTGTTCTGGTCCTAAACTGGTTTGCCACCCATCCAGGCTTCACAGTTGTGTACCTCCCCCCATATTCACCTTTTATAAATCCTATTGAGGAATTTTTCTCTACATGGCGCTGGAAAGTGTATGATCGTCAGCCCTATGCCCGAATGCCGCTTCTCCAGGCAATGGAGGAGGCATGTGGGGACATAGACGCTGCCTCTGTCAAAGGTTGGATGCGCCACTCTAGGAGATTCTTCCCTCATTGTTTGGCAAGAGAAAATATAGCATGTGATGTAGACAAAGTATTGTGGCCAGATCCAGCCCGGAGGAGGGATGCAGTTTAGCACTGGTGATTTTTCTTTCCTCTAAAAATTCTACTTTTGGTTTACATATGTTTATGGTTTCTGTACAAATTCCCATATGGTTTTGTTTTCTTGTATGCTGTACAACATTACTACAGTAATGTTTTGGAAAAATAAATATTTTCTGTTTCACCATTGCATTGGTGTTTACTTTGTACATTTCAACCCCTCTCAGCAGATTACTTTCACTCTAGAACATTGTATGGAAATGTAGATATAAGCGTATGAAAGACAGAAGAGCTTTAGATTTAGAACAACAGTGTGTACATGGTATATCCAAAAAGTTACTATTATGAAAAAAGTGTTTGCCATTTGATGCAAAGATGTGAGATGTGTTTATGGTATTTTGAATGCAGTGTTTCATTTTGCAGGAGATATGAGGCATTTTGCATTTTGTGTGTGCAATTTTTGGATTTGTGTGTAGAGTTTTGAAAAAATGAGACCTAGTTTCAGAAAACGTGTGAAAGCAGTTGTAAAAAACTGTAAACAGGCACATATGCTAGTATGGATAGTGTAGGCTAGCTACCTAGTTTACAGCTAACGTACAAGCTAACCTTTTGAAAAACTTGGAAATCTGCTGTTCCTTTGGAAATCCTTGCTTTTTCATCACAGCAATCACGATGTAGCACCACAGGCACGGGGAGCGAGCTATTTTGACCACCGAATTTAATCGTCCAGACTGGAAAGAACCAAAGATGGTAGCTAAAATAATGTCATTAACTTAGCAACATGTAATTAAATTAGCTAACGTTATCTAGCAAGCAGGATGAAATAAAACAAAGTTAGCGAACTAGCTTATTAACAGTGTAGGGACAATAAGAACTACAAGTCCATACAGTCCACAGGAGGCTCCTCCTCCACGTTGGAAGTGACGTAGGACGTTGTACCAGTTGTGATTTCCGCACTGTAACGTGATCCTGCACAGCGGAATGCGCGACTGGCAATAAAGTTTATATGTAGGGGCAACACAGCCAGTTCTTCCGAGTTCTTCCCGCAGTTTTCTACCGGGCCAGTTGTCCGCTGAACGTGTCTCGTCTCTGGGCCCGTGAGGCCTGGAGCACGCCCGGGGCCGAGCCCTCGCTCTACAGGAAGCATCGACCGTCCGTGACGTCGACCCAACCGAGCGAGGCGGGCTCATCTACCCCCGGCTATCGGCCACGGAGGACCGGAGACGAGGCGCAAGGAGGCAACGCGAGCACCCGGTGGTCAAGAAGAACCAGCAAGCGGACCATGCAGCCACTGATCCTGTAGCAGAGCACCGCCAGTGAGTCCCCAAAGAGGCAAGCGGTCTGCAGTAGGATGGCGCTGCATAGTTCGGGAGAGATAATGCGACCGGTGCCATTATCCCGTAAGAACGACGAAAGAAAGCTGTTCCAGGGACCCAAGATGAGGCGGACGTTTCCCCTATCTTCCACAACCCCTGCGAACTCGCCAACACTGGAAAAGGGCGACCGGATTTCCCCGTTTCATCGTGAGTGTGCGATCCAACGGAGGAACCAATTTAACGGACTTTAATTCAAGTAAGGCTGTAACATGGGCAATAGCATATTAGTTAGCAAAAGAAACATGTTTGTGACTGGATGTATGTAACTGCTATTGAAAGGTTAATGTGTTCTGTAAAAGTTTTGTGTTACCGTTTTACTTTGGATGGTGTTATGTCATCCACCGCACTGCGTTAGGTTTAATGCATCCACGCACAGAGCGTATCTTGCATGCGATCTATCTTTAAACACTAACCAGCCGTAATCCTAACACTGCACGCTGATCTCAACGCACACGCATTTAAGCTTACGGCTATCCCTTATGTGTGTGGTATGGTTCATGCGCCGCCATTATTAGCTAGCTCCAGCAAAAGCTAGTTTCAAACCTCCCTCCAGCTTAGTTTCTTTGTTCTCATTGAAGTGAAACAAACAGGGAACACGCCCAGTCTGCAGCAAAAGGGAAAACATGGACAAGGGAATAAAACATGACACGGAGGGAAGGGGTAAAACATGGAAAACGGACAGGAAGGGAACGGAACGTTACAGTACCCCCCCCTCAACGAACGCCACCTGGCGTACCTGGAGGCCTAATCTTGTCCGGGAATTGTATGTGGAAGTCCGAGATAAGGGAGTGGTCCAGAATGAGGCTCTTGTGGAGCCAGGACCGCTCCTCCGGGCCATAACCCTCCCAATCGACCAGGTATTGGTAGCCCCGGCCCTTGCGGCGAATGTCGAGAATACGACTCACCGTGTAGGCCGGGGCATGGTCGATGATCCGGGGCGGAGGTGGAGAAACCGCCGGGGCACTGAGGAGGCTGGAGGTGACAGGTTTAATCTGGCTGACGTGAAAAACAGGGTGGATCTTAAGGGAAACAGGGAGGGAGAGTTTAACAGAAACGGGGTTGACTAGGCAAACAATGGGGAAAGGACCAATAAACCGGGGTTGAAGCTTTTTGGAAGAAGTGGGGAGGGGGATATTGGCTGTAGACAACCAGACCTGCTGACCAACCTTATACTGCGGGGCTGCGGTCCTGTGAAGGTCCGCCAGGCGTTGGGTACGGGAATTAGAACGAAGGAGTGCGGTGCGTGTAAGTCTCCACATCCGTCTGCATCTAAGGATGTGGGACTTGACGGAGGGAACTGCTACCTCGGCCTCCTGGGCCGTCAAGAGGGGGGGTTGGTATCCTAAGGAGCACTCAAAGGGAGACATCCCTGTGGACGCGCACTTAAGGGAATTATGCGCGTACTCAACCCACGGGAGAAGGCGGCTCCAGGAAGCGGGGTTGCGAGCAGTAACGCACCGCAGGGCGGATCCCAGGTCCTGGTTGGCCCTCTCCGCCTGGCCGTTAGACTGGGGATGGAAACCTGAAGACAGACTAACCGAAGCACCCAGGGCCACACAGAACGCCCTCCACACCTGGGAGGAGAATTGGGGCCCAAGGTCCGAAACAATGTCGGAGGGGATCCCGTGCAGCCTGACAACGTGCAGCACCAGGAGCTCCGCAGTTTCGAGGGCGGAAGGGAGTTTGGGAAGAGGGATAAAGTGAACCGCCTTGGAGAACCGGTCCACAATTGTCAGGATAGTGGTGTTACCTTCTGACAAAGGCACACCGGTGACGAAGTCCACACCAATGTGGCTCCAAGGACGGCCCGGGACGGGGAGGGGGTGGAGAAGACCGGAGGGAGGCTGGTGGGAAGCCTTGCTCCTGGCGCAAACAGGGTAGGCCAGGACAAAGGCACGGGTATCCCCTTTGAGGGTGGGCCACCAAAAACTCCTCCTGACAAGGGCGATCATTCTGGCGACACCTGGGTGACAAGCCAGACGGGAAGCATGAACCCATTCCAGGACCTGGGAACGGACGGAGTCGGGCACAAAAAGAGAGGAATTAGGGTTATTGCGGGGATCTGGTTGGGAAGCCTGGGCGGCCTTCACGATGCCCTCGATCTCCCAAGACACCGCAGCCACAAAACAGGAAGCAGGGAGAATGGGCTCCGGGTCAGCAGGACTGGAAGGGGGGGAAAAAACACGGGACAAGGCATCAGCCTTGGTGTTACGAGAGCCGGGGCGGTAAGTGACAGAGAAATTAAAACGGGCAAAAAATAGTGACCACCTAGCCTGACGGGCATTAAGCCTTTTGGCTGACCTGATGTAAATTAAATTGTGATGATCAGTGAAAACAATAAAAGGGGTACCTGCCCCCTCCAGCCAATGACGCCACTCCTCAAGTGCCAATTTTATGGCGAGAAGTTCCCGATCCCCGACATCATAATTGCGTTCGGCGGCGGACAATCCCCGGGAGAAGAAGGCGCAGGGATGGAGCTTGCTGTCCAAGGCGGCACGCTGGGACAGAATGGCCCCCACGCCGGTGTCGGAGGCATCCACCTCCACAGTGAACTGACGGGAGGTGTCGGGGTGACAGAGAATGGGGGCAGTGGAGAACCGAACCATAAGCTGTTCGAAGGCCCGCTGAGCCTCAGGATTCCAGCAGAAGGGAACGGACGTGGAGGTGAGCTTAGTCAAAGGGGCAGCAATGACACTGTAATTTCGGATGAAACGGCGATAAAAGTTAGCAAAACCGAGGAACTGTTGGAGGTGCTTACGTGACGAGGGTTGGGGCCATTCTGTCACTGCCTTGACCTTAGCAGGATCCGCCCGGATACTGCCCTCCTCAATGATGAAGCCGAGGAACGGGACGGACGAGACGTGGAATGAACATTTCTCCGCCTTTACGAAGAGTTGATTCTCCAGAAGCCGCTGGAGAACCTCACGGACGTGGAGAACATGTTCCTGGGGGGAGTTAGAAAAGATGAGTATGTCGTCAATGTATACATACACACTCTTGCCAGATAGGTCTCGGAGTACATCATTCACCATCCCCTGGAAGACTGCTGGGGCGTTAGTAAGGCCGAACGGGACCACCAGATATTCGTAGTGGCCCAACGGGGTGTTAAACGCAGTCTTCCACTCATCCCCCTCGCGTATACGCACCAGATGGTACGCGTTGCGGAGATCGAGTTTGGTGAAGATGACTGCCTGGGAGAGGGGTTCAAAGGCGGTGTTAATGAGGGGAAGAGGATATTTGTTATGGATGGTAATTTCGTTGAGTCCCCGATAGTCAATGCAGGGCCGCAGTGAGCCGTCCTTCTTCCCGACAAAGAAGAAGCCTGCACCCACCGGGGATGATGAAGGGCGGATGATGCCTGACGCAAGTGACTCGTGGATGTATGATTCCATGGCCAACTTCTCCGGACCCGACAGACTGTAAAGGCGGCCAGATGGTAGTTTGGCTCCCGCCAGCAGGTTGATACTACAGTCGTAGGGTCTGTGAGGAGGCAAAGACAAGGCACGTGACTTGGAGAAAACTTGCGACAGGTCATGATACTGGGAAGGAACATAGGTTAGGTCGGGTACAGGTTGGAGGGATCTAATCCTCTTAGCCCCCGGAGGGGGTAGAGCAGAGCGAAGGCAGTTGGCAAGACAGTGGCCACTCCATGCCAGGATACGACTGGCTCGCCAGTCGATGTGCGGGTTGTGCAAGCGCAGCCAGGTCTGTCCCAGGACCATGGAAGACTGTTTAGACTGGATGAGGAGAAGCTGAATAGTCTCCCGATGATTTCCGGACAAAATAAGCTGAAGGGGAACGGTGGAGTGGGTAACTACCCCCAGACTCCTACCGTCCAAGGCGAGAGCAGTGATAGGGGTTGACAAGGCCTCCGTGGGGATCCCGAACTTTTTGACAAAGGAGCAGTCGATAAAGTTAGCGTCCGCACCAGAGTCAATGAGGGCAGAAGCCGAAGCAGTGATATCCCTCCAGAGAAGGGTGGCCTTGAATTCAAGACGGTTCTGGGCAGCATGACTAGGGATAATAGGGCTCGTCAGTACGCCCAGATTTATTGGCGAGCCATATCTTTTGGGCGAATGGGACAAGAAGCGATTTGATGGCCTGTCTTGCCACAGTAGAAGCATGACCTGGTGCGGAACCGGCGTTGGCGCTCCTCGGCGTCCACGGAGACCCTGCCCAGTTGCATGGGCTCCTCCTCGGAAGACAGTACGGAGACTCTCGGACCCTGGACGGGTGAGGGATGTTGAGCCCTGGAAGAGGCAGAGGGCGGAAGACGGGAGGGATTCTTCCCTCGCTCACGAGCCCGAGTTCTGAGGCGATTGTCGACGGCTATGGCCAGACTGATGAGACTGTTGAGTGAGGAGGACTCCTCCCGGGTGGCAAGCTGGTCCTTCAGCTCCTCGCTGAGAGCCTGACGAAAGGCCCCCTGAAGGGAGGTGTCGTTCCAGCCCGACTCAGTAGCGAGGGTGCGGAACTGGATGGCCATCTCAGCAACACAGCGACTGCCCTGCCGTATCTGCAGAAGGCGCTGGGTAGCGTCACGACCGCAGACCGGGTGATCGAAAACTCGCCGCATCTCAGTGGTGAAGAGGGTGAAGTCGTTGCAAAGAGGAGTCTGGCTGTCCCAAATAGAAGTAGCCCACTCCAGGGCGCTGCCACCCAGGCTGCTCATGATGAAGGCGATTTTGCAGGGGTCGGAGGCGAAAGAAGTAGGTTGCATTCGGAAGACAATGTCGCACTTCATCAGGAATTCGCGACATCTTCCCAGCCCTCCACGGAATAATTCGGGATGTTGAACTCGAGGCTCCCGACTATGAAGGGGAACCGGAACCTCGGGAGGCCGTTCGGGTGCAGGAGGAGTCGGACCCGGGGAGATCCGAGGCAGAGGTGGATGAAGGGTTAGCTGTGCGACCTGCTCCGTTAGGCCCCTCAGAACCTCCGAAACGTCATCCAGACGGCGGCCCAGTTGGTCGCTGATTGCAGTTTGGCAGCTGAAGGCGTGGCGAAACTACTCAAGGTCGGCTGGGTCCATGTTGTTGGCCAGTTCATTCTGTCACGATCCAACTCACTGACTGAACCCAAACGCACGAGCAAGAGACAGAGAAACAGGAATGGGTATTTATTTAGAAAGCTTGGGGCAGTCCCAAGCTGTACATAGGCAAAAACACAACAAAACAAGGAATGAGGAAGTCTTTAGACTCAGCTACGTGCTCCAAGCCGGAGCTGGACTTGTTCGACCACTCTAGTTCCAAACCGGAACTGGACTTGAGTTCCGAACCGGAACTGGACTGGAACTGGACCGGGAGGTCCAACGGGAACTGGTACAGCGGAACAGCAGACTGTTCCAAGCCGGAACTGGACTTGGGTTCCGAACCGGAACTGGACTGGAACTGGACCGGGAGGTCCAACGGGAACTGGAACAGAGGAAACAGCAGACTGTTCCAAGCCGGAACTGGACTTGGGTTCCGAACCGGAACTGGACTGGAACTGGACCGGGAGGTCCAACGGGAACTGGTACAGTGGAAACAGCAGGCTGTTCCAAGCCGGAACTGGACTTGGGTTCCGAACCGGAACTGGACTGGAACTGGACCGGGAGGTCCAACAGGAACTGGTACATCGGGAACAACAGGCTGTTCCAAGCCGAAACTGGACTTGGGTTCTGAACCGGAACCGGACTGGAAATGGACCGGGAGGTCCAACAGGAACTGGGTTGAGGGACAGGCACGAACCGAACTGGCACAGGTACTGTAAGGCAGAGGTAGGTATTAGGCAGGACACGCACAGGGTAAGGCAGTGAAGTGGAGCTCTGGTTAGCCCGGTCTGGGTAGCTGGACCACAGCGGAGCCTGGGACCGTAACCGCAGCAAGGTGGGCGCCACGGCCGGACAGGAACCACTGAAGGGTGGAGAGACAGCACACCCAGCTGCGGGTGCAACGTTAGATGAGAGCTGAGGTACTGCAACAAACACACAGAGAGTGGAAAAGCTGCAGGCTGGACGGAGCTGAGGTGGATAATAGAATAAGCGAACTTAAAATAGGCAGACTGAAGCAGTTAGGACAGGAAAACCTACAAACTGTGAGTACCGGTTACAGAGTAGAAACAGGAATCTAAAGCTTAACTGAGCATAAACGGACAGGACTAAAGACAGGAGACCAAGACCAAACGAAGTACGTTAACGAACTGGCGCTGAATAGCAGCCAGTCGGGGGTTTAAGTAGGGGAGTGAAATTGAAACCAATAACGAAAGCGTGAGGAATGTGACCGCGGGTGATTGAATAATTAAACAGGTGAGGAATGCATGCCACAAGAGGGAAAGGGGATAGGTGAAACCAAAGTGGGTAAAAGGAGTGAAACAAACAGGGAACACGCCCAGTCTGCAGCAAAAGGGAAAACATGGACAAGGGAATAAAACATGACACGGAGGGAAGGGGTAAAACATGGAAAACGGACAGGAAGGGAACGGAACGTTACAAATATAAGGGTTTCCCTGTGTTTTGGATCTACTCCAGCACTTTGGATGTGAAATGATACAATGACTGTAAGGCTAAAGTACAGACTGTAAGCTTTCATTTGAGGGCATTTTCATCCATATTGTCACTGAAGAAGGCAGCAGTACAGGCCTGGCATAGCATCACCAGTGAAGATACCCAGCATCTGATGATTTCTACAGCTTGCAGACTTCATGCAGTCCTTGCACGCAAAGGATATGCAACCAAGTATTATTATTTCATAGCAACATAGTTAATGATTAGGATTAATAGTCAAGTCAAGTCAAACTTTATTTATAAAGCACATTTAAAAACGACTGCGGTCGAACCAAAGTGCTGTACAAGTGGTCAGCTAAATAAAATAATCAAATACATTACACAAATGAAATACAAGCAGACAAAGAATAAAACCAACAGTACAAAACAAAACACACAATTGCCAGGGTGTCATGCTCCACTTGAGTTGAAGGCAAGGGAGAAAAAGTGGGTCTTCAAGGAAGATTTACAAATCCCTAGGGTCTGGGCAGATCTAATATAGAGAGGCAAGCTATTCCAGAGCCTAGGGGCAGCCGCCGCAAAGGCTCGGTCACCTCTGGTCTTTAGCCTAGTTTTGGGCACATCCAGCAACAACTGGTCAGCTGACCTTAAGGCTCTGGTTGGGGCATGGCGGTGCAGGAGCTCGGCGAGGTAGAGAGGGGCCAGCCCATTTAGGGCTTTAAAAACAAAAAGCAAAAGCTTAAAATCGATTCGAAAGCAGACAGGGAGCCAGTGGAGTGAGGCCAGCACTGGAGTGATGTGGTCACGCTTTTTCTTGCCAGTGAGGAGGCGAGCAGCTGCATTTTGGACCAGCTGCAGGCGTCTGAGTGAGGACTGGTCAATGTCCACGTACAGGGAGTTACAGTAGTCCAACCTCGAGGTAATAAAGGCATGAATTACCCTCTCTAGATCTTTCAGGGAGAGGTAGGACTTTGTCTTGGCTAGGAGTCTTAGCTGGAAAAAGCTGGTTTTTACTACAGAACTAACCTGTTTGTCAAAATTGAAGCCGCTATCAAAGGTCACTCCGAGGTTCTTCACAGAGGAACGGATGTTGGAACTTAGAGGGCCCAGGATATCAGGAAAGACTGGAGAAACATGTCCAAAAAAATGTATCTCAGTCTTGCTCTTATTGAGGTTTAGGAAATTCAGGCACATCCAGGATTTGATGTCTCTTAAGCAATCCAGCAATGGCTGCATTGAGTCCTTGTTTTTGGTTTTTAAAGGCAGATAAATCTGTACATCATCAGCGAAGCAGTGAAAGGAGACATTGTGTGTAGCAAAGATTAATCCCAAGGGCAGCATGTACAGTAAAAAGAGGATGGGGCCCAAAATGGAGCCCTGAGGAACTCCGCAGGAGAGAAGGGCCACAGCAGAGGAGAATTCACCTAACTGCACTGAGAAGCTCCGGTCTGTCAGGTACGACCGGAACCAATCGAGGGCAGAGCCTGTGATGCCCACACACTGCTCGAGCCGTGACAACAGGACCCCATGGTCCACAGTATCGAAGGCAGCTGTCAGGTCCAGGAGCACCAGAACAGCAGGGCTACCTGAATCAGCGGCTAGGGTCAGATCATTAAAAACTCTCAGAAGGGCTGTTTCAGTGCTGTGTTTCGGTTTGAAGCCAGACTGAAACTTTTCGTGGATGCCATTATTCGCTAGAAACGACTGCTGCTGGACATAAACTACTCTCTCCAGGACCTTGGACAGAAAAGGTAGCTGAGAGATAGGCCTAAAATTAGAAAGAATAGAGGGGTCGAGGTATCGTGTCGATATTTGTTTATACATTGAATTTGAAACATTTTCCTGTGGTGGGTGGCTAACGTTAACGTCAAGGGCGTCACTTTGTTTTGAAAAGTGATGGGGACAACATTCGGTGGACCCCCCCCCCCGTGCAATACACTAGTACCATACTATCTGTTAGCAATACACTTTCCCTTTATGTCACAAGGAATATCTTCAATGCATTAACTGTACAACTCTAAAGAAGTCCCATAAAATCATTTATATTGGTAGATATTCTGCAATAATATATTCTTTAGAACCACTACTCAAAAGTATGAAAACATGCATGTAATTTATGATACTTAACATAGCTACGTAGATTCTCACAGTACAATGTATGGCTACAGATGGCTACAATGTCTTCTGGGTTTAGATGAACTAAAATGACGTCTACCATGTTTGCGAGTCTAAACACAGATGGCAGGTGTAGTTTAGGCCATCGCATAAATTGACAGACAAGAAACAACTGAATATGAGCAATAGAACATAAGCAGCCTAATGTTTACAGGTATGTTACCATAACAGATGACAGCTTAGTTTAATAATTTAGTTATTCCATAATGAAACGGCACCCAGCGCTTTAATTCCAATCATTCATTATAGTAGCATTGACTTGCATATTATTATACTCTATATTAAAACAATTATATCTTTTCTAGATGGACATAAGAAAAAATATATATATTTCCAGCGTCAGCAACAGCATGGGAGAGCACAGCCAGGCATGGAGGCAGAGAACACAGGAGGAGCACAGCCAGGCATGGAGGCAGAGAACACAGGAGGAGCACAGCCAGGCAGGGAGGCAGAGAACACAGGAGGAGCACAGCAAGGCAAGGAGGCAGAGAACACAGGAGGAGCACAGCCAGGCATGGAGGCAGAGAACACAGGAGGAGCACAGCCAGGCAGGGAGGCAGAGAACACAGGAGGAGCACAGCCAGGCATGGAGGCAGAGAACACAGGAGGAGCACAGCCAGACAGGGAGGCAGAGAACACAGGAGGAGCACAGCCAGGCAGGGAGGCAGATAACACAGGAGGAGCACAGCCAGGCAGGGAGGCAGAGAACACAGGAGGAGCACAGCCAGGCAGGGAGGCAGAGAACACAAAAGGATCAATGAACAAAGTAATTAATTAATTGTGTTACGACCCTGAACAGGGGGGCTGGACCTAAGTGCACGACAAGGAGGCAGAGGTACAAGAAAAGGTAGTTTATTATAGCTTGGGGTAGTCCCAGGCTGTACATAGATCACAAAACAGAAATACAATAAAGTCCGGAACCTCTCCGGGACTTCACCTTGCTCCAAGCCGGAGCTGGACTTAAACTACAACGCAGGATGTTCCAAACCGGAACTGGACTTGGTACGAGACACTGGATGTTCCAAACCGGAACTGGACTTGGTACGAGACACTGGATGTTCCAAACCGGAACTGGACTGGATCGGGTCAACTGGAACTGGATCACTGGAACACGGAGTTGTTCCAAACCGGAACAGGACCTGGTACGAGACACTGGAAGTTCCAAACCGGAACTGGACTTGGTACGAGACACTGGATGTTCCAAACCGGAACTGGACTTTACTGGAACACTGGGTGTTCCACACCAGAACTGGACTTGGTACGGGACACTGGATGTTCCAAACCGGAACTGGACTGGACAAGGACTGGATCGGGTCAACTGGAACTGGATCACAGGAACACGGAGTTGTTCCAAACCGGAACAGGACCTGGTACGAGACACTGGAAGTTCCAAACCGGAACTGGACTTGGTACGAGACACTGGATGTTCCAAACCGGAACTGGACTTGGTACGAGACACTGGAAGTTCCAAACCGGAACTGGACTTGGTACGAGACACTGGATGTTCCAAACCGGAACTGGACTTTACTGGAACACTGGGTGTTCCACACCGGAACTGGACTTGGTACGGGACACTGGATGTTCCAAACTGGAACTGGACTTTACTGGAACACTGGGTGTTCCACACCGGAACTGGACTGGATCGGGTCAAACTGGAACTGGATCACAGGAACACGGAGTAGTTCCAAACCGGAACTGGACTTGGTACGAGACACTGGATGTTCCAAGCCGGAACTGGGACTGGGACTGGACTTGGCGGATCAGGACATAGAACACAGACAACCGGTTATGGAATACATGAAATGTAAAGGAGGGGGAGCCGGGGTAAATAGTAACAGGGAACCAGGTAATTTAAGCAGAGGTAGGGGTAGCGGCTGGAAACGGCAAGGCAGAGCAGTGCAGCGGACCTCGGGTTGGCCCGGTTGAGGCAGCAGGGCCACAGCAGTAGATGCAACCGGAACCGTAACAATGGCGGTAGCCACGGCCGGACAGGAACCACTGTAGAATGGAGGAGCAGACGACCCAGCTGAGGGCGCAACGTCAGGTGGGAGCGGAGGTACCGCAACACAATCAGGGAAACGCGAACAGCTACAGACTGGCAGAAACAGTAGAGTGGTGGTTAACGAGACAGGCAATGTGCGGCAGGTAGGACCGCATACAAACAGGACTGGTTAGCAAACAACAGTAGGCAGTGTGCATTTAAGCACTGAGACAGAACCAAACTGAAGTAAGATTTAACAGGAAAGGGAATTCAAGACCAGGATACAAATGAAACAACGTTACAGAGTCGAAACAAGGGTAATGAACTGGCACTGGATAGCAGACAGCAGGTGGGTTAAATAGGGAAGTGTAATTGGTAACAATCAGGAAAAGCATGCGAATGTGTGAGTGGGTAATAGAACAGAGCGGAGTGTGAGGAATGCATGCTGCAATGGAGAAAGGAGATAGGCTGAGACAGGAGTGGGGAAAAGGAGTGAAACAAACAGAGGGAACACGCCCAGTCTGCAGCAAGGGGGAAAACACGGACAATGGGAATCAAACATGACACGGAGGGAAAGGGCAAAACACGGAAAATGGACAGGATGGGAACGGAACGTTACAAATTGTCTGTTTTAAAAATCGGCACGCGCTATCACACATTCTCTTTAGGGGCTGAGCCCCTGGTTTTTCAAATGTCTAGATCCGCCCCTGATGTAGAGAATAGAGCGCACACTCCTATAATAAGTTCTGCACGTAGATTTAAAAATGACGTACACAAATCAGGTTTTACATTTACACTTCAATAAATTTTTGTTACAAATTTTTAATTTACATTTTCAATTTTACTTACATTTGCAAATCTGAACTGAATTTATGATTTTGATTTGAGATTTGCAATTTGAGTTACATTTGCGAATCTCAATTTAGGTTTACGAAACGTTTTGGCAGCTATCTAACTCTATACTTCGCAGTCACCAGATCTCAACCCAAGAGAACACCTATGGGAGATTTTGGACTGACGTGTTTGACAGAGCTCTTCACCACCATCATCAAAACACCAAATGAGGGAATATCTTTGGAAGAATGGTGTTCCATCCCTCCAGTAGAGTTCCAGAGACTAGAATCTATGCCAAGGTGCATTGAAGCTGTTGTTCAACACTTTGTTGGTTTTTCCTTTAATTTATCAACCGTCTGTATGTACAAGTTGAAGTCGAAAAGTTACATACACCTTAGCCAAATACATTTAAACTCAGTTTTTTACAATTCCTGATATTTAATCCTAGTAAACATTCCCTGTCTTAGGTCAGTTAGGATCACAACTTTATTTTAACCCCTTGGTGCAGATGGCAAATTTCGTCTATTTAGGGGGTGCTCTGTTTAAGGCTTTATAACTCCAGGTGTGAGCATCACATAAACTTGGTAAATGGCTTAAATGAAACAGGACAGGTGTACCACTTACAATACAAACTTAGATTTGTTTATTTTCATAATTTAAATCAAAATAAAGTGCCTCAAATGCAAAGAAACTTTGGAAAAATTCAACAAAAAAAAATTATTTTCTTTTTTCTTTAGTTTGCAAGAAAATACTGAGAGCTACATAAGTGAAATCGGTAATATATATACATTTCCTGGATGATAAACTCCATGTCCACAAGTTTTGCAAAATCTGAGGATGATATGCAGAACTAATAAGGGTCTATGGTGCAAAATATAGGCAGTGTACCCTGTTGTCCATTAGTGTCTCCAAATCTATCCAAATGGCTAAATTGCGCACTGCTCTAAATAAAAGAAAAATGCTATATTTAACTACAAGTCAACTCGCTTTTGCATAATTTACAAGTGGGAATTACTATATTTTCATCAGTATAGGGGGGTAGATATCTATGTGTAGATATCTATGGGTCCAAAACCCCTATGCAAAACATGTCATAAAATGAATAAAATTAGTTTTGTCCATTATAAAGCATATACGTTTGCTCCTTCTGATGGCTTAAGATAAAAAAACATTGATATCACAGTGTTACATACACCTAAATATGTTGCCTAATCATTCACTCTTCTACCTCAATAAAACATCACTTTTCCCTGTACTCTACAGTATGTATACTTTTGTCCTGGGATTGCATTTTTCTGTAGTTTTTAAATTTTTTTAATGTTCCTATTCATAATGATTCCAAGGAAAATTTTACCTTAATCTACCACATATCAGCGCACAGTAAATTGGAATGAGCATTTGTCATGCCCTAAGAGACAAGTATATATGCCATAGCCTATATTATGTACGATAACATGAACATAAAATAGTATTCCACCATCTGCAAAATGCTGCCAAATCTTCAATGAACATCGGTAGCCTACATCAAAAATAAATTTAACGATTGCACTACAGTATGTGAAATGCACTCAAAATGTAAAAATAACAATAGGGCTATCAGACATATTGGAAAGACAGTGCTCGACTGGAAACACAAATGTACATATGTAGCTAGCGAGACCAAGGGCATTTTAGACGCAAACTCCCCTCCCTAATGCGTTTTCTATAAAGCTTGCGTAATACCAGACCGTTAAAATGAAAACTGCAGTTACGCTGGGCTGTAGTAAATTGTTCAAAGCACCCAAAAAGACATGGCAACGGTATAGTTGCTAAGGTTATAATGTACTCTATTGGATAAAAAAGCTGACAAACCAAAATGAACTGTAATGAATAAGACAGGCTTACAGGGCATGAGTCGACGTTTCAGATAGTGTAATAGCGGTATAAAGTGTTGTATATTTCTCAAACCGATTGTACCAGAAAACAAATGACCACTGAATTTGGAAAGGAACATCTCAATGTGTAAAACCAATGGTAGGATTGTATATTTATTTAATATTTAGTAGCATATATTTTTACTAGAATACATGGTAGAACTTTCACAGTTTATTTTGCATTTGAGTGAGGAGGGCTTTTCACTGCTTTTCTGGCGTACGATCAGGCTATTGTTGGGTTTACCTTGTTGCTATGACGGAATTCAAATTTTATATGATGAATAAATATATTTATGAACTCAAACATAGACGTCCACTATGTCACGCATGGGTAGGTATAGACTAGAGGCGGGTTGCTTGTTAAATGGACTTGCTACGGGGAAATAGTGACACTTAGAAACTCGTCACGAATCACCTACCAATAAAGTTAAAACACAGAGTTTGTGATTTCCACTAATAGTTTGGCTGCAGTAGCAACGAATGTCTCAGTTGAGCAAAAAGGTCCCGCCATCGTCACCTTCTACACAAAGGAGTTAAGAATGTGAAATGTCAGAATAATAATAGAGAGAATGATTTATTTCAGCTTTTATTTCTTTCATCACAATCCTAGTGAGTCAGAAGTTTACATACACTCTGTTAGTATTTGATACCATTGCCTTTAAATTGTTTAACTTGGGTCAAAAGTTTTGGGTAGCCTTCCACAAGCTTCTCACAATAAGTTGCTGGAATTTTGGCCCATTCCTCCTGATAGAACTGGGGTATCCTCCTGACAGAGTCAGGGTTGTAGGCCTCCTTGCTCGCACACGCATTTTCAGTTCTGCCCACAAATCTTCGATTGGATCAGGACTTTGTGAGGGCCACTCTAATACCTTGACTTTGTTGTCCTTAAGCCATTTTGCCACAACTATGGAAGTATGCTTTGGGTCATTGTCCATTTGGAAGAGCCATTTGCGACCAAGCTTTAACTTCCTGGCTGATGTCTTTAGATGTTGCTTCAATATATCCACATAATTTTCCTTCCTCATGATGCCATCTATTTTATATAAGTGCACCAGTCCCTCCTGCAGAAAAGCACCCCCACAACATGATGCTGCCACCCCCGTGCTTCACGGTTGGTATGGTGTTCTTCGGCTTGCAAGCCTCACCCTTTTTCCTCCAAACATAACGATGGTCATTATGGCCAAACAGTTAAATTTTTGTTTCATCAGACCAGAGGACATTTCTCAAAAAAGTAAGATCTTTGTCCCCATGTGCAGGTACAAACTGTAGTCTGGCTTTTTTATGGTGGTTTTGGAGTAGTGGCTTCTTCCTAGCTGAGCAGCCTTTCAGGTTATGTCGATATAGGACTCGTTTTACTGTGGATATAGATACTTCTTTATTTGTTCCCTCCAGCATCTTTACAAGGTCCTTTGCTGTTGTTCTGGGATTGATTTGCACTTTTCATCTCTAGGAGACAGAACGTGAGCGGTATGATGGCTGCGTGGTCCCATGGTATTTATACTTGTGTACTATTGTTTGTACAGATGAACATGGTACCTTCAGGCATTTGGAAATGAACCGGACTTGTGGAGGTCCACAATTATCTCTCTGAGGTCTTGGCTGATTTCTTTTTGATTTTCCCATGATGTCAAGCAAAGAGGCACAGAGGTTGAAGGTAGGCCTTAAAATACATCCACAGGTACACCTCAAATTGACTCAAATAATGTCAATTAGCCTATCAAAATTTTCTAAAGCCATGACATAATTTTCTGGAATTTTCCAAGCTGTTGAAAGGCACAGTCAACTTAGTGTATGTAAACTTCTGACACACTGGAATTGTGATATAGTGAATTAAATGTGAAATAATCTGGCTGTAAACAATTGTTGGAAAAATTACTTGTGTCATGCACAAAGTAGATGTCCTAACTGACTTGCCAACACTATAGTTTGCTAACATGAAATCTGTGGCGTGGTTAAAATGAGTTTTAATGACTTAAACCTAAGTGTATGTAAACTTCTGACTTCAGTTGTATATTTGGACAGGCCTTTTTTTGTTATTATTTCTTCATATACTTTTTGGTTCAGCCAACAGATTTTATATAGGCCTACTGTTAGAGGCACATTTATTCCTTATTTATCTTAAGGCAGATGGATTACAGAAGCAGTCAAGAATGAGAATTGGCAACTTCATTGTTTGTGTAGCATTACCAATTGTCATGGTTTCTGGCAGCCTCCGGTTATTTCTACGGTCGTTCTTTCTTTTAGCAACGTCAGGGCACTCTATCGGATTTTCCGTCTTCCGTTTCGGTGCTTTGCTATCGCTCAACGGTGATTCCTCGCACTTGTGCTGAGTTTCCTGTCGGCTATATAAGCTCAGGGTTTCCGCCTTCCTGTGCTTCGATATTGTCTTTGCTATTTGACATCGAAGTCGGTTAGGTATAGGATTTTGGTCACTACGTTTCTGGTTGTTGCATATAAGAAATGTAGAAAGTCCGGTTAGAGTTAGGATAAAGATTTATTTAGTCTTTTCTTTCCTTTCTCTTTATCCTTTATACTCCTCTACCTGTTACCTTTTTTGTACAGCTTCTTCACACCTAGAGCTTAAGGTAACAGGTTCTATTTCTATTTTGTTTCTCTTGCCCTTTTACAAGGGCTTTCTTTGTTTTCTGATCTCCAGTTAAAAGCTCTTTGTGTGAGAGCGTGAGGTTCTTTTGTTGTTTGATTACTCGCTATTGTCGAGTTCGCCCTCGTTTGGTGTTGTTTTTGTTTTGGCTTATGCCGGGAGGTTTTCATTCCCATTTTTCGTTTATTCCCTTCCTGCTGCAGAGCTGTCCGCTTTAGTGGTGTATATCTTACGATATACACTTTTATCTAATCCTTGATATACACATTATCTAATCCTATTAAGGATGCCCTAGCCGTGCTCGATCCACCTGCAACGTTCAGTGCTCTGGTTACTACAGCTATACGCCTGGACAACCGTATCAGGGAGCGTGAGTGAGGGCGTAGAGATCGCCCGGTTCGTCAAACTTCCGCCATTGTCGCATTTATTTTATCGCTATTAAACGACCAGGCACTCGCTTGGGCTGACCCTGTAATTCGGGCCAACGCCCCTATCATTTGTGATCCGATTCAACTGATGAAAAAACTGCAGTTGGTTTTTGATCACGATGTCTCCGGTGAAGAGGCGGCCACGAAACTGACAAGTCTGCGCCAGGGCACTGACATGGTGGCGGCGTTTTCTATTGCATTTCGAGCACTGGCACGGGAGACAAGATGGCCTGACGGTCCGCTTAGGTCTTTATTTCTTAAAGCATTATCTAATCCTATTAAGGATGCCCTAGCCGTGCTCGATCCACCTGCAACGTTCAGTACTCTGGTTACTACAGCTATACGCCTGGACAACCGTATCAGGGAGCGTGAGTGAGGGCGTAGAGATCGCCCGGTTCGTCAAACTTCCGCATTGTCGCTAGGGAATCCGTACGCTTCTTCCACCTACTTCTCCGCTGATCAGGAGGAGCCCATGCAGGTGGATGGGTTATCCCTCCACAAATCTAAGGGGGTGAAACCGCGGGGGTACTGGTGCCGCTACTGTAAGCGCAAGGGCCATATAAAGGATCAGTGTCCCAAGTTGGTGGTCTCACTAGGGAAACCGAGATCCCCAGTGAGACAAAATAGTACTCTTTCTCTGACCCTGTTGCCTGTCGGTTGGCGTTGACGCCTTTATTGATTCCAGAGCAGGCGAGTGTTTCATTGACACTAAATGGGCTAGGGAATTAGAGATTCCCACACACCGACTCACTAGTTCCCGTCAGGTTACTGCTCTCGATTGTCGCCCCTTGGGCTCTGGGATCATTGAAGAAATAACTGGGTCTTTAATTATGCACATTTCTCTCTAGGGTCACTCGGAGAGAATAACATTTATTTTAGTTGATTCCCCGTCGTATCCACTTGTTCTGCGACATTCATGGCTGGGTTTGCATGACCCTCATGTTAGTTGGAGCAGAGACAGGGATCCTATTAGACAGTGGGGTTCCCAGTGTCAATCCCACTGTCAAACTGTTATTTACCCTTCTTCGGGCTGCGTTCCTGACGGTTCTGAACTGAGCTCCGATAGTGAGTTGGAGGAGGTGGAGTTTCGCTCTGATCAAGATACTTCCTCCGCTCTCGCAGGGAGTGGAGAGGAGAGTCTGTCCTAGGATCCCTTTGCTGAGGGGGGTTCCCTGGAGGAGGATAGCCTTTCTGTTTCCGATTTCGAGTGGGAGATGTCATCTGACGTTCCTTCCGAGACCCCGGAGGTGGTAGGGGCGATCCAATTTCACCTGCCCTCTAATGTACCCGGGGAATATTCTGACCTCGCTGAGGTTTTTACTAAGCAACGTGCCACTA
This sequence comes from Synaphobranchus kaupii, assembly GCA_029718625.1. Classification (NCBI taxonomy): domain Eukaryota; kingdom Metazoa; phylum Chordata; class Actinopteri; order Anguilliformes; family Synaphobranchidae; genus Synaphobranchus; species Synaphobranchus kaupii. Next base: position 80,650,687 of record CM056379.1, read on the forward strand.
CGTTACCTCCCCATAGGCCGTATGACTGCGCGACTGATTTGTACCCTGGTACAGTTCCCCCCAGGGGCCCACTGTATTCCCTGTCGGGTCCGGAAAGCACTGCTATGAGGGAGTACATTGAGGAGTGCTTGGCTAACGGTTTCATCAGACCTTCCACTTCACCGGCCGGTGCTGGATTTTTTTGTTTGTTAAAAAAAAGACGGAGGTTTGAGGCCCTGTATAGATTATCGGGGTCTCAATGACATCACCGTTAAGAACAGATATCCTCTTCCACTCATGAACATGCATTTGAGTGCTTACAGGGGGGCGTCGGTCTTTTCTAAACTGGACCTTTGCAATGCCTAAAATCATGTGCGAATGTGTGAGGGTGATGAGTGGAAGACTGCATTTAACACACACCACAGACACTACGAGTACCGGGTGATGCCGTTCGGCCTCACTAGCGCCCCCTCTGTCTTTCAGGCGCTAGTGAATGATGTTCTTCGAGAGATGTTGGAGAGATTTGTTTTTGTATATCTGGATGATATTTTAATTTTGATCTCTAATCCTGATCGCTCCTCTCACGTTGGTCATGTGAGACAGGTTTTAAGAGCAGTTCTTAAGGCAGGGCTTTTTGTTAAGGCAGAGAAATGCGCATTCCACACAAATTCGGTCTCTTTCCTAGGTTTCATTGTAGCGGATGGGAAAGTGCTAATGGACCCAGAGAAAGTCTCGGTGGAAAAAAACTGGCCAATTCCAGCATCAGTAAAGCAGGTACAGTGCTTCCTAGGCTTCGCTAATTTTTACCGGCAATTTATTCGCAATTTATTTTAGCTCTGTAGCCGCCTCTATCACAGCTCTCACTAAGAAAACATCACCTAAGCCGCTGTGGTGGTACAACGGTAAGAGCGCCGACTTTCAGTTGGTGCAGTTGTACTCCGAGAGTCGGGGTTTGCGCCCCGGTCCTGCCAGATCTGAGTATGGCCGGCGCCCTGTGGGAGCAGCAGTTGGCGGCTGCTTCCGGGTGGGGGGAGGGGCTCGGAGAGAATCGCTGCGCGCATAGCAGCCCTGGGCAAGCTGGAATCACGGTCAGTAGCCTTAGTAGGAGTCGCGCCCTGAAGAGGGTTGTGTAGCAGTGATTCTCTAGCGGTTGCTACACGGGGGAATTTAATTAGAATAGGGGTTCAATTGGCTACTAAATTGGGAGAAAAATGGGAAAAAATCAGAAATAAATTTAGAAGAAAACATCACCTGCTCGGTTCCAATGGAACTCTAGGGCTGAGACAGCTTTCGCTGAGCTAAAAATGAGATTTTGCTCCGAACCCATCCTGATAACACCCAATCCCTTTCTCCCCTAGAAGTGGATGCATCAGAGTTGGGAGTAGGAGCCATTTTATCTCAACATTCTTTGTTGGACCACAAACTGCACCCATGCACATATTTTTCTCGTGCCCTAACATCAGCCGAGAGAAATTACGATGTCGGGGACCGGGACAGTATACATTACTTCAAAAAAGTACATGTACGGTACAGTAACCAGAGTAGCGACCTTATGTTACTCAATCTCACACTCTCAAAACACATATTTATTGTGTATTTTTTTATGTATTTTGTATTATTTGCACGAATAAAGAACAAATGCAAGTACACAAAATCATTTACAGAAAGGTTGGAAACTTTACACGGCTTATGCTAGAAGCTCACTTCAAAATAACATTAATTGAAGAACAATAAAGGATTGTTTTATATTTAAAAAATTAAAAATAAAGCAATAATGAGAAAAAAACTGCATAAATATTCATTGTGAAATTAGAAAAGAGAACAGATAAGGGAAAGAGGAAAATACAGCTATTACATTGTAGGATTTTATAAATAACCCTTATACTTGTGTTTGAACACTTAGGGAGGGCTAAATTTCATTTAGATTTTATTTTTTTAGAGTAGAATCAATACGCCCAGATAGGTGGCGATATTGTGACATGATCCGCGTGTGTCATGACAAAACACCTCTCTCTCCTTGGTCTCTAACTAATGCTGTCATTGGTTTGTTTGAAGGCGCGGCGATGTTGTTGAAGGTGCCCGAGATTTTCTTATTTATATATTTAACGTTACCGCTGCACATAGACGTGGCATGGCGATGTGATCTATACACTGATGTCTTGGTAGAATGTTTGTGGAATACAATTCCAAGAGTTGAAAAAAGAATGCATTGGATGTTTAGCTATGTAGCTAATTAGCTAGCTAGCTATGGTACCAGTTACCGTTAAACATCCTTTCAAAAACGGACTCGCTACCAATTTATTTTTTATTATTAAACAATGGTATACAGGCATGGAGCAATCAATTTCAGATACTTATCCCACAGTTTGGCTGCTAGCTCCAAGACGCTGGGCCTGTAGTGTTGTAAATTAATTCTAACTGCTGCAACATTCCCTACTGTCTCTCAAAACATCTCACACAACAGTATTTTTTTCGTAGTAGACACAACATAGCTTGCCCCAAAATGAACATGTGATGACAAACATGTTGAAGATGAGCGACAAGGCAGTCAGTTTATTATGTTACAAACAGTGTCCACAAAACAGAAGCTTGTTCAGGGTGCTAAGGGATCTTCTCCATTGACTTCCACTCAAAAAATACAGCCCGAAACAGCCTGTGGTCTCTTTGTCGGTCTCTCTGTCGAGACTCCAGGTGTTACGCGTTTTAGACCAAAGATTGTTGTCTCCCCCTGGGGGAGAGTCTCTGCTATAGCTATGATAGCTAAAATTATATTCGTATCCTGCAAGGTATTTTGTGCAATAAAACCGGAAGCTAAAGCTAGCCTGTGGCTTATCTGGTGCTTTCCGTGGCCTTCTCGGGAGTTCGGTTTCTGGTCATCCTTGCTTGATAAATAAATAAAAAATTATTAAATGAACAAATGAATGAATAAACAAATAAAATTCTGGGTTAAACAAATAAAAATTTACTAAATAGCCTAAATGAATAAATCAAAAAATGTAATAAAAAATTATAATAAAAAAAGACATTTTGGTGTGCGCTCTGCTTGCCGCTGTGGTGTCGAGGGGACATCAGAGGGATGTTATTTGCTCGGCGCTGTTGCAGTTTGCTGTTTGCCTTTCCTCGTTGCTGATAGAGTTATCATGGTTTGAAGTGAGAGTTATCATGACTAGGTTGATTGCATAGCATTTCGTCACATCGTCTCGGAATGAAGTGGGATATCGGTCCAATCGTACCTAAATAGGGTGCGCCGCTATTCACATAGCATTGTCGAATCAGGTTCTCTTGTTTCAAGCGGTTCTGGGGTAGTGTTGCCACCTGTCCCGGTTTTCCCGGGATTGTCCTTCTTTTTGATGGTGTGTCCCGGGAACTTTGTTAGACACAGAATGTCCCGGTTTTTCATGGGCAAAGCCAGGTGCGAGCATTTCTCTCCGTGTATGCGCGCACGCATCATTTTCATGACGTCGCCAGTATTCGATAGGTAGACCCAGAGCGATTGCCTGCGCTGAGCCGGAGTGCGCGCGCGCGACACAGAGAGAGAGAGAGCTGGCAGACGCAGTCGCAGCATCAAGTGAGCAGGCTGCAGCCTAAAACGAACAGCATGGGTGGAGAGACAGAGGACGAAGATGAGAGGAGGACAGAGGTTGACAGGCCAGTTAAAAAAATGAAGCGGTATACGCATTTCAGTTGTGACTGGATGAAAAATGATAAATACTCCAAATGGCTAAGACCAACGCCTGGTGACCCACTCTCGGCTACATGCTCCCTTTGCTCGGTGAACATTGTAGTTAAGCATGAAGGCAAAACGGCTCTAGATAATCATGTGAAAACAAAAAAACACCAGAATCGTGATCTAGTCACTCGGCAGACAAAAGCAATTTCGTCCTTTATGATAACGCAAAATTCAGGAGATAAAATTGCTGTTGCTGAACTAACAGCTACATATCACGGTGTGCGTCATGGTCACAGCTATTTGTCTACCGACTGTGGTGTTAAAGTCAGTGCAAAGATTTTCAGTGATTCTGAAATTGCTACGAAAATGTCCTGTGGCAGGACTAAAAGTGAGGCTCTGGTTGAAAACGTACTCGCCCCCTTTAGTCAGCAAAGACTTGCCTCAGAATTGCAGAAAGCACACTATTTTGCTGTGTGCTCAGACGCATCAAACTCTGGTCACACAAAGTTGTTTCCCTACACCGTCCAGTTTTTCTGTGCATCAGAGGGTGTCAAGTATGGATTGTTAGATTTTTATGACGACCCAGACGAGTCCAGCGAAGGCATATTTAAACAGATTGTGAGAATTACGGAGAATAATGGACTGGCAGTCAGTCAGATCAGTGCCTATGGCGCAGATAATGCGTCAGTGAATTACGGCCAGCACAAGTCGGTTTTCCAGAAACTGAAGGACGCAAACCCCTACATAGTGAAGGGCAATTGTAAGTGTCACCTAATTAACAACACAGTGAAGACTGCCAATCGCATCTTCAGTGCTGCAGGCTGTGACGTGGAAGCCTTTGTGCTAAAGGTGTACAGTGAATTTAGCTCATCTGCTAAAAAAGTAGAAATGCTGAAAGACTTCTGTGAATTCACCAATACAAAATACAGGGATATTTTGAGGCATGTGCCCACACGTTGGCTGTCTTTGCTGCCAGCAGTTCAGAGAATTCTAGAGTGCTGGCCAGCTTTAAAGTCTTACTTTGTGTCCCTGGGAAAGGATGATTGTCCAAGTATCATCTGGACATTTGTCTGTGGTGCAAATGATGGAGATGATGCTGTGAACTGTACTCTAGCTGAATGCATCCTGGCGTTCATACACAATGTGATGCAAGAATTTGACTCAGCTATTAGAGTCCTAGAGAGTGATAGTGCAACTGTAATTGATGTGCACTCTGTGATGAACCGTTTGCGCACTCAGCTGACCTCAAGACGCAGAGATAAATTCTATGGCAGCAAAGCAAAACAGACACTGAGGAGCCTTTCACCCCAGCAACAGGAGAAGTTCAGAAGCCTGGTAGACAGGTTCTTTGAAAAGGCAGTCCAATATATTGAGGATAAGTTTGATTTCAATGACCAGCTTCTGGCACACATTGGCTGTCTCAGCCTTAATGATGGGCAATCACTCCAGTGGTCTGACCTGGAAGCTTTAGTGGAGAAATTAGCCCTGGATTTTGATGAAGACCAGCTCTACAGTGATGTAGTCATCCTGAATGGAGTCTTAAACACCATTCCAAGTGACCTTACCCCAGACAGAAAGTGGGCTAATTTTTTCAGCAAATCTCCTGAAACTACTGAGCTGCTGAAAGTAGTTGCCTTTGTTTTTTCCATACCCGTGAGCAATGCCTATGCAGAGAGAGTATTCAGTCATATGGAGGACATATGGACTGACAAGAGAAATAGACTGTCAGTTGCAATGGTGAAGGCAGAACTACAAGTCAGGCTGAATATCCACCTACCCTGCACAGAGTTCAAGGCATTCATTGAAGACAAGAAAGAACTACTTGCTGCAGCAAAGGGGAATGCCAAATACTCATGGAAGGCTAGGTAAGATGAAGCCTGTATGTGAACTAATTAATCATGTGAGGAAGATCAATTTAACTACAGTTTTCTTACAGGAAGACTTCAGTACTGAAATGTTTCCATGTGTAAAATATGTAGTGAAATAAAATTACAATATGTATTTTTTGTGAATTACAGTAAATATTGTTTTGTAGAGAGATTAGGTATGTGTAATGCAATTCTAATCAAAATTCAACCTATGTAGGCAACAGAGAGCACCAGCAAGCACCAGCACACAGTCAAATCTCAACCTGTTTGTTAGACAAGAGGGAGCAACACCAACTACAAGCACACAGTAAGACATCATCTAAGCAGGTAAGCTGTGTCTTTTCATTAGAATACAGTAATCTACAGGGCATAGGTACATGTTACATAGGTTACAACTGTGTTCTGTTTATTGCAGGGGTCCAACCTTTCTGAGACTGAGGGCTACCAGAAGAATGAGAAACTATGTGGGGCGGGGGGGGGGGGCTACTTGTTCAAATTTATTTAAATTAAAGTCTTAACACCCCTTCAAAATAAGACTATTATTTGCTTTTAATTAACAACAATCATGGTATACATGCAGACTATCATTATAACATGAACATTTGTATGATGAATAATATGTTAGGCATTACAACTTCATAACAATCTCATAACAAATAGGCCAAGGATAAATCACATTCTGTTATAGGCCTATTTCTTACTTCTCAAATATAATATTTCTCCAAATATAAATTCATTCTCTTATTCTTTTCTCTTCTGAGTTTTAAGTTGAAATTATTTCTCAAAGATCATTAGATTCATAACAAATATATCACATTGTTAGATTTCTTATTTCTCAAAAAATATCACAGATTCATAAGATAAAACACTTTCCCTTATATTTCTTAATTGCATCTGCAGTAGGCCTGTCAGGTAGCCTATGTACGTATGCAGGTATGTCAGTATTCAGGGTGAAGTCTCAAATCACTGCGCATGTGTAATGTTCCGCTCCCTTCCTGTCCGTTTTCCGTGTTTTCCTGTTTTCCCTCCGTGTCATGTTGGATCCCTTTGTCCGTGTTTTCCCCGCTGCTGCGGACTAGGCGTGTCCTTCCCTGTCTTGTTCGTCTGGTTGTGTTGTCTTACTTCCGCCTTTCACTCCCTCCCCCTCGTTGCATGCATTTCCTCACCTGGTGTTTCGCAATCACTCCCGGTTTATTTTCACACCTGTGCCTTATTTAGTCCTGTCATTAACCTCACTATATAGTCTTTCGGCTGGCTGCCAGTCGGCGCCAGTTCGTTAACTATCGTCACTTGGTGTTAGTGCTCGTCTTGTTATCTGGTCTTCTAGTGTGAACGATTCGCTTGGTTGTGGGATGTTATTCCCGTACAGCATTAGTTCTACGCGAAACTACGGATTGGTAGTTTACCTCCCGCACAATTTCCTGTCGTTTGATGCAGCTAACCTGTTTCCCTTCTCCTCCATCTAACCCAGCACCCATTCTCCCGTGGCAGTGTTCGTATCCCCCCGTTTTCGTTGTGTGTGTTGCGGTACCTCCACCTCCAGCTCGTGTAGGCTCCGGGTTGGCTTGTTACCTGGCTACCCTCCAGTTGTTCCTGTCCGACCGAAGAAGCCAACTAGTTCTTCGGCGCCGGCTCCTGGAGCTCTGGAGACCAGTCAGCTCCTTCCGGACCTACCGCAGCTACGCCACACCACCCTGTCCTGCTGTGCTACATCAGTCACCTGTCTACCAAGCCCTGCACCTCCGTGAGAACCTCCCGGTCTTTCCCGTGCCTTCCCTTGCACTAACCCCCCTCTGTTTTGTTGTTCTGTACCGGTGCAGTCAGTCCGGTCCAGTTCCTGCCCTGCCGTAGTGAGTCGCTCCCCTGCCAGTTCCAGTCCAGTCCAGGCGTGAGTCGTACGAACTACCTGTCCAAAGTCCAGTTCCGGTTTGGAACATTCCGTTCCCGAACCTGATTCCCGTGTGGACCTCCCGGTCCAGTTCCAGTCCAGTCCAGTTCCGGTTTGGAACATTCCGTTCCAGAACCTGATTCCCGTGTGGACCACCCGGTCCAGTTCCAGTCCAGTCCAGTTCCGGTTTGGAACATTCCGTTCCAGAACCTGATTCCCGTGTGGACCACCCGGTCCAGTTCCTGTCCAGTCCAGTTCCGGGTTGGAACGAACAGTTCCATATCCTCCAGTCCAGCTCCGGCTTGGAGCAGCCCGCCCCGGGCTTCCAGGCGAAAAACCTGTGTAATACTTGTGTTGCCTTTCCTGTACAGTGTTGGGACTACCCCAACACTTAATTTATTAAAAATACCCTTTTGTGAAATCTGTCTCCTGGTCGTTGCACTTGGGTTCGTCCCGTAACAGATACGTAACAACATGTGACTGAAGCGAGACTCGAGTCTCAAGTCCGAGTCCCCATGTTTAGTGGATAGATTATGCAAAATATGTCGTGGTAGGTTTCGATGTCGATATGTCAAGGTTTTTTGTCAGACACAGGTGGCAACCCTATTCTGGGGACTTCTGGTGCCTACATCCGATATGCTCATTTTAACAAAACAAAGTTCTGCTTGCTCAAAGGCTCACCAACGCTCATGTTTTGTAAAGCTTGCTGCTAATAAATGCACCTTGCTACATTTATGCCATCATATCTGGTGGATTTCTGGGCTAATCTCTTATGCATAAACTATGCATATCTGGTGGAATGTAGGGTTAATAGCTTTATTCTCAAGGCAAACGTTTCTAAAAGCAAAGAATGCAATTGCTAAGCATCCCATTAGCAATCAAATCCTATAACGGCATAGTCAACACTAATAGCTCGTATCGGAAAGTAAGATCCAAATTTAGCCGAGATTTCACCTGATGGCGTTTCACTGACCTTTCACCACAATATGTTCACTGCAGTTCTTCTGTCTCAAGTGGATTCAGGGACTTCTACTGCCTACGTCCGATATAGGCTGTATTGATTTTAACAAAACTAAGTCCTGGATGCTCAAAGGCTCACAAGCACCCATGCATCTTAAAGGGGGACTCCGGGTTATTTCTTAAACTTCTATATCGATTCTATATGTTTAATGTGAGTCTTGAAGCTTACCGCACTAGAACTGCACCTCCTGGTTCTTTCGCTACCAGCTGTTTTCCAGACGCGCTGTGTCACGCTGATCACGTCACTGGTGCAAACCAAGCAAAGATTTTTAGATATGACGAGATAGGCAACTGGCGCTTTTCCCCATTGGAGGAGTGCGCAGTAGTGTTTTCAGTTAGCTTAGCAACTAAAGTTACATAATGTAGGCTTAGAGTGGCGTGCATCTGATTTAAAGTAGGTCTTCGTTGGATAATCAAAATTATAACGGGTTGTACGTAGTAGCCTAGTACTGGGTCCTGACAACCTAGGCATATATAATCTAAAAAGAAATGGGAGATTTTTGATTTTGTCTGTCTGATAATGATCCGTTTAGCTAACTGTTTTGTAAAAACTCCGTTGACCTCCAGTCATTCAATTAGCGCTTGTTGTCTGTCTAATAGCAAAATTATCTCCGATTTTCCCCACTTGTAATTACGACTTGGAGGTTCGTTCATGTGCAACTTCCATGTCGGAAACTCGATTTTCCGATAATTCCGACAGCACTTGAAGCTACATATGCTGTCCAGCAACAAGTGCATAGAGCAGAGACTAATGTCTCTGAAATGAACTCGTTTTTTTGCTCATTTTCAACCTAGCTAATCATATATTGTTTAGTATGTTTTACCACATTAGATAGCTAAATGCTAATCCCGATTAGTTAACAACTAATGAGAGATCATTTTTAGAATACATTTTCTTTAGAAGTCACCAAAATCCACTATTTAAAGGGTGTTTTTTAAAAATCGCTCGAGAATTTCACCCCCCCAGCTTACTTGCCATACCCTACTGTTTGCTTAAATTACGGCACTGCATTAATGGCTAACTTGCCAGCGAGTTACGTGGCCTCTCTGATCTCTGAGTCTCTAAATGCAGCAGACAGGCAGTACTCTCACAGTAAAATGCCCAGCCCCTTGGCCTCCGCTTCTGTAACGTCATTCAGTGGGCATGGCAACCTGTTGTATGCTTTGTGGCTGTTGTAGTTCATACTAAGGCAAGTACCTGGTACATGCACAGTAGTTTGGGGCTATATCTCTGCTCTCACTACAGGTAGAAAGTTGGCTGAGACCTCATTTTAATCAAGAGGAGAGCTACTTTTCTACAAACCATTTTGGGTGGAATTCCCCTTTAAATAGAACACCCCCTAAATAGGTGAGAATTTACCAAATTTGGCATCTGCGGGAAGGGGTTAAAATTCCATTGCATTTAATAATAACAATAATAATAAATGTATTTATAAGTTTATTTATATAGCACCTTTCATACAACAAGTAGCAGCCCAAAGTGCTTCACACTACGGAAATAATAATAATAAACAGTTAAAACAGGGAAATATTGGATAAAACAATATAACATTAATATAACAATAAAACACAATGAAATAAAAGACAATATAACAGGGAATAAAACAAATCGGAAGAAAAAATTTAATTAAATAAATGAATAAATAAATAAAATAGAAATAATAAAATAAAATCTTGATTTGGGAAAAATACAATATAAAACTAGATATGGGTCTAAAATTACTAAGAACTGAGGGATCCAAGTTACTTTTCTTTAGTAAGGGCTTTACAATGGCAGTCTTCAGTACAGTTGGGAAGTTGCCAGTCTCCAAAGAAGAGTTTACAATGGCCAAGACATTGTCTGACAAACAACTAAAAAGGGTTTTAAAAAATCTTGTGGGGATAGGATCAAATACACAGGTAGAGGGTTTTAATGGCTGGACAATTTCATTGAGCAATTGTGCATCAATCAGGCCAAATGCATGCATGTCAGCTGTGCACGGGGCATCTCAACTGTCCAGGTATGGGGTTGTACCCATTTGAGCTATGTGTAACCTAATAGTGCTTATCCTTTCTTTAAAATAAATAGCAAACTCTTCACATTTATTTGAGGAGATGAGCTCACTGCCAAAATCAGCAGCTGGACTTGGATTTATCAAGCGATCAATTGTTGAAAAAAGCACTTTGGGATTATTCTTATTGTCACAAATAATCTTGGAAAAATTTGTCCGTCTTGTGTTTCTTATTGCTCTATTATAATTTGCATGGAATGCTGGCTAAAATAGTCTGCTCCTCTCTCACTCACTCACCCCCAAAAACATCAAAGGAAATGTCCTGAGCTCACTATCTATGCAATCTAGGGTGTTGCTTCTCTGCGAGGAGTTTACGTATTACCTCTGCTTTCCACAACAGAAGATCACTAATAAGAAATTGTTATCTTTTCGACAAGCCAGCCCTTGTCATAAGTGACCCCCCCCCCCCCCCCCCCCCCCCCGAGGGGGTAATTGCCCATTTCTGGCTTATCTGCCTCTCTCTACGGGTATCTTCTATTAATGTCTGGTTTAATGTCTTCCTTTTTGTAAATTAGTAGTAAAGTAATAGTAAAATTTGTAGTATTCAGCCTACATTCATTAGTGAATGTATGATTTCAAGTCATTATTCTAATTGACTGTTTTTCATTTAATAAAATTATTTAATCTTAAAACCTGATTTAGACTTTGATTTGACTCGGTAGATTCCACCAGGTTACTTTTCCAATGACTTATCAAAGAATTTGGCGATTTAATTGATTATTGTCATTTTTAATAATTATTATTAAATTAAATCATGTGTAATATATTTTGAATGTAGGTCAAGTGAGGGGTTCCAGCACGCAATATCGTTCGTGTTCAGTATTCAGAGTGCTGAACATTTTAACAAGGGCACTGACTGTTGGAACCGCTGGATTCATAAAATACACATTTTACCTAATCCTCACTTACCCGACATTACAGACAAGTTAATCTGAAGAAGCGAATCCCATCCAAAAAGGGATATAGCCTATACATGATTTTATCTATTATGATACTATAACAATGACGTAACATTATGTAACTAGTAGCTTAGTAGTAGGCTAACGTTACATTAAAAAAATATATTGACGGGAATACACACCCCTTGGTCTTGTTCTTCGTTCAAAACTCAAGCTGTTCTGCAAAAAACAATCACCCCCACCCCTCCTCATACGTCAGCACCCCCTGGTCAAATATTCCTACATCCCTGAAGCAAATGTATGAGAAACATGAGTTTAAAGATACATTCCCAATTAGCAACATAAAGCTTTTAAATGAACACACCCCTACATCACTATAGTAACATTGATTCATTTGCATTGTGTATGTGGATTATCATGCACTGATGATATTATAAAAAGGTATTATGAGAACCTAAAATGTAATGCTGCTGTCATCCATTTATCAGCTTTAATTTGTTTTGCAAATTGGAAAATACTCATTCCAATTTACTGTGCGCTGATATATAGATTAATTTGTTTGTTGCTCCATCACTATTAAAACTGACAAGATATTATAAACCCACCAGTCCCTTTCAACCCAAACTGTTGTCTCCACAAAAAATGCTTACGAGAAGGTGAAAAGAAGTTAAGAGACTCACCAGGGTCCATACTGGGTTTGCAAGATGCCATTTCCTCTCCTCACAATGAATATCTATCTACATACCAGGTGTTCTGAGCAATGAAGAGTCTGTTCTGAGGCCAGACAACTACAGTACGGAAAGGCACTGTGAACCGGCTGGACGAATTCATATGGGCAGTGACAAATGTACAGTACTCAGATTACTCAACACATTGTTTTACAATGGCAATGATATGTTTTTTCTACTTCCTTTCATTATGCAGAAATATTTAATATCAAATATTTTATTCCTCCTCAAAAGCAACTCAAACACATCTGTGGCTTAATTAGCATAAATAAGGGGCCACAGTATTTCTGAGGGCAAAGTTTGGTCCCACTGTGTTATTGGTACGTCAAAACAGGTATGACAAGATCTGTTATGAGAGACAACCAGACACACCCTGTTTGGTGTGTGTTATTACAGTAAATATGGCAAACATAATATTGCTGCCTGACTGATATGCACATTCTGGAAGGTACAGTGGCATACCACCTGCCTATAACTTCCATAGTTGTGCACGTTAGAGTACAGCTGCACTCTTTCTAACACATCAACAAAAAGCAATTTGGTTCCATCAAACAATGTACCAGCATAGGTGGTCATACTGGACCTTCTCCAGAATTATTGGCTCCCTCAATTAATACGAGCACAAAATTCTGGATAATATTCAATTTATTGATTAAAAAGATGTGTGTCACATGTGGAAGCGTATCCGTGCCAAAGTTCTAATGAAAATGCAAATCAGCAAATGCATTTTGTTTTTATTCGATGTGCGCAAAACCATGACATAATTAATTAAAATTAAAATGCAAAAGGCCACTTTTAAATGCAAATCCATTTAATCTCGCCCTCTATGACACAACCCTGTCATAATTGAAATTAAAGTAACAGTTTCTTATTGTAATTGCATGATCCAATGCAAAAGGGAAATGATAATTCAATTTGGCATTTAAAGGAGCTATATGTAACATTGACACTGTAGGGAATATTCATTTAAATCTATACACGGGGTACCAAAAATGTAGGGGACCCTACAACACTGAGCGTTTAAAATGGGTACTGCAGTCCAAATTCACAATATTGCAGAGAGTTGTCTCCACCTGCCCCCTCCTCCTCAGACTCAAAGCTCACGCGGGTTGCCAGGTTGAGGACACTGAACGAACACGAGCGCAAGACGAGCCGAGTGCAACATTATATTTTGAGACAAGCTTATTCTATTTTGACAATGACAAGCGACGACGAGTCCTACACTGTAAGTTGATTAATGTATACGTTTGCAATTTATTTATTGTTTGCAAATTATAAACCAGCTCATGTGGATTTTTTATAACTCTGTCAATGTTAGCTAGATGCATGGCTGGCTATGTTTACGGTCACACAGATATAAGCTAACGGTATGTTTAGCAAGTAAGTATATACGTATATATATTTAAATCTCTTAGCTAGCTAGCTAAATGAAAACGATGTTGAACTTAGCTTAGGCATTCGTAAATCGGCTGTCGGAGTCCCGGAGTGCATCTGGTTGTTCGTAATGGGCAGTGGGCGGAGTCAACTCGGAGAATCGTGAATCACACAGGCCAAAACAAATACAGACGTTCCGACCCGGAATGGAAATTTCAAAGGAGAACATACTGGCTGTAGCATTGTTGTCGGAGAAGCCAGTATTTCGACTTAGCATGTTACCTTAATCTCTGATGACATATCATGGTCATTTTATGATTTAGTACAGTAAATTTGCTACATATAGCTTCCTTTTCATGTTTTTGTGGCACAAGACATACATAAATCATATTAGAGCCCGACCGATATGGGATTTTTGAGAGCGATACCGATATCGATATTAGAGGGGGGGAATTCACACATTACCGATATGGCAGCTGATATAGTGAAGTTTTGAGCTTGAATGAAAATAGACCTTTTCTACGTGGATTGTGCACAGATTTAACACCAATATGACTATGCAAAGGTACTCAGAAAACTTATTTCTTAAACAAATAACTTTACAAAAGATTTAACATTATTAAATTATTATAATATTAACAGGATTAACATCATCAAGCAATTTTAGAAATTAACACTGTGATCAAATAAAGAATAGAAATGAAATAAATAGCAAAATAAACATCAGAACTATAAGGGGTTTTCCTGTGTCCTGAGACACGGAGAATATTATGGAGGACCAGGGGCGATAGACGGGGTCTCTAAAAGTGTCACACGTGACACCACAAAACGGAAAATATTCCGTGGGGGAAAGGGAACAGAGAAAACACAAAAGACGAGAACAGAAAGCCCCCTCTCTCTCTCAGACAGAGATATAAGGGTAGAGACTGGAAAACGTAAAAGTCTCCCCGACAAAAGGACGAGGAACTCGTAACTTCGAGTAAATAAACAAAAATAACAAGCGAGGCTTGTAAACCTCTAAAAACGGAGGAGAAATTAAAGGAAAACGAAATAACTGATAGTAACCCTAAAACTTAGGGTGAGTAGCACTCATAGGCTTGAGTGTAGGAGAAAAGGAAAAGATAGACCGATAGCTGGAAAAGCAGAACCTCTCTAGCTCAATGTTGACGAGCTAGACCAACGAGAGGAACTGATTAAAGCAGAAGAAAATAAGGCGATAGATAGGATAGAGAGTTAGAGTAGCAGGAAAAGAAGATCTTACTAACTAACTTACTAATGGGACTTACTAAGTCTCCCAGTCCTATACCTTACCGGCTACCAGAAATACAAGATAACATGGAAGCGCCGGAAAAGGAGGACGCTGAGTTTAAATAGGCAGCTGAAGAGCTGAACAGGTGCAATCACTGAGTAGCGAAATTAAAGGAAAACCCGACACGGACAATGAAACAGAAAAAAGACGTAGTGAAGGCGCTTAAAGGGAACGAGCAAGTAAAAACGGAAAATAAGCCTGCAGACCATGACAAGAACTTTAAGTAACTTAGGCCTACTGACCATTTCAATAAAGAATAAATAAAAACTGGGCTATTTAAGTGCTACACATTTTATTACACAAAGAAAAATGCACAGAAAAACTTGCTATAGCTATTCATTGATATTTGTTATTCTGTTAATTAACTGCTTGATTGATAATTAAGAACTGGAAACAGGTTGGGAGTTAACTATATCCGTATAAAGGTAGTCTAAGGTTACAGGAGGCTTATTTTATAGCCGATCGGCGCTGTCTGTCTGGTCACATAATGTTGGCTAACAAGGGGAAAAAAGAGCCAAATTAAATGGGTCATTCACCGAACCCCTCGGAGCTAGGATCAGAAAAGTTTAGAAAACCCTGAACTGGTTTTAGCCGTGAGTGTGTAGCCTACAGGATCAGTTACCGAAACCTACCTGAAGAATCATTTTACTTGGGTCATAAATAAGAATGGTACTCCCAAGTCTTGTGGGAATTTCGAACATCTTCGCAGTTAATTTGACAGTTGAACATTTGTGTTTATTTTATTATTATTATCATATGCTATCTCTATATTATGGCTACCGATTGTGGCTTAACTTGGACGGAGGAGGAGACGCAGTGCATCTCTGTAAACAGTTGGAAAACGGCAAATGATCCATTTGTTTATTTTATTTTTTCCAACTGTAACGTTAAATGTCGATAGTTACCAAGGAATGCATAAGATAAAATCCGCTATCAAGGAAACGTGCTGGTTGGAGCGCATTCTAGGTTTCGAAAACCACAGAGCAGAATGCATTCGAGTAATGTGTAGCCTACGAACAGGTCAAGGTAGCGTTAGCGAAAACCTCTCAAAACATTTCCGGAATGTTTAGAAACTAAAACCCTAGTGTGTATGAGACCATTAGCTAATGTTAGCTTGATAACTGGTAACATAGATTCCATACCAATAAGGTTTTTCCTCTCCTCTCATCCTAAGGTTAGCTGAGCAGGGGCTGTTTCACGAAGCAGAATTACTGACCAGCACTGAGTAAAAACCCGGAACAGCTCTTTTTCTCCAGTCCATGTTCCAGATTTGGGAGGGTTCCGGGTTTTACTCAGTGCATTTATTCAGCCAACTCCATAAGCATTGTGAAACAGGCCCCAGTACTTTATTATTTTTCATATTCATTGCCCATAGCCCTGTACAGTATGCATTTCCCTCAGTTCCCCTCCTAACTGCGTGCTGTGTTCCGAGTTGTCACTCCCCTGTATCGTGCTAGCACTATTCTGGTGATTTCGGAAGTATTCGGGATTTCCGCCTTCCTTCGTGTCTCGTATTCTTTCTTCAGTCTTTTGTATTAAACTGTAGATACATTAACAATTACTTATTGCACTTGTGGTTATCTAGTTTAAGTTACACTTACTAAATATACTAATGTATATGTGTTACTTAACAAGACTAACCCCCGTATTGTAGTTATTTACTAATTGATACTAATATCTTAATTAATATCTTCTACGCTGTAACATTCCATTCTCGTGTGCTTTAACTGACTCCTGCTGCCTTCGCATATTGACTGGTCCTGTCTCTAGCCTGTAACTCTGCCTACCAATCTAAGCACGAGTCTGCCTCTGATCCAGGCTGTGTTGTCTTCAATGTGTTTTCGTGAATCCGGTCCACGTCTTTTTAATTTCCCCATTATTGTATTATCGATTCCCATTGTTCTCACCTTTGTCTTGTTTGTAACCCCGCCCTCTTGCACACCTGACCCTCCTTTGTCTTATCCTTCCCCAGTGTTTATAAGCCCTCAGTGTGCAGTGTTACTTTGTCAGAACATTGATCATTCCTCTGTGCTGATTTCCTGTAATCCTGAGTGTATTGAGAGTACTGCTAGACTACGAGCCTGCCTTTCCCTTCTGTTTGTTTGCTGTGTTATTTTGGATTTGAACTTTACTACGTTTTGACTACTCTCTCGACTCTACTCTTTTTGACTACTAGCCCTTGTGTACTGCTGCCTATGATTTCCTGGTTTCTGATCTTTTGTATTCCACCGACCACTCTCCTGGCTCTCGTTTTTGTACTGTCAGCATTTCTGATTACCTGGCTTGTGATTTTGGACTAAACAACGTTCTTTGCCTGATCCT
Source organism: Synaphobranchus kaupii (assembly GCA_029718625.1). NCBI lineage: Eukaryota > Metazoa > Chordata > Actinopteri > Anguilliformes > Synaphobranchidae > Synaphobranchus > Synaphobranchus kaupii. The sequence goes on from CM056379.1 coordinate 80,667,795, forward strand.
GTGGTCCGCGTCTGGGTCCTTATCAGAAGCGTAACAGTATAATTGCTCCAAGCTTAGATGAAGAGGCTTTTGTAAACAGGAAGAGGTACCACAGCTTCAACACCCAGGTAGTCTTTGAGGCAGATTACAATATTTTAGATGTGGCCAGGATCTACCCATGATGCACGCATCCTGAATGAAAGTGGATTGCAACAGCTGTTTGACAGGAACATTGTTCCACCCGGGTGCCGTATCCTTGGAGATAAAGGCTACCCACAACGACGCTGGCTTCTCACACCATTCCCAAGACCACAATCAGGGGCCCAACAAAATTACAACAGGTAAAAATTAACTAAACCTATGAATCATCTCACCATTATAGTTATTTTTGAGGGTCATCTAAACATAATTGGACTTTTCAGGGCTCACCAATGCACCTGAAGCGTTGTGGAGAGGGGCATCGGCTAATGGAAATGCCGGTTCCATGTCCTTCATGGGGAAAATCGCCAAACACCACAGAAGGCCAGCAATATTATAATGGCATGTGCAGTCTTGTATAATGTATGCAAAATGTGCAATATTCCTCTCCCCCCTGATGAGGGAGATCATAATAATGACGACCCTCCTAGCATCCCATTTGCCTCTGATGCCACTGTTTAGGCAGCACTTTGCCAACCTTCATTTTGGGTAAGAAATACCTTTTTATTTTGCTCCCGTCACACTCCCGCCCCCAATCTATTGATTATAAGTGCTGAGTGGATTTAAAAAAAGACAGCAATAGGCAAGATTTCATAATGCTCCTCCATCCTTAAAACTTTTATGCTCATCCGCAACTCTTCTCTCCGCAGTGCATCCATGTCTTCCACCTCGTCCGGGTTGAGCTGTGGAGTGGCAGTGGCCAGTGGGGTCTCAGGGAGCAGGGGCTCTGGGCCTGCTGCTGGAGAGGGAATGCCAGATGGGCCTGGAAGCAGTGCTGTTGCAGCTGGGAGTTCCTCTACAGGCAGCTCATGAGGGGACGAGATGGTGTTTTCATCTGCATTACTGAAAAACAGAATAAAATTTTGTTAAGTTAGTTTATTCTTGTGAATATGCATTTGTATCAATACAATAATTTGTGAAATTTTTTTAGTATTGAGCTACAGTTCTTTTATAATAGCATGCCAACCTTACTACGATCTGCAGTTTGAGTAGTGCAGCATCCTGGCAGTCACCCACTCCACTGATTGTGGCATTATTTTCTCAGAGGATGTGGAGAACTACTTCTGCCACTGCACTTAAAGGTTTAGGCGCAGGACCTCCACCTGAATAAAAAAAATATAACTACATTAATGTTCATCAGCAATATGTAACAAATGTGTCTCATAAGTAAATAAATAGATACATGTAATGGTGGCGTGAGGTAGGAGGGGCCAAACGCAGCAAGGGGATTCATTAAGCACTAAGACGGGAAACCCCGTAATTAGGGGAAGGAGACAAGACAGGGACCACATGTACCAAAGCTACTAACCGGCTCAGTCACACGCCAATGAGTAGAAGTGCAAACGGCAGGTTTCTCAGTAAGAAAACCAAACAAGGCTAATGGAACAAAGCACTGGGCTCCCATACTTCTATGAGCAAAGTGATTAAAGAAAGAGCCAGAAATAATAAATGCCCTGCCTCGGTAACGAGACTCATAAGAACAGGCGAGTAGCATAATGACACAAACAACACGCACCAAATGTACCGAAGCTACTAACCGGCCCACTGTCACACGCCAATGAGTAGAAGCGCAAATGTCAGGTTCCTCAGTAAGAAAACCAAACAAGGCGAATGGAACAAAGCACTGGGCTCCCTTACTTCTACGAGCTAAGTGACTAAAGAAAGAGCCAGACATAATAAATGCCCTGCCTCGGTAACGAGACGCATAAGAACAGGCGAGTAGCATAATGGCACAAATAAAACACACAGCCAACAAACACTGCAAAATAATATGAGATAGTATACGAGGAGGCGAAAGGAACAGAGATCTGACGTTCCAAGGCTACTCTCAGACTCGCAGTCACACACAAACATGTCCACAACATCGCTCAGTCTCCCTATGGGAAGACATGTACTGAAGGACGAAACAGAACTACAGTTCCAAACAAAATCGGCAAAGCTCCATGTACGGAGACAGGTACCGAATAGGACAAACAGGACAGCTGCACCGGACATTTACCGGCTAAATGACTAACGCAAGATTAGTAGAAAATAAACGCCCTGCCTCTCAGTAAAGAGGAATGTAACGAGGCGACAGGAACAGAGATCCAACGTTCAATGGCTACTTCCATATGCTCGTAGTCACACGCAGAAAACATAAAGGGGGGTAAACGCCCGATCTCCCAGGAGAGAGAAACATTTTACAGGCGAGCCGTCGGTAAACCGCCGTCCCATACCTTTACTAGCAAAATGACTAACGCAAGCTTAGTAGAAAATACACGCCCTAGCCTCTCAGTAAAGGGGAATGTAACGAGGAGGCGAAAAGAACAGAGAGCTAACATTCCAAGGCTACATTCAGAGACTCGCAGTCACACGCTAACATGTCCACAACATCGCCCGGTCTCCCCATAGGAAGACATGTACCGAAGGACGAAACAGAACTACAGTTCTGAACAAAATCGCCAAAGCTCCATGTACGGAGACAGGTACCGAAGGACGAACACGACAGCTGCACCGGACATTTACCGGCTAAAAGACTAACGCAAGCTTAATAGAAAATACACGCCCTGCCTCTCAGAATAAATAAAGCCCTGCCTGTCAGTACGATAAAAACGCCGGTCTCTTAGTAAGAAATGACTATACAAATACACCCGCAAACAAACAAAGACTCCTCTTGCTTTCACGGAAGAAAGCAGAAAGGGAGAGGAGGAAGAGACAGAAAAGGCAAAAGGTCTAGGCAAAGGAAGAAAGGAAAGACCAGGAAGCGGAGACAGAAAAGAGCCAGGGGGGAAGAGTCCTAATATATTCACAAAGGCAAGTCCTGCATTACTCCAATAAAACCCACTGGAGCAAAAAGGGTCTCCTTAAAAACCTAGACCTAATCATACTTACTTAAGCAATCAAAGGGCAAAATAATACCACACACAAAACAGTGCAAATAATGCGAGACAATACAAATTAATATCAAAAGCCCAGAACTACGTGGGCTTAAATAGCTCCAAGGTAACCACGCACAGGTGTGGATGCTGACAGAAGCTCCGCAATCAAGGCGGTGCGGAGCAAGCATCCACCAAAAGGGCAGCGCCCTCGCGTGGCCACCGAGGAAAACGACCGCATGGGAAAAAGGGTCAAAAACCATGACAGATACATACATGAATACATAAATAACGTAGACTACGAACCAGTGCCAGATGTTGCCTTCTTGAAAGCGGAGATTTCCTGACGCGTTTTGGATAAAACATTGTACCATTTCTTTTCGCATTCATCCGGACTCCAAATGGTGGAGGAGAAGCTCGCATTAATGCTGTCTGCGATCTGCTTCCAAACTTCTTTTTTGTGTGAACTTGTAAGTGTGGGGCTAAATTTTCCCTTAATTATTTCCTTCTTTGCCTCCACCTCCTCTTCCAACATCACCGTTTCTTCCACAGTCCAATTCGGCTTTCTTTTCACATCCATTTTGCTTAGACATAACATTAGACAACAAGGGAGCTTTTATGACGAGGGTGTGTTTAACTTAATAAAAAACTTGTGTTGACCCATCAATAGAACACAGATTTCCAAAAAGCTGATTGGTTCTTATCTCTTAGCAATTTCGGCAATTGATGACATCATCTGAATCCTTTTGTTTGCGGTGCCTGTGATTGTCGCAAAAACACACTTAAGCATTACTCATTAGAATGTCTCAAGACTTATCTATGAGAAAGTGTGAGCTGCTTGATAACTATGTTTTACTGACCACTTTAAGCGAAGAGTGATTTCACTCCAAAGTAAGCTCTTATGAGATTCTTAAGTGTAATTATTAAAATGTTTGATACATACAGCCCCAGACCACCCATGTCAAATCAACCCATACCCATCATAACAGTGTTAGATCTTTAATCTCAATCATTAATCTTATAACAATTTGAAATGACCGCATAGAACAGAATCCTGAATGACTGAATAGAACAGAATATTGGCTGCGCTGATCTGTTTTCGGTGCCCTCAGAGTCCTACTCTTATCATTGATCGAATGTTGGGAAAATGTGAGTTTAAAAGCCGCAAAACCAGTCCTTATATCGCATTAAAATGACATATAAGGACAGTTATTGTCCATAGTACATTTATTTAAGGTTAAACTGACATTTTAAGCACAATATTTATGTTGATTTGAATGGGTCGATTGGGTTCTGGAGGTGTGTGGTTACAGCAATTGCGCAGGGTTGGCGTGACCTGTGGTGGTGGGGTGGTGGGGCCCAATGTGATATATATTTTCATGGGGCCCAAAATCCCTGGTGGCGCCCCTGGTTACCTCCCTCAGCTCTCCTTTGGTGAAGGTTCCCCTAATGATGTCATATGCCTTCCTAAGGTATGACAGAACATCCTGTTTAAGATATGCAAGCAGTACACTCTGAATGAGGGCCCAACTGTAGTCTGTCTCCACTTGCTTTACATGAAGTGAAGTGAACTTTGCCAGTTAGGTGTACCACATCAACAGCCAGAATGTCAAGTTAGGCACGGTATGGTCATTTGTGGTCATTTCAGTCACAGGGAGATATGGCTAGTTTCTATCTTCACCAGCAAGACAGAGGGCATACTAAAGCATCCTCTTTTTCTGTTCAGGGAGTCGGGCAGCTACTCGACCGGCATCCAAGTAAAGACTGATATGTGTTTTTTCCTAAGGTGTTCTATTAAAATACCAAGCCGTGTCTCTGTGTAGAGGTGCACTGCAAAAGGATCTACATGCGGATGTTGGACATATCCTGGGAAAAATGAAAACGATTCATCCATCTCCTTTATTATTTTTTGAGTCAGTATTAACTCGATTATACTGTCATTGTGCAACCTGGTGCTTTTATTTATCTCAGCTGATATTGCCTTCAACACTGGTTTACTGAGGGCCCTGCTAATGTTTCCTGCAATCAGCTCCTTGGTTGGTGTATTTGCCAGTCTTGCATAGTTGGTGTTACTCAGTCCCTGGTGAATTTCTTTTGCTGGCCTCCAATATCTTGCTGGCCTTGATTTCAACTCACCTTTTGGGATTCTGTACCCTCCCAACTCTGGTAACTGTTACAGTGATACTCAAGAAAGGACCCAAATGCAGGACTCAGAGACAGAAGGCTGGTTGAACTCCACACAAGAGACTTTTAATACATATAAATGCCCACCCAGGGCAGCAGGCAGGAGATCAGGAACGGGCAGGTAGGAAACAGGGCTGGGCAAGAGCGAAGTCCAGGAACAGGCAGGGGTCAGAACTGGGTAATCCGTCAGAGCAGGGGATCAGGAGGACAAAGGGCAGGAGCAGGGCTAGGACGGGGAAGGGCAGGACAGGAGCAGGCTGGACAGGTAGGAGAACAGGAGCAGGACTGGAGCGGGGCTTGACGGAGACGGGCAGGCAGGCAGGAGGACCGGGGCAGGACTGGATGAGGACAGGCAGGAGAACAGGAGCTGGACGGGCACACAGGACTGGGAACAGGAACGAGGAGCAGGCAGGAAAAACCGCTGGAAAGTAATGAGACGAGCACAAGGCAGGGTACAAGATGATCTGGCACAGAACAAAGAAACAGGAGAGACTATATGCCAGATTACTAACAAGACAACGAGGAACAGGTGGGACAAAAACACATGAGGAAACACAATTCAGGTGTGGGGAGACACAAAATGGAGGGAGAAAGGGAAAACACAGAACGGAATACACATACAAACGTAAAACCAGGAAATCAGGACACAGAGGCACGGGAAGTAACAGTATCCCTCCCTAGGGGCGACACCTGGTGCCCTATTGAGTCGGAGGGAGGAGGGGGATGAGAGGTAACACAGGGTAAAACAGTGGACACAAGGAACACTGGATGTGGTGTAGGGGAGGTGGGAGGTTCAAACGGAAAATACAGGACTGGAGACAGGAACAGGAAAGGAGGATTGGGAACAGGAATTCTGAACAGGCAACGGGGGCTGGGGACAGGAACTCGGGACAGGCAAGGGGGCCTGGGGACAGGAACTCTGAACAGGCAAGTTTTAAGCCATGATTGGCTCAGAACCATGGGAAACTGTGGAGAGGTTATGATATGGAACTGGATGGTTTCCCGGTGATTGCCCGACAGGATCAGGTGCAGTGGCTCAGTGGTATGAGTGACCCGGGCAATGAGCTTCCTGTCCAGAGCGTGGGTGTTAAGAGGGACGGCGAGAGGCAGAGTGGCGATGTCGGCTTAACTGACCAGGGTGGCGTCTAGGAAGTTTTCGTCTGCTCCAGGATCTACCAGGGTGCACAAAGGCAGGGACTGCTGGTTCCACACAAGCATGGCATTGAGTTGGAATCTGGACTGGGCTGCTGAGGAAGAGGAGATATGGCTCACCAGGACACCCGGCTTAACTGTTGAGCCGCCCCTTTTTACGCGTAAAGGACAGGAAAATAGAACGTGGTTGGCTTGACCACAATTGAGGCAGACGCCTACTTGAATTCTTTGGAGCTGTTCTTTCGGGGAGAGGCATGCCCTGCCCAGCTGCATGGGTCCTTCAGCCGGAGTCACAGGGATGGATGGTCAAGCAGACACTGGGACGTGAGTTTGATTGAGTGTCTTGTCCTTCCATTTCTTTTTCTATTATAGCCAATTTAGCGCACTTGTTAGCATCTTGTGGAAGCTGGACAACATCAAGTGTGCCTTGCCCTTCCGTTCCTTTATCTATTATAACTTGTTCGGCTTTTGATTTTAAATTGGTGGCTACCTCTGTTTTTATTCCATTTCGGTTTTCATTCCATTCAATGGAAAGCCATTTTTTCAAGTTTTCTTTATCTGCGCCAGATATTTGGAGAGATAACATTGGCCATATGTCACAGTTCCAGGCAATGCTCTTTTTGGTGACATTAATTGCTTGGAAATGTCTTACCAATACATCTCTTCCTCCAGATCTTATCCAAAGATTTTCCTCTGCTCTTACCTAATTTATAATGACCCATGTTGTTATTTTGAAGAACCAAAATTTAATTTATAAGGGCATCCTGTTACGGCAGTGTACAGGACTGGACCCAAATGCAAGACTCTGACTCCACTAGGGAGAATATTTATTAGAGGCAAAGGGCGAATAAAGGGAGGAAGGCTGGACACAGGGTTGGGCAAAGTAAAGCGAGGCAGGTGATGGGTCAGGGCTGGCTGGGTCAGGCAGGAGGCAGGTTGGACAAAGGAAAATAACAAAACAGGTTACGAGACCAACGCAGAGAAAACAAACTGGCAACAAAACGGCGTGAGAGGGGAAACTAAATAGTGGAGGGAACAGGTGAAGGAACTAATTGAAAAACTGAAAGGAATGAGGAATGTGAGTGAGCGGGAGAGTGATAGGCTAACAAATCAAGGGGAGAAACAAGGAACTAAATGGGAACTAAATGCCCAGCCAGAAACAAATACACAGGAGAGAGATGAACAGGGTAAACTGAAAAACATGACATGAAACACAAGGAATGGGAATACAAAAGAAATGAAAGGGAGGTGGACTGGAGGGAAACGGCGGATGTTACAGTACCCACCCTCAACGGGCGCCTCCTGGTGTCCCACCGGGCTTAATCTTGTCTGGATGGTCCCGGTGAAAGTCCCAGGTGAGGGATGGGTCGAGGATGAGCTGGCAGGAAATCCAGCTCCTTTCCTCAGGGCCATAACCCTCCCAGTCCACCAGGTACTGGAACCCGCATCCTCTGTGGCGGATGTCCAGGATGCAGTGCACCGTGTAGGCAGAAGATGATTCGGGGGGGCGGAGGGAGATCGGCCAGAGGGCTAAGTGGGCTGGAGGAGACGGACTTAACTTGGGAGACGTGGAACGTGGGGTGGATCTTGAGGGCTGGGGGGAGTTTAAGTTTGATAGCAGAGGGGTTAACAATGGAATCTATGGTGTAGGGGCCGATGAACCGGGGTTGGAGTTTTTTGGAGGTGCTTTGTAGGGGAATGGTGGAAGTGGAGAGCCAGACTTGCTGTCTTGGTGTGTACTGGGGGGCTGCGGTACGGTGGTGGTCTGCGGGCGGTGGAACGAAGGAGTGCGGCGCAAGTGGAACGAAAGAGTCGTTCCATACCCTTGTGCATCGTAGGAGATGGGCCTGTACCGAGGGAATGGAAACTTCCTCCTCCTGGGATGGAAATAGGGGTGGCTGGTACCCCAGGGAACACTTAAATGGGGACCCAGTGGCAGAGCTGGTTAGAGAGTTGTGGGAGTACTGAACCAGGGTAGCAGTTTGCTACAGGAGGAGGTGTTCCGGGACGTCACGCAGTGCAAGGCTGCTCCCAGGTCCTGGTTAGCCCTCTCGGTCTGGCCGTTGGTTTGGGGATGGTAGCAAGAGGATAGGCTGACGGATCAATGCAATGGATTAATATGTTCACTGCATGCCTATACCCACTCAAGAGCAATGCAAGAGCAACTACGATGCGCAAAGGCGGGATTTTCCAAAAGGCAAATGCGGTTATTAAAGGCACTGTCACAGACACGTTGAAAACGAATAACCCCACAAACATTTTTTTAGTAGATACCTGGCAACCCAGGGGGCAGGTACAAGAAACAGGTAATTAGAATATCTTGCCCTGTACCACCCACATTTTGATATAAGCACCTGTGCAAGTTAGAATACGGCGTAAGTCAGCTCACGTTAAATCCATGCAGGAGAGGCACTTAAGCGCATGGCTTAAGTTGGCAATCTCTGAATCCGGCCCTAAGTGTCTAATTAAGAACAATTAGCAGGTCATTACAGAGCTTGTTACTATGGTTGGAACAAAAACCAGCTTACACAGTGGGTCCCCAGGAGGTTTGTGAAACACTGATCTTGGATACTGGCTTGAAAATCTCAGACGTGTAGTGCAGATGGAAACTGACTTACCTCACTTACCTCTGAACAAGCTTCAGAGTACATGTAGCAGCTTCCTGGTACTCTATGTCACACAATAACTTACAAAGAGCACCATGCAAGTTGTTGCAAAGGACTCACTGGTGTCCAGAAGGGTGACCATTTTTCCCTCAATGGAAAGGATCAATTTCATGATTGAATGTCCTGGAAAGTAAAGGAAAGAGAGGTTGTTATGGATTGAGTGAGGAGGACAGGGAGCAAGGAAGGGATGAGAGGGAGGGAGAAGATGAGAGGGAGGATAGGGAGTGAGAGGGAAGAGGAGAGAAAAGGGTGAGAGCTTGTATGTGGAATGTGAGAAACCTCATACTTATCCAAAATAATGAGTCTGGGTGTGTCAGGCAGCATCAGTTTGGCCTCAATATCTGCTGGGGTTGCAGCGACCTATATTGGAAAAGGAAACAAGGGAAACAATCAGCAAAGATTTGAAGTATTAACATAAAAAAGCAAAGGGTGTGCTTATAATAGAACAATACTTCATGAATCAGCTAACATGAATAGCAAAGCAGTCTCTTCCCGGAAGTAGGACATAAGAAGAATTGCAGCTGTAGCCATCACATCTCAATCCTGGATTTCCCTCAAATAATTCTTACATCTCATCCTGTAAGGCGGGAGAGTAGGGTCGGAGGACCAGACGCGACAGAAGGAATCTAAAAGTCTTCACATATGAAGACCACTGGAACGGAAGAATCTTCCGTGCAAGGGAAAGGAATAAAAGGACAAAATAAACAGTCTCCCACTCTTGATATCAGAGAGCAAATATGGGAGAGACTGGAAATAGGGAGAAAATAAAGCAACTCGAAAATAAACGGGCGAATAAACTCGAATAAAATCGAGTACCGACAAAACAACAGAAACAAAACTAAACCTTTCGCTCTCATTAATAGAGCAGTCAAAGAGAGGCAGCAAACTCCTAAAGGAGTTAGGAAGAAACTCCTAAAGAACTCTAAAACACTGTTGGCCTGTCCCGTGTTACACTCAAAATAAGGCTATGGTGTAAAGCGGTCTTCCTAAAGTGCCTGTTCCTGTACCGTACCGGCTTTGTATACAAAAAAAAAATCAATACAGAAGCGCCAGAAGCAGGAAGCATGGAGCTTAAATAGCCGGCAGGTAACTCCGCACAGGTGAGACAGCTGAGTAGATTGAAGAACGGAAACCCCGAAATGGAGTGAAAAGAAAATCCGATAGAGCCTTAAAAGCGCTCCGGCGACGTCCAACCGTAAAGGGGAAAAAGGCTGCTGAACCCATGACACATCCAGAAGAGACTGCACCTCCTTTCCCCACTGCAACCTCTGCCTTCCTTTATTTGGGAATGCTTAATTCAGCCTGTAGACTATGTCAAATCCTGTGAGCTGAAAATATCTAATGAAAGCTAAGAGACTGCAAATTTGAATAGTACAGGTTTGTAGTATTTGATTTAAAAAATATATATATATATATATAGATTGATACATGGACTTCACTGGAAGACACTTGGGCTAAAGGGTACATTGTGCGCCCGTAACAGACATATTTTCTTCTATAGCTTGTTGTCAAATTAAAAAGTGTTATAAATGAATTAATGAAACTTTAGATGAATCTTTCGTTTTTTTGTTCATAATTCTTTTTAAAAAGAATTGGCAGTAGACTATATGTAAAAATGTGTACAGACAGATTTTGGTGGGGCTTAATTTACAGACATTTACTCTATATACCAAACTGCTTAGGTAGCTCAGTGTTGATGTAACTAAAATATTTGATCTAAAACAAGAATTCTTTATCATACATTTGACATCCGTGTTGTGCATCAGGCCTACGCACAACATGGATTGAGATTATCCCTAACATGACAGCTGCAAAAGAAATGTAATATTAAGAACATGAAATTAATTGTCTTACCACTACACCTCTGAAAGGTCGATTTTAACTCATTTCTTGGCATCTCCAACCATAGCCTAATCTACCTTTGTAATGTTGGACTCACTTGCCTTGTTCTTTTACAAGGCAAGTGAGTCCAACATTACAAAGGTAGATTAGGCTATGGTTGGAGATGCCAATATGCTGACTATCTCTGCTAAAAATATGGTGTCAATATCTCAAACCATTCAAATTCTACAGAGCTTTTTTTCAGGTGAACCATTTCGGTTACCAAAGTTGGCACAAATTGTGCCAAATTGTGCAAAATGGCAAGGTTCCAGAAAAGTCTCAATGTGATTTATTTTTTTAAGTTTTACAATAAAATTTGATAATTGGAAATAAAAGTTCATTTTTAGATGTGTTTTTGGTGTGTTTCATATATAAGCTCTCCAAACCCATGTAGCAGCACAGTGAATCTTGTATTCCACCAGAGCCCCATTAGCCAGAAATGAGTCCAGGTATATGCAAACGGGATATAAAATCAAATGTCCACCAGTTTCCAAGATAAAATAATCCCCTGCATAATAATCAACAACAAACTCATCCTCATGTTATCTCTCCCTCATGTTACGTCATGCGCATAAATTGCGCATTCGTTTACCTGCACAGCCTGCTGTACCGCATACAGAACAATTTACTCGTGGAACAATAACTAAACAAATACTTCAGACGCCATTTTATTCAAAAGAAACTCGAAACAGCTTGTCTTAGACACAAATAGATAGCCAGCTGCTATGTGTAATTTTGCTGGCTAGCTTGCCATTGTTACAATATAGTAATGTTAGCTATATTCATCTAATTCAGAGGGATTCGTTTTATACAGAACAGTGAATTCGCACTGGTATACCGGCAAAAAAATATGTTACCTTACACCACTCAGCCTCACAAGATCGCAAAAACATCTTTGGGCTAGGACCTGCTGCACGGAGAAATGCCTGAATAACCTAGACATAAGTAACCAAAAACTGTATGAAAGAGACTGTAAAGTAAAAAGAAGAACAGCCGCAGTTACCTAATGAATTTGTAATGGGGGCGTGACGTGTGAGGTTCGAGGGACCAAACGCAGCAAGAGGATTCTAAGTGCACTAAGGCCACTGAGACAGAGGGACCCCGTATATAAGGAAATATAAAGGAAAAACGCAAATAACCTAGTACCTACTCTCACTGGAGGAAAATACGGGAACTAGGAAAAAAGGGGCGTAACTAAAAACGACTAAAAATAACCGGGCGAACGTCACACAAGAGCAACACATCTCGAGCTTGGAAAACACAACGAGCTAAAAAAACACTGAATACACAAACGTATACAAACGAGATGCAAAAACTGAACTGAGGAAAGGAGCTGCCTCGTAGGTAACAAACAAAAGGACATAAAATAGAGCTAATCAAAGGGAGAACGCGACAAGCGAGAAATAACTCCCTAGCTCTAAACGGAGCGAACTGCTTGCTGAGGAATAGAAGGAAGCAGTCTCCATGTCCTAACATACCGGCAGTATGCCACACGCAAGACATGCGAACACTAATGGCCATATCTCACTAACCGGGTGAACAGCACACGAGAGCAATGAATCTCGAACTCGGTAAACACAACGAGCTAACAAACACACTGAATACCTTACAGCATAAAAAACAGTGAACGAGATGCTAATGTGGAGAGAGAGAAAAGACTGCCTCGGAGGTAACAAACTAAGGAACTCCCTATGAGGAGACAGGTACCGACAGGTACCGAAGGACAAACAGAACTACAGTTCCAAACAAAATCGCCCAGACTCCATATACAGAGACGGGTACCGAAGGACGAACAGAACAACTGTTCCGGACATTTAACAGCTCAATGACTAACACAAGCCTAATAGAAAATAAATGCCCTGCCTCTCAGAATTATAAAAAGCCCTGACTCACAACAAAGGGGAAACGTAGTCCACGAGAAGGAGACAAAACAGGGAACAAACGTACCGAAGCTACTAACCGGCTCACTGTCACACGAAAATGAATAGAAGCACAAACGCCTGGATTCTCAGTAAGAAAACCAAACAAGGCGAATGGCACAAAGAACTGCTGCCCTTCTACGAGCTAAGTACAAGCGTGAACGCCCGGTCTCTGAATAAGGAGAGACCATAGAAAGGCGAAATAGAGCAGAGAACTCCCATACTTCTACGAGCTAAGTGACTAAAGAAGAGCCAGCAATAATAAACGCCCTGCCTCGATAACGAGAAGCGTAAGAACAGGCGAGTAGCATAATTGGTACAAATAAAACACACACCCAACAGTGCGAAATAAAGCAAAATAATACAAAATAATATCGAAGCCCAGAACGGAGGAAAACGTGGACTTAAATAACTCCCAGGTAACCACGTACAGGTGTGGATGCTGACAGAAACTCCGCAATCAAGACGGGGCGGAGCAAACATCCACTAAAAGGGCAGCGCCCTCGGGTGGCTACCGAGGAAAACAACCGTGTGGGAAAAAGGTGTCAAAAACCATGACAGAATTATACTTTGCTAAACGGAATGTAGCTAGCGGCTACAAGCTAAAAACACTCTGTGCCATCTTGGTACGAACTTTACGCTTGGACACCTCCTCTTACGCGGAATTGTATCTATGTGACAACCTAACACATTGTGTTGAATGAGGGCTTGTCTGAAAGATGAGTCTTTGCTATTGGCTGGAATATTTGACAGACAGTTTAAAAACCCAATGGAAAGCAAATAATGCTCGCAGTGGAGACGGGTCGATGAGTTTTTCCCACTTCAGATAGGCCTATTGTGCTATCCATCAAAGAAATACACCCAATTGACGACGCTTTTGCATTAAACTGTGCAACAAAGTACAGTTTGGCTAAAATATACTAAGCCACAGGATTGGTACTCCAGAAACTGGCTGAGTTTCACAAAAACGCCAAACTGAACACAGCCGAACTACTCTTGATGAAGTGCAGAAAAGCACAAGTCGGTTTAAAATTTGAAAAAAATCGTGTACAGCGGTATGAAAGTTTTAAAATATTTTTTCTTGAAGTCTAAAGGTATAACGATTTTTCAAACCAAAGTTTTGTGAAATACAATTAAGCAGAACAGTTTACCAGCACATTATTTATGGTGTGACGTCAAGCTGCAATACACGTTTGCGAATTAGGTCGGAGAGTCCAACGTAATTTACTAAGTTTTAACTCGACGTTTTGGGCTTAAAAACCACTTTCCCAGAAGGAATGGATATATCTTAAGGATGTTTAATCAAAATATTGAGGTGAGCAGTTCATTATATATTATTAAATTAATGAAATGTATAATTTAATAATTTCCGTAAGGCCCGCGTTACCGCTAGGGGGCGTTTGGCAGCAAGAGGTTAAATAGAAAGAATGTCAAAGATAATCCCAAGTGTGATGAAACATCTTCACCAAGTGTCATTCTGATCCCCTCAATCGCCATGAGGAACCAAATATCAGCACCAAGGACAGTTCTCCAACAGAAAAAGCCAACACTTTGGGAGGGAACAACTACAACGAATCAGCTGGAATTTGAGTGACTGACTCACCAGGACCCCATCATTTCCTTTCCATAACACTGAGAGGACAGTAATGTGCAGGACAGACCCAGCTACCCAATTTCTCCATGCTAACAGATTTTCAACTGATTGCACTGTGTGGAATTATTCTACAAAGTGAAAATAAAATTGAGCCTGTTGCCCTGTCTTGAAAATTGGGAAAGCTATTTATCAAAAACAGTAATAATTGAGCCCTGATTGCATTTTCCGCCATAATGTTGGGAGTTTTTCTCAAAAAGAAAGGTTGTGAAAGGTGTCTGCCTGGTCAAGGATGAAAATAAACTTGAGCCCTTTGCTCTATCTTGAAAATTGGGAAAGCTATTGAGCAAAAACAGTAATAATGTGTTATGTGTTTTTCTGTTACTTTAGTTTAGTTGTGTTCGATGTTGTTTGTGTGTTTTTGTTTTCGTTTTCCGTCTTCCGGTCCATGTTTTCACTTCTCCATTGTGTCTGCACCGGCTTCCATCTCAGCACCTGATTACCTATTTGTTTCACCTGCCTTGCTGTTCACCTGTTTCTCGTTTGCTCGTCAGTCTGTGTATTTAAGCCCCACTCTGTCTTTTGTTTGTTGCGAGTTGATTTTTTCTCGGTTGCGCGACAAGCCTTTTCTGTTCCCTGCTTACCTGTGTACACTACTTTGCATGTTTCCTGTTTTTCTGACCTTGGATTGTGATTTTGTGACCCTACGCTGGAGAGCCAGGTACCCGCCACTCGTTCCTGTCGCAGTGCTCACTGGTGTTTAAGCTCCAACCCTCCACCTTCCCCACAGACTACGGTAGGATCGCCTACATCATCACCCTCCTCACCGGCAGAGCCAGAGAGTGGGGGATGGCGGTGTGGGATGCACGGTCCCTGGTCTGCTCGTCCCATGCCACATTCAAGCGGGTGTTCGATCGCTCCCGGCAAGGCATGAGGCAGCCCGGGGATGCTTCAGATTCGTCAGGGGAAGAACACGGTCTCTGAGTACGCCATCAACTTCCGCAGTCTGGCCACCACCAGCGGCTGGAACCAAGAGGTCCAATATAACGCCTTCCTCCATGGCCTCGCTGACGACGTCAAGGATGACCTCGTCACCCGCGATCCGCTTGCCGGCTTTGACGCACTGGTGGAGATGGCCATACGTATAGACCGACATCTGTCCACTTGCTGCAGAGAGAGGTTGATGAGGGGCCACTGCCTCCGAAGAAAGGCAGAGACCTCATCCAGGTCATTCCTGTCGCCTGTCCTGTCACCATTGGAGCCTGCACCCCTGCCTAATGCCCCCAAACCCATGCAGATCAACCGCACTCGACTGACCCCTGCAGAGCGCCAACGCAGGATCAGATCCCGCTCTCTATTGCGGAAATCCCGGCCACTTCATCACCAACTGCCCGTCAAAAGCCAACGCTCACCTGTAGCCAGGGGATTACAGGTGAGCGTTACCCCTCTTCAGCAATCCCCTAATGCCCGCTCTCTGTCTGCCTCCCTCCTTCTTGACGGTCTTATCCAGGTGGTCTCGGTGCTGATGGACTCCGGCGCTGATGGGAATTTCATGGACACGGAACTGGCTTCCCAGCTACACCTGCCCAGCATCCCCCTCCAGGATCCCCTGGAAGCTCTCGCCATCACCGGTGCCCCGCTAATCCATATCACCCATGTCACCCCTCCGGTGAGTCTTCTGTTATCCGGCAATCATTGGGAGGAGATTGTCTTCTATGTCATTAACTCCCCTCGAATGCCTGTAGTGTTGGGGCACCCCTGGCTAACTAAGCACAACCCCTGGGTTGACTGACATTGACTACCGGGGACTCAACGTTATCACAGTAAAGAACCACTATCCTCTCCCTCTCATGTCTTCTGCCTTTGAGTCACTGCAGGGGGCGACGATCTTCACCAAACTGGATCTCCGCAATGCCTACCACCTGGTCCGTGTTCGCGAGGGGGATGAGTTGAAGACCGTATTCAACATGCCCACTGGACACTACGAATACCTGGTGATGCCATTCGGGCTTACTAACTCCCCCACTGTCTTCCAGACCCTGGTCAATGACGTCCTCCGCGACATGCTCGGTCAGTTTGTGTGTGTTTACCTGGATGACATCCTGATTTTCTCCTGTTCCAGTGCTGAACATACTCACCATGTCCGTCGAGTGCTCCAAAGACTCCTGGAGAACCGGCTGTTCGTCAAGACAGAGAAATATGAGTTTCACAGGCAGACTGTCTCCTTCCTGGGATTTGTCATCTCCACAGACAGTATCCAGATGGACCGATGGAAGGTCCAGGTGGTGGTGGAGTGGCCCAGACCCGAGTCCCGATGTGAGCTGTAGCGCTTCCTGGGTTTTGCCAATTTCTACCGCCGCTTCATTTGAAACTACGGCTTGGTGGCTGCCCCCCTCACCTCTCTGATGTCATCGGCTAAGAGGTTCGCCTGGACCCCCGTGGCCGACAGCGCTTTCCAGGACCTGAAGGTACGGTTCACCTCAGCACCTGTCCTGATCCAACCTGATCCCTCTCGGCAGTTTGTGGTGGAGGTGGACGCTTTGAATGTGGGGGTGGGGGCTGTTCTCTCTCAAGTCTCTCCAGCTGACAGCAAACTGCACCCATGCGCCTTTTTTCACATCGCCTGAATCCCAGCGAGCGAAAATACGACATCGGGCCTGAGAGCTGTTGGCAGTCAAGCGGGCTTTGGAGGAATGGAGGCACTGGCTGGAGGGCTCGAACACTTCTTTCCTGGTCTGGACTGATCACAAGAACCTGGAGTATCTGCATTCCGCCATACGCCTCAACCTCCAGCACCTGACGCTCTGTATTGAACAGATTGGAGTCACTTGGTAGCTTAGTTTATTTTGAATTGTTTGCAGTTAGTCTGTATCTTGCTCGCTGTAGTTGGGCCAGCTACCCGTCTTTTTTGTTGCTAATTTAGTTTGAACCAGTTTCACCTGTGTGTATATTAAGCGTGTTTGCAGCTCATCACCTCAGAGTGAGTTCTAATTCAACTAGTTCTAATTAGCAACACAAAAGACAGGTAGTTGGCCCAATTACAACGAGCAAGCTACGGACTAACTGCAAACAATTCAAAATAAACTAAGCTACCGAGTGACTCCAATCTGTTCAATTAACTAACAACAGCTGAAAGCAATGAAAAAAGATACGCTTATCTGAGTCCGAGTGTAGCCTAGACGATCCACAACGCAGCAATTATGCACTCTCTAACCGAAGTGTGACTTCAAAACCGAAGTACTTACCGAACCGTGACTTTTGTGTACCGTTACACCCCTAATAAATATTTAATATACATATTAGGAAAATAGTTTGCGTAGTTCGAAGCGTCCACGTTCGCGTATTTGCGTGAGGAATGTTTCGGTCCTAAGCTAAAATAAGAGTTTACCTGGAAGCCTGCCCACATGGCCTGGCCTTGTCAATCAAATGAGCAGGAACCGCCCATTCATGACGTTTACACCATTTTAGCTGTTTCTGGCTTTAAAAATGGCGGCGGGATGTCAACAGTGTAACATTAAAAACATGAACAAAAAAACACTTTGCGAACGACTTATGAGGGAGGAAATACATTCAACATGTTTATTAGACCACATGGACACACACAATGTTTTTTGGGGAGAAAATTTTAATGTAAACAAAGAACGAGTTGTTTACAATGAAACTACATAGTATACCGTTAACAATTAAACAATATTAAGCAACACAACCTGGCTACAATGCTGTACATGCATCTTGCAAAGTTTTGTAAGAGATTGAGATTAAAGATCTAAGTGTTCTTATGGCCATGGGTTGATTAGATGTGGCTGTTCTGGTCTCCAGAGCAAAACAGATAAATTATACCAGCAATTAAGCAAAGACAACATTTTCAGAATATTTATTTGACACAATATGGTGACATTCACAAAAGGTAAAGAAACTGTAGGACTATTCCCCTCCCCCACCATTCAAGCCACAATGACACTGGGTTCTACATGACCACGTGAAAATTACAATGTAAATGGAAGGAATCCCACAAAAACATGAAAAGGAAACGTTAAATGGCGAATTGAATTATAATTTCCTTTTTGCATTTGATCATGATCAATTACAATAAGAAACTGCTACTTTCATTTCAATTATGACAGGGTTGTGGCATAGAGGGCGAGAAAAATTAAAAGGATTTGCATTTAAAAGTGGCCTTTTGCATTTTAATTTTAATTCATTATGTCATGATTTTGCGCACATCGAATGAAAACAAAATGCAATGACTGATTTGCATTTTCATTAGAACTTTGGCACGGATATGCTTCCACATGTGACACATCTTTTTAATCAATAAATTGAATATTATCCAGAATTGTATGCTCGTATTAATTGAGGGAGCCAATAATTCTGGAGATGGTCCAGTGTGACTACCTATGCTGGCACATTGTGTTTGATGGAACCAAATAGCTTTTTGTTGATGTGTTAGAAAGAGTGCAGGTGTACTCTAACGTGCACAACTATCGAAGTTACAGGCAGGTGGTATGCCACTATACCTTCCAGAATGTGCATATCAGTCAGGCAGCAATATTATGTTTGCCATATTTACTGTAATAACACGCACCAAACAGGGTGTGTCTGGTTGTCCCTCATAAGAGATCTTCTCATACCTGTTTTAACATACCAAACCTTGCCCTCAGAAATAGAGTGCCCCCTTATTTATGCTAATTAAGCCACAGTTGTGTTTAAGTTGCTTTTGAGGAGGAATAATATATTTGATATTAAATCTTTCTGCATAATGACAGGAAGTAGAAAAAACATATCATTGCCATTGTAAAACAATGTTTTGAGTAATCTGAGTACTGTATTTGTCACTGCCCATATGAAGTCGTCCAGCCGGTTCACAGTTCCTTTCCGTACTGTAGTTGTCTGGCCTCAGAACAGACTCTTCATTGCTCAGAACACCTGGTATGTAGATAGATATTCAGAGCCAAGGGACATACATTGTGAGGAGAGGAAATGGCATCTTGCAAACCCAGTATGGACCCTGGTGAGTCTCTTAATTTCTCTTCACCTTCTCGTAAGCATTTTTTGTGGAGACAACTGTTTGGGTTGAAAGGGACTGATGGGTTTATAATATCTTGTCAGTTTTAATAGTGATGGAGCAACAAACAAATTAATCTATATATCAGCGCACAGTAAATTGGAATAAGTATTTTCCAATTTGCAAAACAAATTAAAGCTGATAAATGGATGACAGCACCATTACATTTTAGGTTCTTATGATGCCTTTTTATAAAATCATCAGTGCATGATAATCCACATACACAATGCAAATTAATCAATGTTACTATAGCCAAAATTATGTAAAATGATGATTAAACATTTAAAAACTTTATGTTGCTGTGAATGTATCTTTAGACGCGACTAAAACAACTCAGTTTCTCATGAATTTGCTTCAGGGATGTAGGAATATTTGACCAGGGGGTGCTGACTTATATACGAGGAGGGGTGGGGCAGCCACACAATTGTTTTTTGCAGAACAGCTTTTAAAGCAGTGAATTCTATTGAGTTTTGAATGGAGAACAAGACCAAGGTGTATATTCCCGTCAATATTTTTAAAAATGTAACGTTAGCCTACTACTAATAAGCTACTAGCTACATAATGTTACATCATTGTTATAGTATCATAATAGATAAAATTATGTATAGGCTATATGTCAGGGGGGTCGGGTAGGAGGATCAGACGCGACCAGAAAAGGATACGAAAGATTACCCACGCAAGTGAATAATCACTAGAAAAGAAAAAAAGACGGGACAAAAACTCCTGAACAAACAAACGAAATGAAACGTCACGGCTGCAGAGAACCATAAACGCAGAGATGGAATAAATGATAGTAAAAACCGTGACAGGACCCCCCCCCTTTAAGGGACGACCCCAGACGATCCCTCAGGACCATCTCTGCGGAAGGACCTTTTAAGTTCTGGGTCCAAAATGTTCCTAGAGGGGACCCAGCACCGCTCCTCCGGACCATAACCCTCCCAGTCAACGAGAAACTGGACACCTCTACCCACACGTCTCTCGGCCATAATGTGTCGAACAGTATACACCGGACCTCCCGCCACGAATCGGGGCGGTAGTTTGTCCGCAGCAGCCAGGGGGCTCACGAGCACCAGTTTCAACCGGGACACCTGGAACCTAGGGTGAATGCGCATGGAACGCGGAAGTTGCAATCTCACCGTGACTGGGTTTATTCTGTGCGTGATCTTAAAGGGTCCGACGAAGCGCGGCGCGAGTTTGCAAGACTCAACCCGTAATGGAAGATCCCACGTGAAAAGCCAAACCCGTTGACCAACCCGATAGGAGGGAGCCGGACGACGGTGTTTGTTGGACGAAACTTTCTGTCTCGCCGTGGTCGCAAAAGCGACGAACGGACGTGTTTCTAAACCGCTTGGCACCTCTGAACAAAAAAGCCTGCGGACGGAACCTCCACATTTCTTTCTAGCTCGTGGAACAAGGGAGGTTGGTACCCCAACTCAGCTTCAAAGGGAGAAAGACCTGTCGAAGCATTATGCAGGGTGTTGTGCGCATACTCCGCCCACGCGAGGTGGCGACTCCAAGAGGTGGGCTTGGAGGCGGCCAGGCATCGGAGAGTGTTTTCCAATGTCTGGTTAGTGCGTTCCGTTTGGCTGTTTGTCTCCGGATGAAAACCAGAGGATAAACTCCCACATAACAGAAGCCAAGATCTGAGCAGCTGGCACAATAGGTTCTGGAGTCGGATACTTATCAACGCGGTCGTAGATATGGGACACTGCATCCGGTTTAACATTTTTCGAACCGGGTACAAAACAATGTCCAACGGGCCTGGCGGGAGTTACGCATCTTGGCTTGCTGAACATATTTTAAATTTGTATGATCCGTCCAGACGGTAAAAGGGTGCTCCGCGCCCTCTAGCCAATGACGCCACTCCCCTAATGCCAGTTTAACCGCCAGCAGCTCCCGATCCCAATGTCATAATTTCTCTCGGCCAGTGTTAAGGCACAAGAGAAGAACGCACACGGGTGCATTTTGCGATCTAGCGGAGAATGCGGAAACAAAATAGCCCCCACCCCCAACTCTGAGGCATCCACCTCTACCACAAAGGGGAGGGAAGGGTTGGGAGTAACCAGAATAGGTTCGGAACTAAACCTTCTCTTAAGCTCCGTAAAGGCCACCTCAGCCCTAGGATTCCAGAAAAAACGCGCCCCTGATGTTTTCTTTGTAAGGGCTGTGATAGGAGCAGCTACCACACTAAAATTACGGATAAACCGTCAGTAAAAATTGGCAAAGCCAAGGAAACGCTGCAACTGCTTCATGGAAAGCGAAGTGGGCCAATTCTTCACGGCCAAAACTTTCTCGGGATCCATCTGGACCTTGCCCTCCGCCACAATGAACCCCAGAAAAGAGCCTGAGTTGACATGAAAAACACAAATAATCGGGCCTCCAAAGGGCTCTTTAACACCAGTTTGACGTGGATGATATGCTCAGAGAGACTAATGGAGAAAATCAAGATATCGTCTAAATACGCAAACACAAATTTCTCTAACATCTCCCTGAGCACATCGTTGACAAGCGCCTGAAAAACAGAGGGGGCGCTAGTGAGCCCGAACGGGATGACAAGGTACTCATAGGGCCCTATCTTGGCGATCTTGGCGCTTGGTCTAAGCGCATGGCGCTAAGTCCATTTAGGGAGTGTCCAAGTCCACTTTTGCTATTTTAACGGCGTGTTTTTTGGGCGCTAAGCACAGCGCAAGGTGCAACTGGGCTGAACCTAGTCTCTTCATTAATTATAGGTGTGTCTTGGGCATGACATGCAATAAACCAATCAAAATGTTATATCCCATTCCCTTTAAAAGCCTGCTTTTCCACCTTGGCGGATTGCTTATGATGGCGAAACAGAGATGCTCGTGCGTGTTTAGTGCGATCAAGGAATAGGCTATATGGATCAATAGTAGCCTATGATCAATATTATTCCGGCTAACCATTATGAGTTCCCGGTAATTCCTGACAGTGCTGTTTACAAAATATATGCGGTTAAATTTTGTTAAAAGCACCTGCAACAGCTGAGAATAAGCGACCAATTGCTTCCGTCTCACCTTAGAAAACGCCAAATTAGCCTGCTTGTTTAACGAATTTCGTTTGATTATGCAATGAACTCATATTCAAGCTTCATCCGAAGTTCATTAGGCTACCTGCATTCTAATTTTGATTACTAACATAAATAACGTTATTTTGCCTTGATGATGACACTAAATATAATAAATCTGTCAGGTTGGCAACCCATAGGTTCAGCATATTTTCCCTTATTTTATAATGTCCTGCTTATGGAAATGCGACCAACCTATTTTACTGGTAGCGTAATGCTTTAACCTCTTCCTACCGAGGGCAAAATAGGCCAATTTTCGCCTGTTTTCACTAGTGACAAACAAAGATGGTTATCTCAAAAACTATAAATGGTACAAATATGGTTCATGGCTTTTATTAAAGAAGATACCTGCAGTATTACGACTAAGCAGTGAGAACTCATAGAAATCCAGTTTTTGATACTTAACTACAACAATTTATGTACAGAAAATATAAAAAAAACTAAAAAACGGGTACCTACATTCAAGTTTAAGAATGTTTACCTGGGGAGCTACAAATGCAATCAAGGAAATGACTCCTCTATCTGATTCATCAATATGCTGCCTACCTCTGGTAACAATCTGGTGTCAATATCTCAAACCATTCAAATTTTACAGGGTTTTTTTCAGGTGAACCTTTTTCGTTATCCAAATGGTGCCAAATGTGCCAAAAATGTTCCAGAAAGGTCTCAATATGATTTATTTTTTAGGTTTTTACAAAAAAATGAGATAATTTGTCAATATTGGCAATAAAAGTTCATTTTTAGACGTGTTCTTGTTGCTCTTCATATTACACAACTAACTACCCGAGGTCACAAAAAGCTGTCAAAACCCATGTAGCAGCACAGTGAATCTTGTGTATTTCACCAGAGCCCCATTAGCCAGAAATGAGTCCAGGAATGTGCAAACAGGTTTTCAAATGAATAATGGGAATAGTATGAAACTTCCCTACACATTACTGCTTGCCAGTCCTGTCCTTTATTCTGTTGCCACCTCCTATGACAGGGACGTTGGGGTTGGGTTTTAGGAGGCAAAACTTTATACATGACAAACATATATCAACTATATACAAGTGCACTAAGGTGTACTACTAAAAGTGTAGTGGATAAAAAATAAAAAGTCCACCAGTTTCCTAGATAAAAAATAAAAACACCCCTGCTGTAACAAATAAAAAGATCCTTGCCCTCTAATTGCTGAAGTTACCGTATTTACACAAAGAAAGTACAAAATGGCAGGGTCCAAAAAGCTAAAAAAAAAATTAACTAAAAACAAAAAAAGGCAAAGGATCAAAACATGGGGGTGGAGGGTGAGGAGAGATTATTTAACCATTCATACAGAAGCCATTTAGACTACACATTCCCTCAGGAGAGCAATCTGCATCATTACAAACCCCACTAACCCTGTCCATGGAATTGTCCACCATGTTGATATACCCATTAGTCCCCCTTATACAACAACAATCAACAATAATAATAAACAAGTACTCCCTCATGTTATCATGTTCTCTCCCTCATACCATGCATAAATTGCCATTTTGTTTACCTGCACAGCCTTCTGTACTGCATACAGAACAATTTACTCATGTGGAACAATGACTTTACTAAACACTTCCAGAAGCCATTTCACACTCAAAAAAATCGATTTAGTAGCTCATCTCAGACACAAATAGATAGCTAGCTGCTTGTTACCTGTAATTTTGCTTGCTAGCTTGCCACTGTAAAGGTAATACTATCTATATTAATTTAGCTGAGAGGGACCGATTTTATGCATAAGTATATAAGGTTAGTTAGCTTCACAGAAGAAACACAGGGATTCACGCATTGCAGCTGAATTGCACATTTCCTTCGATGCTTACACCAAACTTACCGTTTCCACAAACATCTGTGTTGTTGGCAACGCCATGTAACACATGCGAGTTTGTCAACACAGACAATACACCCTAAGTTTACTTCATAAATTATTTACCATACCGTTGGAATGGGCAATTTGTAATATTAATTGTATGAAAAACAATAAAATACAGTTGACAATGTAATTACGAACCCGCATGGCATTGCGTGAATTCACACTGGTATATCGAAAAATCGGTAATAGCACTTGGTGCACGGATAAACGCCTCAAAAATCTCGACATAACTACACAAAAACTGTATCAAAAATACTCTAAAGTAAAAAAATGTAACTGCGGGCCTTACCTAATTAATTGTGCTTTGCTAAACGGAATGTAGCGAGCTACGCTACAAGGTAAAAACACTGCGCCATCTTGGTGCGATAATTACGCGTGGCTGGCACTTCCTTATACGCAGGGCATGATTTCCTTGATTTACGACGGCTATTGTGTTGAATGAGGGCTTGTTTGAAAGATAAGAGTCTTGGCTATTCGCTGGAATATTTGACAGACAGTTTTAAAACCCAATGGAAAGCAAATAATACTCGGAGTGGAGGCGGGTGGAAGACAGTTTTTCCCACTTCAGATAGGCCTATTGTGCTATCAGTCAAAGAAATACACCCAATTGACGACGGTTTTGCATAAATCTCTGCAAGCAAGTTCAAAACAACTCTGGCTAACATATACTAAGCCACGGGATTGGTACTCCAGAAACTGGCTGAGTTTCACAACGCCAAAGTGAACACAGCCGAACGAGTCGTAATCAAGTGCAAAAAAGCACAAGTCGGTTTAAAATTGGAAAAAAATAATGTACAATCGTATGAAAGTTTTAAAGTATTTTTTCTTGAAGCCTAAAGGTATAATGATTTTTCAAACCAAAGTTTTGTGAAATACAATTAAGCAGAACAGTTTACCAGCACATTGTTTATGGTGTGACATCAAGCTGCAATACATGTTTGAGAATTAGGTCAGAGTTTCCAACGTTATTTACGAAGTTTTATCCCGACGTTTTGGGCTTAAAAACCACTTTCCCAGAAGGAATGGATATATCTTAAGGATATTTAATCAAAATATTGAGGTGAGCAGTTTATTATCTATTATTAAATTAATGAAATGTATAATTGAATAATTTCCATAACGCCCGCGTTACCGCTAGGGGGCGTTTGGTATTAAGAGGTTAAAACGATCCACTTTCCCAGGAAGACCGTAAAAAGTGTGATTTACAGCAGAGGAAACAGACCTGCTCCTGTAAAGCCCACATGCAGATAATGGCATTAAAATTAATTGTAAATTAATTTTGTAACGTGCTGCAAATTTAGTCACGAATTAACCGCTTAATTCTCTTTAAAATCTTTTGTTCAGTTATGGAATAACAGGTAAAATCAGCGGGGATTTAATAAGCTGAGTGTATGGAAACCTTGTCACTGTAATTAAAAAAATATGAAGGACGAAGAATAGCTAAGGTTACAATTCAGTTAACATGATGACATTTATCGTTTTTTAACCATAGGCTATCGAAAAAAACATATGTATGCACAGCGAATCCGCTGTAGCCTAGGCTATTTGAAAAACAATAAAAGCAATATTCACTGGACAAGGTTTTGAACTTTTTTCAGTCACAAACCATTCTATTTAGCCTACTTACAGGCTGTATTCCTAGATAAACAGAGCTGTATTGTAATGATGTCTGAAGCGCATTTTCAGAACTCAAAAGTCCGTCTATTGCAGTGCACGAGTTTTCCATTGAATGACAATTCACGCATTAGGTGTAAATGACAATTCGCGCATTAGGCTTGATATAGGTGTTATCAGCTCCTTTTTAATGGATAGCCATTGTCCCGTACCATCGCACATCGCCTGGATGTTGATGGAGTGGGCTGAGAGCAATGTAATGTGGCATCGTTTCCCTTCGCCAAGGGAAAGGTATGTGGACCTATGGAACCTTTTATTATTATGCATTTTTGATATAGCCTACACAATAATAATAAGTTTGAGGCCATGTATAGACTACCGTGGACTAAATGACATTACCATAAAGAACTGTTACCTGCATGAGCTTTTGAGCATCTCCAGGCATCAGTTTTTTCTAAGCTCGCTCTTCAGAACGCGTACAACCTGGTGTGCGTCCGGGAGGGTGATGAATAGAAAACAGCTTTTAATACTCACAACGGACATTATGGGCCCTATCTTACACCCGGCGCAAAGCGGCGCTAACCCAAACGCAAGTGTCTTTGCTATCTTACACCCGGCGCTAGGTTCATTATAACGCCTAACGCTTACGTCCTTTAACTAGCATGTATTCTTGCGTCCATTACAAGTGAACTGGGCGTGTTGGTCATAAAATGAGGAGTGGCCAGGATTCTTTTTGGCGTATTGCTATCTTGAGCCAGCAGAAAGCGCTTGCTCTAGAACCACCACTAACCTGGTCTAAAGTCATGTCGCAGTTGTTTACATGTTATTTTAATGGCGCATATAAGTGCGCCTACATAGGCATGTTCACAACGTGCATACACCCTCCTTTCTGTTACACACAGGGGCGCGCACAAGCATAACTAAAAATATCAAGATTACAATGTGAAATATTATTGTGTAGGCTATATCAAAAAAATGCATAATAATTAAAGGGTCCATAGTTCAAATACCACATACCTGCAGTGTTGTGCAAGTTCACACTTCACAAGAGCTAGCTGAAAGCTCAGTTCACACAGATTAAAATGAACTAGTTCATGTTCATCATTCACAATTTAGAATTTTGAACTAAGTTCACAGTCCCAAAAAATGAACTAGTTCACGTTAATTTCTTCCGCTTTTTTTTTTTAATGAGCTGCTCCGATCTAACAATATTGCACACATTTTTGTGAATTAGATAATCGCCCCAGCTCATTCCAAAGTGATTATTACTACTACTGCTAACGGTTAAAAGATGTACTGTACCTACAGTCGCCTAGCCTACTACCCAACTCTCAGCACAAAATCAACTCGACTCAGAGCCCTGAGCTGCGGCAATATTCCACGGCTCCAGAGCCGTGACACAAACCAAAGTTCTTTAGACGTTTAACAGAGAGAAAATGCTGTAACCTACACCATTAATAATCGGGTTTAGCCTAGCTACTCAGCGTGGATCAACCAGAAACCTTGAAAAAGGTATTCTGTTTTATCAAATGATATTCCGAGACGCCAACACTTTAATAGTCTACTTTTTATTACAAAATTATTACATGTGACTGTTTGCAACCGAATTGCAGTATAAAACATAATGAATATGCGATTGTGTTCAGCTAATGACATCAAATAGGCTACTTCTTATTTAAAGGAGCTATGTAACATTGACACTGAGCGTTTAAAATGGGTACTGCAGTCCAAATTCACAATATTGGAGAAAGTTGTCTCCGCCCGCCCCCTCCTCCCCAGACTCGAAGCTCATGCGGGTTTCCAGGTTGAGGATACTGAACGAACACGAGCGCAAGACGAGCCGAGCGCAACATTATATTTTGAGACAAGTTTATTCTATTTTGACAATGACAAGCGACGACGAGTCCTACACTGTAAGTTGATCAGCTAATGTATACGTTTGCAATTTATTTATTGTTTGCAAATTATAAACCAGCTCATATGGATTTTTTATATCTCTGTCAATGTTAGCTAGATGCATGGCTGGCTATGTTTACGGTCACACAGATAAAAGCTAACGTTAGTGGTATGTTTAGCTAGTAACTATATCATATATACATGAAATCTTTAGCTAGCTAGCTAAATGAAAACGATGTTGAACTTAGCTTAGGCATTCGTAAATCGGCTGTCGGAGTGCCGGAGTACATCTGGTTGTTCATAATGGGCAGTGGGCGGAGTCAACTCAGAGAATAGTGAATCACACAGGCCAAAACAAATACAGACATTCCGACCCGGAATGGAAATTTCAAAGGAGAACATACTGGCTGCATTGTTGTCGGAGAAGCCAGTATTTTGACTTAGCATGTTTCCTTAATCTCTGATGACATATCATGGTCATTTTATGATTTAGTACAGAAAATTTGTTACATATAGCTCCATTAAAGTGGTGGCATTTTTATTTTAGAACTCAACAACAACAGTGAACAGATAAATACAATTTTGTATAATAGAAGAAATAAATAGCACAATGGTTCAAATAAACATATTTTATGGTGTCCAAATAAATCTTTACCAGATAATATTTAAAACGAAACGAAACAGGCTCCTGTACAGACACACGCATCAAGATCTGGTTTGTTTGTCGGATTTGGCTGGCTATCTCTCCTATACAGCCATCCATCCATCGCATTTTCAGTAGGCTACTGGATTCTAGGATCTAAGAAAAAATAAGATTTATATTTGCATAGACTAATAAAATAGCTATATGCAAATATAACCATTCAATGTCTATTCTTAGGCCACGTAATATCTAACGTTACAATCAATGACCGACAGCATTATTTTAGCTAGGCCTAACGTTAAACTTCTGCTAGAATATTGGAGATAATAAATAAATACATGTAAACTGGATGCGATTGCAAACTAGATTGAAAAGTAAGGGAGAGTGAACAGAAAACATTGAGCATAGGCTATTAAAAATGAGCATCAATCAGGTGATTTGGGTCTGAATAAAATATCAAAGCTAGTTTACTAACTTGATTTGCTACCAGCTAGACTCCGCAGTCTGAAACGGCTTCAAATTCCAGCTCGCACCACTGGCAGAAAGAGATGCGGCTCGGGTAGTTCGAAAGAATCAAACAAACAAACGGGACTGTATTAACCAGAGGAACCAAAAACTCGCGACTCCGACTCTTCAAACCGAATGGTACGGAAAGAGCCGACTCAGAAAAAAGAGCCGAACTGACCATCACTACTCAGGTGCCGTAAAACACAGTGCGTGAGCGTCGTTAACTCTTGCCGGAGTTAACTACGCTCACGTTCACGTTCATTAGTTGCAAACTGATACATTCAGTTCACCGTTCACCAAAAACATGCGCGTTCATGCACAACACTGCATACATGTCTCTCAGCGAAAGGAAATGCAGCATTAAATTGCTTTCAGCCCACTCCATTAACATTCAGGTGATGTGCGATGGTACGTGTAAGGTTACATGTACAGTCAAGCCGGAAAGTCTCCCCACCCCTTTCACCTTCTCCACATTTTATTACGTTACAGACTTATACTACAATAGATTGAGTTCATTTTTTGCCTCACAACATCTACACACAATAGCCAATAATGACGAAGTGAAAACAGGTTTTTAGAAAATATGCAATTTTATTTTACTGACAAAAATAGGTTATTTAGGGGTTACATATCTGTACACACCCTTAGCCTAATACTTGGTTGCTGCACCTTTGGCAGTGATTACAGCTTCAAGGCGTCTTGGGAAAGAAGCTACAAGCTTGGCACACTTGTTTCTGGACATTTTTGCCCATTCCTCTTGGCATATCCTTGCAAGCTCCGTCAGGTTGGATGGGGAGCGTCGGTACACAGCCATTTTCAGCTCTTTCCACAGATGCTCAATTGGATTCAGGTCTGGGCTCTGGCTGGGCCACTCAAGGACATGCACAGACTTTCTCCGAAGTCACTCCTTTGTTCTCTTGGCTGTGTGCTTCGGGTCGTTGTCATGTTGGAAGGTAAACCTTCGCCACAGTCTGAGGTCCAGAGCGCTCTGGAGCAGGTTTTCTTCAAGGATCTCGGTGTACTTAGCTGCATTCATCTTTCCCTCTATCAGGACTAGTCGCCCGTTCCCGCTGCTGAAAAACATCCCCACATCATGATGCTGCCACCGCCATGCTTCACTGTAGGGATGGTATTAGCCAGGTGATGAGCGGTGCCTGGTTTCCTCCAGATGTGACGCTTAGTATTCAGGCCAAAAAGTTCAATTTTGGTTTCATCAGACCAGAGAATCTTGATTCTCATGGTTTGAGAGTCCTCTAGGTGCCTTTTGGCAAACTCCAAGCGGGCTGTGATGTGCCTTTTACTAAGGAGGGGCTTCCGTCTGGCCACTACCATAAAGGCCTGATTGGTGGAGTGCTGCCTGGATGGTTGATCTTCTGAAAGGTTCTCCCATCTCCACAAGGATACGCTGGAGCTCTGACATGCACTGTCAACTGTGGGACCTTATATAGGCAGGTGTTGGCAATCCCCAATCATGTCCAATCAATTGAATTTATCACAGGTGGACTCCAATTAAGTTGTAGAAACATCTCAAGCAGTATCAGTGGAAACAAAATGCACCTCAGCTCACTTTTGGGTGTCATATCAAAGGGTGTGCACACTTGTGTACATATGATATTTTACATTTAGATTTTTTATAAATTAGCACAAATGTCTAAAAACCTGTTTTCACTTTGTCATTATTGGCTATTTTGTGTAGAATTTTGAGACAAAAAATTAACTCAATCTATTGTAGAATATGTCTGTAACTTAATAAAACGTGAAGAATGTGAAAGGGGTGGGGAGACTTTCCGGCTTGACTGTATAGACTATTTGGAATTATCCTGGATCAAGCTATGACTATATTTGCCAATAATTCTTGTAATCTTCTGGGGGGACAATCTTCTGTTACAGGACAATGGCTATCCATTAAAAATGGCTTCCCATTTGCTGATAACATATCAAGCCTAATGCGTGAATTGTCAATCATGGAAAACTCGCACACTGCAATAGATGGACATTTGAGTTCTGAAAATGCGCTTCATATGTCATTACAATACAGCTCTCTAGGCCTACAGCCTACAGTAAGTAAATAGAATGGTTTTGACTGAAAAAAGTTCAAAACATTGTCCAGTGAATATTGCATTTATTGTTTTTCAAATAGCCTAGGTTACAGCGGATTCGCTGTGCATATGGTTTTTTCAATAGCATACGGTTAAAAACAGAGATAAATGTCACCATGTTAACTGAATTTGAACCGTATTCTTCTTCCTTTATATTTTTAAAATGACAGCGACAAGGTTTCCATACTCTCAGCTTATTAAAACCCTGCTGATTTCACCTGTTATTCCATGACTGGACAAAACGATTCCCCTGCTGTAAATCGTACTTTTCACTGTCTTCCTCGGAAAGTGGATTGTTTAAAAGCATTAGCCTACGCTACGAGTAAAACAGGTTGGTCACATTTCCATAAGCAGGACATTATAAAACAAGGGAAAATATGTGTGAACCCATGGGTTGCCAACCTGACAGCTTTATTGTATTTAGTGCCACCATTAAGGCAAAATAACGTTATTTCTGTTATTAATCAAAATTAGAATGCAGGTAGCTTAATGAACTTCGGATGAAGCTTGAACATGAGTTCATTGCTTCACTGCATAATCAAATGAAATTTGTTAAACAAGCAGGCTAATTTGGCGTTTTCTAAGGTGAGACGGAAGCCATTGGTAGCTTATTCTCAGCTGTTGCAGGTGCTTTTAACAAAATTTAAACGCATATATACAGCACTGTCAAGAATTACCGGGAACTCATAATGGTTAGTCAGAATAATATTGATCATAGGCTACTATTGATCCATATAGCCTATTCCTTGATCGCACTAAACACGCACGAGCATGTGTGTTTCGCCATCATATAAGCAATCCGCCAAGGTGGAAAAGCATTGATTCTGGTCCAAATCTTGACATTTTACTGCAGTCAGCGCAAAACCGCATAAACCCAAAAGATCTGGCTCAAATGTGATGAGAAATGTATCAGTTCTCATCTAAAATAAGTGGTTTTAGTGCTTTGTTACCCTTTAAGAGAACATAGTATTAGAGCACTGTCTCAATTTGTCTAATTTAAGTTCAGTCAGACAACTCATGATTGAATTAAGCAATATTTTATTGAGATTTAAAATGAAAGCAATCTTTGGCATCAGGCTCTGTCTGTTATCGCTCCCTGTTTGCATAACATTTTTAAGTATAAGCCAGATAATAGGGAGTAAACCACTCACCCCCAAAACCCGCTTTTGAGACAACAATTCTGACCGACCCAGCTACAAGGATACGAGATTGAGGATAGTGAACTGGGCCGATATCTCGTAGAGCCATTGAATCCTTTGCTATAAAATACGCTGTGCTGCACCGTATGGCTTTACCTTCAGATGCAAGCTTGATGTCGACTTTGCAGTTTGGATGTAATTTCCATTAGAATGCGTAGCCATTTTAATTATTTGCCATTACAAATATTTTGCTGTGTGAATAAAATGATTAATCCATCATTCCGTCAGATATCCATAGCATGGGCAGCCTGGTCTCACTCCCAAGTCGTCACATAGCGACGCTTGGGCAGCTCCTACGGCGTCATCCTTTAGACGCAGAAGGAGGCCTTTTGCGTCGTTATTTGACGCACTCGTCTCGAATTTACGAATCCTACTATGGCGAAGGCTTTGCTCATGATAACCGACTGCGAGCATGCCCGCTCAGTCTTCGCCGTGTGCGCGGAGATCTTTCTGAGTTCGTGATTCCCGTACCCCACCCCCAACCCCTAAACATAACCTCACAGGAGTTCATGTAACTCGGGCTCATGCCCGAACTGTTAAGATAGTGGGCGAGCCCGACCACAAGAGTTCACGTAACTCTCTACCAGATGAAGAAAAAATAAAAATAAAAAAGCATAATATTGAAGTGCCACAACCAAAGACAAATTATGCGGCCACAACCGTCAATATACGACGCAAAAGGCTGCGTCAATATACGACGCAAAAGGCTACCTTTGGCGTCACATAGCGACGCTTGGGCAGAAGCGTCGCTATGTGACGAGTCCGCGTGAGACCACGTTGGCATGGGCTATAAAGCAGCATCAGTTTTGCCATTGGGATGGCAGGTATGCCATCTGCCGAGTTACGGCTTGGCGGAGCATGCCCCATACCTATACAGCACAGAGAGTTTGGCACTTTTCACAGTCTCCTACAGAAGTAACTACAATGACCACAGACTCTCAGCCCTTAAAAACATTAACTTCTGTATGTTCTGACCTCATGTAACCACACAGCATTCAGATACGACTTCACACATCCACACAATAAAACCCCAAACTTGGGTTATTTTGCCGTTTTTCTCCTTCTTCTTCACATTTTTCCTGCCGTACCCTCAAAGAATAATCCTCCCCATTGGATAACAACATCGCATACCTGCTCTCCCAAGCTTATCGACCAATAAAAATGCTTCAAACTAATGTGGATACATCGCAGAATCACAGACCAAAGGGCTATATGGCATGGTGTTTTACATGAACCTACTGTGCCTAGTGGTTAGAGCTGCTGTCTCTCACACAGAGGATTGGTGGTTCAGGCAAGTTTATTTTTAACAAAAACAATGTACAACTGTTATACTTTTCATTTATTACACGTATTTTCACATTAACAAACGTATTTTTATTGCAAAGCCTAACTGTTCAAAGTTTCACTTGTACTACAGCGAAATGGTGAAAGTCAGACGACACCACTTCAGGTAACGTTATGCAGTATAGAAACAAATGTCATTGACAAATGGCCTATAGCCTATATCACGTGACTGTACCAACAGGCTTTGGTATAGTGGTAAGCGTCAATGGTTACCATGCTGGCTTCGATCCCTGCCTGGTACTAAAAAGTGTCATTTCATTTTGGACTAAAACAGTGTGCACATGTTCTGGTTTTCTTATACAATTATGTTTTTTTATTGTAAAGGTAAAGACATGTTTACAATATTAACTGTTCACTTGTAGCCTGTTAGTTAAACAATTCAGTCACTGGCCACCATGGCAGTTATGCAATAGCTAACGTTATGGGAACAGGTATCCCATGGCACTTTGTCAAGCAAAGAAAAAAGTTTTAACGCAGAATATCATCTGGTTAACACCGCGTTGTTGCATTATGTAAAAAAAAAAAAAAAAATCAATAAATAACTGTGCCATTGGCTACATGTTTTAATCTCACACAAATAGCTACCGACAAAAGAATTTGTCTGCGTGGAGCGTGCTGCAGGTGTGTTCTCAGCCAATGTTCTCAGCAGCTACACAGACAGGAGATTACACTGACTCAAACGCAGACTTCAAGCATTATACTGGACTGGCGATAATACTGCAAACTGTCATAAACATATTGCATGACCTAGCTAGCTCTAATGTGGCTATCTAGCTACACTACTGTTAACAAAACACACGTAGGCCTAAGCACTTTATACACACAATAACACTTAGCTAGCCCTGGTGACCAGCCAGCGTAACAAACAGCATAACTAAACATTTAACCAACAAGTAAATAGTCTCTATGATATAATGGCGTCACATAAATTGTAGTTGAAGACTTTTTTTATAGATTAGACATATTCTTGCAAGCTTTGTTAGTTTAACAATTCACAAACACGGTCAAATGAGATACACATATCCGGTAGGCTAATTCTAGAGAGATACACTACTCACAAAAAGTTAGGGATATTTGGCTTTCGGGTGAAATTTATGGAAAATGTAAGTTCACGCTACAGTGATATTATACGTATCATGAAAGTAGGGCATTTAAGTAGAAGCATGCAATGGTGGTTTCCTCATCTCAAACAATTTATTGAAACAAAAGCCAACAACAGTGGTGGGTATACCACAACAAAAATGTCCATGTCTCAATAACTTGTCATGTGCCCTTGAGCATCAATTACAGCTTGACAACAACGTCTCATGCTGTTCACAAGTCGACTTATTGTCTGCTGAGGCATGGCATCCCACTCTTCTTGAAGGGCGGCCCTCAGGTCATTGAGGTTCTGGGGTACAGAGTTACGAGCCTCTACACGGTGAGTCAGCTGATCCCATAGGTTTTCTATGGGATTCAGGTCTGGAGAAAGTGTAGGCCACTCCATTTGAGGTACCCCAGTCTCCAGCAGCCTTTCCCTAATGATGCGACCTCGATGAGCTGGAGCATTGTCGTCCATGAAGATGAAATTAGGCCTGTGTTGTTCATGCAGGGGCACAATGACTGGATTAATGATGTTATTCAGGTAGTATGGGCTTGTCACTGTACCATTCACAAAGTGTAGGGCAGTTCTGTATTGACTAGACACACCTGCCCACACTGTAACACCGCCACCACCAAAGGGTCGTCTGGTGACAACAGTGGCTGATGCATAGCGCTCTCCTTGACGTCTCCAACATCGTTGGCGGCCATCATTTCTGCTCAACGTGAATCGACTTTCATCAGAGAACAGCACTGAGGCCCACTGGTCCCTCGTCCAGCGTAAATGCTCCCTGGCCCATGCAAGACGATGACGCCTGTGCCTGGTGGTGTGGTCAGGTACCCTTGCAGGTCGTCTAGCATGCAGACCACGCTGATGTAAACGGTTTCGAATGGTCTGACGTGACACTTGGGTGCCTCTCACCTCCCTTAAATGTGCCTGGAGTTGAGTGGCATTCATCATCCGGTTCCGCAGGGCACTGTTCACAATGAAGCGGTCATCAGTGTGGGATGTGGTCAAAGGACGTCCACTTCTATGCCTTTCTGTGACTCTTCCAGTCTCTCTGTATCTCTGTTGCAACCTGCTGATGACACTCTGTGACACTCTAAGCTCAGTGGCCACTTCCCTCTGAGAACATCCTGTTTGAAGCCTCGCAATGGCGAGGTACTGTTGATCAATTGTTAGGTGTCGTCTTGGTCTCATGATGTCAAAATGTGAACAGCATGATGAAGAGGACTGTTTAAATACCAATTCTAATTGAACCAGGAAATTTATTGGTTGATTCATGGATCAAACACCTGTTGTGAATTTTGCGGTTCAGCTCCTTGTTAGAGAACAGCAAGTTGTGCAAAAAGTACTGAAACATTGAATAGTTGGACATGTGCATTCAAAAGTTTAGAGAAGGTCAAATTAATTTCACCTGTAAAGGTTATAGTGCATTTTAGGTTCATCCTGAAATTTCACCCGAAAGCCAAATATCCCTAACTTTTTGTGAGTAGTGTATATCCAGCTGGATAGTGCCGCGCTACCCAATTTGACATCTCGCGCTACCCAGTTGAATAGCGCATTGCTACCCAGTTCGACAGCCCGCGCGACCCAGTTGAATAGCGCACAGCTACCCAGTTCGACACCCCGCGCGATCCAGTTGGATAGCGCAGAGCTACCCAGTTGAAGTGCTCACGCTACCCAACTGGATATGTGGAGATGTCCAGTGGGTATCTCCCAATGTCCACTGGGTGGCGCAGGATGACTGGATATGTAGGCTGTGTCCCAAACCACATACTTCCATGCTCCGAGCACGCATAGCGAGCACGCATCCATCTTGGAGTGTGAGTCCAAAAGTAGCACGGAGCACGGATAAAGTACCCGGATGCGTGCTCCGTTTGTTCAAAATTCGAAGTATGCATCGATGCTTGCTCCGACCGGAAAAAATCCCATCATCTCTCCCTAGAGACAAATTTCCCAAGTTAATAAATATACTCTGCCTAACTTCAGGGCGTCTGCCTATTTGTGTACACCTAGCGGTTCAGATTGGAAACTTAAACGGGGAAAACTGTACATTAGGAGTTTGTATATGAATAAAGTGCTACAATGTGAATGAACAACACAATATGCAATGTAAAATAAAAAAAATTTTCATGTACATTTTTTAAGTTTAATGATATGTAATATTATAATACTATAGGTATTATTAATACTGTTAACCAGTGTAGCTAGCTAGTCGGCTGTATAAGACAACCTACGTCGGTGCTGACAAGCGCAATTGTCCTACAAAGAGAAGCCCTCCTCTTCGCAGCCCGTCTTTTCTCCATTTCAATGGAAAACCACCCCAGAAGCAACAGCATCGCCACAAACATTATCGGCTCCATTTCTACTTCTAACTGCATCCCAGTTGTTCAGGCTCTGGTAAACAGCACGAAAATAATCAAAACACAGACACGATTGTTTACAATGCAAAGACAATTTTATTATGGGATTGATTGTTTACTTAAAGGTATCCAACAATGTAATGAATAGGCTGTCTTTCTAGCCGACTTTTCTGGAATAAAAACGCGAGCAAAAAGGATAATTCAACTGTTGCGGATATTGCTGGTTATATCAGAATATTTCAGTAACAGCCAGTACATTGCCAGCGAACAACTTTTTAGCCTACTCAGGTTTAGCCTACTTACTCGTCGGAATTTCCCCGATAGTGCCATGAAGTGCGTCCCACGACTGAGCAAAACTTTCCGTACTTCCACCCTCCAGAGTGCGCACTCCCAAGACTTGAGTGCATACTCGGGAGCACGGTAGTGCGGAGCATGGAAGTATGCGATTTGGGACACAGCCGTCGTGTCTTGTTAACTAGATATATCTCGCTTAAAAACTGGGTAGCGCAGAGCGACTGGATATACGGTGTCTACTTTGCGTCAGCTTTTGAACTGTTCGGCCTACCATAGTTTTCCACCTTTTCGAAGGTATACGGACGTATAAGGTTATGATACAGGAAATCTAGTCGAATACGTTCTTCCCCCAAACGTGTTCCAACATAGCTAATAAATGTAATCGCAGAAATCACATTTTCTTTCTCCCTCTGCTACTCTCGATTTCTGAGGCCGTGGTAAAAGCAAGAAGCGGAGGATTATGATCTAAAAATGCACTTTATGACAACGAACCACGAAGACGTAGCCCACAAGATACTAACAACTAGGCTATCTAATGTTAGTTAAACTAGTTAACAGTTAAATGATTAGGCTATGACTGGACAATGTTCATGTTTATGCAATTTTGACCGAAATTAGATTATGTTCCATGAAGTTTTAATGTGGTGGCTATGACTCAATTTAGCGAAGTTTCATTATAAATTAATTCATGGCTAACTTAGCAGTCTTAACAACGTTAACTGTTACTAGATATCCAA
Source organism: Synaphobranchus kaupii (assembly GCA_029718625.1). NCBI lineage: Eukaryota > Metazoa > Chordata > Actinopteri > Anguilliformes > Synaphobranchidae > Synaphobranchus > Synaphobranchus kaupii. The sequence continues at coordinate 80,706,029 of CM056379.1, forward strand.
ATTAAGATGAGAGCTAAGTTTATAACCATAGATTAATGCTAACGTAGCTTAATTCCCTGTTTTGCTGGGGACGGAAGGGTATGTTTTCGGTGGTGTGGGTGAGTTTGTTTGTTTGTTAGTTTGTTTGTTTGTGGGCAGGATTACGTAAAAACTACCAGACCAATTTGTGTGTACTATAGTATGTATGTGTAGTATGGGCCAAGGACGAACCCATTACATTTTGGAGCGGATTTGATCAGTGGTTTTCGAAATAATAAATATATACGCGTTTACAATGTTTTGCAATGGGGGCGCCGCCATGTGATTTTGACCACTAGATTATGCCCCGGAGCATGAATAGTTTGCTCTTTCAGAAAAACTACATCTAGTCTGCTGGATACAACAGGAACAGCTCTACGTTCGACATTCGAGGAAAATATAAGGTAATAACCATATTATTTCTGAAAATCGTAACTAGTATTACGCTACATGTTTCTGTTCACGTGAAGTGGTCCCTTTCTCTGTGTTATTGGTAGCCTAGCCGATTTGGGTAGTTGATGTAACTGACTATTCGGGGGAGTATTCCAGAAAGCGGGTTTAGTGAAAATTTTGAGTTTGCTAACCCTGAGATGAATTCAATTCAATCTCAGGGTTAGCAAACTCAGAGATTCCAGTAAACCCATTTTCTGACATACCCCCCGATGTGATTGACCAGCGGAGTTCCGGTTAACGGATAGGCTATAGAAGTTCTTTCACCTATTTAACTAGCATTCTATCTGCCTATTCAAGCCATCATCAATTTACTGATAAGCTTAAATAGGCTAGCTAGTCAGGCAACCTCGCTAGCTAGAAGTAGCAAACTTGGGTGTACTGGCTTAGGAAGGTGACCAAAATAGTAACGTTATTACAACGGCGTTAGCTTCTAGGCTAGCTAGCCACACACCTTGTAGGCTTGTTACGCTTGGTAACGTTAGCCTAACCAGTATTAAATAATTTGAAAATGTATTGTGAAACTGAATCAGAACTCTCATGGTTAACGTAGCCAATGTGGCTCCATTTTTTTTTTCTCACACAACAGAAAGGTAAGAAACGCTAGTTAGTTAGCTAGCTAAATATGGCCAATTGAACTCTGTTCACATCGTTAAAAGAACATTAGATGTACAAATTTTGATATAATGACATTAGCCTGGCTTCGCCAAACCCAATTCGAAAAAAGTTAATGGGGTTTGACTGGAAACTCGATTCATTTTGGATTTCCAAGGGGCCTTATCAACGATTGCAGACCAAAATTATTCTGCACGGAATTGGATAGACCTACAACCAATCTGAGCAATGAAACATGGGTTAGTCATGTGGGTACAATCATCGTATTAGCCCTGCCTCATATTAGTTAAACGGTTGTGATTAACTGGGAATCAGTTTGAACGGGTGCTACCAGACTGATATGGGAGTGAAACAGAATGTGAGGTCACGTGATCAGGCTAGTGATGCTAGGCTAGAATGTCATAGGTAGCTGCCTGGCAAGGCTAGTCAAAGCTATAGTGGGAGACTGTAGGCCTGGAGCACCCGCAGTTAGATACAGATTGACATTGGGCTTTTGCTGTAAATATATCTATATAAACTCCTCAAAAAAAGTTCGGAAACGTTATTTCGGTAGATTATTCCTCCCCTTTAATAATATCAATTGGTATTGTATTTTATATCGTTGGAAAGCCTGATTAGTCACCTTTACAACGAGGTACAACTTGTAAGGATCATGCATTCGTGGAATGAGCAACACAGCTAACCGTGTGGCCCAAAAAAAAAGTGCCGAAATCCCCTGCAATATTCTTCTGTTGGTATTCACTCTCGTTTTGAGCTTCAAGTGCTGGCAGGTGTATGCCAGTCACAGGTGTGTGACTGGCACCTGATTGGCACCTAATTGACAGCACTTGTGTGCATGGGTCCTGCAACTTTGTTGAGTTTGTGTGTGCTCCAAGCATAATCATGCCGCGTTTGTCCCTTCAGGATAAGGCCCGTGCAATAGGGCAAGTGGAAGCTGGTGTTCCGGTACGCAGAGTGGCAGCATTATTTGGTGTCAGCCCTGGTACCATTTCCAAACTTAGGACCAAGTTCCGTGAGACTGGTGAAGTCAAAGACAGACCACGAAGTGGCCGTCCCAGGAAGACAACACCCCAAGAAGACTGGTTCCTCACCCTTGCTTCACTGAGGAACCGTAGGCTTTCTTCCAGAGATTTTCAGGCAAGATTTGCACAACGGTACCACAGACAGATCTCTGATCAGACGTGAGGAACAGAAGCCTGCCAGGAAGCCTGCAATGACTGCCCTTCACCGTCAGGCCTGTTTGCGCTGGTGTCGACAGCACCGACAGAACCTAAGAATGTGGGGCAACGTCATGTTCAGTGATGAATTAAGGTTCTGTCTGCGGAAGCTGGATGGCAGGATCAAAGTATGGAGACGGCGTGGAGAACGCTATGTAGATTGCTGCACAGATCGCGTGACACCTTTCAATGGGGGCAGTGTCATGGTGTGGGGCGGTATCTCTCTCACAGGCAAAACAGAACTTGTCATCATTGAAGGCAATCTCAATGCAGTGAGATATCGGAATGAGATTCTGGAGCCAGTGGCGATCCCATATCTCCAGAATCTGGGACCTAACTCCATGCTCCAGGATGACAACGCTCGCCCCCACAGAGCCAGGATCATCACAGAGTACCTCCAGAATTTGGGAGTGGAGAGGATGGAATGGCCTGCCGTGAGTCCAGACCTCAACCCAATTGAACACCTGTGGGATCAGCTTGGGCGTGCTGTACGTGCCAGAGTGACCAACGCAACCATGTTGGCTGACTTGCGGCAAATCCTGGTTGAGGAATGGGATGCCATCCCACAGCAGTGTGTGACCAGGCTGGTGACCAGCATGAGGAGGAGGTGCCAAGCTGTTGTGACTGCGTATGGATCTTCCACACGCTACTGAGGTCCCTGACAGTGTAAAATGAATAAAGTGTAAAAATGGCCAATATGTGTTGTTTTTTCCTTATTACTGTGGGAGATTGCAATCATCCAATCCACCAAGCAACTCAAAACGAGAGTGAATACCAACAGAAGAATATTGCAGGGGATTTTGGCACATTTTTTTGGGCCGCTACCCACACGGTTAGCTGTGTTGCTCATTCCACGAATGCATGATCCTTACAAGTTGTACCTCGTTGTAAAGGTGACTAATCAGGCTTTCCAGCGATATAAAATACAATACCAATTGGTATTATTAAAGGGGAGGAATAATCGACCGAAATAACGTTTCCAAACTTTTTTTGAGGAGTTTATATGCACTGAGCTATTGTTGTCATACATAGGCTACAGGACACAACTGAATTGAAGTGCAATTGAATTTAGTGTTTTTATTTCATAATCAATGTTAATATGATAACCATAGTTGGATCAGATGGATAATGTAATGATGTACATACTATCAAATCAAATATTAATATATAAATATAATATAGCTTAGTTATTCACTGTTGATTTTCATATATAGGACATAGTGGACTGATATTAGTTGTTATTGTTCTTAATTCAGATATAAACATTACATTGAGTTATTAATAGCTTTAAGGCTTTAAAAAGAGTAATTTGGTATTTTGCATCACAAGCCTTGTTATAAGGTTATTTTTGATCATACAACAGTTCATATAAAAATGGACAAACTTAAGATATTTGTGCTCATTGCTCATGTCACAGCTAAGTACACAATGGATCTCTGAGCATATATACAATATGCCCATAAAGATTAGTATATGGTTAGCTGAGATCTACTGTATATGGTTAGCTGTGACATGAGCAATGAGCAGTAATATCTCAAGAGTGCACAATCTGGCAAAAAAAATTTTGACATGGAAAATATTTACCCATACATACTCTGTCTGCCCATGGTATGAGCTTCCCCTGCAGAGTCAGTAGTAAAAGCACTTCAATAATCCCAACAAATCTTCAAAACTAATTCCAACTGCTTATCAATGTATACCTGATTTTACGGTACATGCCTCAACATGCAGCATGGGTGGAGGGATGCGCTCTCCGAGCGACCTTTCTAGTTAGGCATGTTATGTAGGCTAAAACTGCATTAAAAGTGCCACAAGCTCATGCAACAGGACTCTTGTTGATTGTGATCTATGTACTTCTCCTGCACTCGGTTGTAAGTGTGTGGGGTGTCTCAGTGACTGTTTAACTATTTTAAAATGAGCACCTTAGTTAATTTGTTACTACACAGTCATTATTATGTGAAGCTAAATACAGGAATAGGCTATATTAAATAAACTTGAATCAGACAAATAACTGTGGTGGCTAATTTAATAGATAATGTTAGATAATGTTATAGAACATTAGATAGGTAATGTTCTATATGGTTTTTGGTGAAATTATACAGTTTTGCAGGCGTGAAAATAAGGGCAGCTCTCTCCAGAGGTTGATACCTATGCCACATCTGAGTTGGTTTTCATTGGATAGTCAAAATCATAATATTGAATAATTATATTGAAATCGTATCTTCCTTACTTACTATGTATTTGGCTACTTAGCCTACTTACTATACCCTTACTATGTTTGTGTCGTCAAATATTTAGCATGTCACATTTTGAGGACGTGCGAGACTCTGATGATAGCTTTTTGCCAGGAGCAGGTACAGTGAAACTCTTCTTAACCGCTGTACACCGACGAGCAAATAGCCCAACGGAGAGCCGGGCGAGCTGCACGAGCAGAGGGTGATGCCGCCGTTGCCACAGGCATGGAGGGAGAACCCAAACTTCCCCAAGCCATTGCGAGAACCACCAATACGTGCACTTGTAGCAAGTGTACTGTGATGCCCGAAGAAATGGAATGTAAGTGCTCTAAGGTAACCAGTAGCATCCACTACCAAACGCACTTAAACACTCCACAGTGCACCCAAAGCAAATAAAATACGACGGCAGTCTATCTGGGTTATTTTGACTGTTTATACCATCATTTTTGAAGTCAAACTATCGTTGAATCCTTTACTTTGTGCTGACCTATATTCTCTCCTATTCTCTCTTGTTGCTCTTCTTTGTTGTTGTAGTCGACCAGTGCCGGCACTACATTCGTAGGTAACATAAAGTATCGCTCCGCTGCTGGAGATAAAAACCTGAAGATAAAGAGGATGGCATCCCTTTAGTCATATCAGACTTTTATTCTATCAGTGAATCTGATCAATTTCGAACCTTCCATTAGGCTATAGGCTACAGACCTGCAGCTGGAATTATGCTGCCTTCAAGTGCTGTTGGAATTATAGGAAATCCGAGTTTCCGACATGGAAGTTGCACATGAACGAACCTCCACGTCGTAATTACAAGTGGGGAATGTCGGAGATAATTTTGCTATTAGACAGACAACAAGCGCTCATTGAATGACTGGAGGTCAATGGAGTTTTCACAAAACAGTTAGCTAAACGGATCATTATCAGACAGACAAAATCAAAAATCTCCCTTTTCTTTTTAGGTTATATATGCCTAGGTTGTCAGGACCCAGTACTAGGCTACTACGTACAACCCGTTATAATTTTGACTATCCAACGAAAACCAACTTTAAATCCGGCTAGCGCTGGTCAGATGCGCGCCACTCTAAGCCTGTAACTTTAGTTGCTAAGCTAACTGAAAACACTACTGCACACTCCTCCAATGGGGAAAACTGCCAGTTGCCTATCTCGTCTTTGCTAGATTTGCACCAGTGACGATCAGTACGATGCAGCACGTCTGGAAACGAAAGAACCAGGAGGCGCAATTCCAGTGCGGTAAGCTTGAAGACTCACATTAAACATATAGAATCGATATAGAAGTTTAAGAAATAACCCGTAGTTCCCCTTTAAGATGCATGGGAGCTTGTGAGCCTTTGAGCATCCAGGACTTAGTTTTGTTAAATTAATATAGCCTATATCGGACGTAGGCAGCAGAAGTCCCCGAATCCACTTGCAGCCTGGTCTCATTCCCAAGGCGTCATAAAGTGATGCTTGGGCAGCATCCTTTGGATGCAGAAGGAGGCCTTTTGCATCAGCATGTTGACGCAATCGGTTGCGAATTTACAAATCCTACTATGGCGAAGGCTTTGCTCATGATAACCGGCTGCGAGCATACCTGCTCAGTCTTCGCCGTGTGCGCGTAGATTTTTCTGAGTTTGTGATTCCTGTACCCCACCCCCAACCCCTAAACATAACCTCACAGGAGTTCACATAACTCCAGCTCGTGCCCGAACTGTTAAGATAGTGGGTGAGCCCGACCACAGGAGTTCACGTAACTCTACCAGATGAAGAAAAAAAAGCATAATATTGAAGTGACACAACCAAAGAAAAATTATGTGGCCACAACCATCAATATATGACGCAAAAGGCTACGTCAATATACGACGCAAAAGGCTACCTTTGGCGTCACATAGCGACGCTTGGGCAGGAGCGTCGCTATGTGACGATTACGCATGATACCACGTTGCTACTTGAGACAGTAGAACCGCAGTGAACATATTGTGGTGAAAGGTCAGTGAAACGCCATCAGGTGAAATCTCGGCTAAATTTGGACCCTACTTTCCGATTGTTATTAGTGTTGAATTTGCTGTTAGATGATTTGATTGCTCTCATGGTTTGGCAGCCTTCTTTTCATCTTCGCTTCCTTTCTGAGCTGCTAGAGGGCGCTCCGCGCTTGTGGGACCCTTTAAAATCACCTGCGGAATTAACCCGGTCATGGTGCGTTTGCAACTTCCACGCTCCATGTGTATTCACCCTACGTTCCACGTCTCCCGGTTGAAACCTGTGCTCGTTGAGTGCCCTAGCTCCAGCTGACAAACCACCACTCCCTCCCCGGTTTGTGGGGGGAGGTCCGGTGTATACTGTTCGGTGCATTCTGGCCAAGAGACGGTTGGGCAGAGGACTATGGCCCTGAGGAGCACTGCTGGAACATCTTAGGGCCTTCCACAGAGATGATTCTGAGGGATCTGGGGTCGTCCCTTTGGGGGGGGGGGTAGGGTTTGTCATGGTTTGGCAGCCTTCTCTTCACCTCTGCGGATGCTTCCTTTCGGAGCTGCTAGAGGGCGCTCCCTGCTTTACTTTTCCGCCAGCTGTGCCGTGGTTTCCTCTTCCCAGGCACTTATCTGGCGCACCTGTGTCTCGTTTCCTGCTGGCTATATAAGCACTTACTATAAGGACCTATTCTGTTCGCAGATTTCCTTCTTTAGTGGTTGTTTCTCACGCTTTGTAGGACAACTTTCAGATCCCGTCTGTCGCGTCTGGTTCTCCGAACCCAACCCCTTACAATTGCTAATGGGATGCTTAGCAGTTGCATTCTTTGCTTTTAGAAATGTTTGCCTTGAGAATAAAGCTATTAACCCTAATTCCACCAGATATGCATAGTTTATGCATAAGAGATTAGCCCGGAAATCCACCAGATATGCAATCTGAGGGGCATGGCGCATTTATTAGCAGCAAGCGTCGATGAGCCTTTGAGCAAGCAGGACTTAGTTTTGTTAAAATTAGCATTTCGGATGTAGGCACCTGAAGTCCCCAGAACCACTTGAAACAAGAGAACCTGACTCGACGATGCTTTGTGAATAGCGGCGCACCCTATATACGACTGGACCGATATCCCCCCGAGACAATGTGACGAAATGCAATGGCATTATATTTTAGGATAAACCTAGTTATTTATTTATTTGTATTATTTTTTACAATATACACAAACGCCATTTTAGCTTGCTACCGATAATGCACATAATAATTCTGCTTAGCGTCACCCCAGCAAACAGTGGACGTCCCAGGGACGTACCATTTTAGTCTCCTCAAAGTTGTGATGAATGTCCGGGGGAGGTTACTATAACGTCCCGGGAACGTTCTCTGTGACGTCCACGTAATGTTTAGAAAACCCTACAAAAAGACGTCAAGGAGACGTCCTGATGACATTTCGGGATGTTCAGGGGATGTCCTGGGGACCTAATTTTGTTAGTCTGACAAACCTCTGGCAACATTTTGTGGAAAACAATTTAGTTTGCAGCAAATGCACTACATATTAGCTGCAAGTTAGCCTGAACCAATGGGCCAGATTTCAGCTCTCAACCTCAGCGCCGGATATAATGTCACCCTCTTCTGATATCTAGATTTTCACTCAAAAAGCCAGTTTCCCCATTGGGCTCCATGGGGCTTCTGTGGTCAAATATTTCTTTCTTACCACACAGACAAAGATATTAATTTTTTCTTATTATTTATTCTGGCCTATTTATTCTGGCCTGTTTGCATACTAATCTGCATCCAATTACATGCTTGTAAGGCCGTCTTCACATCACTTTCTGCGCCATCCTCATTGTACATGTGACTCCAAGGACACAACTGCGCATGTGAGATTGCGCAAAATTAAAACCTCCTGCGGAAGCAGTCCCCATTACTACGTATTATATACTCTAAAGCCCAAACTAGTTTCGCAGTTTGCAGGCTTCACATCATTTAAGTTTTGGGTTGCTGTTAACTGTACTCATCATGAAAGCTACTCTGCCTTGAAATAATTAATTATATTATATTAACATATTACAAATTATATGAGTGTAAAACCAGATTGAACATTATCAAATAAAAAAAAACATAATTTAAGACCAAGTCAAAAACGTCTTTATTAAAACATCTCATGCAATACCTTCGCACTGTGAATCATAAAGAACATTTCACATGACAGTTATTGTTATGTTCTGTATTAGAAAAACGTTCTAAATGCAAGTGAAAAAACAATGTACCAGTCAGTTGGTTTATGTGTGTTTAAAACAAGGTTAATCTGTCTATGGGACCCTAGTATGGGAAAAGAAAAAAGCACTGTACAGTCTACAGCCAAATGGTATAAAACCTTAAAACAGTGAGTTATTGACAACTGAGACAGATAAGTATAGTGTCTGGGGGTTACAACCCTGCTGTGCTGCTAACTATCATGAACAGTTCAGTGAATTATTCACATACAGCAAACCAAGCTGTTGGACGTTATACCGTAGGCCATATGAAGGCATTCTAAAGGTACTTAACTGGTAGTAACATGTATTAACGATCTTGTTCAATTACAGCGCAGTCCGTAAGTATTAGGACAGTAACACAATTTTTGTTATTTTGGTGTTTCAATAAATGTACTCCCTGGTGGAGTTTCCCCCTGAGCCATCTCTGAGTTTTGCGTTTTGTTCCGGTCCCCCCTGCGGGAACCATAACAATTTTATGGTACTCGTACAAGCGATACTATAATCTCTCTGCATTTGAATGGTAGTGTAGTTATGTTTCTCAAACTCCGTTAATTATACGATTCAAATTTGATTTAAACGTGGTGGTGAGTATATAATGGACTTTGTATCACATATATGTCAAAGTTTGGTCCATAGCAAACCAAGCTGGACAATGCCATAATATCATCATAAAGGGTGACTGAAAGATCCCGAAGTGGGGCAGGTAATGGCTTCCGGTAGTATTCCGGGACCAGCCAGGGATAGGAGGGGGTGGGACTACGGAGCTATATGGAAGAGAAAGAAGCTAAGAAGAGAGTAAGCAAGACTGGACAGAAAGTTTTATTGAACGTTTTTGGTGAAAAAAAACTCCTGATTGGTGAAGTCTGTGGGGAATTCCACCCAGAATCACATGACTGTCGCATGCCAATATATGTAGTCTTTCCTGGAAATGCGGTCCAGGGTCACATGAATGTGAGTGTTGATTTCCAATGGACATGCACTACAATGTTATGTGTGTGGGAGTGAAAGACTCAAATATCTCTCATACGATCCCAGTCAGCAACGCCACAATTTTATCAAACGTTTGATTTTATCGGGCTAGTCTTTGTCTAATCCTGTTGTTTGTGCTTGTCAAGTACTCAAATTGCAATGGTAATTTGGAAGAGGGGGGAAAAAAACGGAAGTAAACACAAAATTGAACATGCGGGATGGCTGAGCCGAATAAACGTTTCCTGGAGTGCTAAAAAACGAGGAGCGACTTGTTGATTTGTGGCAGACACATTTGATCTTATTTGAGCCTGTACAATCTCAACTCTGCTAGTTACCCCAACAAAACTCGTGAGTGCAGCAGGTGTAGGCTACTACGAAAAATCACGTTGTGTTCCTCAAAGACTGCTGTTGTTATGTGTGTACGACAAAAGTGACTGAAAAGCTGCACATTTTAATTAAACAATTGTTAAATGTGTGCTGCTCATTCTTTTTATTGTTGCTTACAATTGGAAAAATAGTGTAATGTCTCCCCCCTTTGCTAAGATGCCTAGTGATAATGCAGCCGGCTGCAACATTTTGCTTAACTGAGACATTCATTGCTCCTGCAACCAAACTATTAGTGGAAATCACAAACTGTGTTTTAAATTTATTGGTAGACGATTTGTGACAACTCTGCTGAATACAGAGTTTCTAAGTGTCACTATTTTCCCGTGGCAAGTCCATTTAACAAGCAACCCCCCACCCAGTCTATACCTACCCATGCGTGACATAGTGGACAATAGCATCTCTGTGTGAGTTCATAAATATATTTATTCATCATATAAAATTTGAATTCTGTCATAACAACAAGATAAACCCGTATGCCAAAAAAGCCGTGAAAATCCCTGCTAACTCAAATGCTAAATAAACGTGAAATTATTGTCTCATTGTACCACATATTCTACTATGAATATCTGCTACTAAATATTAAATAAATATACAATCCTACCATTGCTTTTACAGATAGAGATGTTCCTTTCAAAATTCAGTGGTCATTTATTGTCTGGTACAATCCGTTTGAGAAATATACAACACTTTACACAGCTATTACATTATCTGAAACGTTGACTCGTAATACCCCCCATGTTCTGCAAGTCTTTCTCATTCATTACAGTTCATTCTGGTTTAATTGTCGGCTCTTTTATCCAATAGAGTACATTATAACCTTAGCAGTGGGATATGCAATGTCTTATTGGGTGCTTTAAAAAATTTATTACAGCCCAGCATAACTGCAGTTTTTGTTTTAACAGCCTAGTATTACGCAAGCTCTATATAAAACGTATTAGGAGGGGAGTGGAGTATTCCCTTCCCAATATGTAAGTAGTACTGCTTCTAAAATGTGGTTGGTCTTGCTGGGTACATATGTTTGTTTTTCCACTCAAGCACTGTCTTTCCAATATAACTGATAGGCCTATTGTTATTTTCGCATTTTGAGTGCATTTCACATACTGTAGTGCAATCGTCAATTTTATTTTTGATGTAGGCTACCGATGTTCATTAAAGATAGAACATTTGGCAGCATTTTGCAGATGGTGGAATACTATTTTTGTGAGGCCCCTGGGTTCCGTCCCAGGTTTTCCTATTGTCTCAGAGTCCACCCCGTGTTTTCCCTCTCACCCTCCAACTTGTGTCTTGCACTCCCCACACCTGCATTGTGTTTTCCTCTCGTGTCTTCGTTAGCCTTCTCCCACCTGTTGCTCGTTTTGTCCTCGTCATGTCTTGTATATAGTTTTGATCTTGTTTAGGCTTTGTTCCCTCCAGACTCCCTCGTTTCCCTCCAGGCTCCCTCGTTTCCCTCCAGCCTCCCTCGTTCCCTCCAGGCTGCCTCGTTTCCCTCCAGGCTCCCTCGTTCCCTCCAGGCTCCCTCGTTCCCCCAGGCTGAGTTCCAGTACCCCAGGCTGAGCGCCTGAGCCCTTGGCTGCGCGCTTGACCTAGACCGCGGGCCCCCACGCTATCCGCGGGAACCCCGCACCCGTTCCTGACCCCACGGCCGGAGTGCCGTCCTCGTTCCTGACCCCCATGGCCGGAGTGCCGTCCTCATTCCTGACCCCCACGGCCAGAGTGCCGCCATGTTTCCTGACCCCACGGCCGGAGTGCCATCCTTGTTCCTGACCCCCGGGCCTGAGTGCCCGTCCCTGCCTAGCCTGGTTCCTGACCCTTTCCTGTTCCAGTCCCCTCCTAGTCATAGACCCCTCCATGTTCCTGCCACGCCTTGTTCCTGCTGTCTTGTCTGGTTTCGTTTTGCCCCTGCCTTGTTTTCCCCATTAAATCTACTCCCTGGTGGAGTTTTCCCCTGAGCTGTCTGAGTCTTGCGTTTGGGTCCGGTCCCCCTGCAGGAACCTTAACAATTTTATTTTCATGTTATCGTACGTACTATAGGCTATGGCGTATATACTTGTCACTTAGGGCATGGAAAATGCTCATTCCAATTTACTGTACATTTTACATGAATCTGTGCTAGATTAATGTAAAATGTTCCTTGGAGAAAAATGGGAATATTAGAAAAATGCAATCCTGGGGCAAAAGTATACATACTGTAGAGTACAGGTAAAAGTGATGTTTTATTAAGGTACAAGTGAATGATTAGCCTAATATTTAGGTGTATGTATTAATGTTTTTATCTTAAACCACCAGAAGGGGCAAATGTATATGCTTTATAATGGACAAAACAAATTGTATTCATTTTATGACATGTTTTGTTTAGGGTTTTGGACCCATAGATATCTACCCCCCTATACTGATGAAAAGATAGCAATTCCCACTTGAAAATGATGCAAAAGTGGGTTTTATGAGCCAGTTAGATATATCATAATTTATTTTATTTAGAACAGTGCACAATTTTGCCATTTGGAAAGATTTGGAGACACTAATGGACAACAGGGTACACTGCCTATATTTTAGTAGTCTTGCATGTCATCCTCAGATTTTTCACACTTGTGGACATGGAGTTTATGATCCAGGAAATTTACCTGTTTCACTTATGTAGCTCTTAGTATTTCATTGCAAACTAAAGAATTATTAGCATTTTTCCAGTTTCTTTGCATTTGTGGCAATTTATTTTGGCTTAAATTATGAAAATAAACAAATTAGTTTGTACTGTAAATGGCATACCTGTGTTTCATTTAAGCCATTTACTAAGTTTCTGTGATGCTCACAACTGGAGTTATAAAGCCTTAAACAGAGCCCCCCCCCTAAATAGGTGAGAATTTATCAAATTTGCCATCTGCACAAAGGGGTTAAGGAAAAAAGGACGTCTCTCAAACTTGATGAAAAATGCAGTTTATTCCCAGGAACAGCAGTTGTCAGAGATACAGAAAATGAAATGCACTCTGGATTTAATGGAGTTAATCTGAATCCTGTTCTGTGAAATGTATGACTTTAAATACCCTTATCAGGCTCTGACTTCTTGAGGCGGGAAAAATAAATGTATATTCAAAATAATGTGATTAATTTAAGCCACTGTCTGGCTCCCTTAAATCAATTAGTCTGTCCATCAGTAGGGGGTCTGAAGGTTCACCTTCCTGAGGTCTAACCAGGAACCAGTCTATTGTATTGCTAATCTAGTCTCCTTGGTTGGAATAGGCCTTGATCACGAACTCACAAAAATCAACGCGCACACGGCGAAGACTGAGCGGGCATGCTCGCGGTCGGTTATCATGAGCAAAGCCTTCGCCATAGTAGGATTCATAAATTTGCGACCGAGTGCGTCAACATGCTGACGCAAAAGGCCTCCTTCTGCGTCCAAAGCATGACGCCGTAGTCTGCTGCCCAAGCGTCACTTTATGACGCCTTGGGAATGTGAACAGCCTGAAATGAGAATGTCCAACTGAAAACTTAACGTTACTTGTTATAGAAGCAGCATTTATCTTTTAACGTTAGACAAACTTCTCAGATGAAATGGCAGTTTGCTAGGATCAAACAAAGCTATTGGTTAACCTAGCTAGCTGAAATGTTTGTGCTAAATTAGACTGCTACACTGCAATAATTAAAATCCAGATCTTTAGTTGTATCATAAAGTCTTTTAGAATACACAAATTGCCCAAAGAGTTTTAGGACGACCATTTTATCCATTAGTGCTACCAAAAACTGATTGCAGCATAGGGCCCAGTGACCAAATATTTATTCATGAACAGCGCTGGACTGGTAATCTGGCATACCGGGCATTTTCCCGGTGGGCCGACGCACCTTGGGGCCGATATAATTTAATTTATAATTTTTAATTAAAAAAATAATAATTATAATAATTTTTTTGGCCAACGACTGGCCCATAAAGCAGGGACAGCGGCCCATTTGTTAATTTTCTATACGGACACTAATCACACTGGCCCAATCACATCTCTTACTAGGCTTGACCCCTCCCCCTTGTCCTCTCTGTTTCTCGTGTCAGATGCCGTGGCTCAGAGCCAAAAAATGGATAAACAAAAGCGCAAGGGGGGTGCGGAGAAGTTGCGGGCCAAAAAAAAAAATTATCTAGAGGCGGATGCCGCCAAATGTGCAAAAATAACAGACATGTTTGCTCCAGGGGCTGCAGTAGCTTTAACATCTATAGTACCCGACATAGTGCAGCAACAGGTGGAACTTGACGGAAGAGAGGTGGCTGGCCATGGCCACAGCTAGGCAGAGGAGCAGACGTGACAGGGAAGCATGACAGAGCTGAGTGACAGAGTGAGCGGGAGCAGGAGGAGAGTGTAGTTGAAGCGGTAAACATTGTAGCTTCATGATTAACAGGGACTCACAGGGAGGGAGCAGGGAGGTAGGCCTAGTGTGTGTGTGCCATGCCATGATGACGATGATTAATTCAATCAATGTCGATGATAATAAGATAAGATAACATAATCGCAATGCTATCATAAAGTGAGACCCTCACCTACTGCTGGTGGTCACTCATTCAGTCAATGTCAAATAGCGCAGCATAAGCTATTCGGCATTGTTTTTGTAGCTAGCATAGTTCCCTAATGCAGTCGCAACTTCGGCTGACTATTCTAACGTTAACTAGCTAACCTTATTTTGTCAGCATCGCGTTGGCTAAGCCCACGTTGCTGTGAGTGACCTAGGTCCATATCGTATCATCATAATATTATTAAAATTATTAGGCTAAGGGTTCCCTTGATAAAGATGCGTGAAAAGGCTGTATAATATACAAAACCTGTAGCTCTACTGTGCTAAAATGTATGCCTGCTTATGTATTAGCCAACAGAAAAAAATAACAAAAAACGTTTTAATTTCCAACAACAGGCCACAAAGTTGTCCTATGTTTATTTTCAGCCAGGTATGGTGGTAACTATTATGATATGTATGGTATGGATTACTGTTATTACTATCTGTGGGGTAGCTCTCCACCTACAGTAAGTTCAAATTGTTTGGTGCTGCTGTCCATTGAGCATGCACCTTCATGTGGTAGGCGCATGAACTGTGTAAACCTTATTCAATATTCATCATCAATACTTGGATACTTGAAATCTGTATGAACTATGAACTGAATAGTTAGTATCAAATGAAATACGATGGAACAGCTCCATGCATTAATTGAATAAACAATTATTTGCTCATTACAAGTATTGATTTTATTTAACCTTTATTTATTCAGGAGATACCTGAGATTAAAAATCTAATTTCCAAGAGTGTCCTGACCAAAAATTGGAAGCAGCAGTCACAACAAAGTTACAGACAGACAACATTTGAAGCATAAGAAAAGAAAGATCATTAATTAATAGTCAAATGCACCTAAATCACAGGTAATAGACATCATCAAAAACATAAGCAGGTCAAGGAAGCTGCCTCCATATCTCTAACAAACCTTTTAAAAACATTTAGTGAGACACGTGTTTCCATTTTAATTTTTTTTTGCAGGCAGTTCCAGGTTGAAGGAGTTTTTGCAGGCAGTTCCAGGTTGAAGGAGCAAAGTAACTGAAAGCTTTTTAACCTGTGTCTGTCCATACTAATCTTAATCTTAGATTAAAAGGACAACTACTACCTTGGTGTATAAAAGTATCAATTTATTTCAAAAACATAAAAATGTCTCAGTGATTCCACACTTTTGTACACTAGTGTATGTTTTCTGTTTTGTCCCGATAATGGTCTTAGTATGTTCCTGCCCAGGGACTAAGGATGCACATTCGCCACTTGGCTAACTCTGGTGCAAGGTCCCTGCTAAATAAACTAATAAACAAAACAAAACAAAACTATATTTAATCTATGTGTTAAAATTCGTCAAGAATAACGGACCCCCTGGTCCTGCCAGTTCCGAGCATGGCCGTGCCTTGAAGGAGCGGCAATTGCCACCCTTTTCAATATTAAAGGGGTAATAAACACCAGCTTTGGTTCTGTCTCTGCCGACTTCACAATTTCAAAAGATGCGAATTGGGCTCGAGTGAGCACGGGTGGGGGGAGGAGGGAGGAGTTACAGTTGGGGGGAGGGGCGATAGATCCATTCGGTGACATGTCATAGGCACGTAGGCGGAGCCAGCAAGGAAAACCATTTGTAATTAAAGGGCTAATGTTAATTTGCGCAGTTTAAATACCCATCAATGAAGAAGAGGGGGAGATGGGGCGTTGACTTGCTTTTTCACAGATGGGGCGTGGCTCAAAAATGCGGTGGTACGGCTTAATTACATTTTTTTTTTTTTTTTAACAATAGGATATATGTGATTTATGAAATGGAGACAAGATACTCGGCTTTATAACTCAAAATATGTTATTACCTCTTTAAACATTAAAATGACACCCTTTTAATCATTAGGCTACATATTTTTATATATTATGTCTATGGCAGTGCTATGGCTCAGTTGGTAGTGCATTGCACTAATAACACAAAGGTTGTGGGTTTGATCTCAGGGGATTACATATACTGAAAAATGTATGCTTTCATATACTGTATATTGCTTTGGATAAAAGTGTCTGCTAAGAAGCATGTATAATAAATAATAATGTATATACTGTATGTGAGCATAGTACATATTCTGTTGCAAATTTCTGAACGCTACAGCCTCTTTTATAATTTAAACTTTAAATCATGGATGTGCTGTGAATATTTTTGAGATATTGACACTTAAATGAGACTAGTAAATCCAGTCAAAAATTGCCTCTAGTGGGCAAAGTAAACAGGGATAATGATCAAGTGACATCATTAGCCTAGCATCCTACAGAAACATGTTTTATGTCACCCTTTATTACGCTATATAAAGCCTTTGAGAAACACTCTGTTTAAAGTGCAATCTTTTTTTTCTTAGGAAAGGTGGTTAATACAGACATGACAAATTTGTCATATGAATCATTAGATATTCCCAAAATGTGCTACACTGCTGCAAATGTAATCAAATTTGGGAAGCAGGGGTGAAGCTATTTTTTTCTAGATGTATCTGGGCTTTGCACAGAGGTCCAAAAGCATTTAGTTGCTTAAAAAACTGCTAAATGATTTTACATTATCATGTGTTCTTACTGATTAAGTAACTCAAAGTATTTTTAAAAGATAAAAAATGAACATGACATTGAGTACTCTCAGAAAATGCATCAAAAATAAGAAAAAAATGCTTGCAACTAAAACATTATGAAACACTGGTGGATCTGAAGTTCTAAAAACTATTTGGTTTAATTGCAGAGAAGGGATTCTTAACATCAGAAGAAGAAGAGGAAGAAGAAACTGACTGCTGTAAGGCACAGAGGCAGTCAGCTTTGAGGATTGTGCTTATGGGGGTGAGGTGGGCTGGGAAAAGTTCAGTTGGAAACATAATTTTGGGCAGGGAAGAGTTTGACTCCAGGGTAGGCACTGTGCATTGTGTGAAGAGACAGGGTGATACAGCTGGAAGGCAGCTTGTTGTGGTAGACACATCAGGTTGGGTTTGGCATTCAACTCAAGACACTACAATAAGAGTTGAACAGGAAATAGCATGCAGTGTGTCACTATGCCACCCTGGACCCCATGCTATCCTCCTAGTTATTCCCATGGGAACACCAGGAAAAAGGTACAAGAAAGCTGTGAGAAAACACTTAGAGCTTCTAAGTGAGAGGGTTTGGAACTACACAATAGTGCTGTTCACCAAGGGAGACACAACTGAACAGAACATTGAGAAAGGAGGGAAGAGGCTCCAGTTGCTTTTAGAAAAGTGTGGGGACAGGTATCACATTCTGGACACTAAGAACAAGGACAACCACACTCAGGTCACTGAACTACTGGAGAAGATTGAAGAAATGGTTGAGAAAAACAGAGGTGGTTATTATGAAATTCAGAAGGAGGGTACAGAAAGCTCTGCAAAGAAGATGAAGAAAGTGGGGTGGAAGGTGTGGCAACAACGTGGGAAACAACAGCCAATTAGTCAGGATAAAGACACTCAAACAGAAGCTGAACTGTTCAGAGCACCTGCCTGTGAGTTTTGTTCTTCTTTGTTTTGATTGGTTAAAAAAAGATGTATAGAGCCATGGGAAATTTAGTCTGTGCTCATAAATTTCCATATGCACATTTTCAATCAAGTAAATGCAGCTTGTTTCTTGCTCTCTGACAGGTGAGGAGACCCAAATGTACAATCTGCCAGAGTTCAGAATAGTGTTGCTGGGTGAGAGAGGGGCTGGCAAGAGCACCATAGGAAACATCATCCTGGGAAGAGAGCTGTTTGACACCGAGAGAGTGACTGGGGAGTGTGAAAAGAAAGCAGGCCAGATAGCTGGAAGACAGATCACAGTGGTAGACACTCCAGGTTGGAATGGAGCTTCAGAGCAGGAGACATTAGAATGGGTGAAAGAGGAGATGGTGCAGAGTGTTCATTTGTGCCCTCCTGGACCCCATGCTTTGCTCCTGGTGATCCCAGTGAGCTCATCTATGAACAGAAAAACAAATGTGAAGAAACACCTGGAACTTCTCAGTGGCAGAGTCTGGAGACACACAATAGTGCTGTTTTCTAGAAGCAAAGAACTGGGAGCAATGCCCATTTCACAGCACATTGACACATATAAAGACCTTCAGTGGATTGTTGAGAAATGTGGGAACAGATATCAGGTTCTTGAGGGGCTAAATATGTGTGATGGCACTCAGGTTACACAATTACTAACAGAGATAGAGAAGATGGTGGAAAGAAATTGTGGCTGGCACTTCTCACTTAGAATGTATCTGGAGCTAGAAACACAGATAATCCATTGTCACAAGAAGAGAGAGAAACAACGAAAACATATGAGATATGAGGATGAATGGAGCAAGAAAGAGAAGAGCCTGGTTGAAGGAACAAGAAAGGCATTATACCTAGAGGAGGAAAAAAACATGGAGTAATCTCAATTATATTGAAGTCAAGCTAATTGCAATAGAATAACATAAATACATGAATGTGTGCGTAATGGAATGTGAGGTACTGGAGTAGAAAATATTTATCAAATATTTATATGATTTTTTTTGTATTTTCATTTACATTGTTGTACATTAGGCAACATTGTGTTGTGTTTCAGGAACCAGATATAATTTCTGAAAACAGTACCACTACGCATAAATCATGTTGATTCCTCACTTAATTTATTAACTGTATTGAGATTAGATAGCCATGGGGTCCATATTATATGTAGTGGATTGCAACTTGACCACCATTGGGCACAGTGCTTTAAATATGTACTGCATATTGTTTGTTGTGGCAGTGTAAAAAATTTAGCTGAAAACAGGGATTACGGGGTATACAATTGAATGTACATCTTGAATTTGCATATGAGGACTTGAATATACGATATTTGGGCTCTCCCTATGTTTGGCCAGGACATACATGTTAAAACACGATTTTCGACCATCTTCTCCGCTATTACAGCATGGATCTTAAAAAGACTTGACTGGGTAACTCATCACACCGATATCTCATCACAAAGTGGGATAAATAAAAAATTTGCATAAAAATTTATACTTTTTTGTTCACAAACATAGCTCAAATTCTACATCACCAATTGGTAAACAAAAACATCCTAATGTCTGGGAAGTGTAAGGGCGAGTGTAAGGTTCAGAGAACCAAGCGCCACAACCAAGGGATCTAAAAGTGTATAATATATATAGAAATACACCACTAAGCGGACAGCTCCGCAGTAGAAGAGGAAATGGAAAAAAAAACAATGGGAATCAAAACCTCCCGGCGTAATCCCAACATAAAACAACCCCAAAAGAGGGCAAACTCGGCAATCGCGAGTAATTAAACAACAAAAGAACATCATGCTCTCACACAAGATGCGTATAAACTGGAGTTCAGAGAAAAACAAAAGAAAGCCCGTGTAACAAGGGCGAAAGAAACGAAATAGAAATAGAACCTGTTACCTACAGCTCTAGGTGTGAAGGAGCTGAACAAAAGGTAACAGGTAGAGGAGTATAAAAGGATAAAGAGAGAAAAGGAAACAAAAAGACTAAATAAATCTTTACCCTAACTCTTAAACCGGACTACGTACGTTTCTTATTTGTAACAACCAGAAACGTAGAGACCGCTATCCTTTACCTTACCAACTTCGATGTCAAATACCAAAGACAATATCGAAGCGTCGGAAATGCAGAAGTCCTGGGCTATTTATAACCGGCAGGAAATCCAAAACAGGTGAAAGGAATAATTACCCGGGCGAGATTCAAACACCCGAAACAGAGGCGGAAAAATCCGATAGATTGGCCCGACGTCGCCAAAAGAAAGAACGACCGCAGAAACAACAGCAGGCTGCCAGAAACCATGACAGGAAAATATGTATTATGTGATTTGATATTAAACATTACACTAGCGTTCAAAAGTTTGAAATGACTGAGACATTTTTATGTTTTTGAAAGAAATTGATAAATTTAATGCTACCTTAGTGAATAAAAGTATCAGAAAATACAGTCAAGATATTGATAACGTTACAAAATACTATTTCTATTTCATTCTGTTTCCACTTTAGTAATTGTAGCCATTTTTACACATAGTCCCCCCATTTTAGGGCACCAAAAGTAATTAACATAAATTAAAAATAAAGTCAACATATTTCATATTTGGTTGCATATCCTTTGCATGCCATGACTTCCTGATGTCTGTGATCCAACAACTTCAAAAGACTCTTGATATTGTTACGGCAGTGTACAGGACTGGACCCAAATGCAAGACTCTGAGATAGACTCGATTCAAGTACTCCACGAGGATGTCATGGGTTTTCAGCCTTCTTTTGTTTCTGCCGTCGTTCTTCCTCTGGGCTGCGTGGGGGGGGCGCTGTTGCCCTTGTTTTTTCCGTCTTTTGTTCCGGGTTTTCGTCCTTTCTTTCCTAATTTCTCGCACCTGTCAGTTATATAAGCTCTGTGTTTCCGTTTCCAGGTGCTTAGTTGTTGTCTTGCGACTTCACGTAGCCAGTAAGGTATAGGACTTGGGATACTGCTTTTCTGGTTGTTTCAAATAAAAAAAGCAGGAAGTCCCTTTAGCAATTTAGTTTAGATCATAGGATCTCATTTCCTTTCTTTTGTCTTTTGCTAGTTCTGCCTTTGTTTCCCTCCATTGGAGGTGTACCTCTGTTTCCTCTCTTATCCCAGCTTTCGTTATTGAGAGCGAGAGGTCTTTTTGTTTTTCTCTCTAATTTCTACTCTCTTGTACCGAGAGAGAGAGCGGCGTCATTTCTTTTTCTTTCCTTTTACACTCGAGCCTAAGAGTTTATTCGCCCTATTCTTGGGTTGCTTTCTTTTGCTTTTCTGTTATCTATACCTCGGTCCGTGCTCTTTCTCTTATCGAGAGCAAGAGGTATTCCTTTTCTTTTTTTTGTTTTGCGGATTCTTTCCAACTCAGTGGTTAATTCCTCCGGGATTAACTTTTAGATTCCTTCTGTCGCGTCTGGTCCTCCGAACCCAACCCCCTTACAGAGGGAGAATATTTTTTAGGGCAAGGCAAGCGGTGAATAAAGGGAGGAAGGCAGGATATGGGGTTGGCGGGGCAGGAGAGGAGTCAGGGCTGGTAGGGGCAGGCAGGAGGCCGGCTGGAAGGGCTGGATGAAGGAACAGAGGAAAACAGGTTACAAAACAAACAGGAATATGTAACGTTCCTGGTTTTTCTGTTCTGTGTATTGTTTATTTTTGTGTTTTTTTGTACTTTATTATTTTTCATATTCATTGCCCTTATCCCTGGTTCCCGTACAGTATGCATGTCCCTCAGTTGATTTCGGAAGTATTTGGGATTTCCGCCTTCCTTCGTGTCTCGTATTCTTTCTGCAGTCTTTTGTATTAAACTGTAGATACTATTAACAATTACTTATTTCACTTGTGGTTATCTAGTTTAAGTTACACTTACTAAATCTACTAATGTATATGTGTTACTAAACTAAGACTAACCCCCGTATTGTAGTTATTTACTAATTGATACTAACATATCTTCTACACTGTAACATTCCATTCTCGTGTGCTTTACCTGACTCCTGCTGCCTTCGCATATTGACTGCACCTGTCTCTAGCCTGTAACTCCGCCTACCAATCTGAGCACGAGTCTGCCTCTGATGTTGTCGTGTTGTCTTCAATGTGTTTTCGTGAATCCGGCCCACGTCTTTGTCATTCCCCCCATTATTGTATTATCGATTGTTATCACCTTTGTCTTGTTTGTAACCCCACCCTCTCGCACACCTGACCCTCCTTTGTCTTATCCTTCCCCAGTGTTTATAAGCCCTCAGTGTGCAGTGTTACTTTGTCAGAACGTTGATCGTTCCTCTGTGCCAATTTCCTGTAAGCCTGAGTGTATTGAGATTACTGCTAGACTTTTTTCAGTACGACTACAAGCCTGCCTTTCCCTTCTGTTTGTTTGCTGTGTTATTTTGGATTTGAACTTTGCTACGTTTTTTGACTACTCTCTCGACTAGCCCTTGTGTACTGCTGCCTGTGATTTCCTGGTTTTTGATCTTTTGCATTCCACCGACTACTCTCCTGGCTCTCGTTTTTGTACTGTCAGCATTTCTGATTACCTGGCTTGTGATTTTGGACTGAATAAACAACGTTCTTTCCTGATCCTGTGGTCTGCGTCTGGGTCCTTATCAGAATTGTAACAGAATAATAATCAGAATGCGATGACGAGCGATCTCAAACGTAGTAGAGAAAACGAACTGGCAAAAAGTGACAAGTGAGCAGAAACTACAGTTGAAGTCGGAAGTTTGCATACACTTCGGTTGAAGTCATTAGAACTAATTTTTAACCACTCCACAAATTTCATGTTAGCAAACTATAGTGTTGTCAAGTCAGTTAGGACATCTACTTTGTGCATGACACACAGGGGCGCCGTAAGGGGGGAAAAGGTTAGGACCATTCTAAGGGCCCCTGACTGACATAAAATTATTTATTTATTCGAACATTAGGTCAATTTTTTTCAATATTAAATTATTAACCTATCATTAATAGAATATTTTATTTACAATGTACTAATAAAACTAACGATTTCTTTTTCTTTTCTTGTTTTTGGCAAAAAGTAAACATCCAGCCTCTGTATTGCCCAACCCCCCCCCCCCCCCCCCAAATGCAAAAATGAAGAAACACAGGGCCAAGTTGCATTAAATAATTTAGGAAAGTTTGGATAGCATTGCTTTGGAATATAGCTAGTTTATTTAGTGTGAACTACGATAGGCAATATTGTTAGTTGTAACTTGGCCACAAAGAAATGCATGCAGACATTCGCGTAACCATAACGCCCTCTATTGACAAGAATGAGAACAGTTATCCTATTACAGACAGCACACAATTACATTAAAAGAGTTTGTAGATGAACAGTATTTAATGTGTAATGAAATACAATGAACAGCACCACCTGAGCTATGGATCATGAAGAAGCATGTAAATGAATGAAGCAAGTCTACATGGAGACATGCATGCACAATGGGCTAGACGAAAACAAATTCTAGCTGAAAGACATACAGCCTAAATAGCTAGTACAGCCTAAATAGTTTCCATCAGTAAAATATGGAAATACAGTTTTAAAATAGGGCTATTAGTATTCTATAGAAAATTAAATACATTTAACATTAGGCTATTCAACACAGGATTGCTGGATGCGTAACTCCAACTTTCCACATGTGGGCTACCAGCTAGCGAGCGAGCTAGTGAGTTCATAAGCACAGCAGTTTTTTTTCCGGTAGTGTAGAACGTTACCTGCGGGAAATATTTTGGTACCAGACAGCTAGGTTTAGTTTAGTTTTCTGTAGTGCAATGAATGTAGGCTATAAGGCATGTTGATTCGATTCGTAGTAGCCTAGCTTGTATCTGCTTCCTGACTAGAAGCAGACTGACGTTTCTCTGGCAACAGTAACGTTGGCTAACAAGCTTAATTGGACAACGCATATTTCCCAGGAATCTTAGCCAGAAAAAAAACAATAGGTACTACTAAGAAAGCACATACCAGAGATCATTCTTCTTCTTATTATTATTATAATAATGAAAAGTGTTTGCAGTAAGCTACATTATCTGCAGAGTAGCGTAGACTAGAGCCACATTCGGAGGCTATTGTTTTTTTAGTTTTTTTAAAGTGACTAACCATGAATCAGATATGTTTGGGGAATTGGCGGTTTATAAATCCGATCTCTTAAAGGATTGCAGCTTAAAGGAAACTATCATCAATTCTTAATGTAGGCTATTATCGTAAATTCTTAATTTTCCTAGTAGTTAATTTTATGGTGACATTGTGTTATGTGTGAAAAGGATAAAGTGAACAGAGCCGAAGTGAAGAAATTAATGAATAAAGAAATGTAGGCCGAGGCAAGGGTACGTTGAGGTTCGGTTTCCACAGTCAGTCAGTCATGACTGCAAGAGCAGAGCGTAACACCCTCCCCAAACCAGATAATAGTGAGCGTCCGGTTTGGGGAGGGTGTGATATAGAACAAGTGAAATACAAGTGAAACATTGAACAGTTAATATTGGAAACCTCTTTTGCCTTTGCAATAAAAATACGTTAATGTGTTAATGTGAAAATAATAACAGTCTAATAAATGAAAAGTACTTAACAGTTGCACATTGTTTTTGTGGAAAATAAGCATGTGCCCCGCTGGGCTTGAACCCACAATCCTCTGTGTGAGATACAGGACCTCTAACCATTAGGCCACAGTAGCTTCTTGGAAAGCATGAAGCCATTAGCTATATTAACATTAATAAACATTAGTATGAAGCGTTTTTATTGGGCTATAAGCTTGATAAGCAGGTATACAGACCATACCCTCAAAGAATAATTCTCCCCATTGGATAACATTGCGACGGAGGCAGGCAGTTTGGCAGGAAAAATAGGAAGAAGAATAAGAAGAAGAAGGAGAAAAACGGCAAAATAACCCAAGTTTGGGGCTTTATTGTGTGGATGTGTGAAGTTGTATCTGAATGCTGTGTGGTTACATGAGGTCAGAACATACAGAAGTTAATGTTTTTAAGGGCTGAGAGTCTATGGTCATTGTGTTTACTTCTGTAGGAAACCCTGAAAAGTGCCAAACTCTCGGTGCTGTATAGGTATAGGGCATGCCCCGCCAAGCCGTAACTTGGCGGATGGCATACCTGCCATCCCAATTCAGGTGTTACCCTTAAAAAATTTACAAATGACTACACTATATCTTTAACAATTGTCTGCATCCAGTGCTTTGGGTGTATGAAAACCACATCATCACATCAGTAAAATGCATTATATTATTATTGTTAGAATTTTATACAATTGTAAAATTGTGTTCACAAATGGGATTTAAAAAAAATAAATTATACTATTTTACTAAACTTTATCTGACCCACAAATATGCACATACACACAGTATTTATTTATTCATCCCCCCCTTTCTCTAGTGTAGATTAATGTTTCTTGGTATAAATGTCTGTTTGTAAATGTGAATGTTATATGCTACCAGAAAAATATCTCCATGGGGATAATAAAGTAGCCTGTCTATCGATCTATCTTGTAGCAATGTTAAAACATTTTGTACATTTTGTACTTGACAATCAAGTATAAACATCCTTTCTGGAGTGTAATTTTTCCTCAGCTGCTTACAACATTCATTTAAATGATGCCTTCTTCCGTGAAGCATTTTTTGTTAGTTGACACTTTGATGTCATGCACAAAGTTTGAATGACCATCTTTCAGATGGTAAGATGAAAAAGCACAGGGCCAAGTTGCATGAAATAATTTAGGAAACATTGGGTAGCATTGCTTTGGAATAGAGCTTGTTTCATTTGTGCGAGGTAAGAGCCAATATTGTTTGTTGTAGCTTGGCCTAATTTTGATATCAATAATTTTAATTGCAGGCCTAGATTTTGCTAGTTTTATTATAGACAGTGCTTTGTATGCCTGAGTAACTTGGCATTTTGTACGTTGAAAAATCTTTTTGTTGATTATCTAGCTAACATAATTTTACAAACGTGCCTTTTGTAAGGTAGCTATAGTAGCCTATTAAGTTTGTTAAAATATATCACTAGGAACACCACAGTGGTCAATGACCGTTGTCACAAAGAAATTCAATAAATCTGCTGTCAATAAGTCTGCTGGCAGGGCCGGAGGGCTGGAACGTGGCGGGACGGGAGGGCTGGAACGTGGCGGGACGGGAGGGCTGGAACGTGGCGGGACGGGAGGGCTGGAACGTGGCGGGACGGGAGGGCTGGAACGTGGCGGGACGGGAGGGCTGGAACGTGGCGGGACGGGAGGGCTGGAACGTGGCGGGACGGGAGGGCTGGAACGTGGCGGGACATGAGGGCTGGAACGTGGCGGGACATGAGGGCTGGAACGTGGCGGGACCGGAGGGCTGGAACGTGGCGGGACCGGAGGGCTGGAACGTGGCGGGACCGGAGGGCTGGAACGTGGCGGGACCGGAGGGCTGGAACGTGGCGGGACAGGAGGGCTGGAACGTGGCGGGACAGGAGGGCTGGAACGTGGCGGGACCGGAGGGCTGGAACGTGGCGGGACAGGAGGGCTGGAACGTGGCGGGACAGGAGGGCTGGAACGTGGCGGGACAGGAGGGCTGGAACGTGGCGGGACAGGAGGGCTGGAACGTGGCGGGACAGGAGGGCTGGAACGTGGCGGGACAGGAGGGCTGGAACGTGGCGGGACAGGAGGGCTGGAACGTGGTGGGACATGAGACACGACCACCTGGGGAATAGGCAGGGCGTCGGCGATGGTGACAGACTGGGGAACAGGCGGGGTGCTGGCGAACACGGACGGGTGGAAAATGGATCCTCCGTCGACGGGTAGCTGGGAACCAGGACCCCCTCGCTTTCTCCTGGGCCCATAGTTTCCCGGACACAGGACCAGGCGGGTCCCTTCGAAGGGTGACGGTTGGGGTTGGGTGAATGAAGGGGTTGTAGACTCAGGACTGGCCGGCTGAAGGGTTAGGACTCCGAGCCTAACGCAGTGGGAGGTGGACTGATAAAGAGTCCGGGGTGATGGGTGGTGATCGGCATGCCGACGGGCGAACTCAGGGTTCTGCTCCCAGATACCCATGAGGTATTCCTCATAGTAGTTGTTGTTGTTAAAAAAGGGGTCTTCAAAAGTCGCCATGACTCTGGTGACCGCCCGCTGGGTCCTAACTGGCGAGTTCCTTCTGTTAGGGTAGGTGGAAACAGGACCCAGTAGCAGGCAGGAATTACAAAAACCGAAGTTTAATGAAGGGGCAAGGCACCAATCCGTGGTACAACAGGCCGGGTCAAAAACCGGGGTGACAGGGCAACGGTACAAAAACAGAGTCCAAAGAGTAGTCACAGAATAGGCAGGGGTGGGAATCGGGAAGGCACAGCAAAGGCACAAAAGCAGAATCCAAAATCAGGGTCGCAAGAACACAGGCAGGGGTCAAAACCAGGGAGGCGTAAGAGGAACAAAAAGAAAACAAAACGAAAACTGAATACAAAAATAAAACAACAACAGGAGAAGGACTAGGGATAACAAAAACTCGGAGACAGAAACTCAGGAACCAAGCAGACAACTAGGGCAGGTACTCTGAAAAATAGAATGACACACAGTAGCAAACCAACGGTGAGGAACACTGAGATGACAGGGTATATATACACAGAGGGAGACAGACATAATGGGAATCAGGTGTGCAGAAGCGGGGAGGGGAGATTGCTCACAGGTGAGAACAATGAGGGCTAATAAGGACCAATAATTCAATAACAGGGGAAACGTAAGACACGGACTGGAATGCACATAGACACAATGATAACAAACGGCCTGGGGTTAGCAGGTAGACACATGCACAGCTCGGAGGGGAGGAACGCGGAAGTGGACACACGTGCAGAGAATGAGAAATATGCAGGGATAGGATAACGAGGAGGGAAATGACAGCTGCAGGTAGAAACTCAAGATGAATTAGTAATTAGTAATGTTAGTAGCGAACTCTAAAACCCTAATGTTAGTAGGTTAGCTGGTTAGTATTATATACACATTAGTTTGTTAGCAGGTTAGTATTAAATCTAATCTAGTATGATTAGTACATTAGTATTTTATAAAAATATTAATAAAGCCAGAAGGAAGAAAACGAGATACTAAATACAGAGGAAACCCGAATGTTCCCAAAATCACCCGAATAGTGCAATGACAAAGACAGGGAGTGGAATCTCAGGAAACATGGAACGCGGACTGACAAGGGAACTAGAGTGATGGAACAATACACGAAGTCAGGAAAATAAACAGACAATCGCGAGGGTAATGCAGGAAAATAGGCAAAAGAAATCGGGATAGCGAGTGACAGAGAGCTATAAAATGCTTCCTTTGTGTTTAAACTTTATTTTCTCTGCCTGACAAATGTTATATTTTTTCTGGTACTGTGCAAATGAGCGTGCAAAATCTTTTGGTGGTAGCAAGTACCGGACCATGTCTGTCCTCTGTTTAGGCAAAGTATAATTTAAACATTTAACAATTAATATTGTTCAATTTCTTTTCCATTGCAATAAAAAGACATGATTTCATGTGAAATGAACATTCTTACATGTGAAAAGCATAATGTGCACATAGTTTCTGTTGGAGAAAAAAAAACGTAACAGTCGGGATTTGGCAGGGCTCGAACACAAGTCTACAGCACGAAAGTCGCGGCTCAAACCACAAGACTAAGGCCATTGTTAACCAGTTGATATAACGTTACCATTTAGATGTACCAATGTTTCAGCTAAACGCCACACTAGCAGAACAAATATAGCACTCACAAAGAAGAGCACCCAGGACGATGCCCTCACAACCACACCCTACAGTCCTCTTAAAGTCTGAGGATACTCTTTCTCAGAATTCTCTGGTGGTGCATTGGTTTAAACAGTTGCTTCTCCCGCTGTAGGTTCTCCCTTTTGTGGTGATGCAAGTCGAATCTCACCTTTGCAAAAATCAATTTCACCGTGCCTGCTGCAGTTCTTATAAAATCGCCCTCAGTTCACTGATCAGTTTAGGCTTTTGATATCTTCTGATGAAAGGCATTATCCTCTTCACAAGAATAATAATTTATAAAAGACAAAAAGAATCAGATGCTGCAGAGTGGGATTCGAATGTTAAACGCCGGAAGTAGCCTAAACATTTCCAGAGCCACATATGATCATATTGTGCCACAGAACACACACACCACAAGCTAGAAAATAGGCCAAAGAATGATGCGCAATCTTCTTTTTTTATAAAACCGGGGTGTTATGTTACATTTGCATTCCTCCGTAGATCGCGCTCTGATAATTGCTTCTATGGAATAATTTGATTTGAATATCTGAACCAGAATATCTGCCTATGCTTGTTGATGTTCATAAGTTAACCCAGGTAGCCTACGGACCTGTGCCGATTCCGGCTGAGTGTCGGCACTGTCGGCTGAGTGTCGGCTACGGCGACAGTTATTCGGGCCGATTCCGGCCTACCTTCGGCAGAGTCGCCTGATTCTAAGATGCAGCCGGCTGTGGCTAGCCACACTCGGGCCGATTCTGGTTTGAGGCGTTTCGCCCAGATCTGGCAAACATGAATCGGGCCGATTCTGGTTACTGCTCGGCATGTTGTGAAAACTGGCAACGATTAAAAATAAAACAATTTCCGATTAAACATTAAATCTACGTTTGATCCATCTTTCAATCAATTAGCAGGGAAGTGATCCTAGTTATGTAACCTATTTTTATTGATGTATGTGCGTATTTATTTAAGAAAATCAAAGATTGCTTAACCTTTAAACGGCCAAACTTTTAAACAGTTCTTTTCCGTGATTTAAATTTTAAAAAGGGATTGAATATGTGCGCTTCCGTTAAGGGGGTGAATTCATCTCAGCCAAGTGGTGCATCCAACAGCACAACTTCAGCAGTTACACTTGGTCATGAGGTAAACAAATAAATAATGACAGTTTACAGTGTCTTCTGAGCCATATCAGTGACGTGAGGATAACTGAAACTAATAAACTGCACGTGAAACAGTCTTCTCCCTGTGAGACTGACAGAATGAAGCGCACACAGTTGGGTAAGTACTGGCTAAGTTTCTTTTATTTAACATGAACATAACACAATTTTCACGTTCAATTGAAATTTTATAGTTTACAGTAATTTAAGATGTATATCTATAGCTAAACACGTTTATTTTATGGTTGTCTTGATGTTCACCAAATTCAGGAAAACATTAGCTAACGTTAATTATCTCTCTCCTTCAGAACTTGTCTTGACCGTTTTCTGCCTGGTTCTGAGGTAAATTAACGGAAGCGACAGCTAACGTTAACTCAGCTTGGTAGGTTGGTTTTCTATGGTTAAGGTAATATTTAAATGCCGAATAAAGTTAACGGTAAACTGGCTGTAATGATA
Organism: Synaphobranchus kaupii; assembly: GCA_029718625.1. Lineage (NCBI taxonomy): Eukaryota > Metazoa > Chordata > Actinopteri > Anguilliformes > Synaphobranchidae > Synaphobranchus > Synaphobranchus kaupii. The sequence goes on from CM056379.1 coordinate 80,736,453, forward strand.
ACGTTAGTGGAATGTATTCCGAGAGAATTTAACAATATGAATTTTCATCTCATTTCTTCACTTGGTCGTTACTAACGACGTTAGGTACATGCTAGCTGCTATAAACTTACACGCCAATAACAGCTTTCGGCAGCTGGCTACCGTTAATTATATAATACTATCAATGATCAATAACTTGTTAGCTTATGGACGAGGGAAAAGTTTACTCTGGTGAAGTTTACTCTAGTGCCAACGTTAGCTAGCCGTTCAACGCGAGATGGAAGCTACTGTTGCTAAGTTACCGTTAGCTAAGTCGAGGTAAACCAGCAGCTGAGCTGACGACGGGATAAACATACTAACAACTAACGTTATTTACGTTAAAACAACATAGTTTTAACGTAGAATAACATCATTGATTTGAATACAATTTACACGTGTGTTATGGTAATGGTCATAGAGGAATGTTGTATAATAATCTCTCTCGCCGCAGTCAGGAAGAACCAGCCAAGGCCACAGATGGGGAGTTAAAACGGTGGCGCCAAATAACGCTGGAGACTGAGTGGGAGGGACAAGGCAGAGACCCAGAAAACACATAACATTGTCACAACGTTTTCTGCATTCCAACAATGTTGTGACAATGTTACCAGAAGATTGAACTTCATATCATACATCAATAATTTTAAACCTGAAAGAAATACTTTGACAAGAAGAAACATCTCATAATCCACTGAGGCACATTGTTTTTCTACACTACAAATAATAAATTTTAAGGCTTGCAGGTAAGATGTAGCAATGACTTTATCATGTATTTTTGGATAACCATGAATTAGGCTATATACAAACCCCAATTCCAAAAAAGTTAGGACAGTATGTAAAAGGCACATGAAAGCAGAAAGCAATGATTTGTAAATTCTCTTTGATATACAGTCAAGCCGGAAAGTCTCCCCACCCCTTTCACCTTCTCCACGTTTTATTACGTTACAGACTTATACTACAATAGATTGAGTTCATTTTTTGCCTCAAACATCTACACACAATAGCCAATAACGACGAAGTGAAAACAGGTTTTTAGAAAATATGCAATTTTATTTTACTGACAAAAATAGGTTATTTAGGGGTTACATATCTGTACACACCCTTAGCCTAATACTTGGTTGCTGCACCTTTGGCAGCGATTACAGCTGCAAGGCATCTTGGGAAAGAAGCTACGAGCTTGGCACACTTGTTTATGGACATTTTTGCCCATTCCTCTTGGCATATCCTTGCAAGCTCCGTCAGGTTGGATGGGGAGCGTCGGTACACAGCCATTTTCAGCTCTTTCCACAGATGTTCAATTGGATTCAGGTGTGGGCTCTGGCTGGGCCACTCAAGGACATGCACAGACTTTCTCCGAAGCCACTCCTTTGTTCTCTTGGCTGTGTGCTTCGGGTCGTTGTCATGTTGGAAGGTAAACCTTCGCCCCAGTCTGAGGTCCAGAGCGCTCTGGAGCAGGTTTTCTTCAAGGATCTCGGTGTACTTAGCTGCATTCATCTTTCCCTCTATCAGGACTAGTCGCCCCGTTCCCGCTGCTGAAAAACATCCCCACATCATGATGCTGCCACCGCCATGCTTCACTGTAGGGATGGTATTAGCCAGGTGATGAGTGGTGCCTGGTTTCCTCCAGACGTGACGCTTGGTATTCAGGCCAAAAAGTTCCATTTTGGTTTCATCAGACCAGAGAATCTTGATTCTCATGGTTTGAGAGTCCTCTAGGTGCCTTTTTGGCAAACTCCAAGCAGGCTGTGATGTGCCTTTTACTAAGGAGGGGCTTCCGTCTGGCCACTACCATAAAGGCCTGATTGGTGGAGTGCTGCCTGGATGGTTGATCTTCTGAAAGGTTCTCCCATCTCCACAAGGATATGCTGGAGCTCTGTCAGAGTGACCCTCGGGTTCCTGCTCACCTCCCTGGCCAAGGCCCGTCTTCCCCGATTGCTCAGTTTGGCCGGGCGGCCAGGTCTAGGAAGATTCTTGGTGGTTCCAAACTTCTTCCATTTACGAATGATGGTGGCCACTGTGCTCTTTGGGACCTGTAAAGCTGCAGAGATTTTTCCGTACCCTTCTCCAGATCTATGCCTTGACACAATCCTGTTTCTGAGGTCTGCAGATAATTCCTTTGACCCCATGGCTTGGAGTTTGCTCTGACATGCACTGTCAACTGTGGGACCTTATATAGGCAGGTGTTGGCAATCCCCAATCATGTCCAATCAATTGAATTTATCACAGATGGACTCCAATTAAGTTGTAGAAACATCCCAAGCAGTATCAGTGGAAACAAAATGCACCTCAGCTCACTTTTGGGTGTCATATCAAAGGGTGTGCACACTTGTGTACATATGATATTTTACATTTAGATTTTTTATAAATTAGCACAAATGTTTAAAAACCTGTTTTCACTTTGTCATTATGGGCTATTTTGTGTAGAATTTTGAGACAAAAAATTAACTCAATCTATTGTAGAATATGTCTGTAACGTAATAAAACGTGTAGAAGGTGAAAGGGGTGGGGAGACTTTCCGGCTTGACTGTATGACAAGATACGCAACTGGCGCTTTTCCCCATCGGATTTTTTGTCCACACAAGAGGAAGTGATCAGGCACGCGCAGTAGTGTTTTCAGTCAGCTTAGCAACTAAAGTTACATAACGCTTAGTGGCGTCGATCTGACCGGCGCTATACGGATTGTACGGATATACGGAAAGTTGGCTTTCATTGGATAGTCAAAATCATAACGGGTTGTAAGTAGTAGTACTGGGTCCTGACAACCTAAGCATATATAATCTAAAAAGAAAAGGGAGACTTTTGATTTTGTCTGTCTGATAATGACCCGTTTAGCGAACTGTTTTGTAAAAACTCCATTGACCGCCAGCCATTCAATGAGTGCCTGTTGTCTGTCTAATAAGTTCCAAGTGCGGACGTTCCAGCCCTGAGTTGGACCTCTTGCTCCGCCTACCCTCTTTGGCATAACATTTAACGAATTGGACCTCTCGATTGGAACGCAGCTTGGTAGGCTATTTCATAAATATCCCGACCCAAACTCCAGTTCAGAAGGTGGCGGTAATGTACAATAAAGCTTTAGGACAACCGCCATAAAACTCAAGAAGAAGGTGGTTTATCCGATTCTTTCAAACCATCATGAAACCCCTGAGTTTGTTCCGTTTTTCTGGCTGATCTTTCTAACAACTGATTTCGCGCTGCTCTGCTTCTAAAAAACAGCAGAACGGGTTCGTAATGGATTTGGCAGCTATATTTTGTTGATAGTTTTAAGGGACAGCGATTCGACGGTAAGTTGAATAGCTCAATTTATATCGCTTTGTCAGGCAGGAGGTGACTTGTGGTTATCACAAATTAGTTTAAGTTGATTCGTTTTTTTGTGATGATAATTAATCTCCACGTCTACTTCTTCTCAGAAAATGAGTGTAATATATATAACCAATGCTCGACCGTACAACAGGCTATGAACCCTTAATGCCAGTTTATAGTCCAGCGACAGAGTGTCGCTGCGACTGACGACGTGCCATGGATGTCGATTTGGTTTATACTTCGGGCGACTGTCGTCCTGTGGTCACTGCGACAATCGCTGAAGATGTCGCTGAGACATAAAATAAATTCAACTTTGACCCTGTTGCTGCCTCTGTTGTTATGGTGACGTTTGTCTCGGACAGCGGAGGCTTCGGTCGAGCTGTCAACTTACTAGCTAGCTAACTGTTAATGGACAGATTTTTTTGCGTGCAGCCATAGATTTTTTTTTTTGGAAAACCTTTAAGTGCGGCCGTAGGGTAAGTTAGGCCTATCTACCTATAGCTTAACTACCTAGCAAGCGCGTGAATAGCATTAGGCTATAAATGAGCACAATTTTATATTATTATTGTTAATAGTCTAATAATAATAACAATGTAATCTCACCGATTGATGCTGAGCTAGACTGTGTTGAGAACGTTACAATCCAAAACGAAAAGCAGCTCGCTTCCAATGTTACAAGTTATCAATAACCTATTAGTCTGTAGGCTATTGTGAATGGTTACAGACACATTTGTAGCGTTGTAGGCGCCTGCGAATGCATTGAAGTTATTTGCTTTAACAGTAACTTAGATTTGCCAGATTCAACTTTGTGCAACGACTCGAGTGTCACCCTATCTTATCCATGGCATTCTGATGTAGCCTAGTGAGTGAAATAGGCTACTCCACATTTTTAAACCTCATTTATCTAACTAGAGAATTGTAGGCTACTCCCCCAATGAGTCCCGTCTTGTAGCCATTTACATCCCTAACGTAGGCTATGCCCTCCGTGTTTTCCTACTAAATAACGTTTAATATTAAGAAGAGTTGCATCAATGTTGAGGTTTAATTACAAACGTTGTATTATTTGTTACCTCGTTCAAAACCCACACAGCCTACAAGTGTATGAAAGACGCAGTGAATGATATTTCAAACAATACGGTGCCCTCGAAATGGACATTTATAAACTTTATTTCAGCGGCCTCCGACAAAAAAGGGGTAAAGCAACCAGGGTTGCCAGGTCTTGCTGAAATTTCCAGCCCAAAATCAGCTCAAAACCCGCCCCAAATGTCCTAGAACTAGCCCAAATATAATGATGTTCCATTTAGGTGTTTTAAAGGGATACTTCATTTTGGCTAGCGGTAACCAAAGCCATAGGATACTGGCTGTAACCATTTGTTTTCATTAGCATTGCTACAAAATGCAAACAAGCTTACAGTGGACATTTCTCAAGAACCTTGGGAAGTGCGATATCAAACCCCAAATATAAAAAGGAAGTATTAATTTAATAGAGATCATATTTGAACATTCTTTCTTTATTTCCCTCCTTTTTTGTTTGTTTTAACAGCAGAATGTATTGAGTATGCCTATTTTAAAATGTTTTGAATATTGTTACTTTATTCAAAAAGAAACTATGCTCAGAACAACAAGAAAAAGGTTAATTCAGTAGGCCTATGTACTTTAGAATTTATTTTATTACTGTGGACCACCAGTAGCTGAAACTAGCTTTTCTCATCTTCCACAGTGTCCTCACTCCTCACCTCAAAATCTCCCTCTGCTCCATCTTCCTATCAACATTTTCTTCCTTCACTCTGTTACACAACTCTATTCCTTCTTTCCTTCTCTCCGTTCACAACCGTAATCTCCGACTAATAATGCAGTTCAATAACGTTAGAGTGCGTGATTAAATAATTAAATAGGCTATTCGCTCTCTCTTATGTCTGACTGCCTCCCAGAGCAGAGCAGTAGCAGCCGGGCCCCGCCCCACCCCCTCTCCCCGCCTCCAAATTAGAAGTGGACGTAGTAGGCCTACGTAACGTAACGTAGCTATCAACGCTTTAAATGACGTGAACTCAAACCGCACCAGGCATCACCCACTTGCGCTCTTTCTCTGAGCTATGTCTGGTGCCGTGTTTCTCGGTTACAACAGCATAACGGTATCTCATTAGTATGCATAAGCTAGGGCTGTGATAGGCCAAAAACATCACGTGTGAGGGTAGTAGGATATGACGTCACGCGTCCCACTGCTTTTCTTGGCAAGACACGCCCTGCATAGCATTCAAGCGCTAGGATTGGCCAGGCGTCCATGCTCACACCTCGGGGTAAAGACGTGGTTCGAAGGGAGCACACGAACCGGAATGTACTACAAAGTAATAACCAAGATATATGTCGAATTCAAAGACCCCCTGGTTTTTGTGAGTTCGTGATTCCCGTACCCCACCCACAACCCCTAAACATAACCTCACAGGAGTTCACGTAACTCGGGCTCATGCCCGAACTGTTAAGATAGTGGCATTTCGACGGTAGCCTACGCCAGGCTAGCCTACAATTTGACTGATTGATAACGTTAGTTTAAATGACCTATTGCGGCACCATAGCACCACTAGCTAATAGCGTTTATTATAATTATTATTTTACCTTATTTTACTTTTCTGGCTGTCTTCTATGATCTTGACGTATTTGACCGTAAGGGAGGTTTTAAAAGAACCGCCACACAGCCGACGGTAGGCTGCCGCCACTGCTATAACTATAAGTAGCCTACAATTTCATTGATTGATAACGATAAGTTTAAATTACCTATTGCTGCACCACTAGCTAATAGCGTTTATTGTAATTATTTTTATTTTACCTTATTTTCTTTTTCTGGCTGTCTTCTATTATTTTTAAATCTTGACCTATTTGACCGTAGGCAATTTGTAGTTTTTAAAAGAACATCTTTGCCGCCACACTACCGACGCTTACGTATCATACGTACGTCGTACGTCACCTCCTGTGGCATACGGTACCGTGTTTCTCGGTTACAACAGCATAGGTGTTGTAGGAAGCCGTGTTGTCGGCCTGTGACATACCTCCTTTCTCTCTCTCTATCTCTCTACTGCAGCCCAGCACTTTACGTGCCTATCTCTGTTCTCTGGCCTGAGAGGTTGCCTGATATTCAACATCATGTTCAACGCACATTCATAAAACGCTCAAATAAAAAAAAATTCTGTCACTTTTGGCGACCGCGGTCAACGTTGAAAGTAGCCCAAAAAACCGCACACCGCGACTATATAATTTTTACCCGCGACTGCATTTTCAAACTAGCCCAATTTGGCGGGAAAACCGCGAACCTGGCAACTCTGAAAGCAACAGACACAATGAGATGTAGCCTATTAAAGATGCGTCTTCCTCCATTGTCCCCAAAACTGTCGCTGGAGTGCGTTTATACTTTTTGCGAACGACAACTACCACAGTGTAGGTAGCCTATGTAGAGCGACAATAGCATGCTCATGAAAGTTCTGCGATTTCAGTCGAGCGACAGTGGCTGCATTCGAATAGTCAAATTCGAGCATGGAAGGATCCTTAGATCACATGAACCGGAAATAGTTTCCATGCAGCCATGCTAAGGACCGTTCGAATTTCTTATATTGAGAAGGAAAGGAGCTTCACGATTCCTTTTATCCCTCCTTTCACAAAGGATGCTCTGGACTATCCTTTTCAGAAGGAAGGTAGTATTCGCGCCCCACAATGCAATGCCGCCAATGTTTTCATAAGCATCGGAGTTTTCCGGAACCGACCGAATTCAAACAACAAGGCGAACATCTGAGAAATGCCAGAAATCTAAATGTGAATAGCTAGTATTGTTGGTTAGTATTGGCTTATAATAGAAAGTAAACAAACAATGACACAATCAGACAATACACCAAATTTGTTAAGAGGCTAAATTTCGCCGAGATAAAACGAACGGTGAAAGTGAAGTGAAGTGAAATGCAGACGGCAATGGTGCGCCTTTTGTCGTAATTTTTCGTGAAGTTGTAGTTCGCTATGTTGAACAGTCACGTCAATACGACTGGACGTCGCACCACGACGCAAGGTAGAGAAGGAGGTTCGAATTCCACAGTAGACGCTAGATTCCGTATAAATCTCTTCTTACAACGTTTCCTTGACCCCCATGACGTTTTCTGGCGAGGTCAAGGAAAAGTTACAAGGAAAGGAAAAAGGAGTTTTTTTTGACTATTCGAATGCTGCCAATAAACTGGCCTTTACACATTTTGCGTTTGAATGTAGGCTAATAGTTTTCACCACAACGTGCAAGACTATCACTTAATTACAAAATACACCCAGTGGCCACTTTATTCAGGTATCAGTCAGAGGGTTCGATTAAGTGCCGGGCACGGACCAGGTTAATCTGATTAGCACTGATTGGATGCGATTTAAAAGAACCGCCATACTCTTGATGTGCTGGGCGGCGTAATGTTATGAAGACGACGACGACCACGCAGCGATTACAGCTGGGTCGACTTGTTGAGGGTAACGGCAAAGCCCCACAGGAAGCGGTGTTGGGATTTATTAAGGCAGGGGTAGGGAACCCTGGTCCTGGAGAGCCGCATGGTCTGCTGGTTTTTCTTTTCACCTTAAATACAGCAACTACTCAGACCAAAGAAACCAGGTGAGATGAGTTAACTGTAATCAACTGCTTTAATTGATCAATTAAGACCCTGCGGCTCTCCAGGACCAGGGTTCCCTACCCCTGTATTAAGGCATGTTGGGATTTCTTGCAATGCGAGGCGTCCAGATGAGACGGGGAACACGGCGTAATAACCAATCAGATTAAAGATTGTGGGAGGCGAGAGCGATGGCATGCGCTTTCTGTGGGGCATTGCCGTAAACCATGTTTGCACAGGTTCCTCCTGTTCCATTTAAATACACAAGAAAGCCCCTCCTTCACCCTTTTCGCCAGGGAGCATCACCAATGTAGGCGTAACGGTGCACCGGTTCACTAAATCGAACCTGCTCAGTGACCGCATACTCTAGTGCTCCCGAGTACGCACTCCAGTGAAGGATTGCAGTACGCACTCTGGAGCGTGGAAGTACGGTAAGCACGGAAAGTTTTGCTCAGTCGTGGGACCAGAGACCATCGAGATATATAAAGGCCGATTTACACCAGGGCTGTGTCCGAATCAGAGCCCTGTCTCCTGCGTACAGTGCACTGGCAGAAGTGTGCTGTTTAATGTGCACTGTTTAGCAGTCGGCGAAAAATATCCGCTATACTACTTTCCAACCACACTGTGAAAGTGTCGTAAGCAGGTCATTAGACGTCCCACCAGTGTTGCCATATCCGCGGTTTTACAGCTAAATTGGGATACTTTCAAAGTGCAGTCACAGGTAAAAATGAAAAGTCGCAAAGCACGCACTTATTTTAAAAAGTAAAAACATGATTTCTATTTAAAATCTGTCGGTTTCGGTTAAAAATAGCCTAGAATTTGGGCTAGTTTTGAGTCGCCATTTGGCTGGAAAGTCTTACAAGATCTGGAAACCCTGCGCCCTACTCTTGCGCTGCCATGTCACGTGTTGTTTTTGTTGTATTTGAAGGAAAACGTCAGCAAAGCTGTGCCTCATTTTTTTTAAAACTAAGCTTCACGTCATATTTATGTGACCAAAATGTTCGTGTACTTCTTAAAAGTGTGCTCCCGAATGTACTCAGCGAAACCCCGGAAGTAAGTGTTTTTTCCGGGTGCTTGAAGTATACTGCAATTTGAAAAATTTTCATGTACTCTACGACTTTCTCGCTCTATCTACTCACCAAGGCTACTCAACAGTGTGGAAGAATGCTGATTCGGACACGGCCCAGGAGCGAATTTTAGCAAGTGGAGCGGAAGCGAGTGGTCGTTACATTTCCGTGCCCATAATTAAATGACGTAGAATATATTTAAACCCAGGGCTGAAGCGGAGCTGTTGCGCAGCGGTCTTGTGGTCGTGAAGTTTTTTTTTCCGCCTAGAGTACAGAACCAACTGTAACGTTAAATGTCGAGTTACCAAGGAATGCAGAAGATAAAATCCGGTACGTTTACATGCACAGCAATATCCGATTACTGGAAACGATCAGCTTACGCCAGTATTTAACTTATTGCGTTCACATGGACATAAGAAATGTGATTACTCCAAAAGCCGCGTTTACATGATTCTCTCCATAATCGGCTCTGTGGAAAACGTAGCTACTAACTGCTTCCCGTTGTAAGGACAAAAATTATCCGCCCGTCAAAAATTTACATTAGTAGGTTATTATTATTATTATTATTATTATAGCTAGCTAGTAATTATTATAGCTACTTATTTATAGCTAATTGCTAGTAGTGGTTGATTTATATTAAGCCATGTAAAAAAAAGAAGTTGTTGATCGTCCTTTTTTTTTTTTTTTTTTAAAGTCGTAGGGAGGGCGTTTTAAAAAAAAATTTTTTAAATTTAAGCACCAGGTACAGCGGACCGTAGAGAGAAATAAAGAGGACAGAATATATAGAACATTGCGTCTCTCGACCAAATTGCTTCTGTTTAATTGTAGCCTGTCAAAATCAGTTTTGCTCATATTGATTGTAATGTTTCATGTATTTTTGGTCAATAAATGTTCCTTGATTGAATTCATCAAACACCTGCGATAAAGTCATGTCAACCTGCACCGAACACCCAATCGGTGTACTGCACCCAGAACGGACTATTGTTAGCACAATAAAAGGCATTGTTGTAGAACGTTTTGTTAATTAAGCAATAAGGTACGAGACGCAGTACTATATCATCAATATAGTCACAGTTAAAGGGTGTTGTTCGCGTCGGGCCGGCAACCCTTTAACTGTGACTATATTGACGATATCGTACAGCGTCGAGTTACCTTATTGCTTTTATAAAACGGTTGCCAGCTATACTGTAAATAATATATAAGGACAAGGTACACTTTCAATAAAACAATTTTTAATTAACGTTATGAATTTAATTTCAGCAGCAGAGAAAATAGTCCCCAGTGTAGCTGTTGCCATGCAACACAGAAACAAAGCTAGGAATGGAATGCTAGCTAGCAAACAGACTAATAGCTAGCGTTATGTGCTAATAACATAATAATAATAACAATATAATAGTTAAAACGTTAGCTAAAACAGTTATCTATATATAGCCTATACAGATGTGAAGTAACGTTAACTTGCTTTCACACAACCAGGCTATGTTTCTCACATTAACTTACAGCTAGCTAATTACTAAGCCTAGCTAGCTAGCTAAATTCCTACTAAATTCGTATTTCCAAACTGAATAAATACTGCACCGCTAACCACAAAAATGGTTTGCTAGATTAAAGTTGCTGTAATGTGCCGAATACAAACTTTTTTTATCTGCAGATTTAATGTTTTAACCGGTTTCATGAATCAGCTGTAAGCCTAAACTGTTGCTATCGTTACTAGCATAAAAGAGACAAATCTGTGGCTCTCTAGTGAGAATGTCACTCCACCGTTAATTTCCTTTCCAGTGGATTTGGTTTCCAGTAGCTTTCAATTTTATGTCCACTCACGGACATGATTTCTCTAGCCTCCAGCCCAGCATCAGAAAGTTTTTGCTGCAGACGTGCGGAGTGATATTAATTTAAACGTCCAGGTAAACAGGTGTATTATTGCATCATAGGGGTACTATATCGCAAATATAGACACAGCTTTGAACGCCTCTCAACCAATCATAATGCGTGGTCAGAATTACCCGTTTTATAATATAGGCTACCATAGACAATCGCATGTGTGAACTCTCGCTATTGTTGATCAAAGATGGCGTGCATTGTTCATTAGCAACCCGTATGCTGCACATGCGCTCTAACAATTTTGCGTGGTGGTCGATAGAGGGCTAGGCCTAGTGGATCGGATAGGATCTCCTAGTGCGGTGTGAGTACGATTTTCTATCCAAATGGCTTAGAAATAGGATTTCCCCGTGTTTTCTGCAACTTCTGGCCATCGTCACGAAAAAATAAAATAAAAAAGTCGTCGGGGCCTTTTTCGGATGTCGGGCGGGGACGATCAACAATTTTTTTTTTTTACATGGCCTTATTATACTAGCTAGCTTTACCGATCTCTAAATCTGGCCAATTTCCCGAAGATTTCAGTTATTTAATGTGCTAGCCACAAACTAGCTAGTACAAACACAAGCGCGTATTTTTATTCAGTTTGGAAATATGAATTTAGTTGGAATTTAGCTAGCTAGGCTTAGTAATTAGCTAGCTAGCTGTAAACATAGCCTACCGACTGGTTGTGTGAAAGCAAGTTAACGTTACTTCACATCTGTATAGGCTATATATAGATAACTGTTTTAGCTAACGTTATAGCTATTACATTATATTGTTATTGTGATTATTATGTTATTAGCACATAACGCTAGCTATTAGTTCGTTTGCTAGCTAGCATTCCATTCCTAACTTTGTTTGTTTTTGTGTTGCATGGCAACAGCTACACTGGGGACTATTTTCTCTGCTGTTGAAATTAAATTAATAACGTTAATTAAAAATTGTTTTATTGAAAGTGTGTCTTGTCCTTATATATTATTTACAATATAGCTGGCAACCGTTTTATAAAAGCAATAAGGTAACTCGACGACGTACAGTAGCGTCAATATAGTCACAGTTAAAGGGTTGCCGGCTTCGCGTCGGGCCTAACAACACCCTTTAACTGTGACTATATTGAGATATAGTACTGCGTCTCGTACCTTATTGCTTAACAATAATACAAGGTAACATTTTTTTAAACTGATCAATTTAAAGACTGAGGTGAATCAATAGGCTCCTAATTCAGTAGTTGAACACTTGTGTTTTAAGTTCCTTAATTTTTTCCTTAAACTTATTAACACAATGCAGGTTTGGCTCATTATCATTTGCTTTGTCTTTTGAATTGTTCATTATTTACCAAGTCTCTAGTTTTAGTTGTCAATGTGTCCACAACTTCACCAATTAGGAGCCTATTGATTCACCTCAGTCTTTAATTTGTTTAATTTGATCAGTTAAAACATTTTTACCTCTCTTTTTGTAATTGTTTGCAATATAGCACAATGTGATATTTGACTTTTATTATTCATGACATGCATAGCTATTGCTAACATAATGTGGCTTCAGAAGGGAAATAATCCCTCTAAACATGAAAAACACCTAATTAAGGAAAATCAACAACCTGTTCAAATTCTGGGATTGCAATTGTGGTTGGAACGAAAACCAGCATATGCAGGGGGCCCCAGGACTGAGTTTAAGAATCACTGCCTTTAGTGGTAGTCGTCGACATCCCAATTATGGTATTCACATTTCTCTGAACTTCTAAATTAGGCTAATTACAGTGTATTACAGTGTCGCGGCTTGCGAATACATCAGCCTCTCATGTTGCACAGCAGGGCAATAAAATAAACATTTTATGGAACCAAATAGCCTACATTTAAGAAGCTAAAACTGTTTTCTGATGAACCCTGAATAAATTCTCTATTCAATTGTCCAGCAACGTCGACATTTCCACAGTGCTACCTAACGTTATCGCACTCGCGGCTGTAATACATTGCTTGTTGTTATGAAAAACCATGTACTTTTTTTACGTATATATAAGGCATAAACTGTAGAAAAATAAGGAGTAGTTAGCTAGGTTAGGAACAGCGCCTACAGTAGCCTAGCCTACCTGAATGGGGAAACTTCTGGGCCGGCGGTTCTTTTATTCACTGTGGGGATTTTGATTTGATTTTCGGTTGAGAGGACCGTTTCAGGTGAAACGTAGCAAAGGCCGCCTATACACCAAACAAACCATCTGCTCTACTCCCGTAACAAGCATCTCGATTTCATATTCCGTGAAGTTTCTCGTCTTTTTTTGCGGTCTGACTTCTCCATTACAACCAACCTGATTATAACCATAGACTGTATAAAAATATGGACAAAGCCACTGTGACGTCACCCATTGCCTTTCCACGGCCTCGTGCTGAATTGAAGCTCGGAAGTCTTTTTCACCGCCCGTTTGTACAAACTGCGCCTGCTCCGTGGAGCCGAAGAGGACTCAACCTGTCCCTCTGATTGGTCCTGGCAGTGAGAACCATATAGAACCTATCTATGCCAGTGATCCCAGGACTCAACCTGTCCCTCTGATTGGTCCTGAACAAATGTTAATACCCTATCCAAACGACACAATATTTAAAAAAATCAGCACATGCACAGGCATTAGATGAAGGAAAGGCACCTATTGCAATTACATTTTTTTGTGTAAAAAATGTATTGACTGAGTATTTTGACCACATTGCTGCCATTGACTTACATGGGGAAAGACCTATACTGGAGCCAACCGCAGTGGCGCTAGTGAGCAACAGCACCAGGAAGTGAGCTTCAGAACGAAAGCCCAGTCTTGGCCCCTTGATGATAACACATCCATAACGTTACAAAAAACACTGGCTAAAACACTGGGTTATGGGAATTGAAGTCCATAGTATTATTGGCTTGAGCAATCACCTCTAATTGTTGACTACATATCCCATTTGTGCTTTCATAAACTCGAACTTGTTGTGGCCATGAGATAAACCATTGCTACTGTTTGAAGTAGCCAGGGGGTGGGTCGATAATTCATACTATGTTTACGGGTGTTACATATTTTTCAGCATAAATTTAAGTCATTTTTTACCATTGTTGCAGCCTTTATTGACTGTAAGCTTTACATGGGAGAGGGATCAATTATGGTTGGGGGGGGGCCAATTCGACTCTTTCCAAACATTGGCGGGGACGCGTCCCCCGTGTCCCCCCATAATCCTACACCCGCCATGACTACAGGGCTGCGTTCAGATCCAAATTTAATTCTTTCTTCCTGTCGTTCCCTTCCCTTGATTCAAACAGGGAAGGGAACGACAGGAAGAAAGCATTAATTTTGGATCCCAGCACTTCAACATGTACATCTATGTCCTTCTCTCGCCAGAACAGCTGCATTTGCTAGCTAGCACTGTCCATTAACATGAAGCAAATTGTGTCAACATTACACAACTTGCTTCACGTAGGCCTATATCATTAGCTAGACTGCTAAATGACTGTGACCCATATCACCCACTGGGTGACCGTTTACGTCCACTGGGTGTTGGCTAGCAGCTAGCTAGCTGTCATTCATTCTTCCAATTATTCATTCTTAACTGTCCTTTTTTCCCGAATTAACTTGCATCACCACACTGTTGTATTATTAAACATTGTTAATTTACTTAAATGTAATGACATTTTAAATGATAAAATAACTTACATTTATGACGCTTCTTTAAGGGAATCTGTCAAAGTTGTCTTTGAGATTGACAGCTTTCGCACGTCACGATGGCCCTCGAGACACGACCTATAGAATACTCTCGCGCATAGTAAGACCCGCCTCCAGGAAGAAGAGATAAACAATCGGTGCATGTGGAATACTTTTACCGAAACGAAACGTATCATGGATCTTGCAAATGTTGTTTATTTAACAGATATGTGTTTACTTGCATATTCCTATCGAATGATTGCATTTGCTGTAGCTAACGTTACTGTGCGATACTCACGTGAAGTCGTAGGACTGTTTTCCCTTCGGCGAATGATAATCCTGGTTTTATTCAGTGCAGTTATTCAGCCAACTCTGTAAGCTTCGTGAAACAGGCCCCAGGAGCTGTCATTCGTTAGCTACCATTAGCTAGCTATTCAAAACAAATGTCGTCACCTTAAATCGGTCAGGTTAATCCCATTAATTTATTCAATATGAAAATAAATGCCTCAGTTAGTTAAATACGGGGGTGAATCTAAATGCACACTGTCCTAAATATATATGTTATATCTCAATCGGTAGCCTACTCATGAATTAAGCTAAGTAGTGGTGCTAAGTAAAACAGCACAACGAGGTCTGTGGCTGCATCTCACGTTAACGTTACTGGTAGCTGATTGCTAGCTAGCTATCGGCAAGCTAATGTTATCGTAGTTTACATTCATCGGCAGTTTGCAAACATTTATTAAGACAGCAATTAAAGAATGACTAACATTACTGTTGTGTTAATACAATATTATTATTGACAATTTTCAATTAGCAAGCAAGAGAAACTTGTTCCTTCCTTTCATTCAGTGAGTCTTCCTCCAGCGGCAGCGGTGCTCTCTGACTGAGTGAAGATTCCATGTCACATGATATGTTGAGGGGAGCGAGAACACTATATAGTTCTGTGGCGAGAACCACTAGATGGAGTGCTAGGAGCGTTCATGTGTCAGTGTAAAAAAATGCCTATATCGGCCACATACCGATACAGTATGGTCCAGAAACGCAAATATCGGCCCCATATATCGGTCGGGCTCTACTTCCTTATTTTGGTTTTCACTAATGTTCGTCATTTTTCTACAGTCTATGTTTGAGAAACATGGAGGGGATAGAGTCTTCATGCAGCGTTTCACGCATTTGTTTAACGAGAATATACCCTCCCTGGTTTCCCCCCATTTGGTTTATGGGACGGAGCGCTGCCATGTTTTAAGAAATGTAAACAAACGGTCAGAAGTTGTCGTCTACCATAGAGACAACCAAACCTTCATCGCAGACCTTCACCCGAAGTATAAATTCCAAACGTCGTGCGATGCCTTCATTTTTGTCGCTTGACACTTGTTAAAAGGGGCGTGCGACAAAGTATAAATCAGGCTTTAAGTGTCTCGAACCATTGAGCGCAACGCATAATTCAGGCTAGACAAAAACTAATTTCAGAATCTTCGCATGATAACACATCATCATAAATGTCGATATAGAAAAAAGTTTATGATGCACTGGATAATAGCTAGGCCTAATGCTATCTCAAAATAAATTGGTAGCCTAATAATTTACTTATTGGTCTTGGTTATTAAGCGAATCAATTGTTTGATCGACAATCAGGCAAAGTAGACGGAAACAGATTGAGAGTGATCATCCGTTAAAGGTAAGATTATAGAAGGCCTATTTTACAGCCGACGGTATGCCACTGGGTAATAGACAGAAGTGCGATTAGTTGAATATCATTAATTTCATGAGGAAACATGTCACAATTTTAACGTTCTTATGTTCTCAGTAAAGGCTAGTAGCCTACTGCTGTCTGCATCAGCACCGAACAGGACAAACAGATGTGTGATAAGTCAAAAATATTTAATGAAGCAACAAATTGATAATGTGTTTACTTTAATACACTGTAATTATAATAGCATCCTTATTTGGATAGCTCCATTCCAGCAGTATAATAATAATAATAGTTGCCTAGAATGCCTACTAATAATAATAAATATGTCTTTATTTGTATAGCACCTCTCCAGCAGTAGGCTGTAGCACAACGTGTTTCAAAACATCATTTATAATACAAAAACAATATAATGCACAAAAACGGTATAAGAAATTAAGATAATAACATTAAAATAAGCGGAAATCAATAAAAGATACTCTGCATAACGGTGTCTGTGAAATGCCTGTAAAATGTCCTTGTCTAGCACGTGATTTACTTTATTATTGTATTTATTATTGTATCTTATAAAATACGCACACACCAAAGCGCAAGACTGCTGGTGGCTCTCAACAGGCTGCTCCACTTGAGCGCGGTGTATATGCAGTCCAAACTAGCTTTGTCTGTTCAAGAAACTGACCTTCATTGACAGTTCGCCTTACACTGAACTCACTTAGTAGCTAAATCTTCTGCTTCTGTCAGAGATGCAGTTAAGGGTACGCCACTTTGGTTCCTGGTGTGGAGGTCACGTGTTTCCGTTCCCACAGTGGAGGTTCTCCTGGTGGTGGTTGCCCAGCGTGCTGCAGCCAGACCTCTCTCTGGGTTTTGGGAACCAGAGCATGTGCACTGGATACTTAAAGGGTTAGTTCGGAATTTTGGACATAATGTCTCATTTACGACTTACCCATGATGTTGTTGATTGATGGAGACCATTTTCAGCTGATTCCATGCTGTCTTTCTTGTGAGCATACACGCGTTGCTAATTCTAGTGCAACTCTATGGTAACCGGTAGCATCCACTACCAAACGCACTTAAACACTCCACAGTGCACCCAAAGCAAATAAAATATGACGACAACAGTCTATCGGGATTGATTTGAGTGTTTATACCATCATTTTTTAAGTCAAACTATCGTTGAATCCTTTACTTTGTGCTGACCTATATTCTCTGTGGAAGTACGGCGGCGGAGCGAACGTGGCCATTGCAACTTGTTGCTCTTCTTTGTTGTTGTTGTCGACCAGTGCCGGCACTACATTCGTAGGTAATGTAAAGTATCGCTCCGCCGCCATACTTCTCTGTATATTCTACTTCCACAGAGAATATAGGTAAAGGATTCAACGATAGTTTGACTTCAAAAATGATGGTATAAACACTCAAATTAACCCCGATAGACTGTCGTCGTATTTTATTTGCTTTGGGTGCTATCTTTCAGTCACCTTTTATGATGATATTATGGCATTGTATTGACCAAACTTTGACATATATGTGATACAAAGTCCATTATGTACTCACCACCGCATTTAAATCAAATTTGAATTGTATAATTAACAGAGTTTGAGAAACATAACTACACAACCCAGAATCCCCAGTCGTACATCGCCGGCTCCCGCTTTTGCTAGCTGATTCAGTAGCTACCAGGCGGCTGCTCTGCTATCGAAAATGGCTAACACTCGGTCTGCTCTTGTAACTTATTATGGAAGTAGCTACCGGCCAAAGAAGTAGCTACCGGCCACTCTGCTAGTGAAAATGGCTATCACTTTGTCTTATTATGGAAGTGAATGACCAAGGGCGAGAATCACTATCAGTCTGGCCATGTCGAAAGTGTCAGCTTTATGGCTTTAACTTCAGCAGTGGTGGTGAGCAAGTGAGCAGACCAGATGTTGTAGCCGTTTTGGTTGTTTGAAAACATGTTTGTTGTTTATTTGTTGGACATAATTTCAATTTACCAATTTTATAAATTATTTTAAAATGTGACAACCCCTCTCTGGGTGTTTTGAACGTGTAGCTGCCTGAATATATATTTTTCAAAAAAGATTTTTCAGTCCATTGACTCCCATTGTATTTTTTCTGAAAAGTGGCACCAGACGTTCGTCACCACAGTGGGTCAGACTATGGAGCTCTATTGGAATGAAAAAAAATGAAGAAATTTTTGAATTTAAAAGAACTGTCCAAAATAGTATAATTTGGCCTGGGTAATTTCATAGTTTTTAATGGACTTTGCTTTTTCTCTGGTGCTTTTTGGCACCAGAGACTGCAATACCTCTGGTGATCACTGGAGTTTGCGAGCTTCAAGGAGAATTTCAATCCCTGGTCTTTACTAAGTGTCGAACGAACTGCATATCCAAAACGCTTTGCAAATTCGAAAAACACAAGCGTATTAACGGAATACATAACTGCAAAAGCCACAACACAAATGCAAAAGCGACAACACAACTGCAAAAGCCACAACACAAATGCAAAAGTGACAACACAAATGCAAAGCCATAACAACGGAAGTGGGCAACAACGGATGTTGATAATGAAACGTGCCGACTATTACTGTATTGCCAGCAGACTATTACAGTATCGCCTACATACGTATGTGGAAGAGGAAACTTCTTGTAAGTAAGTGAAACGTTGTTCAACCGCTAACTATGATTACTATCGCTATGTGATTGTCACAAATGAGCAATGTTGTTCAATGTATTTATATTTTCATTTATATTTTTGTATTTACAATGTATCCTAGTTTTTCATCAATATTGGACAAAATTATAAATAGGCTAAGCAATTTACAGCCATGTTGACAATAAAATAGCTAGTCCACAGGCAAACGGAGCAGAGAAGAATGCTTGGATGTCGCCTGTCAGGCGTTTCATTATCAACAGCCGTTGTTGCTCACTTCCGTTGTTATGGCTTTGCATTTGTGTTGTCTCTTTTGCATTTGTGTTGTGGCTTTTGCAGTTGTGTTTTCCGTTAATGCGCTTTTGTTTTTCGAATTTGCAAAGCATTTTGGATATGCAGTTCGTTCGACACTTCTCGGCCACCGTACTTTACACCTTAGAGAGATATCAGTCTCTCTCACTATCTCCACCATTAATTTTTTTATGCTCCATTGAAGTACATTATATGGCGCCCCTAGTGGTCAGTTTTTTTTTTGTTGCAGTGAATGTAGAACTGTAAAAAATAGCTGGGACTGGATGAGGCTACATTGCTAAAAGTGTAATTTGTGTTAAAATAAAGTAATGCTATTACACCATTTTAGTTTTGACAAGGCCTCAATCATGAGATTCATACATCATAATGATTACATGATTCATTATTATTGTTTGCTCAAACAACAAATATATGACATAACTGCACTAGCACCCATGCTAACCACTAATGACAGGGCACACATTCTGTGAATGGTGGAGTAATTCCACATGTATTTTATGACTATCAGAGCCAACTTGCTATCACTATCATAATACCTAAATAACATTTTGTTTTCACATGATTTTTTGATGGTTGGTCAACAGAAAGTGATATATTTTAGAGGATATATGTTGGTTACATACACTTTTTTGGCTTATCTAGTGTGGACATGGTTACTATGTTGTAAAATCAAAGATAATCTGGAAATATTGATTCAAATAATTCTCAAATGATGATTTTTGTGGAAAACTCATTGACCCCCATACATATCTACTCTTATTGGGATCCCTATCGCCCCCTAGTGGTTAATAAATGCGAAACCAGGAAGTACGGGTGAGTTGGATACGGGCCATGACCGAATATGATCCCTACACCCTTTTGAGGGTGCATATTTGAGTCCACTTCGTCAATAAGCTTTTGAGTGGGTGACTTTTCAAATGGGGTGACTTAAAATACCAGGATAAAACCCTTATTTGCAGGTTTTGTTTAGGAAATTCAGGAGCACACTCATCAACAGAACTGTGCACTTATCTGGCAATTTCAGTAGGTCACCCGGAAGTAAAACCATAAAAGACATAGGGCTCCATCTTGACGATCTTGGCGCATCGTCTAAAACTCTAGGCGCAAGTGCATTTAGGGCTTGTCCAAGTCCACTTTTGCTAGTTAGACGGTGCGCTATTTGAGCGCTAAGTGAGGCGCAAGGTGCTAATGGGCGGAACCTAGACTCTTCATTAATTATAGGTGTGTCTTGGGTGTAGGATGCAATAAACCAATCAAAATGTCATAGCCCATTCCCTTTAAAAGCCGGCTTTTCCACCTTAGCGGATTGCTTATATGATGGTGAAACAGACATGCTCGTGCGTGTGTAGTGCGAGAAAGGAATAGGCTATATGGATCAATAGTATGATCAATATTATTTGGACTAACCATTACGATGCGGTTTGATATACACAATAATAATCTTTAGCATTAGGGTTTAACACCGGCATAGGTTCCCGGTGATTCCCGACAGTGCTGTTATTTTAGAAAATGGATGCGGTTAAATTTTGTTAAAAGCACCAGCTGAGAATAAGCTACCAATGGCTTCCGTCTCACCTTAGAAAACGCCAAATTAGCCTGATTGTTTAAGGAATCTTGTTTGATTATGCAATGAGGCCTTGTCAAACATCAATTCCATGAGGCTGTTCTCATGGAGTTCTCGAAGTTCAAGCTTCAGCCGAAGTTCATTACCTGCATTCTAATATTGATTAATAACATGAATACCGTTATTTTCCGTTAATGATGACACTAAATACAAATATAGCTGCAAGTAGCGATTCCCGGGGACCGAGCGGCATGAGCGGCATTTGTCAAACACAGAAACTGCAAAATGGTAGACAATTCTAGACAGTGGTGACCCAAAATACAAATATTTGTTTCTAATCGGGGCTTTTGCCATTGTTGATGGTATCTTAATCCGATCCAGTAAGGGCTTGCGTACTAAGTCTTTTAAGTACAAGTGAAACAGTGAACAGTTGATACTGTTAAATTTCTTAACTTTTGCAATAAAAAGATGTTTCTTTATGTGAAAACAACATTAAAAGAAGCATAGCATTTGCACAATGGTTTTGCCAAACATTAACTTAGCCATTGGTACCAAGCTGGAATCGAACCACTCACCACATACATGGAAAGCCAAGATTGGATCCACTAGGCCAAAGCAGGTTAACAGGAAAGTCGAGGCCAGATAAGACTTTTATGTTGCGGTATCAGATTGTTTTGGCTTACTGACTTCATAATTCAAACAGGTAACGGGTAATATTGTGAAATTTCTTAGCCTTTGCAATAGAAATAACTTGTTTTATGCTAAAAGAACATTCTTAGCATGACGTGCACATTGTGTGCCTCAAAAAAAAGTTGGGAACAGGTGGGGATCAAACCACCAACCTACTACATGGCAGTCCAATGCCTTAACCACTAAGCTACAGGAACTTTCACAGTTGGTATGGTAGGTAGACGGCCTGTTAAGCATAGATAGTGTACTTGGCGGATGGCATACCTGCCATCCCAACATTTGTATTTCTATAGCGCCACCACGCGGATTGATTGGGTTAAAACTGGAGGGCTCAAGTCTTGATCTAACTCTCAATCAACCCACCAAGTTTCAGAACTTTATATCAAACGGTTTTAGAAGTACTAGCATTTATGTGATAAGCCACGCCCAATGCAAAATTCATTGGCTTCTCATTCGGCCAATTTTTGACATACGCCTTAGTAAAGTAATGCATGTATGTATAGGGATGCGGGTTGAGTCCCTTGAACACCACATTTTGTGACTCTAGATAAAACGGGGCGTATGCGTCAATGATTTTTTGTGAATTTTTATATATTTTCTTATATTTGGATCTCTATAGCGCCACCACGTTGCTCGATTGGGTTGAAACTGGAGAGGTCAGGTCCAGATATTACTCTTAAAAGACCTTCCGAGTTTCATAACTTTCTGTGAAATGGTTTTGGAATTATTAGCATTTTTGTGATAAGCCACGCCCACTGCAAATTTATTGGCTCGTCATTCGGCCATCTTTTAAAATATCTAAATTCTGTATATACGTTTTATGAAGCATGGTGTAAGGAGTGTGTTTACCAGGTTTCATGTAAATTGGTCAAATTATGTAGGAGGAATAGCATTTTAAGTGTTTTACAAGAAATGCTAATTAGCGGAAAATCCAATACGGGTGACTTGATGGTTCCTTGAGGCAAATTTGTTCAGTATGAGCAGATGGACCTGTACACCACATTTTGTGACTCTAGATAAAACAGGGCGTATGCAGTGGGCGTGTCAAATGATTTTTAGTGAATTTTTTAATATTTTCTTATATTCGGATCTATATAGGGCCACCATGTGCCTTGATTGGGTTGAAACTGGAGATGTGAAGTCCAGATATTACTCTTAACAGACCTCCCAAGTTTCATACCTTCCTCTCAAATAATTTTGGAATTATTCGCATTTTTGTGATAAGCCACGTCCAGTGAAAATTCATTGGCTCGTCATTCGGCCATCTTTTAAAATATCAGAATTCTGTATATAAATTTTATGAAGCATCGTCTAGTGAGTGTGAAGCAGGTTTCGTGTAAATTGGTCAAATTGTATAGGAGGAGTAGTATTTTAAGTGTTTTACAAGAAATGCTTATTAGCGGAAAATCCAATAGGGCTAACTTGATGGATCCTTGAGGCAAATTTGTTCAGTATGAACAGATGGACCTGTACACCACATTTTGTGACTCTAGATAAAACAGGGCGTATGCAGTGGGCGGGTCAATGATTTTTTGTGAATTTTTAAATATTTTCTTATATTTGGATCTATATAGCGCCACCACGAGGCTTGATTGGGTTGAAACTGAAGAGGTCAATTCCTCATTTTACAGTTACTCTTAATAGACTTACCAGGTTTCATAACTTTCTGTGAAATGATTTAGGAATTATCAGCATTTTTGTGATAAGCCACGTCCAGTGAAAATTCATTGGCTCGTCATTCGGCCATCTTTTAAAATATTTAAATATTTTCAGTCCCATATAATCTAACTAACTGGATATCAACCCAGTTAGCTAGCATTACACTAACGTTCAATAACGTTATATACCCTCAGTAGCCTACAGCCAGCTGTGTGATCTGGGAACTTACAGATACAGTAACGTCAATTTATACAGTACTCCGGCTTATACGAATATCGTACTGTCATTTAACGTTAGATGACATGTCACGCCAGTAGCCTATGTGGCTATTCATATTTCAGTATGGATGTATCTATTAGGAACACCATTATTATCTGGCTAAGATAACTAGCTACATTATGTCATTTAATAGCTAGCAAATTGCATTGCGATTTACATATTTACTAAGATATCTAAAGTTAGCTACAGTCATGTGAAAAAGTAAGTACACCCCCAGGTAAGTCCAATGCTTTTTACTGTGGTTATCTAATTTAACCCTATTTCTCTTACATCAACTGGGAGGAATTTTCAGCCATTCTTCTTTGCAGTACTGCTTTAATTGTGTGATGTTAGAGGGCTTCCTTGAATGCACAGCCCGCTTCAAAGCATTTCGATAGGATTGAGGTCTGGACTTTGACTTTGCCATTCCATAACCCTCCATTTTTTCTTTGAGCCATTCTGTAGTAGATTTGCTTGTATGTTTAGGATCATTATCCTGTTGGAAGATCCAGGACCTTTTCAGCTTCAGCATCTGAACTGATGGCCTCACATTTTCCTCAAAAATGGTCTGGTATGAAGTTGAATTCATTGTTGAATCTATTATGGGAGGTTTAACAGGCCCTCAGGCAGCAAAGCAGCCCCAAACCATAACGCCCCCTCCACCATGTGTTTCTGCTCAAAGGCAGTGTTGCATCATTGCCAAACATGACATTTTGCATTGCGCCCAAACAACTTTGACTCATCAGTCCAGACTCATGAGTACATTTTCCCAGTAGTTTTGACACTGTTGTGCAAGTTTACACTTCACAAGAGCTAGCTCAAAGTTCAGTTCACACAGATTAAAATGAACTAATTCATGTTCATAGTTCACAATTTTGAATTTTTAACAAAGTTCACAGTCCCAAAACCAAGTTTTTTTCTTAAATGAGCTGCTCCGATCTAACAATATTGCACACATTTTTGTGAATTATATAATCGCCCCAGCTCATTCCAAAGTGATTATTATTACTACTGCTAATGGTTAAAATATGTACCTACACTACAGTCACCTACTACCCAACTCTCATCAGCACGAAATCAACTCAACTGAGAGCCCTGAGCTCGGCAATATTCCACGGCTCCAGAGCCGTGACAAAAACCAAAGTTCTTTCGAGTTTTTACAGAGAGCAAATGCTGTAGCCTACACCATTAATAATCGGGTTTAGCCTTGCTACTCAGGATCAACTAGAAACCTTGACAAAGGTATTCTGCAAATGATATTCCGAGATGCCAACACTTTATTAGCCTACTTTTTATTACGAAATTATTACATGTGGCTGTTTGCAACCGAATTTCAGTATAAAACATAATTAATATGCAATTGTGTTCACCTAATGACATTTCAGTATAAAACATAATTAATATGCAATTGTGTTCACCTAATGACAGCAAATAGGCTAGCCTACTTCTTATTTAAAGTGGTGACATTTTTATTTTAGAACTCTTGAGCAACAACAACAGTGAACAGATAAATACAATTTTGTATAATATAAGAAATAAATAGCCTAATAAACATATTTTCAAATAAACATATTTTATGGTGTCCAAATAAATCTTTACCCAATACTATTTAAAACTAATAAACGAAACAGGCTCCTGTACACACACGCACGCTTCAATATTTGGCTTGTTTGTTGGATTTGGCTGGCTATCTTTCCTATACAGCCATCCATCCACCACATTTTCAGTAGGCTTCTGGATTCTAGGATCTGAGAAAAAATAAGATTTATATTTGCATAGACTAATAAAATAGCTATATGCAAATATAACCATTCAATGTCTATTCATAGGCCACGTAATATCTAACGTTACAATCAATGACCGACAACGTTATTTTAGGCTATAGGCCTAACGTTAAGCTTCTGCTAGAATATAGGATATGGGAAAGTCGTAAATAAATGTAAACTGGATGCGATTGCAAACTAGCTTGAAAAGTAGCCTAAGGGAGAGTGAACAGAAAACATTGAGCATAGGCTATTAAAAATTTACATCAATCAGGTGATTTGGGTCTAAATAAAATTTCAAAGCTAGTTTACTAACTTGATTTGCTACCAGCTAGACTCTGCTGTCTGAAACAGCTTCAAAAAGAAAGAAATGCGGCTCGGGTAGTTCGAAAGAATCAAACAAACAAGCAGGACTGTATTAACTGGAAGTACCAAAAACTCGCGACTCCGACTCTTCAAACCGAACGGTACGGAAAGAGCCGACTCAGAAAAAAGAGCCAAACTGCCCATTACCAGAGTCTCTGCCATCACTACTTGGGTGCCGTAAAACACAGTGCATGAGCGTCGTTAACTCTCACGGGAGTTAACAGTTTTCTGTTACAATCTACCTAATGTACTCAATCAATTAGTAAGTGATTCATTTTAATAACATCATAAATGATTACATGATTATACAGACCAAATACAATAATCTCGTGTGGATATGTACAATACTCCAATAATCCAGGGGGAATTGAAAAACCGGCAGACTCAGGACTTATATGGGACAAAACTAGCACAGAGCCAGAAAACCCAATCAGTTCCGGAAAAAATAATCCCCCGATCCCTCTCAAGGCAATCAAGCTTCGCTTCCGGATATTAGCAATTATCGCACATCATCCATATCTGATTAATAACAAGAATCAACATAGTTGATAGTTAAAATAAAAAAATAAAAATGAAATCATAGTAAATATAGTAACAGGATAGAATATAGTTGAATATAAAAATAATTTTCACTATAATGCACTACTGATTATTTAACATATAAAATTATTACTATCAAGAGAAAGTCTGAAAGAAAAGAAAGATAAAAAATAAAAACCCATCATGTAATGGAGACTTTTCACAACTCCTGGAATGTCAACCTTTTATCTCTTCACATTACAACACTGTCTTCCCACCAACCATGTGACAGGGTGGGTACATAATTCAGGCCTATACTTTATATAGGGTCGTCAGTAAACTCAGGAAGTTGTCGGAGAAGGAATACATTATCTTGTTCAGGATCAGGAACATTTTGCTGTAAGTACTGACCTATAGCAGCTTGAGTCAGGAATCACACATGTGGCAATGAGGGCGCAAACTCTACTCCAGTCAGGGGGGGAGAGCAGAGTGCCCACAAAGCAATTACCAATCAGATAACAGTCGGCTCCCAAGGCGAGAGGATGGTGTTATCCCGGAACAGTTTGCAGTTTGCTTCCTATTCTAAGGTAATGAGATTGCGTGTGACCAGTTCGTCCTACATATCTCATCAGCCATGTCAGGGTAGTCTCTGCAAGGACTATAGGAATCACTCAGACAGTCAAAACACTTATCAGGATGCATGGGCGGACAGTAACAGAAAACAGTTTTACTCTGAACATTGTCTAATTGACCTAGTGCATTAGAGCCATTACCTATAATACACATTGCAAACTTCATACTATGTTTAAGTACGACTGGACCGGGCATTTTCCATGACACCTGTGGCCATGCTAGGTAATCTTTCAGGAAAGAACAATTTGTATTGACTACTGGAGTACTCAAAAGTGACAGATTTAATGGCACAGAGAAATCAGCTTTATCCCACCGTATTCCCACACCTGGGTGAGAACTCAGTCCCACCAAACACGTTGAGAGGTCCTTCTTCAGATTCTGCACCTGAAGAAGAGGGCCTGCTTCAGGCTGCAGCCTAATCTTCTCAAAGGGTTGTACCCCTCGGTGTTCCTGCTGTCATCTGGCATGTTGGGAGCAGATATTACTGTCACGTGCTCCTTGAAGTGGTGGTTCTCTGAGTTTTTAAACTCCGTGAGAACTTAGTCGTCCCTGCGCGTCGGTCGAGGTGGGTCTCTCACCCTTATCCCTCCTTTGGCGCTGGTGGAGCTCTTTTGCAGTGGCTGGCGTGGACCCAAGAAGCACGGCCTTCCACTCGCACGGCTGTGGGCGTGGTGAGTAGTATCTGGAAAGGACCCCTCCACCTGGCCTGGTGCCACTTCTTCCTTCTGAAGTCTTTTATCACCACCCAGTCTCCTGGCTGCAGGTCATGTAGAGGCCCGCTGGCTGGATCTGGGAGAGCTGCTTTCACCTGTTGATGCACAGATCTCAGAACATTGGTTAGCTGAACACAGTAACTCACCATGCGAGTGTCAGCTAGCTCCTTGTCCAGCATCAGCCCTGGGGGGTGACATCCAGTCCTCATGGGCCGCCCTGTGATGACTTCATAGGGCGACAACCCTGTAGCAGCGTGGACCCTCCCCCGCATACCTGTAAGGACAATTGGCAGGGCCTGGACCCAATCCAGACCTGTCTCTGCCATCACTTTAGTTAACCGGTTCTTAATGGTTCCATTTGCCCTCTCTACCGCCCCTCCACTCTGAGGGTGGTAAGCACAATGGAACTTCAACCTGATCCCCAATTGCTCGGTCACTTTGTCCAACACCTTATTTAAAAAGTGTGAGCCTCTGTCTGAAGACAGCTTCCTCGGGATCCCCCACCTAGGAATAAGCTCTGTTAGTAGGGCTTTCGCCACTGCTGCAGCATCAGCTTTCCCTGTAGGAAAAACTTCAACCCACTTTGAAAACATGTCAACAAACACCAAACAATATTTCTTACCCCTGCATGGGTTATCATCAGGTACTCGAAAGGCTCCTGTGGAGCCGGGTGGGCCGCATTTGGAACCTTCTGGCCCCTCCCAGCATTATTTACAACACAGATAACACACTTTTCACAAAAGTTTTTTGCATAAGTAGAAAATCCGCTTGTGTCCCAGTGTCTGGACATCAAAGATATCATCCCTCCTTTTGACACATGATCCAGTCCATGAGTCAATTTAGCATAATAGGGAAATAAAAAACGAGATAAACAGGGTTTACCAGTAGGGCCTAGCCAGACCCCATCAGTGTAGGTGCCGTCTCGCTTCCATTTGGCCTTTTCCTGGGGTGTGGCCCCAGCTTGGCAGTCCTGTACAGAGGCCATTGGAGTGTCTGTGGGAACAGCAGCCTGTGTGAGCAGACTGAGAGTTGTGTGAGGGGGGGCGATTGCAGCTGTCTTGGCAGCCAAGTCCGCCTGCTCATTACCTTGAGAGATAGCATCAGTCTGGTTTGTGTGAGCGGAGCATTTACATATAGCAATGGCAGCAGGCAAAAGAATTGCCTGTAGGAGGCAGCTCACTAAGTGTCCATTCTGTATAGTTTTCCCTGTAGAGGTAAGGAAGCCTCTATGCTGCCAAAGAGTTCCAAAGTCGTGCACAACTCCAAAAGCATATCTGCTGTCAGTGAAAATATTTACAGTTTTACCTTCAGCCAAATGGCAAGCGCGTGTAAGAGCGAACAGTTCAGCTGGCTGTGCTGAGAGGTGTCCAGGAAGGCGGGCTGACTCCAGAACCTGGTGTTGTGTCACTACTGCATAGCCAACCTGACTGTCACCTGTGAGGGGACATCGACTGGCAGAACCGTCAACAAACATATCAAAGTCTGCATTTGAGAGGGGAGTGGTGGCGAGGTCAGGACGGGGGAAGAGAATTTGATCTAACACATGAACACAATTATGTGGCTCCCCATCCTCAGGTGTAGGTAAAAGAGTAGCGGGATTCAGAACATTGCATCGCTTGACTGTAACATTTGGCAAAGAGAGCAACACATGTTGATAGTGAAGCATTCGAGCTGGTGAGAACTGAGCTGTTTTTTTGCTTTAACAGAGTTTCTGCTACCGCATGAGGAACAAGGACAGTGAGAGGACGATAAGCAACAAGTGATGCAGATGCAGTTACCGCCAAAGCCGCTGCTGAAATGGAGCGCAAACAAAGAGGAAGGCCCCTAGAAACAGCATCAAGTCGTTGAGAATAGTATGCCACAGGCCTGTGCTTATCACCGTGCTTTTTTGTAACCGGTTTAGGGAGGTCAAGAATCGCTTGGATTCTGTCAGTTCCCAAAGATTTGCCTTCTGCAGAAATAGTGTGCCCTAAGTAGGTAACAGTATTTAATGCAAATTGCAGTTTCTCCTGTTTAACTTTGTGGCCCTCTCTGGCTAGGAATGTCAATAGTTCAAGTGAATCCTGAATACAGCTGTGCTCGTCTGGAGAGCAGACGAGGAGATCATCAACGTATTGAATCAAAGTACTTTGGCCTGAAGAAAACTGGAATTGTTCCAAGTTTTCCTGCAGCGCTGCTGAAAAAACTGCTGGTGATTCAGCATACCCCTGGGGTAATCGAGACCAGGTATACCTTTTTGCCCTGAATGTAAAGGCAAACCAGTACTGGGAATTTACATCAACAGGAATACTAAAGAATGCATTCGCTAGATCGATCACAGAAAAATATTTAGCATTACCCGGGACTTGTGTAAGAATAGTTGCGGGGTTTGGCACAACGGGAGCGCGCTGTTGAACGGCGCTGTTCACAGCTCGTAAATCTTGTACGAACCGCCAAGACCCATCAGGCTTTTTTACAGGCAAGATAGGAGTGTTGCATGGAGAGTCAGGACAGGGAACCACAACACCAGCTTCTAACAACGCATTAAATACGGGGGCAATGCCGTCTTCGGCTTCTGGGCGTAGGGGATATTGACGTTTGCATGGTCTGTATTCAGATTTAGGGGTTACTTGAAGTGGAGTAACTCCAGCTATGAGCCCCACATCATTTTGGGACGTTGCCCACAATTGAGAGGGAATTGCACTGAATCTCGGGTCTGACAAATGCAAGTAGGCTTGGGTGTCACACAACAACTCATGAATGCTGCAGACAGCTGTCAGAGAGTTCGGAAACTGGTGCGCAGTGACACGCAGAGAGGGAGAATATTTTGAAAATTCCCCTGTCTTTTCCCAGTCCGTGGTGTCCAAACATAATCTCACCCATGGTCCTGTGTCCTCCCATTTTTTTTTTTTGAGGCTTTGCACAGTGAAACATGGGGTGCACTTCCCGCTATGGAATAGAATTGCTGATGTGCTGAGCTCAATTCTACAGACAATGCACAGAAATCGCGACCAACCAAAAACAATGTCGAAATTAATTTACACAATCACCGTACCAATTCTTCTCAAATTCCCAATCTCTACCTCGACTAAAATGTGCTGTTACATGTAGTTGTAATTCTGTCAGTCTGTCGCCAGTGCCTGTCCACTCAGTTTTGGCCATTTGTATGGCTTTAGCTGTGACTGAGGATCTGTCCAGATCCCAAGCATAGTAAAACATTTCTAGAGTTTCTGCCGTAGCAGATCTGTCAATAGTTAAACCGTCATCAGTACACTGCACACTCAGACCTAATTTGCACATTAAGTCTCTGCCAAGCAGGTTTACCGGACATACAGGGGAGAACAAGAACGCATGTTTCAAAGTAATATTTGAGCCCGTATTGAAATCTTGCACCAGTAATGGAGCTGTAAATTTCTCTGTCGTGGTATTTCCACCAGCATCTTGGCTGAGCATGGTTTTACCACTAAAAAGAGGAGGTTTTGAATCCCATGATTTAGCTGCTATTACAGACCGACCAGCTCCCGTATCCACAATGAAGTCTAATGCTCGCCCATCAACTTTTAATGCATTTGGAGCCGTATGGTAAAGGAACCCAGCAAACTCACCCATGTCCGCATGCGTTTCCTCGTCTCCCACAAAAAATGTCATTGTCCAGGTAATCCAGTTTGACCCCCAGGATGTTGGAAAGTAACATTCCCGTGGGGTGCTGTGTCCCAATTATCAGCATTACCGGAAAATGTACAACCGCGAGCCCAATGTCCATTTTTTCCACATTTTCGGCAAACATCATAATCCACCATGGTAGTGGGTCCCATGGAGTTGGGTCTCTGTCTGTTCCCTTGATTCCATCCTCCACGTCTGCCGCGGCCTCTCCTTTGCTGCTGCTGTCCACCGGCACCGTCTCGGTTCCCCTGGTAGGAATGGAGCTGGGCCAGCTGCAGCTGAGAGGTCATCTTGTCGCTCTTCTTTTTGTCTTTGTGTTGCTTGTCGCGGTCCTGTTCTTCGCAGTGAACAGCATAACGGAGAACGTCCTTAAGTCTCCGAGTCTGCCAGCCAACACAGGAGGTCTTAATAGCGGTTGCAAGGTGTTTATCCAATAAATCCAGGAAACAGTGGGTTAGCTGAGTCTCATACGGAGTAAGAGTCTCGCTGTTTTCCGGTTTGTCCATTCCACTGTGTGCGTCGTACTTCTCTGAAAGTCTCAAGAAATCATTAACAGTTTCACCAGGCTTTTGTTTAACCTGTCTGACTGCTTCCCAGTTCAGACGAACAGGGAATTCGGTTTTCATACTGGTTTCCAAAGTCTTAATTTGTTCCATATACTCAGAAGTAGCACCATCATTGTATGGATGGTAGGCATCTCTACCTCGTGCAGTTCGCCCTTGTGGGAAGTTACCTGTACTGTGGAATCTGGGCCTACTGAAGCTGCAGGTCTCGCTCTGGTCGCCGGCCCACTCGCAGATGGTTGTGCAGCAGCACTGGAATGCGCTGCCTGGAGAGCAGGGGCTGAGGGATGTCCGTGAGCTCCTGCCGCTTGCTGTGGAACATAAGCTGGAGGACACGCAGGACAGTCCAAGTCCAGGTTAATTTTGTGTACGCTTGCAAGCTGTGCTACATTGGGATACAAAGAGCCGCCGGAATGCACAACAGGAGATAGCACTGAATTACTTTGTTGGGATTTCTCCACAGTATTTTTATTTTCTCCCTTGGTCTGTTTTTCCTGCCTTAATTTTGATTCCTTTTCCCACAAATCTACTACATCCCAGTCGGGTTGCCATTTATTTTTACGTTTACTATTTTTAACCTCATATGACCGCAGCCGCATTTTTAAGTTATCAATCTGATTTAGGCTAAAAGAGCCTTTTTCAGGGAAACCTAACTTTTGCCATTTAACACGCTGGTGTGTGGTTGCCGGACCATATTTGTCATGCATTATTTTCATTGGACCCGTAAATTCAGAGTCCTGCTTCTTTGAATTTTTAGAACCCATTTTTCGTGCGTTTGTCCCACAACCAAACTATGCCTTTTAATTTTTATTTTTAAAAATTAAAAAAAAAATTTTTTCTTTTAATTAGGCCTATTTTAGTCAGAATCAGTTTCAGATTCTGCACTATCCTCTGGATAATTGCCCTCACTTTCAGGGTGAACGTTTAGCCTAACTTCTATTAATGCCGTTTCCTTCTCTTTTAACCATTCACCTCTAGGTATAGCTACAACAGAAAAACCACTTCCATATCCGTCAAACTCATTAAGTGTCTCGTACAGGTATAAATGACCATAATCATCTCCTCTGCAAAAATGCCTCTCCTGTACTAGTCCGTGTATATCATTTGCCTCTACTGACAATACATGATACCACATTACAAAAATGTTTCAGAGCTCACTACAAGAGAAAGAAAAAGGTGAAAGAAAAAGAGAAATATTAGTCCATGGGTGGGAGTAGCATACAGCCTCCACAGTTTGAATCACTCTACAGAGTGACGGACCCGTCGGTCACTAATCAAACTTTTTAGAATTTGAGCGCGATACAGCCTCAAGTTACGTTTTGCTGTGGTGGCTCACCTGTGATTCTCTTTCTATGGATTGCGTATTGATCACCCCAGACAGACGTCTTACTCTCCTCGGTCCGGTCGCCGCCGTCCTTCCTCTAGGCCACTGGTTACAGTTACCTCTCTATGAGAAGGTGGGTTGCGGTATCGGGGTTTGAACTCCCGGCAGTGATCACTGTCTTAAGCCGTTCCGACTTGAGAGAAATCTGCGTTGGAGAAATCAAGTTAGCAATCCTGCCGACTACGCCATATTGTCGTGGATTTTTCCCATTCAACCCACAGTGAGCAAGTCTGTCCAAACAGAACCACAACAAAATGCATGTAATAGAATAAGAAAAAGAATTTCAGTTTATTGGAGATAAACTTAGAATGAGAGAGAGTCAGAATCTCTCTGCCTTAGAAACAGTATACAGAGGAGATTTATACACAATCTATCATTGCTTTACTGGCCAGCCACAAGGGGCGGTTTCTAAACATACAGAGACAAGGGTATCCAATTCTTGGTGTTTTGTCTTTCTATAACCTTCAAAACAAGTAACGAAAACATCTGCCTGTCTCTGCAGATTGTGAAGGAGAGACACAGAGGGAGTGAACCATGACCTACTCAGTGTTCACAAAGAATACATTATTTAATTACTTAACTCAATATATAATTGATCTATTATATTAAATGCTTAATGATAATCATGTGATTGTCTTTATGATAATACACACATATTGTAAAACAGAAAATTCCTTCACACATGACCCTAAGTTAATTAATTTAATACTTCATATAGCTTAAGTAGCAACTTCAATAGACCATATCTTGCTGTAATATGTTTGTCAGAAATCCTAGCCTATGCTATATTCAAAAACAAATGTGAGCCATATTAAATTATTTAGTTAAGAAGTTATGAACTGTGGCACAGGCAACAAACCAGCCCCCTGTTTAGTTATATAATAGCTAGTAGGCCTACGCTACAGCATTGTGGGAGATTGAACATAGCTGGGTCATTTCAGCATTTGAGGACATTTTTAAGTTAAAATTTTTAAAAAATATTTTCTTTTTGGCACTAAATTGAATAAAGGACATGATACATTTCAGAAAAACATGCTGTGCCATCTCAGCAAGCTATTATACTCAATTTTGTATTATTATTTTTTTTTTTTAATGATAGTTTTAAAAAGCTATTATTTTAAGCTTGTTTGTTTTACATTCATAGTCTATGTACAACAATGTACAATTTTTTAAATGCTTGCCAATATATTAGTATTTTTATGGGAAACTATTGTGCATGCTTATCCACTATTTTATCTTTCCATTAAAATATCGGTTTGTATTAATTGTTGTTAGTTTAGGGCAGTATGAGCTTAATGTATGCTCCTTCAGCTTACACAGGAGTAGGACTTGCGCGGGACAGAGCTCGAGGTGACTGCTGAATAATCGGCACGATTCTGCCAATTTTTACATAATTTTATCATCTTATTGTTTTATTATTTTTAGTACGATTTTAGCATTTTATTATTTTTGCATTTTTATTATTTTATTTTATCTCCCTGAGTGGACACGTAGGATAGTAGGAAACCATAATAGGAGTGGATGCCTCCACTCACCTCTCAATCCGGCTGTAAGAGTTACTGAATCCATTGCCCACTACAAACCGGCATGCTGGGCTAACAACCACGATTGGCTGATCTACGCAGAGGGCCCAGAGTTTTGGACCCGTGTCGGTAAGTTTCTACGGCCTGGAGGTTTCCCTGCTGTGCAAACATCTCTGATAGAGCGAATATCATCGCAGTGCGCTTCGATTTTGGAGCCCTCCCCAGCCCCTCCCTTGGCTGGCCATTCTGTGTCCCATCGACCGCCGGTTCCATCGGTTGTTTCGACTGGAAAATCCATTCGTTCTGATGCCCGTTGCCCACCACTCGGCTTGCTCCTCCTGTCTCGCCAAAAGAAACACCATTCCAATCCCGCCCTCCTTCTTCACTAATTATCGGCGACTCCATCACCAGGCATGTCAGAAGAAAAACAGCGGTGACTCGCTGCTTTCCAGGCGCTAAAGTGTTGGACATTGCAGAGCGGATCCCGAGCCTACTGGACAAACACCCTTTTACTAATAATGTAATTGTCCACGTTGGTTTTTACGATATCCAAAACCAAGAGTCAGAAATTTTAAAGCATGATTTTATTTATCTGTTTAGTGCACTCAAGGACTGTGGTAAGCGTGTTTTTATATCTGGCCCTTTTCCTTCTCTTGGCAGGGGTTTCAGTCGTTTTAGCAGAATCTTAAGTCTCCACACCTGGTTGCAATCAGTCTGCTTCTCGTATAATTTGTCATTTATTGATAATTTTAATCTTTTCTGGAATCGCCCGTCCTTTTATAGAAATGATGGTATTCACCCCAGCAGTCTAGGTGCACGCATTTTAACGGATAATATATTTCACACAGTCCACAATGCACCTAGTATCTGACTATCTAACTCACCGGCATGCTTAGACAATAGACTGGTCATTAACCGGAATTGCTTCTTTCCGCAACGACCTACTATCACAAGCTTCACCCCCCCCCCCCCCCCCCCGTGTGGCCTGACTGCCCCATTACCACCTCTTACCGACCGAATTAGTAAAAGGCCGTTTTCGAAACCATTGCACACCCGCAGCAGATGAGCACAGCTTCGCAATCTCCGGCTATTGAAGTACAGACCTAAGCCACTGGTGGCCAGTAGATCGGTCTCGGTGATGATGACGCTGGTCAATGCTAGATCGCTACAAAACTTTTATTTTAAATGATTTCTTTGTATCTCGTGGTCTAGACGTTTTGATTTTTAACAGAGACTTGGCTCAGTGTTAGTGAGTCGAGCCCCCTGTCTGAACTTGCCCCATCAGGCTGTAGTTATTTCAGTTCCCCTAGGACCACTGGACGAGGCGGGGGTGTGGCCGTGGTTTTTAAAAACCGTTTTAAGCATCGCCTACTTCCTGCCTAGAATTACTCCAGCTTTGAGGTACAATTGACTAAAATGGAACATACTAATCCATTGCTCTGTGCTCTTGTATATAGACCTCCTAAGCCTAACAAAGATTTTATTAATGAATTTGCTGATTTTCTGTCCTCTATTATGCCTATGTCTGATAGAACTTTGATTCTGGGTGATTTTAATATACATGTTTGCTGCCCTTCCAAACCTATGGTTAGCGAATTCACTCATCTTCTTGACTCCTTTAATCTTTCCCTATCCATAAATGGCCCTACTCATGTGCAAGGTCGCACACGTGACCTCATTTTATCTTTTGGTTTTACTATTAGTAACCTTCAAATTGAAGACGCCAGTTTTTCTGACCATAGCCCGATACTGTTTAATCCTTCCCCTAGTATCCCAGCTCGCCACTCTAGGCCCATAAACTCTCTCACTGCAGCCTATTTTTCAGATGCCTACCTAAACGCCCACCTCACTAGCACTATCGTGGCTTCTTATTCCCAGCTGAGCGCAGACAAATTAGTCACTCTTTTCTTTTCCTCCTGCTCAGCCATCCTTGCCTCTATTGCCCCTATTAAACTTAAACGGCCCAAAACTAAACCCAGCCATGGTTTAATGACACCACCCGGGCTCTTAGACAGGAGTGTAATAAAGCGGAACGGAAATGGAAAAAAGATAATTTGATATTTTCCCGTGATATTTGAAAAAATAGCCTAGCCATTTTGTACTCAACCCCCGTCTGCCATGGTGTTGATGTCTCCTCTGAAACCTGCGAAGAGTTTTTTAAATTCTTTATTAACAAAATTGATAACATCAGATCACATATTACTCCCTCTGTTCCTGACTCCTCTCCCCATCTGGCGTGCACTGCTGTCCTTAACCACTTTAGTGTCTCACTTGAAGTCCACATCCTCCCCGCTTGACGTTATTCCTTCATGTCTCTTCAAAGACTCATTTGATGCAATCAGGACTAGTGTTCTCTACATTATCAACACCTGTTTAGCCACTGGTACTGTTCCTACCTGCTTTAAACACGCAGTGGTTCAACCCCTACTCAAAAAACCCAACCTTGACTCCAAAATACTCAGTAACTTTCGTCCTATTTCTAAACTGTTTTTTCTCTGAAATCCTGGAAAAATTAGTCTTCTCCCATTGTTTTATTATCTGAGTAATAACGATATCCTCAAGGCATTTCAATCTGGTTTCAGAGCTTTCCATAGCACTGTGTCTGCTCTCTTGAAGGTGACAGATGACCTGCTACTAGCTGCTGATGCTGGTGATTGTGCCATTTTAATTCTATTAGATCTTAGTGCCGCCTTCGACACTGTTGACCACGACATACACATTGAACGTCTCAAGCATAATGTTGGCGTTCAGGATATAGCACTAAATTGGTGTATCTCCTACCTCAGCCAAAGGACATTTTCAGTGAATATTGGCAACCACCACTCCTCCTCCGCCTCTATCACCTGTGGGGTCCCTCAAGGCTCCATCTTAGGGCCTATCCTTTTTTCAATTTATATGCTCCCACTGGGACACATCATCCGCAAATACAATATTTAATTTCATTGTTATGTGGATGATACCCAGCTCTACCTCCCCTTGAAACCTAATGATCAGTCCTCCCTGCAGAACCTAAATAACTGTCTTATGGAGATTAAGAGTTGGATGGCAAACAATTTCTACAGCTAAATGACTCAAAGTCTGACATAATTTTATTCTGCCCTCCCAAAT
Organism: Synaphobranchus kaupii; assembly: GCA_029718625.1. Lineage (NCBI taxonomy): Eukaryota > Metazoa > Chordata > Actinopteri > Anguilliformes > Synaphobranchidae > Synaphobranchus > Synaphobranchus kaupii. The sequence continues at coordinate 80,773,999 of CM056379.1, forward strand.
CCATAAACAGTCTACAAGAAAGCTTAGGTCAACTATCTGCACTAATTAAACCACATGCCAGAAATCTGGGTGTTATCTTTGATTCTGACCTGAGATTTGATAAACAAATGAACTCTGTTATCAAAGGGAGCTTTTTCCAGTTGAGAGCAATCTCAAAAATGAAATCATTTCTCTCCGTTTGTGACCTAGAATAAAATCATCCACGCTTTCATCTCATCCCGCCTAGATTATTGTAATTGCCGGTATCAATCAATCATCCTTGTCTCACTTACAACTAGTACAGAAAGCAGCAGCCAGATCTCTTACTGGTACTAAGAAGAGGGGTCACATCACCCCTATTTTAGCATCTTTGCATTGGCTTCCAGTCCATTTTAGAATCCATTTTAAGGTTTTAGTTTTAGTTTTTAAAGCACTTAATGGGCTGGCTCCCTCTTATATTACCAACCTACTTTGCCCCTCCTCTACCTCTAGGTCACTGAGGTCATCTAACCAGCTGCTTTTGGCTGTTCCATGATCCCGGTTAAAATTCAAAGGTGACCGTGCTTTTGCAGTCTTTGCTCCGAGGCTGTGGAACACCCTACCACTCAACATTAAGTCTGCTCCTACCATCTCCCTTTTTAAATCAAGACCTAAAACACACCTTTTTACCCTCGCATTTTAATTGTTTTAAGGTTTTATTAAAATGTCTCAATTTATTATTTAGTCTTGTATGTGTATGTGTTTGTATGTATTTATTTCTAATTTGTATGTCTTTGTACAGCACTTTGGCCAACAGTTGTTGTTTTTAAATGTGCTTTATAAATAAAATGTACTTACTTACTTACTTACTGCTTGTAATCTACGAGAAACTGATTCCTTGAGCAAATAAAGGAATCTCTTTGCCTATATTTTTCTTTCTTTTTTAAAATCATAACCATTTCTAGCTCATTGGTTTTAATGAAATAGGCCTAAATGAAGCATCTCCCTTTCATTTTTTGATCTTTTAATGAAATAGGCCTAAATGAAGCATCTCCCTTTCATTTTTTGATCTTTTAATGAAATAGGCCTAAATGAAGCATCTCCCTTTCATTTTTTGATCTTTTATTTCACGTAACTTTTTGCCTGTAACACGCATTAATACACAGTCACACAATCATTTAAATTAATTTATATTAGATATTAAAGTGTATTAATGATTAAAAGGTGGTCCCTCTTCCTAACCTGTTTTGATAGGGTCCCTTTTCCTGATCAATGGGTGTAAATAAGTTCAAATGAATGAATACAAACTTTTTTCGTCTCAGGTGGGACTACTGTGCTTTGTCCTATGGCGTCAACCCTGTTCCGTCAGCCCTGTTACAACAGAATCAACAGGGTTAGCAGTAACAGGGTTGATAATTAGTGCCCTAAAACTGTTATAGCTACCCATATGGTGAAGTAAATGGAAAGATAACAATTGAATTCATATCAGATTTGTATTACATTTTAACAGATATCATAATTTTACAAAACGCATGTTCTTTTCTGCATGAATTAAGTGTAATGGGTGATGAGTTATGTTCGTCCCCTTATGCCAAGCATTGCAAAGTAAGTTTACAAGGCAACTAACTTACCTCTTCTTGCACACTGGCTATCTATTTGAAGAAATAATGTGAATTCCTCAAGGTTGTAACACTCAGTGTAATTTCATAATTTTTTGCAGTTTTTCCCATCATTATAACAGGGTTGACTGAAACTTGGGGACAACATTTAAATTCCTTTTTTTTTCTTTTTTTTTACATAATCATGCAAAAATGTTTTAAGGTTAGTATTAATATGCAAGGGGACATGTTAAACCTTTTATTAGTGGTGTATTTTTTTGAAGCAAAATATTTTTTTAATATTGAAAGTGAATCAAAGTCTCTTGATTAAGCTCAGGGACATACGATTTTGCTTGACTTGTGACTTTAAAAAAAAGTTTTTAATATCTAAAAAAGATAATTGGATGACAAATATTTAGTTCTATTATGAAAGAACACACACACAAGTTGAATACATAATCTTTTTCATGTATTTGTGTACCATTTCAGTTTTATTAATAAAAATGTCCAATGGACAAAAGATAGAAAAGCTAACTAATCATGTCCAATATCCATAGGATGGGATGAACCGTTTAGAAATGATAGAACCTTTTGTATATAGTCCCCCCCTCTCATTTTAAATATTTGGTCGCATATCCTTTGCATGCCATGACTTCCTGATGTCTGTGACCCAACAATATCAAAAGACTGTTGATATCTTATTTTCTGGTACTGTTACAAGCGATACTATACCTTATCTGCATTTGAATGGATCTCTATGGGAACTGGGACATGGAACTAAAATAACGAGAGTAACATTTAATCAACAAGAACAATCTTTAATCTTTTAGCCTGTGCCATTTTTCTCACGATGATGTAGCCTATGGTACTTGTTAGCTACCTAGCTCATATTAGTCTAATGTTAAGATCTTAGCCTCACTTTTAATACAGTTGTGACTACATTGGGTGATAAAACACATACTGTACAATTTCCTGACATTGACTTCAAAACGACATGCCCACTTTGCTTTTGACACTCCCCCTACTCTGCCCTGCAGATACTCTAAAAAATCTAAAAATCTGCAGGAACTGCGTGATACTATCGAGTCAGCATCAACCAAAATCCCAAAGGAATATTTCCAGCACCTAGTTGAATCCATGCTGAAGAATTCAGGCTGTTCTGGAGGCAAAAGGGGGTTCTTCCCAGTACTAGAGAGGAGTACCTAATAAAGTGGCCACTGAGTGTATGTTGTGAGAAATATTTTAATGATGCCATTAAGGTATTTTTTTGCCTTTATAAAATAATATTTGTGAACCGCAGCACCATTTTGTACAAAACATGTAATGAGGTAAACCACACTTTACTGGTTTGTAATTAGAGTAAGTGCACCATCTGTCCACTACACAATTTAGAAAAATACTTTGTGGGGTGAGTGAGGGAGAGGGGTGTCCATCGTCATTTGCATAAATGAACATACAATGTACAAATGATTTTGTGACAAATAATGTGATGTGTTCATGTTGATATCCGTTAGGCCTAAATGGAAAAACAGATTACCATAGGTCCAGAAAGAAAATCTGTTTTTCTTCCTGCCCATCTGAAACCAAGCAAAGGATTGCATTTTAAACAAATAATCCCAATTCTTTTCTGAGACCAAATAATATATTTTTATTTGAAACTTTGAAGATTTAAGTGTCTTGTTATTTCTGTGACACAATGGCAGACTTATTTATGGACCATTTTAACACTTCTGTTCCTTCTCTCCCTGCCAGTGAGTTAATTGGTTCCATAGTGAGAGATGGATGACTTCCTGGCAAAACTTTGCCACACAGACCCTCTGGACCCCCTTCCAGTATGGCAAAATGGAACAATCAGCCCATGTTTTAACCAGCTGCTGCTCGGCTCCTTGTCACATTCTGTCCTTGCTCTCTCTAGTGCATATTACCTGAGTGCACACAGGTAGGTAGTACCATGCCTTCCGTGCTTGCTATGATAATTTAATATGTTGGAGTATCTATTTAGTCATTCAGTTATTTACTGTAGATGCAATACTGATTATATATTAAAATAACTTGTTTGTGACAGTCTATGAATTCATGTGCTATTGCTACTCTGTGGGACAAATAGAGCTCCGTAGTCCCACCCCCTTCTATCCCTGGCTGGTCCCGGAAGACTGCTGGAAGTCATTACCTGCCCCCACTTCGGGATCTTTCAGTCACCCTTATGATGATATTATGGCATTGTATGGACCAAACTTTGACATATGTGATACAAAGTCTATTATATACTCACCACTGCGTTTAAATCAGATTTGATTAACGGAGTTAATTAATAATCATATAATTAACAGAATTTGAGAAACATAACTACACTACCCAGAATACCCAGAATCGTACATTGCCGGCTCCCGCTTTTGCTAGCTACCGGCCGCTCTACTAGCGAAAATGGCTATCACTCGGAATGCTCTTGTAACTTATTATGGAAGTAGCTACCGGTCACTCTGCTAGCAAAAATGGCTATCACTTTGTCTTATTATGGAAGTGAAACTAAGAGTATCACCAAGGGCGAGAATCACTATCAGTCTGGCCATGCTGAAAGTGTCAGCTTTATGGCTTTCACTCCAGCAGTGGTGGTGAGCAAGTGAGTAGACTGGATATTGTAGTCGTTTTGGTTGTTTTTTTGAAAACGTGTTTGTTGTTTATTTGTTGGATATAATTTCAAATTAACAATTTTATAAATTATTTAAAAATGTGACAACTCCTCTCTTGGGTGTTTTGAACGTGTAGCTGCCTGAATATAGAAAAAAAACATTTTCAGTCCATTGCCTCCCATTATATTTTTTCCGAAAAGTGGCACCAGACGTTCGTCATCAAAGTCGGCGGGACTACGGAGCTCTATAATAGAGTCCTGTACAATGGCACAGTCCTATATTCCAATCATCCTCTCCTCTCTGTTTTCTTTATACAGATACAGCAGTCCTACCATCTCTTCCTCATGCAGCTGCAGCTGGAGCTGGAGGATGGCCATGGCTTTACTGGTTGCCTTACTCTTCATTGTGGATGTAGTCATGGTGGTCCTTCTAAACCAACCCATTATGTACTTGGATATCCTGGCTGATGGATGTGGCATTTTGGCATGGATTGTCCACTTTGGGGCACTAGCAGTCCTGCAGCAGTTTTACTGCATAAGTACTGGGAAGAGGGGTCCATCAACACTGTTAGTACTGGCTCTTCTGCCCGCTCCCAGCCTCACCATTACCCTAGTCACTTTTTGCAAAGATTCCACCTATCTGGACTTATCTCATCCCTTCAGAGTTGTACGTCTGACCATTGTGGCCACACAGTTATTCTTTGTTCTGGTCTACCTGCTTGCATTTTCTATTCCATGTCATAGGGAAGAGGTAGAACATCTCTCCATAAATGAATCTGACCGGGTCCCTCTTATACCCAATGATGCTCACTTAGGATCAATTGTTGGAGAGGATGGTTGCAGCTGGGTATCTCGGCTTTTCTATTTTTGGCTGAACCCCTTGTTGAAACGGGGCCAACACAGTGAGCTTAAGAGGCCCTCCGATGTCTATCTGTTACCCCGCCGACTACGCACCAGTACCATCTGCCAACACTTTGACCAATGCTGGCAGGAGGTTGTAGGGCATGGAGAGGAGGGCGAGCAGATAAGGAACAGGCTGACACCTCCTGGAAGGAGCATTGAAAATGGCACATGGAGTCTGCCTGCTTCACAAGAAATTCCTTATGATTCAGCTACATGCATAGCTGAGGAGCCTGAGGTCAGGCTCCTTCAGGTGCTACACAGGGCCTTTGGAATGAAATTTTACCTCCTTGGTGTGTTGAAGCTGGTAGGGAACATGCTGGGCTTTGCTGCACCCTTGCTCCTCAACAGCCTGGTGAGCTTCATGGAGGCAGGCCAAGCACCTGTTAGTCAAGGGCTGTGGTGCAGTCTTGGTCTCTTTGCCGGTACCTTGCTTTCTGCCTTCCTTCGCAACATCTTCTCATTCGAAGTGTCCAAGGTCTCACTCTCTGTTCGTGCTGCTATCATCTCAGTTATTTACCGCAAGACCCTACGAGTCAACAGTTCTACACTGGCCAGTTTCTCCCTGGGTGAGGTGGTTAACTTCATGAGCATCGACACTGATCGGTTGGCCAATTTCTTCAATAGTTTCCATGAATTATGGAGCCTTCCCTTCCAGTTTGCTATCACCCTCTATCTGCTTTACCTACAGGTGGGTGTGGCTTTCCTGGGGGGACTTGGCTTAGCACTTTTGCTTGTGCCATTAAATAAGGTGATTGCCACACGCATCATGGAAAACAGCAAGGAAATGCTCCGCCAGAAAGACACCCGTGTCAAAGTAAGCGTTCCAAGGAAGCATCCTAAGGCTCCTGAGGAGATTGTAAATTCAGCTCTGTTTGTAAACAAGTCTAATAAAACACATACTTGTGAAATGGTAAATTATTTACAACAAGTATGTGAAAAGCAAGGGTGTTAGGACCAGCATTGGAAATGCCTTGTATATGCAATGACCCTTATTTTCAAATGCTTCCGAGAGATGCTAAAGTTTGTGTAACTAAAACTGAAAACATGTTTCAATGGTCTCGTTTTCTCTGTCTTGTGCCCTCAAGCTTATGTCAGAGATGCTGATTGGAATACGGGTTATGAAGTTCTACACCTGGGAGTCACACTTTATGCAGAAGATCACTGACTGTCGGAAGCAAGAACTCAGCCACCTAAAAACTATCAAGTACCTTGATGCCGTGTGTGTATATACCTGGGCTGCACTCCCGGTGATCATCTCTATTCTCACCTTTATAACATATGTTATACTGGGTCACAAACTCACTGCAGCCAAGGTCAGTGGGCTTTGTTTTTTAATTTCCTTTTTTTTGGGGAGGGGGACAAGTTTTTGTGTTAGTATGATGTATGCTCATCCACATGAGCAGGTGTGCAATATTTATTTTTTGATTAATAATAATAATAATAATAATAATAATAATAATAATAATAAAATACATTTTATTTACGAACCCCAATTCCACAAAAGTTGGGACAGTATGTAAAATGCACATAAAAGCAGTGATTTATAAATGCTCTTACTTATATTTAATTGAAAACAGTACAAAGAAAAGATATTTAATGTTTTACCTTATCAACTTTATTGATTTTTGTAAATATACGCTAATTCCAAATTTGATGCCTGCAACACATTCCAAAAAAGTTGGGACTGGGGTAAAAAAATGACTGGGAAGTTCAAAAACCACCTGTTTGGAACATTCCACAGTTAAACAGGTGATCCATCCACATCTACTGCATATCTGGCAGCAGAGTGATGGTTTGAGGCTCATTTGATACCTCAGACCCTTGATGACTTACAGCCATTTGGCCAACCATGGGTTCCATACTATCCCCGTATAATTTACAGCTTAATCTAGTCCCACCCCCCAATTCCCGTAGAGATCCATTCAAATGCAGAGAGGTTATAGTATTGTTTGTAAGAGAACCTGAAAATAAATCTTTTGATATCCTTTTATACCCAGTCATGATAGCATCACCTGTTTAACTGTGGAATGTTCCAAACAGGTGGTTTTTGAACTTCCCAGTCATTTTTTTGCCCCAGTCCCAACTTTTTTGGAATGTGTTGCAGGCATCAAATTTGGAATTAGCGTATATTTACAAAAATCAATAAAGTTGATAAGGTAAAACATTAAATATCTTTTCTTTGTACTGTTTTCAATTAAATATAAGTAAGAGCATTTATAAATCACTGCTTTTATGTGCATTTTACATACTGTCCCAACTTTTGTGGAATTGGGGTTCGTAAATAAAATGTATTTATTATTATTATTATTATTATTATTATTATTATTATTATTATTATTATTATTATTATTAATCAAAAAATAAATATTGCACACCTGCTCATGTGGATGAGCATACATCATACTAAATCTAGTCCAACCCCACAATTCCCATAGAGATCCATTCAAATGCAGAGGTGTTATAGTATCGCTTGTAAGAGTATCAGAAAATAAGATATCAAGAGTCTTTTGATGTTGTTGGGTCACAGACATCAGGAAGTCATGGCATGCAAAGGATATGTGACCAAATATAAAAAATTTAAAGGCACAGTCAACTTAGTGTATGTAAACTTCTGACCCACTGGAATTGTGATATAGTGAATTAAAAGTGAAATAATCTGTCTGTAAACAATTGTTGGAAAAATTACTTGTGTCATGCACAAAGTAGATGTCCTAAGTGACTTGCCAACACTATAGTTTGCTAACATGAAATCTGAGGAGTGGTTAAAAATGGGTTTTAATGACTTAAGTGTATGTAAATAACCTAAGTGTATGTAAACTTCCGACTTCAACTGTATACCTGCCCATGCGTGATACAGTGCACAATAGCGTCTATCTGAGCGTTCATAAAAATATTTTTTCACCACCAAAAATCTGTGTTCCGTCATAGAAACAAGATAACAGCCAGCACGTATACCAAAACAGCCGTGAAAAGCCCTGCTCACTCAACAGCAAAATAAACAAGTGAAATTCTTGTGTAATTATACCACACCATTCTACTGTCTACATACTACTAAATATGAAATAAATATCCAATACTACCATTGGTTTTACGCATAGAGATGTCCCTTTCAAAATCCAGTGGTCATTTATTGTCTTGAACAATATGTTTGAGAAATTCACACTAGTATTATCATCATTTATTTGAGTCAGTATTGTCCCCCTTACGGAGGGTTGCTGACTTTCACTCCTTCCATGACATAACTCCAGCTCTCCACTTTCTTCTATCTTCTGCATCTTCCACTCCCAATCCCAATTTCTGACTTGCTTTCATAACCAACTCCTTCCAACTCAACTTTGGCCTTCCTCTTCCCCTTTTCCCCTCCCACTTCCAAATTCCATGCTCTCTTGACTCCCTCATCGTCTCTCTTTCTTAGCATGTGACCCAACCATCTCAAGCCACTCCTTCTTACCACCTCCACTATTGTATCTTTCAGACCAATCCTTTCCATCAACTCCTTCGTGTTCTTTCTGTCTACCAGCTTCACTCCACACATCTTTCTAATCATTGCTCTTTCTGTTCTTCTCAAGAGACCTTCTACCGATCTCACAGTCCATGTCTCTGACCCATAAACCGTTACTGCTCTCACACAGGTGGTATAGATCTTCCCTTTCAACTTCAAAGGCAGTCTTTTACCACATAACACTAATGCAAGCTCATTGAACTTCATCCACCCCAATCTCGTTCTTCTTGTAACTGCAAGCTTGCTGCCTCCACTACTGTTGATGGTGTCACCCAGATAACAAAATCTGCTTACTCTCTCAAGATCTTTCAATCTTTGCTCCGAGTCCGGATCCTGATCCTGGTGGCTTGAATTTCTTCTTCTGATGCAGGCTTTGCACTCAAAACTACCAACCATTCTTTGTGTCACTCTTTTCACATTTGTACATCTACCATGAATCCATTTGTGACAAGAACTGCATCTGATGGCATTGCTTACCACTCTTTTACCACAAACTCAACATGGATCTTTCTTGGCCAATTCAATAACCCGTTTCTTCACCATATTCCATAATTTTCGTTTTCCCCATGTTGATTTTCATGCCTTCAAACGCCTTCTTCCATTTGTTGAACTGTGATTCCAACTCCTCCATTGATTCTGCAATCAAGACTAAATCATCTGCATAATGTAATTCAAACAACACACCTTTTCTTTCTGACTGACGGCACGTTGAGTAGCGTCGCAAACAGGAGCGGCGAGAGCACCGATCCCTGATGAACGCCCACGGCCACATTGAATGTTTCAGATAAACCACTACCAACTTGAACTCATGTCTTCGCATCTTCATAAAGTTTCATTACAACCTCCACCAAAACCTCAGGAACATTTCTTTTGCGTAGTGCCCATTCGATGACTTTCCTGGGGACTCTGTCAAACGCCTTTTCCAGGTCCACAAAACACATAAATAATTTTTTTTCTTTTCTTGATAGCACTCCTGCATGCGCCTGACTATGAAGATCGCATCAACCGTACCTTTTCCTGGCTTGAAACCATATTCCATCTCATCAATCGTCACCACCTCCCTCAGCTGTTTCTCTAGCACTCTTTCCACAAGTTTCATTCCATGTTCCAGTAGTTTCACTCCACGATACGATCCACATTCCAGGACACTCCCTTTACCTTTGTAGATGGGTACCAAGGTGCTTTGTTTCCAGTCCTCTGGCATGCTCTTACCTTGCAGTATCTCATTTGCAACCTGATGTAATACTTCTAATCCATGAGGAGACAATATAAAAAGCTCCTTCGTGATGTTTGATGGACCACCTGCTTTTCCATTCTTCATACTTTCCAAAGCTTTCTTTATTTCTTCCTTTGAGATTTCTTTCACTGGGCCCTCCGTTCTTTCAGCTTCCACTAAACCATCCCACTGATTTTCCTGATTCATGATGGATTCCATATGCTCCTTCCAGATTCTTCTTCTACCTTCATCAACAAAGAAAATCCTCTCATTTTTGTCCTTTATACAGTTGCTTTCAGTGATGTCACGAGATTCCCTCTTCATAAAAAGAGGCGTAACTTGGCGGATGGCATACCTGCCATCCCAATTATTTATAACTATTATTCTGTTATCTTCTCAGAAGCTCAAGAACTATATTTATCTATAATTTTGTTCATTTAAATTTATTGTATTTGTAGTGAAGCAGTAACAAAACACACTACCAGACATTTATTTATAGCAATTGGTCCCCTCATTGGGATGGCAGGTATGCCATCCGCCAACTTACGGCTTGGCGGGGCATGCCCCATACATATACAGCACTGAGAGTTTGGCAGTTTTCAGGGTTTCCTACAGAAGTAACCACAATGACCACAGCCCTTAAAAACTCTCAGCCCTTAAAAACATTAACTTCTGTATGTTCTGACCTCATGTAACCACACATCATTCAGATAGAACTTCACACATCCACACAATAAAACCACAAACTTGTGTTATTTAGCTGTTTTTCTCCTTCTGCTTCTTCTTCTCATTCTTCTTCTTCCCATTTTCCCTGCCGTACCCTCAAAGAATAATCCTCCCCATTGGATAACAAAGCTACTGTGGCCTCGTGGTTAGAGTTGCTGTCTCTCACACAGAGGATTGGGGGTTCGAGCCCAACAGGGTGCAAGTTTATTTTCGACAATGTACAACTGTTATACTTTTAGTTCATTTACACTTATTTTCACGTTAACAAATGTATTTTTATTGCAAAGGCTAAAGACATTTCCAATATTAGCTTAACTGTTCAAAGTTTCACTTGTACTATAGCGAAATGGTGAAAGTCAGACGACACCACTTCAGATAGCGTTACGCAGTATGGAAAGAAATGTCATTGACAAATGGCCTATAGTCTATATCACGTGACTGTACCAACAGGCTTTGGTATAGTGGTAAGCGTCAATGCTTGCCATGCTGGGTTCGATCCCTGCCTGGTAGTGTCATTTAATTTTGGACTAAAACAGTGCACATGTTCTGGTTTTCTCATACAGTTATCTTTTTTTATTGTAAAGGCAAAGACATGTTTACAGTATTAACCCTATTTACTTTGGCCCTTAAGTTCGAACTGAAGAACTGTATCATTCAGAAATTTGCTACAGAATACATTTATTTCAGAATAGTCACATATAGTATATATATAATAACCATAACATACGTCGCCTAATGTATTTAAATACATATAAAAAAGAACGTACGAAAGCGTGTGTGTATTTACACAAGTACAGCAACGTATTTCAGCCCTAAGTGCGACGGGTGGTTGCTGCAGAAATGTCGACTGTATGGGACTTTGGCGAAATATAACAAGATAAACTCTTCAGGGTTCATCAGAAAACAGCTGTAGCTGAATATACTGGTAAACACTTGGTTTCTTAAACATATTTATACGAGAGATTTTGGAGAAAAAAATGAGGTGCACCGAAAGTGCATCAGGTACTGTATATAGTACAGTAAGCAAGGGAAAACGGCGAATGCTCATTTGTACAACGTTGTAAAAAATATTATTGTTTCTATCCGTGAACATGGTTTTCTTAGCGTGTATAAACGGTGCATTTTATGCATTTTACAGTCTGTGGCTGTAGCCAGAGGAGGGTCGTAAGTGCTTTGGGCGATTAATAGCGCCCTCCTAATTTATTGCACTGCAGTGTAACTGGAGAAGTTGAGGTTTTCACAAGAGGCTACCCTTTTAAAAAATACTGCGTCAAAATTTACGGGGTTTTCTTAAAGCTGTAGTTTATAATTTCAGACGAACATGAATACTGTAATTGAGACGCATGCGTCTCAACCACTAGGAGTGAAGTTTATAGAGTTAACTGTTCAATTGCAGCCTGTTAGTTAAACAATTCAGTCACTGGACACCATGGCAGTTATGCAATAGCTAACGTTATGGGAACAGGGTATCCCATGGCAATTTGTCAAGCAAGGAAAAAAGTTTTAACGCAGAAAATCATCTGGTTAACATCGCGTTGTTGCATTAATGTAAAAAAAAAAAACTATATATAACTGTGCCATTGGCTACATGTTTTAGGGCCCTATCTTACACCCGGCACTAATCCAAACGCAAGTGTCTTTGCTATCTTACACCCGGCGCATGGTTCATTATAACGCCTTGCGTTCACGTCGTTTAACTACCATGTATTCTTGCGCCCGTTGCAAGTGAACTGGGCATTGCTATCTTGAGCCAGCAGAAAGCGCTTGCGCTACAACCACCACAAACCTGGTCTAAAGTCATGTCGCAGTTGTTTACATGTTATTTTAACAGAGCATATAAGTGCGTCTACATAGGCGTGTGCACAACGCGCATACCCTCCTGTGTGTTACACACAGGGGCGCGCACAAGCATGACTAAAATATCTAGATCACAATGTGAAATATTATTATTGTGTGGGCTATATCTAAAATGCATAATAATAAAAGGTTCCATTGGTCCACATACCTTTCCCTCAGCAAAGGGAAACGATGCCACATTACATTGCTCTCAGCCCACTCCATCAACATCCAGGCGATGTGCGATGGTACGGGACAATGGCTATCCATTAAAAAGGAGCTGATAACACCTATATCAAGCCTAATGCGCGAATTGTCATTTACACCTAATGGGTGAATTGTCATTCAATGGAAAACTTGCGCACTGCAATAGACGGACATTTGAGTTTTGAAACTGCGCTTCAGATGTCATTACAATACAGCTCTGTTTATCTAGGAATACAACCTGTAAGTAAATAGAATGGTTTGTGACTGAAAAAAGTTCAAAACCTGTTTTTCAAATAGCCTAGGCTACAGTGGATTCGCTGTGCATAAGGTTTTTTCGATAGCCTATGGTTAAAAAACTGAGATAAATGTCACCATATTAACTGAATTGTAACCTTAGCTATTCTTCATCCTTTATATTTTTTTAATTACAGTGACAAGGTTTCCATACCCTCAGCTTATTAAAACCCCGCTGATTTCACCTGTTATTCCATAACTGAACAAAAGATTTTAAAGAGAACTAAGCGTCTAATTAGAAACGAAAACAAATTTGCAGCATGTTACAATTAATTCACAATTAATTTTAATACCATTATCTGCATGTGCGCTTTACAGGAGCAGGTCTGTTTCCCCTGCTGTAAATCGCACTTTTAACGGTCTTCCTGGGAAAGTGGATTGTTTTAAAGCATTACGCTATACCAGTAAAACAGGTTGGTCATATTTCCATAAGCAGGACATTATAAAACAAGGGAAAATGTGCGTGAACCTATGGGTTGCCAACCTGACAGCTTTATTGTATTTATTGTCATCATTAAGGCAAAATAACGTTATTTATTTTATTAATCAAAATTAGAATGCAGGTAATGAACTTCGGATGAAGCTTGAACATGAGTTAATTGCTTCATTGCATAATCAAACGAAATTCGTTAAACAAGCAGGCTAATTTGGCGTTTTCTAAGTTGAGACGGAAGCCATTGGTAGCTTATTCTCAGCTGTTGCAGGTGCCTTTAACGAAATTTAACCGCATATATTTTGTAAAATAACAGCACTGTCGGGATTTACCGGGAACTCATAATGGTTTGTCCGAATAATATTTATCATGGGCTACTATTGATCCATATAGCCTATTCCTTGATCGCACTAAACACGCACGAGCATGTCTGTTTCGCCATCATATAAGCAATCCGCCAAGGTGGAAAAGCAGGCTTTTAAAGGGAATGGGATATGACATTTTGATTGGTTTATTGCATGTCACACCCAAGACACACCTATAATTAATGAAGAGACTAGGTTCAGCCCATTTGGACGTTGCACCGTGCTTAGCGCCCAAAAAACACACCGTTAAACACTGTTTTTCGGCGTGGTCTGAAAACGCACTTTTTCAGACTCCACCTCGACTAAAATTATACCTATAGGGCCATTCTATAGTATTCGCTTCCTGTTTTCTATTTAACTTGTTTTTTGGTTATTCTATAGTTCAGAATGTATAGCTGACTGTGTGTACTTCTCATGTTTATTACTAGGGATAGCTCCTACGCTGTGAGAAAGCTGTGCTTTGTCGGATTTGCTTTGTAGTCGCGTCAATGACCTTCTATATGCACTTATTGTACGTCGCTTTGGATAAAAGCGTCTGCCAAATGATTGTAATGTAATGTAATGTAATGTTAAAATAGCAAAAGTGGACTTGGACACGCCCTAAATGGACTTTACGCCATGCGCTTAGACCAAGCGCCAAGATTGCAAACTGAACCTTCCACGCTCGCCTCGGCCAACATTTCTTTATTATGTCTTCATTCATTTCTTCACTTCAGCTCTGTTCAGTTTATCCTTTTCACACGTAACACAATGTCACCATAAAATTAACGACTAGGAAAATTAAGAATTTGTGATAATACATTAAGAATTGATGATAGCCTACTATAAGCTGCAATCCCTTTAGAGATCGGATTTATAAACCTCCAATTCCCCAAACATATCTGTTTCATGGTTAGTCACTTTAAAAAATGACAATAGCCTGGGAACATGGCTCTAGTCTACTACGCTACTCTGCAGACAATGTAGCTTACTGCAAACACTTTTAATTATGATAATAATCAGAAGAATAATCTCTGGTAGGCTACTTTCTTAGTCGGATCTATTGTTTTCTTTCTGGCTAAGATTCCTGGGAAATATGTGTTGTCCAATTAAGCTTGTTAGCCAACATTAGTTTTGCCAGAGAAACGTCAGTCAGCTGCTAGTCAGGAAGCAGGTACAAGCTAGGCTACGAAGCAAATCATGCCTTATACATCCATTGCACTACAGAAAACTAAACTAAACCTAGCTACATGGTCCGGTACCAAAAGATTTCCCGCAGGCAACGTTAGGCTACACTACCGGAAAAAAAACTGCGAAGGAATTATGCTGGGCTTATGAAGTCGGCAGCTCTTAGCCCAGACATGGAAGCTTGGGGAGTTACGCATCCGACAAGCCAGTGTTGAATAGCCTAACGTTAAATGTATTTATATAGAATACTAATATGCCTATTTTACTATTTTATTTTGTGAAACTGTTTGTTCCACATCAAACTGCAAAATGAGAATAATATAGTGGAAATACTCTGATTCAGATGTGTTGCACTTAGATATTAAACAGAAAATTTACTGCACTACAGGGCATGTTTGAACAATTGTCTGCATCCACTGCTTCAGTCTATGAAAAGCACAGAATGAATAAAATGTATTATTATTATTATTATTATTATATATTTATTGATTTATTTATTTGGAATATTTGGATTTCTATCAAAACCTGTGTGGTCCTACAGAGCATTGATATCCTTGTGTTCACAAAATTCTGTTCACAAATAATTATTATGTTAAGAAAATTTGTACTATTACTTATTTGCCATCATCTGACCCACAAACATGTCTGGATATCTTTGTAAAAATGTAAAAATGTACGCTATTTTTTAGGTAAAAATATTACTCATTTTTATCTGCATTTATTTATTCATCCCCCCTTTCTCTATTGTACATGATGTTTCTTGATATAAATGTCTGTTTGTGAATTGTAAAGAAATCTGTAGCAGCACTTAACATTTTAAAACCTGTACATTTTCTAAAGTAAACTTGCCAACAAAGTATAACCATATCCTTTCTGGAGTGTAATTATTCATTATTCATTAATTGAAATCATATGTTGTTCCATGAGGCACAATCTCTTCACAAGCTAAAATAAAGAAACACAGGGCCAAGTTGCATTAAATATTTTAGGAAAGTTTGGATAGCATTGCAATTTAGTCTCAGCGAGCGAATGTACATTCTAAGTTGTTTGCGTAAAAAGAAACTAATAAAACTGGAAATGCTGTTACGCTGGGCTCTAATTTATTGTTCAAAGCATCCAATAAGACATTGCAAATACCATTGCAAAGGTTATAATGTCCTATATTAGATCGAAGAGTTGTCATTGAAACCAGAATGAACTAGAATGCATGAGACTGGTTTGAACACCATGCAGGGGTTTAAGCATAGGGGTTTCGGAAGGTGTGCTAGCGTTATAAAGGGGTTTGGTTTTCTCAAATGGATTGTCCAAGACAATAAATCATGACTGAATCTTGAAAGGGACATCTCTATGTATAAAACCAATGGTACAATTGTATATTTATTTCATATTTAGTAGTAGATATTAATGGTACAATGACGTGGTATAATTACACAAGAATTTCACTTGTTTATTTTGCTGTTGAGTGAACAGGGCTTTTCACGGTTGTATTGGGATACGTTCGGGCTATTGTTGGGTTTATCTTTTTGCTATGCCGGAATAGAAATTTTTTGTGGTAAAGAAATATTTTTTTATGATCTCACAGATCGACACTATTGTTCAAAAAGGACTAAATTATGGTACAAATGCGATAATTATCGTACATCTGGCAACGAATGGCACTTAGAAACTCCATATTCGGCAGAGTTGTCACAAATCGTGTACTAATAAAGCTAGAACATGGAGTTTGTTGTTTCTACTAGTTTGGTTGCAGGAGAAATTAATGTCTGAGTTGAGCATCTCATGGTGCCGGCGCCATAGCCACTAGAGTTCTACACGAATTTACACACATTACGGCGTTATGTTACCAATTTGCTCAATTTAACAAAAATCTACAAAAAAAGCTTTATTTGCCTGACTGCAGGCTTTTGTTTGTTGTTTGTTACATTGCAAGAAATATTAGTTTTCTAGACGGCGGTTTTCCAGTTGACTCTTTGCAAGCCAACCAAGATATCTGTCTTATTTCATTTTGTAGTGTTGGAACTTAAAAATGAATTCTTATCATAATGGATTTCATTGGGCCAAACCAGTGTTTGTATTGTTACCATATCTTGCAGGTGTTTACAGCACTTGCTCTTGTGGGCATGCTCATCCTGCCTCTAAACAGCTTCCCATGGGTTTTGAATAGCATCATTGAGGCCATGGTGTCCTTGGATCGCATACAGTGCTTTCTGAGGCTTCGCACCCAGCACCTGAACACCTACTACAGCCTTGGTATGGAGGCCACACTAGTACTGTCCTACAAATGCAAACATTTAATGTGTATTTGTGGATATTGTAGGATTTCCTTATGCAAAGTGATGGTGTTGATGATAAAAGGATGACAAAAACAGGGATTCCCATCAACTGTTTTTAAAAAAACAGGAAGTTACAAATGCATTCTTCAAAGCAAAGATGCTGTTGCATTGGCTTATATAGGTTTCCAGAGACAAAGAACTATGGTTTTATTCTATAGGATCTGTGTATTCTATGTTTCCCCTTACAGCTATTTCTCACTGTCCAGTGAGAGAATTGTGGGCCTGCCAGGAGTAACAGTAGAAAGGGAGACAGGACCAGATCAGTTATTTGTCTAACCTACGTCACATACAATGGATAGAGAGGAATATAAGCAATTCTTAATATCTGCTGAATAATTGGAAAATATATTTATCAATATTTATAGAGGGGCTTATATGTTATTACTGATTATATGAGTAAACATTTAAACTTTTTAACTTTAACCCATCAATATGGATGTGCTTGTTTTTACCCCGTTTCCCCACAGTGGCCCCTCAGGATCCTCAGACAGCTGTCCAAATGGAGCAGTGCACATTTTCCTGGAAGGGACGAGATAGAGGGGACCCTTTGACTCCAGGAGAGACTGGCACAATTAGCCCAGAGGAAAGCCTGCTGCTCCATAGCCTCAACCTTACTGTTAAAAAGGTCTGCCTTCAGTTGCCATTTCACTTTTCCAGCTACACTGAATCACAGACATTAATTCAGACTCATTACATTACTGTTCCCGACACAAAAATGTAGGCATGTACTCAGGGGCGCCGTATGGGGGAGAAAGGTTAGGATGATTCTAAGGGCCCCTGACTGACGGGTCCTAAAAAATTATTAGAACATTAGGTACATTTTTTTCAATATTAAATTATTAACCTATCATCATTAATAGAATATTTTATTTACAATGTAACAAAAAGAAAAAAAAGGGAAAAAAAAGAAAAGAAAGACAGGAGAGAGAAAAGAAAGGGCGACAGTATGTCACCCAATTTTTCACGAAGGAAGGTGAAGTAGTCCGTGAGTGGTGGAAATTAACCTGTTAGCTAGCCTTAGTCCATAGTGAAATAGGCTACTTTTGCTCCCCTAACATTAGTTACTTAATATTAGGGAGGGCAAACCGGAGCTTTAGAACGTAGACAGCAGTGAATTCACGTGAGCTTGACAATACAATCCTGATAGAAAATGGAGTTTGTTGACTTTAGTGGTGATAAAACTTACAAGAAGTAAGTGCTAGTGTATTGTTAGCCTTTATTGATCCCCATAAGAGGCTAGAATGATGTAGCTAGCAGAAAGCAATAGCATTAACCCATACAAAATAGATTTCTAACGTTACTCGTTCAATCGAATGGTAAAAGTGAAATTGTTCGATTGTGGTCAGTGGCACTGAAAATTTCTGACACACCCTCGATAAACAGCAAAATCCCTGTAGAAGATGGAATTAAACCCGTTACCAACCCATAAATTGGCGAATGGCATACTTGCCACCCAATGTAATCTCCCCATGCACCGACAACATTTACATAAAAACACAGTATGTTCTGTATGACATTTGTATCTTCATATGAAAAGATACATGTTTTCCAAAAAGTTAGTGTATTTATAGGTGAGCAGTTCAACACATTGTAGTGGTGTTTATTAAACTATGTTCTGCATTCTAATTCTATACTAATTTTGAAGGATACCTCGAATTCAAGTTCAGTTTAGTCAGTAGTGCCTACTTCCCTACCAAAATAGGGAAATTTTTTGGCAGCATGAACAATCAAGAGATCTTGTCAGTCCCTAAATGCTCCTTTGACAGAGTACAACTGTGGACAGCCTATGAATGTCATTGTACTGATTTCACGATGCCGTGGTCTTAACCCTGGTAGTTACGAATACATAAACATTTCATGCATACAGAGAATTAAAACACATGGCTAGCAAAGTTTCATTGACATTTTAGAGTGTTAGTCAATCCGAAATATGAATTTCGTATTATTCAAGTATTATTGAAGAGATGGACCCGATGTTTGAAACAAAAAGGCAGGAAGGTTTCATTTACACAGCCGGCCGTGGGAACACTTGCAAGGATACAAAATGTTTGAGGAACATACCTTTTATACAGTTCTAACAGGTAAATTTACATTGAGTAGTTCTAAAGGGTACATTTGCTTTGGGTAGTCCTAGGGGGTGTGGTATTAGCCCCTGCCTGATTGGTTTCGAGACACTATTGTTACAAGACATCTCCGAAACCTGCCAGATATCAGGGCGTCATATATATTAAAAGTACAAACCCCAATTCCAAAAAAGTTGGGGCAGTATGTAAAATGCACATAAAAGCAGAAACCAGTTATTTGTAAATTCTCTTTGACATATATTTAATTGAAAACGGTACAACGAAAAGATATTTAATGTTTTACCTTATCAACTTTATTGATTTTTGTAAATATATGCTAATTCCAAATTTGATGCCTGCAACACGTTCCAAAAAAGTTGGGAGAGGGGCAAAAAAAAGACTGGGAAGTTCAAAAAACACCTGTTTGGAGCATTCCACAGGTAAACAGGTGATGCTATCATGACTGGGTATAAAAGGATATAAAAAGACTCTTGATATCTTATTTTCAGGAGCTCTTACAAGAAATACTATAACCTCTCTGCATTTGAATGGATCTCTATGGGAATTGGTATAATGGGGGAGTCGGGTTTGGAGGACCAGACGCGACAGAAAGGAATCTAAAAGTAAACCATGGAGTGGAATACCAGTAATGCGGAACCGTGTCCGCGACAGGGAAGGAAAACACAAAGAAATAGGGAACAAAACTGCCGGCGTAGCCAAAGAAAACCAACCCATAAAATAGGGTGAGGCTCGAGACTCGAGCAGAGTACAGGCAGAAAATACCTCCGACTCTCAATTAGAGAGAGGACTAAACGGAGGTAAGTAAACGGAAACGAAATGATAGCGACCCACAATAATAGGGCGAAAAAACTTGAAGGCTTGAGTAGGAGAAGCAAAAGGAGAGAAACCTCTCACCCTCAATATGAGAGGGAACTAAAGAGAGAGGTAGAGAGAACGGTAAAGAAAGAACAGTCTCAGCGAGACCAAAACAGGAAAACCAGAACGGGGAACATGCAAGGTGGTCACCTCAGTCTCTCAAAACTGATACCGGCTTCGTGGCAGTGAATAATGACAACACGGAAGCGCTGAGACCGGAAGGCGCAGAGCTTAGAATGCTAAATGATTCACAGTGGAAAATTTATGTGTTTGGGGCATCTGTAGTATGTTAGTTATGAGCAGTAAAGCCATGCAAATGTACAGTAGAAATATTGACCTCATCACTTATTGTGACCAGTTTATGGAAAGAAAGAAATAAGCTATTAAAAATAAGCTGAGGTCTTGAGCATGAGCCTTTTATATACATTTTGTGTGTTAATATCTACACTGGTCAGTATTCAAAAAATATACAAAAAGCTTTGTTTTTTGTGTCTCTGAGTATATATTACAGTGTAATTTGGCTCTGTGGAATAAATTAAATGTTTATCCATTGATTGAATTGTCTTGGTCTCCACCAGGGGTCCCTTGTTGCTGTGGTGGGAAAAGTGGGCTGTGGAAAGAGCTCTCTTCTGGCAGCCATCACAGGAGAACTTACCCGGTAGTGCTTGACGCATGAAGCTGGTGACATTATAGAATTAGTTTTTATATATTTGACAAATCATCAGCTATTTATGATGGCATTTAATCATATCACTATTGTAGTGTTGGTCAACTACACTGTTAAGCCATACTAAGTTCAAACTTGAATGCTTGTGAACTCTACAGATGTCAAGGTTGGGTGTATGTTCAAGGAAGGGAGAATGGTTTTGGGCTGGTGGCTCAGGAGCCTTGGATCCAGTACGCAACAGTCCGTGACAACATTCTGTTTGGCAAGGAATTCAACAGCAGCCTCTACAATTCTGTGATTGAAGCTTGTGCACTCACCAATGACATAAACGTGAGCAGATCTGTCTTCTTTCCATTTCTGTTCTTTGTTAGTCTCATTCTTTTTTTTTCTCTCACATGTAAATAGTGATGCCAGGCATTAGTGTCAAAATACTCCTGGTCTCCAGGGGAAAAGTGGAAATGGTGCCTGATATTTATTATAATTCTTCATTATTTGCAATGATGACCTGAGAAACAATGTCTCACACTAAGGACTGCCACTTCTTCAGTGTAGTGTCCCCATTACTAAGTACCCTGTACCTGCCCACCAGCACCAAGTACCCAAGCACTAGGGCTCATCCAACTGCTGACCAAGCTCATCCGTGTTGAAATCAGCAGTTTGACATGAGTAGGCAACAGGGTGGTATGGCTAGGGCCACCAGTTTGGAACAGTCAATTACAGTCAATTGACAAGTAACTAATACAATTGAGTTTCTAATTGAGATGTTTATAAAAACAATTAGTTGATCTAATATGGGGAGAGTCAAAGGAAGTGAACATGGACACAAGTTTAAATGCTATGAAAAGCATGCCTTTGAGCAAACAAGTGAAGCAGTATCCGACTGGTACACTCCATACCGAAAATAAATTTTTGCAGAACTTGCAATTTAACAATAAATTATGCAAAGAATCTCAGGCAAGTGAGTGTGGAGTGTGCATGTTCTCCCTGTAGCCGCGTGGGTTTCCTCCGGGTATTTCGGTATCCTCCCACAGTCCAAGTAAATGCAGTTTAGGCTAATTGGAGACTCTAAATTGGCCATAGGTGCAGTTGAAGTCAGAAGTTTACATACACTTAGGTTGAAGTCATTAAAACTCATTTTTAACCACTTCACAGATTTTGTGTTAGAAAACTATAGTGTTGGCAAGTCAGTTAGGACATCTACACAAGTCATTTTTCCAACAAATGTTTACAGACAGATTATTTTACTTTTAATTCACTATATCACAATTCCAGTGGGTCAGATGTTTACATACACTAAGTTGACTGTGCCTTTAAATTTTTTATATTTGGTCGCATATCCTTTGCATGCCATGACTTCCTGATGTCTGTGACCCAACAACATCAAAAGACTCTTGATATCTTATTTTCTGGTACTCTTACAAGCGATACTATAACGTCTCTGCATTTGAATGGATCTCTATGGGAATTGGGGGGTGGGACTAGATTTAGCTGTAAATTACACTGGAACAGTATGGAATACATGATTGGTAAAATGGCTGTAAGTCATCAAGGGTCTGTGGTATCAAACGAGCCTCGAACCATCACTCTGCTGCCAGATATGCAGTAGATATGGATGGATCACTTTAAAGGTTATTTCACATGACAAATTTTCCTATTGTACTCTATGGAAAAATAAGTCAGGAGAAGACTCTTGATGTTTCCATACTGAATCAAGTCTAAATCAAGTCCCACCCCCCAATTCCCATAGAGATCCATTCAAATGCAGAGACGTTATAGTATCACTTGTAAGAGTACCAGAAAATAAGATATCAGGGGCCCTATCTTGGCGATCTTGGCGCTTAGTCTAAGCGCATGGCGCTAAGTCAATTTAGGGCGTGTCCAAGTCCACTTTTGCTATTTTAACGGCGTGTTTTTTTGGCGCTAAGCACGGCGCATGGCGCAACTGGGCTGAACCTAGTCGCTTCATTAATTATAGGTGTGTCTTGGGCGTGACATTCAATAAACCAATCAAAATGTCCTATCCCATTCCCTTTAAAAGCCTGCTTTTCCACCTTGGCGGATTGCTTATGATGGCGAAACAGACATGCTCGTGCGTGTTTAGTGTGGTCAAGGAATAGGCTAAATGGAGTATGATCAATATTATTCGGACTAACCATTAGCCTATGAGTTCCCGGTAATTCCAGACAGGGCTGTTATTTTACAAAATATGTGTGGTTAAATTTCGTTAAAAGGACCTGCAACAGCTGAGAATAAGCTATCAATGGCTTCAGTCTCACCTTAGAAAACGCCAAATTAGCCTGCTTGTTCAGCGAATTTCGTTTGATTATGCAATGAAAGTGTCAAACATCAATTCCAAGAGGCTGTTCTCATGGAATTCTCGAAGTTCAAGCTTCATCCAAAGTTAATTAGGCTACCTGCATAGTAGGCTAATATTGATTAATAACATACATACCGTTATTTTGCCTTAATGATGACAATAAATAGCCTACAATAAAGCTGTCAGGTTCGCAACCCATAAGTTCACGCATATTTCCCCTTGTTTAATAATGTCCTGTTTATGGAAATGTGACCAACCTGTTTTACTCGTAGCGTAATCCTTTAAAACAATCCACTTTCCCAGGAAGACCGTGAAACGTGCGACTTCAGAACATGCAGCTCACGTGCAGAGAATGGCATTAAAATTAATTGTGAATTAATTGTGTAACGTGCTGCAAATTTGTTTTAGTTTCTAATTAGACGCTTAGTTCTCTTTAAAATCGTTTTGTTCAGTTAAGGAATAACGGGTGAAATCAGCTTGGTTTTAAACGGTGAGAGTATGGAAACCTGGTCACTGTAATTTAAAAAAATATGAAGGACGAAGAATAGCTAAGGTTACAATTTAGTTAACATGGTGACATCTCCGTTTTTTAACCATAGGCTATCGAAAAAAACCTTATGCACAGCGAATTCGCTGTAGCCTAGGCTATTTGAAAAACAATAAATGCAATATTCACTGGACAAGGTTTTGAACTTTTTTCAGTCACAAACCATTCGATTTACTTACAGGCTGTATTCATAGATAAACAGAGCTGTATTGTAATGACATCTGAAGCGCATTTTCAGAACTTAAATGTCCGTCTATTGCCGTGCGCGAGTTTTCCATTGAATGACAATTCACGCATTAGGTGCAAAGACAATTCGCGCATTAGGCTTGATAGCTATAGGTGTTATCAGCTCCTTTTTAATGGATAGCCATTGTCCCGTACCATCGCACATCGCCTGGATGTTGATGGAGTGGGCTGAGAGCAATGTAATGTGGCATTGTTTCCCTTCGCTGAGGGAAAGGTATGTGGACCTATGGAACCTTTTATTATTATGCATTTTTGATATAGCCTACACAATAATTATATTTCACATTGTGATCTAGATATTTTAGTCATGCCTGTGCACGCCCCTGTGTGTAACAGACAGGAGGGTATGCGCGTTGTGCACACGCCTATGTAGACGCACTTATATGCGCCGTTAAAATAGCATGTAAACAACTGCGACATGACTTTAGACCAGGTTTGTGGTGGTTCTAGCGCAAGCGCTTTCTGCTGGCTCAAGATAGCAATACGCCAAAAAGAATCCTGGCCACTCCTCATCTTAAGACCAACACGCCCAGTTCACTAATGATGGCGCAAGAGTTACGCCGTCAAACATGCTAGTTTGACGGCGTAAGCGTTAGGCGTTATTATGGACCTAGCGCCGGGTGTAAGATAGCAAAGACACTTGCGTTTGCGTTAGCGCCGCTTTGCGCCGGGTGTAAGATAGGGCCCCAAGAGTCTTTTGATGTTGTTGGGTCACAGCCATCAGGAAGTCATGGCATACAAAGGATATGCAACCAAATATAAAAAATGTAAAGGCACAGTCAACTTAGTGTATGTAAACTTCTGACCCACTGGAATTGTGATATAGTGAATTAAAAGTGAAATAATCTGTCTGTAAACAATTGTTGGAAAAATGACTTGTGTAGATATCCTAACTGACTTGCCAACACTATAGTTTGCTAACATGAAATCTGTGGAGTGGTTAAAAATTTGTTTTAATGACATCAACCTAAGTGTATGTAAACTTCCGACTTCAACTGTATGAGTGTGTGAGTGTATAGCGTGTGCCCTGCGATGGATTGACGACCTGTCCAGGGTGTATTCCTGCCTCTCGCCCAATGCATGCTGGGATAGGCTCCGAATCCCCCCCACGACCCTGACCAGGAATAAGCAGGTTAGATAATGGATGGATGGATTACACAAAGAAGATAACAATAGACCGTCATTTAATAACTAAGCAACATCACTGAATAGACTTTTAAACTGATAAGTTTTCATTTGAACTTGGGTTGGTAACTGTGGTGTGATGAGAAGCAGCAGCTGACATTATGGGCTCTATTTTCAAACCGGCGCAAACCAGCGCAAGGGGACGGTATAGTCAAACGCAAGCTTGTTGACAGCATCAACGTCTTAAAACTGGCGCTATGGCGTTTCTCAGCAATACCGCTAGGATCAACAAATTCTCAACATAACATCCTTTCGCTTGCGCTGCAGTGGGATGGGTGGCGCTGTCTGGGGCGCGTTCTAAAATACTTTCGGCTCACTGACAATTTGAACCAACGAAAACCCATTGCGTTATGATCAGCTGGAACCACCTCTTGGCGGCAACGCAATAGACTCTGGCAATTTGGCAACTTATTAGTCATGTAGTTCTATGTAGTGTCTATAGGTGATGCCAACATTACACTTCCATTTAATGAACAAATAGCCTATAATTATTATTAATTAATTAATTTTAATTTAAACTACTAGAATAAAACAGGACAGCTTACAAGAAACTTGCGATCATGTAGGCCAATAGCCTATAATATATAAATTACACATTGACACAGTTGAATCATAAGCCTACCATTTGAATCATAATTATGCCTACATCACCTAATGTAGGCTAATTAATGCATTCGCCACCTCCTCCCGTGCCTTCCGAACTTCTGGGAGACGAGGTGGTGTGGATTGTGATCCATAAATTACTACAGTCCTAGCCTGTACTTCTGTTGCAAGTATGTCTGATTCCTGTGCGGAAAATCGCTCTTGTCGTTGACGGTCCAGTGCGTTTGGGTTGCTCATTATGAAATTGCATGGAGCGATTGCGTTCCAACTGGCTTTTTTTAAAGCATGAGAACAACAATTTGATTGGCTACCATAGAGACACACCTTGGACATTTAAACCCAGCCTTTTAGCAATACCGCCATCAGATGCGCCAAGATTGCCGTCATGAAATTACCAAATTTCTCACCGACACGCCCTCAGAGCGATACCGCCAAGCGCTTACTCTTGTGTTCACCATTGCGTTTGGTTTATTAAAATAGAGCCCTATGTGTTTCATAGAGCATGTGCTTATCTGTGCTTTCCAAAATCAATAGTGGATGTTACATGAGTGATGATAAAAAAAGATTGGAGAGAAAAAGTGGTGAAAATATTTAAACAAGGATTATAGGTATGATTAGCCTATTTTCTTTTTTTCAAAGGTTATCATAATGTACAGTACTGTGCAAAAGTTTTAGGCACATGTAAAGAAGGCGAAAATCCTTTAAAAAATAATTAAATTAAAAGTTTATAAATATCAAACAATTGACTATAAAGAACAGTAAACAATAAAAAACAGAATCAAATCATTATTTGGTGTGACCACCCTTTCCCTTTAAAACAGCATCAACTCTCTTAGGTACACTGTTGTTCAGTTTTATAAGAAAATCAGTTGGTAGATTGTTCCAAGCATTTTGGAGAACTTGCCAACTTCTGCAGACTTTGGCTGTCTCGCTTGCTTCTGTCTGTCCAGGTAATCCCAGACAGCCTCGGTGATGTTGAGAACAGGCCTCTGTGGAGACCATACCATCTGTTGCTGAACTCCTTGTTCTTCTTTTCTCTGACGAAAGTTCAATTAAGTTTTTGGAAAATCAATGTTTGGAAATCTACAATTTGCTCTTTTCTACTGACACACTAATGCAGAAGACAAAAAATAAACATCTAAGAAAAAATATACATTAAAAATCTAGGGTGCCTAAGACATTTGCACAGTACTGTATGTCAAAGATTCCAATCTATAAATTATTCAAATTCGTAGTTGGTGTAGTTTCATGTCCCTTTCAAAATTCATAAAGTTAGGAGTTATGAACATCATTAATTTCCAATGGGTTCTTATCTCAGAGGTTATACTGTATAAGATACCTTTCTTAAACATGCTGTTTGTAGAGTATATGCAGGTTCCAAGAATGTTACAGTGGTTCAGATATAATTGGTTGGCTTCTAGATTTTGCCAAAAGGGGACGGGACTGAGGTGGGAGAACATGGAGTGACACTGAGTGGAGGTCAAAAGGCTCGTCTTGCCTTTGCCCGGGCTATTTACATGGTGAGCAATCTGACTTGCAATGAAAACATGGGCCACCTTATGGCTATTATTATACTTTATACTATGCCCTCATTACATATAATTTACTGATATGCATGTTCTATTAGAGCTAAATGGTGTTAATTGCTCTGCAGTATCATTGAACACCAGTTTCATTCAAGTTAAATGAGGCTCTTGGATAGTGTTTGTTCCCAGTTGAGTACATTTATACCAGTATTAATTGAATCTACTCTCTTCGTTTTAGGAGAAGGACATTTACCTTCTTGATGATCCTCTGGCCTCAGTAGATGCTGATGTTGCATACCACCTCTTAGAAAAATGCATCTTGGGAATCCTCAGGGAAAAAACCAGAATCATTTGCACACACCGTATAGAGTTTTTGGACAAAGCTGACATAGTGATCCTTATGGAGGGTGGGACAATTGTAAAAACAGGTATTAAATGATCTGATGCTTTTTATTGGGATGGCAGGTATGCCATCCATCAAATGATCAACATCTTTTTATTGTTCATTGTAGCCAATCACAAACATATTTTCATTGTTCATTGTAGCCAATCACAACATATTTTCATTGTTCATTTTGTAGCTAATTTCAATATGCAAACTCAAATAGCCAGTTCTCTTCATGAAGGACATGCAGTATGTTTGTGCTAAGAGAAAAAGGGAAGGAAGTGCATTTTATGTACCACCAGTGTACTGTGTATTCATGTAGGATTAGTTCTCTGCAAGACTTGTCTACAACATTCTGAAGAGTAGCCTACGCATGGCACTAGCTACCTGTTACATGTCATATCAAGTTTAAAACCTTGGTACTAGCTTACAGGGCAGTTAGTGGAACACTTCCACCATACCTCCAGTCAATCTTCAAACCATATGCTGGCCAGATCTCACTGTTCCACAACCTTGGAATTATTGGCTACCCCCTCCCTATGTAATAGCATTTGCATATGTTTTGTGAATTCTGCCATTTCCAAGCACAATTGGACTTGGAGATTTGTGTCTTTGAGATGGCACAATATTTTAAGAAGCCAATTGAGAGATGAGATTAAAATAGGAAGAAACACATGACAAGTTAATTGAACAAATGCAGGACAACATGCCTAGCTTTGCCTTAGAATATGTTATTTATTTATTTATTTTTTATAGAACCTACTGGCAAAATTTTGTTGTAATGTGGCTTCATTTTGACATGAATAATATGATACCCTGGCAAATTCTCAGGAATTGTCATTTTTTATGTTGAAAAGGAGATTACTTGAAGCTTAGCCAGACTGTTGGTCCAATATGACATTCTTTTAAACATTTTCATTCTGGCTGTTCAACATTCAAATAAACATCATAAAATCATACTTTGGCTGGGCAGGGAGGCAGACATTTGAATTAATTAGTATTACTTTATATGTAGGCACTCCTGAAGAAATTCTCCCAATGGTGGAAGTAGTGCCTAAGAACCGGAAGAATGACGGCAACAGGAAGGACAAAGGTATCATTATCTTTTTGGTAATTTTGGGATGTTTCTCCCTCTTCATGGTGGTTTTGTGTGCTACATAACTGACCAATTCTATTGGGTCACGTCATTTGGATGCATGCGCAGATTGGTTGCAGAAAAACATCAACTGACAGAGGCTAGAATAGATTTGAGCCTAACAAATCATACAAAACACCCTTCAACAATGTCGTCTTGTGTTGTTAACTGTTAAAATCGGCACAGCCAGAAAGGTGGTCTTAACTTTTATAGAATCCGATCTAAAAAGGGACTATTTGAAGCAAGTGGAAGAGTTTTGTGGCTGAAAGCATTAACCCCTTGTCGCAGATGGCAAATTTCACCTATTTAGGGTGTGCTCTGTTTAAGGCTTAATAACTCCAGGTGTGAGCATCACATAAACTTGGTAAATGGCTTAAATGAAACAAGACAGGTGTACCATTTACAGTACAGACTTAGATTTGTTTAATTTCATAATTTAAGTCAAAATAAAGTGCCACAAATGCAAAGAAACTTCCAAAAAAAAAAGTTTTTCTTTAGTGTTTTCTTTAGTGTTTTAAATACTGAGAGCTACATAAGTGAAATCGGTAATATATATACATTTCCTGGATCATAAACTCCATGTCCACAAGTTTTGTAAAAATCTGAGAATGATATGCGGAACTACTAAAGGTCTATGATGCATAATATAGCAGTGTACCCTGTTGTCCATTAGTGTCTCCAAATTTATCCAAATGGCTAAATTGTGCACTGCTCTAAATATAAAAAATTATGATATATTTAACTACAAATCAGCAGTTTTGGCTAATAAAACTCACTTTTGCATAATTGTCAAGTGGGAATTGCTATATTTTCATCAGTATAGGGGGGTTGCTATCTATGGGTCTAAAACCCCTATGCAAAGCATGTCATAAATTGAATAAAATAAATTGTTTTGTCCATTATAAAGCATATACATTTGTTCCTTTTGATGGCTTAAGATAAAATACATTGATATCACAGTGTTACATACACTTAAATATGTTGCCTAATCATTCACTCTTGTACCTCAACAAAACATCACCTTTCCCTGTCCTCTACAGTATGTATACCTTTGTCCTGGGATAGCATTTTTCTGTATTTTCCTATTCATAATGACTCCAAGGAAATTTTTGCCTTAATCTACCACATATCAGAGCACAGTAAATTGGAATGAGCATTTGTCATGCCCTAAGAGACAAGTATATACGCCGTAGCCTATATTAAGTACGATAACATGAACATAAAATAGTATTCCACCATCTGCAAAATGCTGCCAAATGTTCTATCTTCAATGAACATTGGTAGCCTACATCAAAAATACATTTAACGATTGCAATACAGTATGTGAAATGCACTCAAAATGCGAAAATAACAATAGGGCTATCAAACATATTGGAAAGACAGTGCTCGATTGGAAACACGAACGTACATATGTAGCCAGCGAGACCAATGGTATTTTAGACACAAAAATACTTACATATCGGAAAAGGGAAACTCCCCTCCCTAATGCGTATTCTATAGAGCTTGCGTAATACTAGACCGTTAAAACGAAAACTGCTGTTACGCTGGGCTGTAGTAAATAGTTCAAAGCACCGAAAAAGACATGGCATATACCGTTGCTAAGGTTATAATGTACTCTATTGGATAAAAAATTAAACCAGAATGAACTGTAATGAATGAGACAGGCTTACAGGGCATCGGGGTATTGCGCGTCGACGGTATAAAGTGTTGTATATTTCACAAACCGATTATACCAGACAATAAATGACGACTGAATTCTGAAATGTGTAAAACCGGTGGTAGGATTGTATATTTATTTCATATTTAGTAGCATATATTGCTAGTAGAATACATGGTAGAATGAGACAGTACTTTCACAGTTTATTTTGCATTTGAGTGAGCAGGGCTTTTCACGGCTTTTCTGGCATACGATCAGGCTATTGTTGGGTTTATCTCGTTGCTATGACGTTATTCTAATTTTATATGATGAATAAATATATTTATGAACTCAAACATAGACGCTATTGTCCACTATGTCACGCATGGGTAGGTATAGACTAGGTGGGGGGTTGCTTGTTAAATGGACTACGGGTAATATAAATAGTGACACTTAGAAACTCCGAATTCAGCAGAAGTCGTCACGAACCATCTACCAATAAAGTTAAAACACAGAGTTTGTGATTTCCACTAATAGTTTGACTGCAGTAGCAACGAATGTCTCAGTTGAGCAAAAAGGTCCCGCTGGCGTCACCTTGTACGCAAAGGAGTTCATATATATCTCAGTCAGCTAATAGACTCAGGGCCCTATCTTACACCCGGCGCTAACCCAAACGCAAGTGTCTTTGCTTTCTTACACCCGGCGCATGGTTCATTATAACACCTTGGGTTCACGTCGTTTAAATACCATGTATTCTTGCGCCCATTAAAAGTGAACAGGGCGTGTTGGTCTTAAGATGAGGAGTGGCCAGGATTATTTTTGGCGTATTGCTAACTTGAGCCAGCAGAAAGCGCTTGCGCTAAAACCACGACAGACCTGGTCTAAAGTCATGTCGCAGTTGTTTACATGTTATTTTAGCGGTGCATATAAGTGCGTCTACATAGGCGTATGCACAACGCGCGTACACCCTCCTGTCTGTTACACACAGGGGCGCGCACAAGCATGACTAAAAATATCAAGATTACAATGTGAAATATTATTGTGTAGGCTATATAAAAAAATGCATAATAATAAAAGGGTCCATAGGTCAAAGACCATATAGCTACCTGTCCCTAAGCGAAGGGGAATGCCAAATTAAATTGCTTTCAGCCCACTCCATCAACATCCAGGCGATGTGCGATGGTATGTGTAAGGTTACATGTAGGCTATAGACTATTCACAATTATCCTGGATCAATCTATGACTTAGCCTATATTTGCCAATAATTCCTGTAATCTTCTGGGGAGACAATCTTCTGTTACGGGACCATGGCTATCCATTAAACGTGGACAACTATTCTCAAGGGCAAACAAAACTAGTGTTTGGCTCAGACTCAAAGAGGATTTCTTAGTGAGACTGGACAGTTTTATTTGCCTCAAACTATGGGAGGAGTTATGTAATGAGATCAAAGTATGTATTGGTTGAGGTTTGGGCTCATAGAATGGCTAGACTGACGGAACTGATTACGCAGTAATGTGGAGGCATAACAGACGGTCGGTCTATCTATACAGTTAAAAAATATACACAACTAGCATAAATAAAAACAACACAACTAGCATAAATACAATAATGATTTTGATAGCCAGCAAGTGACATTTCAAAATGGGACATGGGGCTACAATGATTCTAGCTGTTCCTTTGCTTTCTTTTAAAATGGGTTTTTACGTTCTGAAAAAGTGGCGAGATTAAGCGCAGCATAGCAGCTAGCGACTTTAGCTGGCACTGGTTATCAGAATTCTGTTTTTGGATTCGGAATCTATAAGGTGCATGTTCCCTTTTCATGTTAATTTAAAAAAACACCCATTCGCAATATTAAAATTCTTTATACCATACTGTCGACGAGATTTTGATGAAGATCTACATGTAAAAATGTCGTTGTTCATCTGGAGTTTACTGACCTAGCCACATCAGAAAACATTTCAAAGCGCCTCTTTGCCAGCATATCTTGGACCAATCGGATTTGAACAATCGGCATTGGCCACAGGGGTTGGCCACAATTTGAATAACATTTTATTTCACTATTACAAAATCCCTTCTGGGGTTATTTCGAATAAGGTGGTGAGCGCCTTATTTTTTTGGTGCCATTTTGCTTCTGAAGTGGCTGTAGAATTCTAAGTCCCGCAGGACGCGCGGCACATGTAACGTTTTCAGGACACCTAAATAGACGAAAGTATCGATACATACCGATCGATTAACACCTAAAACATTTCACAGTGAGTTTTTCTTGTAATAAAATGTGTATTAACGACTTCAATGTGGTTGGATGTTTTATAATGACCCCATTGATTTCGGTACAGCGTTTTAGCGAGTAAAATTAGCATAATAATGTCTGGCTTCTAAAGTAAAAAAATAACATTGTTGAAGTGTAAGTACACTTCTGAAACAAATGAATAGCTTCATCTACTCTCGTTTAGTAGATTTCCTTGTTAAATGACATGTTGAAATGAGCCCAGACGTCAATTTTGTTTTTTGTTTTGTGTGTGGAATGCCCATTGTGATTACATTGCGGGCAGAACCTTCGACCTCCCTACCTATATTCCACTTTTGTTCTTCAGCGACGACAGCGTCAAATGATCTTGCATCTTCTCAGCTGCAGACGTTAAAATGTTGATTGCTGAATGCTGAAGTGAGGCGGCTAGCTCTGTCATTGGAAGATGCAACTTTGGTTCCGCCTCATTTTATGTCCATTCCCATTGGGCTACAGAGGCTTCTTTTGTCGATACTGACAAGCCAATGGCCTATCATATTCCGGTTCTGGTAGGGGGGGCACCAGGGGTGGCCAATCAGATTCCAGTGGGGGCCAGTGCCACCACTGGCCCCCCACTGGACCCGCCCCTGCTTCCACCACGAAGGAATCCTTTCAAACTCCTCCACCTCAAAACTCCCTGCAGTACTGCCGTCACTCTTGTCGCTCGCCATTTTGTTGTTTGAATGTTTAGTAGTGAGGAGAGAGCAGGAAGGGGGCTGAATCAGTTCACCAAGACACACCCTTTCACTTCTTGACTGTATGAATATTCATAATATGACTACGTGGCATCATCGTCATATGACCACACCTACTTATGAGTTCCAGTTCAAATTGAAGCGGTAAAAAAGGCCTTAGAAAAGGCTCTGCAGTTTCTCTTTAAATATAGGCTATAGATTGAGTATCCGTAATTTCAGGGACTGCTGATTGAGTCACATGGCTGATCGAACGGCTCCATCCATAATTATATATTTTAATGTTTTTAATAACCAAATAAACAATCCAATGCTTAATTCTGTAAAGTTTAGAAGAGGCATACAGACAGGTGGGCAGTGAATCAATGATTTCCCTGCTGCAATTAAATTATTTCCCGCATCCGAATATGAACTGGCAACTTCGGCTAGGAATATATCTGTTTCCAACCCACTATCCGTGCACTTCTGGATTTTCGCTTCGGGCACACCCCTAAAATAGATAGACTGAAATTTAACGAGATTGCAATCAAATTTATTTATGGATAACTTGAAGGCTTTCTTCTCCTGACTTATTTTTCCATAGAGTTCAATAGGAAAATTTGTCAGGAGAAACAACCCTTCAAGTGATCCATCCATATCTACTGCATATCTGGCAGCAGAGTGATGGTTTAAGGCTTGTTTGATACGTCAGACCCTTGATGACTTTTTTAGCCAACCATGTGTTCCACACTGTTCCAGTGTAATTTAAAGCTAAATCTAGTCCCACCCCCCAATTCCCATAGAGATCCATTCAAATGCAGAGGTTATAGTATCGCTTCTAAGAGTACCTGGAAATAAGATAGCAGGAGTCTTTTGATATCCTTTTATACAGTCATGATGGCATCACCTTTTTACCTGTGGAATACCTGTTTACCACAGAAGTTGTTTGAGAGAATGGCAAGAATGTGCAAAGCCGTTATCAAGGCAAAGGGTGGCTACTTTGAAGAATCTAAAATATGACTTTTTTTTATTTGTTTAACCCTTTTTTGGTTTTTGCATAATTTAATTTGTGTTATCTCATAGTTTTGATGTCTTTACTATTCCAAAATGTGGAAAACAGTAAAAATAACGGAAAAAAACCTTCTATGAGTAGGTGTGTCCAAACTTTTGACTGGTACTGTATATATATATACACACACACATATATATATATATAAAAAAAACGAATTTAATAAACAGTAACAACTTCAACAAAATCACGGTCATATCCATTTCTAAGATGCACTTTTGCCAATGGTAAAAAATAAATAAATAAATGTCAACAGCGCCCACTAGTGCAATGAAAAAATGTATCAGGAGGCAACTGTTCTCTCCTCCTCGCCACGGCCTCATAAGCACCCATTGAAATGTTACCTCATATTGCGGCTTCTGCTCACCTATCTTTTACATTGCAAAAATGACATAAAGGGAGGATAAGCTCCCTAACGCCGTCAGACCAATTAGCCTTAGGAATAAAATATTGACATACTGTATAGTGTTGCACGGTACACCGAAACTTCGGTACTTTTTCGATACTTAAAAAAAAAAAAAACGGTTCGGTATTAGAATTTTCCGACGTTCGGTACTTTAAAAAAAATAATTATATTATTCTTTTTTTTTAATATAATCTTTTTTTTCTTTTTCTTTTATGTAGCTGCAATATTTCCCTTACTGCAGAATGCTGGAATGATCAAAATAGCATCTGGAAAAACCCTTGCCAAAACAGCTTCGGTTTCCCGTTAGGCCTAATTAAAATTTCCAATGGCGGCGCTGATATTATGAGGGTGTAATTATAGTTTCCGCCTCTACGCAAAATGGCGCACTTTCGTCCGTTTCGCTATCTGACCAGAACTCTTACATTTTAGTGTAGAGTAAAAGCTAATACTGCAGAGGCAGGAGTTTGCTTCTGCCTGTTTTTAAGGACTGATTATGGATCAGCACTATAGAGGAGTCTCAAAAGCAGCTCTACAGTGCTGATCCAGAAACAGTCCTTAAAAACCGGTAGAAACAAACTCCTTGTCCTGGGTTTAAGTTGTATAGTTCTGAATATCATTTGTGAAGCTAAGGGGGGTTTATTGTATATAAGTTCTGTTTTAAGTTTATTAATATTATAAATAACTAATATTTATTTACCATACGCCTTTTTGAGCACATGTTATTTTAGCTCAGAATGGAGAAATGCACCACTTTGTTACCAACACCCTCCCCATGTGTGCAACGACTCTCCGTACCCCCGACCTGCGTGATGATACTACCTCGGCCCCGCATGCACGTTTGATGACACCGTGTACGCGCAACAACACTGGTAGTTTCGAGGGCCTACCACCCGGACTGAAAAAAAATCTAGGGGAAACACTGTACTGTATGTGACTATTCTGAAATAAATGTATTCTGTAGCAAATTTCTGAATGATACAGCTTCTTCTTCAGTTCGAACTTAAAACCATGGATGTGCAGGGAATATTTTTTTAGATATTGACATTTAAATAAAACTAGTAGAAACGAGGAGGAAATTGCCTCTGAAGGGCCAAAGTAAATAGGGTTAAGGTCATTTCAGTAGAGGTACCGAGTATCGAATCAGTATCGTTTCAGTTTCAAGTACCGTTTCAGTATCGAGTATCATGATACTAAACCTGGTATCAGTATCGAAGTCAAAATTTTGGTATCGTGACAACACTAATACTGTATATCCATTTAAGGTGGTTTTACATTGATTTTGTTCCAATTCTAGCCATGGGTTATTGAAGTTGTGCTTTTGGGTCCATTTGAATAAATATTGTAGTTGATTTGACAAAAAGTAGTGGAGAAAGTTTGGTACTTCTAGGCCGCCTTGTGATTTTGTAATTTTGTAAGTGAGACTATTGTTTTTTTGTTTTTCCAGTAAAATTGAGTCCATTTGTCAGTGGGGGTGGTTGGGAGCATTGAAAACAAATAATTAATCTTAGGTAGGGTTTTCATTTTAACTCTAGCGATTCGTCCAAGGAGAGTGAGTGGGAGCTTAGTCCAGCGTTTGAGGTCATCGTCTATTTTTTTTTAGCAAAGGGGTGTAAGTGAGGTTGAAGAGCTCTGACAGCCTAGAAGAGATATTAATGCCTGAATATTTTATATTGCCAATGTGAAATGGGAGGGTGAATTCTTGGGTTGCAGAATCCCAGGCGTCTTCAGACAATGGTAGTATGGTTGATTTATTCCAGTTTATTATGTAGTGTGAGATTGTGGAGAAGTTGTTAATGATATTGAAAGTTTCCCGTAGTGACACGGAAGAGTTCTGTAAGTACAATAATCGTCTGCATAAAGACTAATTTTATGTTCTGAATTGGCATCCTGAATTCCTTTGATTTTATTGTTTTGTCGTATTGCTGCTGCGAGTGGTTCAATAAAAATGACCAATAGTGATGGTGAGAGTGGGCATCCTCGTCTGGTTCCCTGATGAAGTGTGAGGCTCGGTGAGGTGACCCCGTTTGTGATTATTGTGGCCCTAGGTGAGGTGTACAGTGTTCTTATCCAATGGATAAACTACTCTCCAAAACCAAACTTGTGCAGGGTGCTAAATAGAAATGTCCAGTTTACTTTGTCGAATGCTTTTTCAGCATCTAAAGACACAATTATGGTTTTGTTTTGTTCTTGTTGTGAAATATTGATTAAGTTAAAAAGCCTACGGATGATATCAGATGCATGTCTGTTTTTGATGAAGACTGTCTGGTCAGGGTGAATTAGCATATGGGTGACTGTCTCTATTCTGGTCGCTAGTGTTTTGGTAATAATTTTTAAGTCAGTGTTGATTATTAAGAGAGGGCGGAAGCTCGAAGGGTGGGTTGGGTCTTTATTAGGTTTTAATAGGAGTGTCATTACAGTGGTATTCATGTGCCTGGGTATGGTGGAGGTAGTTTTGATTTCTGTAGTTACTCTGTAAAATAGTGGTGATAAAATATCCCAGAAGTATTTATAAATCCATCTGGTCCAGGTGACTTGTTTTTTGGCATTTTATTCCGGGCTTTATTAAGTTCTTCAGAGGTAAGGGGTGCATCTAAAATGTTTACCGTACTTGCTCTCTAGGTAGTGTTGGTAAGTCCAGGTTGTTTAGAAAGGTATCTATTTCTGATTGGTTGGGTTTGTGATCCGAGGAGTATAGGTTGGTGTAAAAGTTTTGAAAGACATTATTTATATCTTGTGGATTCTGGGTAATAGTACATGTCAAGTTAAGTATGGACGGGATAATTACTTTCTCTTTTTTGCGGTGTAGTAGATTTGCTAGATATTTACTTGACGTATTTCTGTATTGAAAGTTTTCATATTTGAGTTGTTGAATAAGGAACTGTGTTTTTTTGTGTATAATGCTTTCTAGTTGGGTTTTAATTTGCCTCAATTCATTTTGTATTTGTTCACTGGGGTTATTGGTATATTGGCTTGTTAGAGGTTTAATCCTTTGCTCTAATGTATTTTCCAGTTCTTGTTGCTGTTTTTTCTTTTATGATGAATATGATATGATTTTACCTCTCATTACTGTGTTGCCTGTTTCCCATAACAGTGATGGTGAGATTTCTGGAGAGTCGTTCATCTCCAGGAAGGATGACCACTCTCTTTTAATCATTGCATTGAAATCAGGATCTTCTAAAAGTGATGTATTGAATCGCCATCTTGTAGGAGGCTTAATATGTGTTTGGGTGTTTATTGACAGGGAAACGGGAGCATGGTCACTGATCATGATTGAATTAATTGTTTTCTCTGATATATTGGGTGAGCGAGTTGCTTATAAGATAAAAGTCAATTCTGGAGGAAGATTGATGGAGGCAGGAAAAATATGAATATTCTTTCAGTGATGGATTTCTTATTCTCCAACTATCGCCAAGTCCACAATCATTCATGTATTGTTTTATTATTTCAGTGGAGTGCCAGTTTCTTGAGCTACCGGAGGTACTTGAGCGGTCAATTGTGGGGTTGATAACAGTATTGAAGTCTCCAGCTATTATAATATTTGTTGAGTCACATAGTAAGGAGTTGTTGTGTGGTTAATGGATGCATTAATGATGATAAATCTTCCCTCTGGATCAATAATAGATGTATTATGGACAAATGGAATGTTTTTATTTACTAAAATTGAAACACCTCTTTGTTTACTGTTGTAAGTTGAAGAAAATATTTTATCAAATTGTTTAAATTTGAGATATTGTAATTCTGAGTTTGTTAAGTGTGTTTCTTTTATGAAACATATATCAGCTTTTAATTTTAGAAGATGATTGATGATTGTAATCCTTTTAGACTGAGTGCGGATTCTGCGGAAGCCACGTACATTCCGTGTTACCAAGTTGAGCGTTTGCATGGTTGTGTGTTGAGCATGTCTTGTTCTGAATTAAAATAAAATATTAAATAAATAAAAAAGGAAGAGGGAGGAAAGAAAAAAAAAAGAGAATTCTGTCTGTGGTGTAAGATAAACATATTTAAAGAGGGAAGAAGAGAAGTAAATAGATGGGTAGAGATGTGGTAGAGATAAAAGATTGGTGGAGAGAGAAAGAAAGAAAGAAAGAAAGAGAGAGCGCGTGCTTGGAGCTGTACGAAATAACTGGTTGAGACCATAGACTGTATAAAAATGATATAGACTGACTATACACATAACAAACTACAGAATACACACATGTGACTGGACATAAAAGTGAATGGTACAGACACAGGACATGAACAACAACAACAAAAAACAAGAGATGCACAAAGATAGAGAGGAACATTGAGTTATTTAGCAGGCAATATAGAGTTTCCTTATACAAAGGAACAATGTCAGGTAGTAGGTTTATGAGAGGTTTTTTATGAGAGGTTATTTTTAGAAGAGCCATGTCGTGATTTTTGTGTTTCTGAATAACTGTCCATCGATATACAGTCTATCAACTACAAGTGATGCGCGTTTGTTGTTTTTCCAGTTTTCTTTTACGATAGGGTGGAGTATTTTCCGTCGTTCGATTATTTCTCGTGGGAATTGCTCGTTCAGTCCGAATGTGGTGCCTTTAAGTTCCTTTCCTTTGCTTTTGACCTGTTCTTTTTGCTGAGAGTGCTCGAATTTTGCAATGATCTGATCCGAAATAGTTGTATTCCTTATAACTTTGTTTTAGCTGTTGTTTAAGGTGTAGCTGTGTTTCTCAGCAATAGGGCGCTGCCATCCGTTAAGTTTGTTTTAATGTTTACCGATTTTATGTTGTTTGCGTTGCATTTTTGGATGTATGTTGGTATAATAGCATTTTAATTACGACAAATATATGTCTATTCATAATGAAAATTATTAGTTTGAATTATGACATGAGCCTACTGTTTTCTTGCACTCTCCTTAGTGTATCAATTGCCTTTGAAATAAAGTGCAGAACATGTTTATTTATAACACGTTTCAATTCCATGCCCTCGCTTTTACGTTAGCTGAACAAAAAAGGCTACATTTGTGACATGACAGAGTGATGCAACTCCGATAACTAGAAGAATCTAAACTAGTATTAATTAGAAGTAAGACCTTTTTCAAGGCGTCTATCTAGCCATTAGGGTATCAATCCAAATTGGCTTCAATATTGAAAATTGAATGCAACAGAAAATAGAATTTTGTGAAGAAATCTTTCTTACCAATTATTGGATAGAAGGCTGCTTTCCATATTATTAAGTTATGCAGAGGTTTACAATGAACTGATTTTTGGATTACATAGATGTTAGTAGTTATTTTTTCTTCCAATTTCATGTTGGAGACATTTGTTTTGATGTATGTCTATACAATAAAATGTAACATATTGTAAGTGAATTCAGTTGTACTATTTTTATTTAAATCATAAGTATAACTGTTTAAAGCACAACTGAACTTTGGTAGAACTTTGGGTTGTGTAGTTACCCGGTCATGATGAGTCCAAATGGTGGTGAAATATGTTCATTAGTTGCTCTGTGCTCCCCTGGGCGATAATCCAGAATAGGGTATTTGTTGCTCTCCATTCACTTCTATATCGCAGCTAAAACGGTCTCAAAATGAAACTTCTAGCATGTATACGAAAGTGGATTCTGTCAATACAAACAATCAGTCATGGTGACCCCTGAGATATCCTCTGGAGTTGCTTAAGCTTTTAAAGTTATGAACTTCAGAGATTTAGTTCCAATTCCATATTAAAGTCAATAATTCTAATCAATTGATTAGTACGTAGTAGTCATTTTTAGAAATATTGATGTTTTGCTAAAACGGTTTCATAAACAGTTTCATAAATATCCTCCATATTCTCCAAGTTTTGGGACAATATGGGGCTGCTCTACATAAATTAATGTATGAAATGGCAGTGTTACTTATTTCTGGGGCAAAATGTCTTTCTGAATCAGATGAGCTACAGAGCCAGCAGGAGCAGCCCCAGGACCACGGTGCTCTGGTGGACTGCACAATAGGGGAAGAGCAGAAGCAGATGGGTGTGGTGGCTTGGACGGTATATAAATCATTTGGGTTGGCAGCAGGTAGCTGCCTGACCATCTTGATCCTCCTCTTCCTGCTTCTCATGCAAGGTACCTGACATAATTACATCTGGCATGGCATCACTGCTGTCCCCAAGTATGAGTTACAATCTTTATTGCAGAGTGTGTGGTATAAGCCATAGAGGAACTAAAAGCCCATCAACTATATGCATAATGAAAGTGAAGCGGTGTGTTCGTGATCATGGAATTACAAATTACTGTCACGTCCTGTTCTACAAACAGTTTTTGACTCTTCACTAAATTTCTCAGTAGAGACTAAAATCAATCTTCTATGTACCAGAAAAGCTGATTTGTTCATGTACTGAAAATGTTCTATTTCCCCTTAGCGTCAAAGAATGTCTCAGACTGGTGGTTGTCCCACTGGATATCTCATCTGAAGAGCAGTAACAACACTTCCCTCAGTGTCCTCTTGTCCTGGGACCTTTCATATCTACTGTTTTTTTCGCCCAATGGTTTAACGTGAGTGTATGGAACCAGGAATTGCACAAAATCACACAAATGTAGGGATCCTCAAAAACATTACTTAAACAATGTTTTTCCTTTTATTTGGAGAAGTTGTACTAAAATGTCTATTTAAAAAGAAAAAAAAAAGTTAATAAATAAATAAATTTAAGGCAGATATGCCAGTTGATTTTGTTTGTCGCTGCTGTCATTGGAGGAAAATGATTATTAACTAAGATTTTAGGAGAGAATGCATTACCAGAATGATCATTTTGTTTGTTTATCTTTCATTCCTATGCCCCACAGGTACCCAGTCACTCATGTGGAAACTGCTTATAAGGCAAATATCACATCAGAGATTAAGTTCTATTTGACAGTCTATGGTTCCATTGCAGCAGCCAACTCACTCTTAACTGCTGCCCGGGCATTCCTCTTTGCCCATGGAGCCATCTGTGCTGCTACAGTTATCCACAATAGGTTGCTGGACAGAGTATTGAAGGTACAAAGGACCCCGTTGCCTGCACCTTGCACAGTTGTAGTTGTAATTTTGTAAATGAAGCCAATTTCTTAGGCTCCAACGCTGACAAGCGTTCAATCGGCCAGTTCATAAACACTCTAACTGCCGTAAGGGTATGAATCACCCAGCAGGCCCATCCATGTTTAAATTAATAATTAATATAAAATGAGATGATGTCATCCTGGCCAACTGAAACCCTTCCATCCCTGGGTGATGCTAGAGCCAATTGTGCATCACCCTCCGGGGTTGCAGGCCACAGTCTTCACTGGCATGGACTGGATTCAATACCAGAGTGTGAAGCCTATTCATGCACTAGAACAGTGTTTTACCCAGCAGCCCCATACTTTTATAAAATATGAATTAAACTGCATTTTTGCTGTTTGCTGTTGCAAAACTTAATTGTTTTTAACAAAATAAAAAATTATCTTAACAATTATGCCATTTTCACCTAGTTTTTACTAGTCTCGTTTAAGTGTCAATATCTCAAAAACTATTCACGGCATATCCAGAATACTTGATATGTTGTTGGGTCACAGACATCATGAAGTCATGGCATTTATTCTATATCGACAGCCTCATAACAAAAGTGCCTAAGTAATTTTTTGGACATTTTGAGATTTTCTGCCTAAATCACTTGATTTATCATTCGTCAACAGTGTAAAAATGCTCAAGTCGCTGTGCACTTCCTGAACCACTTTATGCGATGTTCAATGATTTGCAGTCAATGAAGCACGTCTTGCCTCAACACTGTCACCATTATTTTGACAGCTTACCCCATTTGGAAGCATAAATCTGCCTAGGAAGTGTCAAATTTGATACTTTCTCTGTACCAGTAGATACGTGATATTTGCCTAAGTCATCAGTGGATTCTCGCCTTTTGCCTAAGTCATGTATGTAAATGCCTAAGTCCCACTCAGTTTTCAATATTTTTGCCTAAGTCATCATTAGCCATTATGTAATCATAATACAAAGTCACATGATCTGTATTTCATTTAGCAGCCATTGATATGTGTTTGTAAAAGAAAGAGTTAATAAATACTCATTGACGTAGAATTGCAGCAGTTTTTTGCCTTTTTCTCAAAACTACAAAAAATTACTTAGGCACTTTTGTTATGAGGCTGTCGATATATAAATGCAGGGTTGCCAATAATTGTGGCACACGCGGTTTTGTTAAAAATAATTATTTCTTGATGAGGGATTTATTTTTCTCATAATTTACTTCAATTAAAGGTTGGATTTTTCACGTTTTCAGTGTGACATTAAGCTAATTCACCAAACGGTGAATTTTTTACAACCCTTTTTACTCGTCTTTACCAGGGGTGCCAATAATAGTGGAGGGCACTGTATATACTGGGTGGTGGGTTGCTTGTTAAATGGACTTGCTACGGGAAAATAGTGACACTTAGAAACTCCGTATTCTGCAGATTTGTCACAAATCGTCTACCAATAAAATTAAAACACAGAGTTTGTGATTTCCACTAATAGTTTGGCTGCAGGAGCAACGAATGTCTCAGTTGAGCAAAATCTTGCCACAGGCGGTATGGTCACTAGGCATCTGCGCAAAGGGGTTAAGTTTCTGTAAATTTGTCCAATTACTTTTCGTACCCTAAAATGGGGAGGACTGTGTATAAAAAGGGCTACAATTGCTACACGGTTCACCCAATATGGATGTAAAAACCCTCAAATTAAAGCTGAAAGTCTGCACTTTAACCAAACCACATACAGTAGTTTATTTCAAATCCAATGTTCTGGAGTACTGAGCCAAAACGACAAAAATTGTGTCACTGCCCGGACACTTTCCGTCAACAGTGTTTATCAGATTTTGTAGAATAAAATTATATACCGTACAATTATACTAAACCGAAAGTACATTGGATATTGTAGCCTACATAGTACAGTAAGCAAGGGAAAAACACTGAATTTTTATTTATGCATATTTTGAATAATATATTATTGTTCCTATATCGGAACATAATTTTTTAGCGAATAGAAACAGTGCTTTTTTGCATTTTATTGTCTGTGACTGTGGCAAGATGAATGCAAATAATGAAATTTGAATAAATAGCTATGAGAAATATGAATAGTAGGGTATACTATAATTGAGACGTCGACAACTACCACTAGGGGGCCATCATGGATAGGGTACATGTTCTTGACAAGCGGTAGGCTAATAATGAATGCAAGACATCGCATTCTGCAGAAATATAGCCTATATCTATAATTACAAAATGAGCTGTATTTTTTTTCCAGCTTTCCATGTGGCTTTTTACACCTTTAAATACCTTCGCTTTTCTTACCAACTCTTACACAATTTTACTGGGGTTTGCCTCCTTATCCAGGAGATCTGCTTGACAGAAAATAGAGTGTGATCCACCATTATAGAATTAGATGTGCATATGACATATCATAGGCATAAGTCATAGGCTATAGCTAAACTATACTTGTAATGGATTGACAGGACCCCAATGATCACCATCAAGTATTTTTTCAACAAAATTCATTACTGAAAATGTTGGCTGTCTCCTATCTATCGATCATTGACTATCGCATTACTGAATTGTAAATTTCATTAGCAGTTTTTATTAGCAGCTCATGATTCAGCCTATATTGCAT
Organism: Synaphobranchus kaupii; assembly: GCA_029718625.1. Classification (NCBI taxonomy): domain Eukaryota; kingdom Metazoa; phylum Chordata; class Actinopteri; order Anguilliformes; family Synaphobranchidae; genus Synaphobranchus; species Synaphobranchus kaupii. The sequence continues at coordinate 80,818,395 of CM056379.1, forward strand.
CGCCTTATTTTTAAAATCAGTGAACCACAATTATATATCTAGCTAAAATAATGAAATTCTACCTAACTTTTTTTCTTTCTTCTCCATGCAGGCCACAGTGAGCTTCTTTGACACCACCCCATTTGGTCGCATTGTGAACCGTTTCTCCTCTGACCTGTACAGCATAGATGACACACTGCCCTTTATCCTCAATATCCTTCTAGCTAACTTCTTCAGCCTGCTAGGCATGCTGGTGGTGATTAGCTATGGCCTGCCCTGGATCCTGCTGCTGCTACTGCCACTGGGAGGCCTGTACTACCACATACAGCACTTCTACCGCCACACCTCCCGCGAGCTCAAACGCTTTTATAGCATCACCCTCTCACCCATATACACCCACTTCTCTGAGACTTTGACCGGAATCAGCACGATCCGATCCAGTGGCAACTCCTCCAGGTCAGAAACTGATTAAATTGGTTTCTAGTTCATAGTAAAAATGAGCTGTTCACTAGAAATGGCCTTGTACCTAATAGTGGGTAGTTTGTGAATGAGTCATTCTTTTCTGAACTAATCTTTTAGACAATGTATGAATGAACTAAATTACGTATTTGCTCCTTTGGTTCTTTGTATACACCGCTCGTCCATGACTGCTAGGAGGTGGATTCTCTTCTATTTCTAATGAGAGCCAATAAGAGAAAGCTATTTAAGAGAAAGATGGACAAGCTGAGGCAGGCTTAAAAAATCTCATTGGCGAGGACTTCTTTCACTTCAGTGCACAGCTGCACACGTTTATTCTTTTCCACACATGAAAAATTATTTTCTATACACTGTACAGATGCCCAATGTATGGATACTTGGGCTGTCAACCAATTAAAAAATTAGTTGGTTAATTTTGCATTAATTTGTTAATTGGTATATAATATAATATAAATATACATTGGAATCCAATGCTTATAGGACTGCTTATAACCCCCTGTTAATTTGCTGGCCATTTGATTTAATCCACAAAGCAATTGACTTTGAAGTGTTAATTCATCAGGTTAGTGTTTTTCTTTTTAATGCACTCAGTGCTGTTCACTTTTAACATGGAGTCATTTCCTTAACCTTATGTGCCGCCATTCTAGCATCACCATGGGGTTTATGAAATTAATCAAATTAAGACAAATTATGAAGGACAGGGAGCATAAATGTGGCAGTGAACAAAGATTAAATTGCTGAAATAAAGTTTTCCTTTATATAGGAATAAAGAGAAGCAATGTCAAACTTTTCTTTTAATTTTTTGAAATTCAATATAGCATTTTTTTGTAATTTCTTATGCACTTTTCCCTGTTTTCTTCAAATTTGTAATGGCCACTCTTATTCATCAACCTAGATGGATTTAAAAAAATCATTGGGCTAGCAGAGAGTTGAAGATGAAGCTATCATGAAAACTGCTAGCATTGCATTGATGCAGTTTTAAAATGGAGGGATAAGAACCACTTAAGGAGAATTTACAGGGACATTCTGTTGATGATGCAGATGCAGAGGGAAATCTGACCATAAAAATCTAAGTGTACGGTCTGCATTGTAAACAAGGCTTTTTGTATAAGGGTAGTATGACTAGATTACAATATCACCTGCAAGCAAAGCATCCTTTCATAGTTACCGATATTAAATGATTATGCTAGGCTTTGTGTCTAGCTAGCGCTGTGTTGTTTTTGTAGCCTAAAGGTTTTTATGTTGACGTGTTTCCTCCTGCGGTCATTTGCCCACTGTAAACTCCGGGGTTCTGTCATCCATTCGTGCACCACAAGCTAATGTCACTGTCAGCTAGGTTGTTCACATTCTGACTAAATGCTCTTTAGAAGATTATAGATTGTATTATTCTCCCTGAACTATTTCAAGCTCCCATTTTATGGTTTATGTCCCTGTACCCCTCCAGGGCAACGATATTTAGTACCGGGTGCTCTCACATTGCGACAGAATGACTTACTCAATACGACTTATTCAATAGTGTGGAACGACTGACACTAGGGGGCGCAATCCAACTGTCGCTTGCGTAGTCGTATTCAGTGGAAAGGCGGCTTCAGTGTGACATACTCTCCGACAGCCGATTTCGTGAATCTTAGCCTACGACGGAAGACTGACAGTGTCAGAAATTTCAGGCCAAAATCTTGCAGTGTGACCGCTGCTATGACCACAGACTGTGGAAGTTTCATGGACAACCAATAGGAGAACAGCAACGCATGACGTAAGAGACTAACTCCTTTGTTTTCTCTATAACGTTACCGTTTTGCAACCGCTCTCAAACCATTTTGCGTCCCAAATAAACAGCCTTAAAGGGTTAGTTCAGAATTTTGGACATAATGTCTCATTTACAAATTACTCATGATATTGTTGATTGGTGGAGACCATTTTCAGCTGATTCCATGCTGTCCTTCTTGTGGACATACACACGTTGCTAATGCTAGCGCAACTCTATGGTAACCGGTAGCATACACTACCAAACGCACTTAAACACTCCACAGTGCACCCAAAGCAAATAAAATACGACGACGGTCTATCGGGGTTAATTTGAATATTTATACCATCATTTTTGAAGTCAAACTATCGTTGAATCCTTTACTTTGTGCTGACCTATATTCTCTGTGCCAGTATGGCGGCGGAGCGATACTTTACGTTACGTTTACGTGGCCATTGCAACTTGTTGCTCTTCTTTGTTGTTGTAGTCGACCAGTGCCGGCACTACATTCATAGGTAACGTAAAGTATCACTCCGCTGCCGTACTTCTCCATATGTTCTACTTCCAGAGAATATAGGTCAGCACAAAGTAAAGGATTCAACGATAGTTTGACTTCAAAAATGATGGTATAAACACTCAAATTAACCCCAATAGACTGTCGTCGTATTTTATTTGCTTTGGGTGCACTGTGGAGTGTTTAAGTGCGTTTAGTAGTGGATGCTACCGGTTACCATAGAGTTGCGCTAGCATTAGCAACGTGTGTATGTCCACAAGAAGGACAGCATGGAATCAGCTGAAAATGGTCTCCATCAATCAACAACATCATGGGTAAGTCGTAAATGAGACATTATGTCCAAAATTCCAAACTAACCCTTTAATGGTTTAAAAAGAACACTGCAACACAATGCATTTTTCTTTATCTAAAGAGGAGCATTAAGAGAGAGAAGAACAGCTTAGATGCATGAAATACTTGTTCCTTCCAGTACTATATCGCCATCGTCGTTGTTGGTGATGTAGTCCTCTTTCCATATAAGAAATGATTATAAGCACTTTTTCAATTCTGGGAACTGAGTTTGCAATGCCTCGATTTCGAACAGCGCTGCTCACGTCCGACTCCTGCTCCACACGAAGAAAGAGCATGCCAATCTTTATATAAATCATAAACTATTTATCATCATAAATCTATTTTATTCTAGCTACGGCTAGGAGTCGACCCGGGGACTCGTTAAGCATGGGCTAGAAAACATTTTAATTCGTAGTAGGCCTAGTTACACGGTTTTGTTCAAATTACAAGTGTACAAAAAATAGATAATTTTTGCTCACAACATGTTAGTCTGGTCGAATCAATAAATTTAAGTATTTAGAACTCCCACAGAAGATGCACATCTTAACAATTTATGAACATCAACAAGCATACAAACATAGGCAGATATTCAGGTTCAGGTATTCAAATTAAATAATTCCTTACACTTGTAACCTTTGTCTGGGGCTTTTGTAAAATATTTCCAAAACTCTATTTTTCGCTGTTGAAATTAGAACTATTGTCAGAAGCGAGACATTCTAGGCTGAGCGGTACCAGAGCGAACGGGAGCACTGTACCCTAGACCAAAGAAGTAAGAACAAAATTTACGTAACGTTAAGATCTTGCTCTAGCCACAGCACTTGGTGAAAAAGGGTTGTTTTCCCATTTTGTTCTCATATTTTCGATACGTGCCACATAAACTGACATAATTAGGAGCCTGCTTGGACACTGAGTAATTAGCTTTGGATGAAGAAATTGACTAAGTACTCCGACCTAAACCGGTGGTAGGAGGATGAGGATGATATGGATTGTGTTATTCTTTTGCCGTTATTCTTTTTTTTCCCAACGACTCGTCTCCGCCGGGGTCTTCCGTTTCGTACTATGCTTGGCAGTACGTTGTTGTCGGTAAAGGTGGAATTGGAAGTTTGTTTGTGTTTTCCATAGCTAACCCTTATGGGAAAAAATATATACTGCAGTATATTGTAAATATATCAAAATTATCATCACAATATATTTTAAATATACTGCAGTATATTACATTTTCATAAGGGAAGTTTGCACACACTAGTGTTTGCACACGGGTCTATTCTACGGGAGGATTTTTTGTTTGTAGATAATTGCCCTGATTGGTAACTACATAGCTAGCCCTGATTGGTTGGTTTTTGTAAGACCGGGGTGACATTTTTGTGACAGCCTAATTCAGAGCCCAGGACACTCACAGAAACCATATTTTTTCACAGAACACTTGTTTTATTAATAGCTGCTGGAATGTAATGAGTAAATGTAACAATTTCACCAAAATTATAGCGAAATAATCTTGCCTACTGCCGCTTTAACATCTCCTACTGAATAGGAACTGCGGTAGTGCAGCGGGGATCCGAGATTGGCCGGTGCCTGAGGGAGCGGCAATTGGCGGCCGCTCCCAGGGTTGGGGGAGGATCTCGATGGGAGAATCGTCGCATACAATCAGCCTTGGGCAAGCTGGATTCACGGATTCACCCCTTGAACGGGTTGCGCCCTGAAGAGGGCGTGGCGGACTTTTTCATACTGCCGGCTGACGGGGTTGTAGCGAATTCTCAGCGGTTGCTACACAGGGAATTTAATTACTTAGGGGTTCAATTGGATACCAAATTGGGAGAACAAAATCTGAAAAAAACACATCTATGGAGAGCAATCATTGGACCCAATGAGTCCCATGAAATGGCTGCCCATACCATTACAGAACCACCACCATACTTGGCAACAGACATTGTGGATTGAATGCCTCCTTAGGCTTTCTCTAAACCCATCCAGATGTATTAAAAAGAGTGAAAGATGACTCATCAGACCATATCACTTTTCTCCATTGCTCAGGGGTCCAGGTTTTGTGTTCCTGACACCATGATACAAATGGTTTCCGAATGGTTGAAACCTACATGTGAGGGACGGCTCCGCCCCCCCCCCCCCCCCCCCCCCCCCACCACCCCACTTAGCGAACGTATTCGGTCATTCTATTATGTTTTAGCCTCAAACTGGTCACAGCTCCAAAGATACGCTCTGTCCCACAGGAAAATGTGGAGTTTTGTGAGCAACCGGGTCATTATATTTGGAAAGAGATGTTGCAGTCGAGTTTTTCGAATGTGTTTTTTTTGCGCTTTGAGCACCGCAAACAATCGCCCCATTGAGGTTCAATGTATTGGAGTGAGCGGCAGCAAACATCTAGAAATATCGTCAAATCACACAGAAACTATCTTGATGGATAGATAACACCCCGGGTAAGTGGGGAAATAGGTTCTAATGTGTTTTAGGGTAAACGGCCTCTTTAACGCGTTAACGTTGAGAGCACTATTTAAAACCTTATTTTACTTACACATTCTCCCATATTGTTTAATATCCTGCTAAGGAATAAATACCATATAAATAAATAAAATGTCGAACAAGCACTTTTTATTGTCCCCCACAAACAAAATGGCACACCCAAGCATTCCTAACATTTTCGCCCCACTCATAAATCATATGTCAAAAGTCATAAAACGGGTCATAAATCATTTTGCGTATCATATATTCTTCTCTTACATGGTTACTTTGTTGCATTGATATATTTTAGACTGGGAAATTCATTCATACATTTATTTACACAAGGAATGAAATCCTATGATTTAGTTTAGGAGTTGCACATCTTTCCAACATAACCCACCAAAAGGTTACCATGGCATAGAAACTATCTTTCAGTACTCCTCAATGGCTTCTGTTGTTACTATAGAAGGGCCTGCAGCCCCCAATATAATTCAAATAAAGGTATTGATAACATCTGGTATAGATTATAGGTCATAGATATCTGAAGAATAATTTTATGTGCTCTAGGTTTGAGGAGGAAAACAAGGACCATTTAGAGAGGAACCAGCGGTGTCTGTTTGCTAGCAATGCAGCCATGCAGTGGCTGGACATCCGGCTGCAAATGATTGGTGTCGCCGTGGTGACCGGCATCAGTGTGATTGCTGTCATTCAGCACCAGACCAGATCGATCGACCCAGGTGAGTATCAGTGGTGAGAACTGGGCTTTTGGTTTGTGTTCTTTGGGAAATCCTTAGCTTAGGAAGGATCTGAATCAAAGCATCTTCTAGACACAAATGCCAAGAACTTGTCTGAAACCATTTAACTGCAGGGTCACCAAAAATTGTTTATTTTATGTTCACAAAGACATGGTGACACGTGTCACACATGCCCATACAAGCACAGTATGTGGGTCAGATATTATATGTTCTCCCACAGGCTTGGTTGGTCTGTCGTTGTCCTATGCCCTGTCAATCACCAACCTACTGTCAGGGCTTATCTTCAGCTTCACACAGACGGAAACACAGATGGTGTGTGTGGAGCGGACTGAAGAGTACTCAACTGACATCCCAATTGAACCACAGCATGGCACCCTCGAGGTGAGGGAAGCACTAGTCAGCCCAGTGGCCTTTTGAGATTCTATTTGAAATTATGAAGAGTGCAGTACTGATGCAAGGGTCATAAAAAGAAAGTTATCTTCACTGAGAACTACAAGTACAGTATTTTCTAATAAGTTTCCATTAAAGTATGTTTCATTTGCACATGGTTCTATAGTTTACGGTCACAAAATTGTATATACTGTCCTGTATGCCTTTAGCTGCTATCTTAACCCCTTCACGCAGATCCCCTAGTGGCCATGAGATTTTGCGGATATTCCTTTCTCCTGCAACCAAACCGTAGAAACAATAAACTCCGTGTTTTCACATTATTAGTACACGATTCGTGACAACTCTGCCGAATACAGAGTTTCTAAGTGTCACTATTGTCCCGTTTAACCCTTTCGCATGTAAGTTCCAAAATATTTCCAATGGCCCCAAAGCATGAGTTTTTTTCTGCATGCGCACCAGCTGTTCTAGAATTTGACTGTTACACTGGCCTTCCTAATGTTAAGGTTGCCTTTAAGTGGTGATATTAGATCCCCAGTTCTGTGATCAGATCAGATCGCCTAACCCCAATTGTAACCTTACCCATTAGTGGGTAAATTTTCGAACTGACCCCACATCAGCGCATACTGGCCACCTTCGCTTCTCCCTAGTCTTCGCTCCCACCTTCGCTTCTCCCTAGTCTTCGCTCCCACCTTCGCTTCTCCCTAGTCTTCGCTCCCACCTTCGCTTCTCACCACGTGACCACTCACCTCCGCACTGTGTTATGAGCTTTGTTTATCAGGCGCTGTTGTTATTTTTTTAAAGCCTAAATTTAACCTAATCTTCAATTTTGCCTACAATGGATATCGGATAATTCATCTCAAGACAGCTGCCATCATCACTAGGTGAGTAACATTTGCATTTGCAATTGAGACGTGTTAGCTTCTAACTTCGACACGGTCCGTGCACAAGCAAAAAACCAAGGGGATAAACTATTGTACATCTGAATGAGAGTTAGGTTGTATGTGGTGTCGCAAGAAGTAGTCTAACCAAGTGCTTTCTTTATAAGATTAGCAAGCTAGGTACATGTGGTATGTCTTTTTGCTGATACATATAGAGCAGTGGTATTAAAACTTGGTCCTGGGTACCCCTGTGTATGCTAGTATTCTGTTACCCCTTTTGATGCAATTGTTATATACACTGCCCGGCCAAAAAAAAAGTTGCACACTCTCTAATATTTCGTTGGACCGCCTTTAGCTTTGATTACGGCACGCATTTGTTGTGGCATTGTTTCGACAACCTTATGCAATGTCACAACATTAGCATAAGTTTTTGGCTGAGATCTTGTATTGACGACGGGAGAGTCGAACCACTCCGTAAAGTGTTCTCCAGCACATCCCAAAGACTTTCAATGGGGTTAAGGTCAGGAATCTGGTGGCTAATTCATGTGTGAAAATGATTCCTCATGCTCCCTGAACCACTCTTTCACAATTTGAGCCCGACGAATCTTGGCATTGTCATCCTGGGATAACCTGGTCATTCAGTACATTCAGGTACTTCGCTGACTTCATTTTATTGTTGCATAATGTTGCTGAGCCTAGACCTGACCAACTGAAGCAACCCCAGATCATAACACTGCCTCCAGAGGCTTGTACATTGGGCACTATGCATGACGGGTGTAATGGCGACTTTTTTTTTGGCCGGGCAGTGTACATAATAATGTAATATAATGGCTCTAAGTCATCAAGTGTCTGATGTATCAAACAAGCCTTAAACCATCACTCTGTCGCCAGATATGCAGTAAATATGGATGGATAACTTTGAGGGTTTCTTCTCCTGACCTATTTTTCCATAGAGTTCAATAGGAAAATGAGTCACCATTAAAGTGATCCATCCATATTTACTGCATATCTGGCAGCAGAGTGATGTTTTTCCCATTTTTTCCCAATTTAGTAGCCAATTGAACCCCTATTCTAATTCCATTCCCCCCGTAGCAACCGCTAGAGAATTACCGCTGCACAACCCTGTCAGCCGGCAGTAGGACGGAGATTGCCACGCCCTCTTCAGGGCGCGACTCCTCCAAGGTTCCTGACTGTAGTTCCAACTCGCCTAGGGCCGTTCTATGCGCACCGATTCTCTCCGAGCCCCTCCCCCCACCCGGAAGCAGCCGCCAATTGCTGCTTCCATGGGGCGCCGGCCATGCTCGGATCTGGCAGGACTGGGGCGCGAACTCCGATCCTCGGAGAACAACTGCACCGACTGAAAGTCGGCGCTTTTACCGCTGTACTACCGCGACGGCCCCAGCAGAGTGATTGTTTGAGGCTTGTTTGATACCTCAGACCCTTGATGACTTACAGCCATTTTACCAACAATGTATTCCATACTGTTCCAGCATAATTTACAGCTAAATCTAGTCCCACCCCCCAATTCCCATAGAGATCCATTCAAATGCAGAGACGTTATAATATCGCTTGTAAGAGTACCAGAAAATAAGATATCAAGAGTCTTTTGATGTTGTTGGGTCACAGACATCAGGAAGTCATGGCATGCAAAGGATATGCCACCAATTTTATTATTTGAACTGTTGGTCTTAGTTTCAAATGTATAGTTTTATATATAGTTTGAAATGTATAAATGTGATCATCTCACCTGTCAGCTGGTGGTGGACAAGATGGCTGTTAAAGAGTGCCGTGGAAAAATATTTTTTATACCACTTTGTGATCTTTCTCATGCACTCCACAAAACTGTTGATCATGTCAGCCTTGTCCACTGCCCCATTCTTCTTGTTGTACTCGGCAATGCATTCAGGCTTGATTTTTCTTTCTCCAGTTAGGTGGTTAATTTTCCCAGTGGGCCCCATCGATGCTGTATGGACTGTAGAGAGGACGTGGACATCCCTCTTATCATGCCACTTCACGGCCAGCTGACTTCCATTCTCCATGAATTCCACATCCCCTCTCTGCCTACCGGAGAAGGTGGGCCTCCACTTCCTGTTTGGCCGGACTGTTCCACAAGCCCCAGTGTTGTTAGTCAGCAGTTGGTGGAAAAGTGTGGGGCTGCTGTGCCAGTTGTCCACAAAGAGGGTGTGGCCCTTCCCCAGATGAGGAGCCAGTATTGTCATCATCACCGACCCGGGCAGCCCCAGCCCGTCATAGTGAGTGATGTCAGTGGTGGCTCCTGTGTAGATGACAATCTCCTGAACGAGCCCGGTCTTGACATCACAGAGGATAAAAAAACTTCACCCAAAGTGGTTCCTCTTTGAAGGGATGTATTGGCAGAATGCCAACCTTCCTTTCCAGAGCATTAGGGACTACATATGTCCTTTTAAGGGACATGGATCCGGTGAAATGCAGACCTGGAGACTTGTTAGAACACTTCTGATTTTATAAAGTCAGTCTTGGAGGTTGGCGGCAGCATTGTTTGCATCGGAGCAGGAGGTGAATGCAGTCTTGGGAAAAGAGGGTGGAGAACAAACATAGGATCTGTGCTCCAGTAATCCCGTAGTCTTCTTCACAACCCCCATAATTAGGACTGCCACCAGGAAGGTGTAGAGCTCACTCATGGTGGTTGCTACACACTTAGCCAGCTTCCCCCTCACTCTTGCAACTCATTGGCATAGAGATTTGTCTCTTTAAAAATGTCTCCCACCAGCTCCTCTGTGGAAAACATTTTGAAGCACTCTGCCTCAGAAGGAGATGGTTAATGGTGACACACTCCTGACTGTGACTCATCAAACACCACATCAGGTCCAGGGGGGTAAAATAGCTGGCAGCCTTCCAGGTGGTACTGCTGACCTCCTCACCTAGAATCTGTCTGCCTCAATCTTCACCAACAGAAGGACCTGGTACTTCAGGCAAGGGCCCCTCAGGCTCAAGGATGGCCGCTAGGTTATCTCTCACTGTCAGAATCTTCCTCGCTTGTATGACTCATTATCAGAATTTAAAAAGATTTTGAGAATTTCCTCATTGTCTCCTCCTTTTGCCAAACATATTTTAGCTTATATACAGTACCAGTCAAAAGTTTGGACACACCTACTCATAGAAGGTTTTTTTCCGTTATTTTTACTGTTTTCCACATTTTGGAATAGTAAAGACATCAAAACTATGAGATAACACAAATTAAATTATGCAAAGACCAAAAAAGTGTTAAACAAATAAAAAAAAGTAATATATTTTAGATTATTCCAAGTAGCCACCCTTTGCCTTGATAACGGCCTTGAACATTCTTGCCATTCTCTCAAACAACTTCTGTGGTAAACAGGTATTCCACAGGTAAACAGGTGATGCCATCATGACTCTATATAAAATGATATTAAAAGACTCCTGATATCTTATTTCCAGGTACTCTTAGAAGCGATACTATAACCCCTGCATTTGAATGGATCTCTATGGGAATTGGGGGGTGGGACTAGATTAAGCTGTAAATTACACGGGAATAGTATGGAACACATGGTTGGCTAAATGGCTGTAAGTCATCAAGGGTCTGAGCTATCAAACGAGCCTCAAACCATCACTCTGCTGCCAGATATGCAGTAGATATGGATGGATCACTTTAAGGGTTGTTTCTCCTGACAAATTTTCCTATTGAACTCTATGGGAAAATAAGTCAGGAGAAGAAACCCTTCAGGTTATCCATCCATATCTACTGTATTTCTGGCAGCAGAGTGATGGTTTAAGGCTTGTTTGATACTTCAGACCCTTGATGACTTACAGCAATTTCACCAACCATGTGGGTCACAGACATCAGGAAGTCATGGCATGCAAAGGATATGCGACCAAATATTTAAAATGATTACTTTATTCTACATGTTAAATTGTCCAATATTGTTTGATACCCGACAATGGGGGGGACTATGTACAAAAGGTTCTATAACTTCTTAACGGTTCATCCGATATGGATGAAAATACCCTCAAATTAAAGCTGACAGTCTGCACTTCAACCTCATTGTCATTGTGTCCTTTCAAACTCAAAGTGCTAGAGTACAGAACCAAAATAACAAAAAATGTGTCACTGTCCAATGAATTATGGTGCTCACTGTATATATAATGTATAATATAATATATTGTATATGTATGTATATAAATATAGGCTACAACGAAACAAATACAACAACACTAGATGTCGCTCAGTGTGCCAGGCGCGAGAGGACCATCTGACTCATTAGCTACGTGCACTGTCAATTTGTATGAGAGATGCTAAAACAGTCTCTACCAATAAAAACATGTCAATGGTTTGTGTGGTAAAAAGTTCTTTATTTGCAATATTATTTGCATGTTTTCAAGTACTTGTTATAAATGATCTATTCTGATTCTAGCAAACATTGTAATGGTCACCCATGATGAATCCATCCCATCTTTGTACTTTGTTTCAGTTAGGCAATCTCAATGTAGCATTGTATGTTGTGCTTGTTTTAATAATGTGTATTTAAAATAAAGCTTGTCCTCCGACTTTACTTATTGTGAACTGTTTATGGGAATATCAACGATGGGATCTAGATTACGTCTATTGTCGTTTTAGCCACTTTAACCCGTTTAGACCGGATGCAGCATTTTTGTTTATATGCCTTTAAAACCAGGTGCGCAATTTGCGTGTATACCTACCCTCTTTGGTATATCCCTTTAAGACCGGATGGGACGTTGAGGTCGCTTTAGACGCTGTCATCGTTTTCAAGACACGCGACCAATGAAATGCATCGTGATTCGCTGAAATACACGTTGGGAAGGTGAAATGCATATTATGCAAGGGGCCAAGACTGGGCTTTCGCTTTGAAGCTCACTTCCTGGTTGGGCTGGGAGCAGCAATTGTGCCGTTGCTCACTAGCGCCACTGCGATTGGCCACAGTATAGGTCTTTCACCATGTAAGTCAATGGCAGCAATGTGGTCAAAATACTCAGTCATTAAATTTTTCCCATAAAAAAATGTAATTGCAATAGGTGCCTTTCCTTCATCTAATGCCTCTGCATGTGCTGATTTTTTTTAAATATTGTGTCGTTTGGACAGGGTATTAACATTTGTTCAGGACCAATCAGAGGGACAGGTTGAGTCCTCTTCGGCTCCACGGAGCAGACGCAGTTTGTACAAATGGGTGGCGAAAAAGACATCCGGAGCCTCAATTCAGTTTTTATGAGGCCGTGGAAAGCCAATGGGTGACGTCACAGTCGCTTTGTCCATATTTTTATACAGTCTATGATATTATGGGATTTTTTACTATATTTTTTAGCCTTGTTGTTAGGCAGATCAGTCTGGAGAGGCTCGATAGAGATCCATTCCTGCTGTTAGCCTCTTAACCTAAAGTTACGCTTCAGATAGTGACAATGATTGATGACTTGAGCGACACTGAAGATGTAGAGTACAGCAGTTACGTTGATGAAAACAACAATGAATTAGAAGATTCAGACCCAGATGATCAATTTCAGTTTATTTATTTTATTTTTTTTATGTCAATTAACATTAGGGCAAAGGCAAGTAAGTCCCAATAAAAGCCAAAGGTGTAAGCTCTCAAATGGTTTTTAATTCATGTTTCTATGTGCTACAGAGGCTGAGAAATAAAGGTTTTAGTGAACGTTGACAATTCTGTCAAGTTTTTCAGAAAACCCTCAGGTTTTAGGAGATTGTTTACAACAATGCCTTAGGTTTTAGAATGTGTTTTTAGGGGGCGTTTTAGGTCTAAATGGGTTAAACAACAACCAGTAGTGTAGTGCTATTATTTTTTAGCAATTAGCGTACGATATGAGACGGGCTGTGCTGTAGGTGCCCGGCAGCAGAAAGATTGGGATTTCAAAACTGAATACAATGTAGCTTATCGCTTCAGAACTCAAGTAACACAGAATGCTCTGGGACTACAGTCATTCATACGCATACAATGCAGAAGCGCAAATGGACGGTAATGTACTAATTCTACCAATTACATTTTATTTATAAGAATTAAAAAATGTTAAACACATATTTAGGAAATTACTCGTGGATTCAAATTTTTAAACAATTAAAAATAATTTTAAAAGGGTTGTTTGCGGTCATTTTTAAACGGCCCAAAAATCGCATTTATGTTGGTAAAGGCATTGTGTATCGATGAATGTCTCATCGATACACAATGTCATCGTAGATCAGCACCAGAGATTGTATAGTAACGAGATATGCCAACTGCATGCATATCAGGTTTCACCTCCAAGGGGCGACTATGAGCACTAAAACTGGGCTAAACAGGAGAATGAATGGAAGTCAATGGAAGTTTTTTCAAGAAACCCAAATCCATAAGAGATAATAATTGTTTATTGTAAGTTGAAGAAAGTAAATAAGAAAATATGCTTTTCTATGCACTTAGATTAATGAAATCTTGAACCGTTTAGGAAAAAACTTTTTTCTCTGGTTATGCAAATTTGGTCATGAATATTCATGACCACTTTGGACATGAGAATCAGCCAGCCATAACTTGAAGGGTTTCTTCTCCTGACTTATTTTTCCATAGAGTTCAATAGGGAAATTTGTCAGGAGAAACAACCCTTAAAGTGATCCATCCATATCCATATCTACTGCATATCTGGCAGAGTGATGGTTTGAGGCTCGTTTGATACCTCAGACCCTTGATGACTTACAGCCATTTTACCAATCATGTATTCCATACTGTTCCAGCATAATTTACAGCTAAATCTAGTCCCACCCCCCAATTCCCATAGAGATCCATTCAAATGCAGAGACGTTATAGTATCGCTTGTAAGAGTAAGAAAATAAGATATCAAGAGTCTTTTGATGTTGTTGGGTCACAGACATCAGGAAGTCATGGCATGCAAAGGATATGCGACCAAATATAAAAAATTTAAAGGCACAGTCAACTTAGTGCATATAAACTTCTGACCCACTGGAATTGTGATATAGTGAATTAAAAGTGAAATAACCTGTCTGTAAACAATTGTTGGAAAAATGACTTGTGTCATGCACAAAGTAGATGTCCTAACTGACTTGCCAACACTATAGTTTGCTAACATGAAATCTGTGGAGTGGTTAAAAATAGGTTTTAATGACTTCAACCTAAGTTTATCTAAACTTCCCACTTCAACTGTATGTGGACAAAGTACTAGCTAGTACTGGCTATACATCACCTTGTACCTTATAGACAGTCTGGTTTTAAAAGCTTCTAGAGGATATCTGGTTTTACTGAGGAAGCGAGAGCTACTGGCTAGTGGACGGGATTGTTGACTGAGGAGCCGCTGGTAATGAATATTCATGAACCAGCGAACTCATCAACATTGTGTAGCATCAATGCTAGTGGAAATGTTTTGAAAGTGAGATCATCACACAACCATCGATTGCATGTTGACTTATAATTATGTATTCATTATAAGCATTATGCTGTGTAACATTGCGAGTAATACTCCAGTTACGCAAAAATATTTTAAATCGACTAATGATAATTTGATAGCATTTAGCTCCATTCACCTCCATGTATTTTCCCACATTCTACTCTTTAGCAGTGCCTCAGCACTGCCCCCTAATGCTCAAAGAATGCCATTGTACTTTTTCCCGTTCCATTGCAGTCATTGGAGTTGGTAAGGCTTTTTCTCTCTCTATGGGCTTTGGCACAACCCTAGTCCAAACAAAGATAACGTGACATGATACCTCACTTGTTTTGGACAATCTTTCTGGAAACCTTGTTAAGGAATTTATATGGATAATGTTGCGAGCAAATGGAGCATCTTGGTAGCGATAATTAACTTTGGTTGAATGTGGAAAAACAAGATGGCAGCGCCGTAAAACTATATTACTGTTGGATTATTTTCAATGTTTGCAGTGTTTTGTCAATTATTATGATCACTAGTGAGGTTACCCGTGATGTGATGCATTGTAAATTGTAATCGCTATATTATGCTTTCTGTCAGCTATAGTTAATTCATTTTGACAGCTCGGTTAGCAGTCTAACGTTGGCTAACTGAATAGCCTAGCATATTTTTTCTGTCTAAATTGTTGCTACTTCTGAGATGGTGTGAACCTCTACATAAACAAATAAATGCTCACATTGAGAACATAAAGACTGGGGTTGTAAATAATTTAATTGGTGCAATTGTTTTGTGGAACATGAGTGTGTTTAGTCCTAGAAAGAACGAAGTTTAACCCAAAGGCTTATTGTTTGTCATTTGTAAATAGACGTTCTAATCTTGTGCTCTAATCACACCGGTGTGACCATACGCTTCAGGGACCACTCTAGCGCTAGTGTGACGTAACAAGCAACCCCTCACCCAGTCTCCCCTGCAACTATATCTACCCATGCATGACATAGTGGACAATAGCGTCTATGTGTGAGTTCAGAAATATATATCTTCATCACATAAAATTTGTATTCCGTCATAGCAACAAGATAAGCCCAACAATAGCCAGATCGTATGCCAAAAAAGCTGTGAAAAACCCTGCTCACTCATGCAAAATAAACATGAAATTCTTGTGAAATTATACCACGTCATTCTACAAACCCCAATTCCCAAAAAGTTGGGACAGTATGTAAAATGCACATAAAAGCAGAAAGCAGTGATTTGTAAATTCCCTTTCACATATATTTAATTGAAAACAGTACAAAGAAAATAAGTTTCATATTTGATAAAATTTTAATTTAATTATTGATTTTTGTAAATATACCCAAATTCCGAATTTGATGCCTGCAACACGTTCCAAAAAAGTTGGGATGGGCAAAAAAAAGACTGGGAAGTTCAAAAAACACTTATTTGGAACATTCCACAGGTAAACAGGTGATGCTATCATGACTGGGTATAAGAGGATATCAAAAGACTCTTGATATCTTATTTTCAGGTGCTCTTACAAGCTATAACCTCTCTGCATTTGAATGGATCTCTATGGGAATTGGAGGGTGGGACTAGATTAAGCTGTAAATTACACAGGAATAGTATGGAACCCATGGTTGGCTAAATGGTTGTAAGTCATCGAAGGTCTGCGGTATCAAACAAGCCTAAAACCATCACTGCTGCCAAATATGCAGTAGATATGGATGGATCTCTTTAAGGGTTGTTAACTAATCTGTCCTAAGTTCTACTTAGCTTTAACCCTATTAGCTTTGGCCCACTAGAGGCAATTTTCATATAGTTTCTATTCGTCTCATTAAAGTGTCAATATCTCAAAAACTATTCACTGCACATCCATAGCTTTAAGCTCGAATTGAAGAAAAGGCTGTACCATTCAGAAATTTGCAACAGAATAAATATTTATCAGAATCATCACATACAGTAGCCTATATAGCCTACATAATATGCATAATTGAGACGTTGACGACAACCACTAGGGGGCCACCGTGGATAGGGATAATGAAGGTTTTGGTTGAAACATTTTGCACTTAGAAACGTATCGTGCTTGCTCAGCTAATGTTGACCTTACTCCCAGATATATTATTATAACTTTAGGTTGCTAAATCTGCCCATATGCAGGTCTGTAAAAATCATATATAAAGATCATACTTGCAAAGTTTAATAAAAAGTCATGTATGTTATATTAGTACTATATTATATATTTGTATTTAGCCCTATTTGGACGGAATAAGTTTTCAGGACAATGTCTAAAGTAATTATCATAGGACATCTGTAATGTTGATGACTGATTCGGAACCGGACGGGATAAAGTATCTATGTAATCAGTGTCTAGAAATGCACAGGTGGGAGTGTCTACTCCATCACACAAAAAATGTTCCATGCATCATAACGTTACACATAGCTATGCTTGATCTGCATATGGGCAGATTTAATGTGAGCAACCTAACGTTAAAACTGAGCTAAAGTTAATGTTATAGTGGCTAAAAATTGAATCTTAAAACTATCACTCTTCAACTGTGTTGTAGCAGTAACGTTAGTAGGCCTAGCTAAGTTAACATAAATTAGTTTTTATCTCGCTAGCAAAGTTAGATAGTAACGTTAGCTGTATTCTTTCTAGCTTTGTCACTCAGTAACGGTAGCTACCTAGCTAGCTAGCAAAGTTAACATTCCAGTTGTTGCTGTTCGGCCATAGTTGTGTGGAACTGCTGTGATCACTGACCAATAGACAATTCATTTCTGGTAGGATTCTCGTAGAATTATAAAGGTTTATTTTAAAAAATATACAATAAGCAGAAATGTCACCCGTCAAAAGCATTAGTCCATGTCACACCCGACATATCGCTATGTCTACTTTAGCGATTAGAGTTGTAGAATTTGAGCTAGGTCGTTGGAAAAAAAGTCTTAATCTAAATGCTAATTTTTTAATGTACTTAATTGTATGAAAACGGGTTTCCCATATTTGTTTTATGTCAAGATATTGATGAGATGAGTTGATCTTCCAAGTGGCTTGGTAATTGGTACTAAAATAGCTGAGATATTGACCAAAAATTTGGGTTTTAACATGCAAGTTACAACCAAAACCATTTTTGTATTGAACACTCGGTGAAACGCCATCTAGCCATTCAGGTGAAAACCCGGCTACATTTCCTTGAAAAGTAAAAGTTTTCTAGCCGACTAGGATGTAGCCAGACTATATCCGGGTAAAACATGAGCTATATTTGGGTTAAACTTGTCTGTTTATGTCAAAACATAAACTCTCATAATCTCTCAACCTTAGATTTACATGGAGGTAACAATTATTTTATTTTGAACTCATGAGATTAAAGACTGATGTGAATCAATAGGCTCCTAATTAGGGAGTTCGACATTTTTTCCTTAAAGTATTAACGCATTGCAGGTTTGGCTCCTTATCGTTTGCTTTTTCTTTTCTTCATTATTTACCAAATGCTTAGTTTTAGTGGTCACGTGTCCACAATTTTACAAATTAGGAGCCTAGTGATTCACCTCGGTCTTTAATTTGATCAGTTAAGAAAAATTAACAGTTTGTTAAAATTCTGGCATTGCAATTGGGATTGTAACAAAAACCAGCATACACAGGGGGCCCCCAGGACCGAGGTTAAGAACCACTGCTCTCGACGTCTAGTTTCCGGCTTTTACTCACTGAATGTTTGTCTTATGTGGGCTAGCTGTGTGCGGTGTTGTTCGATATGCATGTTGATTAACGTTAGCTATGATATAACGATAGCTTGACAGGAACTGTGCGCTTACCAACAAAGTCAGCCATTTCATCACCATAAATCTTAACTGGTAAGCGTCTGAGCAAAAGATACCAGTGCTACTGGCTCAGAAGTGGTAACTCCAGTATCTGACGTCTCAGACAGACATAAACACAACGACTTACGGACCGTAAAATATATTTGAAATTCCAAATTCATAGTCAATATAATTTTTTTGAGGAAAAGCATTGACTCTGCATCTTTCTGCAAGTTCTGTGGATGTCTTATTTTTTTATTATTATTTGTCTATGTTAAAAAGTTTGACATATCACCTTTAAGTTACTTTTATTGAATTAAAAGAAAAACACTTTCTGGCTTATAGGCTACCGATCTCCACAAGTATAAAACTGAAATAAAAATCAGTCCCACAGACCTAAACATAAAATAAAGATATGCTATCGTGTTATAGGTTTTTGCCTATTTGTCCATCTCTTAGGCATTCTCCTTGAGGTTCCAGTCAAGGAAAACTAGTAGCCTACTTTGTAAGGCTACAGGGTATGGTGAACTATGTAGCCTAGGCTACGTTTCCTGCCTTATTGAATACCTGCTCTGACGGAGTGATTTCTGATTTCCTCGCTTGTTTTTCCAATAATATAAAAAATGGTTATGCGTCCACAACATCTAAACAAGTCAACTTAAGCCTTGATTATTGTAGGTCAAAAACAAAAACAGGCTATTCACTTATATTGGTTGTCTTCATACCACCATAAAAAAAAATTAAGCGTGTAGGCTGCATTCAAAACTGTTAGCACACATTCAGTACAGTCAGTATTTCCCATCTCTTCTAGGGCCGACCTGTTGGCTGAGATCAAAATGTAGACTACAACTCCAGTCAAGTAGGAGAGGTGTAGAAGAGAAAGTGTAAAATGTAAAAATTCAAATGAAAATGCAAATTGCAGATTGCATTTCCTTTTCATTCACTGTGCACAAAAACTGACATAATTCAAATGAAAATACAAAAGGCATTTTCATTTTCAAGTTAATGTATGCACTTTATCTGACAATTTGAAAATGTCAATGCAAATCCATTTCACATAAAAATTTTCTCGCCCTCTATGACACAAGCCTGACATAATTTAAACGAAAATGAAAAACTACATTTGCATTAGAGTTCTCAACGGGCCTGAAAATTCAAACCCGAACCGATACCGACCCGAGTGAGTTGAAGCCCGAGCCCGGCTCGCCAGAGATCATCACATACAATACTGAGCCCGAGACCGACCAAACCCGGAAAAAAAAAACACGACTACTGTTTTTGAGTTTTTAACAGATTTAGTAATTGAGAGCAGCAGAGTAAACCAATTTTGCCGAAATTAAAACTAATGTTTTAATGTTTGCCATGCTGTAATAGAATTTAGCAGTGTTTTTTCATTAGAACGGGATTCAGCTTTTTTATTGTTGTGTAGTTCGCATGTTCTTGCTTCATTATTATTGCCCTATTATCATTTATCACACAGCAGACGATACTTCAACTTCAACTCGAAGGCCTACATTCACCGTATAGTTACAGCAAACTGGAGATGTTGGATGAATAAAATAAATAGCTACATTTTAACAAGTAGAGAAAGTCTTGACAATTGATTGACTCCAAAATTAGCAATCAGTACCACATGTAAAAATGCATATTAGCCTACTGTAAATACACACACAGAGACATTCTTTTCATTTCTTTTTTTTTTTTGCGCAGCCCGAGCCCTACCCGACCTGACCAATTAGCACAAATTGTCAGCTCGAACCCGGCCCTACCCGACAGGCTTTTTCGGTCCCCGTCGGGCTCGGGCTGAAACTGAGAACTCTAATTTGCATTCGCAGTTTCTTATGGTAATCCACCTGATCCGTGACAAAAAGGAAATGATAATTCATTTCGCCATTTAATTTTCATGTTTTTGTGGCACAAGGGTGATATAAATCAAATCCAATGGCATGTTTCCGTTTACATTATCATTTCCGCATGGTCACGCAAAAAAACATGCCAAAACTCCAAATTGAACATGCAAAACGTCAAACTTGCACATCAAGATGGGGCCTAGAAGAAAGGGGCATTACAGGGGCCCGTTGAAGCCCAACCCAACTAAGAAGTCCAGACAGAGTGGTGTCCTATTTGTCTGATTTTGTGATATTGCAGTTCAGTCAGACAACTCACAATTGAATTAAGCAATATTTACGATTAAAAGTCAAAGCAATCTTTGGCGTCAGGCTCTGCCTCTTATCAATCCCTGTTTGCGTAACATTTTTTAGTATTAGCCAGCCAAGATAATAGGGAGTAAACCACTGACCCCCAAAAACCGCTTTTGAGACAACGAGCCTGACCTGGCTACGAGGATACGAGATTGAGGATCAGTGGAGAGCGGTCCATTTAAGCTGAGGAACCAGTGCATACCCAAGGCATGAGAATAGAATGAGAGAATTTTAAATGAAACTTACTTTCCAATGTATTGGATAATTTTATCACAGAAATCGCATGCCATCGCTCTCGCCTCCCATCTTTAATCTGCACCACGTTCCCCGTCTCATCTGGAAGCCTTGCATCGCAAGCATTCCCAACATGCTTTGCAGACACGAGGAATCGCCTTTCATTGAAAATTAACGGAGGCAGTGTAATCGCACGAGAAATACTCTCCATTCCTCTTTCTGTGGGGCTTTACGTTATTATATAGTTCTGTGGGCTTTACCTTAAGATATATTTGACCCAGCTTTCACTCAGACACATGCGCAACACTGCCATCTAGCGGCTTAAACACCTCCGGCAAGAACGCCTGGCACCGCTCCCGCCTCCCACAATCAGCCGCCTGTGGGCGTCATCTAGTTTTTGATTGACACTGTGCAAACGCTGCCAGCCGCCTCTCATTGAAAATCTGTGTGCCATTACCGTTACACGTATTAGTTTGTTCTGGCCAGCCATGGCTGCCAGCTCGGCTACTGTCTATGCAATCGTGTCAATTTGCTGTTGTTTTGTTATGGCCCTCCGCGGCTACAGCCCAACTTGTGCTGTGGTAGATTACTGTCTGTGCAATCATATCAATTAATCTGCTGTTTTTATGTTATGGCCCACCACGGCCCCCACTAATGCTCCTACTGTCTGTGCAGTCATATCTGGTTTGGAATGGCCCGCCACGGCCCACTTGTGCTGATAGGCTGCTACTGTAACCACTAGGACGCTAATCGTATCCTTCTGCAGTTTTTTTTTGTCCCGTTCCTATTCTCACGCTGCTGCTTTCTGTAATTTTGTAGCGTGTTAGGCCCTGTTCACACTTGCATTTTGGGGCTCGACAACCAAAGTTATTAGCTGGAGTCCCTCATGTTCTGTGTCTGTACATACTCATATTTAGAAGACCGAGAACACTTACAAGTATGAACGAATAACAGGACCCGCTCCTGTATTTACAACACTGTCAGTAAGTTTGTAAGCTCTGAATGTAAATCTTGCATTTCGATTATCGCGCAGGTGTAAATGTGATTTCCAATGTCAACAAACATGTTAATCTTTCAGTTTTTGTTAATCTCTGCCGAGAGAAGCCTGAGAAGACGTGTGTTTCCACATCTGATCTGGTAGCAAATGAAGCAACGTTGACTAGCATGGAGCGTTGCGTCAGGGAGCGTTGCGCAGTTGATCACTGCGCATTTGCTACCAGTTGTCAACTCCCATTCCTGCACGCACTCGCATAACCAAGCTCATTTGCATAGGAACTAGAGTCAACTTCGGTAGTCGCACTTGTTTCGAACAGGACTCGTTACTACTCGCTGTCGTTCATAACCGTACCGAGTGTGAACTTGACCGGATTAAGCACTAAAATGAGGAGCGACAGCCATATTTTGCTGTAGTGTGAACGGGGCCTTAGAGGAGTGTCATTGCCTCATTTGTAGTGATGGGTGGGGGTTGTAGCAGGCAGGTGGGTTGTGTGTGCACCGGGGTGGGGGTCGGGGGTGTCAGGATAGCATACCCCACGTCAAAAATCACCGCTCGCCACTATTGAGGATAGTGAACCGGGCCGATATTCGCTTGTCTCAAAGAGCCATTGAATCCTTTGCCATAAAATGTTTTTACCATTAAAATAAAGCAATAACCCAACATTGCACCAGCCTATATGCATTGCCATTAGAATGCTTAACCATTTGAATTAGCCTGTTTCTTGTTAGAAATGTGTGCTGTTCGAAAAAGCAATTAACTTTTTGCTGCCGCCATGTTTTTGCTTCTCGACTTGTCTGCCCGAACTAGGTTTGCAGGCTTCGCATAATTTGGCAGGCTAGATAGTGATATTTCTTAGTTCTCTGTATTTGGGGATTGATCACATAAGCTAAATAAGAACTAGAAAGGAAACAAGGTAGCCTAAACGTTATGACGAGCCAAACTGTGCTTAAAACGTGGTTTTCTTTATTCGACATTACTCCTCGTTATTAAAATAATCATCCACCAAGATTTCAGCCTTTAAAAACATCTACAGCTGAAAAAATTAGATTGAATAGTGTCACTTTCTCCCGACTACAGTTCTCAGGCCTGGGTGGGCATGAAAGCTAGTTAATATTCAGGACAAGCCCAAGAGCCTCTAGGCAAGTTAAGCGCAGACTGGGAAATGCAAACATCGTTTAGCAAAACAAACGATAGCTAAATAAAAAAAGTTGCGTGCTGCAACCGTACCATATATTTGAGCCACTGAACTAAAGAAGATCCGTTCACATAATAATACTAAAGTTAATCTCAGAGACCCACGTCTTTCAAATAGTAACGTTACCGGTACAGCGTAGCATGCGTATTAGCTAACCTTAGTGGTTGTAGTTGCCACCTTAACCTTGTGTAGCTGTAAAATATAGAGCATCCATACAGTGATCAGAATGCAAAGAAATCAATAATGACAATGACTTCACTAGTCTGCAAAAAAGGTACATTTAGGGCAGAGGCTCACAACCATTCTCCTAAATGTTCATGAAGCAGCATTACTTTTAATGTGGATGATTTGTCAATCAAATAAAAATAATTTAATAAAAAGTAGCCTATATGTGCTTATAATATGGAATCGTCAACATTAAACCATAGCTTTGTTAACATTACACATTGGTGAAGACTAAGGAAAATTTGAAATGTAAGCTCATTAGCACAAATCACAACGACGCAGCTTGACAGCTAGCTATCTTATCTGATTTGTGTGTTGACAAGCCGGATCAGGGGCTCTATCTTGGCGATCTTGGCGCTTGGTCTA
Source organism: Synaphobranchus kaupii (assembly GCA_029718625.1). Taxonomy (NCBI): domain Eukaryota; kingdom Metazoa; phylum Chordata; class Actinopteri; order Anguilliformes; family Synaphobranchidae; genus Synaphobranchus; species Synaphobranchus kaupii. The sequence goes on from CM056379.1 coordinate 80,842,291, forward strand.
AGCGCATGGCGTAAAGTCCATTTTGGGCGTGTCCAAGTCCACTTTTGCTATTTTAATGGCGTGTTTTTTGGGCGCTAAGCATGCCGCAAGGTGCAAATGGGCTGAACCTAGTCGCTTCATTAATTATAGGTGTGTCTTGGGCGTGACATGCAATAAACCAATCAAAATGTCATATCCCATTCCCTTTAAAAGCCTGCTTTTCCACCTTGGCGGATTGCTTGATGGTTAGCCAATGAGTTCCCGGTAATTCCCGACAGGGCTGTTATTTTTCAAAATATATGCGGTTAAATTTCTTGAAAAGGACCTGCAACAGCTGAGAATAAGCTATCAATGGCTTCAGTCTCACCTTAGAGAACACCAAATTAGTCTGCTTGTTCAGCGAATTTCGTTTGATTATGCAATGAAAGTGTCAAACATCAATTCCATGAGGCTGTTCTCATGGAGTTCTCGAAGTTAATTAGGCTACCTGCATAGTAATGTTGATTAATAACATAAATACCGTTATTTTGCCTTAATGATGACACTAAATACAATAAAGCTGTCAGGTTGGCAACCCATATGTTCACGCATATTTCCCCTTGTTTAATAATGTCCTGTTTATGGAAATGTGACCAACCTGTTTTACTCGTAGCTTAATGCTTTAAAACAATCCACTTTCCCAGGAAGACCATGAAACGTGCGACTTACAGCAGAGGAAACAGAGAACATGCAGCGCACATGCAGAGAATGGCATTAAAATGAATTGTGAATGAATTGTGTAAAGTACATACGTGCTGTTTTCGTTTCTAATTAGACGCTTAGTTCTCTTTAAAATCGTTTTGTTCAGTTATGCAATAACAGGTGAAATCAGCTGGGTTTTAATAAGCTGAGAGTATGGAAACCTGGTCACTGTAATTTAAAAAATATGAAGGACGAAGAATAGCTAAGGTTACAATTTAGTTAACATGGTGACATTTATCTCCGTTTTTTAACCATAGGCTATCGAAAAAACCTTATGCACATCGAATCCGCTGTAGCCTAGGCTATTTGAAAAACAATAAATGCAATATTCACTGGACAAGGTTTTGAACTTTTTTCAGTCACAAACCATTCTATTTACTTACAGGCTGTATTCCTAGATAAACAGAGCTGTATTGTAATGACATCTGAACCGCATTTTCAGAACTGAAATTCAGAACTGAAATGTCCGTCTATTGCCGTGCGCGAGTTTTCCATTGAATGACAATTCACGCATTAGGTGTAAATGACAATTCGCGCATTAGATATAGGTGACATAATTGATATAGGTGTTATCAGCTCCTTTTTAATGGATAGTCATTGTCCCGTACCATTGCACATCGCCTGGATGTTGATGGAGTGGGCAGAAAGCAATTCAGTGTGGCATTCCCCTTCGCTGAGGGAAAGGTAGGCTATGGACCCTTTTATTATTATGCATTTTTTGATATAGCCTACACAATAATATTTCACATTGTAATCTTGATATTTTAGTCATGCTTGTGCGCGCCCCTGTGTGTAACAGACAGGAGGGTACGCGCGTTGTGCACACGCATATGTAGACGCACTTATATGCGCCATTAAAATAACATGTAAACAATGACAAACATGACTTTAGACCAGGTTTGTGGTGGTTCTAGCGCAAGCGCTTTCTGCTGGCTCAAGATAGCAATACACCAAAAATAATCCTGGCCACTCCTCATCTTAAGACCAACATGCCCAGTTCACTTGCAACGGGCGCAAGAATACATGGTAGTTAAAGGTTGTATCAGCGATTTTGGGTGACGTCACTTCTGAAGCGAAATCCCAAACAAACATACTTATGAATAATTATGTTATGTTTTAAAAAATAGTGTTCAAGCATCGTGAATTATAACCACGTTAATAACGTTTGTAAGAAACCAAACCGTTTGTAAATCCGTCAAGATTTCAGCGAGATAAGAGCGTTTGTGCAGATCATTGTGATTGGTTGGAATACTGTTTATTTTGGTTTTGAGTGGTTGGTAGTACCATTTGTTTTTGTGTACGATCTCGGAGCATAGGCTGCCTACAGAGACGCGGTTTTTTGACGGCCTGCTTATGGGGCGGGCAGCTAGCGGATCGTGAGGAAAAATCAGATGAATGTGATCATTTATGTTTCCACCCAAAATTGCTGATACAACCTTTAAATGACGTGAGCGCTAGGCGTTATAATGAACCCAGCGCTGGGTGTAAGATAGGGCCCCAGGTGTGCTAATTTGGGTAGCCTTTTAAAAAAAATAAAAAATACTAAAGTCAGTTGAGCCTAGGTGTCTGAGCTGCTGATTTTAGCTGAATGCCTACGTAACGTTAGCCACTGTATGGGAACAGCAAAACTCTTCTGAAAAATTAGCACTGCAGACCTGCATTTTAAAATTTATTTTAGATAAAGGCTGTCCGTGGCTCTCGATAAAATTGATCAATTTTTCCTGTGTTTGGTATTTTTTTGGAAAATTGTAAAGGGGTTTTTTATATTGCACCCAGGAAAAATGCTAAATCTAACTCACCATGTTTACAACTTTCCGAGTGAGAGAGCGGGAGGATCCGTAAAAAAAGGGGGCGTATAAAAACTGATGAAGGGGAGGGCGTAAAGAATTTGCGGATAGTGAATCATTGGCTGAGAGGAACAAATGACGTTTACTGGTCGCATTTTAATCCCGCCCGATCAAAACCTTCCCCGATCAATTACAGGCAATGGTGAAAAAAAAGGAAGGCATATTTCAATTTAGGCATATCACTTAGTACTGATAGTTGGGTTATGTTTATTCCACCCCAGGATGACAACAATTAACCATTGAAATGCTGAATCATTGATTTGAGTTGAAAAAATCTCATTAACTAACTTAACAGCATGGAGGACTTGCCATAAGAGGCAATAGATTTCCGTTCACTGGTTTGCCTTAGACAGTGCTGTGATAAACCAACGTTAGGCTATTTCATAGACCTATATTTCATGTCACTAAAATAAAGTAAGTGCATAGGCTCTAATCATGTCTGAGTGGTAGGCCTATTTAAATTAAAATTATGCTGTAGCCTATGTTCTTAAAAGACTGAGCATAAATGGCACTAGGCTACATGGATTTTTTTTTTTTTTACAGCTGTGCGGAATGACTGTGGCTTACAGCAGGAAATTCAGCATTATAGAGGCTATCCACCTCGTCTCACAGCATTGCGATCTGGAAAGCTCCAGAGAATGTTCGAGTACCATAAGTCTACTAGCCTACCAAAGACGTGGATTGTTTTGTATGGTGTATAATTAAATAAAAAATATAATTTTTAAAAAATTGTGTAAATGTCCTTTTGTTTTGATCTGTATGTTGCTTCATGCCTATAGATTATTAATAGCCTACAGGTAAGATTGATGAGCCTGCGTATGCGGAATACAAAATTTTTTTAAATGATAGCCTATTTTTATTTTTAGCCTATAAACAATACAAAACAATCTACAGTCTTAAGCTAGACTCATTTTCATTTGAATTATGTCATGGTTTTTGCGCTCATCGAATGAAAATAAAATACAATCGCCGATTCGCATTTTCATTTGAATTATGGCGCGGATATGCTTCCTTTATTAAGAACAGTTGTTCTTAATTTTGTAACATTCATTTAAAATACACACTATGTAATTGGCAACATTTGTGTAAAACAAAAAATGTGTTTGGGAAAAAAACACACCACCGCAGTGATGGATATTTGGCTGTACGGTAAACTATAGTTATACATTGATCGCGGCAGCCCTAATCAAGGCATCATAGTTTTCCAGGTTTCTGCCCAGATTCTCCCTTTTTTACAGTTCTGTGATTGGATTTTGAACTGGAAATATTTAAATAGAGTGTATGGTTATACTATTTGTTATCATTCCAAGTCTGATATTTGTGTCTGCTTTCTCCAAGGTATCCCACTCATGGCCAGAGCAGGGGCAAATAGAGTTCAGAGGGGCAGTGTTCGCTTACCGGCCAGGTCTGCCAAATGCACTGGATGGGGTGAGCATAGTGATCAACCCTACGGAGAAGGTTGGTATAGTGGGACGCACAGGCTCTGGGAAGTCTAGCCTGTTCCTGGCCCTCTTTCGCATGGTGGAACTGAATGGCGGGCACATCCTCATAGACCAGGTGGACATCGCCCAGATTGGTTTGGAATCCCTGAGGTGAGGAGGTCAGATGGAGGATCTTTTATGGCAGTGTGGGAAGATGTGGTCCAAGCCTCTGTCTATGCTCTTTGATCTTGTAGTCACGGTCCATTAACTTTTCTTATTTCTCTTATTTGTGGCATTTAATATTGATTTTGAGTTTCATGGCTTGACAGAATTTTCTAATACATTTTTTCCCCTCCAATTTATTTTATTTGTTTATTTGTGACATGTTGGGATGGCAGGTATGTCATCCGCCAAGTTACGGCTTGGCGGGGCATGTCCCATACCTATACAGCACCGAGAGTTTGGCACTTTTCAGGCTTTCCTAAAGAAGTAACCACAATTACCATAGACTCTCAGCCCTTAAAAACATTAGCTTCTGTATGTTCTGACCTCATGTAACCACACAGCATTCAGATACAACTTCACACATCCACACAATAAAGCCCCAAACTTGGGTTATTTTGCTGTTTTTCTCCTTCTTCTTCTTCCTATTTTTCCTGCCAAACTGCCTGCCTCCGTCGCGATGTTATCCAATGGGGAGAATTATTCTTTGAGGTTATGGTCCGTATACCTGCTCATCAAGCTTATCGCCCAATAATAACGCTTTATACTAATGTTGTTTAATGTTAATATAGCTAATGGCTTCACTCTTTCCAAGAGGCTGCTGCGGCCTAATGGTCAGAGTTGCTTTCTCTGACACAGAGGATTGTGGGTTTGAGCCCAGCAGGGCACATGCTTATTTTCCACAAAACAATGTGCAACTGTTAAGTACTTTTCATTTATTACACTGTTATTATTTTCACATTAACACATTAACGTATTTTTATTGCAAAGGCAAAAGAGGTTTCCAATATTAACTGTTCAATGTTTCACTTGTATTTCACTTGCACTATATCACACCCTCCCCAAACCGGACGCTCGCTCTTGTCTGGTTTGGGGAGGGTATTACGCTCTGCTCTTGCGGTCATGACTGAACCTCAACGTACCCTTGCCTCGGCCAACATTTCTTTATTCATTAATTTCTTCACTTCAGCTCTGTTCACTTTATCCTTTTCACACATAACACAATGTCACCATAAAATGAACTACTAGGAAAATTAAGAATTTATGATAATACATTAAGAATCGACGATAACCTACTATAAGCTGCAATCCCTTCAGATTTATAAACCTCCAATTCCCCAAACATATATGATTCATGGTTAGTCACTTTAAAAAAATCAATTTAAAGATTCCTGGGAAATATGCGTTGGCCAATTAAGCTTGTTAGCCAACGTTAGTTTTGCCAGAGAAACGTCAGTCAGCTGCTAGTCAGGAAGCAGGTACAAGCATGCCTTACATCCATTGCACTACAGAAAACTAAACTAAACCTAGGTACCTGGTCCGGTACCAAAAGATTTCCCGCAGACAACGTTAGACTACACTACCGGAAAAAACAAAAAAACAAACGCGAAGGTACTATGCTGTGCTTATGAAGTTCGGCAGCTCGTAGCCCACACAATGGAAGCTTGGAGTTACGCATCTGACACGCCAGTGTTGAATAGCCTAACGTTATTTCTATAGAATACTAATACGCCTATTTTACAACTGTATTTCCATATTTTAGGCTGTATGTATTTCTTTCAGATACAATGTGTTTGCGTCTAGCCTATTGTGCATGCATGTCTCCATATAGACTTGGTTAATTCATTTACATGCTTCTTCATGATCCATAGTTCAGTTGGTGCTGTTCATTGTATTTCATTAGACATTAAATACAGCTCATCTACAAACTCTTTTAATGTAATTGTGGGCTATCGCTAATAGGAGAAATGTTATCATTCTCGTCAGTAGAGGGCGTTATGGTTACGCGAATGTCTGCATTCATTTATTTGGAATGCATGTACTATTCTGTATGCATGTCTCTCTCGATGTTATTATCTTCATGCATTGTTCATCATTAGTTAGCTACCAAAAAGAAGTGATATCTGAACAAAACCGTCTCCGACGTAAAAAAAAAACCAAGTTAGGCTTTGGCTTTTTTTTTTACATCGGAGACGTTTTTGTTCAGATTCTATAGACTATACAGACCTCACACTAGCTTTCAGAAATCCCCTTTTTTAAAACGCAGGTCATGAACATTTCTGCGTTTGACCAATTTCACCTGTGTTTTAAATAAACTGACATTAACAGATATTTATTGATAAATCTGACACGTGATGCTGCTCAGCAAAATGGTTAAGTTTAATGTTCAATCACAGCAATATGTTAATAGAAAAATTACTTGGCCAGTGTTACATCCCTATGCTGGCTCGTGAATGTGGCCCTTTAAATCTTTTGCGTGCTAACGAGTTTCACTCTGTTCACCTGACTCATGATTGGAAATTGCAGACACCTGTGCTGGATTTCCAAGTGCAAATGCATATTGCTGGTGTTCTCTAGCTCGAGGTTGGGTTTTTGACTTTTTTTTTTGTTTGTTTGTTTTGAGCAACCCTGGTAGGTAGGCGCCGAGTGGGCCAGTTCATCTAACTTGTTCCCACTCCTAAGTAGTGGAACCCACTACTTTATTAGTTTGCCTTTTTTATTTTGAGGTAATCCTGGGTGGGGATTAAGTCCCTGTAGGGGGTACACATTTCAAGGCTTTTGGTCTCAGTTTTGTAGGCCAAAGGTTTTGAGTTCAGCGTTTAAAGTGGCCTCGTGCCCGGCACGTCTCAAAGAAGACAGCTAGGCATTAGTAAGGTTTTGGGTAGGTAGCTAGGAACCAGGGTTCTCTTTGTGTAAGAGTAGCATCTTGTTTTTAGTCTTTGCTCTTTGGGCCTGTGGCATTCAGTTTTTGTTTTGTGATTTTATCTGGCCAAATTTAGTTTGGTTTTCAATGTCTATCTGCTAATCTTCTTTTTATTAGACAGATTAGCCATTGTTTATGTGTGGGGGTGTTACGTCCCTATGCTGGCTCGTGAGTGTGGCCCTTTAAATCTTTTGCGCGCTAACGAGTTTCACTCTGTTCATCTGACTCATGATTGGAAATTGCAGACACCTGGATGGATTTCCAAGTGCAGTTGTATACTGCTGGTGTTCTCTAGCTCGAGGTTGGGTTTTTGACTTTTCCTTTGTTGGTTTGGTTTCCCTTTTGTTTTAGTTGTCCATATTTTATAACTTCATGCACGTTGCCAGCTTGCTGCTGTGCTGAAGTTTTACTTTGAATATTGCTGTGGCATTTTGTCTTGGTGTGATTCCCCGTTTTAAAGGCCGGTTTTAATTTGTTTGTTTTAAATTGTTTGTGTTGCGGCCCCTTCGAGCGGGGGTCGTAACACCAGGCAATTAGTGAAAATATTGTTAACACCTTTTTTGGTCTCAAGACATGAATCAAATAAACCACAACAAACTGCTGTGCTAAACATAAACCATGCGAGATGCAAACAAACTGTTAAGCACTTTGCTATTAAGTGCTGTTTCTGCACACTATAGGTTTCCTTTATTTCTCATTTACTGAGGTAAAAGTAGCCAAATATGCAAACCGCGTAATGGCCAGTCCATTGTATTTTTAAAATGCTTGTTCTACTGTGTATTTACATTATACTTCACTCAATAATATTACACTAACCATTTGCTAAATTTTGTGAGGTTGTTAGCTTTGTAATGTCAAATGTGAGTTTAAGAACTAGCTACCTACTCACTTAAAGGGTAAGTTCGCTATTTTGGACCTTGGACCCTATTTGCGGTCCGTCTTCCATGAACCTGACCCATGAAGTCCATTTTTTCGCTGATCGGTCCAGTATTGAGTTCGGTACAGATTTCCTGTAGGCTCTCACTGGGCTACAATAGAAGTCAACGGGGCAATTAGAAATGTTATGGAAAAACAACGATAAATGTGCTTTTATAGCTCAGTGTGTATTCTTACGGTCTCAGTATGCTCTCCTGTGAAATGTAGGCTATCGCAAACGCAAACCGAACGTTGAAACAACAGTTCCATTTGAAACATAACTATTTCTCCGACCGCACTACCTCGCACTGTAAACTTCCGCAGTCTAGCTACGTTGTAGAGAGGCCGCTTGAAAAGCAGTTGATCACAAATCCTGACCTCCCGTTGGAGTTTACTAGCTAGTAGCCTACAGCAGAAATATTTGTAACGCAGTGTTTGTAATCATCATTTGTAATAATTTATCACAGCAATGGTGCGCGAATGTGCATTCCCCGGTTGTGGGAATAAAATGTCTTTTCACAGGCTTCCGTTCTCTGACCCAGAAAGATTGAGACTGTGGCTGGTTGTCTTACGGATCGAAATAAACACTCCAGTCAATCAACTCCGTTTGGCAGACTCGCGAGTTTGTGGAGCGCATTTCGACGATACTGATTTCTGTAACCGCAAATCAGAAGCAAAACACTGGTGGCTAAAGAACACAGCTGTTCCTCGTGTCGGACCTGCAGCACTATCAAGCACCGGAGCGGAGGTGAGTTATATTTAGCTATAACGTTACTAACATTTGTTTTTTTTTTTTTTGTTTTTTTTTGAGCGCGTCCTCTGACCCAGCACTCATACCAACTAACAAAATCCGAGCTTGACATAAGTTGGTTTCTTGTAACAAAACTGTCGGAAACGTTCATCAACTATAACTTTTTACAATTCTATAATGTTTTATTTACAAATGCTTGACGCATGGTGTCCTGTCCAAAGTTCTCATCTATCACATATCTGTTGGCAGTCATAGTGTAATGGTAATCAATGGAGATGATCCAGTGTCATCCACGGATACATCCAGGTTTTCAATGGCATTCGGTAGCAACAGATCCCACTCCCTACAACACAAACTTTCCTCCTCTCTGGGCATCTGCTTGCACCTCTTGCAAGAACACCAAAAGTCCCCCGAAATTCTTGGTCTAGCCTTGGCAGCGACTTCGGATAACATTACCTGCGCAACTTCAGCCTCTCTCTCTTCTCTTGCTCTCTTATCATCCATCTCTTGTAGTTCCGTGTCCGTGTATTCTGGCTCAAATCTGTAGCCAGTAACGTCAAAGTCAAAATCGAATTCTTCGTCTTCGTAATCATTATAGTCATCCATCATCCAAGTTTTTTTGTGGAAATTGTAGCCTACGTTGCTGCAGGTAAACAAACGCAGACTGCTCAACTAGATAGTTTCGTAAACGGCCGGCACACCTTCCCGCTCCCCTACCCCCGACACATAGTACTCCGCGGGAGCAGCGAAAACAAGCAACAGAGAAATGCTTACTTCCAAGCCATGCCAAGCACGTAAAAATGTTCGGATTGAGATACATTTCACAGGAGAGCATACTGAGACCGGTAACAATTATTGTACATGAAAGCACATTTATCGAACATTTCTAATTGCCCCGTTGACTTCTATTGTAGCCCAGTGAGAGCCTACAGAAAATCTGTAGCGAACTCAATACTGGACCGATCAGCGAAAAAATGGACTTCATGGGTCAGGTTCATGGAAGACGGACCGCAAATAGGGTCCAAGGTCCAAAATAGCGAATTTACCCTTTAAGCTAGTTGTAATACCTTTCTAGGTTTAATTAGACAATTTATGGATTAGATGAGGGCATTACCCATCGTCTTGTTTGTGCAGTAGTTATATGAGTTAAAATTGTTTGTATTAACTTTTTGGCAGCAATGTAGGAGCCTACAATTTGGATAGTTGATTTGAGATAATATGTTAGCTTCTGTAGTGAGGTAGATAGATAACTCTCATGCAGTTGTTGTCTGCATCAGTTCATAAAACCACATTCTCCCTGGTGCTGCCCAAATTTTCAGCATTTACCTGATCATTGTTTTGTTTACATGCTCGCAGTCAAAACAGTGAATTCCATCACAGTCAGCTTTAACTGTGTTCCTTAATCAACATTTTCTGTTGTTATGGGTGACTAGAGATATCACATTTTGTGTGTTTTGTATTATGGGTAAGTTTCCCAGTGTGTAGGATTATTATAAATCGGTGTAGGTTTTGCGAATCAGTGTAGATCAGTGGTTCCCAAACTAGATCTGGGAGTACCCCTATGTATGCTGGTTTTTGTTGCAACCACAATTGCAATCCCAGAATTATAACAAGCTGTTAATTTTTCTTAATTAGGTGCTTTTCATGTTTAGAGGGATCATTCACTGTCTTAAAACTAGAGTACGCAAGTTTTTTTTAGGGAACGGTCATGCTTAGTTGGTAGCAAGAAAAGAAAGAAATGAAATTCAGCACCATACACTGTGTTTATACCCTCAATTCTGCGTTCTAAAACCAGCGATTTGGCCCGAATTTTGTTTTCAAAACAGAGTGCCGTATGAACATAGACCATAGAACCAATCGAAGAGATTCACATCCGAACCAATCAACAGTGGTCGGATATTAAAGTGGATGAAAATTTCATAAGGTTACACTACCATAGCCAGGAATTCATCATTTTTGCTATTAATTGAGTCACGACTCATCAGCCTGTGATGAGATATTATTCAAAATATGACAGGCTACGATACGAAAATACGTTGTTTATTGTCGGATTACACAGAAATTCATCTCATCTTAAAGCAGCACAGTTTCACATAGCTACAAACATGAAAGACAGATACATCCACACAAAACATACAGATATTACATCCACATAAATATCTCACCAATTAAACTCCTAGCGATCAATTGAAATTGCATTGTTGGACTTCGCATTCAGCATTCAAATGTATTCAGGGATATAGCTGAAACTTTGAATGTAACATATCATGGGAGGTGTCACGGGGTATTATCGTTTTTTTCGGACAGTATGGATGCTTAAATATGGACTTTCAGACTAACACCAGAAAGACAAACTACTTAGGCCTGGATGTTCCCTTGATAAGTGATATGATTATTAGAAGGATGTGTACTTTGATGTGAACTAAAAGGAATTGAATGAAATTACTCTGTATAGCTCAATTTCCACAGTCCCCAAAATGTGCGTACACATGGGTCATAGTTTGTGTAAATGTGCGCCTGTTTTGACATCAAGTTTGTTTTTATAAATCTCAAATCCATAGGAAAAGTGGCATACACATCTTTTTTTGTGCGTACGTATCATTTATAAATGAGGCCCCAGGTGATGGACTTGAGGTCAGCTACAAGTACAAAACAATAATTTAATCTCATAAATCTAAAATTTTTATTGAAAGGCACTACCAAATCAGCAAAAGTTAAGTTTACCAGAGAGTGCCCAGTGGAAATGTGCCTTGTTTTTGTCTTTGTTTCCCGTTTGTGACTTCCCTTGCAGGTCAAATTTGGCCATTATTCCTCAGGACCCCTTCCTGTTCAGTGGGACAGTACGGGAGAACCTAGATCCTTGTGGATGTCACCAAGACTCTGAGCTGCTAGATGTGCTGGAGCAGTGCCATCTCTGCCAGACCATACACAGGATGGGTGAGAGAGGGGGGTGTGGCAAGGGAAGGACAAAAAACGATTACTATATAGCCAGCTAGATGCTAGACAGATACCTGAATGCATAGAAAAAGCGTTTGATATGTTAGCCAAAGATATTGAGACTACACAACATACATGCAAGTACAGTCAGGTCCATAAGTATTTGGACAGTGACACAATTTTTGTTGATTTGGCTCTGTACTCCAGCACATTGCATTTTAAATGGAACAGTGATTATGAGTTAAAGTGCAGACTTTCAGCTTTAACTTGAAGGTTCAAGGTTCAATATTTACGTCCATATAGGGTGAACAGTGTAGCAATTGTAGCCATTTTTATACATAGTCCCCCCCATTTTAGGGGACCAAAAGTAATTGGAAAAATTAACATAAACTTTAATAAAGTTATCATATTTAATATTTGATTGCATATCCTTTGCATGTCCTGACTTCCTGATGTATGTGACCCAACAACATTAAAAGACTTTTGATATCTTATTTTAAGGTACTCTTACAAGCGATACTATAATCTCTGCATTTGAATGGATCTCTATGGGAATTGGGGGTGGGACTAGATTAAGATGTAAATTACATGGGAATAGTATGGAACACATGGTTGCTTAACTCACTCACTGCCGAGGGCACATATATGCGCCCAAACTGTCAACGTTCTAGACTGCCAGGGGCGAATATATGCGCCCAACACGCATCAAATGTTGAAGCTTCATTTTCTAGCCAATTACAATATTGTTGCTGGGTAAATATATCATGAAACGTTGAATAAACATTCGCCCATGAGATTCTCTTTCTCAAGTTTCATTCCCACAACAGTCACTGCACAATGGCACATGCTTTCTAAAACGTATTTTTCCTGTTTTTTCACTGCTTTTCGACAACGTGAATTGTCTTTCCCACTTCAAACACTGGCTATAGCAAGCAAGATAGAAAGAGATGGGAGCAAGCTTTCAATTTGAATTTGGATATTGTGAGGAGTAGTTTTTGGGATTTGAAGATGAGGAAATAAATGAAGTGCTGAGAGAGGTGATCTGAAGAGGAGGGAGCGGACGATTAATTGATTGGGCCGTTGAGAGATCTTATCAATCCTTATCTTATGCAATCCGTTCATGATCAGTGCTGACCTGTTCATTTTGAATATGCTTATATTTTCAAATGTCTAACATTATTTAGTGTTCATTATTACTATTATTATATAACTTTACCAATCTACACATGTCTATAATTTATATTTATTGTTCATCATTACCAAATAAAAATATGTACAGATAGGCTACCATGTGCATTTGAACTCTCTATCTTTACTAATATTCAATTTAGTCTCTCTGCTAATATGTTAATTTTATCAATTAATCTCATGTTTAATTGAATGGCATACATTTTACATTAAATAATGAATTTAACTGTTTACATTGTTATTGGTCTTGATGTTGTCAATAGTTGTCCTTCACAAAAAAAAAAAAAACCTTATTACTGGCATCTCTGTGATGATGTTGACTGTGTTGTATGTGTAGCTATGAGGGCCAAGGAGTGGCAACACATTTACTAATGTCTACTAATCAACTAATTCCTAATAAAAATAAATGTCTAAAGCTAAAACAAGGTCCATATACAAGTTTTAAACATTTGTCATGTCAGTTTAATCATTTAGAATGTTGGGCGGCCATATTGGCTTGGCAGTCTGAGTGCCCAGTGTTCCAGAATTCCATGGCAGTTAGTGAGTTAAATGACTAAGTCATCAAGGGTCTGAGGTATCAAACGAGCCTCAAACCATCACTCTGCTGCCAGATATGCAGTAGATATGGATGGATCACTTTAAGGGTTGTTTCTCCTGACAAATGTTTCCATAGAGTTCAATAGGAAAATAAGTCAGGAGAAACAATGCTTAAAGTGATCTATCCATATCTACTGCATATCTGGCAGCAGAGTGATGGTTTGAGGCTAGTTTGATACCTCAGACCCTTGATAACTTACAGCCATTTAGCCAAAACATTCTGCTCTTAAACTAAGTTACGCAAGCTCTGGGGGTATACTACGAAGGAAGCATAACATAGCCATGGTTTATTTGCATTAGCTGGCTTCAGAAAGCCTAACCACCGCAATCTGGCTTAACCGGTACTACGAACGTGGTTATCAACTTGCTAAGTGAATACCGGCTTTATTAATCAAGCTCTGTGCGCGTTCCCATAAAAGGAGCGGTGTCTGCAACAATGAGCCTATAGCAGTTCAGCATATCTCCTGTGGAAAAAAGACTGATAGGACAGATATATTGGACGGATATGAAGAACATGAAACAATAATAAGTGCAAAAAGCAACACCATTGCCTCCAACAAAGGCAGGGAGGAGCTTTTGCAAAAAAATTTTTTTAAATAAATGCTCATTGTGTAGGTTAAATTTGTTAGTTAATACCTTATTCACCTTACCACTCGTAACAAATAAATCTGCATTGTCAGACAGTTTATTTCTAATGTGACAACTCTATTACGACATTCTAGAGCTCCTAAACTTGATGCAGCATGTTTAAAATCATGGTGAAGCAATCACACCGAAGTTTATTCATAAAAAAAACTAAAGCATTTTCCGAAACAGAGAAAATCTGCCAAGGAGTTGATTTGTCAAACGGCGCTGCTTTTATATGTTTCAATCCGATAGCCTGAACATAACCTGCCCCGGAGCAGGTTAGCCGTGCAGAGTAAGTTGCCATGGCAATATACCCCGATTAAAAGTTAGTCGGCTTCGTGGTACAGAAAACCCAGGGTTGAATCTTAAATTAGCTCGCTAATCCCTTAATCTCGCTTCGTAGTACACCCCTCTGGCCTTCTTATATATGGGTTACACACTTAAAAAACATCTGCACTCTACTGTAGCAAAACACACTTCAATACACTAACACACACACACGTATTGTATAACTAATAGCTCATTTTTACTATTACCCATCATGTGTATAACTAATCCATGTAATGTTTATAATAATTGTCTCTGTCTCTAATGCAAAAGGAGGGCTAGATGCAGAAGTGGGAGAGAATGGGAAGTCTCTCTCCTTGGGGCAGAGACAGTTACTGTGCCTGGCACGGGCCCTACTAACAAAGGCTAAGGTACTGTAGCAGCCATTAAACAGATTGCACATTAAACAGAACCTGTCCTGTTTGAAAGCTCATTTGAAGAATTGCTGTTTTCCCTTGCTCTTTGCCCCCCAATTTGGAGTGGCCAGTTGTATTCGCCAGCCTAATCATTGCTGCAACCTCCACTATTGGTTAAGGATACAAGTTGAGCTTTCACAGACATGTCAGAGACATGTGTGGAGCTTCAGCTAGCAGACTGTGGGTGTCCAATTAACCAATACATCCCAGCCAACTGAATCCCTCCCTCCCTGGGCATCACTACTGCCCGTTATTGTCTGTGCCAGCCACAGTTGGCACAGGCATAGTCTGGATTTGAAAACAGATTGTGAGGCCTATCCTAGCCTTAACATCATGAGCCATCCAGGATTGCAAATTTCTAAAAGTTGAATATGTGCTTTCCTCTTTATGAATAATGTGTATTTACTGAAACGCATGTTCAACCATTGATTTTTCTCTTTCTTCTAGCCGTTTCAATTTATGAATTTATATTTTTAATTGTGTCATCCAAATTTTCAGTTACTCAGAGTATCATGCATACATAAATTGGAAGGTTATTGAACTTTATAGGATGTCTAGAGCTTAGTTATTATAAGTTGCTCTTGTTTGTAAAGATTCAAAGTAAATTCTCTGTGACATCCTAATGAAAATGTACTTAGTGTGAATATGTGGAAATATCAGAATGGGCATATGACTATTGATGACGTAATAATTTTGTCACCTTTGGGGTAGTTATCTAGCTGGCAATCTATTTCACTGTTATTTTAGCAGGAAGTCCCATAGCTGTCTTTTATGTACACTACAGAGACCTTACATGGATAATTATGAGTTAATTGCCGTTGTTAATTAGCATAATGAGCCTAAGCAATACCCGAGGTGAGCAGGAAGGTCTTTCTTCTAACTAATTTTGCACACAAAGGCAAAATATTGAATTGCATTATCTAACTTAGCAGCAACTTACTTGATTTTGTTTTTGTCAAGGTACTTTGTATTGATGAAGCTACAGCCAGTGTTGACCAGAAGACGGACAAGCTGCTACAACAAACTATCAAGGAGAAATTCAAAGACAAAACTGTCCTTACCATCGCCCACAGGTGAGTAACTTATTAATTGTAATTCTTGTATTGATTTTATAGGGCCCGCATGTCTAAACAAGTGGTGCTATATAAATATGTATAACATAAGCTTATATGGAAATAAATAATTTTAAAATAAGTTTGTCACACATTGTGTTAAACAGTAAACTAAATGTTAGTTCTCACCATCTCAAATAAAAGATTTGGGGCTCTATCTTGACGATCTTGGCACATGTTCTAAAAGGCGAGGTGCAAGTGCATTTAGGGCGTGTCCAGCTCCACTTTTGCTAGTCAGACCCAAAGCAAAAAATGTATATATTTTTTCATTTTGATGCATAAAATATTAATAGTTTATTTGGTATTTCAACAATGTGAGCGCTGGGCGATAAAATTACCACTGCGCCAGGCTGAAACTACAAAGACACTTGCACTTGGGTTACCGCCACTTAGCGCTGGGTGTAAGATGGGGCCCTTGATCTTTTAACTGATTTCATGAAAAAATATATTTAAAGCAATGACTTTATCATAGTCATCCAACATACAATTAGATCACTATTCTCATGTTATTGTGTTATTGCTGCTTAGATAAAAGACATAACAAAACCAGGTAAGTGAATTGTATTTGTGACATTCAAAATTGATCCTTTTTACTTTTGCTTTACAGAATCAACACCATTATGGATTCAGATAAAGTGCTGGTGATGCATGCAGGGAAAGCAGTGGAGTTTGACACTCCTGCAGTTCTGTGTCAAAGAGATGACTCTATTTTCAAAAAGCTTGTTTATAGACAGTCAGAGTGAAGATAGACGGAAACCAAGCAGAATAATATCAAGGAGAAATGGAAAGGTGAAGGAACTAGCAGAACCTGGCTTCTTCCTTTTGGCGTGGCCTGTTTCCTGTCACACTCTGATGGAATTGCTATTACCATTTCACTTCTACTAGACAGCACAGCATGTCTACCACACAAACGTGCTGCTCCCTCTGCCTCCTCAGTCAGTCATTCAGTGAGGAACAATGTTTTAAAGACTGCTTCTACAGTCAGAAGAGAAGGGGCTAAGAAGATTTATTGCACTATATTTATGGCTCCATAATAATTCATTTTGTGTAATTCACACCTTGTTATTTAGTGCGATTTTGTTAAAAGTTTAAGAATGTTACTCCCATTTCCCTATGTTTATTTTTTTTGTGTAGCCTACAGATTAGGCACCTCAATAAAACTCTTTTCTGCCCTGCCTCTCTTCACTGCCTGCTTGTGTTGCCCACATAAGTGGCAGAGCATCCCTACAGCAGTCAGAATTGTATTATGTATGCTAAATTGAAAATGGCATAAATGTAATTTGGCTTCGTCAATACGAGTGCTTCAAGATATCACAGACATCAAAGACGTGAGAAGAGTGGATAAACTATTCAATCAGATTAACGTTATGTTAAAAAAGGTGACTAAAATAACATTGTTTAAACGCTGCTCTGTGATTGGGATATTTAGGAGTTTCATTATCTAACAAAGATAGCAAACTTTAGTTCTGAGTTAGTCACGCTCCTAGGCTTGCTTCATTGAATCATGAAGAGGTTTGTAGTGACGGTAGACTCCACTGCATCTCTAGGCTATTGTTCGCGTTTGCTCGCTTCTGTATTCATTACTATATATCAGAATGGCACCCACTGTCCCCATTCTCTCTGATCTCACATTTACATGGAAGGTGGCACGCTCCTCTTATTAGCTGAAGATGACATTACCATTAGCTCGGTTAGTTATTCGTTTTCCTGAGGTAACGTAACCTAAACAAATCCATTTTTCTGAGCGTGGCCAAGCAGCCAATCATAGTCAGATTACTGCAAATCAAAACACTAACTTGGAGTTTGTTACTAAACGAAGAGTCCACAAACTATTAAATAGTTGATCATTTCTGAAGGCGGGTCACAAACTCACAAAAAAAAAACATTTTCTATTGATTTTTAAATGATCGTAAATTGGTTCAATTAGTCAAAAAATTCCATAGCCATTTTATATTTTTAGGTGGGGCGGCCAGCTCTGTAGTCCTAATGTATGGTAGTGTGGGTGTGTGTATTTTACATGCACACAACACACATACTCGTTGTTCTTGCTGTCTTCTGAAGCATGTGATGTCAGCCAACGCTTCTTATTTCTTATCACACTTGTTTGCAAGTTGGGCTCACACAGACATGAGTTGGAGGAAGACACTTGATATGCAGTTTAACAGGTGGACTTACATGCACCTGGTCTACCAGTAGGGGTGACTAGTGAGCAATAATAATAATAATGAATCAAATTTCTTGAACCCAATGCGCTGTACAAAAAATATATATATATTAATATACAGTGCCCTCCGCAATTATTGGCACCCCTGGTAAAGATGAGTAAAAGGGGTTATTAAAAATTCACCTTTTGGTGAATTAGCTTAATCTCACACTGAAAAAATTAGGAAATCCAACCTTTTATTGAAGTAAATTTATTCGGAGAAAAAAAAAAGAAGAAATAAGAAATCAAGAAATAATTATTTTTAACAAAACCACGTGTGCCACAATTATTGGCACCCCTAGAAATTCTTGTGAACAAAATGTAACAAGCAATGAGGGGAAAGTGTGTTGAGCTTCATAAGTCAGGGAATGGCTATAAAAAAAATAGCTACTCACCTGAAAATGCCCATATCTTCCATTAGGGCAATACTTAAAAAGTTAAAAGCAACTGGAACTGTTACAAACTTGCCTGGAAGAGGACCCAAGTTTATTTTGCCTCCACGCACAGTGAGGAGGATGGTAAGAGAGGCAAAAAAATCCCCAAGCCAGGGATCACTGTTGGAGAATTACAAAGGAAAGTAGCATCTTGGGGTCAAGTCTCCAAAACTACCATTAGACGTCACCTCCATGCCAACAAATTATTTGGAAGGCATGCCAGAAAAAAGTATTTCCTGTCATTTCACCACAAACGTAAGCACCTGGAGTTTGCTAAATGCTACTGGAACTTTGACTGGAAGCGTGTTCTATGGTCAGATGAAACGAAAATTGAACTTTTCGGCAACCAACACTCAAGGTGGGTTTGGCGTAAAAAGAAGGATGGCTATATCGAAAATAACCTGATCCCCACTGTTAAGTATGGTGGAGGTTCCGTGTTGTTTGGGGCTGTTTTTCCTCCAAAGGCCCTAGGAACCTTGTTTGGGGGGGGGGGGGGGGGGGGGGGGGGGCAAAGCCAAAACTTTCCTGCGAAGGGTCAGACAGCGAACTTTTTTTACTGTACTGTAAATTAGAATTTTGCTCATTCGCTTTTCAACTTTGTGCTGCGAAATTTGAATAATGCGCACCACTCGCAGTTCGTGCATGCGCTTTTCAACAATGGGTAACAGGCAGCCCCGGAGCCAGTCAGTTACAGTTCAAGTCGGATGTTTACATACACTTAGGTTGAAGTCATTAAAACTCATTTTTAACCACTCCACAGATTTCATGTTAGCAAACTAGTGTTGGCAAGTCAGTTAGGACGTCTACTTTGTGCATGACACAAGTCATTTTTCCAACAATTGTTTACAGACAGATTATTTCACTTTTAATTCACTATATCACAATTCCAGTGGGTCAGAAGTTTAGTAGTATAGCGAAACTATAACGTCTCTGCATTTGAATGGATCTTTAAGGGAATTGGCAGGTGGGACTAGATTTAGCTGTAAATTATGCTGGAACCGTATGGAATACATGGTTGGTAAATTGGCTGTAAGTCATCAAGGGTCTGAGGTATCAAACGAGCCTCAAACCATCACTCTACTGCCAGATATGCAGTAGATATGTATGGATCACTTTAAGGATTGTTTCTCCTGACAAATTTTCCTATTGAACTCAGGAGAATAAACCCTTCCAGTTATCCATCCATATCTACTGTATTTCTGGCAGTAGAGTGATGATTTAAGGCTTGTTTGATACGTCAGAAAAAAAATACCTTCTATGAGTAGGTGTGTCCAAACCTTTGACTGGTACTGTACGTGCTATAAGTGTCATTTTGAGACCGTTTTAGCTGCCCCACAGAAGTGAATGGAGAGCGACAAATAGGCCTACGGATTATCACCCCAGGGAACTAACAAACATATTTCAACATTATTTGGACTCATATCATGGCCAGGTAACTACACAACCCAAAGTTCTACCAAAGTTTTAATATCTTCTTTCCATTAGTAAAAAAATTTACTAAAATGCACCCGCAAATACCTTTCAAAAACTTCCTTTCGAGATTAGTAAATCACTTTGCACATGCTAAAGTCATCTATTTTCATGACCACCTCTCACTATTTCGGGAAATAAGGTAGGGACGCCCAGTTTTTAATATTCATTAACCAAACCTTTAGTAAATCGACCCCATAGTGTAGAGTGTTTTAGGCTACATATTTACAAAAGTGAATGATTAGGCTACATATTTAGGTGTGTGTAACAGTGTGATAACAATGTTATCTTAAACCATCAAAAGGGGCAAATGTATATGCTTTATAATGGACAAAACTAATTTAATTCATTTCATGAAATGGATAGGGTTTTGGACCCATAGATATCTACCCCCCTATACTGACGAAAAGATAGTAACTCCCACTTGAGAATGATGCAAAAGTGAGTTTTATGAGCCAAAACAGTTGATTTGTAGTTAAATATATCATTGTTTTATGATTTAGAGCAGTGCACAATTTAGCCATTTGGATAGATTTGGAGACACTAATGGACACCAGGGTACACTGCCTATATTTTGCATCATATATCTTTCGTAGTTCTGCATATCACCCTCAGATTTTGCACACTTGTGGACAGAGTTTATGATTCAGGAAATTTATAGATTTATCCGTTTCACGTATGTATTTCATTGCAAACTAAAGAAAACTTTCTTTTTTTGGCATTTTTCCAGTTTCTTTTCATTTGCACCCATTTCACATATGTATTTCATTGCAAACTAAAGAAAACTTTCTCTTTTTTGGCATTTTTTTAGTTTCTTTCCATTTGCATGTTTATTATGAAAATAAACAAATCTAAGTTTGTATTGTAAATGGTACAACTGTCTTATTTAATTTAAGCGATTTACCAAGTGTCTGTGATGCTCACATCTGGAGTTATAATACCTTAAACACCACATAAATAGGTGAGAATTCACAAAATTTGCCATCGGCGCAAAGGGGTTGACGTTATGTAAATGACAGTTTTCATGTTTAGTACTTTGTCACTGTAACAGGGAAATGCAGGCGGCGGACTCACAATCCTGATCCCCTCCCCTTTATTCCTGTTTTTGCAGCTAACCCACCACTCTCCAAACAGTACACCAACAACAGAGTAAAAGGTAAAAAGTACATTTTTATTACAAAAATTCATAAAAGGTACACAACAGCTTTAGACCGGGGATAATGCCAGTCTGCTCTCTTGTCACCCCTCCCACCAACGCTGAGATCCAGGCCACAGGACCCCCCCAGGTAAGCATTCCCAGTTCCCCGACCACCACATAACACGCCGTAGTAATTAAATGCCACACTCAATCCGGTGTATAGTTTAAGATGAACACTGGAGACACACACTCGTGATCACCCACACCACAGAATAGCTCGCCTCGAGGGCAGCCGCCTGCCTGGCCCAACTAACACTCCCAGGGGGCAGCTGAACTTCGGGCATACACACAAAAATCTAACTGCACACACTTGATGCCACGAACATACAATAGTAAACACAAAAAATAAGGTGTTGGAGTCCCAACCGCACCACACTGCCGGAAGGAGCTACCACCGAATAAAATAAAAGATAATCTTAGCCTTAGTCTTAGTATTTCAATCCCTCAATCAATACCTTATCCTTATCCAGAATAGTCCCGTTCACCAGCTTAAGGACTATCTCTCAATTCCCTTCCCTGAGGGAGACCGCAAAATACCTGACATCACATATCTGACAAGATATCACCAGGTGCTGAGTATCTTCTCTGGTGATGCTCTGTCAGGCCTGTACTGCAGCCATCTTCAGCTCCTACTTGTTTTAGGGCTAGTTTCATGTTCAATTGGATTCAGAACGGGTGACTGACTTTGTCAAGAATTTTCCAGTTTTTCACTTTGAAAAGCTGGAGGGGTGAATGGGTATCCAGGAGTGCTTTTAACATCCTTTCTCTGAATCTCATGGGCTCCGTTCACACTATAGCTAAATACAGTTGTCGCTCCTCATTTTAGTGCTTAATCTGGTCAAGTTCACACTTAGTACGGTTATGAACGAGAGCGACAACCAGTAGTAACGAGTCCTGTTCAGAACAGGTAGCGACTACCGAAGTTAACTCCTGTTCTTATGCAAATGTGCTTGGTTGAGCGAGTGTGGACGAGAACCGGAGTTGACAACTGGTAGCAGATGTGCAGTGCTTATGTTTGTTGACATTGGAGATCACGTTTACGGCTGCGCGATAATTTAAATGCGAGATTTATGTTCAGAGCATGGCATTTATGTATTGCGCTTTTACAAACTATCGCACTATTACAAACTTACTTGACAGCGTTGTAAATACAGGAGTGAGTCCTGTTACTCGTTCATACTTGTAGCAGTTTGTAAGCATTCTCAGTCTTCTAAATATGCGTGTGTATGACACGAACATGAGCAACTCCAGCTAATAACTTCGGTTGTCGAGCACGAAAATGCAAGTGTGAGATGGAGATGTTATGATCAATTTGCTGTTGCTGCTGGAGCTTGGGTGATTTAGATTTTTTTCCTGTTCTGTGGTCTTGAGGAATCTTCCTAGACCAGGAGACTGTTGCATGCTGGGCTGTAATCCACAAGTCCCTGAAGCTATGAATGGCGTGAACCAGTGCAAGCTTACGTTTAACAGACAAAGGTTGCAAAGTGTTGGTACCAGCCACTGTTTCCTAGAGGAGAATTAATATAAAAAATTAGTGTCTGTCTATACCATCTGTTTGCCTCTTGTCTAAGCATTTTAGTGTAGGCTACAGCTACTGTACATTGTGAGCACCGCCATACGCCAGTATATTGATTCTGAGCGGTGCAGTATAGTGTATCCCTGCCTATTAAGTGAATATGAAAACGCTGTCTGTGTAAATGTGAGTTTTCTAACTGTTTTGCAGTCTTACACAAACCTAGGGTCATTTCCAGCATCACCCTGTCCTGCGTCTTTGGGGATACTGGGTTCATTTCCCACCCTTTGCCTGATTCTCTGCTCTGGTGTGTTGGTGAGGGGGGATTTTCCCACGAGGTGTTGTGTTTATTAATGTTTTTTCGCACTCATATACATTGATTTGCCATGGTTGTGGGAGTCGCATGATATTGTATCGGCTGGTGTTTGCTGTGCATGTTTCCATTTCCTTTTCCCCCATCTTCCAATTCTTATTGTGAGCTCATTGTAATAAAACATATTTTTCTATCTTCCTACATCCATGCCTGATTTGGTTTATTGAACTTGCATTATTTAAAAGAAGTGCCACTACTATAGCTACTGTACATGTTGAATTCCCTTATCTAATTAAGCAAGAGGTGACGTAGTCAAGTGAACCTATTTCTAGTGGTTTGACAGTTAGGTCACCTCAATACCCTTTATAAAAGGTAAGTACACTCTAGATCATAATAAAATGAAACTTATTCATCCATTCCAGGGCCGGATCTAGGGGGCAGAGGGGGCCGTGCGGCCCGTGCCCCCCCAAATTTTTGCTGTGCCCCCCCAAAACTTTGACCATTGACTTAAAATAATCAATTGCTTTGATCGATCCCTAGAAAAAATCCAAGTTATTATTATTTATTTTTTTTACCGATATTTTGCATTCTTTCTCAGTTCAGGAGACTTAGCCAATCATAATGTTCTATTCAAAATATGAAAAAACAACAACTTGGCAATGTATTTCTGATTGGTTGGTTTGGCAGTTTTACCTTTGTTTGTAAAGTGCTTGCTGCTTTATTTCTTGAAAACAGTCCTGAGATTCGGTGTAGTGGGTAGTTCAGCGTAATCACTGAATGGGTGATGTAGGCAACTGTAAGCTCATGTTTGGGACAAAGACTTTTTTTTTCTTGATTTAGCTAAAGAGCACACTCAGCTTTTATTTAAAGGGATAACCTTATTTCACTTTGGTACAATATAATTCATTTTGTGGAGCTTACCCCATTTTATTTGCATAAAGCAGCTGTCATTTGCCAGGGTGGTATACAATAGTTAGCTCTGCTGTTAGCCTTCTACTTTTCCATAACATGTAAGACTGTTGTTATACTTCAAATATTATGTTAGGCTATTATAGAAAAGTGAGTTAAATGATTTAATATTCCAACAATAGGAATGTCAGTGCCAAAAAACAATATTGTCTGCCAAGTTTCCTTCTTTTTTTGTTGCAGAGCTGCAAACTGCTAACTTCATTTTTATCTGAATACAAACACGCATAATTAGGCCTCAAGAAATACAAATAGTGGCCTCTCTGAACACCCCTACACACATAACATAACATAACATAACAAGGAAAGACGAGAACAGGCCATTCAGCCCAACAATGCTCGTCTATTCTTACCTCTAAACTGTACTAATAGTGTCTAACTCTGAATCAAGCCGGGCCTTGAACACCACCAGTGTTTCTGCCTCCACCACATGTTCAGGCAAGCTATTCCACGTATTGACCACTCTCTGTGTAAAAAAATATTTCCTAGTGGCTGTGAGAAATGTATTCTTTGCCAGTTTCCATTTATGCCCCCTCGTTCTGCTAACCGAGCTCAACTTGAATAATTTCCTGTATATTTCCATTGACCAGACCCTGATAGGCTTTGATCGACTATTACTCCAAAGTCTTTTTCTGCATGTGCACATTCTAGTTTTGTACCCCGCATAAAGTAATCCTGCCCTATGTTTTTATTCCCCACATGTAGAACTTTACATATAGTTATATTGAATTTCATTTGCCAGGTTTTTGCCCACTTCTGGAATTTGTTTAAATCTTCTTGGATTACCTTAGTAGCTTCCAGACAGTTGGCTAAACCTCCCAGTTTTGTATCATCCGCAAATTTAACTAATGTACTTTCAATATCCGCATCTAGGTCATTTATGTAAATGAGGAAGAGCAGTGGACCCAGAACCGAACCCTGTGGAACTCCACTTCCCACTTTACCCTGCTCAGATAAGATCCCTCCTACTACTACCCTTTGTGTTCTATTCCGTAACCAGTTCCGAACCCACTCTGAAATGCATCCTGTAATTCCTACTGACCTCATTTTGAAAATGAGTTTGTCATGTGGTACCTTGTCAAATGCTTTTTGTAAGTCTAAGTATATAATATCATAGGCCTTGCTCCCATCTAGACACACGTGCGTGTGGTTGCAAGGATACACACACACACACACACACACACACAAATATATGCAAACGAGGGGAAAAAGCCTGGGAACTGTATGGCACACACAGTGCCCTAAATAAAAAGGTGCCCCCCCCTAAATTTCTGTCTGCCCCCCCAATCACAGCAGTCTAGAACCGGGGCTGTTCCATTCCATTATTTCAACAATTCTGAAATAATATCGTATATCACAAAAAACTGTCAGAAAAGCATATTGGTGCTGCCCTCTATCGGTTTAAATTTTCTTTCTGCTCCACACTCTGCTCCCGGCCCAATCATGATGTCAGAGTACCTCTTTCGAGGTACCTCTACGTCATATGGATAATTGTTTCCACCCACAACGGAAATAGCGGTACCTGATTGGTTAGACACACTAAGGTCCTTTGGTTTTGGCTCCACGTTTTTAAACCGGAACAATGTGGCGTCCTGTTCATAAACTCTCTTATTCCACCTAAATAATCCACTAAATATGTTTCTGAAAATATTTGAGGTGAGAAATAGGCCATGCAGTTGCTGAATCCTGATTCATATTTGATCTGCAACATCAAGTTATACAAAATCATTTGTATATTGTACATTCATTTATTCAAATGACGATGGACACACCTCTTCCACCCCCCACCCCTTTCCCTCATTCACCCCACAAAGTATTTTTCAAAATTGTGTAGTAGGCGGAGACAGGCTGAGGCAGTGGGTGCACTTACTCTTTAATAAAAGCTGAGAATCTGCACTTTAATCACATGTGAATTGTTTGCACCAAATCAAGAAAATGTCTTTGTCCCCAACATTATGGAGAGAACTGTATATAAAAAATATTTTTATTTGCCCATGTTTACAATAGCTAATTTTAACAGCTATTTTGTCCCCCAGTTTTGTCCGCCGAGTTATGCTTTGAAATATGTGGTTCCAGCCATTGCTTCTTTTCCTACCAGCTAAGCCGTGCAGTCATTGCATTGGACAAGTACACTTCCTGCAGACTGCAGGCACCCAATTGACTAAGAAAGTGCTTTTGTGTAATTATATGAGGACAAAACTGCTGGGTGGAGCCCTTCATCCCTGGGTGAGGCCACAGACAGTTATGCCACACCCTACAAGTTTGCTGTCAACATTGGCACGGGATGCATCACTACAGTGAAACCCAGCTAGTCTCATATCTGGATGAGCCAACTGTAGCTGTTTTAACAAAAAAAAAACATGGTTTACTGGAACTTATATAGAGATAATTTTTTTGTGGATTTCAATAAAGACTATTTCCTCAATTCATATTTTTTGTCTCAGCCTTTTTAACAGCTTTGTATCTGGAATTTATCTGCATTTAATTCATGCAATTAGTAGATATTAAAATAAAACTTACAGACAGTTCAATTTGCCATAGACAACTAATTTGCTGATTTTAAATTTCTTCAAGAAAATGTAAAAAGTGAAATGTGGCTGAATGCACATAAACAGTTAGCTGGATTACAAGCAGATGCCTGTGCACAGCAGGTTAATACTGTGGCCTTACTGCATTCTTATGTTTAGGTTTTGTCATGCTTGATACACATAAAGTACATTGAACACCTAGTTTGGCCTGCTGACAGAGTTTCCCTCCCTCTCTCTCAGGTTTCGGTTGTTTCCCTCCCTAAAGAGGGAGTATTTGTGGACTCCCTGAGATGCCACTCAGAAAAACCAGTTTGGTGGCTTAGTCGAAATGTTATTTAACCAAGAGACACTGGGGTAAATCAGAGCACTTGAGCACAGAGGCAACAACATCGTCCAACTGCATCCTCATAGACCCTGCACATCATTGTATGGTAAGTATGTGTTCATTCATCACACAGAGGAGCACTCAAGCTGTAGCTATAGTTTTCAGCCATATAAGAAATAACTTTGTCTATCTATATGTTAAATCATTTATTTGTTCTGTATCCATGCATAAGTCTGATTCAGTTTGTTAAACTCTAAGGTTGCCAAACACAGGCTTGTCTGATTTTCCCTTATGAATATACTGACTGTTCAACCTGGTCTTAAACATCAAAGTACAATTATGTTTGGAGCTTAAAATAGATTGACTGTCGAATTGTAGTGCAATTTATATAAATGTTTCCTGAATATATAGAGGAACTTGCATATTTTCATCAAAATGATTGCTGGCATATGTAATATCTAATCACTGATGTACTCACTTAGCAATTGATCAAGAGTTATGACACTCGGTTTCTACCCCTTGTTGATCAGGTATGTTGGATTTTGTCAAATAATTATGAGAATATGACAAACTGAAATGCTTGTGGATTAACTAGGAACTCAACTGTAATGGAGAAAATTGTGATGAGCACAGGTGCAACAGTCTAGCCGGCTAGTTACTCTACACATGCATAACCTTGAGCTGACTTGAATGAATCACAGTTATTTAGGGATGCACGAAAATACTGGGGTGGAATTAGTATCAGCAGATAATAAATGAAGACTTAATGACTTAGGATTATGGCTGATATGATGACACATATGCGCCACAGAGGCAGCGCATTTTATCCACCACTGATGCTGTAAATTAAATGAAAACATGATGTTCAAAAGGTGTCCTAATCGTAGTCAACTGTAACTCTTCATTTAAAATTGTTACATTTTTACTGGCAAAAGCAAGAAAAAGCTATACAAATACTCTGTAGGTTTCTAGACTCCTGCTCTATACATAATAGAAAGCAAGCTGAAATATCTTCTTATACAAACATTATAATGGGTGTAGGTAGGGCAGGGCAAAGCAGATAACAGCTATATGTACATGCTTTGAAGGCTTGTATATAGTAAAAAAAAATACTTGTGAGGGCTTACAAATCAAGTTCCAGTTCATTGATCATGCAGGAGAGAGGATGAATGCTTCACACTGACATATAAAAGTATGAAAAAGAATTGTGGACGGAAATTGAGATTACTCTGCTGTAAATTGGGCTTTTAATTGGTCTTTTGTCAGTTGTATACCTTCTAAACAGTAAAACAAAGAACTGGACCATGTGTTTTTACATTTTCTGTGAGGATATCATTTAAAGCCTTAACAGTGACAGTGAATGTCTCATTGTATGACTGTGACATTGTATTCAGTGATTGATTTTGCAGTACAATATGGTGTTCACATTAGTTTGTGAATACTAGAAACACAAGGCTTGTTTTCTGCTCCCAGAGAACTTTCACAATATAAAGTAATGGGTGTAGTTTTAAAAGTATGTAGTTTACCCTGACTGTGAGGGGAAGTATTTTTGGATTACTGGAAAAGCCAGCTTTGCAAGTTTCACAAGGAAAACATTACATAACGTCATGCATAGAACAGGACAACAGTACAACCATATGGGTGTTTGCCACACCCATGTCACATCCCAAACACATCAAAGAAGTCAGGTGTGTGTGTGTTTCTTCAAAATTGGTACAATACTCCAGGTTCTAAACCTTGCACTGTGGCCTATGTAGACAATTCATTTCATAAGATTAAGGGGAGAAGAAGTGTGAAATCTTAAAATGTTGTTTATCAATATGGCAAATGTAGGCCTACAATGTTCATGTACAGTAGGTAAGCAACTTGGGCAATGGACAATGTATTGTGAAAAGGTTTTCATCAAGAGACATTTTACCATTTAAAATGCTCATGTGGGAACTGCTTTAGTTATTGTCTTGCAGACATTTTGTGTATGATTACTACTTTGAGCTTTTAACAAATTTTCAACAGTTAGGGTGTGTTCCCAATTTGAAATTGCATTCAATTAGTTGAAACTCAAAGGAAGCACTTTGGTGGGGATTTTTCTACCATACATTTAACTAATTCTGCTGAATGATTTGTGTGAACAAAACAACTAAAGCAGATGTTGATCATGGTCAATGCCAGTAATGTCCTCATTATTAATAATTTTTGAAGTGAAACTATCATTGAATCCTTTACTTTGTGCTGACCTATATTCTCTGTGGAAGTACGGCGGCGGAGCGATACTTTACGTTACCTACGAATGTAGTGCCGGCACTGGTCGACTACAACAACAAAGAAGAGCAACGTTGCAATGTCAAATAAATAAGTTGCAATGGCCACGTTCGCTCCGCCGCCGTACTTCCACAGAGAATATAGGTCAGCACAAAGTAAAGGATTCAACGATAGTTTCACTTCAAAAATGATGGTGTAAACACTCAAAATAACCCCGATAGACTGTTGTCGTATTTTATTTGCTTTGGGTGCACTGTGGAGTGTTTAAGTGCGTTTGGTAGTGGATGCTACCGTTTACCATAGAGTTGCGCTAGCATTTGGGACAGCATGGAATTAGTTGAAAATGGTTTCCATCAATCAACTACATCATGGGTAAGTCGTAATTGAGACAGAAGCAATGCTATGGTTTCTTGGTACTATGGTATTTTCTGACCACTCTCAAAATCTATATAAGCAGGCAAGGATTTTCTCTTACCTTGCTGACGAGTTAGTAAATTCATAAAAACTTGCAAAAATAACAGGGAACAACTCGGCGAGCAAATGTACTTTCTAAGCTGTTTGCGTAAAACTGAAAAAACAGAAGAAATTTTAGATAAATTGTAAATTATTGTTCAAAGCATCCAATAAGACATTGTAAACACCGTTGCTAAGGTAATAATGTGCTATATTGGATAAAAGAATCGTGAAACCAGAATGAACTGGAATGAATGAGATGAGTTTGCAGAGCGTGGGGGATATAACGCTTTTCGATAGTGTAATAGTGCTATAAAGTGTTATTTATTTCTCACACGGATTGTCCCAGACAATAAATGACCACTGAATTTTGAAAGGGACATCACTATGCTGAAAACCAATGGTAGGATTGGATATTAATTTCTTATTTATTAGCAGATATTAGTAGAATGACATGGTATAATTACACAAGAATTTTGCATTTGAGTGGCAGGGCTTTTCACAGCTTTTTTGGCATACGATTGGGCTATTTTTGGGTTTATCTTGTTGCTAAGACGGAATAAAAAATCTTGGTGGTAAAAAAAATATTTTTATGAACTCACACATTGGACGCTATTGTATCACACAGTGGATGCTATTGTCCACTGTGTCATGCATGAGTAGGTATATTTGCAGGCGAGACTGGGTGGGGGGTTGCTTGTGAAATGGACTAGCTACACAACATTGTGACACTTACAAACTCCGTAATTGGCAGAGTTGTCACGAATCGTACTAATAAAGCTACAATGATAGAAACAGCTATGCTGTTTCCACTCATAGTTTGATTGCTGGAGCAATGAATCTTGGCACCGGTGTCCTGGTCACTTAACATTTGTGCGAAGGGGTTAATGGATAATTTTTTAATATTCAAAAAGAATTCTATTTATATATTATTTATTTTCAAAGGCCCATGCACCCCCCGTGTCCGTGTGGGTTTCCTCCGGGTATTCCTTGTTTCTCATGTGGTTTTTATTTTTATTTTCATGTATTTGTTTCACTCTGTATAAAAGCTTATATGAACACAATGTGATGTGAACAAAATACGAACACAAATGAAAAAGATGTTGAATCTATTATGAAATATTCAACTTAAAACAATGATTGCATTGTAAGACATTATAATATATTGTATTATTGCCGAGCCTATAGGATGCCGCTAGCAATTACTACGTGGCACCTGAGGGTGGCCCTAAATGTTTAAAAGGATCTCTTTTGAGACAGAAACTGTTTGCCCCTGATGAAAGCGTGAGCTGAAATGTTGGGCACCTTCCAGCTTTATGCTGTTCGAAAAAAAGCATTGAAAAGAATAAGACTGTTTGCGGTCCTCTTCCTATTTCTCCTGACTCATGAACGTTCCTGAGTTGACCCGCACCAGGGACTAATCATATGGATAGAGCGCGTCTTATTTCTACTCCGGTTTCCTCCCACAGTCCAAAAACATGCAGGTTAGGCTAATTGGAGACTCTAAATGTGCCCATAGGTATGAGTGTGTGAGTGAATGGTGTGTGTGCCCTGTGATGGTTTGGTATTTTGGTATTTCTTCCAACTGGGGAGTTTTTACCTAGTTTGCTGTTCGGGGTTCAGGCCTGGTTTTTGCCTAATTCTCCTTCTGTTTCTCTGTACAGCTTCTTTGTGACAGTTCTCTGTAAAAAGCGCTATGTAAAATAAATTTAATTAAATTTAATTGAATTTGGTATGCATGCTGGGATAGGCTACAGCCCCTCATGACCCTGATCAGGAATAAGCGGGTTAGCTAATGGATGGATGGGTGGAAGGCCTGTAATTTAGTGTACTTTATAAAAAATTATGAACTTAGGCTACATTTACACACATATCTTGATGAATCGTTCCTTTTGTAGATCTTTTGTCTATAGTGTTTACGTTAAACATCCTGTGTGTTTACATGACCATGCAGCTTGTATGATGTGCATACACACAGAGAAACGCACACATCAAAAATGGTGGTGTTTATGTGAGTCTGTACATTTGAGTCTGTACATTTAACACTGATGGTGTTAAATGTACACCATTAGTGTTAAATTTACCCCAGCATTTTTGCTGTGCAGGTAACATGGGGGTTGATATGGAGCCCAGTGAAGTTACGATGATGTTGCTTTTGTTCAATGTCCTGAGCTTCAAAGGCAGGACTCGCATTCAACAGCAATTAATGGTGAGACGGCGGAGAAGATGTATACAGTGTCTTAATATTTGCTGCAGTGATCTCCGCTGCCTCTGTTCCGAATAGATTTTGGATGCACAGCAGGAGTCAGGAGTGGTTCATCTCTTCGATGTGAAGGAAAGAATGAGAAGGAAAACCTTTGAATATTTGTGCCATTGTCTTTCCTGTTGCCTTTCCTGTCAAAGAACTCCTGTTCGCCAGCCAATTCCAATCAGGAGCATGTAGGAGTTCTTTTGGCATAAGCACATCCTCGTGTTTAATAGTTTGTGCAGTTTTTCAGGTCCTACAAAGTGACTTTTTAGACAGTACATACATTTGCCCCAATGTCATCATCTCCTGGAAGTACCAGTTCCCACAGTATGTGGGAGCGGTTGACGGGGTCCCATATCCCCATCATAGCTCTGAACAAGGACAACAGCGATTATTTTAATTGCAAAGGCAATCAGTTTTCTTTCAAGCAGTGGTGAACCATAAATTCTGGTGAGATCACATACAAACCATATATTTGTGTGTTGCTTTTTTCTGAACATGAAACTATTAATGTAAATATAGGCTCCAGATGGTTTGATTACTTGTCTATTTGAAAAGAAAAAGTAATAATAAATGATTTATTTACACATTTAAAATACATGTGCCCCTCAAATGCACTCTGGCAGTTTACAATGAAGATAACTGAATTGCAGTGCAAATTACATACATAATCATGACAGTCCAAGACATTCAAAACATATCACAATAAAGAGAATAGCAATAGCTGCTGACTCGTAGGTAAGTTGCATTACCTACTGTCAGTGGTGTAGCGGGGGCGATACGCAAGTATACGCTGTATACCCACCTCATTTTACGTGGATATAGCATATACTTACCTATTACTCATCAGTGATATGTATCGATTACATATTTCACATATTTTCTTCATTGCTCTTTTAATGTGAAAGGCGATGATCTGAAACGTCCCCTCACACATCCAGACTGTAACATTACTTCACCCAATCACAAATAATAATGTTCACATGAACAGCAAGTTAATTGCTCTGATTGGGCAGCTTCTCTGACGATGGCTTGATTGAATGCTGTTAGCTGGCTGGTGCACTTTTTACGTTTGTTAGTGATATTGGCCAGCTTCTGTTCTGTCGAGTGGTTGGCACTTGAGTACAAACAAAAGCACAAAAACATGAAAAAATATAACTAACAATGAAACATACACAACAAGCGACACTGATTGATTTTATCCAAAAAGAAAAGCAAAGCGCAGTCGATGGTTTCGTCATCGAGCTGCTCGACTTGTGACACTGGCAGTGGTGACAGTGGCTTGGATTCCACTGCAAAGAGCGTCTGCCCGCGGAAGAATCCCAAAGCAAAGAGCATGGTAAGCAACATAATGTTAGCTAGATACATTTCTAGAAATTGTGAATTTGAGCCCATGTTTAAACTTGACAGGACAAATTAAACTATAATATAGTTAACGTTAAAGGCCCCACACAATGAAAATGTACCTCTTTTAAAGGGTAAGTTCGCTATTTTGGACCTTGGACCCTATTTGCGGTCCGTCTTCCATGAACCTGACCCATGAAGTCAATTTTTTCGCTGATCGGTCCAGTATTGAGTTCGGTACAGATTTCCTGTAGGCTCTCACTGGGCTACAATGGAAGTGAACGGGGCAATCAGAAATGTTATGGAAAAACAACGATAAATGTGCTTTTATAGCTCAGTGTGTATTCTTATGGTCTCAGTATGCTCTCCTGTGAAATGTAGGCTATCGCAAACGCAAACCGAACGTTGAAACAACAGTTCCATTTGAAACAGAACTATTTCTCCGACCGCACTACCTCGCACTGTAAACTTCCGCAGTCTAGCTACGTTGTAGAGAGGGGGGGGGGGGGGGCGCTTGAAAAGCAGTTGATCACAAATCCTGACCTCCCGTTGGAGTTTACTAGCTAGTAGCCTACAGCAGAAATATTTGTAACGCAGTTTTTGTAATCATCATTTGTAATAATTCATCACAGCAATGGTGCGCGAATGTGCAGTCCCCGGTTGTGGGAATAAAATGTCTGGACGCTCAAATACCAGTTTTCACAGGCTTCCGTTCTCTGACCCAGAAAGATTGAGACTTTGGCTGGTTGTCTTACGGATCGACATAAACACTCCAGTCAATCAACTCCGTTTGGCAGACTCGCGAGTTTGTGGAGCGCATTTCGACGCTACTGATTTCTGTAACCGCAAATCAGAAGCAAAACACTGGTTTCTAAAGAACACAGCTGTTCCTCGTGTCGGACCTGCAGCACTATCAAGCACCGGAGCGGAGGTAAGTTATATTTAGCTATAACGTTACTAACATTTTTATTTTTTTTGAGCGCGTCCTCTGACCCAGCACTCAATACCAACTAACAAAATCCGAGCTTGACATGAGTTGTTTTCTTGTAACAAAACTGTCGGAAACGTTCATCAACTATAACTTTTTACAATTCTATAATGTTTTATTTACAAATGCTTGACGCATGGTGTCCTATCCAAAGTTCTCATCTATCACATATCTGTTGGCAGTCATAGTGTAATGGTAATCAATGGAGATGATCCAGTGTCATCCACGGATACATCCAGGTTTTCAATGGCATTCGGTAGCAACAGATCCCACTCCCTACAACACAAACTTTCCTCCTCTCTGGGCATCTGCTTGCACCTCTTGCAAGAACACCAAAAGTCCCCCGAAATTCTTGGTCTAGCCTCGGCAGCGACTTCGGATAACATTACCTGCGCAACTTCAGCCTCTCTCTCTTCTCTTGCTCTCTTATCATCCATCTCTTGTAGTTCCGTGTCCGTGTATTCTGGCTCAAATCTGTAGCCAGTAACGTCAAAGTCAAAATCAAATTCTTCGTCTTCGTAATCATTATAGTCATCCATCATCCAAGTTTTTTGTGGAAATTGTAGCCTACGTTGCTGCAGGTAAACAAACGCAGACTGCTCACATAGATAGTTTCGTAAACGGCCGGCACACCTTCCCGCTCCCCTACCCCCGACACATAGTACTCCGCGGGAGCAGCGAAAACAAGCAACAGAGAAATGCTTACTTCCAAGCCATGCCAAGCACGTAAAAATGTTCGGATTGAGATACATTTCACAGGAGAGCATACTGAGACCGGTAACAATACACCCTGAGCTTCCCGTCTCATTTATTGTACATGAAAGCACATTTATCGAACATTTCTGATTGCCCCGTTCACTTCCATTGTAGCCCAGTGAGAGCCTACAGGAAATCTGTACCGAACTCAATACTGGACCGATCAGCGAAAAAATGGACTTCATGGGTCAGGTTCATGGAAGACGGACCGCAAATAGGGTCCAAGGTCCAAAATAGCGAACTTACCCTTTAAGTGATGATACTTCAAGGACATGATGCAGACCAAAAAGAATTTTTTTATTTAAAGTTGATATTTGCGTAGCTAAATATTTCCCTCACTTTTTCCTGTAAACAGCTGTGTGACGTTTTGGTGACGTGTACTGGCAGGCAGTGGAAAAAAGGTTTTCCTCCCATTACATTGCTCGATTTTCAACTTGTCCTCAACGTCAATGTGAGTGACAGCTAGCTTAGCGTAACTTAGGTTGCTCACAGTAGCAAGTTAGCAACTGTCAGTGCGAACTGTGAACAAAATGGGATGAAAGTGCTTGTTTGGGTGTGAGAGTCCTCACACGCTATTTAGTTTCCCCACAAATGCATGGCTACGGAAAAAATGGCTAAACTTTAGCTCAAGGATCTGTAATTTGCATTTCGAGAATTATTCACGAATACAATTGCTGTCCAGATGAGATTTGGGAGCTTCTACTCCCTCACTGAGTGGGCCATTCCCACCATCATCCACTACAATGGTCCCTCACTCCCAGCATCTGGTCTAAAGACACACCTGTACTGAATCTGTTCTGTTGAATGTGGATTAATTTTGGGGTGAACCATTACTTCTATTAAAAGCTAAGAAGTGTGCAGCACATTGCACTGTCTGTCCGCGTGTGGGTAGTCAGTGGCGTGTATGCACATCGGTGGGTGGGTGCCTCACAATCCGGAGTATACCCACCTTTTCATTTACCACTACACCACCTCATTTACCACAACACCACTACTGTTCACTTTTGAATGGCTTTCCAAGATCTTTATTCAGCGCCCACTGTACCCCACCATTAATGACACCAACTTGCTCCCCATGACATAGGCTTTCAAAAAATACACTGTATATGGAAAACTTAAGGTTACAAAATGCTTATTTCAACTTCAGTAGTTCTGGGAGCATTCCAGCAGACGTAGCGGAATGGTTGCAAGTAACTGTGCTTTTGGGCAATAGCATTGTTCCTTCATCAGACCTTGCTGACTTCCTGCCAGCACGGTAAACAGTCAGGTCACCTTTGTTAGACAGGATAAGGGACACACTTCTGTAAACCACCCTACAAAGCCTCCCGGATTTTGGGAACTCTCCTCCAAAGTGTGAGGGCTGGTAGATTGAATGCCAACAGCGGCAGTGAGAAACAATCAGTACACTCTCCTATCATCTTTCATATCCAATCACCAATGTCCTGGTCCTTCCCTTGCCAGCCTTTCATTTTGTGATTGCTTGCTTTGAACCTTCAATTCAGAATTCAAGTTGTGCACATGGTGTAGATCTATAGACTTGGATGTGAACTTGGATGTCACACAAGTAAGCTAACGCTAGAGAAAAAAAAAAAAGACATTCACTGATAATGTTGTCATCTTGGCTATTTCAATGCAGTCGATTTATTTAAAAAAAGAAAAACAAGCTAGCTAGTAACGTTAGTAACATAGTCACCTAGCCAGCTAGCTAGTAACAGGAGTAAGGGCCAAACCATACCATACGTGAATACGCGAACGCGAATGAAAACGCCAGGCCAACCGGAGTCCTCGAGGGGGCGATCCAGGACAAATCAGAGTGTCTGTAAACCGACTGTGTATGCTGCGTATGTTTTTGTTAAAACCACAATCCCAGAATTTAAAAAAAGTAATAAAACGGTTAATTTTATGCTTTTCATGTATTCAGGGATTATTTAAGACACATTATGCTGAACATAGCTATGCATGCTGCCATGAATAATAAAAGTCATATTCACATTATACTCATTGCTGCTCTATTTGAATGAAGAGGTGACGAAGTATGCTATCATAAATATGGTTATGTGAGCGAACCACAATTCTGTGGCGCGAGCATGATCAGCGAGGGTTGCGTTAAGAATTTCAGGTGACACATTTTAGAACGCAACAACGCGTGAAACCGACTTTGTGTAGCTCAAAGCGTCCACATTTGCGTAATAAGGTATGTTTCAGTCCTTGGGAGCTTAGCCTCATCATCATCATCAAACCAGGGCTCCAGAGATGCATTTGAAGTGTGGGAGAAATCTTTTTTTTAAAATTAGTTTGCATGGGACTATTTCTATTTCTACATTGTTTTTATTTTCATATTTTAAATAAATCAGTTTTTTTAAAAGATGGTTTGTTTAGTTCTTTATATTTATGGATATACGCATAGGCCCCATCTATCTTCCACTAGCACAAATGGTTATGTTAATAATAATAATAATAATAATAATAATAATAATAATAATAATATTACCAAATAGTAATTGGTCTGGCATGTGGATTAAGTGTTAAACGACCAGATACAGACTAACGTTATACGTTATCAATGTAGCCTACACAGAAAACAGTCTGCGAACTTCAGGAGCATTTTCAATTAAATATATGTAAAAGAGAATTTACAAATCACTGCTTTCTGCTTTTACGTGCATTTTAAATACTGTCCCAACTTTTTTGGAATTGAGGTTTTATATTGGAGAGAGACGACTGAGAAAAGGCAGGGAACTGAAATACCTCAAGGAACTGAAATTTCGCTTGCGAAAAGCTCAGCCTCTCCAGTTGCACTGCAGGGCAATTAAACAGCAGAGTGCTATTAATAGCCCAAAGTATATTGTGCCCTATATACTTATGGCCTTCGTCTTGCCACAGTCAAAGTCACAATTAACTACATTGTCTGTTTACATTTCAAATGCTTTTTAGAAGTATTCTAAAGCTATATTAGTAGATGTTTAATTGCGTGCTGTGATTGCATTAGGCTATTAAATGTATACTTTCACCTATTGTTTTTATTTATACCCTTTGAACTCCACTATGACATATCAGGCCAATTAGGCCTACACGTTATGCTATGACTGAAATCTTATCGACTACTACTCTGTATGTCAACAGTGTATGTTTTCATATATTTCATACTTCATAGGTGTACATAAGTGATTTCATGGGTGGTGGTGTAAGCCTAGGCCACATATCCATTATAGGCTACTCCTTGGATGGATGATTCCATTTCTAATCAACAAATTAAGAGTAGAATCTATGATGGTTTAAGTCAAAATGAAATACCACTGTCTTTATGCACTCCAGCAGAAAGTGATAGGTCTATTTAGTTTTCAAGTGTGTACAGTCTTCTGTGTAAAATAATCAGCATCACTTACAGAAATATACGTATATTTCTGTAAGTGATGCTGATTATTTTACACAGAAGACTGTAATTTTTTGGAAAGGATCTGTATATACTATTGTGCTGCCCTTAATGCATCATAGATCTATAGCCAATGTCTAAACCCACTCTATAGCCTAATGCAGCAGTTGTAGGCTGCTTACTATTTTGAAGAGTATGAATTAGGCTCTTTGTGAGAAGGTTTGAACCAAGTTGTTTGAAATACAGTAGACCAACGTAGCTACAGAACTGTATAGCAGTCAGATATAAAAAACGGAGTACTAGAAATCCCTGATAGTGTAGAGAGCTGAAGTTTGGCTTGGTGGTGCTCATTTGAATTTCCTGTCTTTTACGGCTTTTGACCAAGCCAAACTTTACACTTAAAACGTAGTTTTTGGTTATTAATTCCCAGGGTTTTTTCTCTGTAAGGTGTCAAAGAAAAAGAAAGAAAGAAAGTTCAATCAATGTACCTCGAGAACACCCCAATAGACCAGAATCAGTCCAAATAACATTAAATATCATAACATAACATTACAAATTTCATAACACATTGGAAATAAAACTTCATGACATGAATCACGACAAACAACAACAGATATATTGTAGTTACATTTTTATTTTGTGCATTTTTCTAATTTGATAACTAATCTGTGAAAAATTCTACTTAGCTATAATGAAGGTTTTGTTTGAAACATTTTGCACTTAGAAACGTGCTTGCTGAGCTAACGTTAACCCACAGAACTGTTGTGCGCGTTAACTTTATTCCTAGAGTGTGCACTGTGCGGACCTGGCTAAGTTACTTTACTCCCAGAGTGTGCACTGTGCAGACCTGGCTAAGTTAACTTTACTCCCAGAGTGTGCACTGTACAGACCTGGCTAAATTAACTTTACTCCCAGAGTGTGCACTGTGCAGACCTGGCTAAATTAACTTTATTCCCAGAGTGTGCACTGTGCAGACCTGGCTAAATTAACTTTATTCCCAGAGTGTGCACTGTGCAGACCTGGCTAAGTTAACTTTACTCCCAGAGTGTGCACTGTGCAGACCTGGCTAAGTTAGCTGACGAAGCACATAGGCTATGAGTTTTAAGCATTCATGTTACCCTACATAACATAATGCATGTGTATGAACCACAGAACTATATTATATATAGTTCGGTGGTATGAACTAGGTAATAATGTGTATTTACTAGGGGTGTCACGATTCTCCAAATCCGCGATTCGATTTGATTTTCGATTTTGTTTCAGCACAATTTTTTTTCCAGCACTATAGTCTAACTAATAGCTATGCCATTGTTAGACTATCGAGTCTTGATTTGTAAAGAAAAATACTATAAGTAACTTTTATTTGAATAATAACAATTATAAATAATAACAAAAATATGAGCATATTTAAACACACCTAAACAGTTAAGAGCTTTATCAAAACTAGACTCTAGAATAAACAGTTGAACATTTACCACGCTATTAACAATTTACACATTGGTTTTATGCCCTGACAACGGTCATTTACATTTTCAAATTCTTCTTTAAAAAGATGAGCGTGTTCACATTCTTTGAACAGTTGAGAGCTTTAACAAACTCAGTGTTTCCCCTACCATTATCCGCCCGGCCAAACTCACGTGCCGCCCGGCTTGGACAAGAGGGAAAATAAATAATTTTAATGAAAAAAAAATAATTTATATTATTCTTTTTTTTTTTTTATATATAATCTTTTTTTACATTTTTTTATGTAGCTGCAATATTTCCCTTACCGCAGAATGCGGGAATGATCAAAATAGCATCTGGAAAAACCCTTGCCAAAACGGTTTCCCGTTAGGCCTAATTAAAATTTTCAATGGCAGCGCTGATATTATGAGGGTGTAATTATAGTTTCCGCCTCTACGCAAAATGGCGCACTTTCACCGCCCGGCCTGAAAAAAAATCTAGGGGAAACACTGAAACTAATATCTGAAATAATAAACAGTTGAACATGTACCACGCTATTAACTATTTACACGTTTTTTTTCATGCCCTGACTGTCATTTGGGTTGTCATTTGAGTTGCCTGTGTCAATGTTTTTTTCCCAGTCAAATCTATTTCTTTGTGATGCCTGCGAATGTGTCCTGCCATATTTGACATGTTGCCTGAGGTGGCGTATGGTACTCGCGTGTAGCATAGCCGACAAACTGTTGTTATTTTGTCAATGACACGTTCGTTGTTTATATAACTCAGGGGGAAGGCAAAATGTTGCCACACCGGTGACTTGAGGGAAGCAGGAGGATTTTCCAGTTCTGTTTCTCCATCTCCGACTCCGGCAGTGGCCATGGTGTGTCGAAAAGTAATGCAGGCTACCGGTAAGCTAACGTTAACTAGCAGCTGTGTCTTTGAAATATCGTTGTTTTTTTTTCTTCGGACGCACGCCTGCGTGGACGAACAAAATGCAGTGGAAGGCGTCAAGTTTCGTTTTGTCATTAACGCTTACATTAGAGATGGCCAAGTAGGCTACTTTTTTTTACATTTTACCCATCACATGAAAGGCTAAGAAGAGCGCGCGGGGGGTGGGGGTGGAGAGAAAAAAAAAACTTGGAGAATCGCGAACCAGCTTGTGATTTCGAACTTCGAAATCGAATGCTCATTTCGATCGATTTTCGATTTCGAATCGGTATCGTGACACCCCTAGTATTTACAGGCTAACTGAACAAATACATTGAAAATTATTATCAAACCACTTATAGATGGCTGGCTAGAATAGAGCGTATATTGACACAGTTCAGTGCTAGGTGGCTACAGTGAAGAAATGATGGATCCGGAAAAATTTATACTCTGGGAAGAATTGTATGTTACAATGGGACTAAAATAACGGAGATCCGGCAATAATTAAGCTACATTAACGTTACCCCCACCTCCCCCCATAAGTTAAAACGTATCCTGTCCGAATAGGGCTGACACATAACGTTACAATTCTTAATCTGTCAATGTCAGGCTCTTCCAGTTTTGTTTCTTTTTTACCCAATATACACTACTCACAAAAAGTTAGGGATATT
Source organism: Synaphobranchus kaupii (assembly GCA_029718625.1). Lineage (NCBI taxonomy): Eukaryota > Metazoa > Chordata > Actinopteri > Anguilliformes > Synaphobranchidae > Synaphobranchus > Synaphobranchus kaupii. Next base: position 80,883,487 of record CM056379.1, read on the forward strand.
CGGCTTTCGGGTGAAATTTCAGGATGAACCTAAAATGCACTATAACCTTTACAGGTGAAATTAATTTGACCTTCTCTAAACTTTTGAATGCACATGTCCAACTATTCAATGTTTCAGTACTTTTTGCACAACTTGCTGTTCTCTAACAAGGAGCTGAACGGCAAAATTCACAACAGGTGTTTGATCCATGAATCGACCAATAAATTTCCTGGTTCAATTAGAATTGGTATTTAAACAGTCCTCTTCATCATGCTGTTCACATTTTGACATCATGAGACCAAGACGACACCTAACAATTGATCAACAGTACCTCGCCATTGCGAGGCTTCAAACAGGATGTTCTCAGAGGGAAGTGGCCACTGAGCTTAGAGTGTCACAGAGTGTCATCAGCAGGTTGCAACAGAGATACAGAGATACAGAGAGACTGGAAGAGTCACAGAAAGGCATAGAAGTGGACGTCCTTTGGCCACATCCCACACTGATAACCGCTTCATTGTGAACAGTGCCCTGCGGAACCGGATGATGAATGCCACTCAACTCCAGGCACATTTAAGGGAGGTGAGAGGCACCCAAGTGTCACGTCAGACCATTCGAAACCGTTTACATCAGCGTGGTCTGTGTGCTAGACGACCTGCAAGGGTACCTGACCACACCACCAGGCACAGGCGTCATCGTCTTGCATGGGCCACGGAGCATTTACGCTGGACGAGGGACCAGTGGGCCTCAGTGCTGTTCTCTGATGAAAGTCGATTCACGTTGAGCAGAAATGATGGCCGCCAACGATGTTGGAGACGTCAAGGAAAGCGCTATGCATCAGCCACTGTTGTCACCAGACGACCCTTTGGTGGTGGCGGTGTTACAGTGTGGGCAGGTGTGTCTAGTCAATACAGAACTGCCCTACACTTTGTGAATGGTACAGTGACAAGCCCATACTACCTGAATAACATCATTAATCCAGTCATTGTGCCCCTGCATGAACAACACAGGCCTAATTTCATCTTCATGGACGACAATGCTCCAGCTCATCGAGGTCGCATCATTAGGGAAAGGCTGCTGGAGACTGGGGTACCTCAAATGGAGTGGCCTGCACTTTCTCCAGACCTGAATCCCATAGAAAACCTATGGGATCAGCTGACTCACCGTGTAGAGGCTCGTAACTCTGTACCCCAGAACCTCAATGACCTGAGGGCCGCCCTTCAAGAAGAGTGGGATGCCATGCCTCAGCAGACAATAAGTCGACTTGTGAACAGCATGAGACGTCGTTGTCAAGCTATAATTGATGCTCAAGGGCACATGACAAGTTATTGAGACATTGACATTTTTGTTGTGGTATACCCACCACTGTTGTTGGCTTTTGTTTCAATAAATTGTTTGAGATGAGGAAATCACCATTGCAGGCTTCTACTTAAATGCCCTACTTTCATGATACGTATAATATCACTGTAGCGTGAACTTACATTTTCCATAAATTTCACCCGAAAGCCAAATATCCCTAACTTTTTGTGAGTAGTGTAAGTTAGCAAGCTGGCTAGCGCCACATGGCAATGGAAGATATAACATGAGCTAACGTTATTTAACTTGGCTAAGAGATAATTATTTTTGTTGCATTGTACCGAAAATAACTCCGTAACGTTTGTCGTGGAATTTCCCTTTTACACACAGTGTAAACAGTGTTCAAACAGAACCACAACAAAAACCGTATATTGATATAAAATAAGACTTTGGTTTATTTGCAGATAAACCAGAATGAGAGGATCTTACCAGATCACTCTGACTTGAAAACAGAATACACAGACATTTATACACACTCCTTAGTGATTTGCCACAATGGGCGTATTCCTAAATAATACAGAAAACAGGGGTGTTAAAACTTTCCATTGTTTAGACTCTAGATAACCTTCAGCCTTGGTCAGGAATGTTCAACAGAAACATCCATCTCATAGACTGCCTGTCTCTTGCAGAAATGAAAGATAAAGACACAGAGCCTGCTTGAGGCCTAGCCGGCCTAGCTCATGTTTTGCATAGAGTATATGTTTAATTACTTAATTCAATATAATTGATCTACCAATAATCAAAACTATAATAAATGTTTAATAATAATCATGTGATTGTCTCCATGTTAATACACACATATTGTAAAACAGAAAATTCCTTCACACGTTATATGTTAAGTAAGTTAGGCTCTTAACTGAGCTAACGTTAACGTTGTAGCTACTGGCTAAAAATGTCATCTTAAACTATCACTCTTCAACTGTGTTGTGTTGGTAGGATTTTATTCAGTCTAACGTTACATTCTGCCAAAACTATTCAGCGAAATATCTGGCTATTTTAAAGACGAACTAACATAACGTTAACATTAATTGTCCTAACGTTAAAGGGATAGTTCGGAATTTTGGACATAATGTCTCAATTACGACTTAACCATGATGTAGTTGATTGATGGAAACCATTTTCAGCTAATTCCATGCTGTCCCTTCTTTTGGACATACACACGTTGCTAATGCTAGCGCAACTCTATGGTAAACGGTAGCATCCACTACCAAATGCACTTAAACACTCCACAGTGAACCCATTCTCTGTGGAAGTACGGCGGCGGAGCGATACTTTACGTTACCTACGAATGTAGTGCCGGCGCTGGTCGACTACAACAACAAAGAAGAGCAACAAGTTGCAATGGCCACGTTCGCTCCGCCGCCGTACTTCCACAGAGAATATAGGTCAGCACAAAGTAAAGGATTCAACGATAGTTTGACTTCAAAAATGATGGTATAAACACTCAAATTAACCCCGATAGACTGTAGTTGTATTTTATGTGCTTTGGGTGCACTGTGGAGTGTTTAAGTGCGTTTGGTAGTGGATGCTACCGGTTACCATAGAGTTGCGCTAGCATTAGCAACGTGTGTATGTCCAAAAGAAGGACAGCATGGAATTAGCTGAAAATGGTTTCCATCAATCAACTACATCATGGGTAAGTCGTAATTGAGACATTATCTCCAAAATTCCGAACTATCCCTTTAACTTGCTAGATCATTTTCCATCAAAAATATCAATTTAACTCCTTCAGACCTGAATTTTTTCCAGCCATGGGAAAAATTATTTCTATGTTTTTTCTTACTCATATTACATGTAGAAATGAGGCCAAATATCCTTTTTTTTTTAAAAGTCAACTCTTTATTATTTTATTTCATATCCATTACAGTGGACGTCTGGTCTGAACAGTTGTGAAATTTTTTATTGATATTTGCAGTTTTCACTTTAAAGAAATGGAATACATTGAATTGATGCAACATTTTAAAAGTGACTAAATATTGAAATATTGACCACAGTAACAGAATTGTCATGTGCTCTTTTTTGGAAATTATACTTGCGGTGAGCAGCCTTGAAACAGTTCCTGTGAGGCACAAAACACAAAACCTTGTCTTTCCTGAGCAGGACGGCTGCTTGCATCTGGTGCCTTCTGTCTTGTCATCATAGTTGGGCATGTGATCCATCATATCCATCTGGACCTCTGGCAAGAGGCCATCAGGACAGGGCGGTTATCAAACCATTTAACCAGAGCAATTTTCCCATCGGGGCTTGTGACCTGGTCATAATTCCCCCTCTCTCTTTTCGACATCTCCTTGTCATCCATCAGAGGAGGCTTTGTGAAGCGGCAGGCCCGTGCTGTTCCAGCTGCATGAATGTTTATCTCAGCCAGCACCTCCAACACATTGTAGATTGTGAAGTAATTATCCATGTAGAGCTTGTGGTTGGGGTCACAGATTCTGTGGCTGAGGTGAAGAACCACTGCAGCTCCATGTCCCATTTGCTTCTTGATCTGTTCAGACAGCTCAGTAGTAGCACCTTGGTAGAGGATGAAATCATAGGCAAGGCCACTTTTCCCACAGAGAAATATATGTTGGTCATCTCTGCCATCCGCTCAAACATATCATCTGGGACATACTTTTCAAAGTACTCATGTGGTTTCATGAGGGAAGCAGTTGTTTGAGATGAAGGAATCTCGTAGGCAGTGTTTACAGGGCTGAATGAATTATGATTCCACTTGATTGCTGCCTTGCTAGTAATGTTAGCATATTGGTCATGGCGAGATCCAAAACATGGTGGTTCATCCTCCTGTTCAATTTCATCTTCCTCATCATCCTCATCTGCTACCTCACCCTGACCCTCTGTTGCGAAAACCTCATGCTCTCCTTGCACCCATGGAATCTCTTCGTTGTCTGTCCCTGAAATTGGTAGAAATAATACCTGTCTGATTACCTGCCTATCTGTCTGCATGTCTATCTATATGTCTATTACTCATTTTGATTATTTATATTCACACTGGATTAAAGTGAAAATGAATCGATAATATGTATATTTGGCCCATCACATATGTTAAATGTTATCTCTCTTACAATCTAAAATTCTACACTCACCAACTATCCGAATCCTGGCAGTCAAGGGTGCAACTTCATCCTCATCCGCACTGTCCAAAGACTCTATTTCTGACAGATTTCCTTCTGCCAGATGTTCTAGGACCTCTATGAACATTATTTGGATAAATATAAACTTTTTGTACTATGCCAATACATTATTTTTTTTTTGTGTCAAAACCTAATTTTCATAATATAAATAGACTTCAGATTACATCTCTTTAGACCTGTTGTCCGCTATAATGGAAACAGGTTACATCTCTTTAGACCTGATGTCCATTGCAATGGACAATGACTTTTAAAAAATCCTGTGTCTAAACTTGTTAAGCTATTAAACATATACTGCTTAAAATAACATGTTCAATGTTTACATGTTATGGTTAACACATCAAATATAGAAATGAATATTTAAAAATATATATAATGCTGTTATAAAAGTTACTTACTTCGACAACTCTGAGGTACTGCTGCCATGCTTCACTTTAGGGTGGCAGTGTAGTATAATGGTTAAGGAACTGGCCTTGTAACCGAAAGGTTGCAGGTTCGATTCCCAGGTAGGACACTGCCGTTGTACCCTTGAGCAAGGTACTTCACCTGAATCACTTCAGTACATATCCAGCTGTATAAATGGATAATATGTAAAACATCATAAAAACTTGTGTAAGTCGCTCTGGATAAGAGCGTCTGCTAAATGCCTGTAATGTAGTGTGATGTAACTTTTTCAAATGTCAACCAGTTGGGCCATACTTGCATCTGATTGGTTAGTTAGATTCTACTAAATAACCACTGAATTATGTACAGTCAAGCCGGAAAGTCTGCACACTCCTTTCACCTTCTCCACGTTTTATTATGTTACAGACATATTCTACAATAGATTGAGTTCATTTTTTGTCTCAAAATTCTACACAAAATAGCCGATAATGAGAAAGTGAAAACAGGTTTTTAGACATTTGTGCTAATTTATTAAAAAATCAAAATGTTAAATATCATATGTACACAAGTGTGCACAACCTTTGATATGACACCCAAAAGTGAGCTGAGGTGCATTTTGTTTCCACTGATACTGCTTGAGTTTCTACAACTTAATTGGAGTCCACCTGTGATAAATTAAATTGATTGGACATGATTGGGGATTGCCAACACCTGCCTATATAAGGTCCCACAGTTGACAGTGCATGTCAGAGCAAACTCCAAGCCATGGGGTCAAAGGAATTATCTGCAGACCTCAGAAACAGGATTGTGTCAAGGCATAGATCTGGAGAAGGGTACGGAAAAACCTCTGCAGCTTTACAGGTCCCAAAGAGCACAGTGGCCACCATCATTCGTAAATGGAAGAAGTTTGGAACCACCAAGAATCTTCCTAGACCTGGCCGCCCAGCCAAACTGAGCAATCGGGGAAGACGGGCCTTGGCCAGGGAGATGAGCAGGAACCTGAGGGTCACTCTGACAGAGCTCCAGCGTATCCTTGTGGAAATGGGAGAACCTTTCAAAAGATCAACCATCCAGGCAGCACTCCACGAATTAGGCCTTTATGGTAGAGTGGCCAGACCCGCTTGGAGTTTGCCAAAAGGCACCTAGAGGACTCTCAAACCATGAGAATCAAGATTCTCTGGGCTGATGAAACCAAAATTGAACTTTTTGGCCTGAATACCAAGCGTCACGTCTGGAGGAAACCAGGCACCGCTCATCACCTGGCTAATACCATCCCTACAGTGAAGCATGGCGGTGGCAGCATCATGATGTGGGGATGTTTTTCAGCAGCGGGAACGGGGCGACTAGTCCTGATAGAGGGAAAGATGAATGCAGCTAAGTACACCGAGATCCTTGAAGAAAACCTGCTCCAGAGCGCTCTGGACCTCAGACTGGGGCGAAGGTTTACCTTCCAACATGACAACGACCCGAAGCACACAGCCAAGAGAACAAAGGTGTGGCTTCGGAGAAAGTCTGTGCATGTCCTTGAGTGGCCCAGCCAGAGCCCAGACCTGAATCCAATTGAACATCTGTGGAAAGAGCTGAAAATGGCTGTGTACCGATGCTCCCCATCCAACCTGATGGAGCTTGCAAGGATATGCCACAAGGAATGGGCAAAAATGTCCAGAAACAAGTGTGCCAAGCTCATAGCTTCTTTCCCAAGACGCCTTGAAGCTGTAATCGCTGCCAAAGGTGCAGCAACCAAGTATTAGGCTAAGGGTGTGTACAGATATGTAACCCCTAAATAACCTATTTTTGTCAGTAAAATAAAATTGCATATTTTCTAAAAACCTCTTTTCACTTCGTCATTATTGGCTATTGTGTGTAGATGTTTGAGGCAAAAAATTAACTCAATCTATTGTAGTATAAGTCTGTAACGTAATAAAACGTGGAGAAGGTGAAAGGAGTGTGCAGACTTTCCGGCTTGACTGTAAATCATACATTAACATAGAAAAAAAAACACCAAACATGTGATGTCCATTGCAATGGACACAGGGTCTGAAGGAGTGAAGAGTCTGAAGGATCTCCAAGCGAATCATATCAGGTGAACTCTCCCGCCGACTTTTAACAAGTATACTAAAACGCACATAATAAAAATACACACAATAGTAAGTATGCTAAAATACACATTTCAGTATAGTTTTCAGAAATACATTTGCACATAAAATATACTGGGTGAAAATCACTGGCGTAGCCAGGGGGGGGTTTAAACTCCACCCGAAATATTTTCTGACAGTTCCAAACTGCTTATTCACGGATGTAAATTTAGTGCAGCACAGCTATATCAAATAACACTGGTTTTGTACAGTCCCTGCCTGTGCTGAGTGATTCCCATAAATGTGCAGTGAGTTTATCATAAACCAATCAGTAAGCTACCTGGATTTTTAACCACCCTCTTTCTTTGAGAGACATAAATTGAACAAGTCACATCCACTTATCTTGTGTAATCATGTATGCTATTGGCCATACCATCTTACGGCGAGCCAATCAGAATTGAGTTATTGTGCGAATGCGTTGTTCAGTTCGAAAGAGAATTGTTAGCTAGCCGTGATGATCATCACAAATGTTAGCTAGCTTAGCTAGCTGAATCGTTAGCTAGCTGCAATGGATCGGGCAAAAAAGAAGAAAAGATTCAGCGACTTCTTCCTTCCCCCGAAAAAGTCCAAAACCTCAGAATCTCATGATGTCTGCGATGGCGGCATTTCTGGTGGAGCATCGGGGGATGCAGCGGTGGCGGCGGGGGATCAAACAGCACAAGAGGCAGTAGCGGCTGCTGTTATTAACGTTGCACTGAGAAGGTCTGACATAATGGACTATGTGTTACGACCCCGGATATGGACTGGACTCAAATGCACGACTTGAACACAGGAATGCCAATACTCAATTATTTTATTGCTTCGACCAGAATCCCTCCTGAAGCATAGGGAGAAAAGGCAAGGCAGTTATGGTTCCAAGCTGGAACTGGACTCAATTTTGAACTGGAATCATATTTGTTTAATGTCAAAATATTGATGAGATGAGTTGATCTGCCAAGTGGCTTGGTAATTGATGCTAAAACGGCTGAGATATTGACGGGCGAAATTTTGATTTTAACAAGTAAGTTGCAACCAAAACCAAGCTTAGGGGGACGCGATACAATTAACACAGGGGAAAACAGGCCAGGCACATGAGGAACAGGAATGGAGTACAGGGAATCTTGACAAAATGTTTCAAACATTTTCTATTGAAGTCAGCCAGCAGATCATGTGTCGTTCTCATCATCATTATTATCATTTCTATTGATAATAATTATTTTTAATTGTACTTTATTATTTTACATTATTGTTATTTCTAAATCCATAATCAAAGAAAAGTTCTTGTTTTCATGTATGGTTACTGTTCATTCGTTTCTAGTCTTTGCTATTTTGTATTGTTAGATGTATGTCTTCGACTGTTTTAATGCAGTATGCTTTGACAATACAGATTCAATGTCTTGTCATGCCAATAAAGCAAATTGAACTGAGTCCACGGTCAGAGAAAATATGTGTGAAACGTCACCACAATGCTCGTGCGTTGTCGTGTGCGTCTGAGAAGAACATGTGATAAGCAATTTTCGGGGAGCCCTCTTCTCCTACATGCTCAATATCGCCATCTAATGTTCTGAAACTACATAGTATACCTTTAAACAATTTAAGCAATTATTCTGCGTATGTGTTCAGTATGTGTTCAGTAGGGCAAACTCGGTCCTCTGGGACCACTGTGTATGCTGGTTTTCGTTTCAACCACAATTGCAATCCCGGAATTTTAACAAGATGTCAATTGTTCTTAATTAGGTGTTTGTCATATTTAGAGGGATTATTTACCCTCTTATGCCACATTATGTTAGCAATAGCTATGCATGTCATGAATAACAAAAGTACAATATTCTCAATGTGCTATATTGCAAATAATTACAAAAAGGGGCAAAAAAAATTTTTTTTAACTGACCAAATTTATTTTATTTTATTAAATAAAATTTAAGACTGAGGTGAATCAATAGGCTCCTAATTGGTGATATTGTGGATATATGGCCACTAAAACTAACCATTTGATAAATAATGAAAAAAAGACAAAGAAAATGATAACGAGCCAAACTTGCAGTGTTAATACATTTAAGAAAAACTTGATGAGGGAACTTAAAAACTCACGCTTGCAACTACCTAATTAGGAGCCAATTGATTCACCTCAGTCTTTAATTTGATCAGTTTAAAAAAAATGTTACCTATTTGCAAAACAGCCCAATAAGCACAGTAGGAACATGGGAATTTTTATTCTTCATGGCATGCATAGCTATTTCTGACATGATGTGGCTTAAGAGGGTAAATAATCCCTCTAAACATGAAAAGCACCTAATTAAGAAAAAATTAACAGCTTGTTAGGATTTTGGGATTGCAATTGTGGTTGGAACAAAAACCAGCATACACAGTGGTCCCAGAGGACCGAGTTTGGGAACCACTGCAGTAGGGTATATAATAAATTGTGAGTACAGTTTTGCCTTCAGACGATCTGTGGCCTCAATCCATGTCTATTACTTCCACCCCCTGCACGACTTGCTCATTTTGCAGGGATTTTTCCATCCATTGTTCTATCTGAGTTAATATTCTGTCATTATTCTGTCCTTAGTTGGACCACCACCTGTGTCTTTTGCCTTAGCAGGTTTGAAATCTGATAATTTCAGAGATTTATTCCAAAAGAGATTAATTAACCATCACAATTTTCAATGAGAACAATCTTTGATGTGTACAGAAATTCATTTGAACAGCTGTTCCACATAGTGAAATTGTGTACAGTCCAGTTAAACATTCAAACTGTGGGGTTCAGAGGCTTAATGAGGGTTTTTTGGTTGTCGTTTTGGATTCCTTGTGCCTTAATCAGTAATACTGCCAAAGCTGGTCCAAATCTGAGTCATAATTTTAAAGTTATTGAGAGTGCAAAAAACATCTGCAGTCAAAATGGCTTACTTGGCCCATATTAATTAACTATTATTTATGAAACCAATAAACATTTTTACAAAAGAAATGTTTAAAGAACACTTTTATCAGTTTATACCCTCTAATAGAGTTGGGTGTCAGGCCTAGGTGAAATGACACGGAATACCCCATTGGGCAGGCAAGGAGAACTTGGAAAGCACATTGTTTTTTTTACATTTAAATTAAAATACAAATGCAGAATAGCATTTAGTACTTGCCTTTGACACCACTTCAAAACTCTGATAGGATGTCAGGTGCATATAGTTTGTAAAAGTTCTGAAAGGTCAGTTCTGTATCTATGAGATAATTCAAAGTGTTGTAATATTAACTGTTTTCAGATGAGGCACAGCAGGAGTAAGAGTCTCTCTGACAGCCTTGTCCTGGAAGATGCGGACAAAGGCGGTGTGATTGTCAAGAGCATCAGAGCTGAATCTTCTATTGACGTAGACCTGAAAGAAGGTAAATGGGAAAACAATAATTTTTTCTAACACATGCAACACTTCATTGAATCTATTTGTTTTAAAATCAAAACTTAATCTATAAGTTTTTTATACATAACTGTTTTAACGAATTATAGAATGCAAATAAACTTCTTCCTATTTAGCTGTGATCAAATTATAATTGACTTAAAAAAGACAGTATCTGGCACGATGCGTGGTGCCATCTGTAGGGCGGCTGACTCTCAAGCCACATGAGTTCCCCCGGGTTTTAGGGTTTTACATTATTTGACTAATTTGCATACTAATGAGGCAAACTCAGAAAATCAGCAAATTTAAATGTCTACAACCATGTTTCAAGTTTGTATTTATTAAGAAGTCATTCTCATGAACTTCTAACTGGATGAACTACATAATTGACCTAATTAGCATAATTGTGAGGTAAGAGATGAAAATCGACAATTAAATGCACAATTAACATTTAGGTGTTAAATTTTTTTGCTCCCACCCATGCTTAATTTTAAGTTTTTTTACAGCGCAGGGTAATAGATGATATGCCATGTTGTATAAACAGGGTGATAGTGTTATTATTATGCATGTAATTTAATGAACACCTTGCCTCATAGGTATGACTTTACTCAATGTCAATGAATATAGACTGCAAATAGGGGGTAGGCAATTGAGGTGTAATCTCGGTTTAATTGATGATTTGTCACATTTATCTCAGTATTAACCCCTTCACACAGACCTGAGATTGCTCAGCTCAGACATTAATTGATCCTGCAACAAAACTATGAGGGGAAACAAACAAACTCCGTGTTTATCTTTGTTAGTACACAAAACATATTAATTGTGCCAAATAGGGTGTTTCTAAGTGCCACCGTTGTCGTGTATGTGGACCATTTAACAAGCAACCCCCACCCAGTCTCACATGCAACTATACCGACCCAATATTCTTTCCCCACCAAAAGTTTGTATTCTGTCATAGCAACAAGATAAAGCCAACAATTGCCTGAATGTTTGCCAATACAGCAGTGAAAAACGCTGTTCACTGAATAGTGAAATAAACAAGTGAAAAGTGTAATTATACCACGTCATTCTACTATCAATAATATCTATAAAATATTAAATAAATATACAATCCTTTGTTGGTTTCAAGCAATGAGATGTCCCTTTACAAGATTTAGTGGTAATTTATTGCCTTGTACAATCCGTTTATACACACCCCTTTACGCATAACTACGCATAAAACCCCGTCAGCCGTTGTTTGTGGCACTTTATTTTGACTTAGGATTAGTTTATTTTCATAATTTAAGTTAGTATTGTAAATGGTACAACAGTATTGCTTCATTTAAGCCATTGTAAAACTTTTTGGAGTTATAAATCCTTAAAGAGAATAGTACCAAAATAGGTGAGAATTAACCAAATTTGGCATCTGCGCAAAGGGGTTAAGCAACTTAATTACAGTATTTTACGTAATTACACTATTTAGTGGGTAAGCCCTTAAGAGTGATATAACAATTAATTAAAACTGTAGCATGTGTGTGAGCAACCAAATTTGACACCTAAAAGGCATAATTGTGTTTTGAATCATCTATTTTATTAATTTACCCCATAATTATGCGAATCATGTCAGCCAAACAGATTAGCCAGTTAGTGAAGAAGTTAAGGAGTAAACTTAACTACATTACAAACTTAGTAATGTAAACAATTGTAATAACTAGTAATGTAAACTTGGTTGTATGCATAAAAAAATTGAAGTCTATAGGACACAATTGGCGATTTTCCCTAATTGAGGACTCTTGGGGCCTCATCAGATATGCAATCAGTGATCATCCAGGAATGCCTCCAGAAGAATTCAGCTTTCTACATTTTTTTCCAACCAAATGTGTAATGCACTTGTACTATATACGAGGGAATGGTTTCAAAGATTTTAAAATGGTTCACTGTAAACTGAACAAACTAATTCTATATCTTATGATGGTCATTGAAATATTCCTGTCATGTATTTCGTCATTTTTTCAGGAGATGAAATTGTTGGTGCCACCATCCACTTTGACAAACTTATGAAAGATGAGGTGTTGAGGGTACTGAAACTAATTGAACCCTATGATGAAAACATGAAAGTTCTGACTAAAAAGGATTTGAAAACCAGTGTGAGTCCTGGGGCATTATACACCCACGTTGCATCTCCAAAAGAAGTAAGTATAATATTACAAGTAGTGAATACGGAATCAATGTCAGATGCATTTTGTAAAGCAATGTACTTGCTTTCTGTTTCATAGATGCTTAAGGATTCTTACAGCAGACTTGTCCACAGCAAAGTACAGAGGTTCCTGAACAAAGAGCCATTTCAATGTGATGCTGCAAAAACATCAGATGTTAAAATTGGTGACCTGAATGGCCAGCTTCCTATCCCAGAGTCAATGGTACATTTGGAAGGACCAAGCTTTAACAATGACATTGAGGGCCCTACTCAAAATCATGATTTGAGTGCGCAAACACCTGGAGTCGATATTGATGCTTGCCTCCTGGCACCTGATGTGAAATTGCCAGGTTCAAAGATACAAGAGCCTAAAGTTCTTGAGGATTCCAGGTTTATTCTGCCAGATATTAGCAAAAGAGGCACAAAAATGGGATTTTCTTCAAAACTAAAAGAACCAGATTTGGGGGACATTCTAAAATGCGCTGAAGTTAAGCTCTCGGGTGCAAATTCAAAGTCTTCAGACATGGACCTCAATATGGACAATATAAAAGGAGGAGACATTAATGTCTCTGGTATTGATATGATAGATTACAGTTTATGTGACAGAAAAGGTCCTGAACTTGACCACAAAACACACTCTAAGAAATGTACATATCCAGCATTCTCTAAATTTGGAATCTCTGGGCCTAATGTGAAAGTTCCAGAAATGGACATGGATGGAGATCTGGAAAAACCAGGGTTAAATTGCTCAGCTCCTAAACTCAAAGGAGAAATTAATGCTCCACAGTTTGGTGTGGATTTACCCAAAGCTGATTTCAACAGCCCTAAACTAGATTTGAAGAAACCAGATCTTAACATTGACCAAGGACCAGATTACGATATTGATGCCGGCTTGAAAACACCTGATCTGAATCTCACAGCTCCTAAGATTAAAGGGAAAATTAATGCTCCACATTTTGGTGTGGATTTACCCAAAACTGATTTCAACATTCCTAGGTTAAATATGAAAACACCAGATCTTGACATTGATGCCCCATCAGGGAAATTCAGCATGCCAAAATTTAATCTGCCAGAGCCCAAAGTGAAAGGACCAGATTTTGATATTGATGCCGGCTTGAAAACACCTGATCTGAATCTCACAGCTCCTAAGATTAAAGGAGGAATTAAAGCTCCAGACATAGGCTTGAATTTACCCAGTGCTGATATGAAAGGCACTAAACTCAATGTGGATGTACCAGATGTAGACCTGAAATCATCCTCTCGACAATTAAAATGTCCAATATTGCCTAAATTTGGAATTTCTGGACCTAAAGTGAAACGTCCAGAAGTGGACATTGATGGAGATTTGGGAACACCAGATTTGAATCTCTCAGCTCCTAAAATCAAAGGGGAAATTAATGCTCCACAGTTTGATGTGAATTTACCCAAAGCTGATTTCAACAGCCCTAAACTAGATATGAAAACGCCAGATCTTGACATTGATGCCCCATCAGGGAAATTCTGCATGCCAAAATTTAATATGCCAGGGCCAAAAATGAAAGGACCAGATTTCGATATTGATGCCGGCTTGAAAACACCTGATCTAAATCTCACAGCTCCTAAGATTAAAGGAGGAATTAAAGCTCCAGACATAGGCTTGAATTTACCCAGTGCTAATATGAAAGGCACTAAACTCAATGTGGATGTACCAGACGTAGACCTGAAATCACCCTCTCGAAAATTTAAATTTCCAACATTGCCTAAATTTGGAATTTCTGGACCTAAAGTGAATCGTCCAGAAGTGGACATTGATGGAGATTTGGGAACACCAGATTTCAATCTCTCAGCTCCTAAAATCAAAGGGGAAATGAATGCTCCACAGTTTGATGTGAATTTACCCAAAGCTGATTTCAACAGCCCTAAACTAGATATGAAAACACCAGATCTTGACATTGATGCCCCATCAGGGAAATTCTGCATGCCAAAATTTAATCTGCCAGGGCCCAAAGTGAAAGGACCAGATTTCGATATTGATGCCGGCTTCAAAACACCTGATCTGAATCTCACAGCTCCTAAGATTAAAGGAGGAATTAAAGCTCCAGACATAGGCTTGAATTTACCCAGTGCTAATATGAAAGGCACTAAACTCAATGTGGATGTACCAGACGTAGACCTGAAATCACCCTCTCGAAAATTTAAATTTCCAACATTGCCTAAATTTGGAATTTCTGGACCTAAAGTGAAATGTCCAGAAGTGGACATTGATGGAGATTTGGGAACACCAGATTTCAATCTCTCAGCTCCTAAAATCAAAGGGGAAATTAATGCTCCACAGTTTGATGTGAATTTACCCAAAGCTGATTTCAACAGCCCTAAACTAGATATGAAAACACCAGATCTTGACATTGATGCCCCATCAGGGAAATTCTGCATGCCAAAATTTAATCTGCCAGGGCCCAAAGTGAAAGGACCAGATTTCGATATTGATGCCGGCTTCAAAACACCTGATCTGAATCTCACAGCTCCTAAGATTAAAGGAGGAATTAAAGCTCCAGACATAGGCTTGAATTTACCCAGTGCTAATATGAAAGGCACTAAACTCAATGTGGATGTACCAGACGTAGACCTGAAATCACCCTCTCGAAAATTTAAATTTCCAACATTGCCTAAATTTGGAATTTCTGGACCTAAAGTGAAATGTCCAGAAGTGGACATTGATGGAGATTTGGGAACACCAGATTTCAATCTCTCAGCTCCTAAAATCAAAGGGGAAATTAATGCTCCACAGTTTGATGTGAATTTACCCAAAGCTGATTTCAACAGCCCTAAACTAGATATGAAAACACCAGATCTTGACATTGATGCCCCATCAGGGAAATTCTGCATGCCTAAATTTAATCTGCCAGGGCCCAAAGTGAAAGGACCAGATTTCGATATTGATGCAGGTATCAAAACACCTGATCTGAATCTCACAGCTCCTAAGATTAAAAGAGGAATCAAAACTCAAGAGTTAGACATGCATTTACCCAGCGCTGACATTAAAGGCCGTAAACTTGACCTGAAATCACCCTCTCGAAAATTTAAATTTCCAACATTGCCTAAATTTGGAATTTCTGGACCTAAAGTGAAACGTCCAGAAGTGGACATTGATGGAGATTTGGAAACACCAGATTTTGATCTCTCAGCTCCTAAAATCAAAGGGAAAATGAATGCTCCACATTTTGGTGTGGATTTACCCAAAGCTGATTTCAACATTCCTAGGTTAAATATGAAAACACCAGATCTTGACATTGATGCCCCATCAGGGAAATTCAGCATGCCAAAATTTAATCTGCCAGAGCCCAAATTGAAAGGACCAGATTTTGATATTGATGCCGGCTTGAAAACACCTGATCTGAATCTCACAGCTCCTAAGATTAAAGGAGGAATTAAAGCTCCAGACATAGGTTTGAATTTACCCAGTGCTGATATGAAAGGCACTAAACTCAATGTGGATGTACCAGATGTAGACCTGAAATCACCCTCTCGACAATTAAAATTTCCAACATTGCCTAAATTTGGAATTTCTGGACCTAAAGTGAAACGTCCAGAAGTGGACATTGATGGAGATTTGGAAACACCAGATTTTGATCTCTCAGCTCCTAAAATCAAAGGGAAAATTAATGCTCCACATTTTGGTGTGGATTTACCCAAAGCTGATTTCAACATTCCTAGGTTAAATATGAAAACACCAGATCTTGACATTGATGCCCCATCAGGGAAATTCAGCATGCCAAAATTTCATCTGCCAGAGTCCAAAGTGAAAGGACCAGATTTTGATATTGATGTCGGCTTGAAAACACCTGATCTGAATCTCACAGCTCCTAAGATTAAAGGAGGAATTAAAGCTCCAGACATAGGTTTGAATTTACCCAGTGCTGATATGAAAGGCACTAAACTCAATGTGGATGTACCAGATGTAGACCTGAAATCACCCTCTCGACAATTTAAATTTCCAACATTGCCTAAATTTGGAATTTCTGGACCTAAAGTGAAACGTCCAGAAGTGGACATTGATGGAGATTTGGGAACACCAGATTTCAATCTCTCAGCTCCTAAAATCAAAGGGAAAATTAATGCTCCACAGTTTGGTGTGGATTTACCCAAAGCTGATTTCAACATTCCTAGGTTAGATATGAAAACACCAGATCTTGACATTGATGCCCCATCAGGGAAATTCAGCATGCCAAAATTTAATCTGCCAGGGCCCAAAGTAAAAGCACCAGATTTTCATATTGATGCCGGCTTGAAAACATCCGATCTGAATTTCACAGCTCCTAAGATCAAAGGTGGAATTAAAGCTCCAGAGATGGATGTCTGTTTACCCAGTGGTGACTTGAAAGGCCCTAAACTTGACCTCAAAGCATCCAATATTGAGCTGAAATCACACATGATTAAAGGTGAAATCAGTTCCCCTGATGTAATTCCAAATTTACCACAAAATCATCTCAAACAGCATACATTAAAATTGAATTCACCACATCTTGATCTTGATGCTCCCTCAGGAAAATCGAATATGCCTACACTC
Organism: Synaphobranchus kaupii; assembly: GCA_029718625.1. NCBI lineage: Eukaryota > Metazoa > Chordata > Actinopteri > Anguilliformes > Synaphobranchidae > Synaphobranchus > Synaphobranchus kaupii. The sequence goes on from CM056379.1 coordinate 80,900,547, forward strand.
AAGAAACCTACATATGGACCCTCTGAATTAAATTTGAAAAGACAGCAACTTGATATTGACGCCGTCTTCAATGAAGCAAATCTCTCTGCCTCAAAAATGAAGAGTACAATCAATACTCTTGATGTAGACCTTTGTTCTCGCAAAAATGACATAAAAAGCACTACATTTGGTCTACAATCTTCAAATCATGAAGCTAGTGTACATTCAGGGAAAATGAAAATGCATGCTGGCTCCCCTGGGCCAAGCATCAAAGAACAAGATTTTGATGCAAACCTGAAAACACAGGACATGTTTCTCTTAAATTCCAAGGGTAAAGCAGGACTTGATACTTCCAACACATCTGTGAATTCACCCAAATGTGATCTCAAAGGTCAAGCAAATGTTCAAATCCGAAATCCTAATCTAAAAGATTCCAGTGTTGTTGGGTATGCTGATTTACCAAAAGGAAAAGGATATAATTTGGCTGACATTGAAGTACAAAAATTCAAACCACATACAGTCAGTACTAATATCCTGTGTGCTCCAGATATGGATCTTGAGGTTCCTGGGGGAACATTAAAAAGGTCAAAGTTAAAGACCTTCATTTAAATGCAAAGGAATGCCTTTGCCAAGCGTAATAAGAAAGTGCAGCCATTTGGAATTGAATAACATTTTGTTGTTGAAGGAAAACATCATGTGCCTCATTTTTAAAGTGAAGCTGCGCTTCATATTTATGATACCAAAATATTTGTTTACTTCTTGAAAAGTATGCTCCTGAATATACTCAGCGAAACCCTGGAAGTAAGTTTATCATTTGGGGGTTTTTAATACACTACATTTAGAGGAAATATAGTACAAGCATAGTCAATAGCATGGATGGCACTGATTCAGACACAGCCAATGTCTTTGTCTACATTTGCCTATTTTATTTAGCAAAACAATACAATGTATGTCTCTGGCTTCCAATATCACTTTTCAGCCACAGGAGGTTGTGAGTATGCATGGTCTAAAGATTACTTAGGGGTGTGCACTTTTCATCAAGTTTAATTAATTAAAATTTAATAAACCACAAATTGTCTTATACTGTACATACAAGTTTGTGCATACCCATGGCTAATAAATAAAACCTGGCAGGGTGACCGTAAGCAAAATAAAATAGGGGAGTAAACAGATGTTGAAAAGTGAACCCAAAAGTGAGGTTTACCTTCGAAAGGATGCAGACTAGCTTTGTAAATAAATTTGATTTATATGTGAATAACTTACTGACCTATAATATGGTTCATACACAGGCTGTCATGGAAACTTTGTGGTATCTGACTATTATAATCTTATTTTTAGATGTTTTTTAATTTTGTGAATCATCTACATGGTTCATTCATTATCTTCACATAGGATAGGAGTATCACATACAGAGCTAGAATTCTGTACATCAACACTTCATGTTTCATGTCAGCTCCTAGTCTAAGATGTAGTTTACTGATGTGAATGATCCGTTTTCCTGATTAACAAACCAAACAATGATTTGGATTTCATACAGGTTGCACTGTATAATAATTGCCATTCTGCAATATTTAGTTTTTATTTCAAACTGCCCTTTTCTGTATTTATATGCATATATCTGCTGTATGTATATTCTGTAATTTGACTCCATGCAATGTTTATGTATCCTAGTAACTATTTGACCAATGGTTTTCAACATAGGAAATATGTTCAGTTTCCCATCTGGTGATGATGGCCACTGTATATAAACAAGCAATTATTGCACTGCCAATAAGCACTGAAGAAAGCATGTGACTGAAACATTTTGTGATGCACTTGACCTTTTCACTTTCTTCTCCACTATGTAATCCAATACATGTTTTTTTGTAATGCAGGTTTTTGTTTTATTGGACAACGAGGTGGGGGGTCCAATATGGGTCAACTTTGAGGGCTCCAGGCTCCTGAATGGGTCATTCTGATTAATCAAACCACATTCTAAAACACTCATATAGGTTAACATGTATAAAAAAAAAATTCAAATCTAAAAGGGTGAGGTCAGAGCAGTAGGCATTGGGCTAGAGGCAGGAATATACCCTGGGCAGTTGCCAATCCATCGCAGGGCCCACACACCATTCACTCACACACTCATACCTATGGCCAATTTAGATTTCAATTAGCCTAACCTGCATGTCTTTGGACTGTGGGAGGAAACTGGAGTACCCGGAGGAAACCCACACGGAGAACATGCAAGCACAGAAAGGCCGTTGGCCAGGATTCAAACACGGTACCTTCTTGCTGTGAGGCGAAGGGTGCTAGCCACTGACTAATTGAAACCATATTCACTGATATGATAACATAATGTTATTACTATATGGATATCAGAAAATGGCACTTGAATGTTGCATTAGACAGGGCATCCACTATGTGCTCTCCTGTTCATATTGGTGTCTGAAATCGGAGTTTGTGCAACCAAATTAAGAACATCCACTCCAGTAGAGGAGAAAACACAGGAAGCCATAATTGCATAGCTAATGATACAACTATCATAGACTCAAATGAGCAACTGGTTCATTTGTAGTGTAAGAAAAATAAGTAAATAAATGTGATTGCTGGGGCCTCATTTATAAAAAAAATTATTTGGACGCCATCTTTAACTTTAACGTAAGCATATTTCTTTAAATGGCCGTAAGCATTATTGAGAAAATTGGCTGCAATTCTTTTAAATAGTGTACGTCTGTCGTACGTACCTTCCGTCTATAAATCTATAATGAACTTCAAATTCACGTGAATGAGCTCTGTAATTGCGCCCTGGGGCTAACCAGTCACATACATTTAATAGAATGGCTCTGGGGAACCGATAGCGGCTCTTGAGCCACTCATCATCTTGAGCAAAAAAAGTTATTCCGGTCCCTGAACACTCCCTGTAAAACACATGGTTTGCCATGTCCTCCAATAAAGCTAGTGCAGCCATAATAAGAAGGCCTACATGAATTTTGTCACAAGGGATTTTTAGAGCGTCACGGTGGTACAGCGAGGATTGGGTTTGAGCCCTGGTCCTGCCGCTCCCTCAATGCCATGGCCGGTGCCTTGAAGGAGCGGAAAATTGGGCGGCCCATCTGTCACCAGTGGATCTACTACAAAATGGATACATTCATGTACCAACAGAATCTTTGTGATTTTTGAGAATCCTGGAACATCATGCTTTATGCCCAACTCTATATTCTGTGCCATCAATCCTTACCCAAGTTGTGGAATAGACATTTTCCTCCATTGGAATTTCAAGAGAGTAGGCCAACTCTTCACCACCATCATGGTCATAAAGAGAGAACAAAGACATTGGACCATACTCTTTGCGTTGAAATGTTAACATGTCCAAATGATATCCAATTAACATCTGATGTTTTCTGGCGAGGGACTTGGTGACATTCTTAAAGTTTTTTTTAGAGTGTTCATACTCCATGTGTGTAAAAGAGGACCTATTTTCCTTATGAATGAAGGGTAGTGTATCATGAAATGATGCTTTGGTATTCAATTTGGATCTGGGTACAACAGCTTTAAAAGCTGATGGTGCTCACAAATGAAGTGTTTGTGCTACCGTCTTGCCATAAGTAAGACTAGGAGAATAAATTATGTTCATTATTTGTAACAAGAGAAGCAGCAAGTTCCAGTTTTGATTCTCAGGTGATACCACATCTCCAAAAAGTAATGGGGTGTCTCTAACAAGGCACAGTTTCAATTTAATTCAATCTCAAACTGTTGCCACTGTTCTCCGAGTTCTTTTGGGGCGGTTTTTACCTTCCAGGTATCCATAGTCAAACAAATTGATTCATGAAAGTAGATCTTGCTTTGTGACTAAATTCTCAGTCAAGTACCTAAACAACTTTCGCTCATATTGAGCCACCCCTTCAAGAACGTTGTGCATAATGTCAAATGAAAAATTGTTGCACATGAAAAAACTGCAATGTGTTCAGTGTTGAATTTCTCTTGACCCAATACACAGAGTTAAGGGGGATTATCTATCTCAAACTCATCTTAATAGTTAGATTTGTAAGGCATTTGTGTATTTGGAGAACAGTGGATGGGTCTTACAGTCACTTCCACTGCCTGCTTTGACCTTATCACAAATATCTGGGTTTCTGAACATGAATTTCAAAGTCTCCAAAATATAAATATAAATGAAGGTGCCATTCACTGGAACCTGACTATAAATGATAGTTTTCTTGTTCTGTCTACTGTCATACATAACGCCCAACACAATTTTGATTAGCCCCACTTTTCAGTAAAGTACTAAGCTCTTTTAGCATCCATATTAAAACAGGTGAATGGGTTTTCTAAGTCTTCCAAATTGTGTTCTACCGCTGACCTCGAAGGAGCACTTGCAGGAACTACAGTACATTATGCTTAATTTGGGTGTGCCTCTCAGTTGCAAATTCCTCCAGATCACAGACAATTGATCAGACTACATTACTGCCTGCACCACTTCCTTGTAGTTTGGCAACAGGAACTGACCCACTGTTCTCAAGATTTCCTGTATCTGACAGACTTTTCACCTAATCAATTAATCTGAACTTTGTGTTGGGATAAGAGCCATGGTCGAATCTCAAATGAGTTATGAGTGACTGACTATTTGCATACAATGCTTAGCATCTAAAACAAGACAACATCCTGAATTGCTTTACTTGTGACACACCCTAGTCGTTCACTAGTTTTTCTCGCAGCTCTTTTACTCTAGGGGATTCTTTTGTTTCTCCAACATCGATTTTGTAGATAGTTGTCTGAATTAAAGTATAGAAGTTAATGAGTGCATCATCATATGTTACATTAAAAACAAAGTGAGCTTTGAAAAGCTCATCAAATGCACAGAGGGAACCATCTGCCTGACGGGATGAGTTTTTTGTCGAGGGCTATGTAGAAGGTGTCGATGTGGCCATGGCTTCTTCCCACAGCAAGGAGGTATGGCTGTCACCCTTCTCTTTGCCAAAGATGTTCATCAATGTTGGTACAACACTATAAAGAAGCAAACATACTAATACAATTACATTCTATTACAGCCATGGCACAAGCACTCACAGTTTACTCCTTTCATAAACATTGTTACTTTATGATACACCACAAGCCTGTCAGCAGCATCCGCCGCACTGATTTTTGCAGCTGTCTTCCCTCCAGGTGGAGGCGGAAGAGATGAACAAGCGAAAGCAAGGTGGCCATGTCACTGTCCCAGTCTGAGAATGAAAATAAATCAATGTCTGCATATCCAGCAGCACTTTCCAGAGGGGATTAAAGAAATAAGATTTAACTCATTTTTTACTTTTAACCCCAATTTCAAAAAAAGTTGGGACAGCATGTATAATGCACATAAAAGCAGAAAGCAGTGATTTGTAAATTCTCTTTTACATATATTTAATTGAAAACAGTACAAAGAAAATATATTTAATGTTTTACCTTATCAACTTTATTGATTTCTGTAAATATACGCTAATTCCAAATTTGATGCCTGCATCATGTTTCAAAAATGTAGCCACAGGGATAAAAAATTTAAAAAAGACTGGGAAGTAAAAAAAACACCTGTTTGGAACGTTCCACAGGTAAACAGGTGATGCTATCATGACTGGGTATAAAAGGATATCAAAAGACTCTTGCAAGTAGATATGGATGGATCACTTGAAGGGTTGTTTCTCCTGACTTATTTTTCCATAGAGTTCAATAGGAAAATGAGTCAGGAGAAACAACCCTTAAAGTGATCCATCTATATCTACTGCATATCTGACAGCAGAGTGATGGTTTGAGGCTCGTTTGATACCCCAGAGCCTTGATGACTTACAGCCATTTAACCAACTATGGGTTCCACACTATTCCTGTGCAATTTACAGCTTAATCTAGTCCCACTGCATCGTCAAAGTGCATTGGGTACTGTGTATAGTACAGTAAGGAAGGGAAACCACCAAATGCTTATGTGAATGGATCTGCTTTAGTACTACTCCGGAGCACGGGCATCTCCCTCCTCTAAACAGGAGATGACCAGAAACCCCCAACAGCAGATCATCCAGTATCCAACCTTGCCTGTTGTTTCCTGAGATCAGGAAGACCATATCAATATCCCTCCAGCATGGAGCTAGAACACAGCTGTGATCTTGGACCAGACATTGGCCATACTACATTATGTGACAGTAGACTATGTGTACAGCAGAGCACCTGCTGTTTCCTGAAGATAAGGAAGACCATATCGATATCCCTCCGACAAGGAGATAGAACACGGCTGTGATCTTGGATCAGACATTGGCCATACTAACATTATGTGTTAGCAGTAGTCAGTAGTCATATTAACAGTAGTGTTTTCAATTAGCTTAGCAACTGAAGTTACATAACGTAGCCTATGCTTAGAGTGCACGCATCAGACCGGCGCTAACACTCAATTGACCTCTGATCATTCAATGAGTGCCTGTAGTCTGTCTAATAAATACCAATTGTGGAGGTTCTAGCCCCGAAGTTGGAACTCTTGCTCCGCCGACCTTTTTTTTTTTTTTGGTGTGAACGCAGCATAATTGTTTAGCAGTCTGATGGTAAATGGGGGTATGCAGCTTTAACGAGGGTTCATGGGTAGTGTAGCTTTTTAAGAGATCCTGATTGATCCGTGTGAGTGAGGGCAGATATGGACATGATGGAAGGAAAACAGTCACAAACGAAGTTAGTTTGCGTGAGTGTGTTTTGCGGCTGGTTTTTATGGAAGCATATCCGCGCCAAAATTCAAATGAAAATGCAAATCGGCGATTGCATTTCGTTAACATACGATGCGCGCAAAAACCATGACATAATTCAAATGAAAATGCAAAAGATGCACATTGCGTTTTCATTTGCAAGTTAATGTACGCACTTTATCTGACAATTTGAAAATGTTAATGCAAATCCATTTCACATTTAATTTTTCTCGCCCTCTACGACACAACCCTGCCATAATTTTAATGAAAATGAAAAACCACATTTGCATTAGCAGTTTCTTGTTGCAATCGCATGATCCATGAAAAAAAGGAAATTATAATTCAATTTGCCATTTAACATATCGTTTTCATGCTTTTGCGGCACAAGAGTGACATAATTCAAATGCAATGGCATTGTATCTGTTTGCATTATCATTTCGGTGTGGTCACGCAAAAACCCTGCCAAAAATCTGAACTGAAAATGCAATGCAAACTAATGCAAATGCAAACTGTCAAAGCTGCCCATCAAGGCGGGGCCTCGAAGAAAGGGGCATTACAGGGGACTGTTCAAACCACTGAACATAATGGTTGGCTGTGATTTCGGTCTCATTTTCCTATAGAACTCTATGGGGAAAAAAGTCAGGAGAAACAACCCTTAAAGTGATCCATCCACATCTACTGCATATCTGGCAACAGAGTGATGGTTTGGGGCTCGTTTGATAGCTCAGACCCTTGATAACTTACAGCCATTTAGCCAGCCATGTGTTCCATACTGTACCAGTGTAATTTACAGCTGAATCTAGTCTCACCCCCCAATTTCCATAGAGATCCATTCAAATGCAGAGAGGTTATAGTATCGCGTGTAACAGTACCTGAAAATAAGATATCGACAGTTTTTTTGATGTTGATGGTCACAGACTTCAGGAAGTAACAGCATGTAAAGGATATGCGACCAAATATGAAATATGATACTTTAAAAATACGTTAAAGCAAAGGCTATGAATACTTATGTAAATGAGAAATTTTATTTTTTTATTTTTAATAAATTTGCAAAAATCTCAAAAAAACGTTTTTCACATTGTCATTATGGGATGTTGTGTGTAGAATTTTGAGGGAAAAAATGAATTTAATCAATTTTGGAATAAGGCTGTAACAGAACAAAATGTGGAAAAAGTGAAGCGCTGTGAATACTTTCCGGATGCACTGTAAGTATGTAAAAATGAAGAAAGCTGTTGCGCTACACATTTCTCAAGAATCTTTGGTAAAAATGGGAGGTTTGAAATGGGTCTATAACAGTGGGATCCAAATTTGGTTTCTTAAGTAGTGGCTTGATTTCTGCCAATTTAAAGGATGTAGGAACATGGCCCGATAGCAATGATGAGTTAATTAAATGAATAATTGGTTTGATGAGCATAGGCAATATCTCCTTCAATAACTTTGTGGGTATGGGGTCTAGAAGACAGGTGGATGATTTTGAAGAAGAAACTAACTGAATTAGCTCGCTCTCAAGTATTGGAGTAAATGATTCAAGACGTTCAGTGTGTCTAGGAGGCAATTCTATATCGTCAAAACCATGGTCACTAACTTGTGTGATCTTTTCCCTAATTTCAATAATTTTACCACTAAAGAAATTCAAGAAATCATTACTACTACATGAGACCGGAATTTGAGGGTTAGTTGTTGCATGATTATTAGTTAGTTCAGCAACTGTTCTGAATAGAAATCGGGGATTGGTCTTATTTTCTTGTATAAGCTTTGAAAAGTAAGAGGACCTAGCATTGGAGAGAGCATGCTTATAGGCACTAAGACTCTCTTTCCAGGCCAAGTGGAATACCTGCAGTTTAGTAGAACGCCATTTGCGTTCAAGCTGCTGAAACTTTTGTTTAAGAGCCCGCGTGTGGTCGGTGTACCAAGGGGCAAGCCTCTTCTCAATTACTTTTTTGCTTTTTAACGGAGCAACTACTTCAAGGGTTTTGCGTAGAGCAGTAGCTAATTCCTCTGCCAGATCATTAGTTGACAGGGAGCTGGATGAAGTGTCTAAATCGAGGTAATCAGGTAGCACATGCATAAAGTTTCCAGTAGTGGAGGTAGTGATAGTGCGACCTGTATATGTTCTGAGTTCAGATTCTACAGAATGGGCTAATTTTAACTGCAGAGTAATGAGGAAATGGTCAGACAAAATAGGATTATGCGAGTGAATTTTAACATTAACAATGTCAATACCAAGACTCAAGACCAGGTCTAAAGTATGACTATGACAATGCGTGGGGCCAAAAACATTTTGAATGAAACCAATTGATTCCAAAATGACCGTAAATGCTGAGGTAAAAGGATCATCTGTATTTTCAAAATGCAGGTTAAAATCACCCAATATTGACACTTTGTCATGACTTACAGCTAAATGAGAAAGAAAATCTGCAAATTCATGAATAAAGCCAGCATATGGGCCAGGAGGTCTATAGACAGTTACAAGTAAAATAGGCTGAGAGGAGGGGCGGTTTCTACCAACCACTGCTGGCTGAGTGTTCATAACTAACACTTCAAATGAATCAAATGCATACTCTAATTTTGGAATTGACTGAAAGACAGATTTATAAATAACAGCAACCCCACCCCCTCTTCGACAGAGACGGGGGTTTTGGCTATATATGAACCCAGGTGGAGAGGATTCATTTAATGTAAAGTTCTCATCCACTTTCAGCCATGTTTCAGTTAAACATAGTATATCAAGAGAGCAGTCTGAGATTAATTCATTCACAAGAGCTGCCTTGGAATTAAGGGATCTTATATTTAATAAGCCAACTCTCATGGTAGTAATATCACTTGAGCTAATAGGATTGTGTTTTGTTTTAATCTTAATCAGATTATTAAAACAAACTTCACGGTTTTTGCCAGATTTGACATGGTTTTGTATACGTGGGACAGACACAGTTTCAATTTCTAAAGGGTGAACCCTAGCTGATGGTTCTGGGGAACAAGCAGACAAGAAGTTCTGCTTCCTGGCCTTGGCTCTAATTAGTCAGGGACTTGAATTTCTAAGACTATAGGCCAGTTTTTTAGAGATAAGAGCTGAACCCTCCCACGTGGGGTGAACACCATCTCTTTTTAAAAGATTAGTCCCCCAAAAAGTGTGCCAATGATCTATATAGCCGATATTATTAGAGGGACACCACTCAGATAGCCAACGATTTAGTGACGTTAGTCTACTATAAGTTTCGTCACCACGCCTAGAAGGAATGGGGCCAGAGCAAATAACAGTGTTAGACAACCGTTCTGCTACTTCACATGCTGATTCAAAATTACTTTTCGTTATCTCCGATTGCTTCAACCGGACATCATTTGCGCCGACGTGAATAATAATGCTAGAAAATTTACGATTAGTTTTTGCCAGCATTTTTAAATTTGCTTCTATGTCGGTCGCTCTAGCACCAGGAATGCACTGAACTACGGTCTTTGGACTCGCAATTTCTACGTTTCGTAGAATAGAATCACCGATTATCAAAGCTTTTTCAGCCGGTTTTACCGAAGGTACATTGCTCAGGGGAGAGAACCTATTCGAAACCCGAATTGGTGGTTGGTGGAGTAGCTACCGGTGGTTTATGACTACGTTCGCGAACTGTAATCCACCTGCTGTTACCTTGCTGCAGAGGCATTTTCGGATTTCTAACATTAGTTGGGGACGGGCTAGCTGGAGCACCCGAAACCGAGAAGGATTCTATGAACTTTTCGGTTTCTCTAATTTCATGTAGGGTACGGATGCGAGATTCCAATTCGGCTATCTTCGCAGTCAACCTAGCATTTAATTTACACTTATCACAAGTAAATTTCCCACTAGTGGCGGAGAAGGAATAGGTAAACATGTCACATACCGGGCAAGAGATAGCCCAATATGGCGAGGAAGGAGAAACCGAGCGAGGAATGGGAGAGACTGAGGGATCAAACGAAGCCATAGCTTATACCCTTGTATTAGAAGATATACAAAATTCGTCGGAAGCAGGATCAACACTATATTTTGTTTTGTTAACAAATAAACACTTATGCCCCGTTTATGCGGGCTCTAAGTGATACTTCCTAACGTTAGTTTGTAGCCTAATATATTTTGTTTTGTTTTTTGAGAGCTACGTTTTTTTCAGTAGCGCAGCTCAGTCGCTCACCAAACAGGAGTCTTTGTAAACGAGGACTTCCACAGTAAGCACTTATGCCCCGTTTATGCGGGCTCTAAGTGATACTTCCTAACGTTAGTTTGTAGCCTAATATATTTTGTTTTGTTTTGTTTTTCGCTCACCAAACAGGAGTCTTTGTAAACGAGGACTTCCACAGTAAACACTTATGCCCCGTTTATGCGGGCTCTAAGTGATACTTCCTAACGTTAGTTTGTAGCCTAATATATTTTGTTTTGTTTTTTGAGAACAATCGAAAATTTGCAGATTTGCCAGCACAAAAACGATCACCACGAAACTTTTCTACAGCACAGTTCAGTAGCACAGCTCAGTCGCTCACCAAACAGGAAACAGATGAATGAACACATAGATAACTGTATTGCTTTATTTATATATTTATTCATGTTTTTATAGTTTTGTTTTATTTATTTTTATTGTTTTTATAGACTTACAGTATATTGATTGTTGATTTTATTGATTGACAGATTTTATTATTGATTGACTTAATAATGTAAAGCGCATTGCATTAAATTGTACGAAATGAGCTATACAAATAAAAATTGATTGATTCAACCTCTACTCTTGTAACTCGGTGGGGATTTTTGAATAAAACATGGTGAAAATGAATCCAACCTTGTCTTCCTTGCAGTGATCATTTACGTTTCACAAGCATCACAACTGCCTCAACCAACCCAACTGCCTTCAGTTCAGTCAGCTGCGTAATATCGGTTTCCCAAGTTCTGCACTGATGAGATTTGCTGCGTGTTAGGTTGAGGAACCTTTTCATTATACTACGCAATTGGAAGTCCATATCTGAGCCCCAGCATCTCCTGCTATTCCTGAGGTTCAGTTTCTTTCTGTTGTGCGCATGCTCCATAACTCATTCAGTGCCACAGGTGGCCAAGTAGAACAAAATGCAAACGGTATGAAATGCAGAGAGCGACTAACATCAACCACAGCAGTCTTTACACTGCAATACCGGTAAAGAATTCCAGATTTGAGTGAATTAATGAATGACCAATTTACACTGACGTTCATTTCCCGCCTTTCACTTTGGTTTGCTTTACATTCTAGATGGCATTATATGACGTTATGATTACCCTATGCTTTAAAATTAATCTAGAATAAGACCACCTAAACCAACACTGGAGTGTGGGAATAATGCATCTCGGTCAATTTGTAATGACACGTTTTTGCACTACATTACTTTTTGCCTAACTTTTGTTTTTAAAGTTTCCGTTGAACCTGATACGAAGTAACAGACATGAGCAGCCAACTCATTTTGACATAATTATCAAATTAGCAGTGATTATGTTGTTCTTTATACAAAAGCCAGAGCTGAGATTAATGGAAAACCGTTCAATATTGCACATCACAAATGTGTGAGTCCTGATAACCGCACTGAAAATAAATATTTCCATCAACATTGTTTCATAGTGAACTGAACCAGTAGGTGTGCCATCTATCCTCATAAACAAAATTCTCTTCAATAGGTAAAATGTGTTAAACATTTGCACATTGACAGGATCAGTCTAAAGATTTAGAATGTCAGCAGCCATATTGGCTCAGCACTGCTGAGGCTTTGGATTCATTCAAACTGCTTATTTTAGCCGTCCTCGTCTGACCCCAAAATGGATTGAGGTTCACCATCTTTAAAGATATTCCAAACCACTATATGCTCCCGGAGGATGCTTCAGCAATGAAACAAGTGTATAAATTATCCAGCATGCCGTAGGTACACCCCTGCACAAATTCAGTTTTACCGTGCCTTTCCATTCATTATAAAGCGTTTCAATCCATAATGATACTCATTCTTTGACCAGCACCAACCACGTTTATTCATGAAGAGGCTAAAAAAGCATTATAGATTAGCATATGGCGCTGATCCATCGCAAAGCACACACAACTTTGGGTACGTCCGAAAGTTCCATCTTCCTTTCCTCCACTACCACCTCCTCTCCTCCATGCCTCAGAAGCCAATCTTTGTGTCCTCCCTCCCTCCACTGTCCCAGTATTGGAGGATACCAGCGAAGCGGCTTCAAACTCGCCTTCACCTGTCCTCCAGCGAGGAGAGAAGAATATTGGGAGGCACCCATGCACTCACACACTCATACCTATGGGCAATTTAGAGTTCATTCCAATTGCTTATTTTCACTCCTTGCGTCCTTTTCTTGCTCCTTAGCTCCGCCCAACGGAGGACGAGAGGAAAGGATTCAAGGATTAGATACGAGGAAGGAGGAATCGAGGCGACATATTATGCTTACGCGCTTAACTACAATGGTTTTTAGCTTCTTTTTTCATGAATAAACGTGGATTTTGTTAGTCATGAAGAATGAGTTTCATTATGCATGAAAGCGCATTAGAAAAATGGAAGGGAATGGTAAAATTGGATTTGTGTAGGGGTGTACCTGCCACGTGGCAGATCTGGAGAAGTGGATAATTTATACACTTTTCACGAGAAAAGGCTTCCTCAAAGGCTACATTCATGTTTCCTCACTAAAGCATGCTCCGGTAGCCTCCTCGTTCCACACTCCTCGCTCCTCTGAGGAGCATTTAGCGGTTTGGAATGACCTTAAACATGGTAGACCTCGATTGATTTCCGGGTTGTGCGAGGACAGAGGAGATGAGGACGGTTAAAATTAGCGATTGGAATGAACACTTAGGCTGCGTCCTAATAGACTCTCCACCTCCTTTCCATCTCTCCCACCCGGAAGTATGCAAAACTGCCTGAACGTTTTGAGTACAAGTATTTACATGTACAGTATACAATTGTAGGGAAAATACATTTCCTGCTTCAATGTTCTTGGATGGTCACCTAACACAATCAGCCTTACTCAATGATCAAGGGGGGTTAGAAACAAAGCCTGGTGACGACGGCACCGCTAGGGTGTGAGACGGGAGTTAGCCAGCTTACCTAGGTGACAATAACCATTTGGTTCCCTCCCACACCACATACAATGTCCATTTGTTTGCCTGTCACCCAATCAGGGACAGGAACCTGCATTCTATGTCAGCATTTTATTTCAGGTTTGGGGTATAAAGCTTGTACCACACACAACACTATTTTGTGATTGAACTGCCTTACGATTACCCGGTATCTTGTATACTGTAATGAAGACTATTTTGCATTATAATTAAATTGCTATTGACCTAAACTTTGGAACTCCGAGTTTTACTTTACAAAGGACAGAATTCCTACGCAATGTAACTTAAGTTGCGGTTTGCGTCAACACATTAACATGTAACTGTTAATACGTAATTAATATAGTATTGGGACACATCCTTAGGGTTCACTCCAATCGCTTTTGAAAAATTTTTACTCCTTGCATCCTCGCTCCTTAGCTCTGCCCAACGGAGGATGCAAGGAAAGGATGCAAGGATGAGATATAAGGAAGGAGGAAACGAGGCAACATGCATTAGGCAAATGGAATGTCCTTGCTCAATAAAGCGTCAATGTCATATTATGCTCACGTGCATAGCTGTACTGCTTTTTAGCTTATTTTTTCATTAATAAATTGTGCTTTTGTTAGTTATAAAGAATGAGTGTCATTATGGATTAGCGCGTTATAATAAATGGAAAGGAACGGTGAAATTGTAATTGTGTAGGGGTGTGCCTGCGACATGGCAGATGTGAAGAGTCGTGGATAATTTATACACGTCACACATTCAGTGAAAAGGCTTCCGCAAAGCCTTGTGTTTCCTCACTGAAGCACCCTCCGGGAGCGTCCTCGTTCACCACTCCTCGCTCCTCCGAGGAATATTTAGCGGTTTGGAATGTCCTTACAGATGGCGAACCTCGATCGATTTCCGGGTCAGGCGAGGACCGAGGAGACTGATAAAAATGAGCGATTGGAATCCACCCCTGGTTTCTTGGGTTTGAATTGGTTGCTGATATTAAGGCAAAAACTAAAATCAGCACAACTTTCAAGGTCTTGATTGAAAAACATGATTAGTTCATTAGTTGAATCAGGTGTCTTAGTGCTAGGCTAAATCAAAAACCAGAACTGTACTAACGAGTTGAAAAGCATGCTGCCAGGGTGATTAATGCAAATTGTTGTTGGACTTCATCTACAACCAGGAAATAGAGAAAGTCTTGAGAAATACCTATCCTGACTCCAAATTAAAGGCACGTTGCAATCGACCCAACTTGTTTGGAGTCAGTAAAATGCTAAGGGGATTTTCTCATCTTATCACTACCAGCCTTTGTTTAATAAACATTGGACAATCCCTGTCAAGGCAGCCTGTTAGCTCCTTCGGAGTCCCAAGAAGACAGGGGGGCAAATAAGAAAAGAGAGATGGATTTTAAGTGTGTTTGAACACAGTTCCCAACCCAAAGAATTGAATTTTGTTTTAAGCTTTCCAAAGTTAATTAATTTAGGAAATTAATGACTTAGTAATTAATTAATTAATCACTTGTGACGGACATGAACGAATGACAAGTTACCAGCTGTGCAAATTAAATGAGACAGAAACACATTAAGGCTGGAGAAAATGAGTGAAATGATAAAAGAGGAGGGGCTATTATATTCAGCTGGCTATAAAATGGGCTTTAGGCGGCATTGTGAATAGTGCTAGATTTTTTTCTACAAACTGATTCACGATGGGTGGAGTGATTTTCTTTCGCTCTTCCCATGAATCTAGTTAGAAGATAAATTTATGGCAAATAAGGAAGGAGGTATGCCGGCTTTTCGGGCGCGGCTCAAAAATTCGGTTCGGTTTTCGGCAGTAGAAGGTACAGAACGTAGGAAATCCTTTGATTTGGTTTTTTTTGTTGATAAAATTTTGAAAGAATTGTTAAAAGTGGATCTGGACACTATTTTTTGTCTGCAAGATTTTGCGAATAGTGGGTTTTTTGACGTAACTTTTTTTTCTGAAATTGCTTGTGTAAATCTTTATTCGGCCTACGTCAGATGCAAGGACTCACAGTTATTAGTTGATGTAAGGGTGGATCTAATGTACTCTAAGGCTCTGAGATCCCTTACTGTGCATATGTACAACCCCTTTGTGCGTGAAGAGGACATCTTGTGTTTTTTATCAAAATATTGTTTACAAGTTCGGGATGGGGTCAAGCTCCAGGACCGGTATGGGCTTTGGAACGGTAAAAGGAGATATATGGTGAAATTTCGCCAGGACTCGGCAAGCACTGGAGGGTTTCTCCACCCCCCTGGGTCTTTTTCACTCGGGCCAGATCGGGGCTTTTTATGGTACCCGGGGCAGCCAGTGTATTGTCGCCGTTGTGGGTCCTTTGGCCACACAAAGAATGTGTGCACGGAGAGCCGGTGCAGACATTGCCTGTCGGCTGCACACGAAACAAAGGATTGTGTCGCGCCAAAGTCATGCAGTTTGTGCGGAAGTACGGATCATTTGTTTCGTGGGTGCCCAGAAAGGGAGAAATCATACGCAGGTTTGCTCCAGGGGGGGCTTCATGGGTCGAGGGGGTCTTTAAGGGATAAGGGGGATGGGGCGCCTCCTGGCGGGGCGGGGCGGGCATCTACTGGGGGGGGGGCCGGGGTGCAGGGCCCAAGTACGGAGGAGCCCACCCTGGTTCCGGGTCATGTGATAGGTTCTGATGTAGCGCCTGGGATGGTTCCAGGGCCTGCTTGTGTTCCAAGGCCCGTTACAACGCCTGAGGTAGGGTTGTCTACTGCCCTGGTGGAGGCCGAGTTTGAGGCGTCGGCTCCTGCTCCAGTTCCTGCTCCAGTTCCTGTTCCTGGGTCTGCTCGGGTTCGGTCTCCCGCACTTAGGCTTCGTGGGAGTGCGGAGGCAATTCCAGGCATCTCTACAGGGTCAGGGTTCGTCCAGGTGTTTGGGCCTGGGGCTGCACCTCCTGCTGTTTCCGGGCCGTCTCTGGCTGGGGATGCGGGGGGTGGTGCGGCTTCGGGGCCTGAAGATGGGTTGGCTGCGGAAGCGGAATCAGTCTTGCTCCAGTCACTGGAGCTCCTCCCTCGATTGGAGGGTGGTGGGGTGTCTGGTGGTCTGGAGGGTGCAGCGGAGGGGGGGGCACTCCCAACGTCGACGGATTTGAAGTCTCCAGCCGCATGGGGGGACAGTATGGACTTCGAAGGGGGCCCAGTTGCCGAGTGGGCCAAACTGCCGGCCCGGAAGCGCGCCGCTTCGGCGGTAAGTGTTAACCCTAAAGGTCCCAAGACGGCAGCTGTAGAGATCCCCCTGGCCAATCGGTTTGAGGTGCTGGCGGGGAATTTGGGGCAAGAGTTTCCGGACTTCGAGATGGACTTGGATCCTTTACCGGATCTGCTGGGGTGGGAACATGATGATGCTGAACAATTAGAGGCAGTAATGGGCCTGCCCCCTGAGAAACCTGGGGGTCTGGGGGATGGTGGGGAAAAATGAGGGTTTTCCTGCTTTTGGTTTTTGGGGTTTTCTGAATATTGTAAAATGGAGCTTTCTTTAATTACTGCGAATGTGCGGGGTTTGAGGAACCCTGTGAAAAGAGATGCAGTTTTTGCATCTCTTTATAGCATGGACTGCCAGGTGTTCCTTTTACAGGAGGTTCACCTTCGTGATGAGGCTGATATGGTTAGCTTTGCACAGGGGTGGGGGTGGGGTCCCTCTCATTGGTCGGTGGGAAATGTGCACGCGGACGGGGTTGGGGTTTTATTTAAGGGTTTTTCTTTCATTATTGACGAGGTGGTGGAAGTAGTTGCTGGGAGGGTTATGTTCGTGGATTTTAGTTCTCAGAGGGATAAATTTAGGCTGATTAACGTTTATGGGCCGGCGCATGGGAGTCCAAGGTTGGAAGTGTTTAGATCTATGATGGGGTGTATGACTACTACTAGGTCCATCATACTAGGAGGGGACTTCAATATATCCTTGGACAGGGTGGTGGGAGAAAGGGGCGGGGGGGGGTGGTTTCTGGTAACATTGATCATTCGGCAAGGGTTTTTCAGGAACTGATTACTGATTTTTCCCTGATTGACACTTATCGGGTTGCTCACCCTGGTGGGGAGGGTATCACGTGGAGGAATTCACGGGGGGTGGCACGACGTTTAGATTATTTTTTTGTGAGCAATCGGCTAAAGGTGTTGGAGTGCGCCCTCTCCCCCTCGTGGTATTCCGACCACGATATGCTGAAACTCACCTTGAAGGTGGACGCTCGTGCTTGGGGCCCAGGTTTTTGGCGTTTAAATATTAGTCTTTTGGGTTTGGGGGAATTTAGGTCTGCTTTCAGAGAATTCTACGTTACGGTGCGGGCTTTGAGGCCTTTTTACCCCTCGGTGGTGGAGTGGTGGGAAGGGGCAAAATATAAGATCAAAGTGTTTTGCCAGCGTTATGGGGGGTTGGTACGGCGGCGGGAGCAAGCACGATTACGGAGGTTGGTAGCCTCGATGACCTACCTTCACGGGAAAATGAATGCAGGGGTGTCGGTGGATTGGGCGGTATATGAGGGGGTTAAGGGCCAGATTAGGGGAGTGATGGAGGGGAGGGTGAAGGCGGCGGCCTTTCTGGCAAGGGTACGGGAGATGGAGGAGGGTGAGAAACCATCGGCGTATTTTTTTCAGGCCTTAAGGGCGAGACGGAATGCCTCGTCCATTTCGGGGTTAAGAGGGGGTGATGGTCTGGTTTTGGAGATCAAACCGATGCTGGCGGTAGCAGAATCCTTTTATTCCGAGCTGTTCAGCGCGAGGAGATGCGATCCCGGGGCCCAGGAGGTTTGCCTGAAGGCCATTACGGCTAGGTTAGGGGTTAATGAGGCCGGTAGTTTAGAGTCCCCTTTGTCCTTGGAGGAGATGGGTGTGGCTTTGGGGAAGATGAGGGATGGACGGGGCGGCGGGGCATGATGGACTCCCTAAGGAGTTTTTTGTTACCTTTTGGGATTTGTTGGGGCCGGATCTCTTGGAGGTGTGCTCTGTTGTTTTGGAGAGAGGGGTTTTGCCACCCTCTATGAGGAAGGGTGTGGTCGTGCTGCTGTTCAAGCATGGTGATAAGGCAGAGTTAGGAAATTGGCGTCCCCTGACATTGTTGACCACCGATTATAAAATCTTGGCTAAGGTGGCGACCATACGCCTCAAAAAAGTTATGGCTGGGGTAGTGAGTGAGGACCAGACGTGTGGGGTCCCGGGACGATCCATCACATGGAACATGATGATGGTTAGAGATGTGCTGGATTGGGTGGGGGGGCGTAACTTACCCCTAGCTTTGGTCAGCTTGGACCAAGAGAAGGCCTTCGATCGGGTACAGTATGGGTTTCTCTTTCAGGTGTTGAAGAGAATGGGGTTTGGTCCCCGGTTTTTGGGTTGGCTTCGAACCTTTTATAAAGGGGCTTATAGCTGTATAAGGATAAATGGGGTGTTGAGTAAGGCAGTGGCGCAGGCTGGTGGGTTAAGGCAAGGTTGCCCATTGTCACCGTTACTGTATGTCTTGGGGATGGAACCGTTTGCGGAGTTGGTGCGGCGGGACCCCGGGATTGATGGGGTGGTGATTCCGGGGGCGGCGGGAGAGCGGGTTAAAATTCAGCAGTATGCTGACGATACAAGCGTGTTTGTATCTTCTATGGCTTCCCTGAGGCGGGTTCGGGTTTTGACTGATTTGTATGGAGCAGGGACAGGCTCAAAGGTCAATTTGGGCAAGTCCTCTGTGTTATTCTGTGGGCGGTGGAGTGAAGGTGTCGGTGATTGTGGTGGGTTTGGCCGTTGTGAGGGGGGTTTAAAGCTGTTGGGTGTCAGGTTTTTTCCCCAAGAGAGTGCTGAGCGTAATTGGGAGGGTCGGCTGGTGGTGGTACGAGCATGTTTGGCTCTATGGGCCCACCGCCGTTTGTCCCTGTCAAGTAAGGTGGTAATGGTTAGGTCAGTTTTGCTACCCATGTTATTGCATTTAGCGTATGTGTTCCCGGTTCCGGCTCCTATAAAGATCTCCATCACTAGAGCAGTTTTTAGGTTTCTATGGGGTAGCAAGTTGGAGTATGTGAGCCGGGCGTTGATGTATATGCCGGTAAGGAAGGGTGGGCGTGGGGTCATAAGGTTGCCTTTGAAGCTGGATGTGTTGTACTGTAGTTTTGCTTGTAGGGTGCTCTTGGAGCGGGCTCCACATAAGTGTTTTCATTTCGCAAGGTTATTTTTGAGTTTTGCTTTGAGGCGTTGGGTGATTACATCTCATGTGATGCCCCGGGCTGAGCTTCTGTCTCCGGCGTATCTGGCAGTGGTGAATTTCTTGAGGAGGGTTCCTGCTGTAGTAGAGAAAGAGAATATACTGAATCATAAGGTCTGGTATCGGGCGTTGGCTGCTAGGCAGGTTGCAGCTCCTATTACGGGACCAGTGGTTATTGATTGGGGTTTAGTGAGTGGGGGAAGGGCGCCGGGGTTTGTGAAGGATTTGCACTGGCAGTGTGCTATTGGACGTTTGCCAGTGCGGGATGCTTTGTTTAGGCATGGTTTTACTAGGAGCCCACTATGCCCTAGAGGGTGTGGGGCTCGGGAAACGGTAGGCCATATTTTTTGGGATTGCCCCTTCGCGGGTGGGTTTTGGGCTTTGGTCCAGGGCACACTAGGAAGGTCGGTATTGGGTAGGGGTTTTTTGCTGTCTAGGGAAGGAATTTTGCATAGGAGGAATATTGGGAGTTTGGGGTTGGGAGGATCAGGGTTACTGTGGGATATTTTGGGATATGGAAAATGGGTTTTATGGGAAGACAGGATGACGCTGGTGGGTAGGCAGCTGGGACAGCGTTCGTCTTCTCAGGTTTTTTATAATTTTTGGGGTAAAGTCGCGGAAAGATGGAGAGTGGATGTGAGGGTACGAGGGCGGGAGTGGGCCTTAGCTTTTTGGGGGGGGTATTGGGGGGGGCTTTGAGTACTGTATTTGATTTGGGGGGAATAAAAAGAATGAATCTCTGGTTTGGGAATGTATTGAGTAATGAAATGGAATTGTATTGGGTTTGGTTGTATGTGATTGTTTTTTTGGAATTGTAATGTAAATGTTTTGGTTGGAACATATTGTTGTATGTTGCAATTGCGTGAATAAAATTTATAAAAAAATAAAAATAAAAAAAAATGGGTGGAGTGATTTTCTTCGCTCTTCCCACAAAATCTAGTTAGAAGATAAATTTATGGCAAATAAGGAAGGAGGTATGCCGGCTTTTCGGGCGCGGCTCAAAAATTCGGTTCGGTTTTCGGCAGTAGAAGGTACAGAACGTAGGAAATCCTTTGATTTGGTTTTTTTTGTTGATAAAATTTTGAAAGAATTGTTAAAAGTGGATCTGGACACTATTTTTTGTCTGCAAGATTTTGCGAATAGTGGGTTTTTTGACGTAACTTTTTTTTCTGAAATTGCTTGTGTAAATCTTTATTCGGCCTACGTCAGATGCAAGGACTCACAGTTATTAGTGGATGTAAGGGTGGATCTAATGTACTCTAAGGCTCTGAGATCCCTTACTGTGCATATGTACAACCCCTTTGTGCGTGAAGAGGACATCTTGTGTTTTTTATCAAAATATTGTTTACAAGTAAGGGATGGGGTCAAGCTCCAGGACCGGTATGGGCTTTGGAACGGTAAAAGGAGATATATGGTGAAATTTCGCCAGGACTCGGCAAGCACTGGAGGGTTTCTCCACCCCCCTGGGTCTTTTTCACTCGGGCCAGATCGGGGCTTTTTATGGTACCCGGGGCAGCCAGTGTATTGTCGCCGTTGTGGGTCCTTTGGCCACACAAAGAATGCGTGCACGGAGAGCCGGTGCAGACATTGCCTGTCGGCTGCACACGAAACAAAGGATTGTGTCGCGCCAAAGTCATGCAGTTTGTGCGGAAGTACGGATCATTTGTTTCGTGGGTGCCCAGAAAGGGAGAAATCATACGCAGGTTTGCTCCAGGGGGGGCTTCATGGGTCGAGGGGGTCTTTAAGGGATATGGGGGATGGGGCGCCTCCTGGCGGGGCGGGGCGGGCATCTACTGGGGGGGGGGGCCGGGGTGCAGGGCCCAAGTACGGAGGAGCCCACCCTGGTTCCGGGTCATGTGATAGGCTCTGATGTAGCGCCTGGGATGGTTCCAGGGCCTGCTTGTGTTCCAAGGCCCGTTACAACGCCTGAGGTAGGGTTGTCTACTGCCCTGGTGGAGGCCGAGTTTGAGGCGTCGGCTCCTGCTCCAGTTCCTGCTCCAGTTCCTGTTCCTGGGTCTGCTCGGGTTCGGTCTCCCGCACTTAGGCTTCGTGGGAGTGCGGAGGCAATTCCAGGCATCTCTACAGGGTCAGGGTTCGTCCAGGTGTTTGGGCCTGGGGCTGCACCTCCTGCTGTTTCCGGGCCGTCTCTGGCTGGGGATGCGGGGGGTGGTGCGGCTTCGGGGCCTGAAGATGGGTTGGCTGCGGAAGCGGAATCAGTCTTGCTCCAGTCACTGGAGCTCCTCCCTCGATTGGAGGGTGGTGGGGTGTCTGGTGGTCTGGAGGGTGCAGCGGAGGGGGGGGGCACTCCCAACGTCGACGGATTTGAAGTCTCCAGCCGCATGGGGGGACAGTATGGACTTCGAAGGGGGGGCCCAGTTGCCGAGTGGGCCAAACTGCCGGCCCGGAAGCGCGCCGCTTCGGCGGTAAGTGTTAACCCTAAAGGTCCCAAGACGGCAGCTGTAGAGATCCCCCTGGCCAATCGGTTTGAGGTGCTGGCGGGGAATTTGGGGCAAGAGTTTCCGGACTTCGAGATGGACTTGGATCCTTTACCGGATCTGCTGGGGTGGGATGCTGAACAATTAGAGGCAGTAATGGGCCTGCCCCCTGAGAAACCTGGGGGTCTGGGGGATGGTGGGGAAAAATGAGGGTTTTCCTGCTTTTGGTTTTTGGGGTTTTCTGAATATTGTAAAATGGAGCTTTCTTTAATTACTGCGAATGTGCGGGGTTTGAGGAACCCTGTGAAAAGAGATGCAGTTTTTGCATCTCTTTATAGCATGGACTGCCAGGTGTTCCTTTTACAGGAGGTTCACCTTCGTGATGAGGCTGATATGGTTAGCTTTGCACAGGGGTGGGGGTGGGGTCCCTCTCATTGGTCGGTGGGAAATGTGCACGCGGACGGGGTTGGGGTTTTATTTAAGGGTTTTTCTTTCATTATTGACGAGGTGGTGGAAGTAGTTGCTGGGAGGGTTATGTTCGTGGATTTTAGTTCTCAGAGGGATAAATTTAGGCTGATTAACGTTTATGGGCCGGCGCATGGGAGTCCAAGGTTGGAAGTGTTTAGATCTATGATGGGGTGTATGACTACTACTAGGTCCATCATACTAGGAGGGGACTTCAATATATCCTTGGACAGGGTGGTGGGAGAAAGGGGCGGGGGGGGGGTGGTTTCTGGTAACATTGATCATTCGGCAAGGGTTTTTCAGGAACTGATTACTGATTTTTCCCTGATTGACACTTATCGGGTTGCTCACCCTGGTGGGGAGGGTATCACGTGGAGGAATTCACGGGGGGTGGCACGACGTTTAGATTATTTTTTTGTGAGCAATCGGCTAAAGGTGTTGGAGTGCGCCCTCTCCCCCTCGTGGTATTCCGACCACGATATGCTGAAACTCACCTTGAAGGTGGACGCTCGTGCTTGGGGCCCAGGTTTTTGGCGTTTAAATATTAGTCTTTTGGGTTTGGGGGAATTTAGGTCTGCTTTCAGAGAATTCTACGTTACGGTGCGGGCTTTGAGGCCTTTTTACCCCTCGGTGGTGGAGTGGTGGGAAGGGGCAAAATATAAGATCAAAGTGTTTTGCCAGCGTTATGGGGGGTTGGTACGGCGGCGGGAGCAAGCACGATTACGGAGGTTGGTAGCCTCGATGACCTACCTTCACGGGAAAATGAATGCAGGGGTGTTGGTGGATTGGGCGGTATATGAGGGGGTTAAGGGCCAGATTAGGGGAGTGATGGAGGGGAGGGTGAAGGCGGCGGCCTTTCTGGCAAGGGTACGGGAGATGGAGGAGGGTGAGAAACCATCGGCGTATTTTTTTCAGGCCTTAAGGGCGAGACGGAATGCCTCGTCCATTTCGGGGTTAAGAGGGGGTGATGGTCTGGTTTTGGAGATCAAACCGATGCTGGCGGTAGCAGAATCCTTTTATTCCGAGCTGTTCAGCGCGAGGAGATGCGATCCCGGGGCCCAGGAGGTTTGCCTGAAGGCCATTACGGCTAGGTTAGGGGTTAATGAGGCCGGTAGTTTAGAGTCCCCTTTGTCCTTGGAGGAGATGGGTGTGGCTTTGGGGAAGATGAGGGATGGACGGGCGGCGGGGCATGATGGACTCCCTAAGGAGTTTTTTGTTACCTTTTGGGATTTGTTGGGGCCGGATCTCTTGGAGGTGTGCTCTGTTGTTTTGGAGAGAGGGGTTTTGCCACCCTCTATGAGGAAGGGTGTGGTCGTGCTGCTGTTCAAGCATGGTGATAAGGCAGAGTTAGGAAATTGGCGTCCCCTGACATTGTTGACCACCGATTATAAAATCTTGGCTAAGGTGGCGACCATACGCCTCAAAAAAGTTATGGCTGGGGTAGTGAGTGAGGACCAGACGTGTGGGGTCCCGGGACGATCCATCACATGGAACATGATGATGGTTAGAGATGTGCTGGATTGGGTGGGGGGGCGTAACTTACCCCTAGCTTTGGTCAGCTTGGACCAAGAGAAGGCCTTCGATCGGGTACAGTATGGGTTTCTCTTTCAGGTGTTGAAGAGAATGGGGTTTGGTCCCCGGTTTTTGGGTTGGCTTCGAACCTTTTATAAAGGGGCTTATAGCTGTATAAGGATAAATGGGGTGTTGAGTAAGGCAGTGGCGCAGGCTGGTGGGTTAAGGCAAGGTTGCCCATTGTCACCGTTACTGTATGTCTTGGGGATGGAACCGTTTGCGGAGTTGGTGCGGCGGGACCCCGGGATTGATGGGGTGGTGATTCCGGGGGCGGCGGGAGAGCGGGTTAAAATTCAGCAGTATGCTGACGATACAAGCGTGTTTGTATCTTCTATGGCTTCCCTGAGGCGGGTTCGGGTTTTGACTGATTTGTATGGAGCAGGGACAGGCTCAAAGGTCAATTTGGGCAAGTCCTCTGTGTTATTCTGTGGGCGGTGGAGTGAAGGTGTCGGTGATTGTGGTGGGTTTGGCCGTTGTGAGGGGGGTTTAAAGCTGTTGGGTGTCAGGTTTTTTCCCCAAGAGAGTGCTGAGCGTAATTGGGAGGGTCGGCTGGTGGTGGTACGAGCATGTTTGGCTCTATGGGCCCACCGCCGTTTGTCCCTGTCAAGTAAGGTGGTAATGGTTAGGTCAGTTTTGCTACCCATGTTATTGCATTTAGCGTATGTGTTCCCGGTTCCGGCTCCTATAAAGATCTCCATCACTAGAGCAGTTTTTAGGTTTCTATGGGGTAGCAAGTTGGAGTATGTGAGCCGGGCGTTGATGTATATGCCGGTAAGGAAGGGTGGGCGTGGGGTCATAAGGTTGCCTTTGAAGCTGGATGTGTTGTACTGTAGTTTTGCTTGTAGGGTGCTCTTGGAGCGGGCTCCACATAAGTGTTTTCATTTCGCAAGGTTATTTTTGAGTTTTGCTTTGAGGCGTTGGGTGATTACATCTCATGTGATGCCCCGGGCTGAGCTTCTGTCTCCGGCGTATCTGGCAGTGGTGAATTTCTTGAGGAGGGTTCCTGCTGTAGTAGAGAAAGAGAATATACTGAATCATAAGGTCTGGTATCGGGCGTTGGCTGCTAGGCAGGTTGCAGCTCCTATTACGGGACCAGTGGTTATTGATTGGGGTTTAGTGAGTGGGGGAAGGGCGCCGGGGTTTGTGAAGGATTTGCACTGGCAGTGTGCTATTGGACGTTTGCCAGTGCGGGATGCTTTGTTTAGGCATGGTTTTACTAGGAGCCCACTATGCCCTAGAGGGTGTGGGGCTCGGGAAACGGTAGGCCATATTTTTTGGGATTGCCCCTTCGCGGGTGGGTTTTGGGCTTTGGTCCAGGGCACACTAGGAAGGTCGGTATTGGGTAGGGGTTTTTTGCTGTCTAGGGAAGGAATTTTGCATAGGAGGAATATTGGGAGTTTGGGGTTGGGAGGATCAGGGTTACTGTGGGATATTTTGGGATATGGAAAATGGGTTTTATGGGAAGACAGGATGACGCTGGTGGGTAGGCAGCTGGGACAGCGTTCGTCTTCTCAGGTTTTTTATAATTTTTGGGGTAAAGTCGCGGAAAGATGGAGAGTGGATGTGAGGGTACGAGGGCGGGAGTGGGCCTTAGCTTTTTGGGGGGGGTATTGGGGGGGGCTTTGAGTACTGTATTTGATTTGGGGGGAATAAAAAGAATGAATCTCTGGTTTGGGAATGTATTGAGTAATGAAATGGAATTGTATTGGGTTTGGTTGTATGTGATTGTTTTTTTGGAATTGTAATGTAAATGTTTTGGTTGGAACATATTGTTGTATGTTGCAATTGCGTGAATAAAATTTATAAAAAAATAAAAATAAAAAAAAATGGGTGGAGTGATTTTCTTCGCTCTTCCCACAAAATCTAGTTAGAAGATAAATTTATGGCAAATAAGGAAGGAGGTATGCCGGCTTTTCGGGCGCGGCTCAAAAATTCGGTTCGGTTTTCGGCAGTAGAAGGTACAGAACGTAGGAAATCCTTTGATTTGGTTTTTTTTGTTGATAAAATTTTGAAAGAATTGTTAAAAGTGGATCTGGACACTATTTTTTGTCTGCAAGATTTTGCGAATAGTGGGTTTTTTGACGTAACTTTTTTTTCTGAAATTGCTTGTGTAAATCTTTATTCGGCCTACGTCAGATGCAAGGACTCACAGTTATTAGTGGATGTAAGGGTGGATCTAATGTACTCTAAGGCTCTGAGATCCCTTACTGTGCATATGTACAACCCCTTTGTGCGTGAAGAGGACATCTTGTGTTTTTTATCAAAATATTGTTTACAAGTAAGGGATGGGGTCAAGCTCCAGGACCGGTATGGGCTTTGGAACGGTAAAAGGAGATATATGGTGAAATTTCGCCAGGACTCGGCAAGCACTGGAGGGTTTCTCCACCCCCCTGGGTCTTTTTCACTCGGGCCAGATCGGGGCTTTTTATGGTACCCGGGGCAGCCAGTGTATTGTCGCCGTTGTGGGTCCTTTGGCCACACAAAGAATGCGTGCACGGAGAGCCGGTGCAGACATTGCCTGTCGGCTGCACACGAAACAAAGGATTGTGTCGCGCCAAAGTCATGCAGTTTGTGCGGAAGTACGGATCATTTGTTTCGTGGGTGCCCAGAAAGGGAGAAATCATACGCAGGTTTGCTCCAGGGGGGGCTTCATGGGTCGAGGGGGTCTTTAAGGGATATGGGGGATGGGGCGCCTCCTGGCGGGGCGGGGCGGGCATCTACTGGGGGGGGGGGCCGGGGTGCAGGGCCCAAGTACGGAGGAGCCCACCCTGGTTCCGGGTCATGTGATAGGCTCTGATGTAGCGCCTGGGATGGTTCCAGGGCCTGCTTGTGTTCCAAGGCCCGTTACAACGCCTGAGGTAGGGTTGTCTACTGCCCTGGTGGAGGCCGAGTTTGAGGCGTCGGCTCCTGCTCCAGTTCCTGCTCCAGTTCCTGTTCCTGGGTCTGCTCGGGTTCGGTCTCCCGCACTTAGGCTTCGTGGGAGTGCGGAGGCAATTCCAGGCATCTCTACAGGGTCAGGGTTCGTCCAGGTGTTTGGGCCTGGGGCTGCACCTCCTGCTGTTTCCGGGCCGTCTCTGGCTGGGGATGCGGGGGGTGGTGCGGCTTCGGGGCCTGAAGATGGGTTGGCTGCGGAAGCGGAATCAGTCTTGCTCCAGTCACTGGAGCTCCTCCCTCGATTGGAGGGTGGTGGGGTGTCTGGTGGTCTGGAGGGTGCAGCGGAGGGGGGGGCACTCCCAACGTCGACGGATTTGAAGTCTCCAGCCGCATGGGGGGACAGTATGGACTTCGAAGGGGGCCCAGTTGCCGAGTGGGCCAAACTGCCGGCCCGGAAGCGCGCCGCTTCGGCGGTAAGTGTTAACCCTAAAGGTCCCAAGACGGCAGCTGTAGAGATCCCCCTGGCCAATCGGTTTGAGGTGCTGGCGGGGAATTTGGGGCAAGAGTTTCCGGACTTCGAGATGGACTTGGATCCTTTACCGGATCTGCTGGGGTGGGATGCTGAACAATTAGAGGCAGTAATGGGCCTGCCCCCTGAGAAACCTGGGGGTCTGGGGGATGGTGGGGAAAAATGAGGGTTTTCCTGCTTTTGGTTTTTGGGGTTTTCTGAATATTGTAAAATGGAGCTTTCTTTAATTACTGCGAATGTGCGGGGTTTGAGGAACCCTGTGAAAAGAGATGCAGTTTTTTGCATCTCTTTATAGCATGGACTGCCAGGTGTTCCTTTTACAGGAGGTTCACCTTCGTGATGAGGCTGATATGGTTAGCTTTGCACAGGGGTGGGGGTTGGGGGGTGGGGTCCCTCTCATTGGTCGGTGGGAAATGTGCACGCGGACGGGGTTGGGGTTTTATTTAAGGGTTTTTCTTTCATTATTGACGAGGTGGTGGAAGTAGTTGCTGGGAGGGTTATGTTCGTGGATTTTAGTTCTCAGAGGGATAAATTTAGGCTGATTAACGTTTATGGGCCGGCGCATGGGAGTCCAAGGTTGGAAGTGTTTAGATCTATGATGGGGTGTATGACTACTACTAGGTCCATCATACTAGGAGGGGACTTCAATATATCCTTGGACAGGGTGGTGGGGAGAAAGGGGCGGGGGGGGGTGGTTTCTGGTAACATTGATCATTCGGCAAGGGTTTTTCAGGAACTGATTACTGATTTTTCCCTGATTGACACTTATCGGGTTGCTCACCCTGGTGGGGAGGGTATCACGTGGAGGAATTCACGGGGGGGTGGCACGACGTTTAGATTATTTTTTTGTGAGCAATCGGCTAAAGGTGTTGGAGTGCGCCCTCTCCCCCTCGTGGTATTCCGACCACGATATGCTGAAACTCACCTTGAAGGTGGACGCTCGTGCTTGGGGCCCAGGTTTTTGGCGTTTAAATATTAGTCTTTTGGGTTTGGGGGAATTTAGGTCTGCTTTCAGAGAATTCTACGTTACGGTGCGGGCTTTGAGGCCTTTTTACCCCTCGGTGGTGGAGTGGTGGGAAGGGGCAAAATATAAGATCAAAGTGTTTTGCCAGCGTTATGGGGGGTTGGTACGGCGGCGGGAGCAAGCACGATTACGGAGGTTGGTAGCCTCGATGACCTACCTTCACGGGAAAATGAATGCAGGGGGTGTCGGTGGATTGGGCGGTATATGAGGGGGTTAAGGGCCAGATTAGGGGAGTGATGGAGGGGAGGGTGAAGGCGGCGGCCTTTCTGGCAAGGGTACGGGAGATGGAGGAGGGTGAGAAACCATCGGCGTATTTTTTTCAGGCCTTAAGGGCGAGACGGAATGCCTCGTCCATTTCGGGGTTAAGAGGGGGTGATGGTCTGGTTTTGGAGATCAAACCGATGCTGGCGGTAGCAGAATCCTTTTATTCCGAGCTGTTCAGCGCGAGGAGATGCGATCCCGGGGCCCAGGAGGTTTGCCTGAAGGCCATTACGGCTAGGTTAGGGGTTAATGAGGCCGGTAGTTTAGAGTCCCCTTTGTCCTTGGAGGAGATGGGTGTGGCTTTGGGGAAGATGAGGGATGGACGGGCGGCGGGGCATGATGGACTCCCTAAGGAGTTTTTTGTTACCTTTTGGGATTTGTTGGGGCCGGATCTCTTGGAGGTGTGCTCTGTTGTTTTGGAGAGAGGGGTTTTGCCACCCTCTATGAGGAAGGGTGTGGTCGTGCTGCTGTTCAAGCATGGTGATAAGGCAGAGTTAGGAAATTGGCGTCCCCTGACATTGTTGACCACCGATTATAAAATCTTGGCTAAGGTGGCGACCATACGCCTCAAAAAAGTTATGGCTGGGGTAGTGAGTGAGGACCAGACGTGTGGGGTCCCGGGACGATCCATCACATGGAACATGATGATGGTTAGAGATGTGCTGGATTGGGTGGGGGGGGCGTAACTTACCCCTAGCTTTGGTCAGCTTGGACCAAGAGAAGGCCTTCGATCGGGTACAGTATGGGTTTCTCTTTCAGGTGTTGAAGAGAATGGGGTTTGGTCCCCGGTTTTTGGGTTGGCTTCGAACCTTTTATAAAGGGGCTTATAGCTGTATAAGGATAAATGGGGTGTTGAGTAAGGCAGTGGCGCAGGCTGGTGGGTTAAGGCAAGGTTGCCCATTGTCACCGTTACTGTATGTCTTGGGGATGGAACCGTTTGCGGAGTTGGTGCGGCGGGACCCCGGGATTGATGGGGTGGTGATTCCGGGGGGCGGCGGGAGAGCGGGTTAAAATTCAGCAGTATGCTGACGATACAAGCGTGTTTGTATCTTCTATGGCTTCCCTGAGGCGGGGTTCGGGTTTTGACTGATTTGTATGGAGCAGGGACAGGCTCAAAGGTCAATTTGGGCAAGTCCTCTGTGTTATTCTGTGGGCGGTGGAGTGAAGGTGTCGGTGATTGTGGTGGGTTTGGC
Organism: Synaphobranchus kaupii; assembly: GCA_029718625.1. Taxonomy (NCBI): domain Eukaryota; kingdom Metazoa; phylum Chordata; class Actinopteri; order Anguilliformes; family Synaphobranchidae; genus Synaphobranchus; species Synaphobranchus kaupii. The sequence continues at coordinate 80,930,818 of CM056379.1, forward strand.
CGTTGTGAGGGGGGTTTAAAGCTGTTGGGTGTCAGGTTTTTTCCCCAAGAGAGTGCTGAGCGTAATTGGGAGGGTCGGCTGGTGGTGGTACGAGCATGTTTGGCTCTTTGGGCCCACCGCCGTTTGTCCCTGTCAAGTAAGGTGGTAATGGTTAGGTCAGTTTTGCTACCCATGTTATTGCATTTAGCGTATGTGTTCCCGGTTCCGGCTCCTATAAAGATCTCCATCACTAGAGCAGTTTTTAGGTTTCTATGGGGTAGCAAGTTGGAGTATGTGAGCCGGGCGTTGATGTATATGCCGGTAAGGAAGGGTGGGCGTGGGGTCATAAGGTTGCCTTTGAAGCTGGATGTGTTGTACTGTAGTTTTGCTTGTAGGGTGCTCTTGGAGCGGGCTCCACATAAGTGTTTTCATTTCGCAAGGTTATTTTTGAGTTTTGCTTTGAGGCGTTGGGTGATTACATCTCATGTGATGCCCCGGGCTGAGCTTCTGTCTCCGGCGTATCTGGCAGTGGTGAATTTCTTGAGGAGGGTTCCTGCTGTAGTAGAGAAAGAGAATATACTGAATCATAAGGTCTGGTATCGGGCGTTGGCTGCTAGGCAGGTTGCAGCTCCTATTACGGGACCAGTGGTTATTGATTGGGGTTTAGTGAGTGGGGGAAGGGCGCCGGGGTTTGTGAAGGATTTGCACTGGCAGTGTGCTATTGGACGTTTGCCAGTGCGGGATGCTTTGTTTAGGCATGGTTTTACTAGGAGCCCACTATGCCCTAGAGGGTGTGGGGCTCGGGAAACGGTAGGCCATATTTTTTGGGATTGCCCCTTCGCGGGTGGGTTTTGGGCTTTGGTCCAGGGCACACTAGGAAGGTCGGTATTGGGTAGGGGTTTTTTTGCTGTCTAGGGAAGGAATTTTGCATAGGAGGAATATTGGGAGTTTGGGGTTGGGAGGATCAGGGTTACTGTGGGATATTTTGGGATATGGAAAATGGGTTTTATGGGAAGACAGGATGACGCTGGTGGGTAGGCAGCTGGGACAGCGTTCGTCTTCTCAGGTTTTCTATAATTTTTGGGGTAAAGTCGTGGAAAGATGGAGAGTGGATGTGAGGGTACGAGGGCGGGAGTGGGCCTTAGCTTTTTGGGGGGGGTATTGGGGGGGGCTTTGAGTACTGTATTTGATTTGGGGGGAATAAAAAGAATGAATCTCTGGTTTGGGAATGTATTGAGTAATGAAATGGAATTGTATTGGGTTTGGTTGTATGTGATTGTTTTTTTGGAATTGTAATGTAAATGTTTTGGTTGGAACATATTGTTGTATGTTGAAATTGCGTGAATAAAATTTATTTAAAAAAAAAATAAAAAAAATGGGTGGAGTGATTTTCTTCGCTCTTCCCACAAAATCTAGTTAGAAGATAAATTTATGGCAAATAAGGAAGGAGGTATGCCGGCTTTTCGGGCGCGGCTCAAAAATTCGGTTCGGTTTTCGGCAGTAGAAGGTACAGAACGTAGGAAATCCTTTGATTTAGATTTTTTTGTTGGTAAAATTTTGATAGAATTGTTAAAAGTGGATCTGGACACTATTTTTTGTCTGCAAGATTTTGCGAATAGTGGGTTTTTTGACGTAACTTTTTTTTCTGAAATTGCTTGTGTAAATCTTTTTTCGGCCTACGTCAGATGCAAGGACTCGCAGTTATTAGTTGATGTAAGGGTGGATCTAATGTATTCTAAGGCTCTGAGATCTCTTACTGTGCATATGTACAACCCCTTTGTGCGTGAAGAGGACATCTTGTGTTTTTTATCAAAATATTGTTTACAAGTTCGGGATGGGGTCAAGCTCCAGGACCGGTATGGGCTTTGGAACGGTAAAAGGAGATATATGGTGAAATTTCGCCAGGACTCGGCAAGCACTGGAGGGTTTCTCCACCCCCCTGGGTCCTTTTCACTCGGGCCAGATCGGGGCTTTTTATGGTACCCGGGGCAGCCAGTGTATTGTCGCCGTTGTGGGTCCTTTGGCCACACAAAGAATGTGTGCACGGAGAGCCGGTGCAGACATTGCCTGTCGGCTGCACATGAAACGAAGGATTGTGTCGCGCCAAAGTCATGCAGTTTGTGTGGAAGTACGGATCATTTGTTTCGTGGGTGCCCAGAAAGGGAGAAATCTTACGCAGGTTTGCTCCAGGGGGGGCTTCATGGGTCGAGGGGGTCTTTAAGGGATAAGGGGGATGGGGCGCCTCCCGGCGGGGCGGGGCGGGCATCTACTGGGGGGGGGGGCCGGGGTGCAGGGCCCAAGTACGGAGGAGCCCACCCTGGTTCCGGGTCATGTGATAGGCTCTGATGCAGCGCCTGGGATGGTTCCAGGGCCTGCTTGTGTTCCAAGGCCCGTTACAACGCCTGAGGTAGGGTTGTCTACTGCCCTGGTGGGGGCCGAGTTTGAGGCGTCGGCTCCTGCTCTAGTTCCTGCTCCAGTTCCTGTTCCTGGGTCGGCTCGGGTTCGGTCTCCCGCACTTAGGCTTCGTGGGAGTGCGGAGGCAATTCCAGGCATCTCTACAGGGTCAGGTTTCGTCCAGGTGTTTGGGCCTGGGGCTGCACCTCCTGCTGTTTCCGGGCCGTCTCTGGCTGGGGATGCGGGGGGTGGTGCGGCTTCGGGGCCTGAAGATGGGTTGGCTGCGGATGCTGAATCAGTCTTGCTCCAGTCACTGGAGCTCCTCCCTCGATTGGAGGGTGGTGGGGTGTCTGGTGGTCTGGAGGGTGCAGCGGATGGGGTGGCACCCCCAACGTCGACGGATTTGAAGTCTCCAGCCGCATGGGGGGACAGTATGGACTTCGAAGGGGGTCCAGTTGCCGAGTGGGCCAAACTGCCTGCCCGGAAGCGCGCCGCTTCGGCGGTAAGTGTTAGCCCTAAAGGTCCCAAGACGGCAGCGGTAGAGATCCCCCTGGCCAATCGGTTTGAGGTGCTGGCGGGGAATTTGGGGCAAGAGTTTCCGGACTTCGAGATGGACTTGGATCCTTCACCGGATCTGCTGGGGTGGGATGCTGAACAATTAGAGGCAGTAATGGGCCTGCCCCCTGAGAAACCTGGGGGTCTGGGGGATGGTGGGGAAAAATGAGGGTTTTCCTGCTTTTGGTTTTTTGGGGTTTTCTGAATATTGTAAAATGGAGCTTTCTTTAATTACTGCGAATGTGCGGGGTTTGAGGAACCCTGTGAAAAGAGATGCAGTTTTTGCATCTCTTTATAGCATGGATTGCCAGGTGTTCCTTTTACAGGAGGTTCACCTTCGTGATGAGGCTGATATGGTTAGTTTTGCACAGGGGTGGGGGTGGGGTCCCTCTCATTGGTCGGTGGGAAATGTGCACGCGGACGGGGTGGGGGTTTTATTTAAGGGTTTTTCTTTCATTATTGACGAGGTGGTGGAAGTAGTTGCTGGGAGGGTTATGTTCGTGGATTTTAGTTTTCAGAGGGATAAATTTAGGCTGATTAACGTTTATGGGCCGGCGCATGGGAGTCCAAGGTTGGAAGTGTTTAGATCTATGATGGGGTGTATGACTACTACTAGGTCCGTCATACTAGGAGGGGACGTCAATATATCCTTGGACAGGGTGGTGGGAGAAAGGGGGGGGGGGGGGTGGTTTCTGGTAACATTGATCATTCGGCAAGGGTTTTTTCAGGAACTGATTGCTGATTTTTCCCTGATTGACACTTATCGGGTTGCTCACCCTGGTGGGGAGGGTATCACGTGGAGGAATTCACGGGGGGGTGGCACGACGTTTAGATTATTTCTTTGTGAGCAATCGGCTAAAGGTGTTGGAGTGCGCCCTCTCCCCCTCGTGGTATTCCGACCACGATATGCTGAAACTCACCTTGAAGGTGGACGCTCGTGCTTGGGGCCCAGGTTTTTGGCGTTTAAATATTAGTCTTTTGGGTTTGGGGGAATTTAGGTCTGCTTTCAGAGAATTCTATGCTATGGTGCGGGCTTTGAGGCCTTTTTACCCATCGGTGGTGGAGTGGTGGGAAGGGGCAAAATATAAGATCAAAGTGTTTTGCCAGCGTTACGGGGGGTTGGTACGGCGGCGGGAGCAAGCACGATTACGGAGGTTGGTAGCCTCGATGACCTACCTTCACGGGAAAATGAATGCAGGGGTGTCGGTGGATTGGGCGGTTTATGAGGGGGTTAAGGGCCAGATTAGGGGATTGATGGAGGGGAGGGTGAAGGCGGCGGCCTTTCTGGCAAGGGTACGGGAGATGGAGGAGGGTGAGAAACCATCGGCGTATTTTTTTCAGGCCTTAAGGGCGAGACGGAATGCCTCGTCCATTTCGGGGTTAAGAGGGGGTGATGGTCTGGTTTTGGAGATCAAACCGATGCTGGCGGTAGCAGAATCTTTTTATTCCGAGCTGTTCAGCGCGAGGAGATGCGATCCCGTGGCCCAGGAGGTTTGCCTGAAGGCCATTACGGCTAGGTTAGGGGTTAATGAGGCCGGTAGTTTAGAGTCCCCTTTGTCTTTGGAGGAGATGGGTGTGGCTTTGGGGAAGATGAGGGATGGACGGGCGGCGGGGCATGATGGACTCCCTAAGGAGTTTTTTGTTACCTTTTGGGATTTGTTGGGGCCGGATCTCTTGGAGGTGTGCTCTCTTGTTTTGGAGAGAGGGGTTTTGCCACCCTCTATGAGGAAGGGTGTGGTCGTGCTGATGTTCAAGCATGGTGATAAGGCAGAGTTAGGAAATTGGCGTCCCCTGACATTGTTGACCACCGATTATAAAATCTTGGCTAAGGTGGCGACCATACGCCTCAAAAAAGTTATGGCTGGAGTAGTGAGTGAGGACCAGACGTGTGGGGTCCCGGGACGATCCATTACATGGAACATGATGATGGTTAGAGATGTGCTGGATTGGGTGGGGGGGCGTAACTTACCCCTAGCTTTGGTCAGCTTGGACCAAGAGAAGGCCTTCGATCGGGTACAGTATGGGTTTCTCTTTCAGGTGTTGAAGAGAATGGGGTTTGGTCCCCGGTTTTTGGGTTGGCTTCGTACCTTTTATAAAGGGGCTTATAGCTGTATAAGGATAAATGGGGTGTTGAGTAAGGCAGTGGCGCAGGCTGGTGGGTTAAGGCAAGGTTGCCCATTGTCACCGTTACTGTATGTCCTGGGGATGGAACCCTTTGCGGAGTTGGTGCGGCGGGACCCCGGGATTGATGGTGTGGTGATTCCGGGGGCGGCGGGGAGAGCGGGTTAAAATTCAGCAGTATGCTGACGATACAAGCGTGTTTGTATCTTCTATGGCTTCCCTGAGGCGGGTTCGGGTTTTGACTGATTTGTATGGAGCAGGGACAGGCTCAAAGGTGAATTTGGGCAAGTCCTCTGTGTTATTCTGTGGGCGTTGGAGTGAAGGTGTCAGTGATTGTGGTGGGTTTGGCCGTTGTGAGGGGGGTTTAAAGCTGTTGGGTGTCAGGTTTTTTCCCCAAGAGAGTGCTGAGCGTAATTGGGAGGGTCGGCTGGTGGGGGTACGAGCATGTTTGGCTCTTTGGGCCCACCGCCGTTTGTCCCTGTCAAGTAAGGTGGTAATGGTTAGGTCAGTTTTGCTACCCATGTTATTGCATTTAGCGTATGTGTTCCCGGTTCCGGCTCCTATAAAGATCTCCATCACTAGAGCAGTATTTAGGTTTCTATGGGGTGGCAAGTTGGAGTATGTGAGCCGGGCGTTGATGTATATGCCGGTAAGGAAGGGTGGGCGTGGGGGTCATAAGGTTGCCTTTGAAGCTGGATGTGTTGTACTGTAGTTTTGCTTGTAGGGTGCTCTTGGAGCGGGCTCCACATAAGTGTTTTCATTTCGCAAGGTTATTTTTGAGTTTTGCTTTGAGGCGTTGGGTGATTACATCTCATGTGATGCCCCGGGCTGAGCTTTTGTCTCCGGCGTATCTGGCAGTGGTGAATTTCCTGTGGAGGGTTCCTGCTGTAGTAGAGAAAGAGAATATACTGCATCATAAGGTCTGGTATCGGGCGTTGGCTGCTAGGCAGGTTGCAGCTCCTATTACGGGACCAGTGGTTATTGATTGGGGTCTAGTGAGTGGGGGAAGGGCGCCGGGGTTTGTGAAGGATTTGCACTGGCAGTGTGCTATTGGACGTTTGCCAGTGCGGGATGCTTTGTTTAGGCATGGTTTTACTAGGAGCCCACTATGCCCTAGAGGGTGTGGGGCTCGGGAAACGGTAGGCCATATTTTTTGGGATTGCCCCTTCGCGGGTGGGTTTTGGGCTTTGGTCCAGGGCACACTAGGAAGGTCGGTATTGGGTAGGGGTTTTTTGCTGTCTAGGGAAGGAATTTTGCATAGGAGGAATATTGGGAGTTTGGGGTTGGGAGGATCAGGGTTACTGTGGGATATTTTGGGATATGGCAAATGGGTTTTATGGGAAGACAGGATGACGCTGGTGGGTAGGCAGCTGGGACAGCGTTCGTCTTCTCAGGTTTTTTATAATTTTTGGGGTAAAGTCGCGGAAAGATGGAGAGTGGATGTGAGGGTACGAGGGCGGGAGTGGGCCTTAGCTTTTTGGGGGGGGTATTGGGGGGGGGTTTTGAGTACTGTATTTGATTTGGGGGGAATAAAAAGAAAGAATCTCTGGTTTGGGAATGTATTGAATAATGAAATGGAATTGTATTGGTTTTGGTTGAATGTGATTGTTTTTTTTTTTGGATTTGTAATGAAAATGTTTTGGTTGGAACATATTGTTGTATGTTGGTAAAATTACGTGAATAAAATTTATATTAAAAAAAAGATACAAAAATAAAAATAAAAATGGGTGGTGTGAGGTTGTTAATTGAGTTCTTAGTTTTTGTTTTGTTTGGGTGTTTATGTGATGCTCAATGGGGATCCCAGGCTCCTATGACGCCACGCCCGACCCGCTGGATACCGGGCTTCACCCAGGCTCCCGTGACGCCACGCCCGACCCGCTGGATACCGGGCATCACCCGGGCTCCCGTGACGCCACGCCCGACCCGCTGGATACCGGGCATCACCCAGGCTCCCGTGACACCACGCCCGACCCACAAGATACCGGGCTTTACCCAGGCTCCCGTCACGCCACGCCCGACCCACAAGATACCGGGCTTCACCCAGGCTCCTGTGACACCACGCCCAACCCACAAGATACCGGGCTTTACCCAGGCTCCCGTCACGCCACGCCCGACCCAGAAGGAGCCCACTATTGTAGTGGAAACTCCGACACCTAAGCCTAATGCTGTGAAGGTGCACTGTGGGGAAAGCTCTGTTCAGTTTGAGGTGGATATGGACCTGCTTGGCATTGGCCACCTGATCCAGCCATCGGACATTACCCTGGGAGGCTGTGGACCTGTTGGGCAGCATGGTTCTGAAGTGCTTCTGTTTGAGACTGAGCTGCATGGCTGTGGAAGTGTACTTGCAGTATGTATCATGCCTTTACATGGTCAGAGTATGTGGCTAATGTACTGTAACTAATGGATCTTTGTGTTCTCCAGATGATGGACGATGCCCTTGTCTACACCTTTGCCCTGAACTACCAACCTAACTCAATTGGTGCCACTCCTATCATCAGGACATCAAGCGCAGTGGTTGGCCTCCAATGCCACTACATGAGGTTAGAAGGCATTCTCCCTCTAGAATGAGTATACCTTGTTTTTTGTAGCTGATGTTCCTTCCTAAAAGGCTGCACTCCCTGTATGAAATTCCTAAGCTTGTCTTCACATGGTCCTGGCTTCAAATACATCTCTTGGTTCCTGAATTTGTACCCTTCAAATTTCATCTGATTCATTAATTCCCCACCCTTCATTGCAGGCTGCATAACGTGAGCAGTAATGCCCTGAAACCAACATGGATCCCCTACCACTCTACCCTGTCTGCTGAGGAACTCCTTGTATTCTCCATGAGGCTCATGGCTGGTAAGCTAAGCTGATTAAATCTTGGAATTGTTCACCTGCATTTGTCCTGACCATATGCTTCTACTTCCCTGTTCCTGGTAGATCACTGGCAGTTGGAGAGGGGATCCAATGTCTTCTTCCTGGGTGACCTCATTAACATTGAGGTCTCTGTGGTCCAGGCTAACCACATGCCCCTCCGTGTGTTTGTGGATACCTGTGTAGCTACTCTGGACCCTGATATGAACGCAGTCCCCAGATATGCATTCATTGAGAACGATGGGTGAGTATGCTCTAGTTGTAGCCGTTCTCATGGATGTGATGGATCTACAATGTTTCCCTTCCAGGTGTCTAATGGATTCCAAGCTGACCAACTCCCGCTCCCAGTTCCTGTCAAGGGTACAGGATGATAAGCTGCAATTCCAACTGGATGCTTTCAGGTTTGCCCAGGAGGCCAGGAGTGCTGTGAGTAAATTCCTTTGCAGTTTGGAGGCGTGCCTTCTGACGGTGGCAGTGGGTAGTACTAACTGCTATCTTTATCTGGACTCTAGATCTACATTTTCTGCCATCTGAAGGCCACTGCGGCTTTGGCACATTCAGAAGGGAAGGCCTGCTCATTTCCTCCTGGGAAGGAACGGTTGGTCAACTTGGTAGTGGGCAATGCTGTGGTATTGAAGCTGCAGGTGTCTGGCTAACTTGTTCCTCTTTCAGGTGGATTAGTGCATCTGGGAATGACCAGGCATGTAGCTGCTGTGACACCAGCTGTGTTGTAAGGAAGGGCAGGAGTGTGGATTCAGGTTTGGCTTCTGTAATTGCTGCAGTTTTCTGACACACCCTCCCTGTTGGTGCCAGTATATGAGCTTATTCTGTTTTCCAGGTGCACAGTATGCGGGTACTGCAGTCCTAGGCCCCATTGTTGTCCAGGAGGCTGCCAAAGATGTGCCCGAGTCCCACAGCCGTGTGAAGGCAGATGACCGTGCAGAAGGTAATACTCTTGTCCAGCCTGAGATGGGCATCTTGCCTGCCTGTTTCTAGAACTGCTCAGACTGGCTTGTTTGAGCCTACACCTTCATGTATTATTTCCACCTTTGCCTCCTAGGTCCCTCTGAGGCTATGATAATAGCTGGAGTTATGGCTGCAGTGGGATTTGTCTGCATGATTGTGCTGGGGACAGTGCTGGTGCAGAGACGCTACAAACCTCTAGTCTTGTAACTGGATGGGCATTTTATAATAAAACATGGTGAGAGAATCCTTTTGTTGCCTGGGTTTTCCTTCCTGTGAGAATTGGCATTTCACCCTTGAGCATAACTGCCTCAACAAACTCAACCCAACTCCCCTCAGTTCAATGCACAGTTGTGTAATAACGTTGGTTTCCTAAATAACGCACCCAATTTATGCATGTTAGGTTTAGGAACGTTTTCATTGCCATGAGTAATTAGAATTCCATCTGATTCCCGAAGTTCTGTCTTTTCCTTACTGTTGTGCACATGCTCCTTAATACTGGTATTTTTTACTGAATTCAGTTGTCTTAATACTATTTGGACCCAACACACAATCATGGCATCAAGTATAGCCTACTTTTGTATTACTCAGTTATGAAATGTTTTCCCACCACCAAACATTCTTTGTGTTAAAGACTGTTTTAAAACTGATTGAGGATGTATATTTTTGACGTTTCCCCAAACCGACGCACAGGCACAATATATCAATGTAGCTTTAGCACTGCTGTGCTTGAAAGATTCTGAAAAGGTTAGATCTTTAAAACTCGACTGCTTGTGAGGCATGAAATGCTGATAGGTGCCTTTCCTTCATCTAATGCCTGTGCATGTGCTGATTATTTTAAATATTGTGTCGTTTGGACAGGGTATTAACATTTGTTCAGGACCAATCAGAGGGACAGGTTGAGTCCTGGGATCACTGGCATAGATAGGTTCTATATGGTTCTCACTGCCCTCACTCGGAGGGGCGGGACCTATTTTTATACAGTCTATGCTTGGGACAGGGAGACACGCTGTATTTTTGAGTGGAAGTCGATGGAGAACATTCCTTAGTAGCCTACCGTGAACAAGCTGTTGTTTTGTGGACGCAGTTCGTAGCATAATAAATTGAGTGCATTACCCGCTCATCTTCAACATGTTTGTCATCACATATTCATTTTGGTTGGAGCGAGCTATGATGTGTCTACTACGAAAAAAAATACTGTTTCGTAAGATGAGACAGAAGGGGATGTTGCAGCTACACTACAGGCCCAGTGCCCGGTTGCACAAAACACCTTAAGGGTAATTCTAAGGGAGAATTTAACTTAAGTATTCCTTAAAGCTAAGTGAGTTGCATAAAAAAATCCTTAAGTGTTACTTAAGGGAAATATTAAGGTTCCACTTAAGAAAACCCTTAAGTGTTTTAATTGTACTTAAGTAATCCCTTAGAATCCGTTGGGTTGCACAAAACTCCTTAACCGCCATTTCCTTTAGGATTTTTTAAGGCTATAAATATATTCCCTTAACTTTTCCTTTAAAAATGCAAACATGGCTGAATTTTTGTATCCATTGGAAGAGGAAAAAGTGAGACTACGTCGACAAGTGTTTCGGGACCGGGAAAACCCATTAGACCACCTGAGTGATAAATTATTTAGCGAATACAGATTTGACCGTCAATCAATTTTTAGTATTACCGCAGATTTAGAAGACGACTTGAGCCATCAAACTCAACGTAATCATGCTCTACCTCCAGTTTTGCAGGTACTAATTGCACTCCATTTGTTCGCAACGGGAAGCTTTCAGTCGGTGATTGGCGATGTATTTCGAGCGCACAAATCAATTCTGTGCCGAGTTGTGCACAAGGTGGCTGATGCGCTATGTCGCCGTTTGAATATGTTCATCAAATTTCCATCAAGGCATGATCAGGTTGTAATTCAGGCGGAGTTTTTTCGAATGGCTGGATTTCCACGTATTTGTGGAGTCATTGACGGGACACATGTCCGGATCCAAGCACCCAGAATACACGAAGACCAATATGTAAATCGGAAGAATTTCCACTCAATTAATGTTCAGCTGGTGTGTGATCATCAATCGAAAATCACCAACATCGTCGCATCATGGCCCAGGAGCACACATGACTCGAGGATTCTCAGCGAAAGCAAGCTCGGAAGAGACTGAGTCTGGAAAACACAGTGGTGTCCTGCTTGGTGACAGTGGCTTATGACACCATTCATAAATCCAGCCAACCCTGCCCAGGTAACCACTGATTTTTCCCCCTTTCATTTTCCCCCTGGTGTTATCAGCCTACTGTTTATTTAGCCTACTGTTTATACTATTTTCGATGAAGTAGTAGACCTAAGCACTGTCTCAATTCACCAGGAAGCCTACAACAGCGCATTGACTCACACAAGGTCAATCATTGAGAGGACAATCGGACAGCTGAAAAGGAGATTCCACAGCTTACATTCTGAACTGCGAGTGGAGCCACCGAGAGCCTGCAGAATCATCCTTGCCTGTGCTGTACTCTTCAACCGATCAAAAACATTTAATTTTGATGAAGACGAGGAAGCGGACGGGAATGCCGACCGTGGATTTGTCGATGAGCAAGCGCAAATTGCGCAACAGCAAGGAGATGGAAATGCAGTCCGGGATGCAATTGTTAATGCATTCTTTTCACAGTGATAGCCGACTGTAACTAGGCTACAGTTCAGTGTAGGCCTGTGTGTTAATTCAAGTGACCATTTCATGTAGGTTATTTTATTATTATTATTATTAGCTAGCCTATTAAAAAAATCACATACTTCCACGAACTCAAATAAATTTTTTATTGTCAAATTTGTTTATGTACAGTATAGGTCTACATTTAGGCTAATTTGACTATGATAGTAGCTACATTTGATTGTATAGGCGATTGTCATTTGATGATTAAATTATTTATTTTTCTTGAGCAGTGGTGATGCTTAATTTTCCTTCATTTTGTAGTGAATATAATTTGTTATGTAACACAATGTTATACAACTGCTGGTTCTCCGGTTCTTTCTTCAGTTTCTCCATTTCAAGTTTCAGCTTTTCTTTCTGAAGCTGAAGAACTTCTTTTTGTAGTTCGACAACCTCCTCCCTGACAGTGAAAGTAGCGGCAGGCCTGCTTGTCCTCCTAGAATAGATGGCACTGATTAATCTAAAAAGCTCCATAATAACTTTGTCTAATGTGTCCTCTTGATTTAAAATGTAACGCTATCATTACTTTGTTGTGGTCAGTCCTAAATTCTCGCAAGGCTCATCTATCCCTGGCGAAGCCTCACTGTAGGAAGCTTCCCTAATCAGGCAGAAACGAAATCAGTCAAGTTCAGAAAACAGCAGAATTAACTTGGATTATTAAATTAAAGTTAAATATTAACACTATAACGACTATCACATTTATACGGCCCTATCTCCTCACCAAGAGTCACACTCTTTCTCCGGCAGTACCTCGGCCTCGCTCTCTAATCCACCGAGGATCCCGGTCAAAACGGGAGAATCCGCCCCCAATATGTCCCTCACCATTTTTGTCGTGTCCGACAATTCTGGTGGGGACGGCCCCCCTCCTGAGCAAAAAAAAATGTAACAGTTTGCTTACAAAGTAACATAGCCGCGTAACCTAACTTATTCGCTGGTTATCGTGATGGTAGACTAGTCTCAACATTTTTTTCCCCGCACAGGCTACAGCCTATAAGCCTAGCTATCTCACCTGTTCTACCGGACTCCCTCTTGTGCATACTAATGTATTTTTTTGCCATAACCGACACATTTTCATATTTTTTAATAATTTATCTCGTTGTCCTCTTTACTGCTAGGTTTCCTGCGTTAACCTTGTTCGTAATTTCCTCCCACATTTTCTGCTTTTTTGCTGATGTTACGGTTGGATTGAATTTACTCCTCAAAATATTTTTCCTTTTTTCATATTCTTCCAGTAGAACTATTTTTTCCTCCTCTGTCCAATTTGGCTTTCTTTTAGTATCCATTATTAGTGATAGTTGTGTAAGAGTAGCTATAGTTTTTCTGTTACGAAAACGTTACTAGTACAAACCGTTACCATGGTTACAATAGAATCTTACAACCGTAAATCTGTTTTAATGCAGAAAATCCCTTACCGTTTTCCCTTAAACAGTTGAGGGAGTATATGCAACACCCTTAGGTAATTCCCTTAGGTAAGGGAAAATCATTCCTTAAGTGAATCCCTTAAGGTTAAAACTTAAGATGTTTTATGCAACCGGGCACAGTGTCTCAGAGCAAGCAGCCAAACTGTGGGTTAAGTATCTCAAATCAATTGCTCCATACCTGTATAACCTTATCAATTTAGATATTAATTTAGCTATTCCAACCCCTCCCGTACGCAATCGCCCCCTGTCATGTACTCCCCCTGTACTCCCCTGTCATGAACGTTACCATTGCTTAGCAATGCTGGGTTAGCTAGCTAGCAAGCTAACGATATCTCACGGCAAGTCGTTTTAACATTTAGCTGGCAAGCTAACGATAGCTTATGGCAAGCCATTTTAATTTAACAGTTATTCGACTTCCTTAAAGTCATCCTTGCTGGCTGGCCATATAAGTTCGCTAGCTACCGTGATTGCCTGGCTAACTTTACTAACGTTAGCCAGCTGCTCTAGCTAGAAATCTAACCGGACATTTCTACACCTGGATCATTTTTTTAGGTCCCAAAAATTACGAATATGTGCGGGGAATAGAGCCAAAGTGTTAGCGGTATGTTTGTACTGACTCAATACGGGATGTTTAAAATAAAACCAATAATTTATCGGAAAAGAATACGGAGTCTGCGTTTGTAAATGTTTGCAATGTTTGTGATTAGGTTACAGGATGCAGATGAAAGTTAATACCAGCTACGATGTAGCTACTGTGCTTTTAGCTAGCGTGTGAACCCACTAACCTTAATCCCCACTTTATCTGGAAGAGTTTTCAGAACGGGGTTTCATGATGCGGCAAACCGTGACAGACTGCTCTGCCACAGTCAAGTTAATTAGCGGTTAGCCAAAAAGACTGGTGGTTTGCTCATTTAAGACTATGGGGTCAGCTTGCTACCTTTCTAGCGGCGCTAGGGACATTTATAATAAAAGTAGTCTAACAAAATAACATATGTGATTAATTGACCGTCAATATAGTTGATGGCAATAGCGTTACCCTGTTCGTCCATGTGTGGTGGTGATGCATTGCGTCTAGCTTGGCTACCGAGCTCAGGTGGTATGCTATCTAGCTAATCAAATTAGCTGATGTTAGCTGAATATAAATTGAAGATAACTGAATGAACGTTAATTATGTGACGAATACCACACATTCAATGCAAATAAATGACACAAAATCGAGGATGAAAATTTAATGCTATATTATAAAACATTAGCAACTTAAGGAAGTTTACCGCGAGTTAGTTTTGCAAAATGGTAGGTTTGGTCAGGTCATGGGCTTTATATAGTTCTGTGGGCTTTATAGTTCTGTGGCTTCTCCACCCCGAACTGTCAATCATACTGTGCACGGGCCATATCCGGTTGACCCTGCTCCAAGCCAAGGTCACTTCGGCTCCACGGAGCAGGCGCAGTTTGTATAAACGGCCGGCGAAAAAGACTTCCGAGCTTCAATTCAGTTTTTACGAGGCCGTGGAAAGGCAATGGGTGACGTCACAGTGGCTTTGTCCATATTTTTATACAGTCTATGACTCGAACACGCCCAATGATTGTTGTCTCCCCCTTCTGGTCCCGCCCCTCCGAGTGAGGGCAGTGAGAACGCTATAGACCCCAGTGCAGTGACCCAAGGACTCAACCTGTCCCTCTGATTGGTCCTGAACAAATGTTAATACCCTGTCCAAACAATATGACACAATAATTGAAAAAATCGGTACATGGAGAGGCATTAGACGATGGAAAAGCACCTATTGCCACTACATTTTCTTGTGGAAAAAATGCATTGACTTAGTATTTTGACAACATTGCTGCCATTGACTTACATGGTGAAAGACCTATACTTGAGCCAACCGCAGTGGCGATAGTGAGCAACGGCACTGTGGCCGCTCCCAGCCCAACCAGGAAGTGAGCTTCAAAACGAAAGCCTGGGCCGTGTCCGAATCAGCACTCTTCCACACTGTTGAGTAGCCTTGGTGAGTAGATAGGGTGAGAAAGTCGTAGAGTACGCAAATTTTTTTCACATTGCAGTATACTTCAAACACCCGGATGACACACTTACTTCCGGGGTTTCGCTGAGTACATTCGGGAGCACACTTTTCAAGAAGTAGGGGAGACCGGAGATTCTTGTCACACTTTTTACTTTTGTGTGTATTTCTCAGTTTCAGCACATCGTACAAGAGTAATTTCAACATTATTAAAAAGCATTATATCTTGGGTAAAAATGGGTATCCCTTTTTATTTGTAACTTAATTCATGAAAATGTTACAAACTACAAACAGGCACTGTGACATTTGTGACAACCAACCCCGTCGCGGGGTTAGTTGTCACAAGTTGGTGGGTTGGTTGTCACAATATTTTTCAATGCATTTTTAGGTAAAAAATATTGGATTTTAAAAACATTCGTAACATTTTTGTTTAAGCTGGATGCACCAGATATGTTTTTTAAAAATGGAGAAAGTCAAAAGCACACTGATCTCTTAAATGCAAAAACAAATACATTATAGTGAGAACTCACTTAAAGGGGTATACCACTCATTTTCAGTATTGAAATGGTCAAAACTATACCCCACTGGTTGTTAAGGTCCAATAAACACATTCCTACTCTTCTCTCTGTCTGAGAACAAAGCAGGCAGGCTCCTTGAGTGGCTGGGTTGTGACGTACCCGATTGTGCATACTTTGTCATGCACCTTGAGAGCCTGGTTGCATTTAAGAGATCAGTGTGCTTTTGACTTTCTCCATTTTTACAAAACCTATCTGGTGCATCCAGCTTAAACAAAAATGTTACGAATATTTTTAAAATCCAATATTTTTACCTAAAAATGCATTGTGTGACCTTGAACAAAATAACAAAGATGAATGACTATAGAACAAGTAAATACACAGTCCAAATTTTGCAACAGTGACCTCTACTGGCCGATATATAAACAGCATGACAACCATCCCCTGTGACAAGCATCTCCGGTCTCCCCTACACGAACATTTTGGTCACATGAATATGACGTGAAGTTTCGTTTTTGAAAAATGAGGCGCAGCATCGCTGACGTTATCCTTCAAATACAACAAAAACAACACGTGACATGGCAGCGCAAGAGTGGGGCACTGGGTTGCCAGATCTTGTAAGACTTTCCAGCCAAATGGCGACTCAAAACTAGCCCAAATTATTGGCTATTTTTAACCGAAACCAACGTATTTTAAATAGAAATCTTCATGTTTTTACTTTTTAAAATAAGTGCGTGCTTTGCGACTTTTCATTTTTACCCGTGACTGCACTTTGAAAGTATCCCAATCTAGCTGTAAAACCGCGGACATGGCAACACTGGTGGGACTTCCACAGTGCGGTTGGAAAATATATTTTTGCGGACTGCTAAACAGCGCACATTAAACAGCACACTTCTGCCAGTGCACTATACGCAAAAGACAGGGCGCAGTAGATAGGGCTCTGATTCGGACCATAGGCTGTATAAAAAGATTCGAGTAGGGTGTATCTGCAGAACTGCAGAAGGGGCCTACAGCTTGCTGGGCGGGGCTTGAGGGGTCTACAGCTTGCTGGGCGGGGCTTAAGGGTCCTACAGCTTGCTGGGCGGGGCTTAAGGGTCCTACAGCTTGCTGGGCGGGGCTAAGCACTAGTGCGCATGCGAATGGACCAAATTTGTGTTGCCAGAGCTTAAGCAGACGAGCAGACCTTAGTCTGTATGGGAGAGTCTCTCTAGCTCTGGTTAAAACGTTCATTCGGTGGAAGAAGAACCAAAGATGGCTTCCAGTGAAAAAGTAAGCACCTTAAAGGTTGTATCAGCGATTTTGGGTGGAAACATAAATGATTTTTTTTTTCCTCACGATCCGCTAGCTGCCCGCCCCATAAGCAGGCCGTCAAAAAACCGCGTCTCTGTAGGCAGCCTATGCTCCGAGATCGTACACAAAAACAAATGGTACTACCAACCACTCAAAACCAAAATAAACAGTATTCCAACCAATCACAATGATCTGCACAAACGCTAATACTCTTATCTCGCTGAAATCTTGACGGATTTACAAACGGTTTGGTTTCTTACAAACGTTATTAACGTGGTTATAATTCTGGATGCTTGAACACTATTTTTTAAAACATAACATAATTATTCATAAGTATGTTTGTTTGGGATTTCGCTTCAGAAGTGACGTCACGTTTGTGCAGATCATTGTGATTGGTTGGAATACTGTTTATTTTGGTTTTGAGTAGTTGGTAGTACCATTGTTTTTGTGTACGATCTCGGAGCATAGGCTGCCTACAGAGACGCGGTTTTTTGACGGCCTGCTTATGGGGCGGGCAGCTAGCGGATCGTGAGGAAAAATCAGATGAATGTGATCATTTATGTTTCCACCCAAAATCGCTGATACAACCTTTAAGGGGCACCTTCGCTATTTTGAACATTAGGGCCTATTTTCGGTCTGTCATTTGCTTCAGTGTTGAGCTAACGTTAGCTAGCTTGTTAGCATGTGCACTAGCTAGCTAACGCACGTTAGCTAATATTCCCTGTAAACACCCAACCCACCCCAACTATGTGAATGTGAAGTTGCCATAATTTTGGCCGCCAAGTTTTGAGGAAGACTACTTATTAATGTTGAACTAATGTTAAAGACGAACCATTTTCACAAGGTGGTCAACTTCACATTCTCTATAATGTCCACCGCAATACACATTGTCAACGTCGTTGTAAAAAACACATACGTTGGAATTTGTTGCTTATTCAATCATCAAAAGCCACCTTGAAAATATGTGTAATGCTAAAACGAATCCCGGTGCATAGTGCACACAACTGCGTTTTATAAGCTTGAGCAACATTCCTCTATTTTAGTCCAAAATGAGAAACATGACTTGATGCTCATATCATAGTGAAAACAGCAGAATCAGTTAGAGGCCGCTTATTGTTATTGTTGTTATTTTACAGATTATGAAAATGCAGATCCAGAGATTAGTTTTTATTATCCTGCCGTTTTCTGTTTTAAATGTCGTTCGTTTTCATTTTCTTTGTCACAGTAACTGTGTGTTGTCCTGGTCACATCACTATTAGACGTAACTATGTATAGTGGTACCGTGTAGAATTACCAGAACATTGCATTGTCTAACTTTTATTTATTTATTTATTTTTATATTTATGCTTTTTCATATTAGTGAGCGGGAGGCATTCGATGACAGAATCAGCTGTGAAATGAAGAAACGATTCAAACATAATCTTTCCGATGTGAGTAATTTACTTTTAACTGCAAGACTACACCAAGCTGATCTTAATCCAGGTTGGTATTCTCATTCTCTTCTTCATCATACAACATCTGATATCTCTCCAGGCATGTCAAGGACGATAGAGTGGAGGTGGAAACCGACCCAGGGCCCAGCAGAGAAGAACTGTCCAGGTCCAGTAGGCAGTCTTACTGTTCTCTTTTTATGTTTCAGCATGTTTAAATGTTGTTTTTACTGTTCTCTTTGGAGCCATGGTATATATCAATAGTGTTTTATGTAAGTACCTGTATTATTCAGTACGTGACAAATTAAACTTCTTCAACTTGAACCTGTGCGTTATGTGTCTGATCATGGATTTGGATAAAAGCGTCTGCCAAATGATTGTAATGTAATGTAATGATCACCTGTGTGTGAACCCACAAAGACACAGGGAGAACATGCAAACTCCACACAGAAAGTACCTGGATTTGAATCGAATCTTTGCATCTCCATGAGTTCCTTATCAAAACAATAAGGGAAACGCAAAATAAACGCTTATCAAACCCAGTATATATAAACCATATACAGAATAAACCATTAAGAGGATATTATAAAAGATGACCGAGATCAAAGAAGCACATATACCTCTCCCAAAATAAAGTTTTTTATCTGGTAAGAAGTGAAGGTAATTTGTACACCATAATCATGAGGGGTCAATGGCTTTGCAATGATGTAGCAGAGCATCACTGCATTCTGAGGAGAAGACTGGTACTCATCATCATCAGGTCGTCCACAGACGCGCCTCCCATCTTCGTCTCCAGAAAGTACTGGGGGGTCTATGTGAGACATATTTCCTTTAGAGTGAAAGCAAAATGATATGTGTGAACACCCTATGGAATGTGAACAAGTATGTTGTGTGCCGGGTTGCTGTGCAGTCATGGGAAAGTGACATGTCAGGGGTGACAGGTGGACCACCACTGATGTCATGTGTCCAGGCAGACCTCTTGTGGCTCATCCTCTCATCCTCAGAGCTGAACGTGTCCTGGTCCTCGCCAAGGACTGAACAAGTGAGAGTACCTGTGATTCTCTTCATCTTTCCACTTTGCTGGGTCGGCAGCTTGCTACAGGTACAAGTAATTTTAACTCCAGCCCATTGTTAACCAACCTGTTTCCTTTCCGATAAATCCCTGCACAGCCACAGACACTAAACCAAAAGGAGCTTTAGCTGTCATGACATAAAGATACCAGACATCCATAAATCTGCTTATAGATCTGTTTGATAATGTCTAGCTCAGGAAAGGCTAAAGTAATCTTGTGTGCATTTAACCTCCTGCTATCCTCAAATTTACATTACATTTGGTTTCCTTGAGGTCAATTTGACCCCAGCAATTTAAACCTCCAGAAAATGATTAAAATGAAAATTGTAACCAAAGTTTATGTGTCAGGTAGGTCTACTTTACAAAAAATATACCCATGGGGTGCATGGGGACCCTTCCTACTACATCACACTACCAGTATACCCAAGCTGGTCTCCCAGCAAGACCATCACATTACCAGCTTAGTGAACATCACTTCCCAGCATAGACCAGCATCAGGTCTTCTGATGCTGGCCTTCTCTGTATACTACACGTTCACAAGAAAAGATTTGGGGGGAGACTCATTTTGTGCACCCAAATTGTGGAATGCACTGCCAGCTTTCATCAGGGATGCAACCTCAGCAAACATTTTCAAATCAACACTCAAAACTCATTGTTCCAATATTGCTTTTCTTCCCTGATTGCTGCTATGTTTTCTCTTGTCATCCCTTACCCTAACCTGGGTTCGTATCCCTTTCCCTGATTGCGGCTATGTTTTCTCCTGTATTTAGTATCCTTAGTATTTTAATACACCACTATGTCCTGTGTATCTTGTGTATTTGCACCATATTATCTGAATATGTTATGTGTATCTTGTATATTTGCATCATATATGTATGACTGTTGCTATGTTTACTCTTGCATTTTAGTATTTATATTTCAGTACTGTGTACCTTGTGTAGGCTACCTTGTGTATAGTTGTGTATACCTTCTGTATCATTGCTGCTTGTGACATTTGTTGTAACCAGGGGCACCATTGTAAATGAGACCTTGGTCTCAATGGGTTTCTACTGGATAAATAAATGTTAAATGTTAAATAAAAAATAAAAATGAATGTATTAATAATTTCTGAATATATATTTGAATGTTAGTTGATGAATACATGTATATATGCGAACTAATACATACAGAAGGACATAGAATATCTATTAATGCGATGTTAATACTAAATAAACCAGGGGTATGCAACTCCAGGCCTCGCGGGCTGGTGTGTATGCAGGTTTTTGCTGCCACCAGTTAACAATTATTTAATTAGCCCAATCGTTTACATGATCTGATATTTTAATCTACATATCCGCGATAAGAACAACAGCTGATGAATGTTCTTGTACCGGTATGCGTGTATTGTAGCGTTTTATCGTTCTGTAATTTACGAGTGAATCGTGATTGTGTGTATGACTAATTAGCTGATTGAGCCGTGGTAACTGGTGGCAGCAAAAACCTGCATACACACCGGCCCGCGAGGCCTGGAGTTGCCTACCCCTGAAATAAACTAAATAAAGAATCTGGAAACCCAAATTCGGTCCATCCGCATGCGCACTAGTGCTTAGCCCCGCCCAGCATGCTGTAAGCCCCTCAAGCCCCGCCCAGCAAGCTGTAGGACCCTTAAGCCCCGCCCAGCAAGCTGTAGCACCCTTAAGCCCCGCCCAGCAAGCTGTAAGCCCCTTCTGCAGTTCTGCAGGAATCCCCTGTTGGGGGAGACGCTTTGGCCCTTGATCCCGATCCATGCTCCATTCCAGTTGGTGGCGGTAATGCTCCTTCTTTTTGGTTGTCGACTCAACTGCCAGAAACACCAAAGAAGAAGAACTGTTTAAAATAACGCAACAACTTCGGCGCGCCTGTTACCGCCGAGCCACACTTTGTTGCACGGCTACGTAACTTTAGCTAACGTTATACTCGAAAGCAGTTGAGCAGACCCTTTTTTCAAGTAGACCGCTTTTGGAAAAGTTATTTCGCTAACTGCCAGTTAACTTTGTACTTAAGATTAGCTTTATAGCAAGCTACATTGAAAACACGATATAAGTTAGCATACAGGACTGCGTAACGTTAGGTAACTAGCTAACGTTCACAAGTTATTGTAGAAGTAAGAAAATACCCATACAACTGCTTTACCATGTTTTGTTGTTGATAGATGACAGATTTGTGATAGCTTGGTAATTTAGCGTAATGGTAAAGTAACGTTAGCGCGTGTTAGTTTGGGACGTTCTTAAAAATTGGTGTGACTTCGCTATAGCTAGCTAGTAGATCTAGCAAATTATTTCAAACAGTCTTTCTTGCTAACGTTAGCCGGCTGAATAGCTATGCGACCATTTTGCGAAGTAATATTTTGGCTAACATAAATGCACCCGTCTTGCAGGAAATGGAAAGCTTTGATTTCTCAGAAGATGAAATTGAACGTCAGTTGGCAGTGCTCGGCTACACCAATATCGCAAAACACAGACTACATGAATTCAAACAAGGTGGGGTTTTGTTTACTTCAAATTAATGTTCGTTTACGCAACCTGAATCCACCATATCAAGTTATAATTTAGCTGTTTTACTTGACGTTAACTGTTATAACATTAACATCAGTAACTGGCTTGTGACTGCTGAATTCAAAATGGACCAAAAAGGGAACAGCGGTAGGATAACTATACTAGATTTTTTGGGGGTGGTGGTGGTGGTGGTAAGTACCTGTAACAACCTGTAACAACCCAAGTTAACGTTAGCTGAATGAACAATAACGGTAAAATCGCTCAGTAATATTTTTGTATTTAGCTATGGTGTAATTTAGTGTATTTTTGTTCCTAGACCTTGATCAACTGATTCAACATGAAAGATCTAGGAGCCAGAGCTCAAATGATGTAATGAACTCCCCAAGGTCCCAAAGCAGAGCCAGCAGGACTTCCTCGAACGGACTGGCAGTTGTCCGAGAGAAGTTGCCGGGTTAGTCATAATATGCAATCTAATTTTTATCACGGTACCCTAAACGTGATGATGTACTATTTTAGAAGTAGCATAGAGGAAATAGTTTTGTGTATATGTGTTCTTTATTCAAGAGGTTTTATTCATTAAAATTGGTTCTGTTGTATTACGATTCTTCTCCAGAGCCAGTTTAGCATTTAATAATCAAATGTAATTGTTTAACAAGTTTTGGCATTCAGTTGATTCTCAGTTTATTGATGAATAATAATGCAGGTGTATGACTTGCGTAGAGTCCCGGAGTCAGAAAATAAGTCCTGCCATGTGCTTCTTCCACCCATGAACTCAGCCAGTTGATTTCACTAGTCAATCTCCTGGCTGAAGAATTTTGCTAATTTGCAAATCTAGGTGATTGGACCAAAATATTGAGGAGGACTTTTACTTTCTGAACCTGGATTTCCCACCTGTGCTTGCATAACACATTTTTATTTCATTTGTTTTTTGGATGTCCAGCTCTGAAGGAACCAGAATTTAGTGTCGGGATCACTCAGCCTAGACCATCACTGCAAGAAAGACCAGTAAGCTATTTCAACAGTCAGAGACATAAGATTTGCTTTCTTGTTCTTTTTTTTATTTTTTTATTATTTTTTTAATCAATATTTTTTGTCAAGATATATCTTTATATATCTTGCAAATATCTATCCCAAATATTGTTGTGCAGTTTTTTCTAAAACTACTTTGTATCGAAGTACACCAACTGTGTATATCCGTGCAAAGTATCAACCGAAGCGGTATTCTATGACGCACTGTGTTGAAATAAGCCCCATAAAAAGCACTCATGTTGTCAAAATGATTCAAAGATAGAATGTTCATGGAACAGTTGTGAATCAATTCAAAACGGCAAACGTAAAAGAAACTGTCATTGTAATTATTTAAATAAGTGGGTTTGTCTCCACTGGTTTTTTTACATTTTCTATTTGTGCCATTCTACAAAATGGTTTTTGTCCTCAATGACACAGAATGCCATATTTGGATGCTGAAAAATCAATAAATCTAGACATTCGGTCTATCACTAAGTGTACACTACAAATCGCCTGTGGTGATCAACTAACGAGGTGTAAAGAGGATTGCGCGTGCTAAAATTTAAAGATGCTTTAATTTCTCATTTTTTAATGAATATTCAAAACTGGGCGTCCCTACCTTATTTCCGGAAATAGTGCGAGCTGGTCATGCAAATAGATTACTTGAGTATGTGCAAAGTGATTTACTAAGCTCGAAAGGAAGTTTTTGAAAGGTATTTGCGGGTACGTTTTAGTACAAATGGTATTAAAAGACACAGAATCGATAAGATAACGGCTGTCGTTGTAGAAAAACGCGTACCGCCAGCTCATTCAGTTTAACAGTAGCCTATACCTACTAGTGTTGTCACGATACCAAAATTTTGACTTCGATACCGATACCAGGTTTAGTATCATGATACTCGATACTGAAACGGTACTTGAAACTGAAACGATACTGATTCGATACTCGGTACCTCTACTGAAATGACCTTAACCCTATTTACTTTGGCCCTTCAGAGGCAATTTCCTCCTCGTTTCTACTAGTTTTATTTAAATGTCAATATCTAAATAAATATTCCCTGCACATCCATGGTTTTAAGTTCGAACTGAAGAAGAAGCTGTATCATTCAGAAATTTGCTACAGAATACATTTATTTCAGAATAGTCACATACAGTACAGTGTTTCCCCTAGATTTTTTTTCAGGCCGGGTGGTAGGCCCCTCGAAACTACCAGTGTTGTTGCGCGTACACGGTGTCATCAAACGCGCATGCGGGGCCGAGGTAGTATCATCGCGCAGGTCGGGGGTACGGAGAGTCGTCGCACACATGGGGAGGGTGTTGGTAACAAAGTGGTACATTTCTCCATTCTGAGCTAAAATAACATTTGCTCACAAAGTCGTATGGTAAATAAATATTAGTTATTTATAATATTAATAAACTTAAAACAGAACTTATATACAATAAACCCCCCTTAGCTTCACAAATGATATTCAGAACTATACAACTTAAACCCAGGACAAGGAGTTTGTTTCTACCGGTTTTTAAGGACTGTTTCTGGATCAGCTATCTTTGCAGCACTGTAGAGCTGCTTTTGAGACTCCTCCATAGTGCTGATCCATAATCAGTCCTTAAAAACATGCAGAATCAAACTCCTGCCTCTGCAGTATTAGCTTTTACTCTACACTAAAATGTAAGAGTTCTGGTCAGATAGCGAAACGGACGAAAGTGCGCCATTTTGCGTAGAGGCGGAAACTATAATTACACCCTCATAATATCAGCGCTGCCACTGAAAAGGCCTAACGGGAAACCGAAGCTGTTTTGGCAAGGGTTTTTCCAGATGCTATTTTGATCATTCCAGCATTCTGCGGTAAGGGAAATATTGCAGCTACATAAAAGAAAAAGAAAAAAAAGATTATATTAAAAAAAAGAATAATATAATTTTTTTTTTTTAAAGTACCGAACGTCGGAAAATTCTAATACCGAACCGTTTTTTTTTTAAGTATCGAAAAAGTACCGAAGTTTCGGTGTACCGTGCAACACTAAAGGGCCGTTCACACTACGACGATAACTATAACGATAACTATAACTATAAAAAAAATTTAAATCGTTCAAAGCAAAGTGAATGGATGTGTCCACACTACAACGACAACTATAAAACCAGCCAGAACGATAAATATTCCTATCGTTGGGATCACTCCCAGAGCGATTTTTCATGACGCCGTAAAACGATAGACAATTTCCAGCCAATCAAAAACCACATTCTGTTGGCGCGGGACATGACTAGTTTGTCTGTTCGTTATGGAGGAGCAACTAATACAAGTTGTGGAGATGAACCCAGTGTTGTATAATCTAAACCACCCAGACTACAAACAAAATAAGATGAAGGACATCTTGGCAGCGATTGGGGAGAAGTTTGGTTGAGTGGTAAGTAACGTTACCTGTGACAAAGCCACAGCAGCGAACGAACTAGCTAACGTTAGCTGGCTAGTAGGAGTGCGAGGGTGTGTGGGAAAAATAGGAGCTGTGCAATGGCTGTAGGTTATATGCATCTAGCTTGGCAGTTGAGAGATGAGATTGAGGGATTCGCTGTCTGTCATTGAGGACGAGTCATTCACCAGACTGATGCTGCGTTCACGTCATGTGGGAGAGATGGTAAATAACTTACGAACTACAAAGTTTCTAACTTGGAAATACCGGGTGCGTCTCAATACTCGAAAAAAGGCATCCTCCTTTCTTCTACTACCACCTCCTCTCCTCCATGCCCCGAAAACGGATCTTTCTGTCCTGATCTAATATTGCTGATTACGTATTAATTACATATTAATTAATTAATGTCTCGACGCAAACCGCAATGTCACGTCGGCTACATGTATACTATAGACTTCATGCAACAACTTGTACCTGAAACGTATAGACTGTTTTGCACACTTCTGGGTAGGAGACTAGTGGAGGAAAGGAGGTGAGGAGTGAAGAATTTGGGACGCACCCGAGGATGCATTTTTCTGTCAGCTCTTCGTTATCCATTTTTGCGTTGTTTGTGTTAATTCGCGGGAAATTAGGAACGATAAAAAGTTGTAGTGTGGACACGTGAGAAATCTTCCATCGTTAAGGGCCGTTCACACTACGACGATAACTATAACGATAACTATAATAACTATAAAAAAAATTTAAATCGTTCAAAGCAAAGTGAATGGATGTGTCCACACTACAACGACAACTATAAAACCAGCCAGAACGATAAATATTCCTATCGTTGGGATCACTCCCAGAGCGATTTTTCATGACGCCGTAAAACGATAGACAATTTCCAGCCAATCAAAAACCACATTCTGTTGGCGCGGGACATGACTAGTTTGTCTGTTCGTTATGGAGGAGCAACTAATACAAGTTGTGGAGATGAACCCAGTGTTGTATAATCTAAACCACCCAGACTACAAACAAAATAAGATGAAGGACATCTTGGCAGCGATTGGGGAGAAGTTTGGTTGAGTGGTAAGTAACGTTACCTGTGACAAAGCCACAGCAGCGAACGAACTAGCTAACGTTAGCTGGCTAGTAGGAGTGCGAGGGTGTGTGGGGAAAAATAGGAGCTGTGCAATGGCTGTAGGTTATATGCATCTAGCTTGGCAGTTGAGAGATGAGATTGAGGGATTCGCTGTCTGTCATTGAGGACGAGTCATTCACCAGACTGATGCTGCGTTCACGTCATGTGGGAGAGATGGTAAATAACTTACGAACTACAAAGTTTCTAACTTGGAAATACCGGGTGCGTCTCAATACTCGAAAAAAGGCATCCTCCTTTCTTCTACTACCACCTCCTCTCCTCCATGCCCCGAAAACGGATCTTTCTGTCCTGATCTAATATTGCTGATTACGTATTAATTACATATTAATTAATTAATGTCTCGACGCAAACCGCAATGTCACGTCGGCTACATGTATACTATAGACTTCATGCAACAACTTGTACCTGAAACGTATAGACTGTTTTGCACACTTCTGGGTAGGAGACTAGTGGAGGAAAGGAGGTGAGGAGTGAAGAATTTGGGACGCACCCGAGGATGCATTTTTCTGTCAGCTCTTCGTTATCCATTTTTGCGTTGTTTGTGTTAATTCGCGGGAAATTAGGAACGATAAAAAGTTGTAGTGTGGACACGTGAGAAATCTTCCATCGTTATAGTTATAGTTCATTTTTTATAGTTATCGTCGTAGTGTGAACGGCCCTTTATAGTTATAGTTCATTTTTTATAGTTATCGTCGTAGTGTGAACGGCCCTTAATACCTACTGTTAAAAAAAACAAAACATAAAAACTGGAACATTGCAGCCAGTCTTTTCACCATTTTTCTTACAGTATAACCATTCCAAACACGCAAACACACCAAACACGCAAAATCTCATTTAAATATGGCTATTTGCTGCTGGAGTAATTTACATAATGATGGTGTAAATACTTTCCATTCATTTACATTAATGCATTCAATTGGTTGGATTAGTTTCTTTGTGCACAGCTCCGCTTCTGCTTGGTCTGTAGACTTGCTTAGTAAATATGTCGACAGCCTGGTGTCTGCACTTTCAACAGCTTTTTTTGCTTACTGTTATGTCAAAATTATAAAAGTTTTTTTCTTCAGGCGGCACAAGACTTTCAGCACAACAATCATTTTTCACCAAATTCAAGATATAATGGTCTGGATCTACATCACCCATTAGAGGTCATTTTAGAGGAGAATTTGTACTTTCAGGTGATATAAAGCTTGCTTACACTCCATATCATAGATCAGGAAAAAACTGCTAGAATGTTAATTAAAAAAAATAAATAAAAAGCACCTGGAGATTGTCAGGTAACTGTTTTACCGGCCAGTGAATATAGCCAGGGAAGGTGGAACTCCAAATATGGGCATAAACGTCACAGCCAAGGCGAAGCTACCCCCCCTGCCCTTTTGGTGGATTTAGAGTGAGGTAGGGAGAGAAAGTCGCTACTAAAGTAAATCTAGGTGGTTTACGATAGAATGGGACTATATTTTATGTTGTAATAGACATGGCACTAGTGCATAAGAGCTCATTTGCCCGGAAAAGCTCAAACAAGCATAAATTTCATCTTAAAGTCGCGATGTTTCAAGTCTAGTTGAGATTCTCCATTAATTTCAACCAGACTCTAGGGGGTGTTGCAAAGCATGCACATCGGGTATGTCGCAGCCCAGCCGCTCAAGGAGCTTGCCTGCTCTTTTTCTCAGACACAGAGAAGAGCAGGAATGTGTTCTCTGGGCCTTAAAACAACCAGAGGGTATGGTTTTGGCCATTTCAATGCTGAGAATGAGTGGTATTCTACGGAGCCACAGAGGTGCACAGAAGAAGAAGAAGAAGAAAAAAAAAAAGGGGGGTTAATTCGTTCGCTCGTTTTAATTAAATTGTTCCCTCGATTTAGTAATTTGTTCCCTCATTTTAATTAAATCGTTCCCTCGATATAATTAATTTGTTCCCTCAAATTAGCAAACCCTCATTCCGCAAGCAGGTTGTCTACTTTCCGAATTAATATCTTAACCCTTTCCAGCCTAAGCGAATATTGGGTCAACATTCTATTCCATTTTATTTCTTAATGTGCGTTGCAAAAATGTTTGTAGTGTGATCATATTACATCAGATACCTAAACTTCATATACCATTGTAAACAGGATAACTGGGGCTTTCAATTGATATAAGAAATAATAGGATTACTTGATGGCAATATCATCAATTATGGAAATACATTTACCAACTAAATTTATAAAACATTCTAAATGGCTATTTTCTAATGAGAAACCTACTATTTTACCCATTTCATGTTCAAGATAGGGGGAAACTTACAGTGTATGATATCTTCACCATTGTGTGAGTCATATAGAATAGGAATCAGAATAGATTTATCTTCTACTGCTCAAAAGTTATAACCACTTCAGTGATGGGTAAGAAAAGGCTAAAATAAACGCTTTAGAATGTTAGGTTCATTGAAAATATGACGTGTATGCAAAACTGTTTGTGGTGTGATCATATTATGTTACACCCCTAAAGATAATATACCATTTTAAACAGGATAACTGGAGCTTTCCATTTATATACAATAATATGCTTACTTTAACACAATATCATCAATTATTAAAACAAATCACAAAATAAATAATAATAAAAAAACTTTCTAAATGGCTATTCTCCATGAGAAACCTAGGTTTTTAAACATTTCGGGCCCTATCTTACACCCGGCGCAAAGCGGCGCTAACCCAAACGCAAGTGTCTTTGCTATCTTACACCCGGCGCTAGGTCCATAATAACGCCTAACGCTTACGTCCTTTAACTAGCATGTATTCTTGTGCCATCACAAGTGAACTGGGCGTGTTGGTCTTAAGATGAGGAGTGGCCAGGATTCTTTTTGGCGTATTGCTATCTTGAGCCAGCAGAAAGCGCTTGCGCTTGCGCTAGAACCACCACAAACCTGGTCTAAAGTCATGTCGCAGTTGTTTACATGTTATTTTAACGGCGCATATAAGTGCGTCTACATAGGCGTGTGCACAACGCGCATACCCTCCTGTCTGTTACACACAGGGGCGTGCACAAGCATGACTAAAATATCTAGATCACAATGTGAAATATTATTATTGTGTAGGCTATATAAAAAATGCATAATAATAAAAGGTTCCATAGGTCCACATACCTTTCCCTCAGCGAAGGGAAACAATGCCACATTACATTGCTCTCAGCCCACTCCATCAACATCCAGGCGATGTGCGATGGTACGGGACAATGGCTATCCATTAAAAAGGAGCTGATAACACCTATAGCTATCAAGCCTAATGCGCGAATTGTCTTTGCACCTAATGCGTGAATTGTCATTCAATGGAAAACTCGCGTACTGCAATAGACGGACATTTGCGTTCTGAAAATGCGCTTCAGATGTCATTACAATACAGCTCTGTTTATCTAGGAATACAGCCTGTAAGTAGGCTAAATAGAAGGTTTGTGACTGAAAAAAGTTCAAAACCTTGTCCAGTGAATATTGCTTTTATTGTTTTTCAAATAGCCTAGGCTACAGCGGACTCGCTGTGCATAATGTTTTTTCGATAGACTATGGTTAAAAAACGGAGATAAATGTAATCATGTTAACTGAATTGTAGCCTAACCTTAGCTATTCTTCGTCCTTCATATTTTTTAAATTACAGTGACAAGGTTTCCATACCCTCAGCTTATTAAAACCCAGCTGATTTCACCTGTTATTCCATAACTGAACAAAAGATTTTAAAGAGAACTAAGTGTCTAATTAGAAAGAATTGTTACACAATTAATTTACAATTAATTTTTATTCCATTATCTGCATGTTCGCTTTACAAGAGCAGCTCTGTTTCCCCTGCTGTACATCGCACTTTTCACGGTCTTCCTGGGAAAGTGAATCGTTTTAAAGTATTACGCTACCAGTAAAACAGGTTGGTCACATTTCCATAAGCAGGACATTATAAAACAAGGGAAAATATGCTGAACCTATGGGTTGCCAACCTGACAGATTTGTTGTATTTAGTGTCATCATTAAGGCAAAATAACGTTAGTTATGTTATTAATCTAAATTAGAATGCAGGTAGCCTAATGAACTTCGGATGAAGCTTGAACATGAGTTCATTGCATAATCAAACGAAATTCGTTAAACAAGCAGGCTAATTTGGCGTTTTCTAAGGTGAGAAGGAAATAATTGGTCGCTTATTCTCAGCTGTTGCAGGTGCTTTTAACGAAATTTAACAGCATATATTTTGTAAACAGCACTGTCAGGAATTACCGGGAACTCATAATAATACTACTACTGCTACTGATCCATATAGCATATTCCTTGATCGCACTAAACACGCACGAGCATGTCTGTTTCGCCATCATAAGCAATCCACCAAGGTGGAAAAGCAGGCTTTTAAAGGGAATGGGATATGACATTTTGATTGGTTTATTGCATGTCACGTCCAAGACACACCTATAATTAATGAAGAGACTAGGTTCAGCCCAGTTGCACCTTGCGCCGTGCTTAGCGCCCAAAAAACACGCCGTTAAAATAGCAAAAGTGGACTTGGACACGCCCTAAATGGACTTAGCGCCATGCGCTTAGACTAAGCGACAAGATCGCCAAGATAGGGCCCTTCATGTTCAAGATCGAGGGAGACAAACTGTGTGGTATCTTCACTGTTTTGTAAGTGATATAGAGTAGAAGTCAGAACAGATTTATCATTTACTGCTCAAAAGTTATAACATCTTAATGATGTACGGGAAAAGGCAAAAAAAATTTTTTTAGTAGAATGTTAGCTTCATTGACATTTCACATTACCACTTATCCATACTCCTAATGGGTCACTGTTGAGAATCTGTTGATATAATGCTAAATTGAAAGACACATACACTGAAATATACAATTTATGTGTTCAATGAAACACACACTTTATTTAAAAAAAATGTATAACATAGTGAATGGATGAACTAAGTAAATGGATAACATTGTAAAACAAATAAAAACAAGATACAACCCATGGCAAATATCAGTTTAGATACCCGTAAAATTAATGCATTGGATTTATTTTCAGTAAAATCATTAATGTATTAGTACAGATACAGCAGACAAATCTATGGTCAAGCATAAATACCTTCAATATATTCAAAAATCAAGAAGATAACAGTAAGTGCATGCATGCCCTGATGGTCCTCCGTGTCGTGCTCTGCAATGACCCTCAGCACCTTCCTTCTCTTCGGGGACTGTATCAGATGGCTAAATGTCCATCCTTTGCTGCAGTACATAAATATGTAATCATTTACCATTTTATTAATCCATAACATATATAAAACCATTTCTGAGTAATTAAAGGGCTTGCAATAACATCATCTTATAGCAAACGCTTTATGCTTATGTCAGGAATAGATAAAATAGCTATTCTGGACACAAGCATAATGTCCATCCATCGCTGTAATAGATACATATATTATCAGTTGCCATTTCATTAATCCCAGTGTTTCCCCTAGATTTTTTTTCAGGCCGGGCGGTGAAAGTGCGCCATTTTGCGTAGAGGCGGAAACTATAATTACACCCTCATAATAGCCATTGAAAATTTTAATTAGGCCTAACGGGAAACCGAAGCTGTTTTGGCAAGGGTTTTTCCCGATGCTATTTTGATCATTCCCGCATTCTGCGGTAAGGGAAATATTGCAGCTACATTAAAAAAAAAAAGAATAATATAAAAAAAAACTTTTTTTCATTCAAATTATTTATTTTCCCTCTTGTTCAAGCCGGGCGGCACGTGAGTTTGGCCGGGCGGGCCGCCCGGCCAAGATAACGGTAGGGGAAACACTGAATCCATAACATATAAAACCATTTCTGAGTCATTAAAGGGGTGTATAATGAGAGTGACATTTCAGTGTATGTGTCTTTCAATTTAGAAATCAGAAACAAATAAAAACATTTAATAATAAAAATAAATCTTATTTTTTCTTTCAAGCAGAAAATATCAGCTGGTTTTAAGTTACTTTTTCTTTTACAAGTGAAATTATCTTACCCCATTGGCAAATCTTGAAATGAGTCAAAGGTTCTAACCTCATTGGCATTCTTTTTGTCTTATTTAGCAAAAAAGTAATAGGAATGAGATTATAAGTTTAAATGTAAAATACCTGTTAAGATTGACTTATTTTTTGGTTTTTGCTGTGCATAAACTGATTACTCCCAATGATCTGATATTTGTGTGCATGTAAACGTACCCAGTGAGGCCGAAATTGTGTTGCATATTCTGAATTGTGTCTTTTTCGCTGCCAGGTGTTGCATTCCATATATGCTGCAGACAACTTCAGCGAGAGACCAGTGCAGTATGATTCTTGCACGCGATATTCAGTTCCTGCCAAGTGCCCCCAGACTTCAGCTGCTCTCCACAGACTGCAAGAAGAAAATTACCCTGAAAACATTAGCAGTTCTATCTTGGATACAAACAAGTCTTCAAGTCCTCACGCAATGTTTGGGCTTGCTGGAAAGCCTTTCATTAAACGAAAGGTTCTAAGGTATCTTTTACAATTTTAACGCTCAGAACAAGCAATTAACAGTCATTTGTTTTTATGGTCTGGTTTTGAATCCGATCCATGCCAGTGCTGACTGTGGTTGGAAGCACCGCATGGAGAGGTACAATTGTCCCTAGAGTTGCCCAGGGATGGGAGGGTTACAGTTGGCCAGGATGATAATGTCTTAACCTGCACCCGTCACCTCCACAGGTCAATCAGGCACCCACAATGAAGCGTCTTCCTCCGGCTTATGTCTGTGAGACCAGCTTACAAACTGCAGTATGATAGGATGGCTGACACAACATGCTTTCAAGGAGAGCTTGTGCTTGTCTGCACTCTCCTGAGTGGACAAGGCATGCTGTGATGAGAGCTGTAGTGTGAGCATATTTGGGCATTCCTAATTTGGAAGAAAAAAAATGTAGGAAAGCATTTTTAAAAAAAGAAGAAAAACATTTTTTGCCATTTTCACTATATCTCTCCAGGAAACAGAGTGGGCAATTTCATGTTTGTGATGAATCCACGCACAATGAAGACTCTGGTAATTATTAAACTCCTAATTAATTAAATCACTGTGTAGACCTTAAAAATCAGTATTTTGTTTGCATTATTGATTTGACTGTAGACTGTGCAAACTACTGTTCTTTCTCAGCATCTTCTCTTACCCCAAAACCCCTACTTTATTATTTCATCTATGTGAAGGTGGAAGGCTTTGGTTAATTACACTTAAGGGGTTATATATATTTTTTTAAATGAATTGAACCTGCATTCCTCAGCCGAACATTACATCACTAAAAAGGGCTCCATCTGGAACAAGTGTTCACTTCGCATGATTTGGTATTTGATGTTATTTGAGCCAATAGGAGACTGGATAAATGCAATTTATTTGTTTGAATGCAAGTTTACTCACTGACAAATAATGAAAATGTATTACATTGGTTATGGTGCTATGCCAGTAACGTCTCAACATGCAGGCAGAAAACATATTTATAAAAGATTTTTTTGAGATTGGCATTGCATTGTGTAAAGAGTAACTGCAGCTAGCACACAGCTTTGTCTAGAATTGTTGGACTCGATTGCGTTAGCCCTCAGTACATCAACTAGACATGTTCATCAACTAGAGTTCAAGCTTACATTAAATCGCTCAACCTGACATGTCATACTATTTTAACGTTAAATAAAAATATATAAATTAAATATAATATAATAAAATATAGCCGCAATTGGACATTAACAGGGTCCAAGCTGCATTGGGCAAATGGTGCACAACTGGAGTCTCGTCATTTGTCAGGATGGTATGAATGAGACAAAACACCTGGCTCTGAATCTTAAAATGTAAGGATTTGGAATGTAGGCCAAGTTTCAGAGTTCAAAACCCTGAAAAATACATGCTTCATGAGATGGTGACACTATAGACCACACCTATATTTACTCAATATTCTTTGTGGACTTCAACCAAACATGGGAATGTAAGTTTCATCCAGGTTCCATGTGTTATTCAGAGGTACAGAGTAGTGGTGTGCCCAAAGCCAAAATCCGGAAGTGCACGGATAGTGGTTTGGAAACTGATATTTTCCTATCCGAAGTTGCCAGTTTATATTCGGATGCAGGAAATACTTAAATTGCAGCAGGGAAATCTTTGATTCAGTGCCCACCTGTCTGTATGCCTCTTCTGAAATTTACAGGTTGTTTATTTGGTTATTAAAAACATTAAAATATATAATTAGGGATGAGCCATTGACTACTCAAGCTATAACTTTAATGTACTTGTTATAATCAAACGGTGTGCCTTGTTTATATAGACCTACGTCAATCTTGTGAGAGCAAAAGAAAAAGAAACAACGTTAAATGAAAAATCTCAACATCTGGCATGCAGACGTGATGCTATGCCTTTAATGCTGCTCGCTCTAATTTAGCTGCGCCTAATCTTGCCACTTTTTCAGAACGTAAAAACACATTTTAAAAGAAAGCAAAGGAACAGCTAGAATCATTGTAGCCTATGTCCTGTTTTGAAATGTCACTTATTGGCTATCAAAATCATTATTGTATTTATGCTATTGCTGTTGTGTTGCTTGTATTTTTAATTTGTATAGATAGACCGTCTGTTCTGCCTCCGCATTGCTGCGTAATCAATTCCGTCAATCTCGCCATTCCATGAGCCCACACTTGCAACACAAGTGTAATAAATGAAGTAAAACAAAAATTTGATGTTTTACACTGCGGGGAAAAAAAAAGTTTTAACCAGGCTTGTTGCGGTGATCGGTTTAACCAATGGCATACTAAAAGCATATTAAAAGCTGTTGAAATGCAGCCACATCCAGACTTTTTTGCCCATGATGCAGAGCGGCCGGGCCTACATCTGATTGTAGGTAACTGACTGACTCCGTCGCTGACTGATTGCCCATTGTTGAAAAGCGCATGCGCGAATTGCGAGTGGTGAAAAGCACATGCACAAAATTCTAATTTTGCGTAATTACGGTAAAGAAAGTTCGCTGTCTAAAGCCCAGTCTACATCAAACAGCCGAGAGGAGACAGGACGGTTATAGAACGTTTTTTTAAATAAAGTTTTAGCGGTGTGTACTGTCCAGTTTTAGAACGTCTGCTCATCGGCCAGCGTTTCCGAAATTGACCATGTCAAGTTTTAAACCCGGAGTTTTAGAACGTAGGCTACGTAATAGAGGAAACATATTCTCTTAACCAATCATGAAGCGGCACGGCGGATTGGAAAATATGAATTTTGGACGGCAGAGAGAGAGGACACGCTAATAAAGCTTTTTGAAGAAAGACCAAATTTATGTCCTCTCCTTTCTTCGCCGTCTTTGTCGTCTCCTCTTCACTAGAAGTACGGCGAATAGTGCCGCAACGGCATCGCTGTCACTGTCAGACATAACGTTAACGAAGCTAGCTACTGTAAAAAAACGTGACAAGTCAAGCCAACATTATTAACAGGATAGCTACGTTATATTTAGACCACTCGGTACCAAACATGCCAATAAATACATAATATGTTTAGCTAGAAACAAAATACACATAGAAAGGTCACAAGAAGAAACAAACAGTCAAGTACACAGTCGTTGTCATGGAAACATTAGTTTACTTGGCGCTTTGATGTGGACTGCCTAGTTTTTACTTGGACGTTCTGAGATTTGAATTTGGACGTTCTGAAGATTTCTCCCGTCTGGTCTGAAGTCGGCTGTTTGATGTAAACTGGGCTTAACCCTTCGCAGGAGTTTTGGCTTTGTTAGCAAACCTATCTAACGAATGGTTAAAAGCATCAACTTTGTATTTCAAAGTTAACCGCATCTTTTATTGTGAAAAAAGTGGCACATAGACTGTCTGGCTGATAGACTGCTGTTTCAGCCAATTATGGTGTGAAAAGGACGAAGAGGAAGGAAGTGGAGACAAACATGGCAGTGTTGTGAAGGACAACTGTCTGCAGCAGGAGCGCTCCTCAGCTAAGAGCTTGTCTATAGGAGATATCCAAACATAACCCTTAAAGCACAACTGAAGTTTGGTAGAACTTAGGGTTGTGTAGTTACCTGGCCATGATATGAGTCCAAATAGTGGTGAAATATGTTAGCTAGTTACTCTGCTCCCCTGAGGTGATAATCCAGAATAGGGTATTTGTCGCTTTCCATACACTTTTATGGGCCAGCTAAAACGGTCTCAAAATCACACTTCTAGCACGTATACGACTGCGAAAGAAGTGGATTCTGTCAATACAAACAACCAGTCCTCGTACATATTTCGTTTCTATTCTTTTTTTTTTTATTCAATGGCCCTTTTCTTGCTTTTTCTTATTTTATCTGGAACGTAGATCCAGTAGGTATGCCATGTTATTGTGCCAGAAACAGCGTTAATGTGCCGATACGTCAGAAACCACTTATTGGTCCAAATTTCCACAGAGCAAAAGTTCCTAGTACTAGTATATATATATGGTCTGACCTGCTGACATTTTGGTAGTCTTTTCTGGTAGCTTGCTAACAACATTGAAGAAAGTAGTACTTTATAAATAATTTTAATTACACAAAAAAATACGTACGAGGACTGGTTTTGTATTGTATTTTTTGTATTGACAGAATCCG
Organism: Synaphobranchus kaupii; assembly: GCA_029718625.1. Lineage (NCBI taxonomy): Eukaryota > Metazoa > Chordata > Actinopteri > Anguilliformes > Synaphobranchidae > Synaphobranchus > Synaphobranchus kaupii. Next base: position 80,967,736 of record CM056379.1, read on the forward strand.
CTTCTTTCCTGGTCATATACGTGCGAGAAGTGGCATTTTGAGACTGTTTTAGCTGCCCCATCGAAGTGAATGGAGAGCGACTAATACCCTGTTCTGGATTATCACCCCAGGGGAGCACCGAGCAACTAATGAACATATTTTGCCATTATCTGGACTCATTTCATGGCCAGATAACTACACAACCCAAAGTTCTACCAAACTTCAGTTGTGCTTTAATTGGGCGTAGAGGAAGAAGTCGCTGTGAGAAAGGTTGGTAGCCTACGTGGAATTAGCATAGCTAAATCTGTTAGATAACCTACCGTCAGTCCGGTTGATGAAAAGAGGACTGTCTAATCGGGAGAGTTTGGAATATTTTCCCTCCTGTAAAAGTGTGTTCCAGTCTGCGGTTTCACAGCTGTTTTTAATGCGGGAGGAGGAGCTAAACGCCAAAACACTTGGCAGGATAACTTCAGACAAGTAAGCTAACATCTAGGTTGGTAATCTCCAACGTTAGAAAATAAAACTACTGTTGACTGATAATTTTGTGGTCTTGGCTCTTTCAATGCAGTCGATTTATTAAACAAAACCGAAGATAACTAATAACGTGAGCGTTAGTAATATCAATGTAATGTTAACTTTAGAGAAAATTATCCAGCTAACGTTAGTCAACATATCATCAGCTGTGTTAGCTAGCTAGGTACTTTGCATTGTTTAGGCTAGACAGATGTGTAGGCTAGCTTATACAGTCAAGCCGGAAAGTCTGCACACCCCTTTCACCTTCTCCACGTTTTATTACGTTACAGACATATTCTACAATAGATTGAGTTCATTTTTTGTCTCAAAATTCTACACAAAATAGCCCATAATGACAAAGTGAAAACAGGTTTTTAGACATTTGTGCTAATTTATTAAAAATAAAAATGTAAAATATATTGATATGACACCCAAAAGTGAGCTGAGGTGCATTTTGTTGCCACTGATACTGCTTGAGATGTTTCTACAACTTAATTGGAGTCCACCTGTGATGAATTGATTGGACATGATTGGGGATTGCCAACACCTGCCTATATAAGGTCCCACAGTTGACAGTGCATGTCAGAGCAAACTCCAAGCCATGGGGTCAAAGGAATTATCTGCAGACCTCAGAAACAGGATTGTGTCAAGGCATAGATCTGGAGAAGGGTACAGAACAATCTCTGCAGGTTTATAGGTCCCAAAGAGCACAGTGGCCACCATCATTCGTAAATGGAAGAAGTTTGGAACCACCAAGAATCTTCCTAGACCTGGCCGCCCGGCCAAACTGAGCAATCGGGGAAGACGGGCCTTGGCCAGGGAGGTGAGCAGGAACCCGAGGGTCACTCTGACAGAGCTCCAGCGTATCCTTGTGGAGATGGGAGAACCTTTCAGAAGATCAACCATCTAGGCAGCACTCCACCAATCAGGCCTTTATGGTAGAGTGGCCAGACGGAAGCCCCTCCTTAGTAAAAGGCACATCACAGCCCGCTTGGAGTTTGCCAAAAGGCACCTGGAGGACTCTCAAACCATGAGAATCAAGATTCTCTGGTCTGATGAAACCAAAATTGAACTTTTTGGCCTGAATACCAAGCGTCATGTCTGGCGGAAACCAGGCACCGCTCATCACCTGACTAATACCATCCCTACAGTGAAGCATGGCGGTGGCAGCATCATGATGTGGGGATGTTTTTCAGCAGCGGGAACGGGGCGACTAGTCCTGATATAGGGAAAGATGAATGCAGCTAAGTACACCGAGATCCTTGAAGAAAACCTGCTCCAGAGCGCTCTGGACCTCAGACTGGGGCGAAGGGAGCCAAGAGAACAAAGGAGTGGCTTCGGAGAAAGTCTGCATGTCCTTGAGTGGCCCAGCCAGAGCCCAGACCTGAATCCAATTGAACATATGGCTGTGTACCGACGCTCCCTATCCAACCTGACGGAGCTTGCAAGGATATGCCAAGAGGAATGGGCAAAAATGTCCAGAAACAAGTGTGCCAAGCTCGTAGCTTCTTTCCCAAGACGCCTTGAAGCTGTAATCGCTGCCAAAGGTGCAGCAACCAAGTATTAGGCTAAGGGTGTGTACAGATATGTAACCCCTAAATAACCCATTTTTGTCAGTAAAATAAAATTGCATATTTTCTAAAAACCTGTTTTCACTTTGTCATTATTAGCTATTGTGTGTAGATGTTTGAGGCAAAAAATGAACTCAATCTATTGTAGTATAAGTCTGTAACGTAATAAAACGTGGAGAAGGTGAAAGGAGTGTGCAGACTTTCCGGCTTGACTGTATATGGGTGCTTTCGATTCAGTTCCTCCTTGCAAACAGCGATTTATACGTGTCATCATCAGCAAGTTGTAAATACTTGGCTCCGAGCATGGAGAGCACACAAGCGCTCCCTCACTTCTTTAAAAAAAATTTTTTTTTTAAGCATTTAAAAAACCACTACAACACTGAAGCATTTTTTACTCGCTAAGGGGTGGCACTTTATTTTGAGGTCAATTCAGAATCTGTTTTTTTTGCTAAAGAAAAGGGCTTTGCACTGCTTCTCATTTGTGGACTGAACTACTAAAGTAAATCGTAATAACTTTTTTTTTGCATGCTCTGCCTGCTATATGCTAAAAGTGCTTTGTAACTGAAGTGGGTTATTTCTCATACTGGCGTATAAATTAAACCAATTCCCTATTTGCTGGGGAGATTTTCCTTATCAGTTTAGATACTTGAGCGCTCAAATTATTTCCTTTTAAGAGGAGCCAGTTCCATTAGCCTAGATGACGTGTTAGGAAGGTAACCTAGGTAGGTTGTATTAGCACCCCTCTGTCTGGTATAGCTAATGTGATTTTCAATGTTATATTAGTTATCAGAATACAACTTTTTCTTTGTCAGAACAGTATAAAAGAAAAGGAGAGAATATTTTGTTAATAAATCGAATTGAAGTTTTTTTTAATTTTTGCTCCAAAAACCAATCTTTCGTGTATGAGTATTTGTCTGTCATACAGTTGTTCTTCTAGATGTGATGGCTTACCTTGGTTTTTACCTATATATACAGTGCATCCGGAAAGTATTCACAGCGCTTCACTTTTTCCACATTTTGTTCTGTTACAGCCTTATTCCAAAATTGATTAAATTAATTTTTTCCCTCAAAATTCTACACACAACACCCCATAATGACAGTGTGAAAAAAGTTTTTTTGAGATTTTGGCAAATTTATTAAAAATAAAAAACTAAAATTTCTCTTTACATAAGTATTCATACCCTTTGCTTTAACGTATTTTTAAAGTATCATATTTCATATTTGGTCGCATATCCTTTACATGCTGTTACTTCCTGAAGTCTGACCATCAACATCAAAAAACTGTCGATATCTTATTTTCAGGTACTGTTACAAGCGATACTATAACCTCTCTGCATTTGAATGGATCTCTATGGAAATTGGGGGGTGAGACTAGATTCAGCTGTAAATTACACTGGTACAGTATGGAACACATGGCTGGCTAAATGGCTGTAAGTTATCAAGGGTCTGAGCTATCAAACGAGCCCCAAACCATCACTCTGTTGCCAGATATGGAGTTTATGTGGATGGATGACTTTAAGGGTTGTTTCTCCTGACTTTTTCCCCCATAGTTCTATAGGAAAATGAGTCCGGAGAAATAACCCTTGCAGTGATCCATCCACATCTACTCCATATCTGGCAACAGAGTGATGGTTTGGGGCTCGTTTGATAGCTCAGACCCTTGATAACTTACAGCCATTTAGCCAGCCATGTGTTCCATACTGTACCAGTGTAATTTACAGCTGAATCTAGTCTCACCCCCCAATTTCCATAGAGATCCATTCAAATGCAGAGAGGTTATAGTATCGCTTGTAACAGTGAAAATAAGATATCGACAGTTTTTTGATGTTGATGGTCACAGACTTCAGGAAGTAACAGCATGTAAAGGATATGCGACCAAATATGAAATATGATACTTTAAAAATACGTTAAAGCAAAGGGTATGAATACTTACGTAAATGAGAAATTTTATTTTTTTATTTTTAATAAATTTGCAAAAATCTCAAAAAAAACTTTTTTCACATTGTCATTATGGGGTGTTGTGTGTAGAATTTTGAGGGAAAAAATTTATTTAATCAATTTTGGAATAAGGCTGTAACAGAACAAAATGTGGAAAAAGTGAAGCGCTGTGAATACTTTCCGGATGCACTGTAATACTTGCCTTAAATCTGTTAACCACCCTTTAAGCTGAAGTATTTTCCCTGGAGTAGGGGCACCTCTCTTGCTGCTGCAGGGTGTTATGGTGAGGGGGGGGTACAAGGTTGTTCATTCCACATGCGCATATGTGACATACTGCCCACACCTGTGTACCACACCCTTCAGGTTAGCACCATGACATTCAGAAACCCTGAAGCCCAGTCCACTTCACCCATTCTTCTTGTGCAGGGTAGTGTTGAGGCGAATCGTGTTGGGGGGCAGGGACTTGGATCTCTTTGCACTCCAGCCGTCCGGGGAGTTCAAGCATTTAGAACTACGCCGGTACAAGTAGGGTATAGCAGACTTGTATTGTTTGTTTGGGGCTTTTGTAAAATTTTTCCAAAACTCCATCTTTCACTGTTGAAATTAGAATTATTGGCAGAAGCAAGACATTCTAGGCTGAGCGGGTACCGGAGCAAACTGCAGCTTGCGGAGTGGTAACGTTCTAATACTGCTCATCACTCTAATTAAATGATGTCCGCTTCCCCTCCTCAGTTGCTCCCGTTCACATACTGTGCCACACACACCTTTGAGAATCAGAGGCACTCCGGTATGCAGGTCAACCTGCATGCTCCAGAACAGTATTTGCCGTTCCTTGACGTATGTTCCTCACTGGCTGCATACAGGCATCCAGGCTGAGCTAGGCTTGTTAATTTTCTTGAATTAAAAGCTTTTCAGGTGTTCTAGAACTTTGTTCTTACTGCTAGCTCAGAAATGCATCTTGTCGGACTGTTCATTTTACTTTTTTCATTTACAGTGGTTTTCTCAATAAATCATTAGGCTATAGTCCTGAAGTCTTATCCTTGCATAATAGTAATGATAATAACATTAATATACATAATAATAATGATAACATGTATTTATATTAAAATTATTTGGGAAAATCCAAGTTAATATAGTAAAATAAAAAACTAACAAAAAAAGTACAATATGAAATCAACAGGCAGAAAGGGCTGTTATTGTGGAAACAGTTTCCATTCAAATGTATAATGGAATGGTTTGATGTTTTTATAAAACTGCCTTTTCATTGTTGATTATATATTGTACCTCAGATTTTTTCCAGTTCTTATCCAAAATGATTGTTCAGTGTCCCCCAGTTAGGGTGTGGGGGGGGTTCAAATAGGTTAACAAAAACAACCTTAAAGGTTGTATCAGCGATTTTGGGTGACGTCACTTCTGAAGCGAAATCCCAAACAAACAGAGCCAGCTCCAGCTCAGAGCCAATTATGTTATGTTTTAAAAAATAGTGTTCAAGCATCCAGAATTATAACCACGTTAATAACGTTTGTAAGAAACCAAACCGTTTGTAAATCCGTCAAGATTTGAGCGAGATAAGAGTATTAGCGTATTAGTATCACCCACCCCTTGTCGGTGATTGGTTGGAATACTGTTTATTTTGGTTTTGAGTGGTTGGTAGTACCATTTGTTTTTGTGTACGATCTCGGAGCATAGGCTGCCTACAGAGACGCGGTTTTTTGACGGCCTGCTTATGGGGTGGGCAGCTAGCGGATCGTGAGGAAAAATCGGATGAATGTGATCATTTATGTTTCGACCCAAAATCGCTGATACAACCTTTAAACAAAACAATAGATAAGTATAAATTACAGAATATTGGCTTGGTGGGGCATGCCCCATACCTATACAGCACCGAGAGTTTGGCACTTTTCAGGGTTTCCTACAGAACTAACCACAATGGCCACAGACTCTCAGCCCTTATAAACATTAACTTCTGTATGTTCTGACTTCATGTAATCACACAGCATTCCGATACAACTTCACACATCCACACAATAAAACCCCAAACTTGGGTTATTTTGCCGTTTTTCTCCTTCTGCTTCTTCTTCCCATTTTTCCTGCCGTACCCTCAAAGAATAATTCTCCCCATTGGATGACAACATCGCATACCTGCTCCCCCAAGCTTATCGACCAATAAAAATGCTTCAAACTAATGTCGACACATCGCAGAATCACAGACAAAACGGCTACATGGCGTGGTGCTTTCCATGCAGCTACTGTGGCCTACTGGTTAGGGTTGCTGTCTCACACTGAGGATGAGGGGTTCGAGCCCAACGGTGCAAATTTATTTTTGACAAAAACAATGTACAACTGTTATACTTTTCGTTTATTAGACTTATTTTCACATTGACAAACATTTTTATTGCAAAGGCAAAAGACGTTTCCAATATTAGCCTAATTGTTCAAAGTTTCACTTGTACTACAGCGAAATGGTGAAAGTCAGAGACACCACTTCAGGTAACCTTACGCAGTATGGAAACAAATGTCATTGACATATGGCCTATAGCCTATATTGCAAAGGCAAAAGACGTTTCCAATATTAGCCTAATTGTTCAAAGTTTCACTTGTACTACAGCGAAATGGTGAAAGTCAGAGACACCACTTCAGGTAACGTTACGCAGTATGGAAACAAATGTCATTGACATATGGCCTATAGCCTATATCATTTGACTGTACCAACAGGCTGTGGTATAGTGGTAAGCATCAATCTGGGTTCGATCCCCGCCTGGTACTAAAGTATAATTTAATTTTGGACTAAAACAGTGTGCACATGTTCTGGTTTTCTCATACAATAATGTTTTTTTTATTACAAAGGCAAAGACATGTTTACAATATTAACTGTTCACTTGTAGCCTGTTAGTTAAACAATTCAGTCTCTGGACACCAAGGCAGTTATAGCAATAGCTAACGTTATGCGAACAGGTATCCCATGGCAATTTGTCAAGCAAAGAAAAAAGTTTTAACGCAGAATATCATCTGGTTAACATCTCGTTGTTGCATTAATGTAAAAAAAATGCAATAATTAACTGCCATTTACTACATGTTTTAAATTTAATCTCACACAAATGCCGACAAAGAAAATTAGTCTGTGTGGAGCCTGCTGTACTCTTGCGGTCATGTCTGACTCACTGTGGAAACCGAACCTTCAACGCTTGCCTCAGCCAACATTTATTTATGTCTTCATTCATTTCTTCACTTCAGCTCTGTTCAGTTTATCCTTTTCACACATAACACAATGTCACCATAAAATTCACTACTAGAAAAATTAAGAATTTACGATAATACATTAAGAATTGATGATAGCCTACTATAAGCTGCAATCCCTTAAGAGATCAGATTTATAAACCTCCAATTCTCCAAACATGTCTGATTCATGGTTAGTCACTTAAAAAAATGGGAACATTGCTCTAGTTTACGCTACTCTGCAGATGATGTAGCTTACTGTAAACAGTTTTAATTATAATAAGAATAATCTCTGGTAGGCTACTTTCTTAGTAGTATCTATTGTTTTCTTTCTGGCTAAGATTCCTGGGAAATGTGCGTTGTCCAATTGTTAGCCAACTTTAGTTTTGACAGAGGAACGTCAGTCAGCTGCTAGTCAGGAAGCAGGTATATGCTAGGCTACTACGAAGCGAATCAACATGCCTTATACATCCATTACACTACAGAAAACTAAACTAAACCTAGCTACATAGTCCGGTACCAAAAGATTTCCCGCAGACAACGTTAGCCTACATACCGGAAAAAAACTGCGAAGGAATTATGCTGTGCTTATGAAGTCGGCAGCTTGTAGCCCAGCCATGGACGCTTGGAGTTATGCATCCGACAAGCCAGTGTTGAATAGCCTAACTTTAAATGTATTTCTATAGAATACTAATACGCCTATTTTACAACTGTATTTCTATATTTTTCTTATGCAAACTATTTAGGCTGTACTAACTATTTAGGCTGTATGTATTTCAGCTGCAATGTGTTTGCGTCTAGCCTATTCTGCATGCATGTCTCCATATACACATGGTTAATTAATTTAGATGCTTCTTCATGATCCATAGTTCAGGTGGTGTTGTTCATTGTATTTCATTAGACATTAAATACAGCTCATCTACAAACTCTTTTAATGTAATTGTGGGCTATCGGTAATAGGAGAAATGTTCTCATTCTCGTCAGTACAGGGCGTTATGGTTACGCGAATGTCTGCATGCATTTATTTAGAATGCATGTATTCTGTAGCCTATGCTTGTCTCTCTCGATGTCATTATCTTCATGCATTATTCATCATTAGCTACCAAAAATAAGTGATATCTGATCCCAAAAAAAAGCCAAGTTACTCACGCATAGCATACAGAGCGCTGTCTATAAGTCCTTAATTTCAACTTGCAAAAACTAGGCCTGCCTTTAAAAGTATTGATATCAAAATGTGGCCAAGTTACAACTAACAATATTGCCTATCGTAGCTCACACTAAATAAACTAGCTCTATTCCAAAGCAATGCTACCCAAACTTTCCTAAATTATTTAATGCACCTTGGCCCTGTGTTTCTTCATTTTACCATCTTAAGAGAATGTGGTCAGTGAAACTATGTTCCACATCAAACTGCAAAATGAGAATAATTTATAGTGGAAATACTCTGATTCAGATGTGTTGCACTTAGAAATTAAACTAAAAAAAGTACTACACTTTAGGGCATGTTTGAACAATTGTCTGCATCCACTGCTTTGGGTCGATGAAAAGCGCAGAATGAATAAAATGTAATAATAATAATAATAATAATAATAATAATAATTAATATTATGTATTTCTTATTTTATTTATTTGGATTTCTATCGAAACCTGTGTGGTCCTACAGAGCATAGATATCCTTGTGTTCACAAAATTCCGTTTGCAAATATAACTTATGTTAAGAAAATTAGTACTATTACTTATTTGCCATCATCTGACCCACAAACATGTCTGGATATGTTTGTAAAAATATGGACATTTCCTATATGTAACACAACTTCCGGTTGAAGCCGCACCTACTTCCGGTTTCTAATCTGAATAGAGTGCTACAGTCATGACGTATTTTTGTAGGCCAATTCGGAGGTTTCTTCCGGGCATGGATTCCCTCGCCAGATTTCCAATGGGGTCTTACCATGGGGTTTTCGGATTCATACCGAATATAAGGTCTGTGGTTAATATAAGCCTAAGATATTTTCACGTTTTGTTAATCAAGATAATCTCCACTAAAAAACACACTTTTTGCAATTTTTTAACCACACACGCAATTAATATAAATTAAATATTGCGTTATGCTAAAGTGAACTACATTACTACAGCAATCAGTCGCATTCCATAAATGTCACTCCACCACTGAACATTTTTCGAGCCTGCCGTCCTCTCGCGTTCTACTAGGCCCCAGCGCTTTGTAGCCTATTTTATACCTCTCTTGAGCAAAGCAAAATCGAGAGCTGCCAAGACTGCTTATATAGGCTTGTCCTTTCTGATGTCGCAGATTGCGGTTTTAAAAAAAATCTCGGCGCTACTATTGTTCAAAGACATTAGTTAGCTTATCAATTTAGATATTAATTTAGCTATTCCACCACCTCCTGTCCACAATCACCCTACTCTCCCATTTGTTTGGGCGTGTTTTTCCCGGGGAGGTTGATTAACTTTGTCTCCCGAGTCAGTGTTCGGCAACACTGCCATGTTTGGCAATGCCGGGTTTGCTAGCTAGCAAGCTAACGATGGCTCATGGCAAGTCATTTTAACATTTAGCTAGCAAGCTAACGATAGCTTATGGCAAGCTGCTTTAATATAAGTTATTAAATTAGTTTGAACTAGCTGCCCAATGTCCTAGCTGGCTGGCAATATGAGTTGTTAGCTAGCTACTGCGATTGCCTATACTAGCCAGCTGCTCCAATACTAGCTAGCTATGTCCTAAGTGCAGCTAGTTTAACTACAGCATTTTATTTTGCTTACAAAATAAAATGTAGCTTCAAACGGCAGCTAGGTAGCTAGGCAATTGTGGTAGTTAGCTAAGTCATATATGGCTAGCTAGGAAAATAGGCAGCTAATTGGGACTAATAAGGTAGCTAGCTATGGAGGTCGAGTACATGTTAAAACAGCTTGCTACACCAGCTTGCTGGCTAGCAAGCTACGAAGACCTTAGTTTTAAATAGTATTCATTCATATAAAACAAGTTGATGTCGAAAATTTTGAAAGGAACACTGACACAACTAGCTGCTAGCTACACTTGAGAGCAGCCAAGGATCTGCTGAGGTAATGACGTGTATTCTGAGTTGTATTTTGTTGTATTTTGAATATAGCCAGCAGCCATACCACTATGCAATCTGTGCCTGCTGAATGGCTGAAGCTAAGCAGGTTGTGGGCTTTGTTAGTACTTGGATGGGAGACCTCTGGGGAAAACTAAGTTGCTGCTGGAAGTGGTGTTGGTGGGCCAGTAGGGGGCAGTCTTCCCTCTGGTCAAATAAACCCCAATGCCCCAGTGCAGTGATGGGGACACTGTGCTGTAGGAGATGCCGTCTTTCGGATGAGACGTTAAACCGAGGTCCTGACTGTGGTCATTAAAGATCCCATGACACTTATCGTAAAGAGTAGGGGTTTCCCCGGTGTCCTGGCTAAACTCCCAACCCAGGCTCATTCAATCTGCCACCTAATCATCCCCCAGTTTAATTGGCTAAAAAAAATATTCTCTCCCTCTCCACCTCAGCTGATGTGTGGTGAGCATACTGGCGCAAAATGGCTGCCGTTGCATCACCCAGGTGGGTGCTACACATTGGTGGTGGTAGAGGCGAGTTTCCCCCTCATCATTGTAAAGCGCTTTGAGTATCTAGAAAGGCGCTATATAAATGCCATGCATTATTATTATTATAATATAGAAACTGGTTAGCAACATACTTTTTAAAACTATATAAAAGCCTAAGAATTAATGGTAAAGATATTAATATTTGTAATTTGTCGTAGAACAAAATGTGAAAACTCTCTTAGGCTCATATTAACCACAGATCTTATATTCGGCTCGAATCCGAAAACCCCATGTTAAGACCCCATTGGAAAACTGGCGAGGGAACCCATGGCTCAAAAATGCTAACTCACTTCCGGGTTTTAGGACTACAAACTAGCACTCTATACAGATACAGCTAATGTTAATGGTCGAACAGATGCAGATAGTGGTGTCGCTGCACACCCCTAGTATGCAGTGCGTGCGGGCCTAAACGAGTGAATGTGGGTGACTGGTTGGTTGGTTGGTTGGTTGGTTGGCTGGCTAACTGGCTGGCTGCCTGATACCCCGATGTTGAAAGCGCATTGCGTAAATTTTGAGTAATTCGGGCAAAAAGTTCGGTCTAACTCCCCGTCCGCTTTTACTAGTACAAGTTGTAGCACCCGAAAATCGTGAATGAACAACTGGATATGTTTAAAGATATAGGGCAATTGGCTGAAATGTATAATCTTTTTCGTAGTCATCGCTCAGTCAATATTGTTTCACCAGCGGGAGGGGTATTTCATTGGTATTGAAATTTTACTCACAACTGTTTACTTCAGGGAATTAGATGGCTCCACTCTCCAGAGGAAGACATCGCCATTGTTTTAAACTCAATGTCAGAGGAGCAACAACTAACGAAAAAAAAAAAAAGTAAGCCGAGTTCAAAGCGGATTATTTTTTGACTGGTCCCGGCAAATACGCGACCTGTCGAGTGACGAATAAATTTTTAAAAAATAGCAATTCTAAGCATTTAGCCTCCTGTTCGTTGAATGTTACGTCGACAAGTTTTCTGCACAAAGGTACAAACAACGGCATGCCTGCACAATTCTGCACAAAGTCCAAGATAACGTGTGGGCTAACTGTTAATGCGGATATGTCTGAATTAACGTTCTGTAGCCTTTAGTGAACTCGGAAGATCGCTACTTCTAATTTATTTGAAGAAATCAACAACGTGGTTTGGTGACAGTCGAGATTTAAATGACGTAAGTTTAGCTTCCTAGATAATGACAGACACTTGAAAACAACAGAAAGCCATATGTTTGCATTGAATAATATTGAGGTTGAGCGCGTCAGACAGTACAGTACTAGGTATTTGGTTGGATTGTGATCTTTTTCAGATCATTTACAACGCCTTTGACAAAAAAAACTTAAACCTAAACTTGGCTTCCTTTTTAAGGAGTAAGTCTTGCCTGTCTATGGATAGTTATCGACGAGATGATCGCCGATGCCTTTGCCAACATAAGGGCGATTTTTATTTTATTTTATTTTAAAGAAAGTTTAAAGATCCCCGGTCCTGCCAGATCCGAGCAATTGGGAGCGGCAATTGGCGGCTGCTCTTGGGTGGGGGGAGGGGCTCGGAGAGAATCGCTGCGCACAGAATGGCCCTGGGCGAGTTGGAATCACGGTCAGGAGCTCGAGGAGTCGCGCCCTGCAGAGGACGTGGCGCCCTCCTTCCTACTACCGGCTGATGGGGTTGTATAGCGGTGATTCTCTCGTGGTTGCTAATTCTAATTGAATTAGAATAGGGGTTCAATTGGCTACCACCAAAATTGGGACAGAATGGGGAATAAAATCAGAAACCAAAAAAAAACAATCATGCGCCGGTTTTCTTCAAGCTGTGATATATAATTTTGGAGGAACATGCATACTGTAATTGGGAGCGATACGACTACCACTATGGGGGCAAAGTGGAAAACAGGTTCATTTCCACAATGATTGGTAGGCTTAGAATTATTTTTTTCCACATCTTTCTTTGTGCGCCAAGCGAACCTGCTTTAATCAGTGACTTGTTGAAGTATACGCACTGATTTAGATTTTGTTTAAAATTGCACCTAATGTTCTACTATGAGAATGACTTCTAACAATGACTTATGGTGGTTTAACCATAATGTTTGTGAATGAAGCTCTTTTCCCTCAACTTATTCAAGACTCAAACTAAGTATTCAGCAGTTTGCCCCATTCAGTTACCAACTTAAATCATTTCACTGTCATGCCAAAATAATTAGGGAAGTGGAAGAATGGAAAAGGGATTGAGGGTTTAAAGCAAAATCTGAGGTTAAACCTTATGTATTTTTTTTTCATATTATGAATTCATGGTTTAAAAACTGTTTTAATAAAACTTATTCAAGATCATAGCAAGCACTGAGTTACGGACTACACAATTACCAATTACAAATTGGTACCAATACCAATTGCATACAATAGTTCCTGGTTTGAGGGTGTATTTTATGATGATGAGAGGGCAGAATTCACAACAAAATCTTTAAAGCCAGTTTTCTCAAAACTGTTTTGCTAAATCACAATACTCAAACAGTCATATCTCCAGAAATATTTACTCAATGATAGTGGTACTGAGACTCAGTGATACCTCATTTTGTAGCTTTGATGCTATCCTTTAACATGAGATGAAAAACTCAGTCCAATTTTGAAACAAGCAGGGATCCGGTCACATTTTCTCTTTGCCCGTTACCATTTTGGTTACACAGTGGCGCATGTGAGGGAACAAAGTGGCTCTCGTGCATTCTTTGAGGAGAACCGTGTATCCTATATTGCAGTTTCTGACGATCACAATGAAAATTTGTATCTTACCCAAATGTTAAGAAGAGTATGTATTTGGGCTTCTTAGTGAATTTATGATCTATGATGACTTTCAATATTGTTGGCTGTGTCCTCCATCTATGCAGTGGACAGACTGGAAGACCAGTTGGAAAGGCTGCGGGTGTCAGTGACTGCATCTGAATCTGAGCATCTGGACTCCGAGACCGAGAGTACGGAGATGGATAGTCTAAGTGAAGCTACAAATGCCTTTCAGGTCTACTCTAAGGCAATGGTGAGTACTTGGGTTCACTCTGCAGTATATTAAAAATGGTTAAACACTGGCTACCTATTCAGAATTATTAATGTAACATATACCTGCACTCCAAAAGTGTTAGGACAGTGACACTTTTTTGTTGTTGTTTTGGCTCTGTACTCCAGCACATTGCATTTGAAATGGAACAGTGACTATGAGGTTAAAATGCAGACTCAGCTTTAATTTGAGGGTTTTTACATCCGTATCGAGTGAACCGTGTAGCAATTGCAGCCATTTTTATAAATAGCCCCCCCTCCCATATTTGGGCACCAAAAGTAATTCGACAAATTAACACAAACTTAGTCATCATATTTAATATTTGGTTGCATATCCTTTGCATGCCATGACTTCCTGATGTCTGTGACCCAACAACATCAAAAGATGTCTTACAAACCCCAATTCCACAAAAGTTGGGACAGTATGTAAAATGCAATTGCCGCTCCCTGAAGGCACCGGCCATACTCGGATCTGGCAGGACCAGATTTCGAACCCCTGATCCTCGGTGTGCAACTGCACCGACTCAGTCGGTGCTTTTATCCCCTGCACCACCGCGGCGGCCAAATCCAAAATTCTTTACCGGTATAGCAGAGTAAAGACGGCTGTGGTCAAAGTTAGTCGCTCTCGGCACTTTAGACCGTCCGTATTTTTGTTGATTTATGTTGCCCATGGCACTGAATGAGTTAAATTCATAGAAGGGTTTAACAAAATGAACTACAAGAGATTCTTCAGGTTGAGTTCTGTCAGTAGAACGAGGGGACATAGATGGAATTTAGCAAAAGGTAGATTTTGCACAGACATCAGGAAGTATTTCTTCAGAGAGTAGTTGCTGTGTGGAATAGCTTGCCCGGTCATGTAGTAGAGACAGAACCTCTGGATGTTTTCAAGACCAGGCTTGATATGGTGCTAAAATATCTACTTTGTAGGTAAACGGTGAGCACTAGGTGCCCTTTAGTGGTAGGAAAATGGCATTGTTGGGCTGAATGGCCTGTTCTTGTCATTAAGTTATGTTATGCATCATGTTACAAAATAAGTACCCATTGTCACATTAGGATCGTGAAATAGTTTATAGAGATTGAACCGTGAGTTTTAACATTTCAAAACTGTATCTTGTGTGACCAGATTGATTTAAAGTTTCATTGTTTAAAATAAATAAATAAATAAAAAATAAATGCATTGAATGCCAATTAAACCACTTTCGGCCTGAATATGGGCCGGTGCTAGTTAAAGCTGCAGTAGGCAAGTTTGAAAATATACAAGGCAAAAAGACTCCCTCCCCCCTTTTGCTCTCCTCCCACCAAATGATGCTCCAGTGTACGCGCAGATCCAGAGACAGACGGGTTTATTCTACAGGCAAGATATTTTGCTTGTAGATAGCTGCCCTGATTGGTAGCTACATAGCTAGCCCTGATTGGTTGGTTTTTAGAAGGTTGAGATTTTTTGACAGCCTATTACAGAGCCCAGGACACTCACAGAAACCGGATTTTTCCCCAGAACACTTGATTTATTCATAGCTGCGAGAATACAATGAATTCAATTTACCTAGGTTGCAAATGGCATGTGTTGCATGATTTGCATCTGCCTCACACATTTTGAAAAACTGCCAAACCGCTGACATCTTTGTCACTGAAACGCGCAACACGACTACTCATAGCAGAGAATTTGGTCACATGCTCTGCATCATCGATCGGCTCTCCTTATCAGCCTTTATGAAAAAACTCTGGATTCTCTTTCTTTGCATCCGTAATAAAAATGCTGTAATTTCTACATGGTGAAAACAAAATATATAAAAATAACATTTAATTAAAGCCGAGAATCTAGACCAGGGGTCTTCAGCCTTATCCCGCAAGGGCCGGTGTGGGTGCAGGCTTTTGTTCCAACCAAGCAGTTACACACCTGATTCTACTAATCAAGGTCCTTATCAAAGACTCTAGTGATTGATTAGTAGAATCAGGTGTGTAACTGCTTGGTTGGAACAAAAGCCCACACTCACACTGGCCCTTGCGGGATAAGGTTGAAGACCCCTGAACTAGACCTTAACCACTTTTGAATTCACTAGAAATAAAAAATTGTGGAGTACAGTGTAGTGTTGTCATGATACCAAAATTATGACTTTGATACCGATACCTGCCTAAGTATCTCGATACCGATACTGAAACGATACCACGGCAAAAACCTAAAAAAAAGTAATGGAATAATATAGTAGATGACATAACATGGAACTTAAAATTCCTTATAAATGTTTTTTTATTCATAAAAAAATAACAAAGTATTTTGACACTGTTTAAACTTAAATAATCAAAGTAATTAAATAAAAATCCTGTCACAGCTGCTGAGCTATAAAGCTATTGAACATGTTTTAAACAAAAAAAATTAACTATTCTGTTACAGCTGCTGAGCTATATAGCTATGTTTAAAAAATAAATATTGGTTCACAATAGAAAGATTTTTGTCACAGAACGTGGACATGTGAAAACCAGAACATGGAGAAGAGATGGATAAATTACACTCATGTTTCAATACTTTAATATTTCAGTTTTCAGTTTATGGTAGCCTATGCAGATTGTAAACTACTTTTGAGATAGCCTGTTATCATTAATTGTTATTTTTAAATCTAATTTGACTAAATAGAAAATAATAGAAAGAATTGACAAAAATGTATGATTAGGCTACCATCGGAGTATGTCGAGAAAATAATTGGCTCTTAATATATGTATTAATTTTAAACGGTCGGTAAGCACTTGACTATTTCAATCTATGTCAAACAAATATATTGCAGTATTCAGTATTCATTTTCACCTAAATGAAGACTAATAAAACTGGAAATTCATCATTTAAAACTGGTGTTGTTGATCCGCATGCTTGTGAACGCACGTGCCTGATTTGCGCATTTTAGCAGCTTGCAAGTTATGGTAAAGTTAACGTTACCAGTGTGAAAGTTGCGTTTGCATATGGAGATGTTTGCCACGTCGAGCTAGCTAAACTAAACGGTTATCATTGCCCTTAATTGTCTCGTCAAACTCCGATGGTGAAAAGTTTGCTTGTCACAAAACTCACTCGTTTGACTTATATTTGAGGGCATGTAGTTATGTTATCTATCACATTCGCTAACCTGTCGTTCTTTGAATTTGAATTGAGGTTAGCATGTCTGTCGACGAGATGCTTTGCCAAGTTTGACGTGTTGGCTCCCTTGGTCTGCGTGAGTTTAAAACATATTTTACAGATGGGCTTTGTGGTGTCCGTGGGCTTGCCCTGACTGTCAGCTATGTAAGCGAAATAATGCCATATTTCGCTCTCTGCGTCTGTTTTGTTAACAAGCCTTGGACGGTCTGCAAGAGCACTTGTACTTGCAGCCATGCTTCTTGTTCTGTCACCATGAAAGCCACGGCGTGCATTTGAGCGGGGGAAAAAATTACGGTTGGCACGCCCACTACGCATGCAGGGAGTGGAAGCAAAGCGCTGCATGCGCACACACACACACACACACACACACACACACACACACACACACACTGTCCACGGTTGCGCACCCACCCAACTCATAGGAAATACAGCTCTTATTAAAACACTGTTATTCTTAAAGTATCGGTACTAATACAATGGAGTATTGTACCGTTTTTAAAGGCAGGGTATTGCGATACCTTTCTAGTATCGATATACCGTGAAACACTAGTACAGTGTCAAATTAAGATATAAAACTCAAATATAAAATTATGAAATGTCTTTGCCCTAAAGCTTATGGAGGGCACTGTATATGAGCCAATACTAGTCACTTTGGCTCGGAGTGAAATATGAAGCCGGTTGTTCTCTGTGTAGCAAGCTACTGATATGACAACTCGGTTTGTCATCAAGCCTTCTACCAAATTGTAATGTCAAAAAACCTTTAAATTGCTAGCTTGCTAGCTATATATAAAGATGTCATACCATGCCCTATTTTTGACCCTTGGGGATGTTATTTTGCTTTCCTTGCCATGTAAAGCCAGTTAACTTAGCTAGTTATTCCATCTTAGTAATGATGTGTTCCTCCCTGCACAGCTATATTTTACCTTTACATTACTCTGTGTTTCCCACAGGTCTGAAATATACTTGTGGTGGTAGCCGGTGGAAAGGGCCGGTATTACCTGCCGGCACAAAAATGCAAGACAAAAGGAACCAACAAAACGATGTCCAGTGTAAATCAAGTAATTATAGCTAATAGGCGGGAAAGGAAATCATAAAACAAATTGTCTGTACCGTCCCTGACTCAGTCTCCTTGCCTTCTCCATCTGAAATATTGTCTGTTGAAATTTTCCTTGATCTTTTTACAGAAGACAACATATTATAATTAAATTACTTTATAGAGTTTTGCTAGAAATAAAAAAGTAGCATAACAATCATCTTGGCTGTACGTTACAGGCAAACGATAACCTTATAGCAGTGTTTTAAAACATTTTAATGAAACGGGCCACAGGGTATGGAAGACCAAATCTGACTAAATAAATAAATAAGAAATTAAATGTATAATTAAATAAATAAGCAATTAAAAAAATATTTTTTATAATTACATTTATTAAGTCTCTTATTTATTTCCATTCATATTTATTTCAAGGCGTGTTTATTTCAAAATGTCTCCGTCAACATGAAATGGGCAGGGTCAGCTATGATCATTGCTGCTCAGCCCATAGATATAAAAACCATGTAAAAAACCTGAGACCGCTCCGATTTCTGCGTGGCCGCCATATTAGGCGGTGAAGATCGGCGTATAGTGTGTTGACAGATGCAGACTTCCTCTGATAAAATATACTATAACTCACTTCATTCTCGACTAATTTTCGTGAAATTTGACTCGTTCTTAACATGACAAATAGGCTATTTCCAAATTTCCAGGAACAGCTATCCTATTTGTAAAACGCTCTTGTAATAGCCTACAGGAGTTGTCAAAATGTCAGAGAAATATGAATAGGCTACTATAATTGGGACGTCAACGACTACCGCAAGGGAGCATAATGAACGCAAACACATTAGGCTACAAAATGAGCTGGAATTCTTAGAGCAAGTTACAAGTATTCCATCTGGCTTTTTACATGTTGAGATACCTTTTTGAGATGCTTTTCTTACCAACTCTTAGCCTACGTTTAAAAATATGCAATTTTACTGGGGTTAGCCTCGTAGCTGGGGAAAAATGGCTTCCTTATCCAGGAGATCAGCTTGACTGAGAATGTATGTGTGATCCACCGTTATTGGAATTAGATGTGCATATGACATAAGTCATATAGCTATTGCACTGCGGCAGGTTGTAGGCTATAATGCAATAAAAATGAACATTATTATTAAAGTTTGCAGCAATAACTGCTCAGTTATTTATGAAGTACATTTGTATAGGCTATCATATGCCATGTAGTCTAGCATTATTAACCCTCCACTTAGAGATTTAATGCATTTACCATAGCTTATATCATAATGAGCTCTGAGTTGACAACATGTTACACCTGTAGGCTATAATAGTTAAAAAGGCGATTGACAAATAGCCTAGATGTTCTGGGAAATTAGGAAATAAAGTAGTGTTATGCAGAAATTTCCCACGTTTATAACAAGCCAAATAAAATTTAAATAAAAACCTAATTAAAATATAGGTTATTTGCTGCTCGAACTGAGAATGTGTGTAGGCTACATTATAAGTAAATTTACTTACTATTATGGCATAAATACAATATCTCCATCGACACATCAGCAAATATATAGCCTATGTATACTGTTGTGAAATGAGGGACGTTTAGCTGTAGGCTACGAGTTAGTAAGAAAAGCGAAGTAAAGCAACGTGGAATAGACTACTTGAAACTTGCTCAAATAATTCCAGCTCATTTTGTAATTATAGATGGGCTATATTTCTGCAGAATGCAATGTTCTGGAATAAGAAAATAGGTGTGGCTCGGTCTAGCTCCATCAAAGTATGATACGCTAATACCGCTGTCTGATTAATTAAGAATTCAGAGCGACGGCGCAGTTAGATATTCATTTCTTTTTAATTAAATTGTGTTCTAAAGCGATTTCCTCCATAAATTTTGAACGTAGCCTATAGTGTTTTACAGTTTTGTATACAGTTTTGATTCAAAATCATGCGGCTGTTTAAAACGACTTTTGTTAAGATTTGAAGAGAATAAAATAGAGTTGCATCTGATAAAACGTTAATTGAGTCCCAAAGGATCCAAGGATCATCTACTGATTTTTTATTAAACTTAAAAAATTCGGTCAGTTTCTCCTGAAATTGTAACTTGAATGATTAGCCTAATTCATGAGAAGTGTGGTACTAAAATGCCGGCTAGTGGCCCAGCTGCAAACCTCGTCAATAACACCAGTAATGTGTCTCTGGTGATTGAGTCTCTAGTTGCGGGATGAATATAGTACCATGTCATGACATAACAGACGTCTTAGTGCACGATAAGCCAGTTTCTGTATAGATTCCCTAAAACTTCCTTAAAATTGCAACCAATTATTAGTTTAAATCCGGAGAGGTCAATCATAAACTTTTTCGGTGAACTATAAAATTCTTTATCAAATGAGATCTCGCCCGAGTTGTTATCCTACCCAGTTGATTGTGTCTAATAAGCTATGGATACTTTGAGGTTGCGTCGTGAAACTATTGCCAACCCCTTTGTTCTACTGGAAGCAGATGTAGACGCTTTACTGGAAGCAGCGGCTATGTAAGATGAACATATTGCACATGATGATGGTCATTCCACATCGTCGAATCCCACCCACCCGTCCCCTATATGGCCTGTTTCTTTTTTAAACGTTGCTTATGGTTATCGTTTGGCTCGGCTATAGGCTACAGCCAAGATGATTATCATGCTACTTTTTGTTGTTGTTTTTCTTGCGAAACTTTGTAACGTCATTTGTATAGGCTACAAACGCAACCTATAATATGGTTGTCTTCAGTAAAAAGAAACAGGAAAATTGTCAACAGATGTACGATATTTCTGAGGGAGAAGGCAAGGAGACGAGTCAGGGATGGTTCCGTCAATTTGTTTTATGATTTCCCTTCCCGCCTGTTATATTTAATAATTACTTGATTTCTACTGGACATTGTGAATTTTATCACCACAGATTTTATGTGAATTTTTGCCTTAACTGTTTGCCTAAACTGCTGTTCCATTATTCGTTATATTTTCCCAGCTTTTACTTTGAAAGTCACTGGTCGGGTCTCATAACGCGTGTCTCTTAATACAGAGACGTCTCTGAAGTTACATAACACGAGTCTCCTTAATAGAGAGACGTCTCCAAAGTTACATGATGCGCGTCTCCTTATTACAGAGACGGCTCTGAAGTTACTTAACGCGCGTCAGCTTATTACACAAACGCCGTCTCCTTGGTACACATGCGTCTGTGTAAGGCCTGGTACATACTCTACGCAAGGAACGCGCGCAACGACGCAAAGAGCAACGCAGGGGGCGTTTCTCGCGTTCTTGCTTAGCAAAATGTGCAGTCCAAATTTTGTAACGCGACGCAAACGTGTGGTGCAATTTAAAATGCTAAAATGGGTCACCAAATATATTTTGGCGTCCGTTAATATACCTGGGCGGCCCGCCCAAGTAAAGTCTGTGTGGGAAACACTGACTCTTCAATTGTGGCATGCTGCCACTTGTACAATAAGCCATGATGTCAGTAGAGTTCCTATAGCACAGTCAAAAGTAGTAAAACCTCAGGCATCAACTCTGATTTGTAAAAAATAAAATAAAAAAGAATTCTATACATTTCTTTGTTGATGACATGAGAAACGATTCATGTCCTCAATAACCAGTACCAGATCCTCAGCAGTGGGCAGTACAAAACATTTTTGTTTGCAGGATAAAAAATAAAAAAAACGAATTGAAAATCGCAATAGAATAACAAGTGAATATCATTAGTAATATGTCACCATTTACTTTCTTTTCTTTCATATTAAATATATGATTTTCATTGCTGTGTCTTGATGTAAATTCACCCTGAAGGAAAATAATTAATTCATTGAAATGAGTCTGTTTAAAAATGAAAAGATAATGAATAATGGCATTACTGAGGTTTTCATTACTGGGGTAGTCCAGTAGATCAGGGAAAATTGCTGGGTGGATCAATGCCATTTTCTTTTCCTTATCTTCTTTAGTCTAGATCCCAGAGTGAGAATGATGTTCAAGCATATCCTAAATCCTGTAAGTATCCTATATGCATAAGCACAATTTCACATTTTACCATGTTGCCACACATTTTAATCACGTATCACTTCTGCAGTTATTCGGCCTCAGTCAGTACACCCTCACACAAGAAACCTAAAGAAGACTGATCCAGTAGCAAAGTAAGCAAATCTTGTGTTTTAAGTTGGATATTTTACCCTCTTCAAGGGTGCGAGTAAGATACTTAATAAAAATCAAGAAGTCTTTGTGTATAGTGCAAAGAACTTGGGAGGGGGGGAAATTGTTGTTGTTTGTGTGCAAAATTGTTTTTGTTTTGTGTAATGGTTTCTTCAACTTGTGCTTGTGGTACAGGTATTTTCAGTACAAACAGGACTGGGAGACCTTCAGAGCACCAGGAGAGAAGGATAGAAAAGGACTTCGCTCAGAAATTCGGGTATGTACTTGTATGCCTTAATGGCAAATATAAAGTGAATGTAGAATGCTGGAATCGGCAAATAAACTGGTGGCCCTAGCCATAGGTTCTCAACTTGTTTTCTCCATCAGCAAGAGGTCGATAGCACTTTTTGTCAAATCACGTGTCAAACAATTATCCCGATTTCATTGCCCTAATCATCTATGTTGGAAAAAGTAATTGTCACTAATTAAGCACATATGATGATTGACAGCGATGTTTACAAGGGACACTCGCGTGTTAAGTCCGGCGGACGTGGCAGTATTTAGAAATGTTTTGCTTGAAACAGTGGGGAATAGTCACATTAAGAATGACAGCAGTTATATAATATTTAGCTTCCACAAAAAGTGGTGAATGTTCAAATGAAAACGTAAGGTTCTAAACTCTGATTAAAGGGGAATTCCTCCGAACAATAACCTTATTTAACAGGTCAAGGCGCAACTGATTAAGTCTCCGTGAGAAATGCTGGGAACCTGTAAACAGTATTAGCTAAGAGTTCTTGGCTAAGTTGGCAACTATTCCAGTATGATGTCTTCCCATGATTTTGTGGACTATGGCTTTATCAGGCTTTATCGAGGTCAATACTGATCACTGATTTTCTTTTCAAAGATCGGCCGATACCGATTAAGATTTATTTTATTAGAAATACATTTTATTATTATTATAAATAATAGTAATAATAATGATTATAGCCTAATGATTTAAGAAAACCACTAAATGTGAAAAAGTAAAATGAACACTCCAACCAGATACATTTCTGAGCTACCAGTAACAACAAACTGTAGAACATTTGAACAGCTTGTAATACAAGAACATTTAAAAAGTCTGCATGGCTGCATTTTGAACAGCTTTTAATTCAGTTAAATGGTGTGAAAATATGTTTGCACACCTAGTAACATAGCACGGGTGCTTGGAGAAATAATATATAGTATCTAAGAAAGCTCCCGCACACCATCTTGCAAAATCTCAATTTATTAGCTGACATTTTGGTCCAAGACCTTTGTCTGTGCATGTGGATATCAAAAGACTCTATTTTATTTTCAGGTACTCTTACAAGCAATACTATAACACCTCTGCACTTGAATGGATATCAAGGGTCTGAGGTATCAAACAAGCCACAAACCATCACTCTGCTGTGAGATAGGCAGTAGATATGGGTGGATCACTTTAAGGGTTGTTTCTCCTGACTCCTGACTTCCTATTGAACTCTATGGAAGAAATAAGTCAGGAGAAACAACCCTTCAAGTGATCCATCCATATCTACTGCCATTTAGCCAACCAATTTTTTTGGATGAACCGTTTAGAAATTATAGAACCTTTTGTACATAGCCCCCCCCCCCCCCCCCCACATTTTTGGGCATTAAAAAATATTGGACAGTTTAACATAATGTCGAATGAAGTAATGATTTTTAATATTTGGTCGCATATCCTTTGCATGCCATGACTTCCTGATGTCTGTGACCCAACAACATCAAAAGACTATCTTATTTTCTGCTACTCCTACAAGCGATACTATAACCTCTCTGCATTTGACTGGCTCTCTATGGGAATTGGGGGTGGGACTAGATTTAGCTGTAAATGACACTGGAACAGTATGAAACTCATGGTTTGTTATGGCAAATTCTCAAACAGTTGCTACACGGGGAATTGAATAACATAGGGGTACAGTTGGCCACCAAATTGGGAGAAAACGGAAAAATCTGAAACATTTTAGGGGGGGGGAAATAAAATGGAGCTGACAATCGACTGTTAACACAATCAGCCGATCCGAAAAAAGTTATTAATACTATTTTATTTTATTTATTTATCGTCCAATACCGATCGTTGGCAGATATATCGGTGCATCCCTAATATCAACGCACACTATTTATATACATTGCCCATGCGGTAAAATATACGTGGGAAAAACCACGAGAATGCTAAAACAACGCATCTGCGAACATAAAAGCTCTATCCGAAGAAAAGGCCGAGATTATCTCGTAGTAGAACATTTTAATGATTTGAAACATGACATATCCACATTACAATTTTGTGGTATCGAAAAAAATTAAACCACCTCCAAGAGACTGCAATCTAGATGAAATTCTAAAGTGTGAGTCTTTAATGTGGATATTCACAGTACAGAGCCTCTCTTTTATTTTGGTTCTGTACTCTAAAGTTTGAAAGGATACAATGACAATGAGGTTGAAGTGCAGAAGGTCAGCTTTAATTTGAGGGTATTTTCATCCATATCAGATGAACTGTCTAGAAATTATAGAACCTTTTGTACATAACCCCCCCCCCCCCCCATTTTCTGGCATCAAAAAATATTGGACTGTTTAACAATAGAATAAAGTAATAATTTTTATATTTGGTCGCATATCCTTTGCATGCAACGACTGCTTGAAGTCTGCGATGCATAGACATCACCAGACGCTGGGTATCTTCCCTGGTGATGTTCTGCCAGGCCTGTACTGCAGCCATCTTCAGTTCCTGCCTGTTTCGGGGTCTTTTTGCCTTCCGTCTCCTCTTCAGCATGTAAAATGCATGTTCAATTGGATTCAGATCCAGTGATTGACTCGGCCAGTCAAGGTTTTTCCCATTTTTGGTCGTCAAAAACCCCTTTGTTGTTCTAGCAGTATGTTTCGGGTCATTGTCTTGTTGCATGATGAAGTGCCGTCCAATGAATTTGGAGGCATTTGGTTTTATCCGAGCAGATAAAATAGTTGTGTAGACTTCAGAATTCTACTTCTGTCTGCAGTCACATCATCGATGAAGACAAGTGAGCCCGTTCCAATGGCAGCCATACAGGCCCAAGCCATAACACCCCCTCCACCATGTTTGAGATGAGGTGGTATGCTTTGGATCATGGGCATTTCATTTTTTTCTCCTCACTTTCCTCTTTCCATCACTCTGGTACATGTTGATCTTTGTCTCATCTGTCCACAAGACTTTGTTCCAGAACTCTTGGGGCTCTTTTAGGTGCTTCTTAGCAAACTAATCTCGCCTTTCTGTTCTTCAGGCTTATCAGTGGTGTGCATCTTGCAGTGTAGTCCTGCTTGTGTAGCCTTCTACGTACGGTAGACTTTGACACATCTACACCTGCATCGAGGAGAGTGTTTTTGATCTGTTGGACCGTTGTCAGGGGGGGTTTTCTTCACCATAGAGTGTATTCTCCGGTCATCCACAACAGTGGTCTTCCTCGTCTGCCGGGTCTTTTGACATAGTTGAAGTCGAAAGTTTACCTACACCTTAGCCAAATCCTTTTAAACTCAGTTTTTCACAATTCCTGACATTTAATCCTAGTAACCATTCCCTGTCTTAGGTCAGTTAGGATCACAACTTTATTTTAAGAATGTGTGTCAGAATTATAGTAGAGAGAATGATTTATTTCAGCTTTTATTTCTTTCATCACATTCCCAGTAGGTCAGAAGTTTACATAGTGGTGTTCAAATAAATAGCAGTACAACATCAGTAACCTGATGAACCACTGTTATTAGTAGTAGTGATATTTCTGCATGGCAAATAATTTACTTGTAGATGTAGTAGTGTAATAGAAAAACAACAGACCCAACTGTCATGACATGCACGCTGCTTGTTCTGAGTAATTGACTCATTCATTGAAAGGGGCGTGTTAAAAATAATAGCAGTGTGGAGTTTAATTAGAGAATTCATTCATTCTGTGAAAAAAAACAGGTCAGACAGGTATTCCACAGGTAAACAGGTGATGCCATCATGATTCTGTATAAAAGGATATCAAAAGACTCCTGATATCTTATTTCCAGGTACTCTTTGAAGCAATATTATAACCTCTCTGCATTTGAATGGATCGCTATGGGAATTGGGGGGTGGGACTAGATTAAGCTGTAAATTACACGGGAATAGTATGGAACACATGGTTGGCTAAATGGCTGTAAGTCAACAAGGGTCTGAGGTATCAAACAAGCCTTAAACCATCACTCTGCTGCCAGAAATACAGTAGATATGGATGGATAACTTGAAGGGTTTCTTCTGACTTATTTTTCCATAGAGTTCAATAGGAAAATTTGCCGGCGGCATCATTTTGCTCAACTGAGACATTCGTTGCTCCTGCAGCCAAACTATTAGTATAAATATCCAATCCTACCATTGGTTTTAGGCATAGAGATCCCCTTAAAAATTCAGTGGTCATTTATTGTCTGGTACAATCCGTTTGAGAAATACAACACTTTATACTGCTATTACACTATCTAAAACATCGACTTGTAATACCCCCCATGTCCTGCCCGTCTCTTATTTGTAGAGTAGCTGTCCTCCTGATTGAAATGAGCTCTCGGCAGTTCTACCTTTAGTGAGAGCAGGGATATAGTCCCAAACTACTGCGCATGTACCAGACAACGCCAGTCACAGGTTGCTACTCCCACTGAATATGACCGGAGGGGCTGGGCGTTACTACTAGTCCTGAAAGCCATTCTTCGAGAGGCTAACGCTGGCAAGGTCGCTACGACAGTTCAACTTAAAGGGATATTTCACCTTCATGTGACCGAAGTAATTTTGTGGGGCCTACCCTATTATATTTGCATAGCGTGAATACTAGCAATGTCAGCTGTCCCTGCTGACCGTTAACAGCATCCCCGGTCGTCCCGGTTGTCAGGCTCCCCATTCACTCCCATTTATTTTCGGGACCTCACCAAAATCGTTAATCGTTTTAAAGCACACACTAACTATGGCAGATAATACATCGATAAGAGAACACGACAGTGAAAAGGTACGTGTTTGTTTTGAGCTTATAAGATGTCACGTTTAAATGAACTATAATAGTTTAACTATTTTCGGATATGCTACTGCGTAGAAATGCAACAAGCCGTAGTTTGATTTTTAGTTTTATTATGACAACTAACGGTAGCGTCTTTTGATATCCTTTTATACCCAGTCATGATAGCATCACCTGTTTACCTGTGGAACGTTCCAAACGGGTGTTTTTTTTTTTTAACTTCCCAGTCTTTTTTGGCCCTGTCCCAACTTTTTTGGAACGTGTTGCAGGCATCAAATTCGGAAATAACGTATATTTACAAAAATCAATAAAGTTGATAAGGTAAAACATTAAATATATTTTCTTTGTAATGTTTTCAATTAAATATATGTAAAAGAGAAATAACAAATCACTGCTTTCTGCTTTTATGTGCATTTTACATACTGTCCCAACTTTTTTGGAATTGGGGTTGTACTTTGGAATTACACACTTTCATTGCGGACTCAAACGGAGGGCGGTAGTAACAAAATAACTAGCTAGCTAACTTGCTATCTTTGGTTAACTTTAACTGGTGATGGTGGAAACATCGTCAGCAATTACTAGGAACTAAATCTTCAAACATATTAACTAGCTAGCTATGTCACTTAAGATCCGTCTAATATTTTCACTCACTTGTCTACATACGCTGGCACAGATCGGCAAAGCTTGCAAAATACATCTCCCTTCTCATCATGCCCAAGCCAAGGCCAACAATCTGGCCAGTGAGCCTGGAAAACTTTCTTTTTTTTTCTCCCCATACTCCCTATCATTGTCGGGAGTTCTGGTAAAAGGTGTTTTCTTTTTTTGCTTGCTTTTTTGCCAGGTGCAAGGGGCGGAAAGTTTCCAGAAATTTACCATGGGAAGTTAAGCTTGGGAATTTTGGAAATGTTTTCTTCTTTTTTTTCTCCAGATTTTTTCCCATTTTCTCCCAATTTGGTAGCCAATTGAACCCCTATTCTAATTCAAATCCCCCCCGTGTAGCAACCGCTAGATAATCACCACTGCGCAACCCCGTCAGCCGGCAGTAGGACGGAGATCGCCACGTCCTCTTCAGGGCGCGGCGACTCCTAGGGTTCCTGACCGTGATTCCAACTCGCCCAGGGCCGTTCTATGCGCAGCAATTCTCTCCGAGCCTCTCCCTCCACCCGGAGGCAGCCGCCAATTGCTGCTCCACAGGGCGCCGGCCATGCTCGGATCTGGCAGGACCGGGGCGCGAACCCCCATCCTCGGAGTCAGCGTTTTTACCGCTTTACTACCGCGACGGCCGAATTTTGGAAATTGACCAATTTTAATTTTTAATTTTTTGGTGCAAAAGTTAGCCTATAACATGGAACTTAAATTTAGTTGGAAAATACACAACTGCAATTCTAGATCTTGCAGCATGCTTTGGTTAATGCGAATTCAGTTGAATTTCAACCCTGCACTGTGCATTCTTCCATAGAGTACTCAAGTGACTACGTCACACTGGTTTCGGAAGTGACTTCCCCATTCATTTAGGCCATAGACATCAACTAAAACTTACTTTTAAACTATTTCTAGCGATTATGTCTAGGGGTGGGACAAAATATCGATACTGGAATATATCGTCATACTTCTTGCGATACGTTATCGATACACTGGCGCCAAATATCGATATTTTTATTAAACCATGCAGGCGCTCTAAACGGATTCGCCACAGACTGTAAAATGCATAAAGTGCACCGTTTATACACGCTAAGAAAATCATGTTCACGTATAGAAAAAATAATATTTGAAAAAAACATCGTAAAAGCATGTTTGTACCTGATGCACTTTCGGTTTAGAAGATACCTCATTTTCTTTCTCCAAAATCTCTCGCATAAATATGTTTAGGAAAGCAAGTACTTACCAATATATTGAGCTACAGCTGTTTTCAGATTAACCGTGAAGAGTTTATCTTGTTACATTTCGCCAAAGTCCCGTACATTATTGCACTTAGGGCTTAAATACGTTGCTGTATACTGTGTAGAAACACACACTCTTTTGTACGTTTAAAAAAAAAAAAACGTATTTAAATACATTAGGCTACTTATGCTATGGTTATTATCTCACCAAAAAATAAGTTTTCAACGTAAAAAAATGGCAAGTTACTCACGCATAGCCTGCAAAGCAATGTGAGTCCTTAATTCGAAATTGCAAAAACTAGGCCTGCCTTTAAAAGTATTGATATCAAAATGTGGCCAAGTTACAACTAACAATATTGCCTATTGTAGCTCACACTAATTAAACTAGCTCTATTCCAAAGCAATGCTATCCAAACTTTCCTAAATTATTTAATGTAACTCGGCCCTGTGTTTTTTCATCTTAGCATGTGAAGAGATTGTGGTCATTCAAATTTTAAATGTCAAATAACAAAAATGGCCTCGGCTCATGGAACAACATATCATTTCAATGAATGTTTTAAACAGTTGACAAATAATTACAGAAAGGATATGTTTATACTTTGTTGTAAAGTTTTAAAATGTTCGCTGCTGCTACAGATTTCTCTACAATTCACAAACAGACATTTACACCAAGAACGATAATTTACAATAGAGAAAGGGGGATGAATAAATAAATGCAGATAAAAAATAGAAATATGTTGTCGTTGAAATATGGTATACATCGTTTCATCTCATTGTCAAATTCTGTGAAACTGACACCACAATGCAGTGAATAAATACATAATTCCTGCTTTTTGCCTTTTGTGGTATTTTTTCTTATTCAGTTACACCGATATCGTGATGTATTGTAGATGAATTGTCTTGCAATGTTGTATCGTGATACCATTGTTATCGTGGGCAACGTATCGTGATAGTATCGTATCGTGAGTTACTCGGTGATTCCCACCCCTAATTATGTCTTACCATCAATTTCCTGGATTGTTAAACATAACAAAATATGTAGTTTTTCTGGACCATTTATATTTAACGTTTAAATTTTTTGTGAAAATACCAGCGGTGGCACGGTTTAAAAACATCCCACAATTCCCTCCGGACGGTTCAATTAAGTAAAATAGCTGAATTGGCAAGGTGTTCTACGAAGAGAAGCCCTCCTCTTCACCCAAGCTCTCCGGATGGCTTGCCTTCGTCGGATGCCGTTTTCAATAATGATCCGGCGTCTTATTCAGCAGCCCGTCTTTTCTCAATTTCTATGGAAAACCACCCCAGAAGCAACAGCGTCGCCACAAACATTATCGGCTCCATTTCTACTTCTAACTGCGTACCCAGTTGTTCACGCTCTGGTAAACAGCGCGAAAATGATCAAAACACAGACACGATTGCTTACAATGCAAAGACAATTTTATTATGGGGTTGATTGTTTACTTAAAGGTATCCAATGATGTAATGAATAGGCTGTCTTCATAGCCATCGTTGCCTTCCACTGACTTTTCTGGAATAAGAACGCTAGCAAAAAGGATAATTCAGCTGTTGCGGATATTGCTGGTTATATCAGAATATTTCAGTAACAGCCGATACAGTACAATGCCAGCGAACGACGTTATGCCTCTCAGGTTTAGCCGACGTACTCGTCGGCATTTCCCCGATAGTTACGGGAAAGGTTAAAGGTTATAGGTCAGATGTCACCACAAAGTGCGTCCCACAACTGAGCAAAACCTTCTGTGCTACCGTACTTCCATGCTCCAGAGTGCGAACTCCCAAACCTTGAGTGCATACTCGGGAGCATGGTAGTGCGGAGTATGCGGTTTGAGATACAGCCTTAGATTTCTGGCATTTCTCAGATGTTCGTCTTGTTTGAATTCGGTAGGTTCCGGAAAACTCTGATGCTTATGAAAACATTGGTGGCATTGCATTGTGGGGCGCGACTTACTACCTTCCTTTTGAAAAGGACAGTTCAGAGCATCCTTTGTGAAAGGACGGATAAACGGAATTGTGAAGCTCCTTTCCTTCTCAATATAAGAAATTCGAACGGTCCTTAGCATGGCTGCCTGGAAACTATTTCCGGTTCATGCGATTTAAAGGATACTTCCTTGCTCAAATTTGACTATTCGAATGCAGCCTCTGTCTTCCTTTCAACTTGGGCTGTGTTAAACCAAAAATAAATCTCTAATTTTAGCGTCTCCTCTGTTGAAAACGGAAGAAGCTGCATACGGGTCATTGCTATGCTTGTACTGGACGGACACGGCAATGTCATTTAATAGCAGATTGAAAATCAAATGTAGGCATATTCGAGCTTTAAAGAGCCAATAATTCAACAGCAGCAGCATGGCAGAGAGTTCGGAAACCAGCTCGGCCGCGGAGAGAGTGATTAGCACTCCGAGCAATCTAAAAAGCCCTGTTTGGAAGCACTTCGGTTTTTGGTCAGTGAACGGCAAAATTGTGGAACCTCGAGACAAAGTTGTATGCAAGCTATGTAAGCTACAGATGGCCTACGTTAAACGTTAAAACTATGCTGATCACAGTTCCCTCTCCAAAAGGTCAAGGATGGTACTTTTCTGTTTTTAATAGCACTTTATTGTAAATGATCCCTCAGGATCTAAATTCTTTTTAGTAACATTTCTCGAAATTGTGTGCCTTAATTTTATTCAAACAAAAGCATTATAAAAGTGTGTATAGATTTTAAAGCGATCTCGAATTATATATATTTTTTTTCAAAGACTGCGTTCATGTTTATGTTCAAGTAAAATGTAGCTACCTATACTAGTTATGTGTCTCGTTGTATTGGTTTGCCCTCTTGTGGACCTAACGCGCAATCACACAGCCCGAAAGTTGGTCAAATTGTAACATTTTAAAATTGTAATAGATATTCGAATATATTCAAACTTATGTGTTTTTTCAGAAGGAATATTCGAACGTGATTTTTGGCCAATGTTGACAGCCCTACATACTGCACATCCTGCACTGTGCATTCTTCCATCACATGTGCAGTGCATTCTTCCATCACATGCAGAATTAAATCCCGGCATCCTGCACACTACAGCAAGGCTATTGAGGCCACACTACTGCATTTGAGCCCAAGGACTACATCCATTTTGAACCCTTTTTTTTGTCTGCTTATTGCTTATGACAAAACAAAATGTTTATATTTATGTCTGCATATGATGAGGTAAATTCAGCTAGTACAAATAACGCCAACATTTCCAGTTTATTCCCGTTAATTCCCATGGAACGTTTCCACTTTTGAATCTTCCCGGCATTTTGCAACCCTAGGTGTTTGGCCGGCTGCAGGTGCCTTCAGAAACATATTCGAAATGCAGCTACAATGTATGCGGCTTGTCTTCACCTCATTAAATTGTCCGCGCTGGTGCGTTACCACGGCCAATCAGAGTAGCGAATGTAACCTCGCGAAGGTTTTTTTTTTTTTTTTTTTCTCTTCCCCCCCCCCCCGTAGCTTACAGCTGATTATTGCGTCTCCCTCCGTGCTCTCTGCTTGTCTGTGGAACGTGATTGTAGCTGCGGTGCCTGCCTATTTTCCGAAAACGATTCGTAGTCGAGAATGTCTCAAAAATACGATTTGTTATGGGAAGACAATTGTAAGCTTCGTATATATATATATATATATATATATATATATATATACATATACAGTCAAGCCGGAAAGTCTGCACACTCACCTTCTCCACGTTTTATTACGTTACAGACATATTCTACAATAGATTGAGTTCATTTTTTGTCTCAAAATTCTACACAAAATAGCCCATAATGACAAAGTGAAAACAGGTTTTTAGACATTTGTGCTAATTTATTAAAAATCAAAATGTAAAATATATTGATATGACACCCAAAAGTGAGCTGAGGTGCATTTTGTTTCCACTGATACTGCTTGAGATGTTTCTACAACTTAATTGGAGTCCACCTGTGATAAATTCAATTGATTGGACATGATTGGGGATTGCCAACACCTGCCTATATAAGGTCCCACAGTTGACAGTGCATGTCAGAGCAAACTCCAAGCCATGGGGTCAAAGGAATTATCTGCAGATCTCAGAAACAGGATTGTGTCAAGGCATAGATCTGGAGACGGGTACGGAAAAATCTCTGCAGCTTTACAGGTCCCAAAGAGCACAGTGGCCACCATCATTCATAAATGGAAGAAGTTTGGAACCACCAAGAATCTTCCTAGACCTGGCCGCCCGGCCAAACTGAGCAATCGGGGTAGACGGGCCTTGGCCAGGGAGGTGAGCAGGAACCCGAGGGTCACTCTGACAGAGCTCCAGCGTATCCTTGTGGAGATGGGAGAATCTTTCAGAAGATCAACCATCCAGGCAGCACTCCACCAATCAGGCCTTTATGGTAGAGTGGCCAGACGGAAGCCCCTCCTTAGTAAAAGGCACATCACAGCCCGCTTGGAGTTTGCCAAAAGGCACCTAGAGGACTCTCAAACCATGAGAATCAAGATTCTCTGGTCTGATGAAACCAAAATTGAACTTTTTGGCCTGAATACCAAGCGTCACGTCTGGAGGAAACCAGGCACCGCTCATCACCTGGCTAATACCATCCCTACAGTGAAGCATGGCGGTGGCAGCATCATGATGTGGGGATGTTTTTCAGCAGCGGGAACGGGGCGACTAGTCCTGATAGAGGGAAAGATGAATGCAGCTAAGTACACGAGATCCTTGAAGAAAACCTGCTCCAGAGCGCTCTGGACCTCAGACTGGGGCGAAGGTTTACCTTCCAACATGACAACGACCCGAAGCACACAGCCAAGAGAACAAAGGAGTGGCTTCGGAGAAAGTCTGTGCATGTCCTTGAGTAGCCCAGCCAGAGCCCAGACCTGAATCCAATTGAACATCTGTGGAAAGAGCTGAAAATGGCTGTGTACCGACTCTCCCCATCCAACCTGACGGAGCTTGCAAGGATATGCCAAGAGGAATGGGCAAAAATGTCCAGAAACAAGTGTGCCAAGCTCGTAGCTTCTTTCCCAAGACGCCTTGAAGCTGTAATCGCTGCCAAAGGTGCAGCAACCAAGTATTAGGCTAAGGGTGTGTACAGATATGTAACCCCTAAATAACCTATTTTTGTCAGTAAAATAAAATTGCATATTTTCTAAAAACCTGTTTTCACTTCGTCATTATTGGCTATTGTGTGTAGATGTTCTCAGATGTACTCATTTCTGGTCCTCTAGGTCTGGGTCTCTTATGCCCGCTCATTTTTGAGGATCTGAAGAATGTCTCCAAAACACCCTTATGCATGTGTTGTCCAAAGTCAGGGTGTGTAATCTAGGGCTCCCAGGATTCCATTTTTGTGGAATTGACCTTCAATTTCAGTTTTTCTTTTTTTTGTTTGTTTTTTGTCAAATGGTTTCCATCGTACTGTGCTTGCCCTCAAAACCCATTATAAAGCAGGGAGGGTGGGAATAAACATCTGATTGGCAACCAACTAAACAACCAATAGGACTTTATTTAGTTTAAGGAAATAAAATGTTCCCAATTCCATTTTCCTTGCCTCGGCTAAGATATGGTCTTGTGATCATATGTAAGCACTATATATATATATATATATATATATATATATATATTTTTTTTTACTTCTGCATTTTACAGAATTAAGCATGGGATTGCTTATTTGGTTATTTAAAACATTAATATACCATTAGGGATGGAGCCGTTCGATGGTTATCGGCCGATTTCCCTACTGTGAGACTCAGTCGCCAGTCCCTGAAATTACTGATACTCTTAACCCATCTGTAATGTGTTTGTTATAATCAAACAGTTGTTATGCCTTAGGCCTACGTCAATCTTGCGAGCCAAGTAAAAAGGGAAAAGAAAAAAAATGTTAAATGAAATCTCAACATCTTGCATGCAAATATGATATCCCTTTAATGCTGCTCACTGAACATAATTTTTAAGCCCCCTTGAACATAATCTGACCTCTGCATCCGATTGACGGAATATGCCCTTTAGCAGCCGCCACTGTTCATGCATCTATAGATTCGCAAGCAGTCGCTGTATGGAGTCCTCATCAAGCATGGGGGAGAAGCTCAACCTCGCAGTGTCTCACTACCGGGTCATTTATATGCAAAAATGTAAAAAAGAATATACAACCTAATATAGCCTACTTTTCTGCTTTGCTACATAGTGTGCTCTGCTTAAAAGTCTGGGTGGTTAAAAAAACGATAGTAGTGTAGTCTACCCTATTCAGCCAATAAATCTATTGGCTACACATAAAAAGCTAAACAAAATGACTGACCTTCACTCACTCATCAATAAGTTTTTATATTATCTTGATCGTCATTATTAGCTAGCCCTCTGGCTAGGAACCGTCTCCATTGAGATGCATGACTTCTGGCTGTAGGGTCGGGTTGCTTCACACTGCAAACGATAAAATATTTTGCATTCGAAGCCTCAGTCAGACACAAATCTCCGCATTGCACTTGGGGGGTCAATTTACCAAGATCCCAAATAAGGGGTGTTATTTTGCAGGTGCAGTCACAAAATCACATTTCCATAAAGTTTTAATTTGCTTGTTATTCAGTTTGTTATACATTGTATTGCTTCATAATAGTTACTCTTCTATTCTGTAACACGATTTGCTTCATGACTTAAAAAAATATTCTTACTGTTCATGATGTAGTCTATGTACAGTTCAAGTCGGAAGTTTACATACACTTAGGTTGAAGTCATTAACTAATTTTAACCACTCCACAGATTTCATGTTGGCAAACTAGTGTTGGCAAGTCAGTTAGGACATCTATTTTGTGCATGACACAAGTAATTTTTTTCCAACAACTGTTTACAGATTGTTTCAATTCACTATATCACAATTCCAGTGGGTCAGAAGTTTACATACACTAAGTTGACTGTGCCTTTAAACAGCTTGGAAAATTCCAGAAAATGATGTCATGGCTTTAGAAACTTCTGATAGGCTAATTGACCTTATTGGAGTCAATTGGTGGTGTACCTGTGGATGTATTTTAAGGCCTACCTTCAAACTCAGTGCCCCTTTGCTTGACGTCATGGGAAAATCAAAAGAAATTTGCCAAGACCTCAAAGAAAATTGTGGACCTCCACAAGTCTGGTTCATCCTTGGGAGCAATTTCTAAACGCTTGAAGGTACCACGTTCGTCTGTACAAACAATAGTACGCAAGTATATACACCATGGGACCACACAGCCGTCATACCGCACAGGAAAGAGACTCATTCTGTCTCCTAGAGATGAACGTGCTTTGGTGCGAAAAGTGCAAATCAATCACAGAACAGCAACAAAGGACCTTGTGAAGATGCTGGAGGGAACAGGTACAAAAGTATATATCCACAGTAAAACGAGTCCTATAACCTGAAAGGCTGCTCAGCAAGGAAGAAGCCACGACAAAACCGCCAGACTACAGTTTGCAACTGCACATGGGGACAAAGATCTTACTTTTTGGAGAAATGTCCTCCGGTCTGATGAAACGAAAATTTAACTGTTTGGCCATAATGACCATCGTTATGTTTGGAGGAAAAAGGGTGAGGCTTGCAAGCCGAAGAACACCATCCCAACTGTGAAGCACGGGGGTGGCAGCATTATGTTGTGGGGGTGCTTTGCTGCAGGAGAGACTGGTGCACTTCATAAAATAGATGGCATCATGAGGAAGGAAAATGATGTGGATATATTGAAGCAACATCTCAAGACATCAGCCAGGAAGTTAAAGCTTGGTCGCAAATGGCTCTTCCAAATGGACAATGACCCAAAGCATACTTCCAAAGTTGTGGCAAAATGGCTTAACAGTCCCAGTGCTATTTGATATTAAGAATTCAAAAACGTGTTGTAACAAATAAACAATAATATAATTACACAAAAACGTTACTCAAAGACGACAACTGCATTGTATAAGGCCATTATCTTAATGGCAAATTAGTGCTTAGTGTTTAAAAAAATTTTTATGGTAAGCTAAATTTGAGCTTTTACACTGACCTGGGCAGACAAAATTGAACATGTAAAATAACAGTAAAATAATTAATAAAATAACCTAAATCAAAAGGCAATAGGTATTACAGAGTATATCGGTAGCTTGGCAACATTGACGCTGGGCAGACGAAACTGATATTCTCTGTAACGACTGATCAAGTAGGTAGGCTAAAGCCTAATAAATCATTGAAAAATTTAATTTAAGTCTTAGTGGTGAAGGCTGTCATGCGGGGTTGCTGCAAATCGGTGTTTCCATGCAGCGATGTTTTTTTTTCTTTATGCTTTAATAGCGCATGCGATCGCATAGTAGGCTACTTGTGGTGGTATGGTAAGCTTCTTAACGTTGCATAACTTGTACTGCACACAGTATCCTATTTCCTCAAAGTATTTCCACACATTGCTACGTTTAGTCTTAGCCACCATAGTGCTCCACTGATAGTTTTTGCTCTAACCCTGCGTTTTCAATGAGCGGGGAAGATGAGGCGATGCGGGTGACGTAACATTTTGGGAATATGCCAAAGTTTGGGTAAAACCTGTCTACGTTCCTACCGATTGCTGGTTTGATGGTGCAAGTCATTTTAAACCCTCCATGAACAGCAGCATATAAGCAGTGAATGCTTTACATTGAAAAGTTTATTGGGCCAGTACTTGTCAGTGAATATTCAGTCTGCAATAAAACGTAGGCTATTGTGATGAGCAGGCTAGCTGGAGGATGCCCTCTGATGTAATAAATGTCTAATGGGTGATAGTGTGGGTGAAAGTAACAGGCAAGTCCTCTCATTTGTGATTACTACAGCAGAATAAAAATGTGGGTAATATCCCGATTCGTTTTTCTGGCCCACGATACGTATCATATTTTTGTATCGCGATATATGGAATTTCAATATATTTTCCCATCCGTACATATCCATTTCAGGGCACCATAATGTATGGGACAGTAGACCAACATGGCTAAAGACCTATATCGCGGTTACATATAAAGGACTGGAAATCCCTGATAGTGAAGAGACCTGAAGTTTGGCTTGGTAGTGCTCATTTGAATTTCCTGTCTTTTGCGGCTTTTGAATGAGACAAGTTTTTTGTTATTAATGTATTTAAAGGGTAACTACACTGTATATCACATTTCTATTGTAAACATGTTTGTATGCCTACCTTATAATGAAAATTATTCATCCATTCTGTTATTTCAACAATTCTGAAATATTGTGTATCAGAAGAAACGGGTTCCCACTCTGCCCCCACCCCTCTTTGGAGGTACCTCTGTCATATGGATAATTGTTGCTGCCCACCACAGAAATAGCCGGCACCTAATCGGCTTAGAGACACTACAGTCTTTTGGTTTCAGCGCCACGGTTTTAAACCAGAACGTGGCAGCCTGTTCATAAACTCTTATTCCACCTAAACAGTCCACTAAAATACGTTTCTGAAAATATTTGAGTTGAGAAATAGGCCATGCAGTTGCTGCATCTTGATTCATATTTGATCTGCAACGTCTAGTTTGGCAGTTTGATCCGATTTATACAAAATAATTTGTACAATTTATGCAAATAACGACACACCACCCCTCTCCCAAAGTATTTTTCAAAATTGTGTAGTAGGCGGAGACAGGGAGTGCACTTACCCTTTAAAGGTTAAAACTATTAAGACTCATTTAGTTAGGCCAACTAACTAGTTTACCTTTTTTCCTGCTTTACAGGAGCAAATGATGTTTAAAAGCAAGCCTTCAAGAGTGAGTATTCCTGCATATTATATTTTCTCCCATTTTATTTGTTGCAAAACGCAGTAAAATTAATCTTAATTTTAATTGTAAAATTTGGAACTACAACTTGATAGAAAGGGCATCATTTCATTTATTTTTTTTATATTTGTCAATACACAAAATTATTAATTTGCAGTATTTGAATGCCATAAACATCCTGTTACATGTTGCACTTGTAATTTGAAGAGGGTAAATACTGGACAGTCACACAAACATTTATAGGTCTTTTCCAACTCAATCAAAAGTTCAGAGCCATACATATCTTTCAGGTGTAAAAGGCATAAGGAGACAATGGATTTACACATGCAGATTACAGTACCTTGCCCATTCAATATTTGTCATTCTTTTACAGCTTTTCTGTTTTGCATTGGAATTAATTCGCTTCAGTTTATGGTCTGTTTTCAAGTGTAGACTGGATCAAATGAGTTGTTAGAATATGTACTCCAATATGACAATTCCAACACCATACATTTTCTTCAACAGAAGCCACAGAAAATCTATATCCCCAACACCTATGTAGTGCCAACAGAGAAGAAACGGTCCGCATTGAGATGGGAAGTACGTCATGACCTGGCCAATGGGATCCTACCCCCAAGAATCTTCTACCCGTTATAAGGAATGCTGTACCAGTCTTGTTTGTACCCACCTCTATCCAGAGAATCCAATATTGGCAGATTTTTATTTTTTATTTTTTTAAGTCATTTTAAAAACAATAAATGATATTAAACTTTTGTCATTGGAACTTGTCCATATAAACATTGGTAAACTTAGTTGGATTGTGTCATGTTTTCACTCCAGTCAGAGTGCATTCAAGGAAAGTCACTGTAGGGGTGTTTAAAGGGATAGAGAGGGGTGAATCGGGAGTCGTGCCAAAGGAGCTTGTTTTCCAGAAGATTCACAGCTTCCAGGGTAAGAACCAGTGTTTCATGCTTCAGTATGCTGTGGACATTTAGCCCTGTGAAAAATACCACAGTCAGTCTTGGCAACAAATGCTGAATTCCACAGAGCTTCCACAAATGTAATTTCCATAAAGAAAAATTGCCTGGGAAGCACACAAGTACATTTTTTCAACTTGTATTTTCTATAATGTCCTAGCAATGTGCCATCAGACCTGATAAATCACAGCTGGTAAGGACTCCTGAACCACAGTTGATCATGCAAATGCAACTGTTCTTCATACTACGTAATGGAAATGAGAAGGGATCTATTAGCTAGGCCTACAAACACAATGACAGCTCCTCTGCATGCATTTGGTTCATATTTGGAATTAAATACTAGCCAATGAGTTGACGGTACCATAATCTCAAATATACTCATTTGTGGTAAATGCTTGCAGCAGTGAAATATTCTCTGCACATACATTGATTGAACTGAAGTATTCAGTAGAGTTGTAGTACTCGAAACCATGTTGGTCTCGAGACCATATTTTGAAGGTCTCTGTCTCGGAATCGACTGCATTTTGACTTGGTCTTGTCACAAATCTTTTTTCAAGACCAGGGGCGTGTCCGAGGGGGGGGCATGTGGTGGCACCCACCCCCACAGAAATTTGATTGGCCACCATGGAAAACTAGTGACAGATGACAAAATATGCTACTATTTGATTTATAGGTTTAGTGGACGGAAATTTTTGCTAGATCACTAGATAAAACCACACATTATTTAAATATTAATTTACCTCAAAGCGTAGGCCTGGCTGTAAATAACGTTAGGCTAACCACTTATTTTTTCCGGTACCCCAAGTCGCATCACATACATCACAAAGACCGACAGCCAGCTCACTCACCAGAGTCTGTCTGCACTCTGCAGTTGAACACTAAACAGTAACAGTGCCATTATGTGGGTCTCACGAGTCGTGTTACAATCGCAATAATATTTTGTAGCTCAACTGAAACTGCTACTGCAGGAGAAACACAGCCCCTCTCTTTGTCGGACGTTCACTCTGTGTGAGAAGGCGCAAACGTTATTGTTCAGTATTAACCTATATGAACCAGATTCTTATATACATAATTAGGCCTCTATAATTTTCCATTTTCTTTTTAATCCCCAGTGAACAACAGTCGTCCATGGATGGCT
The DNA here is from genome assembly GCA_029718625.1 of Synaphobranchus kaupii. Taxonomy (NCBI): domain Eukaryota; kingdom Metazoa; phylum Chordata; class Actinopteri; order Anguilliformes; family Synaphobranchidae; genus Synaphobranchus; species Synaphobranchus kaupii. Next base: position 81,008,626 of record CM056379.1, read on the forward strand.
AAATTGTGTTGGAAACGCATCTTGGATGCCTTTTCAATGGCATTTTGTGGCATTTTGCGCACTGGGTCAGATTACACCAAACTGTTTATATGTCACGTTTTCGGTCAAGGATGTTCGCCAAATTCAATAAACCTGTGATCTGCGTTAGGTTACCTGATCCTGAGGTAAAAGGTAACTAGCTAAGCAAACGTTACTTTACCCACGGTTTACCAATCATATCAAATGGAAGTAAATTTTACATGAACCTAATCGTTATATTACTATATTATGACTATACCATTAACCTAATCGATATCCAAAGACAACGTTTAATCTGGCCGCATTTTTTTTAATTTAAACGTTAAATTTAACGTTAAGTCAATGTTATATATTCAAATTGCTTCGAAATGCAGCATAGGCTGAAGTTTCATTAAATTGAGAGTAATTCATTTTTCATTCTCGTCACTGGTGATTATTGATGTTGACTTTTTGTAGGTAATCCATTGTGTTTGATTTTGGGTTGTCTCTTTTAAAATGTAATCAGTACTCATACCCTCAATGTTATAATCTATAAAAATCTGACTTCAACTTCGCTGCTTTTTGAAGAAATGTTTTTAAACAGCAAGTGTATGCTACCACCATCTGGAAATGGGCTAAATTCTTAGTTTTACACAATCCATAAAGACTATTTTGTCATACTTGAATGAGCTACATGGTATTTTCTCTTATTGTTTCAAAAGGTTAGTTAACCAACATAGGGACTGCCACAGTCATATCTGTACAAGTATAGCTCTGTAATTGAAATGGTAAACAAGCAGGCACTTTAAGGATGCCAACCTGCATTTGCATATAGCAAAACCAACACAAATTATTGATCCTTTGTAGCAGTGCAATGCCTACTAGCAAAGAAACCCACCTCCTGTAACTAGACTGCATTGACTGCTCTGCTAAATGACACTACATACAGGTTTAGTGCACCTGCTAAATGACTGCAACTGAAGTTTGACAATTATTTGAGAGCCGTAGAGAGATTGTGGAGGGGGTCCTGCAATATACATATTTTATTTAGTGTGATTGCAATATGATCAGTCTGTCCGTCTCTATATTTTTCCCTCCCTCAATCTCCCTCCTCCCTCTATTTCTCCCTCCATCTCCCCCATCTCTTTCTCCCTTCCTCTCCCTCTGTATCTGCTTCCTTTTCCCTCTGAATCCTATATTTTTTCCTCTCCTGTATTTCCTCTATCAATCCCCTCTAGTATATTTACCCTCTGTCTAACTTCTGTTTATCCTGACCGCTATCCTCTCTCAAACCTCTGTCCTCTATATACTCTCTACGTCACCTAGTGTCTCTCTATCCTCTATCCATCAATCAGCGTGTGATATTCATATTGTAATTGGTTTTATTAGTAGTCTGCAATGTAATTTTAACAGTCAAGAGATTGTTATAAGATAATTTAACAAAATTAACATTTGACAGTAATTGGGTATTGGAAAGAAATGACATTTGGTCTGGTCTCGGTCTTGGTCTTGACTCGGACTCGATACGCTCTGGTCTTGGTCTTGACTCGGTCTCGGTTTAGGTGGTCGCGACTACAACACTAGTATTCAGGCAGCTGGATTTTTATATAATCAGTGAAAATACAATGCAAATGCCTGTGTTTGTTGGTTTCTCAGTTTCATAGTAGTCTGGAATATTCAACCTGAACAAGGTAGTTTGAAAGCAAATGTAAGTGACCATGTAAAAGCAGCCAAAGAACAGTTCTACACTAGCCAGCAAATACTGACAAGGAGTTTGTGTTCTTGCAGGGCACTGGTGCACATGGGCGGAGCGTCAGGGGGTGCTGGGTGTGCGGCTGTCCCAGGGCCCGCGGCATCCGGGGGCCCACTGATCTAGAGCACGGGGCCCAGTGCAGGGTGCAACGTTTAACGAGAGCGCGATTGACAAAGTTAATATCAATACATCGATGTCTAGGAACAATTGTACTAAAGGAAATAGTAGCGCTCAACTGTTTATATACCACATATTTCACAGAGAAAATACGGTCACGGTTGGTAGTAAATTAGATAATTATGACTAAAATAAAATAGTTAAATGAACATATAAATATGATATTTTGTGTTACCTGCAGTTATTTAGTACGCAAACAGTTATAGCATGCAGATTTATGAGTGAATCGTAGCATCCAAATGAATGTCGGGTAAGGTTACGGTGTCGCGTAGCTGTGAGCGTAGCCTACAATTCCTCCCAGTATAATTTTTCCCACTTCCGGGTCCGTTGCTTGACTGTACGTCTCGCTAGCTACTAGCAACTAGCACTGAACTGTGTCGATTATACGCTCTATGCTTGCCAGAAATCTACAAGTGGTTTGATCATTTTCAATGTCTTTGTTCAATTGGCCTGTAAATAAACATTATTAGCTAGTTATACACTCGCATTAATAAGAGACCAGATGCCGAAACATGCGTCCGTTGCAGATCTGGCTAAAATGCTCATTGTAGACCACCCAGCAGTGGCCTCTACATTCAGTGAGGTTTGCACGGCCTTTCTATTATTTCTGACTCTTCCGGTCACCGTTGCGACTGCCGAGCGCTCCTTCTCCAAACTGAAATTAATTAAAAACTATTTGAGGAGCACAACGGGACAGGAGAGACTGAGTGGATTGGCCACGTTGTCAATCGAAAATGATCGAGCCAAGAAGTTGGACATAGGGCGTATTGTCGATGACTTCGCGGAGCGCAAGGCTCGTCGAGTGCCTTTTAAATAGTGGTGAGTAGCCTTGATATATTTATGAACTGGTCGGCCGCCGTGCCAATGTTTTGTCTATATTAATATGTCGCTGTGCTGATTTTATTGGACAATTTTTCTAATAATTTTCACTAGGTGTTTTGATGCTTATTTATCAAAGTAACAAAACGCCATGATTTCTTCGTTACCATTGTGTGCTGTGATCGCTGTCAGTGGGGCTGAACTTTCGCTAATGAGGTAACATTACTGCTGGCTATGTGTGCGCTGTTATGCTGTGTGCATAGTAGGTTGGAGTGGGTGGAGCCCGTTCGTGCGTTCTGCACCAGGGCCCGGCGTCACAATGTTCCGCCACTGCTGGTGCAGTTATGTTTAGCCCAATATTATTATAACATTGGTACACCCTATGAAAAGGCTAATTGCATCACAGATGTTAATTAGGTCGATTTGACCCCATTACAGCAGCTTGCAATGCTTAATGCTTGGTTTTGTGCGATAGCAAACTCACCTAAGGCTGGAATAACATTCACAGTTTTCACACTGGCTGTTGCTTGAATGATGTTTTCAGGGAGGTCATTTCTGGAAAGTATAACAGTGCGGTTTCATGGTTAGGAAAGTGGAACTTTTGCTCTGTCAAAGCACTCTTGCGCCTTGTCTCCCTTTCTTCATCATTACACTGATCTGAAGAGAACAGGTGAGGTTGTTGTCACATTGATTTCACCAGTCCATGGGCTATTTTCTGGTGAGCGAAGGATACAACTTAAGCTTTTTCACACTAAGATCTATTTTCCGACTGGCGAATGGTGTGCGGCGAGCCGTCATATACTGCGTCTCAAACCACATACTTCCATACTCTGAGCACGCATAGCAAGCAAGCACCCATCCATGTTGGAGTGTGTCCAAACCAAAGTACAGTAGTACGGAGCACAGATAAAGTACCCGTACTCCGTTTGTCCAAAATCTGAAGTATGCATCGATGCGTGCTCTGACCGGGAAAAATCCCATACTTCCTTTCAAGAGAACCATCTTAATAGAGTACTCAAGTTAATACGTCAGACTTGGGCGGAGTTTGGTTTTGGAAGTAAATTCCCTATGACCGATAGTCTCAGAAGCCCGTTCTATCGACTATTTCTTGAAATCTGATTTATAGAATGAGCCGAAACATTCCTGGATTAGCCTGTGTGGTATAAGGACATAGACCATACATCACATGTTCCAATTTTCACTAGAAATTGTTTAAAAGTAAGTTTTAGTTAATGTCTATGGTCTAAATGAATAGGGAAGTCACTTCCGAAACCAGTGTGACGTAGTCACTTGAGCACTCTATGGTGGACGATAGTGGCGAGATCTAGCTTAACAATTTAGCTAACCTTAGATATTTGTAAATATGCAAATTGCAATGCAATTTACAAGCTATTAAATGACAATGTAGCTAGTTCTTAGACAGATAATAATGGCTTTAGTAATACACAGTGATACTAAAACTATTATTAAATATTTGCAGTGCCATATGATCCAACTTTTTTTTCTCCATATGCTCCAACTTACTTGCTAGCTGGATGTCGACCCAGTTAGCTAGCATCGCGCTAGGTAACGTTAGATAACTACACCCCAGTAGCCTACAGCCAGCTGTGTGATCTGGGAACTTGCAAATACAGTAATGTCAATTCATCCAGTAGCTACTCCGGCACATTGTCAATTAACGTTAGATGTCATGTAGCGCCAGTAGCCTAGCCTACTGTAGCCTACATTGACTAATGTTAGCTGCCCAGTTTTGTGGGTACAAGCTTCAAAAGTGAAAGCACAAAGGGAAACCAGCTCCAAATCAAGAAAATTCAAATTTCGAATCATACAAAAAGCTAAAGCAAACACAACGGAAACATGCTGCGAGAGAAACATACTGAAAAATGCTAAAGGAAACATGCTGCAAGTTCAGAAACAATGGAAATTCAAAAACATACAAAATGAATACTGGAAAACCAGTTGATGCAACAGAAGTGCTCCACGCCACGGAGGAATTTCACAATGGAATGCCCTCATGTACAAACGGAATTTTTGTTTTACGTAGCTAGCTGCTGTGAGGTGACGCCAACTCGCTAGTTAACAAACTAACATTACTTTTTTGGGTTGCTAGCTAGCCAACAACCTGCACTTCACAAGATCCTTCGTGCCCTTACATAATATCTAAAGGATCAGGATCATATAGAAATGGTTATTTTCATTTATTTAACTTATTGCCCTCTTCTGTCCATTCGCTTTCCACTGCCATGTCAAAACAAGTTGTGTACAAGAGTACATTCCATTGTACGATTCCCCCTAGTGGCATGGAGCACTTGCATTGTATCAACTGGTTTTGCAGAGATTCTCCTCCCTTGCATTTGTTTTCCTTTCTGTATGCGATTTTGAATTTCCAGTCTGAACTTGCAGCACGTTTCCATTTTACATTTCCATTTTATGTTTCTTCACTTGTAACACGTTTCTGATGTTGTGTCTGCTTTAGAGCGGGTTTCCCTTTTATGTTTGTGCTTTCGATTTTGATCGTCCTTGTGGGCCACTGTACAAATGGCCAGTTTAATGGAAAGAAAGCTGAAAAGCCTATTCACCACAAAAAGCCAGGTTGTGGTTGTGCTGCAAAGATACATATGCAGTACGTATATCAGTTCTATCCGGTTTGACTTTCCACTTGAACAAACTTGCAGACTATTTTTGGTCACCATTGTGATACTTACACATCTACAATCAAGATAGACTCCCCCCAATGTCTATATCGAGCCAAATCCAGGAAGTATTGTGGATCAGGTGTCGGCATTTCCAGGGTGTCGACAATATGAAGATCATCCTTTAAAACATACGTTAATCTTGGGAAAATCAAACCCAATGTTGCAATCAGTCCATAGTTAATAGTTAAAAACACAAGTACTGCAAGTACGAAACACAAGTCATCTTCAAAGGCTCTTTTAACATCTAATCCATCCATCCATGCATGTGTATGCACATTTAATAAAATGAACAAATTCTTTGAAAAAAGGTGCAGTGAAATTATGGTGGATTTGAAGAAATTTTGGTTTAACCACAATTAAAAGGTATTACCTGAGCCAGTTTAGAACTTAGTGCAACCTTCAATCCAAGTACGCGCAATTTCATGGGTAGCATGTAATAGTAACTTGTTGGTCCTCTAGGGCCATGTGAAACTCCCCCTACAAATGGTACAAAGAACAATTTTCCCATTTTTAGAATTGTCTTAATACACAAGTACTGTACACTTCAACAATTGTAAATTCAGCTCTGCACCCCTTCACAGTGTTACATAGTAGTTTCCTATAAAGCGAAATTAAATCTGTTTTTTAGAAAACTATCGGAGCTACGCTCATTCTATATGTTTACGCAAACTGTATAGTCCAAGTCACATATCTAACAACTATACTTGAATGACAGTTTTAAGATGACAAATACTGAGCTAATATGAAGACTCATTTTTTTAAATCATATCCAGTGTGTGTGTCCATAACTGATAAAGACAAAAAAGAATACTTGTTTTACAAAACTTGGGCCGTGACCAAATAATCCATTAAAGGGATAGTTCAGAATTTTGGACATAATGTCTCAATTACGACTTTCCCACAATGTAGTTGATTGATCGAAACCATTTTCAGCTAATTCCATGCTGTCCCTTCTTTTTGACATACACACGATGCTAATGCTAGAGCAACTCTATGGCAACCGGTAGCATCCACTACTAAACGCACTTAAACACTCCACAGTGCACCCAAAGCAAATAAAATACGACGACAGTCTATCGGGGTTATTTTGAGTGTTTATACCATCATTTTTTTAAGTCAAACTATCGTTGAATCCTTTACTTTGTGCTGACCTATATTCTCTGTGGAAGTACGGCGGCGGAGCAAACGTGGCCATTGCAACTTGTTGCTCTTCTTTGTTGTTGTAGTCGACTAGTGCCGGCAATACATTGGTAGGTAACGTAAAGTATCGCTCCCCAGATAGACTGTCGTCGTATTTTATTTGGTTTGGGGGAACTGTGGAGTGTTTAAGTGTGTTTGGTAGTGGATGCTACCGGTTACCTTAGAGTTGCGCTAGCATTAGCAATGTGCGTATGTCAAAAAGAAGGGACAGCATGGAATTAGCTGAAAATGGTTTCCATCAATCAACTACATTATGGGTAAGTCATAATTGAGACATTATGTCCAAAATTCCGAACTATCCCTTTAACCCCTTTGAGGGCACAAATTTGAGTCAACTTTGTCAAAAAGCTTTTGAGTGGGCAACTTTTTCCTCACAAATGGGGGCACTTAAAATACCACGATGAAACTCTTATTTCGAGGGTTTTGTTGAGGGGATTCAGGAGCACACTCATCCACAGAACTGTGCACTCATCCGACAATTTCGGGAAGTAAAAACGAAAACTTGTAGAACAAGAGCGAGACACTCTTTATTTTTGTTAATTCCATCTTCATTCAATCTACACTTTGTAACCATCGTCATATGTACACTGATTGATATTCTGAATAAAAATAAAAAAATGTTAAAAAAAATTACAAACTACTTCACTAGTTTGGAAAGAGTTTTGCAGGATTTCTTTCGCACACTGCTTGCAAAGTGAGGGGACAGGGCACATAGTAGACAGGGGTCTGAGTGGACAGGAGGCAGGGAACAGGGATCGTATTCGGTCACGGCCCTGACCTTCCGTAAGTATATTAGTATACCACAATCAGTACTTGGTGTATTTGAACCAGACACTATTACTATGGTTAAACAATTTTCTGTTTGCTTTCACACCATTCATTCAGAATGTGTGTACACCTACCTCCTCTCCATAAAGGGGACCTGATGCTTCCATGACGAGCACGGCCACCCCCTTTTTGGTTCCAAGGCTTCCGGCCACCTCCTCTCACCTCAGCCCTGCACTTCACCTTAGCATGGCTCTGAAATATCATTTACCATATATCAACGCTTTATTCAACAATTTAGGAGATGTAAAAGGCCCATTCAGTCATTTTGGTTGCTAATCAACAATTATGTGCTTGGGAATTATGGTATGGTTTTTTTGTATTGTGTAACCAGCCACAATACAATACGACAAAACCATTTCCAAGGCACGGTTTATTTGGGAAAATGTTAGCAAACTATTCCTTTCGATATATTACCTGATGAGCGAGCACCAAGTGAACACGAGTGAGTGATGAGTTTACATGTTAATAAGCTGTGCAAGGACTACAAAAACATATAGAATACATTGCGGAAGAGTTAAGTTGAACAAGGAAGTAGTGTTGGTCCAACACTTATTTTAAATGTTTAAAATAGTTTATAGTACCATACCTTCGTCTTTGTGCAAGTCCATTAGCATTGTATTAGCAACCAAAATTTCTGAGTGGGCCTTAAAATTTCATGTTCAATTCTTTTGTCGTTGCTCCAAGTATTTAAGTTTGTTTAGAACAACTGGACCTACAATTCTCTTGAAATTCCTTTGCCAGACTTCTACTTGATGAAGGATGTCAACCCTATACAAAAACAATGGGGGGGGGGCATCCCATTAGATACAGTACATTTCTTGCTTTAATAGACTTATGCAAAAAGGAATGTTGAATTCATCATGTACTCATTTAAAATTAACTATGAAATCATCAGCAATATCCCAAGAATTTTGATTCCAGTTCTTTAATCAGGTACATTATTACCCAATGTTCAAAAAGAAAAATGAGAAAATCATAAATCTTAATACACAATGTGTAACAGTTACATCCATCCCGGTGTCATCATTGCTCTTTGCATATCTCAAACATAAGGCGTGGAGCTTTTAGTTGCAATATCTCTTTTCCCACATTATTGTTTACATAGGTTATACCTAGGAGGTACTGAAAAAACATCGGGGTGCAGGTCAACTAAGCCCAACTGATCGTCGTCTTGGCTTCTCAAGGATTCCAGCCATGTCTGCCTGGCACTGAGATGAACTGGAATCTCCGCCTCACACCTGCGTAACACTGGCAGCTCGCAACCAGGTGACAAAGACCGTTCTGAAAGAGGGGAAAATCACTTTACCCTACAACACAGAACTCATCCAAATTAACCAATTTACACAACAGAATTTATACAACAGTTACACCATGTCACTGGGTACTGAAATAAGTAACGTTAAATAAAGGCTTACTTGTTCGGGGGAGTTCAACGAGATTCGAAGGCATGTGTAGGTTGGCAGGGAATGCACTTTCTCCAGTGAGTGAGGAAATGCACTGAAACGGGACAAAAAGATAGCAATATAAACACACGTTGGCATCAAATTAACTGAGAATTGACTTATGGTGCGATGTAGTACGACTATTTCTTGTTAGTTAACGTGAGCTAATTTCGCTCAACAAGGTAACAACGGAACAATACGGTAACGATAAAGGCCAGTTATTAGTCCAACGATGGATGTCGCTGGTCGCAGCGACATTTGGTTTGCACCGGTTCCTCACTACGGGCGTGCGAGCAAATTGGAGGCGAAATCTCGTGCAAAACTCCTGATACGTAGTGTTGGCTGTCACCGCGAGTAGCTTATCCCTCTCATCGCAAATAAATGGCAGCTAACAATTGCTTACGCATTGCAAGTAACAACCTATGTCTACAGCATTGATATGTCTATGCAAGACTACAACAATGCTATGTATACAACACAAATCAAACAGTGATCAAGTCTCCAAATCAACACAACACAACAACAGTGATGGACCAATGAAAAGTGTTTGGGGGCGGGACACGTCAGCTCAAATAGAGACACAGCGAACAAATCTTTGAGAGGTAAACGACGTCGTTCCCCAGTTCACAGGTCAAGACAGTCTGATTGAAACAAATTAATTCTAATAATTTTTTCTCACTCGCGTCGCTGGCAGTGAGGAACCCGTATCAAGGCCAGTTCATGGTCCAGCGACAGAATGGCGCTGCTACCAACAACGTGCGATGGATGTCGCTGGTCGCAGCGACATTTGGTTTATACTTCGGGTAAACTTTGACCCTGTCGCTGCCTCTGTTGTTACGGTAACGTTACTAGATTCAATGACTTTTCAGACCCCTTTAGCAACTTTATTTCAAAAAAGAGGCTAGTGACAAATCTAGCGACTTTTGGAGCAGATATCAGCTTCAGGGTTGGATAAGATTCACTTTCAATTGAGTTAATTTGGGAGTAGGCCTACATTTAAAAACTTGGCATAAGAACCACACCCAAAATGTTGTCAAATTTCTTAAGTTGTTTTAATTAATTTCCTCCGCAGCCTCCGATGCCGATGCACACGGGACTAATATTATCAGATTAACTGTGTTTTGCGAAATAGCCTATGGTAGGTAGCCTAATTTGCGGTGGAATTTTTACTTTACAATATGGACTTGGCAGATTCAACTGGATTAACCCCTTCGTGCAGATGCCTAGTGGTCATGGCGCCGGCGCCAAGATTTTGCTCAACTGAGACATTCGTTGCTCCTGCAGCCAAACTGAGTGGAAACCACAAACTCCGTGTTTTATCTTTATTGGTACACAATTTGTGACCAGTCTGCCTAATACGGAGTTTCTAAGTGTCACTATTTTCCTGTAGCAAATCCATTTAAGAAGAAACCCTCCACCCAGACTCGCCTGCAACTATACCTACCCATGCGTGACATAGTGGACAATAGTGTCTATGTGTGAGTTCATAAATATATTTATTCATCATATAAAATTATAATTCCGTCATAGCAACAAGATAAACCGAACAATAGCCTGATCGTATGTCAAAAAAGCAGTGAAAAGCCCTGCTCACTCAAATGCAAAGTAACATGTGAAATTATTTTGTCATTATACCACATCATGCTACTAAATATGAAAAAATATAAAATCCTACCATTGGTTTTACACATAGTGATGTTCATTTCAAAATTCAGTGGTCATTTATTGTCTTGGACAATCTGTTTGAGTAATACACACCTGTTTAGTACGTTAAAAACACTATGTGGAACTGCGTGCAGAACCCCCATATGCCCTACTAGTATTTCACGTCATTCCGGTTTTATTCACTGTTTATTAACCGCTTTATCCGACAGAGGACAGTATATCCTTTTCAACTGTGTTTGCAATTTTTTGTGGGGTGCTTTGAACAATAAATTACAGCGCAGCGTAACAATTCTTTTTATCTAGTCAATGTACTATGATGCAAACAGCTACAGAAAACCTCCCATCAGCAAATGCGTTTTCGTCCTCGACATGAAAAAAGTACTGCTTGTAATATGCGGTTTTTCTCGCTGGCTACATACAGTGCATCCGGAAAGTATTCACAGCGCTTCACTTTTTCCACATTTTGTTCTGTTACAGCCTTATTCCAAAATTGATTAAATTCATTTTTTCCCTCAAAATTCTACACACAACACCCCATAATGACAATGTGAAAAAGGTTTTTTTGAGATTTTTGCAAATTTATTAAAAATAAAAAAATAAAATTTCTCATTTACATAAGTATTCATACCCTTTGCTTTAACGTATTTTTAAAGTATCATATTTCATATTAGGTCGCATATCCTTTACATGCTGTTACTTCCTGAAGTCTGTGACCATCAACATCAAAAAACTGTCGATATCTTATTTTCAGGTACTGTTACAAGCGATACTATAACCTCTCTGCATTTGAATGGATCTCTATGGAAATTGGGGGGTGAGACTAGATTCAGCTGTAAATTACACTGGTACAGTATGGAACACATGGCTGGCTAAATGGCTGTAAGTTAGCAAGGGTCTGAGCTATCAAACGAGCCCCAAACCATCACTCTGTTGCCAGATATGGAGTAGATGTGGATGGATCACTTTAAGGGTGGTTTCTCCTGACTTTTTTCCCCATAGAGTTCTATAGGAAAATGAGTCCGGAGAAATAACCCTTGCAGTGATCCATCCACATCTACTCCATATCTGGCAACAAAGTGATGGTTTGGGGCTCGTTTGATAGCTCAGACCCTTGATAACTTACAGCCATTTAGCCAGCCATGTGTTCCATACTGTTCCAAACTGTTTAGTTTTCGATTTCTCGAGCCTTGGAGGGAGGGGGGGGGGGGGTTATATTTTGTATTTAACTGTTTGTTATATAACTTTTTTTTTTAAAGAAAAAGTTGCTAGGAAGATGGAGCAGAGGGAGATTTTGAGGTGAGGAGTGACCACACAAAGGAGATGAGAAAAACAAGGTGTGCAGTTTCAGTTCCTGGTAGGGTCCACAGTAATAAAATAAATTCTAAAGTACATATAACCTTTTTTGTTGTTGTGAGCATAGTTTCTTTAACAACGTTAAATAAACGTTAACAACATTCAACACATTTAAAAATAGCCTACTCAATACCTTTTGCTGTTGAACATAAACAAAAACATAAAAAAGGAGGGAAAAGAATGACTGTTCAAACCTTCACTTTAATTCAATGAATTTGTTTGATTAATTCAATGATTCTATTGAATGTCTTTATTTGATGGCTACAACTGAAGTTCCCTCAAATGAAAATAAAAGTTATTCTATTCTATATGGTCTCTATTAAAGGAATACTTCCGTTTTTTATATTTGGGTTCGATATCGCACTTCCCAAGGTTCTTGAGAAACGTCCACTGTAAGCTTGTTTGCATTTTGTAACAATGCTAATGGAAACGAATGGTTACAGCCAGTATACATGGTTCTGGTTACAGCTAGCCAGTAGCAAACCCAAATAAAAACTGAAGTATCTCTTTAAAATACCTAAATGGAATATAATTGGGTTTTGAGCGGATTTTGGGCTGGAAATTTAATCAGGACCTGGCAACCCTGCCCGACAGGTCGGTGTAAGAAAAGCCGATTCACACAACCGAAAGCGTCACACAACGTTAACAGCCACTTTCTGAAAAGCATCGTAGAGTTATGATCATCTGCGATTTTGTTTTCTTTGCTTTTCGTTTTAAATCTGATCAAACCTAACTGACATAAAATAAGACAGAGACAAAGAAAAAAAAATACTACTATTTTAACAATATGATGCTTTTGGGAAACTAATAGGATCCGTTTATTGCTCTCTACATTTATTAAAATGATTTTGCCTATTATTTACATGTAAGCACAGGTTACAATAAGTCCTTATAAACCCTACAATGGGATATTACACCTGCTCTAGTCTAATACCTATCCAGCCATCCACTTAGGCTACTAGCGCATGCCAAAACACGGTTGAGATTTCACGACTATTCCAATGTTGGCTTCAACTCACTACACATTTCACGATGTCCTTCAGTTACGAGCAATTTCGGGAAAGCGTCGTGAATGGCAAGTATATCTTCACGACATAATTATCGCTACGACATGCCTTGGGAAAGCCACCCCTGTCTGGTTAATATACGTTACATGTCTATGCTATAAACTCGCCTAAACAGCAGGTAGTTATTATCAAATGCACTAACGTTACTTACCCTTTTACCAAGTTCTCTACAGCCAACAATAACAACGAAGCGAAGCATGATGGTCGTTCTCACGCAACAAAAAAAAATACAGTTTGAAAATGGTCTCGTACTACAATTATATATATATATATATACTGTATAAGCTAGCTGGCTACATAGTTTCACATGCCTTCCACTATGAAGAGGTCAACACTAAAATCTGTCCCATAATTATGACGTAGCCACGTTCATCATCTTCTTCTTGTAAGTGATGTAAATTTCAAAACAAAGTGCTGCCATCTGCTGTAATGGAGTGTGAAGGAAATATTTTGCACAAGATGACAAGTCTAAATAAGAAAAAACGTACATGGCAGAGTTGTTACGTCCCTATGCTGCCTCGTGAGTGCGGCCCTTTAAATCGTTTGTGTGCTAACGAGTTTCCAAGGGTATATTGGTGGTGTTCTCTACCTCGAGGTTGGTTAATTTTTCCCCTTTGTTGGTTCGGTTTCCATTTGGTTAAGATTATTTTTTAAACAGTATTGTGGCGCCAATTTCAAGTTGTAGCATATACAGCGCTTACTATATAAGCAAGTATATTCATGGTTTGTGTTTGAAATAGTTTGTGTTGCGGCCCCTTCAAGCCGGGGTCGTAACATAATGGGGGCTCGTCGTCTGGGATATGAATTGTTTGATTAGTTTTTGGTCCGATTAAATATACAGATGGTATTCTTTTTTGCGGTTTTGTTAGTTGTGGGTTTCCGCATTTTATTCCATGCATGTTCTAGTCCTTCCCTCCCCATTCGTGTGCCTGAGGGCGCAACCCTCCCCATTCGTGTGCCTGAGGCCGTTTATTTTTTGTTTTTGTTTTGAGCAACCCTGGTAGGTAGGCACCAACTTTATTATTTTGCCTTTTTTATTTTGAGGTAATTGAAGCCTCATGTCATGTTTATTTGACCAAAATGTTCGTGAAAATGGTTTTGAAAAGTGTGCTCCCGAATGTACTCAGCGAAACCCCGGAAGTAAGTGTGTCATCCGGGTGTTTCAAGTATACTGCAATTTGAAAATTTTCGCCTACTCAATGACTTTCTCGTCCTATCTACTCACCAAGGCTACTCAACAGTGTGGAAGAGTGGTGATTCAGACACGGCCTTGGATTTTCTCTCTGTTAATAGTACATTTACTTAATTGTGGTGTTCTATGCTCGTCAGTGTGGCAGTTGCGTTGTAGTGCTATTGAGTATCTAGTTTGATAGTATTTTAGTCTTAAACAGTATTGTGGTGCTAATTTCAAGTTGTAGCATATACAGCGCTTACTATATTTTGTAGTAGTCGTGGTTGCTGTGCTGTAGGGGTGCACATTTTGCTGGCTGTATTTCTGTGTGATTCCTTGTTTTAAAGGCCGGTTTTAACTTTGCTTTCTGCAAGTTTATTCATGGTTTGTGTTTAAAATAGTTTGTGTCGCGGCCCCTTCGAGCCAGGGGTCATAATAGTGTGGATAACCTTACTATGCACAACCACAGTGCAGATGCGGGGCACTGATTTTACATTAATAAAAAAAATAAGTTGAACATTTGATGAGTATAAACAAATGGTGTGTAACTTTAAAATTATTTCTGTATCACCCATAGGTGCACATTTAGATGGGGGTAAGGGGTACAGGTCCCCACCAATATATTGGGGCTGTGAAATTGTCTCCACCAATAATTTCCTATCCAACAATCCATACTGTGGGGATGCTTCTCTTTGGGAGGGACTTAGAAATTTCCAAGAATTTAGGAAAATGGACAGTGCAAAATATAGGTGAATACTGACATAAAATATGAAGCTGTAGTAAAAATTCACCTTTCAGCAGGACATTGATGTTGCGGAGGGCAGTCCTTTACTCTCTCCTCATTAGGTTCAATTTGAGATGGGTTTTTGAGCTGAAGAATTCTCAAGATGAAGATAAAGGAAATAGCAGAGTCTTCTATTAAGTTTAATCTTTTATTAAACGTCGATTCAACGGGAAGTCCTTTACCCTACGCAGAGGATTAGGAATTCCCCGAACAAAAATAAACATTAGTTTATATAATATCATAACTCCTCCTCTACCTAACTAATACACCAATAATGTGCGGTGACACCCTTTCGTCATATCTTATTTTATCCAATAACAAATTAGGCGAAAAATAAACATGTTATATGACCAGTTCCTACCCTATGCGCTTGGGGGCACTCTTGATTTACCAAATAAAATAGTTTGTGACTTCTCCTCATGTGCCTTTTAATCAGACCATGTAATTTCCCTTATTTTTTATTATTCTCCCGCCTGTTCGGTCAGCATGATCTATCTTATCTATTGTTATAGGTACAACTCCTGCTTGGTTATGGAAAACAGGAGGGAAACATTCCTGTTTTGACTGGTGTGCTAGATGGCTTCGTTCTTGCTGATAGGGAACTATCCTGCATCCTCTCGCCACTCCCCATCCTCAGTGCTTTTCCACTAGATCTTGACTGTATTATTTAATTATTTATATAGAAGCTTGCATATGGGGCTTTCTTGGGCCTGCAGAACAGTTTCACAAAACTGCTTACTTCCACAATATAAAGCGCATGGCCAAAGCTATGTTGGAGTGGCTCGAGAATTAAAAGTTAAAAGTCGCAGTTGCACCAGTCATGCATAGTGCCCACTGTACAAGCCTCTGGAGGCAGTGTTATGATCTGGGGTTGCTTCAATTGGTCAGGTCTAGGCTCAGCAACGTTATGCAGCAATAAAATGAAGTCAGCTGAGTACCTGAATGTACTGAATGACCAGGTTATCCCATCAATGGGCATATTCCAGGACGACAATGCCAAGATTCATCGGGCTCAAATTGTGAAAGAGTGGTTCAGGGAGCATGAGGAATCATTTTCACACATGAATTGGCCACCAGAGTCCTGACCTTAACCCCACTGAAAGTCTTTGGGATGTGCTGGAGAAGACTTCACGGAGTGGTTCGACTCTCCCGTCGTCAATACAAGATCTCGGCCAAAAATTAATGCAAGTCTGGACGGAAATAAATGTTGTGACGTTGCATAAGGTTGTCGAAACAATGCCACGACGAATGCGCGCCATAATCAAAGCTAAAGGCTGTCCAACAAAATATTACAGTGTGTGACTTTTGTTTTGGCCAGGCAGTGTATATATATATATATATATATATATATATATATATATATATATATATATAAATATGTATGTATGTATGTATGTGTATATGTATATCACTACAGACCACTGTATGGCCAGAGTAAAGGCCCTGTTCTGACTTTATGTAAGGATGTTGTTCTGTGCCAAGCAGTGCCTTGACCGGTTTACGGAACACTTACATAAAGATGATATTCTGTGCAGGGGGGTCTGGGCCAGTTTTTTCTAACGTTTCTCTCAAAACCAGAACCAGCGCATTCACCTATATACTCACACATAGGCCTCTCACCATCAAGGACACATGGGCAGACATACGCACACCGGAATCAGGGGCCCCGTCACACTTTTAATTGCTTTTGGAAGGATCTGAGTGAGAGGAAGACTCTCTCAGCCTTCCGTTCCGCCTAGCTTATCAAGCTGAAGTGTCAAAAACAAGACTAAAGGTCTTCAGTTACCTAGCCTGGGCGCTTTCTAATCTAGATGGAGTGTCAAAATGAGATATAGTCACAAGGACGAGCTCATTTTCTGGCAAAGGTTCATTCAGATGCATTTATAGGTGTTCTCAACTTCAAACCAAAGGAACACGGACACACACATAGGCAAAAAGATACACACACACACTTCTTTAATTCTAATGCTTCTGGCCCCTGGCCTCTCGACCTCCAAGAGGCCCAGCTTGGTTTTTATCTAATATGTTCAAGTAGTGGAGAGGAAAAGTCTTAAAATGTGTGTGTGAGAACATTCAATAATTATAATACTGCAAAAGAATCTCGCATATTATAGAGAAGATGTTGGCTTGTGTTCCGTAACACATCCACACGTACAGAGTGGTCTGTGGAAATAAAACTTACAGTTAGTCTTGAGTTTGTCAGATTGAGGGGAACGATAAGTATTCACTTTTATCTGTGAAGGCAACACAGCTATTCAGTGTGTCCTCACAGTAGCCGACTGCCTGATGTTCTTTTCACAGTCTGATCGTTGATTGCCACCATAGGCTGTATGTAAATACAGTAACTATAACGTAAGTTCAATATATCACATCTTGCGTACACTGTTGGATCGATATGAACAGGTAAAAGTTTGCATAACAAGTAAATTATGTCAGAGGTTCTCTCAAAAATGGTAGATGAAAATTAACTGCAATTTAATGTGGTCCACAGTTAGTCGCTTTAATTTGACTTTACTGTTCACATATGCTGTAGTAACACTTCCCGAAACTAACCTCAAAGAACGCATTAAGTGCTTTGTGGCAGTGAAGGGGAAACCTAGTGCTTTGTACGACTTAGAGGAGATAATTGTGTCAAGTGACCAGTGCTTTCTAGATTTGTCGTAGGAGTATTAAAATGACATTGATTAAAGGGGAAATGTGGTGAGCTGTACTGTAAAACTGTGTTGCTAGTAAAGGAATTCTGTAAGAATTATCTATTGTACAATTACACTACACATTCCAGAGAGATTTGTTTGTTCCATAACCTGAAACTCAGCTGTTGTTGTATCACACAGACTATTGTTAATGCTTACTAATATTGTGTTCCATATGTTGCATTTCAAATGTAGGGGGAAATCAACTGCAGTCAATGTAGTCTCTGCATTACGTGTTTCATATGAATTTAGTTCATTTTTAGTTTCTAAGTGTATTCATTTCTGTTACTTTATTGTACTTATTATTATTTTAACCTATTAGATCATTGTAATTATCACTTATTGACCTACTATGGTCAAACCATGGCCAGGCCATTTCCTATATATTTAAATCATAGCATTTCATCAGACTACAGTATAAATAAATGCCATATGTAATGCTTAATTAAAACCAGCAGAGGCCGATGTTGAGCCATGAAAAGAAAAAGGGCATGGGGACCCCTGGGCCCTGTCCGAATCAGCACTCTTCCACACTGTTGAGTAGCCTTGGTGAGTAGATAGGGTGAGAAAGTCGTAGAGTAACCAACGGGATTTCGTTTTTTCTTTTATTTGGTGGTCGCCCCTAACAGCAGAGCGGCGTGTTAGGGACGCGACCACTCCTTATATTTTTGTGTTTAGTGTTGTTTGTTTGTGGTTTAGAGTGAATGGGCATTTTTTCAGTGCGAGCCAGTGTGTCAGTCGGTGGCGATACACCCTCGAGCGTTCAGTGGGGTTGGGCAGGTGGCTGCCTCCGGGGTGAGCTATTGTGGTGTGTGTGTGTGTGTGTGTGTGTGTGTGTGTGTGTGTGTAGTCACGAGTGTGTGTGCCAACAATTCATTCTTGCCTTGTGGCTTAAACCTCTTTTTTGTGCACTGCAAACGAGTAGCGTGTGGGGTTGAGTGTGCTGTGTGGGAACGGGTCCGCTACCTGGGGGGGTAAGGGCCTGAACTGCCCGGCGGTGTGGTAGATTTGGTGGGAGGGATTGATAACTGGGTCAATGACAAATAAGGTTTTCAAAATGAAAATAAAAAAATACTGACCAAAATGGATTTTAAATACATTCTTAATTCTACAAGAATGTATCCTGTGTATTTATATTTGTTTCATAGCTTTTAAGGTGATATAAATACATTTTCAAGATTTCAGATTTTACCACCCAGAAATGTCAGGTGGCGCGACCATATATGAATTTTGAATAATACACTTTTAATGTATTTACCACTACTGAAAACCTGCAAATATGAATCATTGTAGTGTGTAAAATACACATCACATGGTAAATTCCACTTTAATTTCTTTATTTATGGCAGTTTTATTCCATAGAAACGGCCACTTCTTTTTATTTTCAAACACTTTATTTTCCATAGAGAGAAAGAAAACAAAAATTCTAACAGTAAAAATGATTTGTATACATTATTTAAAGATTTTCAGTTATATTTCTGATTTAATTTTGCAGACTGCAATGGGAATGGATACATTTAAATGTAAATTTGCTGGTCGCACCACCTGACCATGACCAGTCGCGCCACCTGACATTGTGCTCAATAATGATTGAAATTCACTAAATAAAAAGAAAGATATGTAAATGCATTTTACTCTGGTTTCATTTCGCTTTTATTTGAAACCTGAGCATTTTATACTGGAACTTAATCATACAATTACATTTAATTCAGGCCAGCAACAGTGGTAATGTCAATAAGATAACATTTGATCAATGCTTAAAAAATATAACTGAAACATGAAGTCTCAAGGAACACATTTCAATAATGAAATGCAACTGGATAATTCTTTAAACTATCTATATGCCGTGCTGTTTTTTCTTTGCTTGATAATAGCATCTACAAAAATGAATGAAAAAATAATAACTTAAAAGGTACAATATGCAACTGAGTATCAATTTTGGTTATATAGTCCTATATTCTTGAAGAGTAGGACTTTTTCACCTTTAAACAACTTAATATCATACAGAAAGATGTATATATTTAAGAAAATCTATTTAATATCTTCAAACACATTAATTAAGATCACTTTTTTCAATTGGTTTAACTAATTCTAGTCACGCCACCTGACATATTGGTCGCGCCACCTGACATATTGGACGCTACCTGACTTTTCAAACTCAATTCAAATCTAACAGGAATTAACTTGGTCAGCTATATACATTTTTGTCCTTGAACTCAAGGTTATACATATATTTTTTCAATCAAATACACATTTTCTGAATAAAAACAAATTTTTATAGTTTTCCAGGGGTCATACCACCTGACATGGTAAGTTGAACCAACCTCACCATTACTCAAAAACATCAAATTATGTAATATTTGTGGGAGAGTTATTAACCTTGTTACTGCATGACAGCGGTCCTGTGGTGTCTTCTGTGTGATGTCACACCCTGCTGCATTGTTTTCCTACAGGCACAGTACATAAAATTATGTTTTTATGTCGGTCACCCCCCCTGACATTTGGAGAAGTCAATTTCTCGGACAAAGGTTTTTTAAGTAATAGAATAGTTTTGAAATAGGACTGTTAAACTACTTTCCGTCATTTATAAGCAATCTAACATAAAATCATGCCAAACTATTTGATTAGGAATTGAGAAAATTATCCTTTTAATTGAAATTTTGTTCTCTGCATGTATGTTCGGACGGTCGCACCACCTGACATTTTGGGACTTTCGAACACCAAAAAGTCGAAAAATAAATTGAATTTCAATAAAATGAGAAGGGTTTCTCATAAAGGAGATATTGTAGTGCAATTTGATAATTAACATGTTTTTTTTTATTATTACTGTTTTTAGAAAAGTAATGAATTCGGACACAAAAAAATCACGTCATGTCATTGACCCAACTACAGACTGGCGAGATCCTCTGTCCAACCTGTGTGTCCCTGATTTTATGAATTGTGAAACATAATAAAACTTGCCTTTTTAAAACTTATTTGCCTTTTACTTTGTGTTGTTGTGGTGGGTCCAGCAGAAATATGGTTAGGGGGCAGGCTTTCGGTTTAGACGCCTGCGGATTTCCCCCATTACAATAGTAGGCTAGACTATTATAATATCGGCTGTATTGGTCAGCAAGCTGGAACATTTTTTTATTCAAACTAATTATATTTCATGTGGTCTGTCGTCACCCTAGCATCCAAAATTAACTTAATTGCCAATTAATTTCGCTATGGACTAATTATAATTAAATTTTTCTATAGAAAAAGATGCACCGCAAAAGGACAAGAAATACATTTTTGCACGTGCCCCTTCAGTTTGTAGCTCGAGGAAGCGAGAGTTGGATGAGGGGTGAACGAGAAGGTATGCGTCACTTTGCTAGCATTGCCTAACCCGGCTAGATAGCACACCTTGCTACAGCACAGTGATGCCAAATGCTCTCCAAGAGAATGGAAGGCAAACAGAGTTACTGCAACTAGGGGAGGACTTTGCTGTATCATACATATACATATTGAATCTTACTAACATATCCACATATATGTTTGCCTCATTAATGTACTATATATTTGTCAGTCAGATGTGGGCAGTCAGTCAATTTCTGAACAAAATATAATAATAATTATTATAATAATAATGCATGTTTTTCCATTATGTGCTTTTCACACACCCAAAGCACTGGATGCACACAATTTTTTATTTTAGTACTTTACAATTTTAGTTTTAGCCCCATACCTATACAGCACCGAGAGTTTGGCACTTTTCAGGATGTCCTACAGAAGTAACCACAATGACCACAGACTCTCAGCCCTTAAAAACATTAACTTCTGTATGTTCTGACCTCATGTAACCACACAGCATTCAGATAGAACTTCACACATCCACACAATAAAGCCCCAATCTTGGGTTATTTTGCAGTTTTACTCCTGCTTCTTCTTCCCATTTTTCCTATCTACCCAGAGACCCTCAAAGAATAATTCTCCCCATTGGATAACAACATCGCATACCTGCTCTCCCAAGCTCTAAATACTTTTCATTTATTACTTATTGTTATTATTTTCACATTAACAAACGTGTTTTTATTGCAAAGGCAAAAGACGTTTCCAATATTAACTGTTCAATGTTTCACTTGTATTTCACTTGTACTACAGCGAAATGGTGAAAGTCAGACGGACACTGACAAATGGCCTATAGCCAACGTGATACATGGGCTGTGATGTGTCTTTTACTAAGGAGGGGCTTCCGTCTGGCCACTCTACCATAAAGGCCTGATTGGTGGAGTGCTGCCTGGATGGTTGATCTTCTGAAAGGTTCTCCCATCTCCACAAGGATACGCTGGAGCTCTGTCAGAGTGACCGTCAGGTTCCTGCTCACCTCCCTAGCCAAGGCCCGTCTTCCCCGATTGCTCAGTTTGGCCGGGCGGCCAGGTCTAGGAAGATTCTTGGTGGTTCCATACTTCTTCCATTTACAAATGATGGTGGCCACTGTGCTCTTTGGGACCTGTAAAGCTGCAGAGATTTTTCCGTACCCTTCTCCAGATCTATGCCTTGACACAATCCTGTTTCTGAGGTCTGCAGATAATTCCTTTGACCCCATGGCTTGGAGTTTGCTCTGACATGCACTGTCAACTGTGGGACCTTATATAGGCAGGTGTTGGCAATCCCCAATCATGTCCAATCAATTGAATTTATCACAGGTGGACTCCAATTAAGTTGTAGAAACATCTCAAGCAGTATCAGTGGAAACAAAATGCACCTCAGCTCACTTTTGGGTGTCATATCAAAGGGTGTGCACACTTGTGTACACATGATATTTTACATTTAGATTTTTAATAAATTAGCACAAATGTCTAAAAACCCATTTTCACTTTGTCATTATGGGCTATTTTGTGTAGAATTTTGAGACAAAAAATGAACTCAATCTATTGTAGAATATGTCTGTAACGTAATAAAACGTGGAGAAGGTGAAAGGGGTGTACAGACTTTCCGGCTTGATTGTATATACATTTCCTGGATCATAAACTCCATGTCCACAAGTTTTCCAAATCTGAGGATGATATGCAGAACTACTAAAGGTCTATGATGCAAAATATAGCAGTGTACCCTGTTGTCCATTAGTGTCTCCAAATCTATTCAAATGGCAAAATTGTGCACTGCTGTAAATTTAAAAAAAAGTATGATATATTTAACTACAAATCAACAGTTTTGGCTCATAAAACTCACTTTTGCATAATTTCCAAGTGGGAATTACTATATTTTCATCAGTATAGGGGGGTAGATATCTATGGGTCCAAAACCCCTATGCAAAACATGTCATAAAATTAATAAAATGAGTTGGTTTTGTCCATTATAAAGCATAAAGCATGATATTTTACATTTTGATTTTTAATAAATTAGCACAAATGTCTAAAAACCTGTTTTCACTTTGTCATTATGGGCTATTTTAACTCAATCTATTGTAGAATATGTCTGTAACGTAATAAAACGTGGATAAGGTGAAAGACTTTCTGGCTTGACTGTATTTATTCATCCCCCCTTTATTGTACATGATGTTTCTTGATATAAATGTCTGTTTGTGAATTGTAATGAAATCTGTAGCAGCAGTTAACATTTTAAAACCTGTACATCTTCTAAAATAAACTTGCCAACAAAGTATAAGCATATCCTTTCTGGAATGTAATTATTCATCAACTATTAAAAACATTCATTGAAATCATATGTTGTTCCATGAGGCACAATCTCTTCACATGCTAACATGAAGAAACACAGGGCCAAGTTGCACTAAATAATTTGGGAAAGTTTGGATAGCATTGCTTTGGAATAGAGCTAGTTTATTTAGTGTGAGTTGTAACTTGGCCACATTTTGATATCAATACTTTTAAAGGCAGGCTTAGTTTTTGCAAGTTGCAATTAAGGACTTATATACAGCGCTCTGTAGGCTATGCGTGAGTAACTTGGCTTTTTTTTACGTCTGAGACGTTTTTGATCAGATTGCATATACTGTCGAAAGACCTAACTCACCTTCAGGTCCCTAGATCCTTTATTCCTCCTTTATTTTCTTTGTTGCTTTTCTTCTTCTTTTATTCTTGGTGAGCCACTTAGACAACCGCAGACCAGATATTTATGCTATCCTCATTGGACAATGAAGAGAATGATTGGTTGAAACTGGCCACTGAGACTGTGGCACGGGCCTAATTTAGGACAGCTTTGAATTGATGATTTCTGTTCTAAATCATTAGAACGTTAGATCACAGGTCCCTGCTGGTGGCCTAGACTATAACTTAACTGGTGTGTGGTGTAGGGCTGTCATAAGACTAGTGTTCTTATGGACATTGATTTGAATCCGGCCCATTTCATAATCCCAGATGTAGCCTAATTCTGGTCAGATGTTCCTGTCAATGAATGTCCCATTAAGCAGAAATCCCAAAAACATATTAACAACTTGAAGGTAAAACAAACCCAGATGATTATTACCCACTGAGCACAAACCCAGATATAAACGTTAAAATGTTGAAGTATACCATTGAATACCATCCAAGCTCTCATTTAGCCATGTTTTAGAGTGGCTAAAATCTACAATATAAACTTGCCATATAACACATCTTATTTCATACGTGATTCAGTTGTAAATTCAAATTCAAACAATATGGATTAATGTGGATGCATTTCTCAAGAGTCATTGCTTTGGTAAGCGAAATCCGCTCTACACGTCGACGCAATTTCACTGCATGTAATGTTTCACTTAAAATGTAAAAACATTTCGACTATTTGTTGCCACAAGAAGCTTGGGCGAACAACATGGCATGAGTTTCTATCCTAGGCAGACGGAGTTTTTGCCCAAAAATAATGTTACACAAATTGCTGCTGTGCGCATGTGTGTGGATTTTTACATTTCAGTCAACAACTTGTCTGTCCATGCTCGTTCCTGATGTCAATCATTATTATTAATTCATATTTTATTCATGTTTATGTATTGCTCTACTGCGCAAGGGCAGAGGCGGGAGAAGAGAAAGGAACAGGCTTGCCATATTGGGGGGTATTCCCCCCAAATCCATTTATGGGGGATTTTCAAGTCGATGGGGGAGAAAATAGGGGGAGAGATGTTATGGGGGAATTGATAGGGTTAATTGTTTTGAGATTGGGGGGTTCACTTAATTATTGGGGGAATCTGAAGTGCTCAAAGCTTCTTGCAAAACCCCCCTAGTGATAAGTGATAAGGCTCTATGGGAGAATCTCCATCACTCAAGCACATGCTACACTCCCACTTATCCAGTGGCATTTGGCAATAATATTGTAGAAGCGTGCAAGAGGCATGCAAGAAGCATGCACCAAGAGTGACATGTACTGCTAACCAATTACGTAGCTACATTCAACATTTAAGTCCCACCCACCTAAAGTCATGTCGATGGTCATTTCTGTGGTCATAACTGTCAAGTAGACAAGTGTCTAACTTGAGCAACATTCAATATGCCACCGAAGACAACAGCTGCCAGACAACGCTACACTAAAAAGTGGGAAGCAGAACCGGAATTGAAAGGTAAGCTGGTAAAAACATTGTATATTGATGTATTTTTCATAATAGTTAGCCCAGCTAGCCACTCTGGATGTTCCACTGTCAGGACAACTTTACTAGCTAAGTAGTATCTAGCTAACCAGCTAACGTTAGCTAACTACCAGCCATAATTCATTATTAGAAATAGGCTGCCTGGTGTGCGTTCAAGAAGGAAAATGTTTGCCACAGCGCCATATGTTCACTTTTAACAGTGCATAGCCTTTGTTATGTTTACAAAAAGACCCAGACGACTTGATAACTTTTTAAATGAAGAAGAAGGTTTTTGTTGTCTTTCTTTCAGCTTGTTGTACACCTGGGCTGTCCCTTCAGATGTAAGTAATGAGGTGGAGGTTGGCAGCTTCAAACGCCGCCCCATTAGTAGCTGTGCAGGTGATAACCCTATACCCTCTAGTGGTGTGTTGCGGTATTCCAGGAGTGTTATATATGGATCATCATTACTGCACTGACTTCTTGAGCAGGTTTTTTATTGTCTGTACCATCCTTTCTGCCTGACCGTTTGATTGGGCATGTTTGGGACTGGATGTCACATGTTCAAACTCCCAGCTCTCTGTGAAGGTTTTGAACTCCGCACTGGCGTACTGTGGACCATTGTCAGATACGACAATATCTGGGATGCCGTGCCTAGCAAACATGGATTTCATTGAAGTGATGACACCTCGACTGTTTGTGTCACTCAGCTTTGCTATTTCAGGGTACTTTGAAAAGTAGTCCACCCAGAGCAGAAACTCTGATCCCTTGTGATGGAAGAGATCAGTGCCGATTTTTTCCCATGGTCGTCCTGGCAGTGGGTGAGGAATTAATGGCTCTCTAGGGTTGCTGTTCTTGTTCTCATTGCATGCCGCACATTGAGATACAATTTCTTCTATTTGAGTGGACATTCCAGGCCAGTATAGGATGTCCCTTGCTCTTGCTTTACACTTTACTATTCCTAAGTGTGACTCATGTATTTTGCTGAGCATTTCTTGCCTGAGTTGTTGTGGAACAATGAGCTTTTCAGCTTTGAACAGCAGTTCATCTGTGCAGCTTATCTCTTCCTTGAAAGACCTCCTGTAGTATGACAGCACCCATTCCTTCCTAGCTTGCATCTACGGACAGCGTCACAGGCTTGTTGACATCGTAGAATTTCAGTGTAGGTGCATTAGTGACCAGAGTTTTTCAAAACTCTCATTTTGTTCTTTCTCCCAGTGCCATTCTGTGTCCTTCTCAAGCAGTTTTCTCAGCGGAGCACTAACTTCAGACAGGTTTGGTATGAACTTTGCCAGGTACTGTATCATTCCCCTGAACCTCAGTAGTTCTTGCTTATCTTCGGGCGGTGGTAGCTGCACAACGGCTCTCACCTTTTCCTCGTCCGGCTTCAACCCACTGGCACTGAGGATGTGACCTATGTATTTGATTTCGGTCATCCTGATTCTGCATTTGCTCTTGTTTAGTTTCAGGTTGTTTTCTCTTGCCCTCTCCAGCAGTTTCACCAGTCTGCGATTTCACAGTCTTCCTCTGTGTCTCCCCACACCAGCAAATCGTCAATGATGTTGACAACCCCGTCCAGACCTTCTATCATTTGCGCCATGGACCTCTGGAACACCTCAGACGCTGATGACACTCCAAAAGGTAAGCGCAGAAAGCGATAGCGTCCTATTGGTGTGTTCATGGTGCACAGCTTGGAGCTCTCATTGTCCAGTTTTATTTGCCAAAATCCCTGATTGGCGTCTAGTACTGAGAAGTACTTTGCATTTGGCATGCGGGATACCACTTCTTCCACAGTCAATAGAGGATAGTGTTCCCGTTGGATTGCTTGGTTCAAATCCTTTGGGTCCATGCAAATGCGAATCTTCTTTGGTGTGACTACTGTGACCATGCTATTGACCCATTCCGTTGGCTCTGTTTGTTTCACGATGACTCCCATCTGCTCCATTCAATGGAGTTCTCTAATGACCCTGTCCCTGAGGGCAACTGGTATTCTCCTCGGTGCGTGCACAACTGGTTTGACAGTGGGGTCGATCTTTATATGGTGCTCACCTGGTAAACAGCCTACTCCAGTAGATAGGTCATCAAAGTCTTTTAACATGTCCATGTCATTTCTGACATCATACAGTCTTTTTACCATGCCCAATTTCTGCCATGTTGCACGTCCCAGTATTGCTGGTGCCTCCTGCTGTATGATCTCAAATTCAATCCTATGTTTTTTGTCCTTTGAACTGGCATGTGAGTGCTTTCTTGCCCAGGGGCTCCATCTTGTGGCCTGAGTAGGTTACTAGCTTACAGTTGGATGCTTTGAGCCTTCCCCTGATATCTAGTGAGCTGAATGTCTTCTCTGACATGACGTTGCACTCTGCTCCAGTGTCAAGCTTAAATGTTACATTCCTACTGTTTATTATCAGATTCTCAGTCCACTTTTCATTATCTTCTATCTCAGCCTCTATAGCCCCAATGCATTTGTCATGCTCAACTCCTATTGTGCCAATGAACATGTTCTCACTGCTCTCATCACTGCTCTCAGTTTGATCAATTGCATGCATTTTCTTACTGTATTTATGTTGACTTTCTGATTTGCACATCTTTGCAAAATGTTTTTTCTTTTTACATGACTTGCATATCTGGCCAAAGGCTGGGCTTTTTTTTTTAACTCATGCATATAGCCACATCTGCTACAGTGTGTTCCCTTTTGTTCGTCAGGCTCTGTCTTTGACTTACTTTTGTAGTCCTTCTTGTTTGCTTTGACTGTCCTGATCCTATGCACTTCCATTTCATCATTTAGTGCTTTGACTCGGCTAGACGTGATCTCGCTGACACGGCAAATATCAATTGCCTTTTCTAGCGTGAGGTCCGCCTCTCTAAGCAGTCTGCCTCTCGCTTGGTCATCCCTTATACCGCAAACAATTCTGTCTCTTACCAGGGAGTCGTGCAGCTGTTCAAACTCACAGTCCTTTGCCTTGCTTTTCAGGTCTGTGACGTACGCTTCTATCGTTTCCGATGGTCCTTGTGCACGGGTGAAGAACATATGGCGCGTGTACGGTTCACAATATTCTTTGAATTTTTTCTTAAGCACTGCGATTTTATCTATCTCATCTCTTTGAAAGTCAAACGTGTTACATACTTTTATCGCCTCCTCTCCCGCGACATGCAAAAACGTAGCGCTTTGCACTTTTTCCGATTTCTCTGCTATGCCGCTCGCAGTGCAATAAATTTCTAACCGCTGGATCCAACTTTTCCAATTCTCGGAAAGATTGCCTTGCAGGCTTAAAGCTGGTGGTGGCTGTAACTGCGCCATGGTCATAACTTTTTAAATCAGTCTTTAATCTAGTCTCTCCGTCCTCACACACTTCCGCCTTGCGTCACCAACTACCGATGCCCCATAGTACAAACTGAACCGTACAAACAGTACACATACAGATCCTTTCCAAAAAATTTGAATATCATGGAAAAATGGTTTTTTTTCCATAATTCCATTCAAAAAGTGAAACTTTCATAGATTATAGATTCATTACACACAAAGTGAAATATGTCTAGCCTTTATTTGTTTCATTTTTCATAATTTTGGCTTACAGCTCCAGAAAACCCCCAAAACAGTATTTCAAGAAATTAGAATAGTGTGTCGAAAATCAGCATTTACTTCAGTTATTTCAGAGAATGAATGTTTTAGACTGAGTGTCACACTATCATCTAATTTACTCAAAACACCTGCAAAGTTTATCTCAGTTTGGTTCAGTATGGGGAAGACTGCAGACTTGACAATTGGCCAGAAGACCATCATTGACACCCTCCAGAAGATGGGTAAGCCACAAAAGGTCATCGCTAAGGAGGCTGGCTGTTCACAGAGTGCAGTGTCCAAGCATATCAATAGAAAGTTTAGTGGAAGGGAAAAATGTGGCAGGAGAAGGTGCACAAGCAAAAGAGATGACCGTAGGCTTCAGCGGATTGTCAAGCAAAGACGATTCCAAAATTTGGCGGAGATGCAGAGGGAGTGGACTGAGGCTGGAGTCAGTGCTTCAAAAACCACCACGTACAGACGTATCCGGGACATGGGCTACAACTGTCGGATTCCTCGAGTCAAGCCACTCCACTCATTCTCTGAAATAACTGAAGTAAATGCTGATTTTTGACACACTATTCTAATTTCTTGAAATACTGTTTTGGGGGTTTTCTGGAGCTGTAAGCCAAAATTATGAAAAATGAAACAAATAAAGGCTAGAAATATTTCACTTTGTGTGTAATGAATCTATAATCTATGAAAGTTTCACTTTTTGAATGGAATTATGGAAAAAAAACAACTTTTCCATGATATTCTAATTTTTTGGAAAGGATCTGTACATTACAGCCTTGAACGATTTAAACCGAACATTCCATTCTCTTGGCAAGTAAGCGGAGAATCAGCGAAAGTTTGCCTTCACGAACACACGTCCTGTCAATAGCTAACGTTATTTAGCTATAGCTCCCATCTAATCTAGCTAGGCATGGGATATGTTTTGACAGAAGGCAACGTTTACTTAAATGTCAAATATTTTCCCACAGAATGGCTAGCTTGTTATGATAACGTGTGCTCTAGCAGATTAGTTTTCCACATACCCAATTAAAATTTTAAATGGGCCATAGCTTGTTAGAAGTACCGATACAATGACATAATGAAATGTGGCGACCAGTTTTGTGCATCTTTTTGAGTGTCAAGATCCTCCTTGAGCATAACTTATGTTGCCTTTGTATATTAATTTCCAACTCGGAATCCCGATATCCGACTAGGGAAAATGTAATAAAATGCCCTTCCAATTTCCAAGTTCCATTTCAGAAATCAGGGATCGGAAAATGAACCCTGACCCCCCGACTAGGAAGAACTTGACGTCACATCATCATGGCAGCTCACACCGCGACCCACATTGTGAACAGTAAACAAACATTACTTTTCGACGACTTCAACTTTCGTTTTTTTAAGCATGACATGCTTTTGTATCGGCCAACATACCGATACAGAATGATAAACATATACAATTCAAAGTTAAAACGTTATTGTTATTAGCTGTTTTGGCTATGCTTGCTAGCAAAGCCAAAACTTTCCTGCGAAGGCCGTCCATGACGCCAAGTCTCCAGTTGTGCAGCTCGAATGCACTGACGTGGAAACCACCTCCAATATCCGACCTCCCACCATAACGAATGCAGGGTTACTCCACTGAAACGTCACCCATTTGTTATCTAGCATTGAATAAAGAACAATATTGCATTGTTTAATTTATGTTCATTGTGACTAGATTTTACCATCAACTGGCGTAAAATAGTGATTGAAATAAATAAAAGCATAATGCACCCAGCTTATAATTTTAGAGGCTGCTTATTAATTCTGACTTTTATAATATATTTTGATTGACATTAAGTCTGATCACATTTTTGTTTCTAATACTACGTTATTTCAGTACATAAATATCCATTGTGTAAACCAAATTAACTTGACTTTATGTGTGTGTGTGTGTGTGTGTGTGTGTGTGTGGTGGAGGGTTCTATGTGATTGTGATATTAGGTCATATTATAACTTATTTGTTCTCTCTATTTTACAGCTTGGATCAGGCCAGTGGCAGGCAACGACAATGTACATACTGGAAAATGATCAGGGGTGCGTTTCCCGATAACGATCAATCTTAGGGTTGCGATTTCAACGAGCGATTCTACGATGGCGCTTTAATTTGTAACACGCGTTTCCCAAAACAGTTTTTAATGGGTGAATGCGCAGTCCCCTCTTAAGTGCTACTTAACCAGAGGTGTAAAATCCGGGTTCAGAAAGCAAAAAGTCTTCCCCAGTATTTAGTTCCAATCACCTGGATTTGCTCATTTGCACAATTCTTCAGCCAGGAGGTAGAACTAATTAGTGAAATCAGCTGGCTGAGTTCATGGGTGGAAGAAACCCATAGCAGGACTTTTTCTTTCTGATCCCTGGATTTTACATCTCTGTACTTCTGTCTGTGGTGCTGCTGATACGAGAGGAGGAGGGGCGATAGATTGGGAGACGCGAACCCCATTGTGATGCCCAATATATGACCGGTTAGGCATGTCAAAGTTTATTTTGAAATAATATCTTTTTCCCACTGATTTTACTTGTCTCACACTTATTTATTTATAGGGCTATTTAAGGAATGGCTTTTATGGGTAATTTCCAAATATATAAAAATAATTAAAAATAAATAAACGTAAATATTGTTGCATCTAACATCACTATATAAAAAAAACAATCAGTGGTTATGGTAACTGTAAAATGAAATGAACACTAACACGAAAAATCTAATAAAGTATGTGATTTATGGGTTTCTAAAACACACTTAACTGTCTACGACTAAGTACGACTAAACATGTAATCGTTAATCTACAAGCGTTTCTAAGAGCGTCTTAAGTTAAGATGCTTTTGGGAAACGCACCCAAAGTTCAAGAAGCTTCGTACGAAGGGTTTTATGACATCTTAGCCTAACGATGCTTTTGGGAAACGCACCCCAGGAGGACTGTCTTGATGAAATCATTTCAGAGAAATAACTGGTAGTTCTGTATATGACGTCGTAATGGCGACATGTAGTCCAGCTGTCTCTCGTGTTCGTGTTTGTTAATTTGAATGTATTTTGTTGTGTTGGGCTTTGGTCTTTTGTTTTTTTCATGCACTGTGTGCTTGTTGTGCGACGGGGAAGTGGGCTGGAGATTGTTCAGGGCACTCATGCTGCTCGTTTTGATAATATTGACGAATTGTATATTCGGGATAATTTTGTTTGTGGTCCTCACCATGGAGACGAATTCACAATATATGCTCGGGAATGTCCGTTGGATCTGCAGCTACAAAGTTTACCATCGTTCTTCACCGAAGTTGAAGATGTCGGGATTCGGGACTGATCTAGGACTGCAGGCAATCTTCAAAAGGCCACCAGGGAAGAGAAAGGAGAAGATAATGTGGGGGAGGAGTGAGGCGACGACTGGGAAGGCTGCGCAGTTCGGTGCTCCGTTTCGACAGTGTACAGAGACCGCAACACTGCGTGTACGGAGGAAAGTCGTGGCGGTGGAGTTTGTGTGTTGGACTGCTTAATGACACTGGACATCTCGGGACAGCTGGGTTTTTTTAATCATGGCTGTTATATTTTTAATCATGGCTGTATTCCACTTTAATTCACTTAATTAGTTTGATTAATGCAATGATTATATTGAATGTCTTTGTTTGATATGTTTGTGTGTTGTGGGTCTGCCCCACTGTCTATGTCTTTTTTGTTGTGGCTGGGGCTACAACTGAAGTTCCCTAGCAGGAAAATAAAAGTTATTCTATTCTATATATATATACAGTGCTCTCCACTATTATTGGCACCCCTGGTAAAGATGAGTAAAAAGGGTTATAAAAAATTCACCGTTTGTTGAATTAGCTTAATGTCACACTGAAAAATTTGAAAAATCCAACCTTTAATTGAAGTAAATGTATTATGAAAAAAAAAATCCCTCATCAAGAAATAATTATTTTTAACAAAACCACGTGTGCCACAATTATTGGCACCCCTGCATTTATATGTAGAATGAAGTAATCATTTTTTATATTTGGTCGCATATCCTTTGAATGCCATGACTTCCTGATGTCTGTGACCCAACAACATCAAAAGACTCTTGATATCTTATTTTCTGGTACTCTTACAAGCGATACTATAATGTCTCTGCATTTGAATGAAGGCATACATAGGTTTGAATAACAGCATGAAGGCATACATAGGTTTGAATAACATTGTGGTTTGTGTATTAGAATCTCATGACTAAAATTACAATTAATTTGTTTTTATACGATTGATATAATGGTAATAAAATGGTTCTCATAAATAAATTGTCCCATTGTATTAATTTCAATGTGCTTCTCTTCCAGGAATGCTTTGTGTAGGAGTGAACTTGTCCCTCACCCTATTCTCAAACCACCTGGGGACTAGTTCCATGTATTTGTTAAATTCCACCACCAGCACACCTAGTTGAAGTAAGCAAAGGCTTGAATTTAACAAATAAATGGAATGGCAGGGTCCCTAGGAAAGATTTGAGTATGCAATTGGTCTGTATGTAATTGTGGAAGCATGGGGGAAAATTTGTGAAAATGTCCTAAAATGTTTTTTTTTTGAGGCATTGATAGGAAAAAGGTATCTGGCAACCCTGGAAAGGAATAAGTTGTGTTGTTGTTGGTCCCGGGAAAACAGAAAGGATTAAAACCAAGAAGAGATTAAACTGCTGTTCTGCTGTGTTTTCCTGTTGTCCGGAGAAATAACTAAATATTTTCACCCACCCATGCGTCTTACACTGGTGGCAGCAGGTTGTGATCTTTTTTTAACTTTTTGTATGCTGCTGTGGATACAAAGTACGTTAGAAGGTTGCAGAGTAAATAAAGTTGTAGCACCCAAAAATCATGAATGAACAACTGTGGATATGTTTAAAGATACAGGTCAATTGGCTGAAATGTATAATCTTTCGCGTAGATATGTCTGAATTAACGTTCTGTTGCCTTTAATAAACTCGGTTGGCTTGCTCTTATGAATGTAGGAATCCCAGCTGGCAAGCTAGCTAATTAGCAAGCTAACTCACAATGTAGAAATGGAGACTTACATTTTAGGGAGCTGGCCATGACATTTAAAAAGTAAAAGGTCTTGCTGCATGGTTATATGTTCATGTCGTAAAAACACAGGTTGATATTGATCACCGACCGAGCTGCTGTTACTGTTAGTTACTTGGATATCTCTGGTTTGGCCGGTACCAACAGGCACATTCATAAATTTAGCGTGCCAGCTAAATGTATTGTGTATAGGTGGACTAACGTTAGTTTGCAAGTGTAGGTGAGCTGAGGTGGGTATAATAGTCACTTTTTTTTGGCATACCCTCTGTTTTTAAACCGGGGGTTGTGGTCTGTCTGTGTAGTGTTAGCCCACAAACTTTAACTAGCCACTGTAACGTACTGTCTTGGTTGCATCTCACATGAACATTAAACTAGTTCGCTAACATTTGCTAACTGCTAACTTAGATCTTCATCCATGAGTAGACACTTCCTAATTAGCAAAATAAAATGATCATCAATTTTGTACAATCTAAAGAAAGCAAACTAACGTCAACCATCTTCGAGTTAGCCAACGTATTTCCCCAAAAAAACACATTTACACCAGTGAACACTTGGATAAAAGAAATAAGATGGATAAGAAACTTAGCTAGCTAACCGTTACAGAAGAAAATGCTGGTGACTGGTGCCTTTTCTGTTCTAGCTGAAAAGTAGGCTCCATGGTTAACGATAGGCTTTAAACATTAAGTTATCAACACATAATTTCACACAGAATTTTCTGAAACGATAGTCAGCTGCTCCACCTTTGTTTGTGTGCGTTAAGTAACTTAGCTGCTTGAATGACAGGCATTTAGACTCGGATCTGGCCAAATGTTACCATTAAGTTATTAACCGCGTTAACAGAATACAATACAATCCAATCATTTGGCAATACAATCATCTTTTATCCAAAGCGACGTACAATAAGTGCATACTGAAGGTCATTGAAGCAACAACAAAACAGACCAGACAAAGCACGTCTTTCTCATAACGTAGCAGCTATCCCTAGTAATGAACATTGAATATAGTAGGCTACACACAGTAAGCTATGGGTAAGTCAGCTTATACCTTCTAAACTATAAAATCAAACAAGAGTTAAACAGGAAACAAGCAAATAACATGGAAGAAGTACTATGAATTGGTCCTAAATTGGTATGTCAGTCAAGGTGGAGTCTGATGAGGTGTGTCTTCAGGCCATGACCGAAAGCAGGCAGTGTTTGAGGAGAATGGGGAGTTCAAATTAGCAACACAAAAGACCGGTAGTCTGAGTCCAGAGAGTTGACAAGGAACAACACAGTCCAGGAGCACTCTGAGGTAGGAGTGGCAGACACGCTAAATATTCACACAGGTGAAGCTCGTTCAAATTAGCAACACAAAAGACCGGTAGTTGGCCTAATTACACAAAGCAAGCTACCGACTTACCACAAATAGTTAAATTTACCTAAGCTACCGAGTGACTACAAACTGTTCAAAAACTAACAAGCAGCTGAAACCAAATTAATAAGATACGCTTATCTGAGTGCGGAGATACCCGATATCAATTTCAAACAGAGACTCATTTTGACTCCACATAGTGACGTAATTCCTCCCTATAATGGGAGGCACGTCAATGTGGAAGTCCTCAGAACCTTTCTCGCCCTTAAAGGGTCCTGAGTGACTATGACCCTTCATTCTATTTAATTCCTCCGACTATTAGGGTCGTCAACATGGATGACTAATAACAACAATATCACAAGGGATAGTCATACCTTTAAGTGGATGCCAAGGCCACCAGAAGGATGGCTGATCCGACCGTTGAACCCGGCGCCACATTGACGTGATAAAACCTCGAGAATGTGCAGGGGGAAGCCTAAGTCGCCGCCTCACAAATCTCCTTAAGCGGTACAACTTTCAGGGCTGCCCATGAAGTAGCCATATTTCTTGTTAACCTACCCAGGATATACATAGGCAGGGGCCTAGCACTAGCCTCATAAGTTGTAGCTATCGCCTTCACTACCCAACGGGGGAGGCTCTGAGCCGAGAGCGTTTTCCCTTTAGTTTTACCGTAGTAAACAAAGAGTTGCCCTGCATGTCTGATGGAAGTGGTAGCTTCGACGTAGCGTTGCAGTGCACGCACTGGACATACTAAGTGTGCATCCCCCAGGTCCTCGCCTGGTGGGGGCGAAGTGCAGCGAGCTCTATCGGCTGGTTAATGTGAAATGCTGAAACGACTTTGGGCAAAAAAGATGGATTAGGCCGCAGTGTGACTCCTGAGTCAGCAGGCCTCCACCTTAGACACGCTGTGCTGATGGAGAGAGCGCAGAACTCCCCAACGCACCTAGCCGACGCCATTGCTAACAGGAATGCCATCTTAAAGGAAAGCCATTTAAGGCTGGTCATCTAGAGAGGCTCATAGGGCTGACCGTGAGTGCTCGCAACACTAAGGGGAGATCCCAGGAGGGAGCCACCAGGGACCCATCAGGAACCGGCTGACAAGGTGATGGCTCCCTGCAGGCTTGTTATGCAACCAGACATGTGTGTTGGATATGGCAGCAGCATGGACCTTCAGTGTGCTGGCTGCCTTGCCGTGATCAAGCAAGAACTGCAAAAAATACAGTAAGACAGAAATGTACTGGGTCCGCGCCTTTCTGTGAGCACCATGTGCAGAACAGTTGCCACATATATCTATAGGCCTTCCTCGTGGAGGGGGCCCTGGAGTTAAGTAGCGTCCGCAGGATGGGGAAACCGCACGGGTTCCTCAGTGGCTATACCCAGAGCTTCAGCTTGCTTGGCCGAGAGTGCCAAACAGCCGCTCTGTTGCGACAGCAGATCTATCCGGATTGGGAGTTCCCAGGGCGATCCGTAAACAAGGCCAAGGAGTGTTGGAAACCAGGGTTCCATCAGCCATCTGGGGGCCACCAGCAGAAGCTTGTGGTGGCCCATGCTGACCCTGTGCAGGGTCGCTTGACCAGTGACAACGGCGGAAAAGCGTACAGCAGGCCGTCCGGCCATTCATGCGCTAGTGCGTCTATCCCCAGAGGACTCAAATCTTCGTTAATCAAGAACCACTGGGGGCAATGAGCAGACTCCTGGGAGGCGTACAGGTCTGTCTGGGCATGACCGAACCGTCGCCATATCTCCTCCACCACCTCGGGTGGAGATGACATTCACCAGGATGAATCTCCTGGCGAGATAGAAAGTTTGCTGTACTGTTCCGAACACCTGGGAGGTGTACAGCACGAAGAGAGGCAAGCCTGGGAAGTGCCCATTTTAAAAGACTCTTTCAAGAACTGGCGGGATCTTACTCCATCCTGATGATTTATGTGGTACACTGTTGAGGTGTTGTCTGATCTCACCATTACATGCTTGCCCCGCAGCACAGGCAAAAAGTGCCTCATTGCTAAAAACACTGCTCGGAGTTCGAGCACATTGATGTGATCCGACTGATGTGGTTGTGACCACACTCCTTGAGCTGGCCAGTGCTGACAGACAGCTCCCCAACTGGTCAGCGAAGCATCCGTCGTTACCACCACGCGCCGTGATGGTATAACCCCCATCCGGACCCCCTTTTTTAGGAAGCTGACTTGTCACCATGGGGGGAGTAGCCGACAAAACCGATGCATCACCCTCATTCGAGTGTGACGGTCCCACTTGAGATGCAGCACCATGGCATTCAACCATACATGAAGTGGCCTGGCTGTCAGGATTCTGAGAGGCACGACTGCTTAGGCGGTCGTGATTAGGCCCATATGCCTCTGAAAAACCCTCATTTCAAGGACGTGGTTCACTCAGAACTGACACAACACGTCGAGCACAGTAGCTATGCGACAGGACGTCAATGATGCTTTCATGCTCCTTGAATTGAGCAACAGTCCGATGTACTCGATGGACTGTTTTGGCGCTAACTGGTCCTTGCCATAGTTGACATTGAGGCCCAGGCTGGAAATATGTTCCAACGTCTGGGCAGTGTGTGTGAGCGCCACACCGTACAACTCGGCACATATTATCCAATCGTCTATGTATGGCAGGATTCTTAACCCCCTCAGCCGGAGTGGCGATAGAATCCCGCTCATGCAGCGGGTAAATGCCCGGGGGGCTAGTGAAAGACCGAATGGGAGGACATTGAATTCGTATGCCCGACCTCGGAATGCAAAACGTAGGAAACGACGATGCTCTACCCACATAGGGACATGGAAGTATGCATCTTTTAAGTCCACAGCCGTGAACCAATTCCTTGGTCTCATGGTGTGTATGACATCTGATTTCCAGAGCATCCGGAAAGTGTATCGTTTTAGATATGCATTCAGGTCCGTCAGATCCAGAACTGGTCGGAGGAGACCGTCTTTTTCGGTAATAAAAAATAGGTTGACTAAAAGCCACTGAGCTGTTCGGAGGGAGGCACCAGTGACACAGCGCCCTTTTTTAAGAGCAGCACCTGCCGCTCCCTGTATCTTAAAACCTCCACAGAATGCTCAAGCGTCTGTCTGGCTACTTCGGTGAAAACTTAGCTGGGAATAACCGGCAAGTCCCTGATGATTCTCTTTATGGCATCTGGGAGAGGGGACTGAGCTAACCACACCTGATGCTGAGTCATCGTGAGCAAGGACATCACTCGGCCCAGTTTAATTTTTCCAACAATTGTTTACAGACAGATTATTTCACTTTTAATTCACTATATCACAATTCCAGTGGGTCAGAAGTTTACATACACTAAGTTGACTGTGCCTTTAAATTATTTATATTTGGTCACATATCCTTTGCATGCCATGATTTCCTGATGTCTGTGACCCAACAACATCACAAGACTCTTGATATCTTATTTTCTGGTACTCTTAGAAGCGATAATATAACGTCTCTGCATTTGAATGGATCTCTATGGGAATTGGGGGGTGGGACTAGATTTAGCTGTAAATTACACTGGAACAGTATGGAAACGCATGGTTGGCTAAATGGCTCTAAGTCATCAAGGGTCTGACGTATCAAACAAGCCTTAAGTCATCACTCTGCTGCCAGAAATACAGTAGATATGGATGGATAACTTGAAGGGTTTCTTCTCCTGACTTATTTTTCCATAGAGTTCAATAGGAAAATTTGTCAGGAGAAACAACCCTTAAAGTGATCCATCCATATCTACTGCATATCTGGCAGCAGAGTGATGGTTTGAGGCTTGTTTGATACGTCAGACCCTTGATGACTTGGAGCCATTTAGCCAACCATGTGTTTCCATACTGTTCCAGTGTAATTTACAGCTAAATCTAGTCCCACCCCCCAATTCCCATAGAGATCCATTCAAATGCAGAGACGTTATATTATGAGAGTTCAGCCCAGGGCAGGAGTGGGACTCATTTTCAGCCTGGGAGTTTAATGTCTCAGATCAGCCCACTTTGGATCGGGGGTGGGGGGTGCTCCACAATGAAAGATAGGCCATTTAGCTCTTTTGATTAAGTTTTTATTATCCATTTTTAAAAATATTGAACAATTATAAGATATATACAAGATATACATGTAACAAGTAAAATAGGTCTGAATAGTGATGATATTAGAACCAATTGTCTGAACTTTTTAGATTTTACACATACTCGTAGCCTACAGCTCTACCTGTGCTGTTCACAGCTGGGATCCTTCTGGGCTCATGGCATGGCTGGGTCCTGGCACTGCCTCATCAATGACTTGACCTAACAGTAGACTTTGCTCTATCACTTCAATAATAATAATAATAAATATAGCTGCAAGCAGCGACTATACGGGGTCCAAGCAAAAGGTTGTAATTTTGTTGCAATCATGTTACATTGGTTTCCTTTTACAATCGAGTCTCGGAAGGTATACGTGAGACACATGTAGCTGCATGACGTGAGTGTCTAAACATGAATATGTATAAAAGGTCAAACTGTTTTCAGACCACCACCTTCAGTTTAATTCTGGGTAAACTGAATAATTTGAGAAGACATTCATGAAAGAGACTTTCAATCTGAGGCAATGCCTAGATATTAACTCAAAAAATGTCTTTTAGTGTTTCCTACCCCATTAATGTCAAAATAAGATTTATAGATGTGAAAAGCATAAGAAAGCGCATGTCGTGTTGTCGGAAATAAATGCAACCTTTGGTACCGGGTGGGATTTGAACCCGGGTCTCCCACATCAAAGGCAATCGCTCTGACCACAAAGCCATCGCAGATGTAGTATGGTATGGGGAGAATTATTGGAGGGTATGGAGCATTTTTGATGAAGAATTTGGGAGGAAAAATAATAACTTTATTGAATTGAATTTAAAAATATATATTATGCTCTATAGTGCCACCATTTGATTCTATTGAGCCAATACTTTAGAGTTTGGCTCAGAAGGTCAGTGCAAGTATAGAAACCAAATTTTATTAATATCCATTGAAGAATTGAAGAGTTATTAGTGTTTTTGTGACTAGCCACGCCCACAACAGTTTTTATTGGCTTACTGCGATCAGGATATTTGGAAAATCAGGAAAATCGCTTCGTGATTCTTTAGAGAATCGTCCCCTGAACAAAAGGGTGTGAATTGCATGTTGATATGTCAAATGGCCTTGGAGGAGTTCGATTTTATA
This sequence comes from Synaphobranchus kaupii, assembly GCA_029718625.1. Lineage (NCBI taxonomy): Eukaryota > Metazoa > Chordata > Actinopteri > Anguilliformes > Synaphobranchidae > Synaphobranchus > Synaphobranchus kaupii. The sequence continues at coordinate 81,048,931 of CM056379.1, forward strand.
GGTTTTTCACAAAATGCAAATTTGCAAAAGATGCAATATGGCGGACTTCATTAGTCCTAATGGCAAAGTTATTTGCCACAAACCAAGGAATTTGAGGCAAGACGAATTTTGAAGATAGGCTAAACGGTTCAAAAGTTATAGCCCAAAAGATAATAGAATTTCACTTTGTCTCTATAGCACCACCATCAGGTCAATTGGGTTGGAATTCGCTGTCCATGTGTCGTTTCGCAGTGTCTATATGTGTGCAAAGTTTCAGCAAAAGTTTCATGTGGTTTTGCTGCAGTTGTAACAAATGTGGGAATAATAATAATAAATATAGCTGCAAGCAGCGATTATACGGGGTCCAAGCAAAAGGTTGTAATTTTGTTGGAATCATGTTACATTAGTTTCCTTTTACAGTCGAGTCTCGGAAGGTATATGTGAGACACATGTAGCTGCATGACGTGAGTGTCTAAACATGAATATGTATAAAAGGTCAAACTGTTTTCAGACCACCACCTTCAGTTCAGTCAGGACCACTGTTGTTCAAGTAAAAGCTTTATTAATATTCTTAAAACAATACATTTTAGGTTTGGCGGTATGGTTCTGTTCAAAAACCCTCCCGCCAATCAACGCGAGCAAGCAGGGGTATGGCGGTGAGGGCAGCAGCAACAACCCCCCAATAGGGTTGCACTTAGAACAGAACCGGCAGCACTGAGAATGGTTTTTTACAGATTCCATTCAATCAGTTGTATGTATATGGCACTTTTAAGTGTCATTATCACAACAATTTACAAGGAACCGGGCCTGCACCCCCGTAGAGCATGCCTAGGGCGACAGTGGCAAGGAAAAACTCCCTGCTGTTAGCAGGAAGAAACCTTGGGCAGAACCTGACTCTGAGGGGGGAGTCCATCCGCCGCTGACTGGCACCGGTTAACTGAATAGCTGATTACAGAATAGAAAAAATGCAAGACAGAACATATGAAAATGTCAATATATAATGAGCCGGTGGTGGAAGGCGGATTGAAGGCCAGCAGGTGGCATCATCAGCTGGGGACGGCGTGGAGCTGGAGCTGACCAGCTGCTTCTGGAGAACGATGTTTGTTGATCTATAGCTACCGCTCCGGCGGTTGCTGAAGAGGGAAGGAGAGAGGAAAGAAATCAGTAGGCACTCAAACATATTAGTGAGCCATGTAGGAGCGATATAGGCTAGGTGTAAGTGCGCAAAGGGGAACTGAAGAGGATGGAGCTGGGGTGGAGGGGGGGGGTTTTGTGTGCAGCGGGCGTGCATCAGAGGATCCACCATGTTAGGGCGAGGCGGTTAAATAGACCGCCTTGATTCACCAATCAATCCATTCAAATAGCGTCACTACTCAGCTGAGCTGTCGGGTTTCACTCTCGTGGCCTGCCTGAACTAACGCTACGCTCGATTTCAGTCAGGACCACTGTTGTTCAAGTAAAAGCTTTATTAACATTCTTAAAAGAATACATTTTAGGTTTGGCGGTATGGTTCTGTTCAAAAACCCTCCCGCCAATCAACGCGAGCAAGCAGGGGTATGGCGGTGAGGGCAGCAGCAACAACCCCCAAAAACAACCATACGCCAAAGTGCTGCTAGTGTTGTGCTTATGTGATGACTATGTGTAACAACCTTTCGCTTCCGGAGGAAGTCATTCTGTCCATCAGCTCAAAGCCCTTCTAATATTACATGGATCAGTGGCTATGTGTACCAACGCTTGTTGGACCCCCCTGTGTGCCAAGTGTGTAAACTAACCCCAGGAAGTTCTATGTGTAGTGATGAAGAACAATGTGTGACCTTCCAACTACCAATGAAGCCATCCTGTCTGTCAGCTCAAGGTCCTTTTAACATTACATGGATCAGTGGCTATGTGTACCAACGCTTGTTGGACCCCCCTGTGTGCCAGGTGTAGTGTGAACTAACCCCAGGAAGTTCTATGTGTAGTGATGAAGAACAATGTGTGACCTTCCAGCTACAAAGAAGCCATCCTGTCTGTCAGCTCAAGGTCCTTCTAACATTACATGGGTCAGTGGCTATGTGTACCAACGCATGTTGGACTTCCCCTGGGAGCCGGAACATTCATTTAACCAGGGAAATTCTATGTGTAGTGGTGAAGAACAATGTGTGACCTTTCAGCCACCGATGTAGCCATCCTGTCCTTCAACTCAAGGCCCCTTTAACATTTACGTGGGTCAGTGCTATGTGTACCAACGCCTGTTGGACTTCCATGGGAACCAAACTAATCAGGGGAGTTCTATGTGTAATGGTAAAGAACAATGTGTGACCTTTCAGCTACCGATGTAGCCATCCTGTCCTTCAACTCAAGGCCCCTTTTAACATTTACATGATCAGTGGCTATGTGTACCAATGCCTGTTGGACTTCCATGGGAGCAAAACTAATCAGGGAGTTCTATGTGTAGTGATGAAGAACTATGTGTGACCTTCCAGCTCTCGGTCTTTCTAACATTACATGGATCAGTGGCTATGTGTACCAACGCCTGATGGACTTCCATGGGAGCAAAACTAATCAGGGGAGTTCTATGTGTAGTGATGAAGAACTATGTGTGACCTTTTGGCTACGGATGAAGCCTGACACGCCTATGGGGGAGAAGCTCTTCATCCCTTCAGGTCCATGCCAATTAATACCATACCAACGCCTGTTGGTCTTCTCCCTAGAGGTGGTGGAGGATGCTGTGCATAATATTGGCTTCATGGCGCCCATATGCCTAGGGCCATTCTAACTACTGAAGTTGTATTTGTGAGAATAATTACATCTAAAAAGATGCTTCTTCTTCACTCACCTATGGTGAATGTAGCCTTGGCCAGGAGGAGTTGATGTCGTCAGACGGTGTCCAACGTTCATTGGGTGTTTCGACCCTGAACCGTAACACCCTCCCGTTAGCGGGTCAGCAGTGGTGGCCAAATCACTGCCCATCTCCTCCTCCTGGCTTCCAGCTTATCTCCTCTCTCCTGCTCCATAGCCAACAAGAGGCTCTTTCTGCTGCCTCCCCCATCCTGCGAGCTGCTGTCTTCCTCTCCTTTCCTGTCATACCAATGGCTGTGAGCATTCTCCATACTGACTGAGCGGGGAATCCTCTACAGCCGACCTCAACTGGGAATAGTCATGCCTGCCACCCTTTCCCCCTGCAGTCTTGCAAGAGGTCCTGGTATTTGGCACTCTTTCTTTCAAAGGCTTGGTCACACCCTTCTTCTCACGGGACTGTAAGTTCGACAAGGATGATTTTCTTCGCCTCATCTGACCACAGGACCACATCTGGCCTCAGGGTTGTCTGGACAACCTGGGGGAACTGCAGCCTTCCTCCCAGGTCTACCCTCATTTCCCATGATTGGGCCTTTTGTAGTAGGTTGTCTGATATTTTTACTGTAGTTGATGGCTTTTCTCCCTCCCTCACGAACTTGATTGATGGTGTTGGTTTCCCCTGCATTTGGCGTTTCTTGCGTCTCTCCTGCTCCAGAGTGTTAGCGAGTGTCATGAGCACCTTGTCATGGCGCCACCTGTACCTTCCTTGGGTGAGTGCTGTTTTACACCCTGACAGGATGTGCGCCATGGTGCCCCTCCCCCCACAAAGCTTGCACAGTGGGTCCTCTCTCGTGCCCCACCTGTGCAAATTTGTTGGAGTCGGGAGCGTGTCATACACTGATCGCAGCAGGAAGGAGACCAACCACCTAAAGGCAATTTCCGAAGCTAAATTAACCATTTAAGGGAAATAGAAACATCTAGGCTACCTTTATCGGTGTGAATGAATTAAAACACCCGTGTCTCAAACGAGACACCAGTTTTGTGAACTAATTTTTTAAAGTGAGGGGAAGGCGTTTATCTTTGCTTTGTGGGTTTTCTTTTTAAGCCGTTTAAAAGCAGATGGAGGGATGGATTCCTGAACAGGCTACCGACTGAGGGATCCCTGCATCTTAAGTGAAATTGTATGCCTGCAATGAGTGCCTTAAGAGAAGAAGGTTGCATTTTCCTTGACTCGAACCAGTGGACTATAAAGACGCAAACGATTGGAATGTTAACGGGTAGGACGTGGACAGAAAAGCGGCGCGAAAGAGAAAAGAGACCATGCCGAGTCGTACGTTTTTTAATGTAGATTTTGTCAATCCAGTTAATCTAAAATGGTTTGGTCGAATGCTGGGCAAGACAGGTTTGCAGCAGGGGCTGCATCGGTGCACAGTTTTGGAATTGCTGGAATTTAAATCGGGACGAGGCATCAGCAATATTTTATTGTCGAGCCCAAGTAAATAAACAGCGTGAAGCGTAAATCTATGCCTAACGCAAGTCCAAATCCAATTATGCATAACGCAAATTCAGACCAGGCGTCTACTAGCCTATTGATGAAAAGGACAGATGAGCGTCCTTTGTTAATAATGTTGACGGTGGCTTGGTTGTCACAATAGGCCAAAATTGTTTCCTTGGCCAGCTGTTTCCCCATAGGATGCGAGCAATGACGATCGGGTATAGTTCGAGCAAAGCTATAAATTGAATATTGCGAGGCAGAGTTTGCAGCTCTTTAGGCCATGTTTCTGCAAACCACTGATTATTATAAAACCCCCAAAAGCAATAGAAAGTGCTGCGTTGGTAAAGAATTTTAAAGTAGCTGATGTTTCGACGTAGTCGTTATGAAAAAACGAGATGCCGTTTAGTGATGGGCATTCCGGCTCTTTTCAGTGAGTCAGATCATCTGCTCAGCTCACCAACAAGAGCCGGCTCTTAATTCAGTAGCATTTCCGGTTTTGAAAATCGGCCAAAGTTAGCGACACTTTGACCCATGATTGGTGCCCGTGCACATCCATCACCCAAATTGTTCAAAGGAATCCCACTCTACCCTCCAATTACCAGAACAACATTATTTTGGATTTTGTTTGTTAAAAACTATGCAATAAATGCAAAAAATGCAAAATGCAAAAAACAGTAAGACGCTATTACGCATGTGCATTGAAAGCAGGGCATTTTTTTTATGTCTTGAAATAAATTGCACAATAAACACAGTGCGTGTTTTTTTTTTTTTTTGATAAATGAAAATACCATGCAGGATACAGATCGGCCAACGCAATAACGTGTAAGATATAGAATGTACATTTACTTACCCGGTCAACGGTAGGCCTAGTCTTTGCATCATTACAGATTACACACACAGAACTAGTTACGATAATAGTTGGAGCAGCAGTGCGTTAAGACGTGAACTATGAAGACTAATCATTATGTCACCATTTATTTAATTTATTTATGTTTTTCTTTTCCCAAACTTACGTATCAGCATCCGTGAACGGCTACGTGAATAGCCTAGTCGGACCGCGTCCACGATGTATCAAGATCTCTTTGGTCTCCCACTTCCAGAACGAGACAGCGAGTATGCGAACATGACCAACCAATATTCCAGGGCAGGGTGTATATGCTTACCATTTAGGTTAGCCCAAAGATCATATAAAGGTTACCGTGCGTTTTATACCTCTAAAGCCAATATAGTCTGTTAATGTTACCTAGCAATCACCAGTTGGAAGGTTTCGAATAACAAGCAATAAGCTCCGAGTTACACGACAGGACGCACGCTTTAAATAGCCAACCTACGCAACGTGAATATATCGCCCTTCCTTGTCCGGGACGGGCGACGGCTATTTGCTAGCTTGCTTGATGTGGGAAAAGTGTACGAATTGAAAGGGGTAGTGGAATATACGAGATCAGCGCAGGTAATTTTGTTTGGTAGTGTGCAGTATGCATGCAGAAAGAAGCATGTTATTTGAATACATCGCCCCTTCCATAGCGGACCACAAGCTTAGCAGACCGTAGCTTAAACGAAACTTGCAGTCGTTTAGCTTTAGCAACAATTTCAGGAATCCAGTTATTTTTTCACCGGCAGTGTGCAGTATGTGCCATGCATGTAGAAGGAAGCATGTTTTAAAACAGCAGAATGTTATTAAATACATGCCAGTTTCTATAGCGGACCGTAGCTTAACGAAACTTGCAGTCGCTTAGCTTTAGCAACAATTTCAGGAATCCAGTTATTTTTTACCGGCAGCGTGCAGTATACGCCATACATGTCGAAGGAAGCATGTTTAAAACAGCAGAATGTTATTAAATATGTCGCCAGTTTCCATGCAGACCATAAGCTTAAACGAACTTGCAGTCACTTAGCTTTAGCAACAATTTCAGGAATCCAGTTATTTTTTACCGGCAGCGTGCAGTATGCGCCATGCATGTCGAAGGAAGCACGTTTAAAACAGCAGAATGTTATTAAATACGTCGCCAGTTTCCATAGCAGACCATAATCTTAAACGAAATTACAGTCACTTAGCTTTAGCAACAATTTCAGGAATCCCATTCGTTTGCACTGACAGTGTGCAGTCATGCATGCAAGTGAAGCACGTTTCGAATAACCGAATGTTATTTGAATATATCGCCCTTTTCTTTTGTCTATCGGACCATAAAACTTTAGAACACAGCTTGACATTACTTAGCTTTTACGTAGATATTGCAGGATTCCAATTCTTTTTTCCCGCGGCATGTAGTAGAACATGCAGAATATGCGGCGCAGAGGAGGTTTTTGTGTGCAGCGGGTGTGCATCAGACGATCCACCATGTTAGGGCGAGGCGGTTAAATAGACCGCCTTGATTCACCAATCAATCCATTCAAGTAGCGTCACTACTCAGCTGAGCTGTCAGTTGATTCACCTATGGCCGGGTTTCACTCTCGTGGCCTGCCTGAACTAACGCTGCACTTGATTTAATTCTGGGTAAACTGAATACTTTGAGAAGACATTCATGAAAGAGACCTTCAATCTGAGGCAATGCCTAGATATTTACTCAAAAAATGTGTTTTAGTGTTTCCTACCCCATTAATGTGAAAATAAGATTTGTAGATATGAAAAGCATAAGAAAGCGCATGTTGTGTTGTCAAAAAAGAAAGGCAACCTTTGGTACCTGGTGGGATTTGAACCCGGGTCTCCCACATCAAAAGCAATCGCTCTAACCACAAAGCCATTTCAGATGTTGTATCGTCCGAGGTGAATTATTAGAGGGTATGGAGCATTTTTGATGAAGAATTTGGCAGGAAAAAACTTTATTAAAACTTTATTTGTTTCACTCATTTAAGTACTAGTGAAACAGTGAATAGTTAATATAGTAAAATCTCTTCGCCTTTGCAATAATGTGAAAAGAACATTATTAAGTGTGAAAAGCATAACAAACTGTGCATTGTGCAATTAACCTATGGTGGGCCTACCTGGTGGGGATTGAACCCAGATCTCTCACATACCAAGCCATTGCTCTTACCGCTAAGCCATAACAGATTACCTGTGGCTGCCTAGTGATTGATCATGACACATAATTTTCAATGTTTAAAACACAACAGTGATTTTTCATGAAGGGAAATGGTAATAGCATTTCCAAAATGGCGGCCAATCCAAGATGGCAGCGACATATATGGGACATACATATGTTCCAGATGAGGAAATTGATCACTACAGCAAGTTTTAAATGTTTAAAAAATAATGGTGATTTTTTATGAATTTATGAATTTAAAAAAATATATTATGCTCTATAGCGCCACCATTTGATTCTATTGAGCCAATACTTTTTTGAGCCGAATTTTATTAATATCCTTTGAAGAATTGAAGAGTTATTAGCGTTTTTGTGACTAGCCACGCCCACCACAGTTTTTATTGGCTTACTGCGATCAGGATATTTGGAAAATCTGGAAAATCGCTTTGTGATTCTTTAGAGAATCGTCCCCTGAACAAAAGGGTGTGAGTTGCATGTTGATATGTCAAATGGTCTCGGAGGAGTTTGATTTTATAGGTTTTTCACAAAATGCTAATTTGCAAAAGATCGAATATGGCGGACCTCATTGGTCCTAACGGCAAAGTTATTTGCCAACTAATTTGAAGCAAAAAGAATTTTGAAGATAGGCTAAACGGTTCAGAAGTTATAGCCCAAAAGATTATAGAATTTCACTTTGTCTCTATAGCGCCATAATGAGGTCAATTGGGTTGGAATTCGCTGTACATGTGTCGTATCATGTGGTTTTGCTGCAATTGTAGCAATTGTGGGACAGAGGGAGACAGGGCCAATAGTAGAGAGGGCATTAGAGATAGAGAAGGTATTACGAGCAGAGGCAGACATGGCCAATGGTAGAGAGGGCATTAGGGGCAGAGGGGGCCAGGGCCAATATTACAGAGGGAATTAGACATAGAGAAGGCATTAGGAGCAGAGGGGGACATAGCCAATGGTAAAGATGGCATTCAGGGCAGAAGGAGCCAGGGCCAATAGTAGAGAGGGCATTAGAGATAGAGAAGGCATTAGGAGCAGAGGGGGACATGGCCAATGGTAGAGAGGGCATTAGGGGCAGAGGGAGACAGGGCCAATAGTAGAGAGGGCAATAGAGATAGAGAAGGTATTACGAGCAGAGGCGGACATGGCCAATGGTAGAGAGGGCATTAGGGGCAGAGGGGGCCAGGGCCAATGGAAGAGAGGGCATTAGGGGCAGAGGGGGCCAGGGCCAATGGAAGAGAGGGCATTAGGGGCAGAGGGGGCCAGGGCCAATGGTAGAGATGGCATTAGGGGCAGCGGGGACCAGGGCCAATAGTAGAGAGGGCATTAGAGATAGAGAAGGCATTAGGAGCAGAGGGGGACATGGCCAATGGTAGAGCGGGCATTAGGGGCAGAGGGAGACAGGGCCAATAGTAGAGAGGGCATTAGAGATAGAGAAGGTATTAGGAGCAGAGGCGGACATGGCCAATGGTAGAGAGGGCATTAGGGGCAGAGGGGGCCAGGGCCAATGGTAGAGCGGGCATTAGGGGCAGAGGGGGCCAGGGCCAATTGTACAAATGGCATTAGAGGTAGAGAGGGCATTAGGGGCAGAGGGAGCCAGGGCCAATAGTAGAGAGGGCATTAGAGATAGAGAAGGCATTAGGAACAGAGGGGAACATAGCCAATGGTAGAGATGGCATTCAGGACAGAAGGAGCCAGGGCCAATAGTAGAGAGGGCATTAGAGATAGAGAAGGTATTAGGAGCAGAGGGGGACATGGCCAATGGTAGAGAGGGCATTATGGGCAGGTCTCCCACATCAAAGGAAATCACTCTAATCACAAAGCCATTGCAGATGTTGTATTGCATGAGGAGAATTATTTGAGTGCATGGAGCATTTTTGATGAAGAATTTGGCAGGAAAAAGAATAACTATTAAAACTTTATTTGTTTCACTCATTTAAGTACTAGTGAAACAGTGAATAGTTAATATAGTAAAAACACTTCACCTTTGCAATAAAGTGAAAAGAACATTATTAAGTGTGAAAAGCATAACAAACTGCATTGTTTTCATCGAAAAGAAATGCAACCTTTGGTACCTGAACCCAGGTCTCCCACATCAAAGGAAATCACTCTAATCACAAAGCCATTGCAGATGTTGTATTGCATGAGGAGAATTATTTGAGTGCATGGAGCATTTTTGATGAAGAATTTGGCAGGAAAAAGAATAACTATTAAAACTTTATTTGTTTCACTCATTTAAGTACTAGTGAAATAGTGAATAGTTAACATAGTAAAATCACTTCACCTTTGCATTAAAGTGAAAAGAACATTATTAAGTGTGAAAAGCATAACAAACTGTGCATTGTTTTCATCGAAAAGAAATGTAACCTATGGTGGGGATTGAACACGGGTCTCCCAGATACCAAGCCATTGATCTTGCCACTAAGCCATAACAGATAACCTGTGGCTGCCCACTGATTGATCACGACACATAATTTTCAATGTTTAAAACACAACAGTGATTTTTCTTGAATTTATGAATTAAAAATACATATTGTGCTCTATAGTGCCACTATTTGATTCAATATGGCCAATACTTTACAGTTTGGCTCTTGATGTGAGTACTAGTATAGCAACCAGATTTCATCAATATGCTTCAAATCATAAACTGAATGTAAACTGAATAATTTTTGAAGACATTCATGAAAGAGACCTTCAATCTGAGGCAATGCCTAGATATTAACTCAAAAAATGTGTTTTAGTGTTTCCTCCCCCATTAATGTGAAAATAAGATTTGTAGATGTGAAAAGCATAAGAAAGCGGATGTCGTCGAAAAGAAATACAACCTTTGGTACCTGGTGGGATTTGAACTCGGGTCTCCCACATCGAAGGCAATCGCTCTAACCACAAAGCCATTTCAGATGTTGTATCATCTGGGGTGAATTATTAGAGGGTATGGAGCATTTTTGATGAAGAATTTGGCAGGAAAAAAAATAACTTTATTAAAACTTTATTTGTTTCACTCATTTAAGTACTAGTGAAACAGTGAATAGTTAATATAGTAAAATCTCTTCGCCGTTGCAATAATGTGAAAAGAACATTATTAAGTGTGAAGAGCATAACAAACTGTTCATTGTTTTCATCAAAAAGAAAAGTAACCTATGGTGGGGATTGAACCCGGGTCTCCCACATACCAAGCCATTGCTCGTACCACTAAGCCATAACAGATAACCGGTGGTTGCCCATTGATTGATGACGACACATAATTTTCAATGTTTAAAACACAACAGATGATTTTTCATGAAGGGAAATGGTAATAGCATTTCCAAAATGGCGGCCAATCCAAGATGGCAGCGACATATGTGGGACATACATATGTTCCAGATGAGGAAATTGATCACTACCGCAAGTTTTAAATGTCTAAAAAATAATGGTGATTTTTTATGAATTATAAAAAAAAAATATTATGCTCTATAGCGCCACCATTTGATTCTATTGAGCCAATACTTTAGATTTTGGCTCAGAAGGTCAGTCCAAGTATAGATACCACATTCTATTAATATCCATTGAAGAATTGAAGAGTTAGTAGCGTTTTTGTGACGAGCCATGCCCACAACAGTTTTTATTGGCTTACTGCGATCAGGATATTTAGAAAATCAGGAACATCGCTTCGTGATTCTTTAGAGAATCGTCCCCTGAACAAAAGGTTGTGAATTGGATGTTGATATGTCAAATGGTCTCGGAGGAGTTCGAATTTATAGGTTTTTCACAAAATGCAAATTTGCAAAAGATCCAATATGGCGGACCTCATTGGTCCTAATGGCAAAGTTATTTGCCACGAACCAACAAATTTGAGGCAAAAAGACTTTTGAAGATAGGCTAAACGGTTCAAAAGTTATAGCCGAAAAAGTTTATAAAATTTCACTTTGTCTCTATAGCGCCACCATCAGGTCAATTGGGTTGCAATTCGCTGTACATGTGTCGTGTCGCAGTGTCTACATGTGTGCAAAGTTTCAGCAAAAGTTATCATGTGGTTTTGCTGCAATTGTACCAAATGTGGGAATAATAATAATAAAACCAGCAATAACAATAGGGTTCCAGAACTACGTGCTTGGACCCCTGATAAATAAGAGTAATACCTTTCATGGCCCAATAATAATGATTATATACAACTTCAATAAGTCGGCTAATGCTGTGCAAATAAAGCATATTGTCCTAACGTTAGCTATTTAATGTCTGGGAAAGTAATACAGCCATATTTTTCAGGTGTCCTCAATATGAAATCGTTATTGAGTCACAATATATGACTCACTGGAATAATGTTAACAGTGACTATGAATAAAAACTGCGGTTAACTAGGCTATTGTTTTTGAACATTAATAAGTCACTGTTATCATAAGGCCTTTAATTGCCATTTTAGTCGTCGTTTTACTAATTTAGTAAATAAACATTCTTAACTTGGCAGATGTTCACTTTCGTGACAATGCCCTGAAAGATATAAAATGTCCATTCATGAAGATTAACTAACGTTAGCTCTCTGAATGTAACATTTAAATCTCCATTAAGTTATCTAGTTAAATTAACTACATTTGGCTTTTAACTTTTGCTAGATAGCTAACGTCACCTAATGGTTGAAGCGTGACATTAGAGACGTCAAATAAATAAAAAGTTAACATCAGCGAACAAAACCAACAAGGAACAGCTACAGCAAGATACAGCAAGTAGCCTAGGCATTGGTTCACCCCACATTCCACGTCTCTCGTCTTAAGCCTGTACTCGTGAGTCCATTGGCCCCGGCGGATGCTCCGCCCCCTCCTCGACTCATCGAGGGCCAACCAGCCTACACCATTCGCCGGATTTTGGCTAGCAGGCAAGTGGGTCGTGGGGTGCAATATCTCGTGGACTGGGAGGGCTATGGTCCGGAAGAGCACTGCTGGATCCCCTCCAGAAACATCTTGGATCCGGATCTTATTAGGTCCTTCCACAAAGACAAGACCAAGGGATCGTCTGGGGCCGTCCCTTAGAGGGGGAGGTCCTGTCGCGGTATATGAGGTTGCCGTGCTTTCTTTTGCGGAAGCTCCCGCTCAGCTGCGGGACGGAGTCCGTGCAGGTTTTGTCCTCCGTCCCGGCACTCATTGTCCACACCTGCTCTGTGTTTCCACAGGCTTCTTAAGCGTGACTGTTTCCTGAATCTGCACTTTTGTGTCAGTTTTGATACGGTACTAAGCCGGTAACACGGTCAGCTTACGGGAGTCTACGGGGTCAGCTTGTTTCAGTCTTTAAAGAAAACAGTGTAATTCCCACTTGATTTGAGTGAGGGCTAGATTTAGCTTCTATCTTTTCTCCTATCGCTACTTTCCTTGCTACGCCTACCTCCCTGAGGTTCGCTCTGTTTAAGAGTATCTCTTCTAAGTGGTCGCCTCGTTTATACTGCTTGTTTTATTTCGTTTTCGAGCTCGGGGTTTTCCGCTTTCTTTTCTGTTTTATTTCCACTCCCTATTTGCGAGCATCTCGCCCATAGTGTTGGGTAGTTAGTTTTTGTTTAGATTCTTTATTTGCTATTCTAAAGCCCACGTTTTGGTGGGTTGATTTATTTTTCGGCTTAGTCGCCAAGGGGTTCTTCCTTTCTTTTGTGTTATCTTCCAAATTTTTGGTTATTCCACTGTCGGGTAAGTGAGGATTAGGTAAAATGTGTATTTTCTGAATCCAGCGGTTCCAACAGTCAATGCCCTTGTTAAAACGTTCGGCACTCTGAATACTGAATACAAGCGATATTGCGTGCTCGAAACCCTCACTTAACCTATATTCAAAATAAGTTTAACGTTATTTAATTTAATAATTATTATTAAAAATGACAATCATCAATTAAATCGCCAAATTCTTTGATAGGTAAGTCGAACAGTAACCTGGTGGAATCAACTAACAAGCCAAAAAAGTGTATTACTTTTCAATACCAGCTGCGCGGTTTCCGTGCCAAAATTGAAATGTAAACGGGGGTTGATTGCATTTCGCTCTGGTCACTACGTGCCACACGGGACGTGACAAACTTCAAAGCAATTAGGCCATAAGGTGAACTAAGAAAAAGTGGCTAGAAAGTGATTTTTGTTCCCACACCTGGGCACTACTTTTTAAATGCATTTGAAAAAGAGATTGATATCTGAATGGGACTCACCTAGTAAAATAAAGGAGAAATAATATAAATAAATAAATAGATAGAACAATAGGCACAATTTGAACATGGAACTTCTATTCTTCATGGCATGCATAGCTATTCCCTGATGTGATGTGGCTTAAGAGGGTAAATGATCCCTGTAAACATGAAAAGCACCTAATTAAGAAAAATTAAGCTTGTTATAATTCTGGGATTGTAATTGTGGTTGGAACAAAAAGCAGCTGGGTCCCACAGGACCAAGTTGGGGAATCACTGGCATAGATTGATCATGCATCTTTCCCATTATAATGTTTGGTTGAACAAAAAACTGAACCTTTTCTCAATGACCGCATGATTTATATAATGAGTTGCAGCCAGATGATTGACTGTTTGGAGGGGCAGGCTATTTCCGTTAACAAGCAGGTGCACCTAATAAAGTGGCCGGACAGTGCATATCAAGTTTACACATTTCTTTAATTCAAGATATATTTATGATAGGTTTGGTACTCCATATTGTTGTAGATAACATTTATAATTCAGTGGACAGAAATGATTTTACAAGTCAATAATCATTTAGAGTACATTTAATGGGAAAGAGTGCAAATGATGGTACAAATCACTTGGATAAAGAAAAATGAGAACATGCATGCAGTCACTATTAAAACAAAGCTGCTTCTTTGTTACACAAAAACGTATTTCCATTCAACCAGATACAAATAGAACTAAAAAGTAATTACATCAACCACAATTTTGAATGCAAAAGTTGTTGACCATATGAAACTGACCTCTGCCCACTCAACTTTTCTTGAACATTTAAAAACCCTGTAGTAAAATATTCACATCATTTGTTCTTCCGAGCACTGCTTCCATCAAACCCCCTTCCACAATCTGGTTATTATTACTGTTTATTCTAAGACAAAGTAAGACTCACACACTTGGTACTGCTTCGAAAATAAAGACTTAATTCAGCACAACACTGCTGAATAAATTATTTTTTTTGGGGGGGGGGGCACTATACCAAGTGTGAAGTGTGTGTCTCACATTGTCTAAGTTTCAACACTCTTTTGACTCTGCTCCTTAAAGGGGACATGAAGCACTCGGTCAAGTGACTCTGGTTCGTTAGCTTTTTACCTTAAATTAGATATGACCGTGCGTTCAAATCTCAAACCGACCCATATTTGCTGGAAAAAGAAGTTGAAATTTGCTTTTTTTCCACTAGGGCACAGCCATCTTGGACCAACTGCGGTCGTGATGTCACTAGATTGGTTGGCCTCTGTTGCTCAATGTATTCCTTTGGGGAAAATAGATGACTTTCAGTGAGAAAATAGCTGACTTTTTCTATTTCCCCAAGATGCTCAAATTAGTTTTACTGAACAAAACTTTAAAACTTAATTTCCACGAACTGATTCTGACCATACTAATGCTATTTTTCCAGCAAATTCAGGTCGGTTTGAGATTTGAACGCACGGTCATATCTAATTTAAGGTAAAAAGCTAACGAACCAGAGCCACTTGACCGAGGGCTTCATGTCCCCTTTAAGATATTGGGCTGGTGTGCGTGCATATCTTCAGACATTTCAATATTATTACTGTTTATTACATTGTAATGGACACAATAACCAAATCCAAAGCCATATCCACAGTAGCTTTGTTTTCTCTACATTCAAAAATCTCCTTAAATGCAACTGGAAGCCTTTGAAAACTATCAGTGCTGTAGTAAAAGTCAATCTGTATAGCAAAAAGTACTATTTATCTCAATAGAAAAATTATTTTCCACAGGTGTGAAACAATGTCAATGACACATTGTAAAATGCATTTCTTTCTAAAGAGATGATAGGATATATAAATTGCGACTTGGTAAGCCAATAAAATAAAGATTTATAGCAGCTACATATTCCAGTTCACCATTAACATGGTACTCATGAAACAGATAGAGATAATACAGGTTTCTCCAGATAAAATACATGTTTCTCCGTAAATAAAACTTGCAAGTTCATAATGGTACCAACTTTAGCATCAACACACGTTAAAAAATCAATTAAAACCATCTTTAAAAAGGCAGTAGAAAAGTTTTAAAAAAAAGATGCACAGCCACAAATGAACCATGACAAAAAACATGACATACAAACACTTATATATTTTTTGCCACCCATATAAAAGTATAAATATCTTCAAAACTTAAAGGAATTGGACACAACAATTTTCAACCATTATATATTTGTATGAAATGAGGTAATAGCTGTGTTCTCTCTCCAGTTACTGAAAGTATTTAAGACCTGCGACCAGGAAGAACTTCTCCAGGAAGATCTCAGAGTCAAGGACAGCTATGTGGGCGGCTCTGCCGATGAGGGAGTTGGCGGTGTTGGGCAGGGCGTGGATAACGTCATAACGCACTAGGTTGCAATTTTTGCTCTGCAGGACTGGAAGAAGCAGGTTTTCAATCATCTCAGCATACACTGGACCTGAGAGAAAGATGAAGGAATAAGGAATAAACTTGGTAAAATAGTTTTGTGATGAAGGCAACAGGCCAGACTTCCTGTGGTTTATGAGGCACAGCCATGTGGTATTCAGTACAAAACAAATTGTAATCAGAAGTTTGTCGGTTCTGGTGGTAAATTCAAATACAAAGTAGAGGTCTAGAAAATCCAAACATTATAAATGACACATGATGGACTAACTAATTAGCTAGCTTGCTAGGATGGGGCTGGGCTGAATGATCAGTCAATTATCATATTCAAACAAATCTACTTATACACAAGTGCAAAGATACATGGATCCAGAAAGTTAACAGAGTATCTATCTGTCCACATATTGTAAAAATGTACTTAGCTCAGTAGAAAATGCTTTTTTAGAGGTGTGAAACAATGTAAATGACACATGGTTTGTGCCAAAAAAAATCTACTATTGGGGAGACGTGGCACAATCCGTAAAAAAAAACTCTTGAGCCATGTGCAAATCCCGCCACACAGTGGTTCAAGCCCACACCATGACACTTCTGAGCTATCACCCTTCTTTATTGGCTACCCTCTCTTCTTTATCCCTGCCTTAATAAAGAAAACTGGAACAAACATTTTGATGGAAAGAAAAGGATATTGAATAGGAGTTGTCACAACAGAGTATCCCTATCCATGGTATTCTGTGACTAACAAACGGGCACCATATTGGGATGGCAGGTATGCCATCCGCCAAGTTACGGCTTGGCGGGGCATGCCCCATACCTATATAGCACCGAGTTTGGCACTTTTCAGGGTTTCCTACAGAAGTAACCACAATGACCACAGACTCTCAGCCCTTAAAAACATTAACTTCTGTATGTTCTGACCTCATGTAACCACACAGCATTCAGATAGAACTTCACACATCCACACAATAAAGCCCCAAACTTGGGTTATTTTGCGGTTTTTCTCCTTCCTTTTCTGATTCTTCTTATTCTTCTTCTCATTCTTCTTCTTCTTCCCATTTTTCCTGCCTACCCAGAGACCCTCACTACCTGCCTGCCTCCGTACCCTCAAAGAATAATTCTCCCCATTGGATAACATCGCATACCTGCTCTCCCAAGCTTATCGCCCAATAAAAACGCTTCAAACTAATCTGCACACATCACAGAATCACAGACAAACCCGCTATATGGCGTTATGTATTTTAAGAAGCTACTGTGGCCTACTGGTTACAATTGCTGCCTCTCACACAGAGGATTTGTGGTTGGAGCCCAACAGGACAAAAGCAATGTGCAACTGTTAAATACTTTTCATTTATTACTTACTGTTATTATTTTCACATTAACAAATGTATTTTTATTGCAAAGGCAAAAGACATTTCCAATATTAACTGTTCAATGTTTCACTTGTATTTCACTTGTAGGCTACTACAGCAAAATGGTGAAAGCCAGACGGACACTGACAAATGGCCTATTGCCTATATCACGTGACTGTATCCCTTTGGTCTTCTGGTTAGCGTCAAGAATGCGAGAGACGTGGGTTCGTACCCCGCCTGGTTGGTACAAAGTGTAATTTCATTTTGAACTCAAACAGTGTGCACATGTTCTGGTTTTCTCATACAAGAATGTTCTTTTATTGCAAAGGCAAAGACACATTTTCAATATTAACTGTTCACTTGTTAGTTAAACAATTCAGTCACTGGACACGGCAGTAATGCAATAGGCTAGCTGACGTTATGGGAACAGGTATCCCATGGCCATTTGTCAACCAAAGAAAAAAGTTTCAACGCAGAACATCATCTGGTTAACATCGCGCACTAATGTAAAAAAAATAAAAATAAAATTCTATAAATAACGGTGCCATTGGCTACATATTTATTTTAATCTCACACAAATGCCGACAAAAAAATGAGTCTGTGTGGAGCCTGCTGTGCTCTTGTGCTGTGGAAACCGAACCTTCAACGCTCGCCTCGGCTAACATTTCTTTATTATGTCTTCGTTCATTTCTTCACATCAGCTCTGTTCAGTTTATCCTTTTCACACATAACACAACGTCACCATAAAATTAACTACTAGGAAAATTAAGAATTTACGATAATACATTAAGAATTGATAATAGCCTACTATAAACTGCAATCCTATAAGACATCGGATTTATAAACCTCCAATTACCCAAACATATCTGTTTCATGGTTAGTCACTTTAAAAAATTTGAATAGCCTCCGAACATTGCTCTTGTCTACGCTACTCTGCAGACAATGTAGCTTACTGCAAACACTTTTAATTATAATAATAATAATAAGAATAATCTCTGGTAGGCTACTTTCTTAGTAGTATCTATTGTTTTCTTTCTGGCTAAGATTCCTGGGAAATATGCGTTGTCCAATTAAGCTTGTTAGCCAACGTTAGTTTTGCCAGACAAATGTCAGTCAGCTGCTAGTCTGGAAGCAGGTACAAGCTAGGCTACTACGAAGCGAATCAACATGCCTTATACATCCATTGCACTACAGAAAACTAAACTATTCATTGTATTTCATTAGACATTAAATACAGCTCATCTACAAACTCTTTTAATGTAATTGTGGGCTATCGGTAATAGGGAAATGTTCTCATTCTCGTCAGTACAGGGCGTTATGCTTATGCGAATGTCTGCATGCATTTATTCTGAATGCAAGTAATCTGTATTCATGTCTCTCTCGATGTCATGCATTATTCATCATTAGTTATCAAAAATAAGTGATATCTGATTTTTAAAAAGCCAAGTTACTCAGGCATAGCCTACAGAGCGCTGTCTATAAGTCCTTAATTGCAACTTGCAAAAACTAGGAAAGAACACCCATAGGCGGCCTTGCCATTTGGGGCAATTGGAGCCCCTCCCCACCATCACCCAACCACCTGCCGAACCATCTTTTGAATAACACAACAAGCAATGGTGTGCAACTGAAATGAGCCTACTAACTTTATTATCACAGTTTCTAAATTTGATTTACAACCTTTAGCTTTCAAAAATAATAATCATTGGGCTATAACTACAACATAGCAAACGCTGCATAAAGTGCAATGTGCTCTTTTGACACAAACACGCAGCCTATTGAATGTCCCCGACTTCCCTCGATATCATATAAAGCAGTTTGGCTAGTAGCATTTTCTATTAGCGACGATGCTGCAAGCACCATTGTTAGACACATTTGTTTTTGTAGACTTGCTGCTCCAAAGAAAATTGTTACATCAGTAAGACTGTCTAGAATTCTAATCGGATGGAAATGTATGGAAGCTAAGGGCCGTATTAAATTTCGCAGAGGCCTTTGAATCTATTCAAATCTATGAAATTTAAAAATCTTTTTCGCCAAAGACGTTTTCGGTATATACATGATCTAACTATAGGTATTTTACAACCAAAGACAAAAAGTAACGTTACTGTAATTAAAGGATAACTTTAGTTTTTTCGACATCAAACTTTTTTTTTTTTTTCAACCATGCTGATGATTAATAATTTTGTCACGTTTGTCTTTGCAGAACTTTAGTCACCCCAAGAACCGCTCATCTCTGCTTTACAATGCAGTGCAATGGGTCACACAATCGAGCCTTGAAATGCCTTCTAAATGTGGTTTTCCAGCTAATAAAAGCTCAATTAGTATATACAAATGTTTTTAATAGATAACTGTGGGCAGTTATTGTTCCAAAGTTTAATAAGCCTATTTCACACGGTGGCGACCTAGATCGGAAGGGGGGATAACTTTCTTCTGGTGCTGGGGACGCATGTATCTGTGTTGTTCACTGTATTTTTCCCAGTCCCTAATATCGCTCCCAAAAGTCACAATGTCGGACCTTGTCTGCATTGTTGACGAGTTTCAGGGTGATGTGAGGCTCAACAAGGATTACGTGTTCTCTTTTGAGCAATTTTTTAAAAATTATGAAGATTGGTAGACAGCATGTGTAGCCTAGCTAGCTAATGTGGCTAACTAGCTAACAACACAAACTTGAAATTTCACTATGCTTTTAATTCTGTTTATGCAACAAAACATTAAGATTTGCATCAGGAGATACAACAAGTCACAGAAATATTTTGCCACGCTAGCTTAATGAGAAGCAAAATGAAGAAAGCTTTGTAATGAAGGCACCCATGGGCTAGGGTTACCACCACAGTCCTGTAAAAATCCTGGACACCTATTGATGACTAAAAGTAAATATAGTGGTAATCATACAAATGATGAAACATACCTTTATGACTGTTTTGGCCATACTTGACAGAGAAATTGTTCCATAACAGCATAACCTCGATTGAAAATGATAGTTTTTATGTTGCTTATGATTTGTATTTATCTAGCCTATTACTTCCTTATTTTAAATAATGTAGCTAAGTATTTGACATATAGCCTAAGCAAGCCCTATTTTATTGAGTCAATGCTTCATAATGTCATGAAGAGGCCCCTTACAACTCTAAATCAATCAATCAATTCTTTGGCTAGCCTTCTTTTAATGCCTTCCATCTTTAGAGAACAAATGTCAAACTTTTTCAAATTATTTTTTTTAAGTTGAAGCTAATACTTCTATAGCTACACCTTAGCTGTCCTGATTGATGCAGATCATTTCAGTCTGTGTTATTGCTTTTATTTCACATCAGACATAAAGATCCTCCCCCAAAATGTTCACTAATCTCATAAAATACTATAGAGGACAACCCCAGTAGTTTTACTGCTGTGAAAAGAGGGTGCCAATAATTGCTTAATAATCTTTTAGAGAAGGAAAATAATTTTTCTCTGAAAGATTGTATCAGTATAAAAGAACACAATTTTCACATTTGAACATACTTAATTACTCTGTTGTTTATCTTATACCATCTTTTTTGGCCATCTTCATGAAGGTTACCAATAATTACAGACTACTAGCATTACACGAAGGATTAAAGGACCACTGCAATACAGATTTTTGCTTTGTATTGTATCATGGGCGAGCCTTCCCGAATATAAAAAGCAAGGTACTCGAATGTCTAGGGGTTTTATTACAAACAGACTCACCCAGATAATTGCTTCCTTTCTCAATCACGGATCACAAACTCAGCTTTTAGGCAATGGGCTGAAGAGTACGGCTGTAGAACAGTATGGTCTCCCCTCGATAATTCCCACCAAGACAGGACCAGCGCAATCTTCGCTCCGGATAGCGACCAGCTCCTTCTTGTTCCTTTTATTTGTTCAAGTTTTTGTTATTTTCCTTAAGACAACCGGCTGTGTGTGTGGCAATCCTCTTCTCTGCCTCTTTTGGTGCCCCTTGCACAAATTCACTCGCAAACATGCCGGCAGCCACCTTGAAATACTCTCACCTGCCGCCACAGGTGAGACCACCTGACCACACACACACCCCCTTCCGCCCATTGCCAATAAAGATGGATGTAATGTCGCCATTCGTCAAGCGCTAATTTCACCGCCAAGAGCTCCCGGTCCCCTACATCGTAATTTGTTTCAGCCGGGGTCAGGCCACGAGAAAAATAGGCATACGGATGAAGTTTTTGGTTTTGGGGTGAGTGCTGGGACAATATAGCCCCTGCTCAGAATTA
Source organism: Synaphobranchus kaupii (assembly GCA_029718625.1). Taxonomy (NCBI): domain Eukaryota; kingdom Metazoa; phylum Chordata; class Actinopteri; order Anguilliformes; family Synaphobranchidae; genus Synaphobranchus; species Synaphobranchus kaupii. The sequence goes on from CM056379.1 coordinate 81,070,332, forward strand.
GTGTAGAAGACACACTTCTCAGCCTTGACAAATAACTGAGCTTTGAGAAGCGCCTGTAACACCTGCCTGACGTGGCCAATGTGTTCCGAGAGACTGGCGGAGAAAATTAAAATATCGTCCAAATAGACATATACAAATCTCTCCAACACCTCCCTGAAAAACAGGGGGTGCTAGTGAGCCCGAACGGGATGACTCGATATTCGTAGTGCCCACTGTGGGTATTAAACGCAGTTTTCATGGCTGAGTGAGGAGGCGAACGGGTATCTTAAGCTCCCTTGCCCACTGAGCATCCACAAAGCACTTGACCACCCCAGAATCAATAAATGCGTCAGTCTTAACAGAGCGCTGATTCCACTTTAACTGTACTGACAGGAGGGTGCGAAAGACTGTATTATTCTGTCTCACTGATGCCTTCGCCCCACTAGTGAGACTCTCCCTGACATAGTTTCCCGTCAACTTCGGACACTCCACCTTAGTGTGTCCCCGCCGCCTGCAATAATGACACCAATCTCCGCATGATCGAGATTGCTGAGTGTCACATAGGGACGAGCTATCGACCTGCATTGGCTCGTCCCTACTCAAAGGGTCACGGATGGCGGAGGAAGTTGAAGGGGAACCCGGAAGATGAGGAGTGTACCGGGTAGAACGGTCTCTCCTCTTACCTCTCTCTCGCTCCCTGACATGGTTATCAATGCGGATAGCTGTGGTCACCAGGGCATCGAAGGTAGCAGGCGGTTCAAGCACTGCCAGGGTGTCAGGGATCCACAAACACATTAATAAAAAGCGTAATAAGCGGCCCCTCAGACAACCCTGTCTCTCCTGCCAGTGCTCTGAATGCGATGGAGAAACCTGCTACCGTGTCGTTACCCTGACGGAGACAGGTTAATCTTATGGCTGCTTCCTGACCAGAAATGTTGTGGTCAAAGAACAATGCCATCTCGTCCATCAGACTATCCGCATTGCTCATGACAGGGGCGTTGGACCGAATCAGGGGATCAGCCCAGGCGAGAGCGGTCCCGGTGAGTAGAGATAAGATAAAGACTACGTGGGAGGAAAACCATGATGGCTGGGCCTTAAAAAAAATCAAACACTGTGACAGAAAGCCAGGACACTTCCCCGACTCCCTGTCATAGCGGAGAGGGAGCTGGAGCTTAGGCACCCTAATAGTGAGAGGGACGGGCAGAGAAGGAAGGCTCTCAGGAACTGGTGCTTGTGGGACAGTGTGTGTGACTGCGTCGGCCAGTAGGCGAAGACTCTCCGCCAACTAATGCAGTGTCTTCCTGGCGGCGCAGCTGATCTACTAACTGTCCCTGCTGGCTCTGGAGGGACATCTCCTGACTTCTGAGGGCCTGAATCCCCTGCGGTCAGGGCCGCATGCTGGGTGGCCAGAGCTTGTTTGATTTCCGAGGTGGTCGCTGGTACCTCCATATGCCTTTTGTGTACTATCAGGGAGAGGAAGGGGTCGGAGGACCAGATGCGACTGGAGGGGAATCCAAAAGCAACCCACAAACGTGGGAGCCACTAATAGGGACAAAGAAAAGGAAGCCCCGATAGAACAGGGAAAAATAGAAAGGAAAAAAGGGAAATAACCCCCGGCTAGGGTTGTCACAATAGCCCATTTTCATATCGTCGATATGCCTTTAAGAAATATCGTGATATTCAATTTTATCGTTCGTATATAATTATAGTGGATTAATGACAACGTGAACAGAAGTAATTACCACGTGTGGCAGCATTGAGTTCTAACTGCAGTAGCCTTAAGCCTGACGCACACAGCCTGACTGAAGAAATCTAGACTCATCTCAACTCAACTGGTTTTTATCAGTCGGTCTGTGTGCACATAAAAAAACTGAGAAAATCTGAAAAAATCCAGTTTTTGGTCGAGATTTTCTCAGATTTGAAGATTGAGCATGTTGGATCTCAGTCAGTCTTGGATGGACTCAGATTTTCAGTGTGCACCGGGTTTAAAACTGACAAAAACTGGTAGAATGATTTCCAGCCAATAAACGGGTGCTATTTTATTAGAACTACAATCGAATTGCGTCACAATTCATGTTTCCTGTTTCGCTTGGCTGGGAATAGGCTGTATAAACATCAGCACAGCGATTTCGGTATTGCTCAACCAATGTGTATGCAACTTTGAGTAAATTATAGTAATCTCGGGAAATGGCTAAATGATTGCCTTTTGCGATTCTTGAAACGAATGCACAAGTCACCTGGAACCAGCGAGGAGAGCTCTGAATAGTGTTGTGTACCGACACATTTGTATGGCTAACCCACTGCCGCAGTAGCCTATGTGTCAACTTTGTAAAAAACATAATAAAATTACAAGATAGTTTGTCCAGCTTTCATCTTCAAAAGCCTGGCAACTGTCCTGATGCTAATAATTGGATTTGGCTCAACGTATTTTGTGGTAGGTGACTGAGCTACACTTGTCCATTGCTTCGTGGATAGGCTATGAAAACATAACGAAAGGCAAATTATACTACAGTTAATGGCCTAATAATTATATTAATAGGATACCCTGCAAAACTGACAAGTAGAACGTAGCCTACAACTGGTTGAACAACTAGCCTACTGTTCGCGCAGCTATCTGTAGCTACACAGATAACGTTACACACAAATATGGCCAACTTCTGGACGAGAGACCGTGAGGACCTGCTAATTGATTTGTGGTCGAAGAAGCTTATTCAGATCGTAATACAGACAAAAGCTATCTCCGATTACATTTTTAATCCAAGTCATCACACACAGTTTAGACCATTTATTTTGACCTTAAATGACAGCTTATATATATACAGTCAAGCCGGAAAGTCTGCACACCCCTTTCACCTTCTCCACGTTTTATTACGTTACAGACATATTCTACAATAGATTGAGTTCATTTTTTGTCTCAAAATTCTACACAAAATGGCCCATAATGACAAAGTGAAAACAGGTTTTTAGACATTTGTGCTAATTTATTAAAAACCAAAATGTTAAATATCATATGTACACAAGTGTGCACGCCCTTTGATATGACACCCAAAAGTGAGCTGAGATGCATTTTGTTTCCACTGATACTGCTTGAGATGTTTCTACAACTTAATTGGAGTCCACCTGTGATAAATTCAATTGATTGGACATGATTGGGGATTGCCAACACCTGCCTATATATATAACAAGCCATGGGGTCAAAGGAATTATCTGCAGACCTCAGAAACATGATTGTGTCAAGGCATAGATCTGGAGAAGGGTACGGAAAAATCTCTGCAGCTTTACAGGTCCCAAAGAGCACAGTGGCCACCATCATTCGTAAATGGAAGAAGTTTGGAACCACCAAGAATCTTCCTAGACCTGGCCGCCCGGCCAAACTGAGCAATCGGGGAAGACGGGCCTTGGCCAGGGAGGTGAGCAGGAACCTGACAGTCACTCTGACAGAGCTCCAGCGTATCCTTGTGGAGATGGGAGAACCTTTCAGAAGATCAACCATCCAGGCAGCACTCCACCAATCAGGCCTTTATGGTAGAGTGGCCAGACGGAAGCCCCTCCTTAGTAAAAGACACATCACAGCCCGCTTGGAGTTGGCCAAAAGGCACCTAGAGGACTCTCAAACCATGAGAATCAAGATTCTCTGGTCTGATGAAACCAAAATTGAACTTTTTGGCCTGAATACCAAGTGTCACATCTGGAGGAAACCAGGCACCGCTCATCACCTGGCTAATACCATCCCTACAGTGAAGCATGGCGGTGGCAGCATCATGATGTGGGGATGTTTTTCAGCAGCGGGAACGGGGCGACTAGTCCTGATAGAGGGAAAGATGAATGCAGCTAAGTACACCGAGATCCTTGAAGAAAACCTGCTCCAGAGCGCTCTGGACCTCAGACTGGGGCGACGGTTTACCTTCCAACATGACAACGACCCGAAGCACACAGCCAAGAGAACAAAGGAGTGGCTTCGGAGAAAGCCTGTGCATGTCCTTGAGTGGCCCAGCCAGAGCCCAGACCTGAATCCAATTGAACATCTGTGGAAAGAGCTGAAAATGGCTGTGTACCAACGCTCCCCATCCAACCTGACGGAGCTTGCAAGGATATGCCAAGCGGAATGGGCAAAGATGTCCAGAAACAAGTGTGCCAAGCTCGTAGCTTCTTTCCCAAGACGCCTTGAAGCTGTAATCGCTGCCAAAGGTGCAGCAACCAAGTATTAGGCTAAGGGTGTGTACAGATATGTAACCCCTAAATAACCTACTTTTGTCAGTAAAATAAAATTGTATATTTTCTAAAAACCTGTTTTCACTTCGTCATTATTGGCTATTGTGAGTAGATGTTTGAGGCAAAAAATGAACTCAATCTATTGTAGTATAAGTCTGTAACGTAATAAAATGTGGAGAAGGTGAAAGGGGTGTGCAGACTTTCCGGCTTGACTCTATATACAGTACTGTGCAAAAGTCTTAGGCACCCTAGAATTTTTTCTTTTTTTTTTTCTTAGATGTTTATTTTTTGTCTTCTGCATTAATATGTCAGTAGAAAAACACACACACAGATTTCAAAACATTCATTTTCCAAAAATTTAATTGAACTATCTTCAGCGAAAAGATGAACAAGGAGTTCTGTAACAGATGGTATGGCCTCCACAGAGCCCCGATCTCAACACCATCGAGGCTGTCTGGGATTACCTGGACAGACAGAAGCAAGCGAGACAGCCAAAGTCTGCAGAAGAACTGTGGCAAGTTCTCCAAGATGCTTGGAACAACCTACCAGCTGATTTTCTTATAAAACTGCACATCAGTGTACCTAAGAGAACTGATGCAGTTTTAAAGGCAAAGGGTGGTCACACCAAATATTGATTTGATAGTTGATAGTTTTTTTACTGTTTACTGCTTTTTATAGTCAATTGTTTGATATTTAGAAACTTTTCATTTCATTATTCTTGAAAGCATCTTCGCTTTACAGAATATTTTCACATGTGCCTAAGACTTTTGCACAGTAGTGTATATATATATATATATATAAAAAAAATTTTTAAACAGCTTCAGCTTTTTAATAAAACACATTTTAATATTTTTGAATGACAATGCATGGAAATACCTTTGTTGAGATCAACTTTGAACTAAAACTTGAGTTAAAGGTGTGGATTTAAATGATGTTATTGTAAGCAAGCCTACTAATAGTTTAAAACTCCGGGAAGTTGGAATTCGGTCCCACTTCATATTAATTGTTTTAATAAAAATAAACTTGCCGTGCCCAGCATAAGCATTAACTAGTTGCTCAAAAACCATTGTTGTAGAACGTAAGCAAGGACTTATTTTTTGTTGCGGCATCTAGTTGGCAGTTGGAATTTCTCCGTTTTTTCCAGTTGCTCCAGTGTGCGACCCCCAGTTGCCAGAAGAAATCTGAGAAAATCTGAGCAAAACCGTTCTAGAATTCTACCAGTTCAGTTGAGATGAGTTTAGATTTCTTCAGTCGGGCTGTGTGCGTCGGGCTTTAGCGTTGCTTCTGGATCCGTGTACTTTTTGGCCAATCGTTTCCCGTTTCAGAAACAGAAATTAAAAAACAAGAAATTAATGGTTATGCTCTATTCATTTTAAAAACAGAAATTGAAAAACGAGAATCAAATGGTTATTCGTTTTGGATCCGTGTATAAATGAATGCCGACTGCAACATTCCGTACTGTCACTCATCTCATAAAACAGTTTTTTTCTCGTAACTTCCCTAAGCACTTCATAGATCGCTCCAAAATGAATATGATGACAAACATGATGACGATGAGTGCCCGTCAATTTATTAAGTTTCGAACTATGTCCACAAAACAATGTTGCGATGCAACGTTCGCTGCTATGTCTGCAGCATATGACAAATTATTTATTGCCATTCATTGCCTGTAGGTTCTCATTGGAATAATGTTATAATGCACTCATAATGACTGTGTAGTTATTGAAAATGTTTTATGGGAAATGTTTGTTGTATTCAAATCCTTAGTTGTGACGACTTTTTAATGCATTTACGGCATGTTACCTCATCGACATTCCCTGGTTCTCCGTTATGATTGGATATGTAGCCGAAAAATTCCCAGATTGGCGAAGTGGTGTTTTTCTTTGAAAAAAGTTCAGCCATCTTCTCTCACTATCTCTTAACTAATAATGACGATCACTCACGAGATAGGATAATACATTGACACCGTGGCTGTTACATCGATTGCACTAGCCCCCTCTGTAAGGATGAAAGCAAGCGATCAGATGTTGTAATTTGATCCTACATCCTACCTTACACTAACCTTCCACTGGAAATTGGAAAATCGATGTAATAACCATCCTCACTCTGCTGTTAACACTGCGCATCAGATAATTAATTAGTACCAGTATATGAATAGGCTAATGGTAACAGAATAAGAAAATTGAAAAAAAAAAATAAAAAAATATATAAAAAAACAAAGCATACAGAATTTGTTGCGAGGCATCAGAACTAAAATAGAAAATGGAGCAGGAAAGGACGCAACGCTCAGATTTGTGTTTATACAAATTTGAGTTATACAAATTTTGAAATATAAACTCACGTATTATTTCTGACCAATATTATTATTTAAAAGTATGTATGCATGTTTTGTCCTTAGAATAGCAATAATACTTTAAAAAATATATATATATATATATTTTTAAATATTGTGGCTACAGACAGTCATCTCTGCAATATTTTCAAATATCGCCATATCCGATATTATTGGATATTGTGACAACCCCCGGCAAATGCCAACTAATAACAATCCAGAAAAGAGGGCAAAAACCGGCTCGAGACTCGAGCAAGAAAAAAAAAGAAAGGTCCTCTTGCTCGAAAATAAACCAACAAGCTAAGCGAAGAGGGAATATTAGAAAGGTAAACCGAAGTTACTGCCTCAAAGAGGACAGAAAAGCAACAGAGGCGAAAACCAAAGAAAGAGCGAAATAAAAGGAAAGACTGATCCTAAGGATCTAAACCTAAGCTCTCTAAACAAAGAAGGTTCCTGCAGTTCTTTTAACACAAAAGAAATGCAGTCCTCCGGCTAACCGTTTACCTGGCTTGACGTGGCAAAGTATGACACAAAAGCCCGGAACAACGAAAGAGCCGAGCTTAAGTAGCCCGCTAGACACCTGAATCAAATGAGGGTAATGAGTCCCGGGCAGCGGAAAAACACGGCAAGAGCGCCGCCCCGTGGCTCCGAAAGAAAACGTCACAGAGTAGAGCAGGCAAGCTGCAAAACCATGACAATATCAATTTAGAGGTTCAAGCAACAGTCATAATTTTATGACCTTTAATAAATCAATACACAATAAACCGTATCTAACAATCCCGCTGCAAGTCTGCACTCCAGCATTTTCGGTTTCTCCACGAATGTTGCTAACGCTTTCAGTTCAGGAACTGTCCCCTCACACAGATGGGAGGGGCTCAGACAGCACAACCTGCTCAAGCGGATCAATGCTATCAACAACTAAACGTTTTTGGTGGTCTTAAAAAATATATATACAGATCCACAATTCGTTGTGATTGGAACATGAGGAATGGAACACGTGAAATAGATACATTTTAGATAGGCCTTTTTGGCTAGAGAGCTAGCTCACATGCAGAAACGTGGTCTGATGAAAAATATTTATGAACTTTTTGTCAGTGGACAAGACTATACAGAAACTATCACAATGCATGTTAACCTGTTCTGCCCCAAAGCTCCGTCCTGTTTTAAGTGGGATTGAACTTGAAAGCTACAAAAAAAAAAAAAAAACAGGTTGAATACTTGTTTGTTTATTGTGTATAAGAAAGCCTCTGAATCTGATTGGCTTGCTATTAAATGTTTGGAACCTCTGCTTATTCGTCCTCTTCGTCTTCTCTTGGTCTTTTCTTAGTAAAGTAGTTTTTCAAGGTAGATCCTGTTACAGGATGCAGAAGTCAAGTGAGCGGGGTGATGCCAGAGATTGTTCAAAACTGAGAGACTGCTCTGAAGGGAAATGGGAAACCCTGCCGTGAACACAGCAGGTTGCGTTTTGCGATAGATTTGCGTGGCGTTACATTATGCTCATATCTCCCTTGAATAACGTCTGTATTATCTTCCACAAGTTACTAAAAAATACATGAACTAGGATATATTTTACTTTGTTTCTCTTTTCAGGTTAGCCAGCGAAATTACATTTGTTGTAAAAAATGTATTATAGCAGCTTGCTACGAAAAGTGATAACCTTGTTACGTTAGCTTATGAGAAATTTACATTGTAACACAGTCGAGAGCTTGACTAGCTTGATGCTTGAAACAATATTTATCCACTAGCTATAGTGTACCACAGAGGGTTTCACAAACATACTAACCACGTCAAATCTCCTCAGAATCGTGAGGAGATACAGCCTCTGTCTTGGAGGCTGCACTTGCGCATTTTTATGTGTGTACGCGTGCGGGTTTGTGTCTAAGCAGGGGGGAGGGACATCGAGTAGAGCAATAAGAGTAGGACTTTTTGAAGCAACAGGGCTACGCTGCGCACAATTTTTAATTTAGATATATTTTGATAAATTTGAAACTGTGGCGGTAGAAATTAAACTGTGGCGGCATTAATGAATATATTAATAGTAAGTAAGTAAGTAAAATTTTATATAGCACCCTTCCCAGCACGAGTGCACAGAGTGCTTTACAACAATAATAAAATCAGAACATCAATTAAAAATTTTTTTAAAAGCATCCATAAAAGACAGGAAAAATCACAAGAAACAAACATTAAATACAGAAAAACAGTGGTTGGCTAGGGATGGCCAAATGCCTGCCTGAACAATGGGAAACACTGGATCATATATAGGTATATCAGTGCTGTCAATTGATTATATGTTTTTATCATGATTAATCTCAAAATCCATGATGATTCAGATCTTATTTAATGATGACCCTCCCCACCTTTCAGTGTTTTGTAGTGTAGTCACAACACCGGCTTCAAAATGTAATTTAATTGGCAGCTTTTAATTAAATTAATCTGGTATTATTACACTTTAAATTTACTTATTATTCTTGTAAATACTAAAGAACTGTGGAACACAATGAACACAATCTTCCTCAAAATGGTCTGCTATATCAAGATACTGCACTGTACAAAACAGTGTGGTAATGCACAATGAAAATAATATTTAAGATGAATTTTATTTATACAGGGTAGGTTGACTGAGCACACATGCTCTTTTACAGCAACGCCCTGTTAACACCCCCCTCCCCCCAATTAGCCTAACCTGCATGTCTTTGGAATAATTGAAAGAAAATCACTTGATTTTCCCCATCGTTTCAAAAGCCTTCGTAGGCACCTGTGTATGTTGATCACTGCAATAATCTACAATAGGCCTAATGCAACAGCCATCGCATGTTTAATGAGTTTCAATTTAGCGGCTTTCTCGTTTTCATACGCATCATGTATACGTGAAACAACTGTACCTCACAAGGGTAGTGTATGTCGGTTGGCATATGCTATTTACAGAACATCCATATCAGTGTCTGTCATCGGTGTGCAGTCTATTGCAATCCATTTGACGATAGCTGTGGTCAACCTGTGAGGTAGTCGCTAGCTATCGTTAGCTCTGTCATTAAATGGGTTTAGCTTGCAGTTGGTATTTTAAAATGGTCTTGCTTCTGTGATATTGGAACTCCTTGACATAAAGTAGCCTACATATTATGCTACTTTAGTTTTGTCAAGCGAGCCATTCGGAAACATTTTATAATGAAAGGAGCCTTTCAAAAGCCCAATTTTATTTCTTGTCTCCATTAGCCTACTGCTCAATCTACTTTAGCTAGTGCAGTAACTACCAGGATCAGGTTTAGCCTACCTTACAATGGTAAAAGAGATTGTGGGAAATCTGGTCATAGATCTGCACTTATTGGGACCTCCACAGCCAAAATAAGAAAAGGTGATTAATTGCGTTAAAAATTTTAACATGTTAATCATTAGAAATCGTTAATCATGAGTTAACGCATTAACATCGACAGTCCTAATATATATATATATATATATATATATATTTGTGTGTATAGATGAATGATGTCTCTGCCGCGAGTAGATGGTGTGACCGAGTCGTTAGTGGAGCTGTGTGTGACGACAAGGTTCCTGCCTGGGACGTGCTTGTGTATAAATATCACATACAGTTGTGTTCCAATAAATAGCAGTGCGTTAAAAAAAGTGAATAAAGTGCAAATATTTTTTAATAGCTTTTAGTTCCATATTTCAAATGTAGTGGAAACATTACACATTCAATTCCAAATCAAAGCATTAACAAATTTTATCAAGTCTGCGTTATTCTTTTACAGGAAGCAAAGAAAAGGAATATTAATCTGTTCAAAAAAATAGCAGTGTCGACATTTTTCTCTTCAAACTCAAACACTTACTGTATAAACTGAAGACATTTTTTAAGATTTAACTTCACTTTAAATTACTGAACTAATATTTAGTTGCATAACCATTGTTTTTGATAACTGCTGCGCATCTGCGTTGCATCGAGTCATATTTCAGCCCAGGATGAACAAACTACATTCCACAGTTCCTGTGAATTTTTGGGTTTTGCTTCAGAAACTGAATTTTTAATGTCACCCCACAAGTTTTCAATGGGGTTGAGGTCGGGGGATTGAGCTGGCCACTCCATTACCTCAATCCTTTTTGTCTGGAACCAAGATGTTGCTCGCTTACTCGTGTGTTTGGGGTCGTTGTCTTGTTGAAACACCCATTTCAGGGGCATTTCCTCTTCGGCATACGGCAACATAATCTCTTCAAGTATTTTGATGTATTCAAACTGATCCATGATCCCTGGTATACGATAAATAGGCCCAACACCGTAGTATGAAAAACATCCCCATACCATGATTTTTGCGTCACCATGCTTCACTGTCTTCAAAGTGTACTGTGGCTTGAATTCAGTACCCAAGGGTCGTCTGTCGACGACCACTAGACCCGAAAATAACAATTTTATTCTCATCAGTCCACAGAATGTTACGCCATTTCTCTTTGGGCCAATCGATGTGTTCCTTGGCAAATTTTAACCGATTCTGCACATGCCGTTTTTTCAACAATGGTGCTTTACAGGGGCTTCTTGCTGATAGCTTAGCTTCGATCAAACGTCTTCTGACTGTAACAGCACTTACAGGTAATTTTAGATCATTTTTGATCTTTCTGGAGGTGATGATTGGCTGAATCTTTGCCATTCTGACTATTCTTCTATCCGTTTTAACAGTAGTTGCTCGTTTTCTTCCGCGTGTTTTGGGTTTTTGTTGCCACTTTAAAGAATTTGACATCATTTTAGCTGAGCATCCTATAATTTGCTGCACCTCTTTATACGTTTTCCCCTCTCCAATCAACTTTTTAATCAAATTACGTTGTTCCTCCGAACAATGTTTGGAACGGCCCAATTTACTTAGCAATTCAGAAGGAAATATATTTTATAACAATGTGTGAAACATTTGATTCCCTTCTTCCTTAATAAAGGACAATTAATGACACCTGTTTTTTCACAGAATGAATGAATTCTCTAATTAAACTCCACACTGCTATTATTTTGAACACGTCCCTTTCAATGAATGAGTCAATTACTCAGAACAAGCAGCGTGCATGTCATGACAGTTGGGTCTGTTGTTTTTCTATTACACTACTACATCTACAAGTAAATTATTTGCCATGCAGAAATATCACTACTACTAATAACAGTGGTTCATCAGGTTACTGATGTTGTACTGCTATTTTTTTTTAACACAACTGTATACACAGGAGAGTGTCATGAACCGCTGCAGTAGTCAGGAAGTCAGTTTAACTGTCTTTAATGAAACTTAATTATTTCACAGGAACGTGGGAGCTAAGTAGCTTGATACACACGTCTTGAGTTCCACTTTTTAACACACGTGCCATAGTTACGCTGTACCTTTGACCTTACGTCTCAGCGTCCAATGGGAGTGCAGATACGGATTACAACCTATAGTAATGCTACTGTTCTATTAATCACTAAGAATACATCACATCCCCCCCTTTAGTTTTCTTTTCCCTCCCCATAGACTAATGCTTAACAAACATGGTCAACACTTAACCTTCAACAAATGAAATAACATTTTGCTGTCTTTTCCTACATTTACAGTAGATCCTGAAACATAAAACTCAAATGTCATCACCACATAACATTTTTTTTTTTTTTTTAGTAACAAAGGTTCTTTTCTCTTAGTAGGAAAGAATGATCCTCGGAGATGGGGGTGGCGCGATAGCTCAGTAACGGCAATTGTGGCCACTTTGCCATGGCGACTCTCCTTTCTTCCGCACCGTTTGCCTGTGGGTAGTGGGGACTCAAGGTAGTATGGCTAAAGTTATATGCCTTTCTGAACTCCTCAAACTCAGCTGAAGTGAACTGGCTACCATTGTCAGTCACCAGCTCAAGTGGAATTCCCCATCTTATATACATACTCTTGAGTCGCGCGATCACCTGCTGGCTGGTGATGGCAGGCAAATGGGCTATTTCGATATCGCGCAAGTAATAGTCTACGACAACAAGGTACTGCTTACCGTCTTGCTCGCATATATCAGCCCCGATTTTCTGCCATGGACCTTTTGGTAATGGAGTAGTCACCAGTGGCTCTCTCCTTTGGGTGGGCTTGTTCACTATGCAGAACTCGCATGTCTCCACTTCCAACTTCCCTTGTGATGTCACCTCTGATTCCTGGCCACCACACTGTCATGTTGGCCCTCTCTCGCCACTTGGTAAGGCCCTGATGGCCTTTGTGTATCTTGAGAAGCACCTCTTTCCTCTGTGAAGCAGGAATTATGATCCTGTAGTCATGCAGTAAGAGTCTATGAACTTCAGAGAGGTGGGCGCTAGCAGCGTGAAACTTGTGCAATGAGTATGGTACTAGTGACATGTCGCTGGGCCAGCTCTCGTGAATGTAGCTGGCAACCCTCGTCTTGACGAGTGGCTGCTCTGATAGAGTCCAGTCTGTGACTTGTCACTGATCTGTTGGACATTACTGCCTGCACAAATGCTTTTACGTCTTTTTCTGTGTCAGACACACCACTGTCTGCTAGTGGATTTCTGCCACCACAAGCTGTTTCCCCGGAACATGTACCGCCTTGGCATTGAATTTCATAAGGCGCATCAGCAAGCGCTGACACATCAGTGGCACCTTGTCAAGGTCGTAGGTGTTTATCAGGGGGACCAGGGGCTTATGGTCAGTTTGGAGACAGAAGCTGTCCATGCCTTGTAGGTATCTTGTGAACCGCTCGCATGCCCAAACACCTGCCAGGCACTCTTTTTCAATTTGCGAGTACCGCCGTTCTGCTTCGGTCAGCATTGGTGAACAAAAGGCAACAGGACGCAGCCCATCTCTCTGCTCCTGTAGTAATGCAGCTCCAAGACCATAACTACTGCACTAACTACCGTTGCTTTGTTAGCATCGTAGAAAGCTAATACTGGTGCGGTAACCAACATAGCCTTAACCTGGCTGAATGCTCATTCCTGGTCATCTCCCCAACAGCTCAGTGAGGGGGTGTATCACTGATGACAGATTGGGAAGGTAGTTGATCATGCCCAGTACCTGGCGAAGCTTGGTTACATTAGTTGGACTGGGAAGTTCAGAGATGGCTTGGACTTTACTGGTGTCTGGCCTGATGCCGTCTTTTCCAATGACATGTCCGAAATACTGTATTTCCGGCTTCCCAAAACAGCACTTCATTTTGTTCAGTTTTAGACCTGACTCCTTGATAGTCCGCAGTACCGCTCTCAGGTTGCGGTCGTGCTCCCCTTTGTTCTTTCCAAAAATGAGGATGTCGTCCATCACGGCAACTGTGCCTGTGTGGTCTCTTAGGAGTGCACACATCTCCCGCTGAAAAATTTCAGGAGCGGATGTTATGCCAAAAGGAAGCCTCCTGAAACAGAAACATCCTACCGGCGTTATGAATGTCGTTAACTTCCTGCAGCTAACGTCAAGAGACAACTGCCAAAACCCACCCGAGGCATCGAGCATCGAGAAAACGGTAGCACCGGAAAACTTTGGTGCTATGTCCTCTAAAGCAGTGGTTCTCAACCCTGGTCCTCGGGACCCCCTGTGTATGCTGGTTTTCGTTCCAACCACAATTGCAATACCAGAATTTTAACAAGCTGTTATTTTTTCTTAATTAGGTGTTTTTATTGTATAGAGAGAACACTTTAAACTCTTTACTCTCTTAAGCCACGTTATGTTAGCAATAGCTATGCATGCTTTGAAGATGTTCGTTATGCTTATTGTGTTATATTGCAAACAATTACAAAGAAGAGGTAAGAACTCAGGTGAATAGGCTCCCAATTAGGTAATTGAACACAAGTTTAAGTTCCTTCATACTTTTTTCCTTAAACTTGTTAACACAATGCAGGTTTGGCTCGTTATCATTTGCTTTGTCTTTGAATTCTTCATTATTTACCAAACGGTTAGTTTTAGTGGCCATGTGTCCACAATTTCACCAATTATGAGCCAATTGATTCACCTCAGTCTTTAATTTGATCAGTTAAAACATTTTTTACCTCCTTTTAATTGTTTACAATACAGCACAATGTGAATATTGGACTTTTATTCTTCATGGCATGCATAGCTATTACTAACATAATGTGGCTTAAGAATGTAAATAATCCCTCTAAACATTAAAAACACCTAATTAAGAAAAATTAACAGCTTGTTAAAATTCAAGTATTGCAATTGTGGTTGGAACGAAAACCAGCATACACAGGGGGTCCCCAGGACCAGGGTTGAGAACCACTGCTCTAAAGTAGGCAGAATAAATCTCTCCTGCTTCACTGCTGCATTCAGCTTCTTCAAATCCACAAAATCCTCACCTTGTTATTCTTTTTAATGACAGGGACCACGGGACTGCACCAGTCTGTCGCTTCTGTGACCTCCTCGATAATGCCTAGCAGCTGCATTTGCTTCAGTTCCTCTTCCACCTTTGGCAGTATTGGGAAGGGTACTTGGCAGGGAGTGGCGAAACTGTGGGGCTGCGCATCAGGTCTAAGTAAAATTATTATGGGCTCACAATTCAACAGTCCAATGTCACCAAACATGTCCAGTTTCAATTTCATCTGCTCTGAGCACTAGTCCCATGCTACACACAACTGTACGGCTAAGGAGGTTATTATTGTTGTATGGCCCTTTAATCACATACACCCAAAATGTATACTTTTGTTCTTTTCTCTGTGTGACTACGAGAAATTTGCCTAAACAGTTCAGTTTGCCACCAGGACTCCTAATGTCAGCGTCCAATGGGAGTGCAGATATGGATTACAACCAATAGTAATGCTACTGTTCTATTAGTCACTAAGAATACAATGTTTGTGTTCCAGTCCACCTTGACCGACTAGTCTGACATAGACTGGGGATACGTTTTTACCATGATTCACCTGCCTCATATTGTGGCAGTACAAGGGAATGTGGATCAAAACGGCTGGAGTAGGGTCTGGCTAGAGTTGAAACAACCACAACCACTGTTTATATTCTATTCCTTCTTATACAAGGGATTGGGGGATTATGCATACTTGGTAATAATTTTACTGGTTGTGATAAAGCTAAATAAAGCTATCAAGGTTCAAGGTATCATGAAACATTTTGGACGTCTCAATGACCACTGTTGTGACCAATTCAGAAAAGTTCAATGGTTTGTTCATAGGCAGTGACTCATGGTGGTGTTGGATGGAATCTTGCCTTTGCTCAACAGCAACGTGTATTTTAACAGTCACTCTTAGCTCTGTCTAAGTTTACTAACTATGTTGGATGTTAAAAACAATATCCTACACTCTCCACTGGTGAGAGCACTTAGAGGGCGAAATCACACATCCAGATAGTTTAAAATATATTTCCAGCTCCTATCAGTGTTCCAGTAGCAAGCGAGCAAGCTTAATCAGAGGTGTTCTTAAATAGCTAACGTTAGCTATTTAGTGTGGCTAAAAGACTAAATGTCCCCAGCTGAATAATGAATAAGAAGTTAAGCAAACGTTTGAGTGCTGGATCAAAATAACGGCACTTTCATTTACTAGTAACATTAGTTAAAATTATCTCCTGTCAGTGTAAGACAGTATTTGACATCTCAGGGCACCTGAAAGAATACAACACCGGGAGGTGGAACCCTGTGACTCTGGGGAGCCGTAAAGCCAAGCATCCGGTGCCGGGATGTCTACTGGGACCATCTGGCCTGAGGTTTATGATGTCCAAGAATGTCCTAGGATTTTATGATTCTGGGAGAAACACTTGGACTGTCTTAAAACCAAGCACATGGAGTGCCCCCACCTGACGTCACCGGGGCAGGCCACATCCCTCTCCTTAAAAGACACAGCACAATATGACTGTACAAACTGCTTTTGTCCTCAAAAAAGCCTAAAAACCTTCAAATGTGATGTAGAGTTTTGCTACATTGTACAGTATACACTGGAAATAGTCTGGACACTGGAACATACATTATACACTCTTTTTCCAGAGGGATAATCATATATTGTTCAGTTTCTGAGTGTTGCATTAGCAAATACACACAGTTAATGTACCTGACTTAACAGGGAAAACTACGGTGTAATGTAATATTCTCAACAGGAATTCTGGGACCTTTTGTGGCATTAATATTAATCACATCTGAAAACTATGCAGAGATGGGATTCTCATGACAACACGAACGTAGACCTACTCATGAACTGAAAGAATACCTTACCCGGACCACTTCGCTAGGACTAACCCGAGATAAGGAGGACTGGAGCACACAGAGCTCACAGCAAAAAATTATTTAATGAGACTGACGTTTCGACATCAACGACGTCTTCTTCAGAGTCAAAAGGAAATGACCTTTTTTATATAGCCGGTCTGTAGTGCGTTTGGGATCACCCCCTTTTTACATTGTAGACCTACTCATGTTTGACATCGTTTTGATGGTCTCGGTGTGGGTGGTGCAATGGCCTACATTTCCTAAATGATCAACATGGAGGAAATATATATTTCATAACCCGAGAGTAAACTGCCGTTGTGGAATTGTATCTCAGGAGACCCTTCTGTCAAACCCCCTGGAAGGGGGACTAAAAGTGCAATTTAACTATTTCTGGCCAGTTTGTCGTTTTACGACCGTCTGCAGCTAGATCAAACACAGAATTTGGGCATATAAGCAGAGGAAACAAAGACCTAGGGGAAGCTGTAGTCAGACTCTCCCACACATCTCACCTCGTGTCTTGTGTGTAGCGATTTCCAGGTACGACAAAGTATTTTACTCTGTACTCTATTTGAATATGTTATGTTTTAATCTGTAACTGTAATTGATTATTTTTAAGTAAATAACATACCTGGTAAACAAAATCGTTAAACTTGATTTGTGTGGTTTCTCTGTCATGGTTAGTGGCTGTCTCCTTTTGTTTCTACCATTGTATTCAGTTTGGCGTCGTCTGAAGCTCTATCAGATTTTTTCTTCCTCCGTCCCGGTGTTTGGATCTCTCCGGGTCATTATCTCCGACACCTGTGTTTGGTTTCCGTCGGCTATAAATAGAGCTTAACTTCCGCTTTCAAAAGTATGGGAGTCCTTTAGCAAATCAAGTGTAAATTTTACATAGCAATTGGATATTAATAATTAAATTGGAGTCAGATAAATGAGTATAGAATCATCATTGGTGGCTGACAGTCAATGTAATGCACACAGGCTGCCTTTTTGGATAAGCTGGGGTCAGCCCAGACCAGACTTAAAGCGGAGGGCAAAGTGGTACTATTGCTTTTGACACTTGGTCAATTATTAGCTGATCCCGTGAGTCTCACCCAGTTGCAAGAACGGTAATATTTCGACAGAACTGTTACCTTTTCCCACAGCAACAGCAGAAAACATCACGCTTAAACCTTTGCTCCAAGCTATTCCCTCATTGGTCTTGCTGCGCGGGATTTACATCAGTGTTCCAGGAGACAACCAAGATGATCGCTTGTCAAGAATATGCATGTCCCATGAACCATATTGGGAAATTTTACATATTTTGAGTTCGGTAAGTAGCTAACTATACCACTAGCTACCTAGCTAAGTAAATACCGAACACGATATCTGGCCAATTTCCCGATAATTTCAGTTATTTGATGTGCTAGCCAGCTAGCTCTTCCAAACTTAAGCTCATAACAATCAACAATACATTTTCAGCGGTGAATGTGCTAATGGTTCGTGGAAGATACATACGAGAATGTTAATTCACCACTCTGCCCCGCACTGAATTGTTAATTATAGCTAGCCAGCTATTTGAGCGTTACCACTCTGCCTTGACCAAGAATGCCATACATCATTCGCAGGACGCGGGACCCCTGAGCAGATCTGGCAGGCTAGCAGATCCGGTACCGACACTGGAGTGAAAGCAACGCATTGGCTTGCTTACCATTCATGAACAAACACAGCTTGCTAACTGGGTGGAAATATCCAAATAACGTATCCATGGTTTGGGGTGGAGATAATGGAGCGCGCTGATCAGCCACTCTGCAAAGTTGGAAAGTGCTGAACCTTTGGTGAGCAGTAGCCAATCAGAAAAATTACGATGACTGGTGACGTTTTGCGTGTTTGCACACAAACACTGCGAGACCACCATTTAGTGCTTAGGTATTCACGCGACTTCCAACAATGGGTACTAGTCAGTCAGTCAGTCAGTCAGTCAGTTAGCTACTATCACTGTTCTAGGCTGGACTGGCACCCGGCAAAAACAGTCAACTCTACATGTTTTTTTATTTTCTTGGCCTAAAATAAACAAAAAAAAAAACTAAACTTGCAATTAATGCTATATTAAGTATTAATTTAAAATCATTTGATTCTAATGTTTGAGAATTTTCCATATGTCCTGGTACACTGACAGGTGTTTTTTGTTGATTTTTTTTGTTTTTATTAGGGACTGGCAAATGAAAACGTCTTTAACGTTAGATAACATTAGCTAGTTAAAAACACTAATTAAAAACCTATTGCTAGCTGGATAATGCCCCATAGACATGGCTGTCTCCTGGAACACTGACAGAAGCTAGTTTTAAACTAACGACAGAAGCAGTGTGAAACGCTGCAAGTTTTTTTTGCTTTTTTAGCATGTCCTATATCAACTGATAAGTTAGCTGGCTAGCTAACATAAAAACAGCTGTCAGTGTAGCTGTCAACGGAGTCCAGAAGTAAACAATCCTTCTTATATTTTAGCGGAAATATGTAGGCACTACCTTGTGCATATAGCAAACTAAAAAGTATGTCTCTCGGACAAAGAGGGTGGCTAAAATGTATGATTGGTTTATGATGAAATAAAACATTTATTCAATTTAATTCAAATGTATTTGTATAGCGCTTTTTACAGAGAACTTTCACAAAGACGCTGTACAGAGAAACAGAAGGAAAATTGGGCAAAAACCAGGCCTACTTATCACCATCCTATAGGCGCACGGACTGTGCAAAATAAGGCCACTGTTATTTGACTATGTGATATACTGCACAAACTTTATGCCCATGAATAAGACGTTTGGAACTGTCGTTAGATGACGTCATATATCTATTTACGTGTTTACGACGTCATCACGTACTCATTTGTATACAAAAACTTATGTTACGTGAAGGAAGGACATTTTCTGAAAAGATTCCTAGAACAGAATGGAATATTTTATTTCATATATTACGGGGTGTATTATTTAATTTTATCCTATATATTACAGGGTATATTTTAGATATTACAAGTCTTTTATCAGTGCAGTGCAGTGTATCAACTTATTTACAGGCAATATTGTCTGTAGCCTACTGCATCTTTCAGTGTTTAGAGCCAAAAGATACAGTAGTAGGCTACATAGGCTACAGGATAGTATCACACTATTTACACATCCAGCCAGCTCACCAAAGTGGGCAACTCTGTTACGAACATACATTTACTGAAAACCTTTCTTATTTCGTAATTGCAGTTTTATGCAATATGACAATATGAATATGATATTCTCTAGATTTTTCATATCTCCTTTATCTGTGTGGGTGGCTATCTATAGCCTATCCCATGCCCCAATTGTCTTATGTTAACGCTGTATTAGCCAGCTACCCAGCTGTAGGTCCACCATATAGAAAGCTATATAGCAAGCGAGGCCCGTTCAGATCAGTGCACATAGACTGCAGTATATGATTTATTATGTTTCACATACATGGGTCAGACATGCCCGTCAAACAAACCTTGCGGGTCTGGCACCATGTCGTTCCTTGAGCAGCTCCTCTTTTTGCATTCTTATGGACTGGATAGCGATAGCGAATGCAGGAAAGACTACAGCCCTAACCGAGTAGTGTTGGCTACTGTTCCAAGAACAGTAGCAGATGTCTGCTCAAAAAGCCGCTAGATTTGTCGCTATGTTCCCACATACTGACAGGTAACCCTTTTTATAGAGTGATAACCCCCACTACGCACACCCTGGTTGCCCTCAATGAGGAAGGGTAACATTTAAACACACAATACATAAAACGCCTGAATTAAACCATGAATTACAAAACATAAAATATATATATAGATAGACTGAAATAAAACATGCCGGCAACCTAAACACAAACCCCATAACTAACACATTAATACATTGATAAACATTCGCTACACCGTACCAAACTATGGAGTCGACGCACAGTATGAAGTGCGTGCACTGGCGGCGTGCTCCCCTTTAGCAGTCCCTGTCCTACACGCAAAAGCTGCGTGCACTGTACGTAAAACAGTCTGCGTGCACGGTACGTAAAAGAGTAAACATACTATTATTGTATATTCCAGTATAACTACACAAATTGGAACACAAACAAACAGAGAAAGAGGGAAAAGAAACAATACGTACAATGACGACAAAGGGGAAGATACTGCATTATTGCGATTTAAATGTACGTGCACTTTTAAACGTACATTTAAACGTGTGAAAATGGGTCATAGGAAAACACAGAGAATTTAATTGAACTTAGAATTCTATTTAGCTCAGGTTTTACCCATATATAGCCTGGCTACACCCTAGTCGACTAGAAAACGCTTTTCAACCCAATGTAGCCGGTTTTTAACCTGAAAACCTAGATGGTGTTTCACCAAATTTTAGCCAACTTTTCAACACAAAAATGTTAGTTGGGTAGCTTGCTAGATGTAAATGCACATGACGTTGTAAAATGTAAAATAGCGACAACGGTTCCTTATTGTAACATGACACAACACAAGCTCAATAAACATGACGACTCTATACGTTCTATTTATACCACAAAATCCCCAGATGACACGAATAACCGTAAATTTTCGGTATCCTTATCCCGGCAAAAAAATATTCAAACAGAAAAACTTTTAGGTGAGAAAAAAAACTTACACTTCCACTGTGTTTGAGCTTCTGCTACTTTGTTTAAGTAATACTCATGGAAAACAAACTCCCAAGGGTTACCTTACAGAAGAGGCCAGGATTATGCCTCTAGTCAAAGGGATTCAAAAACAGTAACCATTTTATTTTTGTGCTTGTGTTCAAAAAAAAGGTAGTGCTAAAGAAGGTTAAACAGAACGGTACGAAAGTGATGAAAATGGGCAAAATTAAGCCTCTGCACAAAAGGGTTAAGAAAATGAGTACATTTGCATAGTCATATCAGTGCAAAATTGGTGCACAATCAAAATCGAAAAATCGTCCATTTTCATTCCAGCACAAAAATTCATTATCTTGGCCGCCATATCGGTAATCTGTGAATTCCCCCTGCCTCTAACCCTTTTGCGCGTACCATCACAAATATGTGATCATTCCAGAACTGGCCACAAATATGTGATTAGAACATATCATTTATTGACAGTGTTTACAAATAAAGATAGTTATTAACTAGATGAGGAATAATAACCATATAAACCGACGATTTATTTGAAGCAGATCTGATTGCTGCGTCATAATGAGGTTTTAGAACATTATGTTCTAAGAACACACGCAAGAAAAACTCATGCTGGATGATCAATGCCTGGAATCTAGAACTTACGTGGGAAAGGGCTAAAATCAGTATCGATCTCAAAAAATCCCATATCAGTCGGGCTCTAATAGACTAAAGATGATACAACTTGTGACTATACCAATATTCTATAATAGCACACAAACCAATGCGAATGATGAATCACAGCTGGATGGCTCATTCGGTCAAGGCACCACACTGTGGTGCATGGATGAGCCTCACGGCCTCAGATCAAATCAGCACTGGTAGCTCCACAGGGCGACGCACAATTGGCACCTGCGTCGCCCAGAGTATGTGAGGGTTCAGTTGGACAGGGGTCCGCATTTCATCGCTCTTGGGTGACCTTCGCTGGCTGAGGACGCTCATAAGACTACTTGTCAAAGCCGCATATGAAAGGTCCCCTCCTCCGACACCGCTCTGTGCGAGCTTAGCTGCGGTCTGTGACGTGAAAAGCAGCAGCGATAGGATGGCAGATGTTTTGGAGGAGAAACTTGGAGAGTCCCAGCTCTCTCAAATTGGCAGGGTAGTTCCTGCATAGAATACAGATGCAGTTGCAGACAGTTACCATTCCAGATTTGGGATGGAATTGGATATATACAGCCCCAGGTTGGGTGGGAAAATAGTTTTGAACAAAAATAGAAAGAAGATAAATATGAATCACAGAAACAGTCAAGGGTGTCTTTTATTCCAGAGTTAAAGGAGACAGCATATGCAATACCTCAAACAAGATGCATCATGAATTTGTGTTTCCTGTGGCCCAGGAGCATTTTCGCTGTGTGAATCAAAGATTCATATTTATCCAATATCCTCACGCAAGAAATCTTTCTGAGACGGACACTCCAAAAATACTTGCTTTCGGACAGAGGATCACAGTTCATCTGCAGCACACTGTGTTGGGATGGGAGTGGACCAGGATCTATCACTCCTAATCCAGCCAGACCAAAAGGCTAAAGCATCTTGAAGACCATAATAAGCTCCAAGACCCAACTCTCTTTACAGCCATCAATGAAACAAGCACAGGAGCATGTGTCTTATCCTTAGGCTGGACAGGTCCACAGCTTTAATTCCAGATGTAGGCCTATGTAAGTTTTTTTATGTGGAGAAAAAATACAACAAACAAAACTTACTGAAATAACTTACTGTGCCCATTTCATGACTTTATATCTGTCAGCTGACTGCATGGCTACTCCAGGATGCCTCACCTGACTGCTTGTCCTTTAAGGCTGTTTTGCACATCTCGATGCGAGCAGAATGGTAGGGGACATAGCGGTCCTGCAGTGAGCCAACCAGCACCACATTCTTGAAAAACTGAAGACCTGAAAAATGTTTGAAAGGTGTATGTCACAAAAATGCAAATGCTTTGAACTAGTGGTATGCAGCTCCAAATGTGACAAAATACCGTGCCGTTAAATAATGCGCTGTTTTGAATATTATATTCCGTTCCTTAAGCAGGGCTGTACAGTGCAAATGTTTTGCTAGCATATGCTTTGCAGATTTTGAAAATGTGAGCATGAAATATAATTTAGGAGCACTGGTGTGAGTGTACATCTTCCACAAAAATTTCTGTTGATAAGCAATGTTATAGCAGAAAAGTATTATGATAAATACAATCAATTATGAAGTATACTAGCCTACTAACATTATGGACGGGTCTTGTATACCCTGCAATTTGACACGAGCGAATTGTCGATGCAATCCTGCCCCCCAACGGTTCGTACCAGTGGAGTGTATTTTGTCGGAACATGGAGGAGACAAGTGTTGGTGGTGTCAGTGCATCCCTGCATATTTGATACCAGTTGTGACAGCTACCGCAGCAAACGTTTGCGTGATACAGCTGAGCTGCAAATAACAAATCAAAAAAGTAACAGAGGGTACTTGAAATCTGGCAACTGTCCTCCAGCAAAGCTAGCAAAAATGTACAAAGTCTGGGTCTCAATTAGGTTTGAATCAGCATCTGCCTTTTACAAGCTGGTTATTAATTTTTGATTGATTTCACTTTGAAGAATTATTTTCTGACTGTTGCTAGCTTCTTTGCTGCTCTGTTTGTTTACAAACACATGCTTCAGGAAGTGAGTGGGACCATTGCAGGTGGTGAATGAAACAAGGAAGTTAATAAGCTAAAACCTTTGTTTGGAAAAAGTGTAAAATATCATGAATGGAGCTTTTTATCTTTTCAAACATTTGGTTCCGGATTTTGGTTCGGCATAATCCACGTTGTTTGCATTCATTTATGTGCTAAAAGTGTGCTTTTGAGACCTGTTTCGCCATGCAATGGGAGTGAATGGAGAGAGAAAAAATGTAATTCTTCGTGAGCTTGAATATTACTCAAATCGGGGCCAGGTAGCTATACAACATTATGTTCTAACAAAGTTCAGTATGCCTTTAACTTCTATACCTTTTGACCTCATGTCAACACACAACTTCAGAAGTCCACACAATAAAGTGTCGAAGTTGGGTTTTTTATTTTCTATTTATTTCATCATCACAAATGCTCCACTCCAAGCCCACAGATAATAATGAATAATTGTCCCCATTGGACATTTATAGCTACATCTGCCAAGAACAACATCTGATCCAAAGTAGCCAATTGCAAGATACACTGGTAAAATGACTATTTACATTACATTCATTTGGCAGACACTTTTATCCAAAGCGACAATAAGTGCATAGCGAACTACAAACAGGTCAGATAAAATACATTTCACTACTACCATAACATAGCAGCTGTCCATAGACATGAACATTGAATCTAGTTTACACAGTAAGCTATGGCTAAGTCTTAATTATTATTTAATATGCATGCAATTCTTTTCTATAATAAGAATGTGGACATGTGATGCTTTTGGGCAGATGCTATTACATCGGCATCTTTGTTTTGTGTGGAAGCTTGCTTGCTTGCTAACTAATAATGGCCTATTTACAGCTGTATAGTCTTATATTTCTGAAATGCATTCTCTATCATTTCACATGCAAACGCCACATAATATCGTTTCATGACTTACTGTACATAGCTACATGACTACAAGGTAGGCCATAAAACCTTGGACTGAATTTGTCACAGTTAATATTACTTCTTAACCAAAAATTGGTGTAGCCAGCTACATAGCCACATAGTTTTTTCACTCAGACAGCTGGCTGGCTACCAATAAATAATATCAAGGAGGCACCCATTAGCAAGAATATGATCAGATCACACAAACATATGGTAGTCTACCTTGCTTCCTTTCACATCATATACTGATAGTTCAGATTTGGGTGTGCTTTACAGGGTCTGTGGTCAGAGGTAGAATATTTAAATTTCTTGTGCCTTAAATGTCAGCATGCCTCTGGTGTGTGACAAATTTTATTGGCTGTGCTAGCTGTTGTATCAATGGCAAACAGCACTAAGATAAGCTATTTATGACCCAGTACCTGAAACTGACCTTTATTTACAAAAATATGACTTCCCTCCTGGCGTTAAGAGACCGGCTTTAGGTTATGTGTGTTTACATGTATGTATGTGTGTATACATGTCTCTCTCTAGATTTAATTTTCTTATGGTTCATAAGTTGTGCATTATCATTATTAGTTACTCTTAACAAAGACAGTACAAGAGAAATTATATCTCAACAAAAAAGGTTTTCAATGTACAAAAATTACCTGCCGTTAAAAGTATCCAAATGAAAATGAGGCCAAGTTACAACAAGCAATATTGGCTATCTTAACTCACACAAATGAAACAAGCTCTATTCCAAAGCGATTATACCAAATGTTTACTAAATTATTTAATGTAAATTGGCCCTGTGTTTTTTCACTTAACATCTGAAGATAATGTGGTCAGTCAAACTATATGTCACATCAGTGTCAAATAACAAAAATTGCCTCATGGGAGAAGACATCATTTCAATGGATGTTTTAAACGGCTGATGAAAATTACACCCCAGATAGATAAAATACACTGCCTGGCCAAAAAAAAAGTCGCACACTCTAATATTTTGTTGGACCGCCTTTAGCTTTGATTATGGCGCGCATTCGTCATGGCATTGTTTTCGACAACCATATGCAACGTCACAACATTTATTTCCGTCCAGAGTTGCATTAATTTTTGGCCGAGATCTTGTATTGACGACGGGAGAGTCGAACCACTCCGTGAAGTCTTCTCCAGCACATCCCAAAGACTTCCAATGGGGTTAAGGTCAGGACTCTGGTGGCCAATTCATGTGTGAAAATGATTCCTCATGCTCCCTGAACCACTCTTTCACAATTTGAGCCAGATGACTCTTGGCATTGTCATCCTGGAATATGCCTATTGATGGGATAACCTGGCCATTCAGTACATTCAGGTACTCAGCTGACTTCATTTTATTGCTGCATAACGTTGCTGAGCCTAGACCTGACCAATTAAAGCAACCCCAGATCATAACACTGCCTCCAGAGGCTTGTACAGTGGGCACTATGCATGACGGGTGCAACGGCGACTTTTTTTTTGGCCAGGCAGTGTACTTCATTATCCCCATGGGGAAATTTTTCTAGCAGCATATAACATTTACATTTACAGACAGGAATTAGTTAATTAATACAGATTAACCCTATCCACGGTGGCCCACATTTCCTTAAAAAAAGGAATAACCGTTACAATGAATGTAACGGTTATGGTCACGATTATGATAATCTTGTTCCGCCAGCTAATACTACATATTAGTCATTATTCATATTATCTCCATTTGAATGTTAACAAGAACACCTATTGAAGTGGTTGGTAGTGTAGGTGTTAAATTCAAACCTTGAAACCAGTTTCCATCGACTCTGCATTACCCTATGGACATGACTGCAGTAACTGGGAGCTCGAAGCTCACCTGCTTTTTTGCTCAGCTTGTAAAGGAAGGTTTGACGAGGGTCCGGGTGATCACGACAAGTCAGCTGCAGCAAGGAGCCAGACTTTTTCCATTTCTGCATAAACCAAAGACCTATGCGGGTTTAAAATGCAAAAAAACTGTTAAAAAGGACATCAGCTAAGCATGATTTCTTCCTGATGCAAAGAAATACCTGCCAAATATGCATATTTTTCAAATGCGCTGTACATAACTACCTTTACTCTCCTAACTTCCTGCTGTACTGAAAATCTTTTCAGTTCATCATTGAATGGTGAATTGGGATGGCAGGTATGCCATCCGCCAAGTTACGGCTTGGTGGGGCATGCCCCATACCTATACAGCACCGAGAGTTTGGCACTTTTCAGGGTTTCCTACAGAAGTAACCACAATGACCATAGACTCTGAGCCCTTAAAAACATTAACTTCTGTATGTTCTGACCTCAGGTAACCACACAGCATTCAGATACACCTTCACACATCCACACAATAAAGCCCCAAACTTGGGTTATTTTGCCGTTTTTCTCCTTCCTCTTCTGCTTCTTCTTCTTCTTCCCATTTCTCCTGCCGAACTGCCTGCCTCCATCGCGATGTTATCCAATGGGGAGAATTATTCTTTGAGGGTATGGCCTAATGGATAGAGGCGCCGTCTCTCACACAGAGGATTGTGGGTTCGAGCCCAGCAGGGCACATGTTTATTTTCCACAAAAACAATGTTCAACTGTTAAGTACTTTTCATTTATTAGACTGTTATTATTTTCACATTAACACATTAACTCTATAAACTTCACCCCTAGTGGTTTGAGACGTATCCGTCCCAATTACAGTATTATGTTCATCTGAAATTATAAACTACAGCTTTAAGAAAACCCCGAACATTTTGACGCAGTATTTTTTTAAAGGGTAGCTTCTTGCGAAAACCGCAGCTTCTCCAGTTACACTGCCGTGCAATAAATTAGGAGGGTGCTATTAGTAGCCCACAGCACTCACACACCCTCCTCTGGCTACAGCCACAGACTGTAAAATGCATCAAATGCACCGTTTATACACGCTAAGAAAATCATGTTGACGTATAGAAACAATAATATTTTTTTAAAACGTTGTACAAATGAGTATTCGCCGTTTTCCCTTGCTTACTGTACTATATACAGTACCTGATCCACTTTCGGTTTAGAAGACACCTCATTTTTTGCTCCAAAATCTCTCGTATAAATATGTTTAAGAAACCAAGTACTTACCAGTATATTCAGCTACAGCTGTTTTCTCATGAACCCTGAAGAGTTTATCTTTTTATATTTCGCCAAAGTCCCATACAGTCGACATTTCCGCAGTGACCTCCCCTCACACTGAGCGCTGAAATTCGTTGCTGTACTTGTGTGAATACGCACGCGCTTTCGTACGTTCTTTTTTAAACGTATTTAAATACATTAGGCGACGTATGTTATGGTTATTATATATATACTGTATGTGACTATTCTGAAATAAATGTATTCTGTAGCAAATTTCTGAATGATACAGCTTCTTCTTCAGTTCAAACTTAAAACCATGGATTTTGCAGGGAATATTTTTTTAGATACTGACATTTAAATAAAACTAGTAGAAACCAGGAGAACATTGCCTCAAAAGGGCCAAAGTAAATAGGGTTAATGTATTTTTATTGCAAAGGCAAAAGAGGTTTCCAATATTAACTGTTCAATGTTTCACTGACACTTGACGCTTGCTCGTGTCTGGTTTGGGGAGGGTGTTAAGCTCGGCTCTTGCGGTCATGACTGACTGACTGTGGAACCGAACCTCAACGTACCCTTGCCTCGGCCAACATTTCTTTATTCATTAATTTCTTCACTTCAGCTCTGTTCACTTTATCCTTTTCACACATAACACAATGTCACCATAAAATTAACTACTAGGAAAATTAAGGATTGACGATAATAGCCTACATTAAGAATTGATGATAGCCTCATTTAAGCTGCAATCCTTCAAGAGATCCGATTTATAAACTGCCAATTCCCGAAACATATCTCATTCATGGTTAGTCACTTAAAAAGAAAAACAACAATAGCCTCCGAATGTGGCTCTAGTCTACGCTACTCTGCAGATAATGTAGCTTACTACAAACACTTTTAATTATAATAATAATAATAATAAGAAGAATAATCTCTGGTATGTACTTTCTTAGTAGTATCTATTGTTTTCTTTCTGGCTAAGATTCCTGGGAAATATGCGTTGTCCAATTAAGCTTGTTAGCCAACCTTACTGTTGCCAGAGAAGCGTCAGTCTGCTTCTAGTCAGGAAGCAGATACAAGCTAGGCTACTACGAAGCGAATCAACATGCCTTATAGCCTACATTCATTGCACTACAGAAAACTAAACTAAACCTAGCTGTCCGGTACCAAAACATTTCCCGCAGGTAACGTTCTACACTACCGGAAAAAAAACTGCAAAGGAATTTCTGCGAATGAACTCACTCGCTCGCTAGCTCGTAGCCCACACATGGAAGGTTGGAGTTACGCATCCGGCAATCCAGTGTTGAATAGCCTAACGTTAAATGCATTTCATTTTCTATAGAATACTAATAGCCCTATTTTAAAACTGTATTTTCATATTTTACTGATGCAAACTATTTAGGCTGTACTAGCTATTTAGGCTGTATGTCTTTCAGCTAGAATGTGTTTGCGTCTAGCCCATTGTGCATGCATGTCTCCATGTAGACTTGGTTCATTAATTTACATGCTTCTTCATGATCCATAGCTCAGGTGGTGCTGGTCATTGTATTTCATTACAAATTAAATACTGCTCATCTACAAACTCTTTTAATGTAATTGTGTGCTGTCTGTAATAGGATAACTGTTCTCATTCTTGTCAATAGAGGGCGTTATGGTTACGCGAATGTCTGCATGCATTTCTTTGGAATGCATGTCTCTCTCCGTGTTTATCTTCATGCATTATTCATCATTAGTTAGCTATAAAAAAATAAGTGATATCAGATCGAATATAATTTAGGAAAGTTTGGATAGCATTGCTTTGGAATAGAGCTAGTTTATTTAGTGTGAGCTACGATAGGCAATATTGTTAGTTGTAACTTGGCCACATTTTGATATCCAGACTTTTAAAGGCAAGCCTAGTTTTTGCAAGTTGGAATTAAGGACTTATAGACAGCGCTATGTAGGCTATGCGTGAGTAACTTGCCTTTTTTTACGTCGTAGACGTTTTTGATCTGATAAAAGAAAACAATAACACCCCAATCTGGATATCAGCAAAACAAAACACATGCATTCTGTTCTCTCTCTGTGATCTGCTTTTTATTGAAATGGAAACACCATGGGCTTCATCTTGACGATCTTAGCGCATGGTCTAAAACGCTAGGCGCAAGTGCATTTATGGCGTGTCCAACTCCACTTTTGCTCGTTAGACGGCGGATATTTTGAGCGCAAAGTAAGGTGCAAGGCACAAATGGGCTGAACTTAGTCTCTTCATTAATTATAGGTGTGTCTTGGGCATAACATGCAATAAACCAATCAGAGTGTCATCTCCCATTCCCTTTAAAAGCCACCTGTGTTTGCACCTTGGCGGATTGCTAATATGAGAGCAATTACCAGCTGGCGAAACAGACCTGCTCATGTTAAAGCGCGCGTGCAGAGAACATATGGCATTAAAATTGTGTAATGTGCTGCAAATTTGAAAGGAAATCTCTTTCAAATTGTTCTGTTCAATTATGGAACAGGTGAAATCAGCGGGGTTTTCATTTCAGAAAGTATGGAAACCTGGTCACTGTAATTTAAAAATTATGAAGAACAAAGAATAGGGTTAAAAATTCAGTTACAAATGGTGAAATTTAAATTAATCTCCATTTTTTGAACCGTATCGAAAAAACCTTATGCACAGAATCCCC
The DNA here is from genome assembly GCA_029718625.1 of Synaphobranchus kaupii. NCBI lineage: Eukaryota > Metazoa > Chordata > Actinopteri > Anguilliformes > Synaphobranchidae > Synaphobranchus > Synaphobranchus kaupii. The sequence continues at coordinate 81,100,954 of CM056379.1, forward strand.
GGGACCATAGACTATTTGAAAAACAATAAGTGCAATATTAGCTGGGCAAAGTTTTGCAACTTTTTTTTCAATCAAAACCATTCCATTTACTTTACAGGCTGTAGATGAAGAGGGCTGTATTGTAATGTCCCACCTGTCTTATCCAGACATCTAAAGCGCATTTTCAGCACTTCAAATTTCCGTCTATTGCAGTGTGTGTTTTCGACTGAATGACAATTCACACATTGTAGTTTTTAATGGATAGCCATTGTCCCCAAACAGAAGATTGCAGGAACCTTGATCCAGGATCATTTCTGAGTACATGTGTAACCTCAAACGTAGCATCGCTAATCACCTGGATGTTGATGGAGTGGGCTCCCTTACATTTTCACATATAAGAGCGTCTGAGGTATCAAAAGAGGGTCTGAGGTCAACGCCCCACCCCCACCCCTCTCTCTTGGACTGAAGAGAGCATAACCTATAGGGCTTCCTTGAGTCGAGTGCCTCATATGTGAAAAACCAGGAATAGACTTGGGGAAACTCCTTTCTCACAGGAAATAACAGAATATATAGCAACGTGTCAATTTGCACAGGACTGCTAGCTGGGATTATTTTTGCAGGGCATTTAACAGTGGGTAAAATCTTTACTGGCATTGGAGCACGCAGTCCGTAAAAGTTACAGACATGGCAGATTCGGATGGGACTAAAATAACGGAGATCCGCCGGTAATAATTAACATTATGTTACCCCACCTCCCCCTTATTTATTTATTTTTTTAAGTTATATTTTTTACAGTGTACAGAGACCGGAAGAATGGGAGCGAGAGAGGGAGAGACATGCAACAAAGTTTCCAGTACTCCGTTTTTTTATATCTGACTGCTATACAGTTCTGTAGTTGTTGCTCTACTGTATTTCAAATAACATGTACTCATCACTGGGCAGATTGGTTCAAACCTTCTCTCAAAGAGCCTAATGCATACTCTTCAAAATGGTAAGTGACCTATGACTGCACCATTAGGCTATCTAACGATGATGAGTACATGTTGTTTGAAATACAGTAGACAAACATAGCTACAGAACTGTATAGCAGTCAAGATATAAAAAACGTACTGGAAATCCCTGATAGTGCAGAGAGCTGAAGTTTGGCTTGGTGGTGTTCATTTGAATTTCCTGTCTTTCGCGGCTTTTGACCAAGCCAAACTTCTCACTTAAAATGTAGTTTTTTGTTATATATGTAATATTCTAGGAGACAAATGTGTTCTCACACACCACCTTATTAAAACCAAAGATAATTGTCTGAATAATCCTGCGTAATGTTCTCGTGATTGGTTTATTACGCCATAATGGAAGTTTAAAAACTCCACAAATTGACATGTTTATTTATAAAGAAAACATGAGGCTAAGCAAGAATCAAGGAAGGACATCTTTCATAATGAGGTGCTCTGCATGTACAAACCACATCGTTGGTACAAGCCAACAGTCACACGTCTCACTTGCAACATACCAGGATGTTGCCAACAGGCCGTGTGCCTTGTTCATACAACCCAAACAAAAGGTATATCATGCATGGCTCACCTGTATTGACCAAGGCAGAGCTGTTATACAGGGTTCCCAGGTGTGGCCCTGACAAGGACAGGAAGGTGTATAACTTGTTCAGGTAGTACTTGAACCTGGGCCTTGTCAGCACAGACCGGATTATTAAATTCCCCAGGGAATGACCCACGAAGCTGTAGGAAGAATACCACAATCATCCATCAAATACCAAATAAAGTGATTTTTTCATCTTTGGGTTGATGGTGCGGAGAGATTGCAAAAGAACCAAGCTGTGTCAGTTACTCCGTCAGATGTGATCAATTGTGTATTTGAACAACATGGAGCTCTAGAAAAGGATACTTTTTTTTTAGATTCACAAGATTAAGGCAACAAGGCTTGGAATCAAGAAAATAAAATAACTAATTCAGCATTATTTAAAGAAAGCCAACAGGACCACCACTGCAGTTCAGTAGCCAATATAATCAGCCCTGACTGCTTCTTGATTTGCTGGCAAAATTTTTAATGGTTACTTAGAAATCAGACCCAGAGAGAAAGGTGTGGCTCAGAGGTGTATCACTTCAAGCTTAATAAACTCACAAGTCAAGGACTGATACTTGCCTTATCTTAGAGATGGTGAGATTATAGATCTGGATGTACTGCACTATTTCATCCAAGAGCCGGTCCGTCATCGACTCAAAATCAGCAAAGGTATCATTCTGTGGAAGAGGCACAGGGAAACAGCTGAACTGTGTGAAAAATCAACAATATAGAGACTTGCATCAGAAAATCTGAAATGGAATTTTATTTCTTAATACCACGCCAAATAAAAAATAATAAAATTCTCCTTCATTGGTTGACCCCAAGGCAGGGCTGCCCCACCCTTTCCCTGGAGATCTACCTTCCTGTAGGTTTTCATTTAAACCCTAATTTGGCACAACCAAAATGGCATCTGTGAAGAAATTGTAATTGATCCTGTTCACTGGGGTATAAATATGAGTTCTATTTCATCCCTACTGACCGCCAGAGGCGGTGCATAAGCACTGGACTATCATCGCGCTGGAGGCGCGCAGGTCGAGAGTCTGAATAACAACGAACGTCATCCCAAGTACCAGTGTCATACAACAATCTACTCTTTTCATCTTCTCGCTTCAGAGACGCAGGTCGCAGAGAACGGATTGAGCTAGCGGTCAGAGATATAACTATCTCCCAGACTCGCTTATTCCTCTTGTCGTGCAGCCCTGTGACTTAATTGTCGGAGCTACGGTTTTATCCGACCTCCAAGGGCTGTGACAACACTCTCCGTCCTGAGAAGCATTATCAGGTAAGTGTTGCTACCGAGCTAAGTTTACTCTAACTCGGTTTGATAGCAGCTTCCCTTAGTCGTTGCCGGTCAAGTTCATTCTGACTCGGTTTTTCGGCTTCGCCTCCCAATTCCACGGAAAGACGCGAGCTAGTTATTATTTCAGGTTGGATTAAGTTCACTCTTATCCGGCTCGTGTAGCTCACTTGTTTATGCATCGCAAGCCAGCATTTCTGTGCAGGCTTAGCGCATTGATTTAGGCTTTTTATTGCATATTCCTGACCGAGCTACGTTAACTCTTAACTCGGTGTCGCATTATTGTCTCACCTATTTATACGATTGGTGCGAGCTAGTTATTATTTCAGGTGCATCGCTAGCCAGCATTGCTGTGCAGGCTTAGCGCATTGATTTTGCTTTTTATTGCATATTCCTGACCGAGCTACGTTAACTCTTAACTCGGTGTCACATTATTGTCTCGCCTATTTATATGATTGGCGCGAGCTAAATTGCATTGTTTTTTCAGACCGGATTAAGTTCACTCTTATCCGGCTCGTGTCGCTCACTTGTTTATGCATCGCAAACCAGCATTGCTGTGCAGGTTTAGCGCATTTATTTTTGCCCTTTTATTGCATATTCCTGACCGAGTTACGTTAGCTCTGACTCGGCCTAGCACCTTGCAAACAAGCCTATGCTATTATAATTACATTGCGAGTCTGTTCTTCTTGTTGAAGTTACGTTCACTCTACTTCACTTCACCCGCCCACTCTATTGGAGCCATTATGCTGGGTATTGACCTTTGCTCTCAATGAATGGCCAAATGGCCAAACAGAGGATGGGCATGATTTATGTCCGTCGTGCCTGGGTGTCGGCCACCTTAAAGAGGCTTTCACTAACCCGTGCATAAACTGCAGTTTCATGCCTATGTCACTGAGGAATTCACGCCTGGCGGCTGTGGATCCTACACATGCTGGAGATGCACTCCCCCCTTCTGGCACTATGCCCCAGCCTAAGGCCTGGAAGCGTCGGGCTACAGTGGCTGAAGCGGCTTCAGCTAAGAAAGCTAAGCCGGGAACTAAACACCTCTCAGCAACAGTGAAGGGGTTATCTGCAGAAATGGTGCAGATGAAAGCACTGCTTATGAACCTGCAGCCTTCATAACCTAGTGCTGAGGTGGAGCCTGCTCTTCACCCCATGAGTGGGCGCGCGGGGAGGATGCGGTATCTACTGCCGCATCAGGAACCTGCTTTCGTGACGAGAGGGACGGCGGCACACGTGGGGAAGTGTTTGCCGCCTCCCCTGACTTAAGGGCTAGCTTGAGAAGCCAGTTTCGCCATTCTGAAGGGGGGTCTGACACCACTGATCTCGGCTCAGCGGATGACCCTCATGCCCTCCAAGCCGTTCTGCAGACTGCCCTAGCGTGCCTGGGCATGGATGAGCCAACCACACAGGCTCAAAGCACTAGCGCCTTCTTTTGCCGAACAACGGCGGACCCACCCCTTGCCGTGCCAGCCTGCGAGGATTTCTTAAAAGAGTTTAAATACTGCTTTGATAACCCAAAAGGCTTCACACGCCACAATGTGGAAGCCAGAATATTGGCTGCTATGTGGGATGCAGATACACATGACCTGGATCACATGTCTAGTGATCTCCCCAGATGAAGCTCTGAGGGCAGACGCCCACTGCCCTAATTCCCAGTGCAGACTCACAGATGATCTTGTGGTGCGTGCATACAACACAGCAGCGCGTGTGGCGCGCACTGATAACACACTCAGTTTCCTGATGCTCGCCCTAAATACCTCGATACAGGGGGCTAATCTTGACCCCTCAGTCACAGTTACTTGAGGCGTCATTGCTGGCTGTCGGTCACATGACTAGAGATCTGGGCAGGCTGATGGCCAACCTTGTGCAAACCCGCCGCCAGGTTTCGTTGGCTCAATCGCGTTTGCCAGAAGTGTGCAAAGCCAACCTGCGGAACCTTCCACTGGTTGTTGGTCAGGTCTTTGTCCCTGCAGCTGCAGTGGCTCTTGAAAGATGGGTGCAGGTAGCCGAGTCAAGGCAGCACCACGTTCCGACTCGGCATGGCTCTCCCTTCGGAGTGCCAGCATCACCAGCCCCACGATGGGCGTTAGGCGCCCACCGCTCCGGGCACGATCGGCCTATGGGCCACCAAAGCAGAAGCCGTGCTTTCACTCACGGGGCTAGAGGCCAGTGCAACCAGGCCCCAGGTCGCCGCCCTGCTGCTGCGCCTGGGAACCAACCGCACCGCCCCTGAACCGAGGGGCCGGTCACCGGACGTTTTTCACGGCAGCACCTCGCCCAATGGGCAGTGAGGACGCAGGACCCATGGGTCCTGGCGACGCTGTCTCGAGGCCAAAAGCTTCAATTCCGGTGCCGGCCCCCACCTTTCACTGGGATCAGATCAACAACCATTACAGATCACACACAAGCTCATGCCCTTCTCCAGGAGATCCTCGTACTCTTGGAGAAAGGAGCGATCGAGGAAGTAGAGTACCCTGCAGAGCAGTACATAGGGTTCTACTCAACTTATTTCCTCATTCCAAAGAGGGGGGGTGGGTTTTGCCCCATTCTCATCTTGAGAGGACTCAATTCGTTTCTGAAGGCGCTCCCTTTCCGCATGTTGCGCACAACCAATGTTCTTCAGGTTGTGGCGAGGGGGGAATGGTTTACGTCCATCGACACTTATTTTCATGTTCCAATTGCCAGAGAGCACAGGCAGTTCCTATGCTTTGCTTTCTTTGGTCAGACATATCAGTTTGCGGTGCTGCCCTTCGGGCTCTCACTGGCGCCCTGCGTGTTTACCAGGTGCATGAGAGCCGCCCTGTCACAGGTCCAGTCCGCAGGACTGAAAGTCCTGCTTTACCTCGACGACTGGCTAATTTGTGCCCCGTCACGAGAACAGGCAACGAGGAACACTTGTCTCCTGCTGAATCATGTGGCGAGTTTGGGGCTGACGGTGAACTTCGAAAAGAGTTCGCTGGATCCCAGTCAGTCTATCCCATTCATCGGCATGGTGCTGGACTCACACAGCATGAAAGCTTGCCTGTCCCCACGTTGGGTGGACGATATTCTCAAGCTTCTTACACTATTCCAAGCAGGCAAATCCCTGTCTTATGGTGTAATTCTCAGGCTGCTGGGCATATTAGCGGCAGCCTCGACTGTGGTTCCGCTTGGCCTTTTTGCACTACGACAGCTGCAAGTGTGGTCCAACAGCCTCCAACTGGACCCCAAGCAGAACAGAAACACTAAGGTTCTGATTACGCGACGATGCCTCCGTACTCTGCAGCCATGGAGACAGAGAGAGTATTTGGTGGCGGGCATGCCTATGGGCTCCAACCCTTCTCACCGGGAACTGGTGACAACGGACGCCTCCCTGACTGGGTGGGGAGCCGTTTGGAATCACAGAGGCATCAGGGGAACGTGGGGGTCCAGTTTGGTCTCACATCACATAAACCAGCTGGAGCTGAGGGCTGCTTTTTTTTTTTAGCTCTTCAACACTTCCTGCCAGTCTTGCGGGGCAAGCATGTCCTTCTCTGCTCGGACAACAGATCAACAGTTTTCCACATAAACCACCAGAGGGGCAGCAGGTCCAGGCAGTCCCTGGATCTCTCCCAACGGCTACTCACATGGGCCCAGCCCCGTCTGGCTTCTCTGAGGGCAGAACATCTCCCTGGTCTACGTAACCAGGTGCCAGACTTTCTCTCAAGGCGAGAGCTTCCCCCGGGAGAGAATCTACTCAACCCGGAGGTGGTTCAGGCAATTTAGTGCCAGTTAGGGAGGGTGAATGTGGACCTCTTCGTGTCACCTCGGACGTCACACTGTCCATTGTGGTTCTCCCACATGGAGGAGACCAGTCCGTTGGGGCAGGATGCCCTTGCACATCAGTGGCCGGGCGAGCTCCTGTATGCATTTCCCCCCGTTTGCGCTGATTCTGGAGACATGCACAGAATCCGCCAGGGCCATCACAGGGTGCTTCTAGTAGCCCCTCGATAGCCAGCCAGACCATGGTACTCAATGTTGATGGAACACCTAGTGGAGCCGCCTTGGCGGCTCCCCCCCAGACGGGATCTACTCTCTCAGTTGGACGGTCAGGTCTGGCATCCAGACCCAGACCGTCTGCAGCTATGGGTGTGGCCACTGCGGGGTACGACCCCCTGCTGGTAGCCTGTGACCAGTCAGTGGTGCGGACAATATTGCATTCCAGGGCCTCCTCTACCAGGTTGCTGTATGCAGGCCACTGGAAGCTTTTTTCTGGTTGGTGTGCGAGCCGGGCTGTGGATCCGGTGCACTGTGGAGTACCTGTAGTGCTGCATTTTCTTCAGCACCTCCTTCATGAAGGCAGGGCAGCATCCACATTGAAAGTCTACGTGGCTGCTATTTCTGCTCAGCATGTGCCCATTAACGGTCACTCACTTGGAGCCCACAACCTCGTTAGTCAGTTTCTGAAGGGTGCAAGACGACTGGGCCCTTCCAAACTCTCCCATAACCCTCCTTGGGCTTTGCCCTTGGTGCTTGAGGCTCTTTGCTCACCTCAATACGAACCACTGATGGGAGCTGAGCTTAAGTGGCAGTCACTGAAGACTGTGTTTCTCCTGGCCATTATGACAGCTAGGAGGGTGAGTGAACTCCATGCCCTCTCGGTGAGCCCGATGTGTCTCAGATGGGGCCCAGATGGATCTGGTGCCACCCTGTGGCCTAACCCGGCGTTTCTGCCCAAGGTTTTGTCACCTCAGTTCATCAACCGGTCTATTACATTAGTGGCTTTCCACCGACGCCCTTCCAGAATGAGGGGGATGAGCGGAGGAACCTCCTCTGCCCTGTTCGGGCCCTTCGTTGCTATGTGGATGCAACGGTTGCTATAAGGCGGACAGATCAGCTCTTTATCTGCCATGGCAGGAAAAACAGGAGTGCAGCCCTGACAAAGCAGCGGCTGTCACACTGGATTGTGGAGGTTATCACCCTGGCTTACGCACATACTAACCACCGCCCTCCAGGTGCGGTGAAGTGCCACTCTACCAGACACGTTGCTACGTCATGGGCAGCATTCAAGGGTGTTTCTCTGTCTGATATTTGTGCAGCGGCTACCTGGACGTCGCCCAGCACCTTTTCAAGATTTTACAAGATCAACATCGCCTCCCCGCAGGCGCTGTGGTCACAGATTTTACCAGTGAGGTCCTCTGCTCCTTTGTGAGGTACAGCGGTGTTCAAAAAAATAGCAGTACAACATCAGTAACCTGATAAACCACTGTTATTAGTAGTAGTGATATTTCTGCATGGCAAATAATTTACTTGTAGATGTAGTAGTGTAATAGAAAAACAACAGACCCAACTGTCATGACATGCACGCTGCTTGTTCTGAGTAATTGACTCATTCATTGAAAGGGGTGTGTTCAAAATAATAGCAGTGTGGAGTTTAATTAGAGAATTCATTCATTCTGTGAAAAAAAACTGGTCAAACAGGTTATTTTTCCATAGAGTTCAATAGGAAAATTTGTCAGGAGAAACAACCCTTCAAGTGATCCATCCATATCTACTGCATATCTGGCAGCAGAGTGATGGTTTGAGGCTCGTTTGAGACCTCAGACCCTTGTTGACTTACAGGCATTTAGCCAACCATGGGTTCCATACTATTCCCATGTAATTTACAGCTTAATCTAGTCCCACCCCCCAATTCCCATAGAGATCCATTCAAATGCAGAGATGTTATAGTATTGCTTCTAAGAGTACCTGGAAATAAGATATCAGGAGTCTTTTGATATCCTTTTATACAGAATCATGATGGCATCACCTGTTTACCTGTGGAATACCTGTTTGACCTGTTTTTTTCACAGAATGAATGAATTCTCTAATTAAACTCCACACTGCTATTATTTTGAACACGCCCCTTTCAATGAATGAGTCAATTACTCAGAACAAGCAGCGTGCATGTCATGACAGTTGGGTCTGTTGTTTTTCTATTACACTACTACATCTACAAGTAAATTATTTACCATGCAGAAATATCACTACTACTAATAACAGTGGTTCATCAGGTTACTGATGTTGTACTGCTATTTTTTTGAACACCACTGTATGTCCTCTTCCTCGTGACCTTGTTGAAATTCGTCATCCAGTGCTTATGCACCGCCTCTGGCGGTCAGTAGGGATGAAATGGAACGCTAGTTACGAATGTAACTGTGGTTCTATGAATCCCGGATGACCGCCAGAGCTGCCTGTCACTCGGAATCGGCGAGAAGATTCCAGAGTAGATTGTTGTATGACATCGGTACTTGTAGGACGTACCACGTCATATGTCATGGGATGACGTTCGTTGTTATTCAGACTCTCGACCTGCGCGCCTCCAGCGCGATGACAGTCCAGTGCTTATGCACCGCCTCTGGCGGTCATCCGGGATTCATAGAACCACAGTTACATTCGTAACTAGCGTTTGCACACATGTAAAATCCCTTTGTGATCCATCACCATTGGGAAAACCAGAGCTGTCAACTCAGAAGAGACAGATGGTTGTTGACATACACAAATCAGGTAACAGATATTGGTAAGGCAGGCATGCCATCCGCAATGTTACGGCTTGGCATGCCCCATACCAACAGCACAGAGAGTTTGCCCCTTTTTAGGGTTTCCTACAGAAATAACCTCATTGACCACAGACTCTCAGCCCTTAAAAACATTGGGCCTCATTCACCGACAATTCTACAAACAATTTGTTCTAAAGACTTTCTTTAAAACGTTTTTATGAACATTCTGGCATTCACCAATGTTTTCTTATTTGGTATTTTTTCTTGGGTAGAACAGAAGCTCAGAACGCAAACATCAGTTAATCCCGAAATGTTTGTAAAAACATTTTAAAGAAAGTCTCAAGAACAAATTTGTTCGTAGAGTGATTGATGAATGAGGCCCATTAACTTCTTTGCGTTCAGACCTCATATAACCACACAGAACCCAGATACAACTTCACACATCCACACAATAAAGCCCCAAACTTGGGTTATTGCAATTTTTCTTATTTTTCTTCTTCTAGTTCTTGTTATTATTTTTACTGCCGATTTCGTCATCAAAAATGCTCCATGCCCACAAATAATTATTCTCCCCATGATAACAACATGTGAACTACCAATAAGAACGTCAAAATAGTCTGAATAATTAACTCCTTCTTGCAGAAACCAGAGTGGCTATGGCGCCGGCGCCATGAGATTGCTCAACTGAGACATTCATTGCTTGTGCAACCAAACTGTAAGTGGAAAAAACAAACTCCATGTTCTATCTTTATTAGTATATGATTAATGACAACTATACTGAACATTGAGTTTGTACGTGCCACTATTGTCACATAACTAGTCCATTTAACAAGCAACCCCACACCCAGTCTCACCTGCAACTATACCTACCCATGCGTGACACAGTGGACAATAGCGTCCATCTATGAGTTCATAAAAATATTCTTTCACCACCAAAAACTTGTATTCCGTCTTAGCAACAAGATAAAGCCAACAATAGAAAGAAACGTATGCCAATACAGCCGTGAAAAGCCCTGTTCAATAAACAGAAAACTAAACAAGTGAAATTCTTGTGTAATTATACCATGTCATTCTACTATCAATATCTGCTACTAAATATGAAATAAATATACAATCCAACCATTGGTTTTATGTATAGATAAATCCCTTTCAAGATTCAGTCGTCATTTATTGTCTTGGACAATCCGTTTGAGAAATACACACCCCTCTATAACGCTAGTACACCTTCTGATAACCCCACATGTAAAACCCCACAAGCAGATCGTCCAGCTGTTATGTATTCCAGTTCATTCTGGTTTGATTGACAACTCTTTTCAAGCAGAGGACATTGTAACCTTTGCAACAGTGTGCAATGTCTTACTGGATACTTTGAAGAATAAATGACATCAGGGTGTAAGGGCATTTTTAGTTTTATTAGTTTAGTTTTACACAGAAAACGCAAGTATGTACATTCGCTCGCTGAAGCATAATTGTTGTTTTCCTGCTATTTTCACAAGATTTAACTAACTTGTCAGCATGGCTAGAGAAAATCCTCGCCTTGTTTACATGGATTTTAGGTGTGGGCCAGAAGAAGATACCACAGTATTGATTCTATCTGGAGAATATGCCTATGAACATGACGGAGAGTTTCCTCCTCCGTATGCAAGTATTACTGTTTATAATATCTCAAATATATATGTTTGTTTTTCCACTCCACCACTGTCTTGTGCCATATGGTTGATATTGTTATTTTCACATTTTGAGTGCATTTCACTTACTTTAGTGTAAGCATTCATAGGTGGCATGTTTTATATGTAATCCAATTTGCCGTGAAGCTAGAACATTTACCAGCATTTTCCTGATAGTGGAATATTATTTTATGTTCTGAGGAGTTTCTAAGGGTCCGATGGAACAAAAGGTCTTTTGTACTGCACATCATGCTGGGAAAATCTAGCCGTGGCATACCAGTATATTTATATCAGCCTCGTAACATAATATCAGAACTTTAATCACCCCATTTTAATTGCCACATTTCGAAAAAGTGAAGTAATCATTTGGGATTTTGGGCCAAGAAAATAAAGAAATAACTCTTAAAAATGCTTTTAAAACGTCTGTATGTCTAGGTTTGAGAGATGCGCTGCCTGTGTGAAAAATGTACACAAAATGTTATTTTAATCATTTAACAACCTCACAGCAACATGTGAGGGTTTTAAAGTATATGATATACAGAAGTATATGATATACTGTCACAAAGACACTAGTTCACATCATAAATCAATTTTAAGTACACATTACTGAGGATAATTTTATTTAATACATATGCTGACCTGGTTACGCTCTGACATTAGAAAATCAATACGGGCTCCAGGTAACCCCAGCTCCAGGTAGGTCTTCACCAACCGCAGGTCAGCACTGTTACCTGTGTTTATGGATGGGAGAGAAACAATTTGCCTATAGTAATACACATTTTAATACATAATCACATGACAGGAAGCTAATGCAAGCTTTTCATCTCATCTTGTACACAGGTATTGTTAGTGTTGCAGCAAGGGAATTGGTACAGTGTCCATAGTGGGACAGTGTTTGCATTTGATTAATGCTTCATGGAACTATTGGTCATTTAAGTGTCTGAAATGCAATGTAATTTTCATGTTATTAGGACAGTTAAAGTATAATGCTACATTCACATGGATCATGGTAGACAGCAGATGGCAGAACGGCAATTCTGGAATGGTATGGGGGAAAAAAGGCAGGACAGCAAGATTGCAAATAAAATATACGTTTCTATGGTGATGTTGCTAGGTGATAGGTGTATAATAGGTTGTTGGCAGTTAGTGGCATATGAACAAAGCTACGTAGTACAAGATAATGTTGATAAGAAAAATTTAATAAGCTTTGTTAATTTAGTTAATTAGACGAGGGCTGGTTTGAAAAAAGTTGAAAAGTTGAAAGCTAGTATTACATGCTGAAATTTACCCATGGATTGGTAGCATGCTCAAACAAGTTTGATCAGCTGGTTAGCTAGCTAACTTGACATCAGTAGCTACCTCTATGGAAGGCTAACGTTGCCAAAACGTCTTAAAAATATGTCTCAACACGTCAAGAATGAACGTGTCATGGGTCACCACCATCTTGAATTAGCCACCGTTTTGGAAATGTTATGTGCCATTTTCCTCTTTCCTCAGTTTTGGCCTAACCACACGGATGAGACCTCTGAAACTTGGAAGATTAGTATGGAGTAGTTCCAAACGACCACTCAGCGATTCTGGCACTGATTGGCCACTTGGTGGCGCAATAGCAATGAACTGAATTCTCAGTATTTAAACAGTCATAACTCTTGACCACATTGTCATACAGACACAATTAGCTTTACAGTGCACTTTAGTGAATATTTTTTAATTTAATGAAAAATACATCAACAATCCTCCTAGAGTGATTGACCAAATTGCATGAAACTTATATGGTCAGTGTATTGTCATCTTTAAAAGTTATATAAATATTGTGTCTATGTCACAAATTGCTGCAGTATTAAATTAAAATCTGCTATTTATGTATAACTGATGTAAATTACTGTAATTCACTATAGACCTAATTAAGCCTTAATTGGCTTAACCGTTACCAAGGTAGAGGGCACATGAGGCTGACCAAAACAATAACAATTGCTGCTTGAAGATATATTTTAAAATTGTATTTACAAAACTGGCATTGATGGTGTGAAGATAACTACACCAGTATAGGCTCGTGCACCACAATGCCATCGGTTAAACCAAACACCGCAACTAGCAAACTAGGTTGGACGTGTTACCTCCCTTGACAAGAAAAACGTTTAAGCATTTTTAGCATTTTTACAAATGGCTTTGTAGGCAAAGTACGGCCATATTTCACTTTGAGCGCCCTGCTTTTGAACAAGTTGAGGACAGTCAGTGTGATCTACTGCTTCCATTATATCTACCTAATTTCTCTTCCTCCGCAAGGATACAGAACTACGTAGCCAGCTTTCTTTCACCCACAGTTCCACAAACACACAAGCCCCTTTCACAAATTGAACCCATAACAATTATCTGGGTTAAGTAGCGGTTTTCCCCGTTCACACATAGGTCTCCTATGCTGAAAATGTTTGTGTCAAGTCTATTCAGACAGGACATGACCTGGGGTGTAGTGGGGGGCGGGCGGGGGGGGGGGAGCGACGCTCCCTCACTTCTTAATCCTTTTGAAATGTCATTTTGTTTTTATTATGCAGAAAAATAATTTGGTCACTCGATAAGCCATGAGGTGTGTTCTCATAAACCGTATATAGCCTAAATGGGAATCACTGCAGCAGCATAGTCGGCAGATGTATATAGCCCCCTGCAGGTTCATGGAACACTCCATAATTAACTTAGGCCTCCTGGCCTACGCATGCCCAAACGCTTGGCGGGATAACTTCAGACAAGTAAGCAATTACCACCAACATCAAGGTAGGTAATTTCTAACGTTAGAAAAAAAAAGTGTACCGTTGACTGATAATGTTGTGGTCTTGGCTCTTTCAATGCAGTCGATTTATTTTGCAAAAAAACAGAAGATAACACATGGAACAATAACATTGCAAACCCTGTTTCCACTTCATTCACCTGATCATGTGGTAGAATACTGCATCCATCTGAGTGGACACCGCGACGCGGTACAATACAATAAATTGTATCCATAAATAGACAAAACGGTACATTACCTTATGGATTTGAGCTATATCGATGGCCGATGGTTCATCAAAGGGTTTGATTTGGGATGATTTTTTAGGAAGTAAAACGTCTTGGTAACGACCGTTGTAGGGCTTCCGGAGTTGACACGAAGTATATGAATTCGCGACTTGGCGCATACGCGAGGTAATCAAGCGACCACGTGTTGCCAACTTGAAGATTGGATAAGTTTCTTAGTTGATGACCAATTTATGCCAGATAAAATGTTTTATTGACTTTGAAAAGTCGAAAAATATATCAAAAACGGTCGTTGCGTTTTTGAAACCACGATGTTTTTGGTATATTAAATTTGAATAATAGGAAAAAATGATTAACTCGCCCCAAAATTACTGCTACCATAGGATACCCAGTTTTTTTGGGTTTGTGTAAAGCAGTTGGGGTTTGGAGCCTCTGTGGTGTAATGGTTACACAGGGACATTTTGGGACTCTGGCTTTCTGATCATGAGACTGGGCCTCCTGCAGAGTCATCCACGAATAACACTCCTGATCAAATGAGACACAATGGGGTGTCTGTCCACATTCTTCATGTGACTCTGAGATGAACACAGACTGCTTGATCAATCAGGCACCTGTCTGGGTAGGAACACCCCCCCCCCTCTGTTGAGAAGGAGAGGGGAGATCCAAATTTAACACACACACACACACACACACACACACACACACACACACACACACACACACACACACACACACACACACACACACACACACACACACACACACACACACACACACACACACACACACACACACACACACACACACACACACACACACACACACACACCCTGAGGTGATTGCAAATATAAATATATATAAATAGCTGGTCCATCTATGTTTCATTGTACCCAGGGAACTTTACCAACGTTGCTCTGATGGGAAAGACGCAGTCTTACCCCTAGCAGATGCACCACTGAAACCCTGACGGACTTCTGCATTTCGCAACCCGCATCTCGCCTGATCACCGAGACAGAATTGGCCTGCCACCGTCAACAGAATAAACCAAGCTGGTTTATTCTCATTATAGGCATTTAGCAGACGCTCTTATCCAGAGCGGCTTACACAACTTCTTATTACATTTATCCATTCATACAGCTGGATATATACTGAAGCAATTCAGGTTAAGTACCTTGCTCAAGGGTACAACGGCAGTGTCCGGCTGGGAATTGAACCTGCAACCTTTCGGTTACAAGTCCTGTTCCTTAACCATTATACTACACTGCCGCCCTACATTCTCAACAACTGTTTTGAGGACACGTTTCTTCAAACTGTTCCTCTACTGTCTCCCTTGCAGCCGGACCCAAGTGGAGACCTGTGCACGTCCACGTCGACCTGACTGGAAACCTGTCGCGACCCGACTTCGGAGAAGAAGTCTCCAGGAGTCCACGCACCTGCCAGGACCTTGGACCAGCTGACGAGCTGACATCGCTTACGGAATCGGGACTGGCCTCCCTTTGTTACCGTTGAGTATTGAAACGCATTTTATTTAGAACTGACATCAATTGATAAGCTAAAACCTGTAATACCCTGTTGAGGTAATTTTACTGCTGGTTCCTACTGTTGTTAGTATTTTGTTTTGCTATGCGCGTTTCGGTCGGGAATAAACAATTTCCCTGACCTTATAGTTTTACACCGTTAAAACTTTATATGTATGAGACTGATAAAACGAGCTAACCACAAAATATAGTTTAGCGTGTCATTAACCCATAACACAAACTAACCTTTGTTAATGGTAGGACTGTTAGCTTCTATATTTAGCCGTTGCATAATTATAATTTCCTCTGATTAAGATTAAGTCATAGGGCTCTATTTTCAAACCAGCGCAAGGGGACGGTATAGTCAAACGCAAGCTTGTTGACAGCATCAACGTCTTAAAACTGGCGCTATGGCGTTTCTCAGCAATACTGCTAGGATCAACAAATTCTCAACATAACATCCTTTCGCTTGCGCTGCAGTGGGATGGGTGGCGCTGTCTGGGGCGTGTTCTAAAATACTTTCGGCTCAGTAACAATTTGAACCAACGAAAACCCATTGCGTTATGATCCGCTGGAACCACCTCTTAGCGGCAACGCAATAGACTCTGGCAATTTGGCAACTTGTTAGTCATGTAGTTCTATGTAGTGTCTATAGGTGATGCCAACATTACACTTCCATTTAATGAACAAATAGCCTATAATTATTATTAATTAATTAATTTTAATTTAAGCTACTAGAATAAAACAGGACAGCTTACAAGAAACTTGCGATCATGTAGGCCAATAGCCTATAATATATAAATTACACATTGACACAGTTGAATCATAAGCCTACCATTTGAATCATAATTATGCCTACATCACCTCATGTAGGCTAATTAATGCATTCGCCACCTCCTCCCGTGCCTTCCGAACTTCTGGGAGACGAGGTGGTGTGGATTGTGATCCATAAATTACTAGTCCTAGCCTGTACTTCTGTTGCAAGTATGTCTGATTCCTGTGCGGGAAATCGCTCTTGTCGTTGACGGTCCAGTGCGTTTGGGTTGCTCATTATGAAATTGCATGGAGCGATTGCGTTCCAACTGGCTTTTTTTTAAAGCATGAGAACAACTATTTGATTGGCTACCATAGAGACACACCTTGGACATTTAAACCCAGCCTTTTAGCAATACCGCCATCAGATGCGCCAAGATTGCCGTCATGAAATTACCAAATTTCTCGCCGACACGCCCTCAGAGCGATACCGCCAAGCGATTACTCTTGCGTTCACAATTGCGTTTGGTTTATTAAAATAGAGCCCATAGAATGTTATATCAATCATTGTTTCTATTATTCACATATTCATAGTTGCAGCCAATAAAACATGTAATTTTTCCAACCCATTGTCGTGTCTACGTTATTTCACTAAGTTGGGCTCTACTGACGTAAAGAATTCTAACTGAGTGTTGAACTTAATTAATTCTGAATAAAAGTGACCAAACCTCACTACAGTGGTTAGCTTCCGGAGGTGCTGATCACGATAACGGTCGTTGTGGCAATTCACACCAAGCACAACGACCGTTACCGGATCTTTGCTAGGCAGAATATCAGACATGTTACTGTATTTTCTTCTGGTATTCATGAATATTGTTCCCAAAAACATTATCAAAACGTATATGTATGAGGGGCCATATGAAGTTTATTTATGAATTCAATATTCATGACTAAATGTGGCACAGTTTTCTATGTCACATTTTTGGTGTTCAAAATGGTGGTAAAACGATGAAATTTTGTCTGTCGTGAAAAAAAGTTTTTGACTTTCGGTCTTGAAGTTATCTTATTTATATCTGTTATTTATAAGGTTTCACATGATGGGTATGTTTTTGTTAAGAACAGTGTATAAATTGAATAATCTGAATAATAATCTTGTCCCTCAAAATCTCTCCAGTATTGAAAAAATACACAAATACGCGCCATCATCAAAAAGTTGTAAAGACGTGGCTCCGAGCACGGAGAACAAACCAGAGTGGCTCAGGCCCCGGTGTCGGAGGACCCAGACCTACTCTGGCAGTTTTTATGAGGATTGTACAGTGCTGAAAAACCGATCAACCCTTATGGATTTCCTCCCAATTTTGTATTGGGGGGGACTACAACACTGGACATGACCATTCCGGATAGATTAGACAAGGCAGGATGTCTACCTGAAGCAATGCAGGACAATTCATGTTAACGTTACGGTAGTTCGTCTTAAAAATAGCCAGATATTTTGCTGAATAATAGTTTTGGCAGAGATGTAAATCCTACCAACACAAAACAGTAGAAGAGTGATAGTCTTAATATAACTTATGGGTAACCAGTGTAGCCAATGTAGCTCAGTTATCTGATCGCAAAATTATCTGAAGCTAACTTTAACAATGGAAGCATAATTTATCAAATAAAAATCAATACTAATTATGTTTTTTTGTTTTTTTTATTGTTGTTAAAATGTACAAATGGTACCAGTGAATTTTGTACCTGTTAACTGTCACACATTGTGCGTTTTCAATAAATACATCTTTAAAAAAAAATCTATACTAATACGCAGAGTTGTTTTCAGTAAAATTAAATTAAAATAATTCTATTAGCCAAGTTAAATAGCTAGCTATATCTGCCATTGATATGTGGTGCTAGCCAGCTTGTTACATTGGGTTAAAAAGCAACTTAAGACTGGAAGAGCCTGACACAGATGTTTACCAGTGACAAGTATTGCATAGCACACAAGCTATTTGTGAGGCAATGATGGCAATTTTATACTGGTGTTACAATCAAGCCGACAACACTTTAAAGGGGTAGTCCACCTCAATAACACTAATAAAAATATATCTAGTGCATGTATTTTACCATGACATATCACTGCAATTTTCCTTCTGGAGGATTTCTAGATTTCAAAATATCATTTTGTGTGGATATCTCATTTTGGAAGCTTGATCTTAATTTTCTTTGTTATAAGACCACAATTCCCACAATGCTTCACTTTAACTAGACCACTGGGTGAAATGGATTAGCTAGCTAGCTACCTTTGTTTTTTGTGGATTAATTTACTGGGTAGTAATGCAAAGAAGAAACCTAAGGTAAGCAAGTTTACTATTTAGCGAAGTTAGCTGCTTGATGGTGGTAAGCTTAGTTAACCTACCTCACTGGTTCAGGTTGTGTTGTCGCTTTCTGAAGATTAAAGTGAAAGCTAATGCTAGCTAACGTCAGATCTAAAAGGTGTCAACTGCCACTGCCACTGGCATTTCCAGTGTCAGCCTGCTTGCGTGAGGGATAGATGAAGTTCGTGAAGTTAGTGTCCAGCCGAGCGTCAGCCTTAGCTACTAAGACAAGTTGAAGTCAGTACTGTTATTTTGTTTTTCTAACTAACGTTAGACAGCAGGCTTGTAGTTACTCTGGTTACAGCGCCGCGATGATGAGTGGGACTTGGAGGCTTGAACGGCTGCAAAATATCGGTGCAGACTATTTCTTTATATTTTAAATGTATACAAAATGTAACTACATATAATTAGAAGAAAACAACAGCTACACATTTATCGTGGTGATATTATGACACTAGGCGTGTTTTACTGCCATATGAAAATGACTATCCTATCAATTTCCATATTAGACATTTCAGAAATGCAATTCAGTGACATCATTGAATTGAATTTTGCATTTTGCAGACCATGATCATAGCAGCTATCACAACAGAGAAAAAGCTTAGAAAATTGCGGAATATTTTCAGAAATTCTAAAATATTAGTCTAAAAGTTAATTACAGTGAAGTATACCTTTAACGGCAAAGTCAGAGCGTGCAAGAAATGAATTTGAGAGCAGAATTCACCCTGCTTGCTTATGGATTTGTTCTTCTAGCACTCAAAGCTCAGTCCGTGCAGGCGCGCACACAGATTTGTCCTGCTCGTTTACGGGTTATTTTCTGCATGCTCACACTGAAAACTAGGCTACATCACCTTGCTTACAGATCTTTTTCAGCTGCAACATTACTCCCAAAAGCCCAGCCAATAAGAATGAGCTGGAAATGCACTTGCCCAAAGTTAACATCTTGTTTGATCAATCCAATTTTTATTGAGTCTCTGTAAGAAGTAAGACCAACGCTGTGTCCGAAATCGCTCCCTATTCACTATATAGTGCACTATTTAGGGTATCTGCCATTTTGTAGAGTGTCCGAATTCACAATGTCAAATTTGACACCCTATATAGTGCACTCAATATCCCCCACAATGCACCACAAAATGTAGGGTACAAACAATGTACACTACATTACCGGAGACATTTTTTTTGTCAAGATGGCAACGGCTGAGCCTGCGCTGGTCTACAAATGTAAATATAAATGCAAGTTTCATCGTATAGCCTATATTCAAATCAGTTTAGTCGGCTTTATAAGCGAAATATAAATAAACGCGGTAGATTAAATATATTACAAAGTGTTAACTATTTTTTTAAATTATTACTATGTTTAATGGAAAATGCAACTTAATTAGCTAGCTAGCTACCTAACTTACCTATCTACCTACAACGAGACAAACAAAACCCTTGTTCAGTCTAGTGCTCTATGTAGATTCCCTAAGTAGTGTATAGGGAGGGAGTGAATGAGTGAGCGAATTCGGACACAGCGCAAAAGAGAGTAGGCTGGAATTTCGGGGCTGGAACGTCGGCAGTTGGAACTTATTAGACAGACAACAGGCACTCATTGAATGACTGGCAGTCAATGGAGTTTTTCCTAAACAGTTCGCTGAACAGGTCATTATCAGACAGACGAAAGCAAAAGTCTCCCTTTTCTGTTTAGATTATATATGCCTAGGTTGTCAGGACCCCCAGTATTACTGTTTACAACCCGTTATGATTTTGACTAACCAACGAAAACCAACTTTAAAGGGTAACAAATAGGGGTGTCACGATACCGATTCGAAATCGAAATGAGCGTTCGATTTCGAACTTCGAAATCACAAGCTGGTTCGCGATTCTCCAAGTTTTTTTTTTCTCTCCACCCCCGCCCCCCGCACGCTCTTCTTAGCCTTTCATGTGATGGGTAAAATGTTAAAAAAAGTAGCCTACTTGGCCATCTCTAATGTAAGCGTTTCCGACAAAACGAAACTTGACGTATTCCACTGCATTTTGTTCGTCTACGCAGGCGTGCGTCCGAAGAAAAAAAACAACGATATTTCAAAGAAGACACAGCTGCTAGTTAACGTTAGCTTACCGGTAGCCTGCATTACTTTTCGACACACCATGGCCACTGCCGGAGTCGGAGATGGAGAAACAGAACTGGAAAATCCTCCTGCTTCCCTCAAGTTACCGGTGTGGCAACATTTTGCCTTCCCCGTGAGTTATATAAACAACGAACGCGTCATTGACAAAATAACGACAGTTTGTCGGCTATGCTACACGCGAGTACCATACGCCACCTCAGGCAACACGTCAAATATGGCAGGACACATTCGCAGGCATCACAAAGAAATAGATTTGACTGGGAAAAAAACATTGACACAGGCAACTCAAATGACAACCCAAATGACAGTCAGGGCATGAAAAAAAACGTGTAAATAGTTAATAGCGTGGTACATGTTCAACTGTTTATTATTTCAGATATTAGTTTGTTAAAACTCTCAACTGTTCAAAGAATGTGAACACGCTCATCTTTTTAAAGAAGAATTTGAAAATGTAAATGACCGTTGTCAGGGCATCATACCAATGTGTAAATTGTTAATAGCGTGGTAAATGTTCAACTGTTTATTCTAGAGTCTAGTTTTGATAAAGCTCTTAACTGTTTAGGTGTGTTTAAATATTCTCATATTTTTCTTAATTATTTATAATTGTTATTATTCAAATAAAAGTTACTTATTGAGAAACAAGTATTTTTCTTTACAAATCAAGACTCGATAGTCTAACAATGGCATAGCCATTAGTTAGACTATAGTGCTGGAAAAAAAATTGTGCTGGAAAAAAATAGAAAATTGAATCGAATCGTGACCTTAAAATCGAAAGTCAAATCGAATCGCGGATTTGGAGAATCGTGACACCCCTAGTAACAAAGCACTAAAACAACTTATTTTAGATGATAACTGATACATTTGGTTTTCTAAGTATTACTGATTGATCCTGGTCCAAATCTGACAAATTACTGCAGTCAGCGCAAAAAAGCTTAAACTTTGAGAATCTGGCTCAAAAGTGTCGCTAGTGGTAAAACATTAGGTACTGCACGTTTAATGTGTGATCCTCCAGCTGACGTATTCCTCCCGGTGACAAAATAGAAGCCTGTACAGCTACGCCCACCGATAGTTCGGTAGGTACACCCTGAAGTTTTGGAGCAAGGGCGGGCAGCGCAGCGGTTGATCTGTGGAGAGGAGATAGAGAGAGCGAGCGAGCTATATAACTAGCGTACAGTTTAGCTTTTTTGAATATTCTAGTTATAGTAGCCTATTTATTTTTGGTATATATTTTTTATAGTTAGCTTGATAGTCCCTTGTTTTTTGATAGTTCTTTTTTCAGTCTAGCTTAGCAAGTAGCTAGCTAGTTTTTTAATTTTTTAAAAATATATATATAGGCTACTTTATTAAAAATAAATAGGCCTATATAATATAAAGCATATGAAAACTGCGTGTCTGACAGGGACATGGAGAGCTACTCTCTGCGTTGCATGCACAGAGTGGATATTTCCTGTATTTTTATGTTAATACAAAACAAAATTGTCCCAACTCTCAGGTTGGTTAATTTCTCAATATCGCTACCGATATGGTCACATTATTATTTCCTTTATTTCAACAGGGAGACACACTGAGACCAAGGGCTCATTCGCAGATGTGCGCTGCATTACATTAAAAACATATATAATAAAATACAAAACAAGGACATTTAACATTTACATACATCAACAAATATGCCTAGGTTCACTAGAAACTTAAAGATAACCATAGGAATGAAAAATTCAAGTTTTAGGATGTCTTAATGCCTGTTCCAGGACCAAGGGGCAAAGTATCTAAAAGCTGTTTTACCAAATCTAGTGGTTACCTGAGGTGTATTTAAAACTGCAATTTTGATGGGGTAATTGGAAGTTTTAAAGGTAAGTAATGATGTAAGATAAGGAGGTAGCTTCTGTAGGATAGCTTTATAGATAAACAGAAGGGAGTGCTGCACTCTCCTTGTAGTGAGGGATGACCAACCCACTCTTTGATAAAGAATACAGTGATGTGTGCGGAATTTATCACCTGTGATAAAACGGAGGGCACTGTGATAAATAGAATCAAGAGGGTTTAAAGCACTGGCAGAAGCATGCATGAATAAAGTATCACCATAATCAAGAACTGGTAGCAATGTGGCCTGAACTATCTGCTTCCTTCTCTCGTAAGACAAATATGATTTATTCCTATATAAGAATCCAATTTTGGGTCTGAGTTTTTTTTTAATCAGGAAGTTAACATGAGTTTTGAATGATAGATTTTCATCTATCCATATAACAAGGTATTTATAAGCAGGCACATGCTCAATTGCGGAGCCACTAAGAGAGCAGATGCCAAGGTTAGTAGAAAGAGGCTCACGACTGTTAGAAAAAAACATAAGCTTTGTCTTGCTTTCATTTAATACTAATTCCAGACTTGTAAGTGAGTTTTGAATGGCATTTAAGTCGGCCTGAAAGTCTTACATGGCTTTGCCTATTGACAAAGCACATGAGTATACGACTGTGTCATCTGCATACATGTATATTTAGCTACTTCTAAAAGCGGAGCCAATGCTATTAATATAAATTTTATAGAGGACAAGCCCCAGTATCGATCCTTGGGGGACTCCTTTAGTGACCTCTAAGAATTGGGATTTAACCCCATCTACGTGAATACATTGGGTTCTGTCTGCTAAGTAGTCTTTGAACCAATTACAGGCATTCTGACTTAGCCTAATGGTGGCGAGTCTGTCAAGCAGTCGGGAGTGGTCAACTGTATCAAAGGCCTTAGAAAGATTGATAAAAATGGCTGCACAGTGGAGTTTATCGTCAAGAGCTAAAATTATATCATTTACCACTAGAGAGGCAGCCATGACCGTGCTATGACCAGCTCTGAAACCTGATTGGTACTCACTTAAAACATGATTTTTGCTCAGGAAGTGATTCTAAAATTTTGGCTAAACAGGAGATCTTGGAAATAGGACGATAGTTATTCAGATCATATGGATCACCACTATGGGGGGCCAACAGTGCCAAAATTCTGTCGTCTGCAAGTGCGAGTGCGACTGCGAATGCAATTGCCTTATGTGTAAGGATATGGTATTGGAAAACACTAGGGTACGAATTTTTGTTTTCAGTATTGTTACATAAATATACCGTTTCTGCATTTTTTGTGGTTACAGATGATAGATATTATGTATGAAGACTTAACCTTCATACATAATATCTATCATCTAAATTAAAAAAACTAAATAAAATTAAACTAAATAAAATTTTAAAAAAAAGACTTAACCTATCAAAAAAAAATATTGCGTAACCACCGCATTATTTATTCACGGCCGTTTTTGTATAAAATTTTGTTAAAAATGGCGTCAAAAAAGGTGTCATGATTTTAGTCAAATTGAAGATGAAACAACAACACAGCCGTCTGAAGCGTGCATGATTATACGATTTTGTAGTTGTGCTGACCAATATGTAAATTAAAATATGCGTGTTGGTGCATTTCAAAACGATCGCGTAATTCCATGAAAAATACCCTGAAAGAAGTGCCTAACATTCGTTACACGCCGTGTCCAAGTAGGCGTACAAATTTCAAGCATGCCTAAAATAAAATCAGAACGTTTCCCTTGTTTTACAAAGGTCCTACAATCTTAATAATACCTTGAAATGTCTATCCTCGAAAAATAAATACTCTTCAATAATGCAAGAATCAATAATAATAGAAATTGACTATTTTACGAAAACGTGGTGTCAAAACTGTAACGAATGTTACGTGATAGAAAATTTACGTTGCGAAGGTAACATCACCCACTGCACTGAAGTATACAATTTCGGCACGAATATCAGTGACCTAGATCGCTTTGAGGTCATACGCTATCCATCATACTCCCGTAAATCAGAAATTCAACTCCGGGGCTGTGTCCGAATCAGAGCCCTGTTCCCTGTCCACTGTCCACTCAGACCCCTGTCTACTATGTGCCCTGTCCCCTCACATTGCAAGCAGTGTGCGAAAGAAATCCCGCAAAACTCTTTCCAAACTAGTGAGGAAGTAGTTCGTAATAACTTTTTTAAATTTTTTAATTTTTATTGAGAATATCAATCAGTTAACATATGACAATTGTTACAAAGTGTAGACTATGAATGAAGATAGAATTAACAAAAATCAAAAAGAGTATTTCGTAATATGACCCACTCTTGTACCATAGATATGCATATACGCTCTACGTCTTTTACGTTTTTACTTCCGAGTTACTTACTGAAGTTGTCGGGTGAGTGCACAGTTCTGCAGATGAGTGTGCTCCCTCAACAAAACCCCGGAAATAAGTGGTTCATCCTGGTATTTTAAGTGCCCACATTTGTGAGAAAAAGTCGCCCACTCAAAAGCTTTTTGACGAAGTGGACTCAAATATGCGTACTCAAAAGGGTATAGGGCTCTGATTCGGACACAGCCCGTGTCACTACATTCGTTACAATGGCGTCTTGGTTACGAATGTTGCAGTGGAGCGTAGCACCAGGTTTAACCAGTTAGGAAGTGGCTGATGTGGAGCAAATTGTGTGAATAGAGGTACAGTCAAGCCGGAAAGTCTGAACACTCCTTTCATCTATCCACGTTTTATTACGTTACAGACATATTCCACAATAGATTGAGTTCATTTTTTATCTCAAAATTCTACACAAAATAGCCCATAATGACAAAGTGAAAACAGGTTTTTAGATATTTGTGCTAATTTATTAAAAATCAAAATACCAAAATATCATATGTACACAAGTGTGCACACCCTTTGATATGACACCCAAAAGAGAGCTGAGGTGCATTTTGTTTCCACTGATACTGATTGAGATGTTTCTACAACTTAATTGGAGTCTACCTGTGATAAATTCAATTGATTTGACATGATTGGGGATTGCCAACACCTGCCTATATAAGGTCCCACAGTTGACAGTGCATGTCAGAGCAAACTCCAAGCCATGGGGTCAAAGGAATTATCTGCAGACCTCAAAAACAGGATTGTGTCAAGGCATAGATCTGGAGAAGGGTACGGAAAAATCTATGCAGCTTTACAGGTCCCAAAGAGCACAGTGGCCACCATCATTCGTAAATGGAAGAAGTTTGGAACCACCAAGAATCTTCCTAGACCTGGCCGCCCGGCCAAACTGAGCAATCGGGGAAGACGGGCCTTGGCCAGGGAGGTGAGCAGGAACCCGAGGGTCACTCTGACAGAGCTCCAGCGTATCCTTGTGGAGATGGGAGAACCTTTCAGAAGATCAACCATCCAGGCAGCACTCCACCAATCAGGCCTTTATGGTAGAGTGGCCAGACGGAAGCCCCTCCTTAGTAAACGGCACATCACAGGAGTTTTTCAGTCCATCTAGGGGAATATGCCTCAGCTGCTGCCCCACTTACCTGTGGGGTTCCCCAAGGATCCATTTTGGCCCCCATCCTGTTTTCATTATATATGCTGCCCTTGGGGTCCATTTTCAAGAAGCACAACATTACTTTTCATTGTTTTGCGGATGATATTCAAATCTATCTACCGTTAAAATCGAAATGTAAAGAGTCAATGCAGTCTTTGCTGGACTGCTTAAAAGACATTAAAACCTGGATGGAGTTGAATTTTCTCAACCTAAACGAAAACAAGACTGAGATAATAATGTTCGGACGCCCCGACTTATTGGATGACTGTGCTGGTTTTCTTGGCCCTCTAGCTTCTTACAATCGTTCAGCTGTTAAAAATCTTGGTGTGTTTTTTGATAGTTCTTTTAAATTTGGTTAAGGCTTGTTTGACTGGTTAAGGTCAGGACTCTGGTGGTCAATTCATGTGTGAAAATGATTCCTTATGCTCCCTGAACCACTCTTTCACAATTTGAGCCCGATGAAGCTTGGTATTGTCATCCTGGAATATGCCCATTGGTGGGATGCCCTGGTCATTCAGTACATTCAGGTACTCAGCCGACTTCATTTTATTGCTGCATAATGTTGCTGAGCCTTGACCTGACCAATTGAAGCAACCCCAGATCACAACACTGCCTCCAGAGGCTTGTACAGTGGGCACTATGCATGACGGGTGCAACGGCGACTTTTTTTTTGGACGGGCAGTGTATATACAGTGCATCCGGAAAGTATTCACAGCGCTTCACTTTTTCCACATTTTGTTCTGTTACAGCCTTATTCCAAAATTGATTAAATTCATTTTTTCCCTCAAAATTCTACACACAACACCCCATAATGACAATGTGAAAAAAGTTTTTTTGAGATTTTTGCAAATTTATTAAAAATAAAAAAATAAAATTTCTCATTTACATAAGTATTCATACCCTTTGCTTTAACGTATTTTAAAAGTATCATATTTCATATTTGGTCGCATATCATTTACATGCTGTTACTTCCTGAAGTCTGTGACCATCAACATCAAAAAACTGTCGATATCTTATTTTCAGGTACTGTTACAAGCCATACTATAACCTCTCTGCATTTGAATGGATCTCTATGGAAATTGAGGGGTGAGACTAGATTCAGCTGTAAATTACACTGGTACAGTATGGAACACATGGCTGGCTAAATGGCTGTAAGTTATCAAGGGTCTGAGCTATCAAACGAGCCCCAAACCATCAATCTGTTGCCAGATATGGAGTAGATGTGGATGGATCACTGCAAGGGTTATTTCTCCGGACTCATTTTCCTATAGAACTCCATGGGGAAAAAAGTCAGGAGAAACAACCCTTAAAGTGATTATAGTATATTATTTTATTGGAATCTTATCATACATAATATAAACTGTATACATGGTATGGCAATACTTGTCACTTTGGGAATGGAAAATACTCATTCAAATTTACTGTGCATATGTGCAAGATGAATGTAAAAATTTCCTTGAAGTGAGTACGAATGTGTATATGCTTTATTGGACAAAAGATATTTTATTCATTTCATGACAGGTTTTGGATAGGTGTTTAGACCCATAGATATGTATGACCTTATACTGATGAAAAGATAGTAATTCCCACTTGAAAATGATGCAAAAGTGAGTTTTATTAGCCAAAACCGTTGATTTGTATTTAAATATATCATTATTTTATGATTTACAGCAGTGCACAATTTAGGCATTTTGGAGACACTAAGGGACAGCAGGGTACACTGTCTATATTTTGCATCATAGATCTGTAGTAGCTCTGCATATCACCTTCAGATTTTGCACTTGTGGACATGGAGTTTATGATCCAGGAAATGTATAGTTTGTATAATGTACTGTTTCACATATGTAGCTCTTAGTATTTCACTGCAAACAAAAGAAAAACCTTTTTTTTTTGCCAACATTTCTTTGCATTTGTGGCACTTTATTTTGACCTAAATTATGAAAATAAACTAAACTAAGTACTGTAAATGGTACAACTGTCTTGCTTCCTTTAAGCCATTGTCCAAGTTTCTGTGATGCTCACACCTGGAGTTATAAAGCCGTAAATAGAGCACCCCCTAAATAGGTGAGAATTGACCAAATTTGGCATCTGCGCGAAGGGGTTAAAGAAACAGTGCCAGAAACAAAAGGTCTTACGTAAGAATGTCATAACCTTCTGCGTGCTTTACCTGGGAATGTTGCTGCTTTTATTCACATTGGAGCAGAAGATTTCCGTAAATTTTTATTGGGTCCTGACCCGGAAAATTGGTGGAACATCTTACAATGAAAATGGACTCCGGTTCTGATCACAAACGAGGCTGACAGAAAATTCCCAGAACATTTATGGGTTAAGATTCATGTGTGAAAGGGGCTACAGACACACACACACTCACAGGCAGGCTTCTAGGCATGCCTACTACATCAATGTTCCCCTCAGTTCAGTATATATTTTCCAAAGGATGGAAATCATTTCGCTGCAATAGGAAGCAATGTCAGGCATGTTTTCATAAAGTACGAATTTAGCAAAATGCTGGTATCATACCATTTTGAAATTTTGGTACAGCGGTACAATACTGTGCAACCCTACACGGCACAACATTTATTACTACAGCTGTACATGAACACCTTAAGCACTGCATCAGGAAAATGTGGCTGAGTAAGTAGCTATTATATTAACAAATATCTTATTTGTTTGCTCACCATCAAGGCCATGGACACAAACTATGAGATGAATGCCCTCTTCTGATCTCTCCTCCTCCAAGCTGAAGTAGGGTATGCTGGAGGCCAGGTCAGGCACCTCACTGTACACAAAACCTGGTAACTTCAGTTGCTTCAAGTCCTCTTTTGCCTGGACAAAGCTGATCCAAAAAAAAAATACATGAAAACACCACATAATATTTCTTCCATTTCCTGCAATGGAGAGTATCACAAAAAGAGAAAATAATTGTATTACTGCACCTCTTTTAGGAAATATCATTCAGGACTTTTGCATTATTAAAGAATCCAAGCACGCTGAACCAAACCAATTTACCACTTAAGCTGTAAAATGACAAATAAAGGAGGGTATTAACTTAGTTACAGTTGAAGTGGGAAGTTTACATACACTTAGGTTGAAGTCATTAATACTCATTTTGAACCACTCCACAGATTTCATGTTAGCAAACTATAGTGTTGGCAAGTCAGTTAGGACATCTACTTTGTGCATGACACAAGTAATTTTTCCAACAATTGTTTATAGACAGATTATTTCACTTTTAATTCACTATATCACAATTCCAGTGGGTCAGAAGTTTACATACACTAAGTTGACTGTGCCTGTACATTTTTAATATTTGGTCGCATATCTTTTGTATGCCATGACTTCCTGATGTCTGTGACCCAACAACATCAAAAGACTCTTGATATCTTATTTTCTGGTACTCTTACAAGCGATACTATAATGTCTCTGCATTTGATGTATCTCAATGGGAATTGGGGGGTGGGACTAGATTTAGCCGTAAATTACACTGGAACAGTATGGAAACAAATGGTTGGCTAAATGGCTGTAAGTCATCAAGGGTCTGACGTATCAAACAAGCCTTAAATCATCACTCTGCTGCCAGAAATACAGTAGATATAGATGGATAACTTGAAGGGTTTCTTCTTCTGACTTATTTTTCCATAGACTTCAATAGGAAAATTTGTCAGGAGAAACAACCCTTAAAGTGATCGGCGGCGGTGATCTGAAATTATTGGGGAATTTGCCAGATTTAGCGTTCGTTAAGTAACTAGAGGTATAGCTAGCTACTTACCTAACGCTAAATCTGAGCAATTTCCCAATAAATTCAGTTATTTGATGTGCTAGCCACTGAGGGACACAACAAAATGTATTGTAGATTGACTGGTGTATTTATTTCCACTCGTATTTATTTCAAGACGTAGGGTCTATTTATTTCACGGCATAGTTATATGAAGGTGTATTTATTTCAAAACGACTTGGCCTGTCAGTCAACATGAAAGGGGCAGGGTCAGCTATGATCATTGTTGCTCAGTCCATAGATATAAAAACCTAGATACCGATCAGATTTCTGCGCGGCCGCCATATTAGGCGGTCAAGATTTTGGTAGTGTATTGACAGATGCAGACTTCCCCAAATAAAATATAGGCTACTATAACTCGCTCAATTCTCAACTAATTTTCGTAAAATTTTACTTGTTACAAACGTGAGAAATGTCTGCATTACATTATGTCCAAATTTCCCAGAACAGCTACCTATTTGTAAACGGCCCTTTGACTAGGCTGTTATAGCCTACAGGAGTTGTCAAAATGTCTTTTTTTTTTTTTTTGTGTGAATTAATTTATAATTTAAGAGAAATATGAATAGGCTACTATAATTGGGATGTCAACAACTACCACTAGGGCCACGGTGGGGTAAGGGTAAGCGTAACTGACAAGGGGTATGAAAGCAAACCCATAGTTTTCTTATTCCAGTACATCGCATTCTGCAGAAATATAGCCCAGCTATAATTAGCTGGAATTCTTAGAGCAAATTGCAAGTATTCCACGTGGCTTTTTACATGTTTATAACTTCGCTTTTCTTACCAACTCGTAGCCTACGGCTAAATGTCCCTTATTTCACGACGGTAGCCTATAGGTGACATAGGTTACAGTAGGCTATAGCTATGTATTTGCTCTGTCTTGATGGAGATATTGTATTATTATATTGTATATACGTGAGATATTTCTGAATAACACAGATTACTTTATTCCCAAATTTCCCAGAACAGCTAGCCTATTTGTAAAATGCCATTTTAACTCTTATGGCCTACAGGCGTCATCAAAATGTTGTCAGAACTGATTATGATATAAGCTAAAGGCATTAAATTTCTAAGTGGAGGGTTAATAATGCTAGACTGTATGTCATATGATAGCCTATATGTAGCCTATTTCATAGTTATTGCTCCAAACCTTTATTCTTTGCTCCAAACTTTCAATGTTCATTTTTATTGCATTATAGCCTGCAGCCCGCTACAGTGCAATATCCTAGCTATGACTTGGGTATGTCATATGCACATCTAATTCTATAAAGTTGTATCACACTACATTCTCAGTCAAGCTGATCTCCTGGATGAGGAAGCTATTTATATATATATTTATAGCTATTTATATAGTGAATAAATTTTTTTATATATATATTTGTATCTCTATAGCGCCACCATGTGGCTCGATTGGGTTAAAACTGCATGGATTAAGTCTTGGGGCCCTATCTTATACCCGGCGCTAACCCAAACGCAAGTGTCTTTGCTATCTTACACCTGGCGCTGGGTTCATTATAACGCCTAGCACTCACGTCGTTTAAATACCATGTATTCTTGCGCCGATTACAAGTGAACTGGGCGTGTTGGTCTTAAGATGAGGAGTGGCCAGGATCATTTTTGGCGTATTGCTATCTTGAGCCAGCAGAAAGTGCTTACACTAAAACCACCACAAACCTGGTCTAAAGTCATGTCGCAGTTGTTTACATGTTATTTTAACGGCGCATATAAGTGCGCCTACATAGGCGTGTTCACAACGCGCATACACCCTCCTTTCTGTTACGCACAGGGGCGCGCACAAGCATGACTAAAAATATCAAGATTACAATGTGAAATATTATTGTGTAGGCTATATCAAAAAATGCACAATAATAAAAGGGTCCATAGGTCAAATACCACATACCTGTCCCTCAGCGAAAATAAATTAAATTAAGCATTAAATTGCTTTCAGCCCACTCCATCAACATCCAGGCGATGTGCGATGGTACGTGTAAGGTTACATGTATAGACTATTTGCAATTATCCTGGATCAAGCTATGACTTAGCCTATATGCCAATAATTCTTGGAATCTTCTGGGGGGACAATCTTCTGTTACGGGACAATGGCTATCCATTAAAAATGGCTTTCCATTGGCTGATAACATATCAAGCCTAATGCGTGAATTGTCAATGATGGAAAACTCGCGCACTGCAATAGACGGACATTTGAGTTATGAAAATGCGCTTCAGACGTCATTACAATACAGCTCTCTAGGCCTACAGCCTGTAAGTAAATAGAATGGTTTTGACTGAAAAAAGTTCAAAACCTTGTCCAGTGAATATTGCATTTATTGTTTTTCAAATAGCCTAGGCTACAGCGGATTCACTGTGCATAAGGTTTTTTCAATAGCATACAGTTAAAAAATGTCACCATGTTAACTGAATTTGAACTGTATTCTTCGTCCTTCATATTTTTTTAAATGACAGTGACAAGGTTTCCATACTCAGCTTATTAAAACCCAGCTGATTTCACCTGTTATTCCATAACTGAACAAAACAATTTTAAAGAGAACTAAGCGTCTAATTAGAAACGAAAAAAATTAGCAACACGTTGCACAATACATTTTAATGCCATTCTCTGCATGTGCGCTTTAACTTCATGCATGAGCAGGTCTGTTTCCCCTGCTGTAAATCGCACGTTTCACAGTCTTCCTGGGAAAGTGGATTGTTTTAAAGCATTACACTACGAGTAAAACAGGTTGGTCACATTTCCATAAACAGGACATTATTAAACAAGGGGAAATATGCGTGAACATATGGGTTGCCAACCTGACAGCTTTATTGTATTTAGTGTCATCATTAAGGCAAAATAACGGTATTTATGTTATTAATCAATGTTACTATGCAGGTAGCCTAATGAACTTCAGATGAAGCTTGAACTTCTAGAACTCCATGAGAACAGCCTCATGGAATTGATGTTTGACACTTTCATTGCATAATCAAATGAAATTCGCTGAAAAAGCAGGCTAATTTGGCGTTTTCTAAGGTGAGACTGAAGCCATTGATAGCTTATTCTCAGCTGTTGCAGGTCCTTTTAGCGAAATTTAACCGCATATATTTTGTAAAATAACAGCCCTGTCTGGAATTACCGGGAACTCATAGGCTAATGGTTAGTCCGAATAATATTGATCATACTCCATTTAGCCTATTCCTTGATCACACTAAACACACACGAGCATGTCTGTTTCGCCATCAAGCAATCCGCCAAGGTGGAAAAGCAGGCTTTTAAAGGGAATGGGATATGACATTTTGATTGGTTTATTGCATGTCACGCCCAAGACACACCTATAATTAATGAAGCGACTAGGTTCAGCCCAGTTGCACCTTGCGCCGTGCTTAGCGCCCAAAAAACACGCCGTTAAAATAGCAAAAGTGGACTTAGACACGCCCAAAATGGACTTTACGCCATGCGCTTAGACTAAGCACCAAGATCACCAAGATAGGGCCCACCATGTTAACTAAATTGTAACCTTAGCTATTCTTCGTCCTTCATATTTTTTTAATTACAGTGACCAGGTTTCCATACTCTCGGTTTATTAAAACCCAGCTGATTTCGCCTGTTATTCCATAACTGAACAAAACGATTTTAAAGAGAACTAAGCGTCTAATTAGAAACGAAAACAAATTTGCAGCACGTTACACAATTAATTCACAATTAATTTTAATGCCATTCTCTGCATGTGCGCTGCATGTTCTCTGTTTCCCCTGCTGTAAGTCACACGTTTCACAGTCTTCCTGGGAAAGTGGATTGTTTTAAAGCATTACACTACGAGTAAAACAGGTTGGTCACATTTCCATAAACAGGACATTATTAAACCAGGGGAAATATGCGTGAACATATGGGTTGCCAACCTGACAGCTTTATTGTATTTAGTGTCATCATTAAGGCAAAATAACGGTATTTATGTTATTAATCAATGTTACTATGCAGGTAGCCTAATGAACTTCGGATGAAGCTTGAACTTCTAGAACTCCATGAGAACAGCCTCATGGAATTGATGTTTGACACTTTCATTGCATAATCAAATGAAATTCGCTGAAAAAGCAGGCTAATTTGGCGTTTTCTAAGGTGAGACTGAAGCCATTGATAGCTTATTCTCAGCTGTTGCAGGTCCTTTTAGCAAAATTTAACCGCATATATTTTGTAAAATAACAGCCCTGTCGGGAATTACCGGGAACTCATAGGCTAATGGTTAGTCCGAATAATATTGATCATACTCCATTTAGCCTATTCCTTGATCACACTAAACACACACGAGCATGTCTGTTTCGCCATCAAGCAATCCGCCAAGGTGGAAAAGCAGGCTTTTAAAGGGAATGGGATATGACATTTTGATTGGTTTATTGCATGTCACGCCCAAGACACACCTATAATTAATGAAGCGACTAGGTTCAGCCCAGTTGCACCTTGCGCCGTGCTTAGCGCCCAAAAAACACGCCGTTAAAATAGCAAAAGTGGACTTAGACACGCCCAAAATGGACTTTACGCCATGCGCTTAGACTAAGCACCAAGATCACCAAGATAGGGCCCACCATGTTAACTAAATTGTAACCTTAGCTATTCTTCGTCCTTCATATTTTTTTAATTACAGTGACCAGGTTTCCATACTCTCGGTTTATTAAAACCCAGCTGATTTCGCCTGTTATTCCATAACTGAACAAAACGATTTTAAAGAGAACTAAGCGTCTAATTAGAAACGAAAACAAATTTGCAGCACGTTACACAATTAATTCACAATTAATTTTAATGCCATTCTCTGCATGTGCGCTGCATGTTCTCTGTTTCCCCTGCTGTAAGTCACACGTTTCACAGTCTTCCTGGGAAAGTGGATTGTTTTAAAGCATTACACTACGAGTAAAACAGGTTGGTCACATTTCCATAAACAGGACATTATTAAACCAGGGGAAATATGCGTGAACATATGGGTTGCCAACCTGACAGCTTTATTGTATTTAGTGTCATCATTAAGGCAAAATAACGGTATTTATGTTATTAATCAATGTTACTATGCAGGTAGCCTAATGAACTTCGGATGAAGCTTGAACTTCTAGAACTCCATGAGAACAGCCTCATGGAATTGATGTTTGACACTTTCATTGCATAATCAAATGAAATTCGCTGAAAAAGCAGGCTAATTTGGCGTTTTCTAAGGTGAGACTGAAGCCATTGATAGCTTATTCTCAGCTGTTGCAGGTCCTTTTAGCAAAATTTAACCGCATATATTTTGTAAAATAACAGCCCTGTCGGGAATTACCGGGAACTCATAGGCTAATGGTTAGTCCGAATAATATTGATCATACTCTATTTAGCCTATTCCTTGTTCACAATAAACACGCACGAGCATGTCTGTCTCGCCATCAAGCAATCTGCCAAGGTGGAAAAGCAGGCTTTTAAAGGGAATGTGATGTGACATTTTGATTGGTTTATTGCATGTCACACCCAAGACACACCTATAATTAATGAAGTGACTAGGTTCAGCCCATTTGCACCTTGTGCCGTGCTTAACGCCCAAAAAACACGCCGTTAAAATAGCAAAAGTGGACTTGGACACGCCCAAAATGGACTTTACGCCATGCGCTTAGACCAAGCGCCAAGATCGCCAAGATAGAGCCCCATGTCTCTTCCTAAAGTAAAATCAGGATTCCACAAATGGAAATAGAGAAAAGAGAGGGCGACTACTTCAACAAATTTTTCACAAAGAAAATCTGTGAGTGGTGCAAATTAACATGTTATCTAATTCCATAGCCTAGTGAAATAGGCATGCAAGCCTACTTGATATCTTCACATATACAATTCTGAGTGTTTCCATTTTGATCTTTTAACCGAAATGTATTAAACGCAGACTAATGTTTAGCAAGCCATTCATATTAAATCAGCTGTCCCTGGTGCCAGGCTCAATACCCCACCCAATGAACCAGTCCTACTCCCAATTGAAGGAAGTGAGCAGCATTATCTTGAATGACAATCAGATAGCCTACTATTATACAGTGTTTATCTTTAATTTTGTCTGCTGCAGCCTTAAACAAATCACTATTTTGAGGTTTTCTGCTGTCCAATTGCACAATGTCTATTTCTTTTAATACTGAAATTAAGATTCATGTCTCCTCATCAGTCCAGAAGTGAGGGTTGTGTGCTTGCTGCAACATTTATTTATTTATTTTTTACCATAAATTAGCTGGCTAACTTCAACACCGGAAACAAATTCTGAATCTGTAGCCAAGGCTACATGCACAGACTTGTGTCGCTGTAAACCGAATAATGTGTTTAGCCTACATGCTTTTCATTTTCTGGTTATTATGCATGCGCAACCTATTTTATTTGGATTTTGCATACTTTTGAGGATTTTTCAGTGGGTTTTGGTGAGAATCATGGCGATTTTCTTTACAAAAGAAAGAAAAATAAAATGCAGTGATATAACATGCACAATGTGCAACAAAAAGACCATATGAGAGGCCAGTGATCTAACCCTAAACTCAAACAAAAAAATGTTTTTTTTGATTAATTGTTTTCTATCTTTTTGTCAGTATAAAAAAGCAGAAGCAGAGTGAAAGCAGATAGACAGAGCTGGGTAGACTTTCATGGTCAGGGGTATCAAATGAGAGTATACACATACGTATAGGCCTACTGTAGTTTATTGTCAAGTACCAGCCTACATAATACAGTACCAACGGCTAGATTCTTGGTGTGGTGGTGTTTGCTGGTATGGGAAAGACCATTATATTATCTCTCAAACGTCACAGAAATGCATGAAATGAGCTCTTGTAAATTAAACATTTTCTGGGGGAGTACCCCAAGACCCCCCAACCCACCACCATCTCTGCCTTATGAGCTACCACTCCAGAATGAAAAACTTAGGGGGAACACTGTGCATGTAAACGTGAATGTTTCTCAGCTTGCCCTTGACGTTATTGCATGAGGTCTATTGGAAGTTTTTAGAATTAAAAAATATAAGAATAATGGTTAAATACTTTGTTCAATAAAATTCTAAAAAATTTCTTTCTGCATAAGAGTATCAATATGTAAAAAAAAATAATAACCTGAAGTCTTTATTGGGCGATGGGCAGGTTGAAGCATTGAGTGAAACTGACAGCCAAAGTTTAATTGATAGCGATTGTAATGCTACTGTCAAAAAACCAATCAATGTTAAGATGACTACAAGTGTTAAATGATCATTGTAACTTCAGTGTTAAAATTAGTCAATAAAATGTTTGTATTTAAAGTCAGTGGGTCGATTATTAGCTTCTGCAGGTGTGGTTACAGTAATTGCGCATGGGTGGGGTGGCATGAGGTGGTGGGGCCCAATGTGAGATCTTTCATGGGGCCCAAAATCCCTGGAAGCACCCCTGCTTTCCCGACAAATGAAACAAAACAAAAATTTAAATGTGAAAAGCCTCAGCCATATTATTGACCTGGCATGTAGCTTTTAGCTTTAGTTGGAGAGCATGCACTGCATTTAAGCTTTAGCTACTTTGCTGTAGCTGTAGACAGCACATGTGAATGCTGCTTTAATGCTTTAGCTGCAGAGAGCACACAGAAATGCTGCTGTTAGCTTTGGCACATTGTCAGAAATACAAAATGTGCAAACATGCAATAGCCTACAGAGTAGGTCTGCTCGCTGTAGTAAACCAAGAGGCCAAAACCAAGCTACGGTGTTAACGCTCACTTCCTGGTCCTGTTCAGAGCGTTGATCTCTGGTGCCAGAGCTGTTGTCACCGATGTAGGTCTTTCAGGCCCATTTATTATTGCAAATCAATAGTACCAAATGCAGTCAAAATGCAAAGCCAATAGTTCCATGAGAATATGGATTCGCAATAAGTGCTTTTTCTTCTTCTAATGTCTTCCTGTGTGCCGATTGTTAAGTTATTGTGTCATTTGGACAATATTTTAATATTTTTTGGACCAATCCAGGACAGCTTGCAGAACTTCCTATCGTCATTGTGCCTTACCAGCATCTCACGAGTGTACAAACCGGACCCAATACAAGGGTTCCCCTGCCCCCTAAGCTGCAACCTTTTTTTCTTAATTTCCTTTTTTTTTTTTTACAACTGGGCAGCACTTCAAAACACATTTGACAAGCCCATGGAAAGGCGATTGGTGACGTCACAGCTTGTAAGTATGTAATATGTAGAGACAGCGATGCCAATAAAACTATGGGAAGCACATCTGAACTAGGAAGTATAATTAGTGCACTCAACAGACATGCTCAGTCATGTCCTTGGAATCACATGTACAACATTGAAGGCGCATACGGTGATGTGGTGAAGGCTAGTAACTGGTAAAAGAGTTCGTAATTGGTTTCCAACTAGCACGCTTAAATATGACGTGGGCCAGAATAAATATTCACAGAGTTAACATCAATATATGAATGGAGCGCAATGGGGAAACTGGCTTTTTTGAGCGCAAATCATAGATATCAGCAGAGGGCGACATTATATCCGGTGCTGAGGTTGAGAGCCGAAAGCTTAATATTTTTTGGTATTGCAGTGGCAATTAAGTGAGCACATGAACAGAGGTGACGTGATAATTTTAAGCAAAGATAACTGTTTTAGTCTTTTAGAAATGCATTTATTTATTTTTATAAAATGTTTTTTTTTTTTTAACCAATATAGGTTACACCACATAGGAGGGGACAGAACTGGCAATCCAACCAGTGCACCTTACCATATCTAGCAAGGCACATTTCTGAGTTTCCATTAAGTGTTTCATTAACACAACACAGTAATGATTCTTGGTCCAAAGCCAAATATCCAACAATATGCAGACATTTAACTGCGATATCCATTCCAGGTCTGATTCATAGGTGATAGCCTAACCACCACAATTCCCATGTTCAATCTGTGACATCAGGATGGCATTTTGCATGTAAACCGTAAACTTCCGACAGACAACGCGAAAGAGAAAATAAAAAATAAATAAAAATCATCCGGAGAAACAATCCGGTTATACATTCAGAATAATAGGAATAATAACAACGAGTCAATCCAAGTCAGTAGGCTACATTCACAATAATACAACATCCGTATGAGAGTAGTTTTCAAATACTGTTCTAGCCTTCTAGATTTATTATTATTATTATTATTATTATTTTTAAAGCATTAGGCTATATAACACGCTTCACAATTGACACTTTTCTGCTGCACAATTGCTTGATTACGTTACTCACGGTTTGATGAAGTTGATAAAAGATCTCTGCGGCCTATATTATAACCTAACAGGCGGGTTTGAATTATGAATGACGAAGTTTGGTGTATGCGTGTGCATGCAATAGCGACATAGCTTTTCTATGCAAGTATTTTTGTAGCAAAAGTCTCACAAATCTGCAAATGGTTTCACAAATCTGTAGAATGGTGCAAAAGTAGCGAGCTTGAATCCACAGATTCTACACTGACAAAAATAACATGCAATTCACAGGAGCAGATTTGTAGTGTTGTAATGTATGGATTTTTTTGCAGTGTTATGTACAACTTTGTAACATTAATTTAATTTGTGAATCCATTTTACAGGTTTGTGAAACCATTTACAGATTTGTGAATCCATTCTACAGGTTTGTGAAACCATTTACAGATTTTTGAATCCATTCTACAGGTTTGTGAAACCATTTAGGCTACATATTTGTGAATCCATTCTACAGATTTGTGAACCCATTTACAGATTTGCGAGACTTCTGCTACAAAAATACCTCCATACTTTTCAAAGTAACAAATGAAAATAAGGCTTGATGCGTGCAACTAAGATCCAAGTCAAACAAAGGCGCAATCAAGATAAGTGCAAAAAATGTCTTTATGTTCGAATAAATCCATACAAAACAAAATGAGAGCATGTTTGAAAGTGCATGTTTCTTATAGTTATTTAGACGAGTATCTCCACACGCACCCGTATGCTGTTTTCTAACAAACAAGGTCTTGCTGCGCTGAATTCTGACCACAACTGACGCCTCAATACATATTTACATTACATTTAACTATATAGCGAAAATCTCGACAGCTGTTTTGTGCCACATCGAAAATACTGCTCTTGCTTTGTCTGTTTTCATTACGTTGAGCCCATGGATCATAATAAACCTTAGCAACACTAATAGCTAGCCTATTACTGCTAGAACCCAACAACAGGTTTGGAAGACTTAAAATAACCACCTTTAAACAACCGAGCAAGGTTAGGATAATAAAAGTCCGGGTTACACAGCTGGTCCGTAAGTTTTAAATAACAATGCTACTTAAATGTATTGTTCTTTTCTTTGCAGGGAGAGTGTACAATTTTAAAGTTTTAGGCTGACGATCAGCTTGATGAACACAAGGCGATTGGCGTTTGGCGTCACATAGGCGATCTTAACAGTGATTAACCGGATTCCGCTTCTGGAAAACTCCAGACCGCGAACACATTGCTCTCCTACCCAACAGGTACACCAGGAATAATTCTGAGCAGCAATTTTAAGCAGCAAATTTTACTGTGGCAGCAGCGTGCAAGCAATAAGGAGCAAACGAAAGGTCTGACTCTCGTTTTTAAAAAGTCATGGAAATAATGGAATCATGGAAAATGTTAGTTTGTTTTTGATTTCAACATTTTTAAATCAAATGACTTCTTCCAAAACCTAATTATGCTGCGTACCAGTGAGATACTGACCTAAAACCAAAACTGATGGCAAGATTTTTTGGATTAAAGCGTCTGCTAAATGAATGTAATGTAATGTAATGTAAGATAAAGGCTACTGGGTGACTCATTTAGTTAAGGCACCACACTGTGGTGCATGGATGAGCCCTATGGATTCCTACACTCTCCCGAATTGGCATCACGCATGAACACAGCTGAAAATAGTTAACTGGACATTCCAAATTCGGGTGGGAACTGGACATGTTCAGCCCCACATTGGGTACAAATATTTTTTTTAAATGATGGCAAGGCCGCTATCAAATATACTCCAAAGTCCAGCACAACTCATATAACAATAAGTGTCCTGCTTCATTAGCATCCACTATAATTTTATCATGGTAGTAATGATGACACTGTAGTATGATCTACTATGACCGGTTATGCTGGATGTACTCACGTGTTCACTTGTGCGGTGGAGGCACTCTCGTACCAGTGCAAGGAGACAGAAGCACAGGGGTTAGGGGCATGGCAGGGCTGTCTGGTTACAGTATCCAACTTTCCCCGAGAACAGCCCAGGCTGCATGGGGAGTCCCGCAATGCAGAGGTAAAGGACAGGCAGCTGGGAGTGCAGACACCAGGAAGGCTCCCAACTTCACGGAAGGGCTCCATGCTGAGCTGTTCTGAATGACAGCCCCTCTCTTTACCCTCTTCATCCCCATCACAGTGCCCAAAGTCTGTCACTTCAACACCGTTTGAATAGGCATGGTCATTCCCTTCCTCGTAGTAGCCATTCTCAATCATCTCATGCTCTGGCTCACCTTCCTCCTCCTCCTCTCCTGTTGCCCCCTGACTCAGGGTGACTACAGCCGTCTCCACAGGACTGATCTCAGAGATGTCAGTGCTAGAGTGTGAGCCAAAGTAATTCTCTACTAGGCCCTGTCTGACAATGTCAGTGCTACTTGTGGCTGAGGTGC
Source organism: Synaphobranchus kaupii (assembly GCA_029718625.1). Classification (NCBI taxonomy): domain Eukaryota; kingdom Metazoa; phylum Chordata; class Actinopteri; order Anguilliformes; family Synaphobranchidae; genus Synaphobranchus; species Synaphobranchus kaupii. The sequence continues at coordinate 81,142,446 of CM056379.1, forward strand.
TAGAATGACATGCTGTCTGAGACTCCCTGGGGAGGTCCTCCTGGGCATTGGGGTCTACAGAATCCTGTTTTGCCTCCATGGAGCTTTTTACACCACTTGTCTCCTCATCCATTTCCTCATGTTTGTTTTCAGTTAGATTTTCAGTGAGTTCTGGTAGAGCAACATTTGAACAACTTGAAGAACCAGAGTCCAAGGTAGTACCCTGGAATATTGCGACACTGCAAGGTGGAGCTGATGGTTGAGCCCCCTGACTGGCTAAAGCTGCTCTGTATACCTGTTCTTCAGTGCAAACATTGGAGACTGTTGCTGTGCAAAGTGCAACTGGACTGGTTGTGCTTATTATGTTAGAGTTGGCACTGGGAATAGCATCCATGTTCCCACAGAACACCACGCTCTGCTCCTGCACCACAATGCTTGACTTCCTGCTATGATCCCATCTGGAAATGTTACTCTTTGTCCCATCTGATGTGGAATGGCCCTCGGGTGTTATGGATTCTCGGGAGCCATCCTCACCATTGTCGTCAGATGGTAAGGAGTTGATGGAGGTAAGGGAGGACTGAATACCACTGACTGCGCTGGTGCTTTCAGTGAAAAGACCCTCTACCCCACTGCTCTTCACTATGGACTCCGGCCTAATCAGCTGGGAGGCCTGAATGGCCCTTGCCACTGGTTGGTGACCCCGTTCATTCACTGCCCACCCAGAACTGGGCTCACTCTCAATCCCAGAGTCTGACAAGCGGGATGAGACACAGGGCCCCCCAATATCTGTCAGCTTTATGGAGTCACCCCCCACCAGCAGGTGTATCTCCTTTGTGGACACACCTGCCTGACTAAACCCTGGCAGCCTGTCATCAGACTTGAGGCCTATGCTCTTCTCAATGATAAAATCTCTGTTTGCAGTTAACGACTTTGAACAGTCTGTTTGAGCGACATCAGAAATGGCACCTTGAAAGGTTATCTCGGTCCGAAAAGGCATTATGACAGTCAATTTCTCCACTTGATATGGGTTTTTGTTCCTTGGTTTCACTTCAATCTGCCTGCCCACAGGTTCTGGGACCAGCTCAGGTTCTTGGACCAGCTTTAGGCTACATGGTTGCTCACTTTTATTCACTGCTTCACTTTCTAAAATTGCAGCCCTAGTTCCAGTCTGGGGTTGATTCATTACACCCAGATTCAAATTATTAGGAAAGGAATCACCTTCCAGGCCTTTAGTGCTATTTACATGGTCACTTGTGGAATCAATGGCATTTTGACATGAAAGGGAGGGTGCAATTTGTGGCTCAATTAACTGCTTAGTGAAAGTTGTTTTATCACTGCCAAAGTTCTCCAGCAAAGCCTCCCATTCCACCTTTTGATTGGGCAACTCAACTTCTTTGCATCTGCCACTACTTTCGGTGAGAGAGACTTTTAGACACTTGAAGCCAACAAGAACTACTGAGTCCTTAGAACTCTGTTTGACTAGTTTCTTGGAATTTTCTGTCTTGATGTTCTTTCTCAGCTTGACAGATTTTCCCTTGAACTTGAAGGAGTCCTCTTGCTTCCCCTTCTGTGACTTTAATGGCTTCTCATCCTCACCAGGCCAGGCAATGGACAACATTGTCTGGTGGTGCTTGTGGTCTGTGCTAGGGTAGCTCATAGTGTTGCACTCCTTCAGGCCTGACTTGTCAACTTTGTTGGAGATGGAGCTGCTCCTTGCATGGTGGACGCCGAGCCATGGAACATCACAATCTTTTAGTAAGAAAGGAATGCTGATTTGTGTTTAGTGAAATTGCACAGTCACAAATTGGTATGTTTTAAATTATATACATTTCTTGCACTTGAATAAGATAAAAGACAAGGATGTCAATGATCGCTTTTTCCACTGGCAACTTATACAATACGATACAACAACTTATCATTTAAAGAAAAACATTCATACAAAGAGATGTCATGATTAACCCAAACATGACTATTGAATCAGGATCACAGTTTAAGTCATACAATTGTAAGACTTTGAACTGCAGTTTCCAAATCTTTACAATTTCTCAGCATGGCTGAACTAACCTTCTGTAACAGATTCCAGGTACCTGTCTTCAAAGATGATAGGCAAAGAGTTAATATCTCCATCAAGGTCAGCACATTCAACGGGCAGAGGGGGTAGAGAAAGGAAGTAGGTTGAGCTCTTGATTGCTGTGGTCATCTGTAAGTGGCTGTGAGCACTAGGAGAAAGCAAGAGATAATCAGAATGAGAGCTATGCTGAGCTATGCAAGAGCTGCATTCTGCAGTTATATTACCTGTCTTACTATAGTGTACTTGTCAAAGTAGTCCTAGTCTATAATAAATGTAATACCCTGCCCTTGGCAAGGCACCATTTACTTCTCCACTGTGACTACACAAACAAAAAGAGGACTACTGGAATGTTAATTAATATGCAAAAACAAATCTTTTTTCTCAGTTTGGAATGCCCAGTCACATTTTAGGCCTAACCTATCACTGCAAACCCCCTTAAAGGGATAGTTCGATATTTTGGACATAATGTCTCAATTACGACTTACCCATGATGTAGTTGATTGATGGAAACCATTTTCAGATAATTCCATGCTGTCCCTTCTTTTGGACATACACACATTGCTAATGCTAGCGCAACTACCAAACACACTTAAACACTCCACAGTGCACCCAAAGCAAATAAAATACGACGACAGTCTATCAGGGTTATTTTCAGTGATTATACCATCATTTTTCAAGTCAAACTATCGTTGAATCCTTTACTTTGTGCTCACATAAATTCTCCGTGGAAGTATGGCGTTAGTTTAGTAGGTAACGTAAAGTAGCCTATAGCTCTGCCGGCCAAAAACAATATCGCGCGTGTGAAAGAATCAGACTCGTAGTATTGTTAGCTAACGTTCAAGGAAGATGGTATTTCGGTGTGTATTTCAAGGTTGTTCAAATCATGCAAAAAAAATGGGCACCACAAAGTTTTCATTGATTTCCAGTGGAAGATCAACAAAGAAAACAGCTGTGGCTTCTTGCTGCTCGCATGGATGTCACCAATTGAGACTCTAAAAAAGTTAAAAGTGTGTAGTGACCATTTCACGGAGGATGACTATGTGAAAATCAAAAAAAGGACGGTCGGGACACCCTCTACTGAAGGAGACTGCTGTGCCATCACCTGTTTTTCTTCATGCACCGAAAACAACTGACGAGCAGGTAACTAATAAATGATTGCATGCGTGATCTATCCAATTTAGCTAGCTAGTTGCCACGATTGGGAAGTCATGGAAGTGGTCAAACTTTTCCTGCAAATTGGTAGCCAGTGTGCTTGCTTGTATATGCTGTGTTATTCTGTAGCATGTTTGTGTTTAGCTGACTTGTTGTCTACCAAATATGTAACTTTACGGCAAAACGGATTGTGTCGACAACTGTGGAGTACAGCAGATAGCCTACAGGAAGATACCCTGGCTAATCTACAGCTAGCTCCGCCGCCGTACTTCCACTGATAATTTAGGTGAGCACAAAGTAAAGGATTCAACGATAGTTTGACTTGAAAAATGATGGTATAATCACTGAAAATAACCCTGATAGACTGTTGTCGTATTTTATTTGCTTTGGGTGCACTGTGGAGTGTAAGTGCATTTGGTTTCCATCAATCAACTACATCATGGGTAAGTCGTAATTGAGACATTATGTCCAAAATTCCGAACTATCCCTTTAAACGTTGTCATATGTTGTTGTGTATGAATATTTCCCCTTTAGTGGCTTGGGCCTGCTGTGATGCACAGTAATTGTGGATTTATCAAGCTTTAAGCAAAACTTACTGTAGTTCTTGATATGCCAAAGCAGTGTCTCTTGGGTGCTCAAGACAGAAGAAAGCCTCTGCAAACCTTCGTACCTACAAGAGAAGGATCACTAATAAATCATAGTAGATTTACACTGCGTTTCTCTGTATATATACATTAGTTCATTTGCAGTATAATGAGTGGTCACCACTGCAGATGTGTTTACACCAGTGTTGGTATATGGTAAAATTACACGTTAATCAACACATACTTAAGACACAGTATCATACTCTGAGTGTGTGATGCTCCCGGGCTAGAAGGGAGGTGACATCCTCTTGGAGGGACACTATTTCCAGAAACTGTCCCCATAGGGCCATCAGCAGGGAGCAGAGCAGCGCCAGGTTCATGTTCACAAGCTCTGCAAGCTCATCAGGGTTCTCTGCTTTCAGCTGCAGGAGAGAAATGTCCCAGCCATCAGAGACACACAATGAGCATGCTGCATACACAGCACACCTGACAGACGTCCACACAGAATACCTAATAAAATAGCGGAAGTTAGCAGATGACAGGTATAATTTGGGGGGGGGGGGATCTCAACTCATTAAAGTAATGAGTATTAATAGCCTAGAGCGGGTGAGAAAAATGTACACACCTGGGTAGGGTTGCACCAGCTATTCGTAAGTTCTACCTTAAGTTGGAACGTAAAGCTCACACTACAGGCTTAGTAGCTACTAGTTAGTTTACAACTAGTGAGCTACTAAATTTGGTTGCACCATGTGTCCTTAACACAAAACTTAGTTAGTAGACCGTAAGCTCTTCGTAAAGTAATGTATAGTCGCACAAAATTACGTCAACGTTTATTGATCCAATGAGCGCCATAAAAAAATGTAAACAGGAAATAGCGTTACATTAGGATATTGTTGGAACGTTACCTTGGTGACGCAAATTTGTTATGTATCATTGACCCACCATTATTAGACAGCTACTTCATGCTGTTCTTTTTTGTTGGGACAGCTAACGTTAGTTAGCTACTGTTACAGGAGTAGTTGTTTGAGACTGTCTGCCAACTTCTATTAGTGAATCCAGTTTAGTAGCCACTGTGACACGATCAAGCTGTTAGTTAAAAGCGTCGTTAAAGCGCTCCGTTCCTATCAGTTTTGTGCTGGAGATCAGCCGTTAGCATGTCTGTTCATCATTGGCCTACAATTATGTCCTCTCTCTTAAAACGAGACAGGCGTAGATATCAACGTCGTCATACAAGACCGGAGAATGCAGTGTATATCGCAAAATTGTTGGCGATGACGAGGTTCATAGTTTTAAAGCAATTCGCCAATGTTATTCAAATCGGTCTGTCATTGAAACATTATTAATTACGCCGTTATTCCTGGTCAATGGCTTGCGTAAATATTTAGTTTATATGTAGTGTTACGTTCTAACTATTTTCTGTGGTGCAACGTATTCTATTTCAGTAGTGCGCAAGTTGTAACTTAGTGGAGACTTAAGTTACAACTAGCCTACGTTTGAACTTACGTATAGTTGGTGCAACTGGCCCCTGAGCTTGATTATGTATAGATAATCTGAACAAAAAACTTTTCAATGTAAAAAAAAGCCAAGTTACTCACGTATAGCCTAAAAGCACTGTCAAAAAACGCTTGCAAAAAACTAGGCCTGCCTACCGTTAGCTACCGTACAAACACAAAGATTTTCTGTTTTCCTACAAACGCAAAGGCCATATCTGCCAACATACAAACCATTCGCTGCTAGGCTACGTCTACCATGTATACAACCCTTTAAAGAGTAACTACACCCACTGTCTCAGCCTGTCTCCGCCTACTACACAATTTTGAAAAATACTTTGTGGGGTGAGCGAGGGAGAGGGGTGGGGGCGGAGGAGCTGTGTCCATCGTCATTTGCATAAATTAACGTACATTGTACAAATGATTTTGTATAACTCGGATCAAACTGTCAAACTAGACATTGAACATCAAATATGAATCAAGATTCAGCAACTGCATGGCCTATTTCTCACCTCAAATATTTTCAGAAACATATTTTAGTGGACTATTTAGGTGGAATAAGAGAGTTGGACAGGACGCCACGTTGTTCCAGTTTAAAAACGTGGCGGCGAAACGAAAGTAACGTAGCGGGTCTAACCAATCAGGTGCCGGCTCTTTCCGTTGTGAGCGACAACAATTATCCATATGATATAGAGGTACATCCAAAGAGGTACTCTGACATCACGATTGGGGCGGGGGCAGTGTGGGGAGCAGAAAGGAAATTTCAATCATTAGGGGCAGCACAAAGAGGCTTTTCTACCAGTTTCTTTCTGATATTATTTCAGAATTGTTGAAATAACGGAATGCATAAGTTTCATTATAAGGTAGGCATACAAACACGTTTACAACGAAAAAAAGTCATTAAAAAAAAACGTAAGTGATCTAGAATCTAGTTACCCTTTAAAATACGTACCGTCATGCAGTCACAAATAGTGCAAACACTTTTATTTATTTTTAGTTCATGGTAAAGTACAGAATCCACGCCTATTTCTTTCTTTCACAATGCAACAGTATCAAATTACCAATTACCACCAAATCGTAAACAATTGAAAAAATTATGAATCAACCATTCATATGCAATCATGTGTAACCCAGCACTCACTATGAATACTGCTTACAAGAATATTCCAATGTATGGACAAGATACAAGTTTGTCAGGGAGAAAGATAATATGAGTGACAACAGTGACAAATGACACAGGAGCCTCAAATGCGATTTTGTTGAAAGGTAAGTGAACCAATTTATTTTCTTTCTTTGTTTTGTTCTTTTACTTTCCAATGTATTTTCAACCAGCAATAGCAGAACTGCATATACCGTCAAGCCGGAAAGTCTGCACACCCCTTTCACCTTCTCCACGTTTTATTACGTTACAGACTTATACTACAATAGATTGAGTTCATTTTTTGCCTCAAACATCTACACACAATAGCCAATAATGACGAAGTGAAAACAGGTTTTTAGAAAATATGCAATTTTATTTTACTGACAAAAATAGGTTATTTAGGGGTTACATATCTGTACACACCCTTAAGCTGATGGTACACGGGCAATATTTTCAGGCAATATTGCCAGCAATGGGCAATGGGTATGGGGCACTGTAGCAATGGGCAATGGGGCAATAACTGAAAAAATAATGTTTGCGGATCCTGTTTTTAACCTCCGTTTCAAACCTTTACCGTCATCTCACCACAAAGGTATATATGTGCCCGGAATGGCAAGAACCACAGCTTTCCGCCAATGTAATTCAATCGACTGTATCTCTAAATTTTACTGAAGCATTCATGGATGTATTCACCAGTAAAGCAGGTGGTCTGATTAGGTCTGCTGAATAAAGTTAGCTAGCTAGCTAGTTAAAAGTCACTCGGTTCGTCAGTACGGCGGTGACTGAGTAATAATACCAATTATTTACAATCAAAAGTCAAGAATACCATAACTTATGAAAAGTTGGTCTTTATTTCAACATTACACTAATACATCAATATAACTGACCTGAGTAATAAATAAATAAAGTTTATAAGAGATCAGCATCCCTTCAGTTTCCTCGCACCACTTGGCAGCCATTGTTGAAATTTATTTTTGGAAGACTCAGGTGTCATGTGACCCAAACTCTCATCTGTGATTGGATGGTAGCAAAATATTGCTTGCCACGATCAAACTTGTTCAGATATTGATTTATCAATATGAAAATTGCCAGCAATCATTGCCTGTCAATATTGCCTGAAAATATTGCCCCTGTACCATCAACTTTAGCCTAATACTTGGTTGCTGCACCTTTGGCAGCTATTACAGCTTCAAGGCGTCTTGAGAAAGAAGCTACAAGCTTGGCACACTTGTTTCTGGACATTTTTGCCCATTCCTCTTGGCATATCCTTGCAAGCTCCGTCAGGTTGGATGGGGAGCGTCGGTACACAGCCATTTTCAGCTCTTTCCACTGATGTTCAATTGGATTCAGGTCTGGGCTCTGGCTGGGCCACTCAAGGACATGCACAGACTTTCTCCGAAGCCACTCCTTTGTTCTCTTGGCTGTGTGCTTCGGGTCGTTGTCATGTTGGAAGGTAAACCTTCGCCCCAGTCTGACGTCCAGAGCGCTCTGGAGCAGGTTTTCTTCAAGGATCTCGGTGTACTTAGCTGTATTCATCTTTCCCTCTATCAGGACTAGTCGCCCCGTTCCCGCTGCTGAAAAACATCCCCACATCATGATGCTGCCACTGCCATGCTTCACTGTAGGGATGGTATTAGCCAGGTGATGAGCGGTGCCTGGTTTCCTCCAGACGTGACGCTTGGTATTCAGGCCAAAAAGTTCCATTTTGGTTTCATCAGACCAGAGAATCTTGATTCTCATGGTTTGAGAGTCCTCTAGGTGCCTTTTGGCAAACTCCAAGCGGGCTGTGATGTGCCTTTTACTAAGGAGGGGCTTCCGTCTGGCCACTCTACCATAAAGGCCTGATTGGTGGAGTGCTGCCTGGATGGTTGATCTTCTGAAAGGTTCTCCCATCTCCACAAGGATACGCTGGAGCTCTGTCAGAGTGACCCTCGGGTTCCTGCTCACCTCCCTGGCCAAGGCCCGTCTTCCCCGATTGCTCAGTTTGGCTGGGCGGCCAAGTCTAGGAAGATTCTTGGTGGTTCCAAACTTCTTCCATTTACGAATGATGGTGGCCACTGTGCTCTTTGGGACCTGTAAATCTGCAGAGATTTTTCCCTTAATGCGACACAGTTAGCATACTCCACGTGATTCCTTTGTTCCCTGAACGCACACGTGGCATAGGCCTACATACCGACACACACATTGAAGACCTATACTGGAGCAGACCGCACTTGCACCAGAGAGCAAAGCTCTTTGCCCCTTGCTTCAGCTTTAGTTGCAGAGAGAGCGTAGGCTATACACCAACGATGGCCCCCAGCACCAGCTGCAGACAGCGCACACACATCAACCCAAATCCTCGGGGGGGGGAGGTCCAGGCTGCATATGTTTTCGTTGCAATACAAGGATTTTAAAAAAGCTGTTCATTTTTCTTAATTACGCTTTTCATGTTTTGAGGGATTATTTACCCTCTTTGCCACATTATGTCAGAATTAGCTATGCATCCTTCCATGAATAACAAATCGTATTCCCATTATAATTATTGCTGCTCTATTTGAGGTCATGAAGTAGCCCATCATAGACAAAATATGTATATGTGAGCGAACACAACGAGCTTGGGCTGCCATGACAGTTGTGAAAGACGGCACAGAGGAAAGCACAAATCAAAGACAGCTTTTTCCTGTTGTTGCCTGCTATAGCATCCTTCATATATCTTGCACATCAAATGCAAAGTTTTGTTTGCGAAAAAGCAGCATTTATTTATTTTGAGCAAGTTTTTTCATTTATTTATTTATCATTTTATTTATTCATTTTAAAAAATTGTACATTTACCTAACCAATCAAGTCTTCTGTACAAACATCACGCACTGCCAAGAACTAAACATCCATGGTGGACCAACTGATTGGTTTTGTTTCCCAGAATAATATAGGCTACTCTTTGATAAAAGACGTGAATGTTAAAAGGACAATAATTTGAAGGACAATTTGAGGAAAAGTGTAGCCGAGCAAAAATGAAGATGTACTATGCACATTTCGTTCGCGACACTCATTAATGTGGATAAGACTGTCATTGGTGGTGTAGTGGTTAGCACTGTCGCCTCGCAAGAAAGAGATTTCAGGTTAGAGTCTCCGTCTGGGTTCTTTCTGCGTGCTTAAATGTTCTCCCTGTGAGTTTGCATGTTCTCTCCGTGTTCGCATGGGTTTTCTCTGGGTACTCCGCTTTCTTCCCAGACATGAATGTCCGGTTAGGAATACTGGCATTGCCATTGACTAAGGCACTGGCCTTAGAACTGGAGTTGGTGCCTGGGCGCTGCACTGTGCTTGCCCACTCCACTCAGTTTACAAAAAAACTGATCACATTCTGTTCCAGGTCAAAGCTCATTTCTTGTTTGGACAGGAAGTTGCAAAAAGGGATGACCAGTCACTCTTGAGAATTGCTCTCTACCATCCAATATAGGGGTGGGACAAAATATCGATACTGGAATATATTGTCATCCTTCCTCTTGTGACACGTTATCAATAGACTGGCGCCAAATATCGATATTTTCATTAAAACATGCAGGCGCTCTAAACAGATTTGCCACAGTCAGTTAGCCACAGACTGTTAAATGCACCATTTATACACGCTAAGAAAATAATTTTCACATATAGAAACAATAATATTTGTAAAAAAAACATAGCAAAAGCATTTTCCCTTGCTTACTGTACTATATACAGTACCTGATGCACTTTCGGTTTAGAAGACACCTAATTTTTTTCAAAATCTCTTATAAATAAGTTTAGGAAAGCAAGTACTTACCAGTATAATCAGCTACAGCTGTTTTCAGATTAACCGTGAAGAGTTTATCTTGTTACAATTCGCCCGTATAGTCCACATTTCCACAGCGACCATCTATCACATTTAAGGCTAAAATACGTTGCTGTTATTGTGTAGAAACACACACACTTTTGTACGTTTAAAAAAAACAAAACGTATTTAATACATTAGGCTACTTATGTCATGGTTATTATCTCACCAAAAAATACATTTTCAACGTAAAAAAATGCCAAGTTACTCACGCGTACAAAGCAGTCTGTAAGTCCTTAATTCCAATTTGCAAAAACTAGGCTTGCCTTTAAAAGTATTGATATCAAAATGTGGCCAAGTTACAACTAACAATATTGCCTATCGTAGCTCACACTAATTAAACTTTAAATTCCAAAGCAATGCTATCCAAACTTTCCTAAATTATTTAATGCAACTTGGCCCTGTGTTTTTTCATCTTAGCATGTGAAGAGATTGCGGTCATTCAAACTTTAAATGTCAAATAACAAAAATGGCCTCATGGAACAACATATCATTTCAATTCATGTTTTAAACAGTTGACAAATAATTACAATCCAGAAAGGATATGTTTATACTTTGTTGTAAAGTTTACTTTAGAAAATGTACAGGTTTTAAAATGTTCGCTGCTGCTACAGATTTCTCTACAATTCACAAACAGACATTTACACCAAGAACGATAATTTACAATAGGGAAACGGGGGACGAATAAATAAATGCAGATAAAAAATAGAAATATGTTGACGAAATATGGTATATGTTGTTTCATCTCAGTTGTCAAATTCTGTGAAACTGACACTACAATGCAGTGAATAAATACATAATTCCTGCTTTTTGCCTTTTTCGTGGTATTTTTCTTCTTCAGTTACAGATATCGTGATGTATCATAGATGAATTGTCTTGCAATGTATTGAGTATCGCAGAATCGCTGTATTGTGATACCATCGTTATCGTGGGCAATATATCGTGATAGTATCGTATCGTGAGTTACTCTGTGATTCCAACCCCTAATCCAATAACACTGTGTCAGACAAAATCAGACATTGCATAGAGATCACACGGCATTGACCTCTGGTGACATTTATGTCTGGCCTTTCGTTTTCGATAATTATTGATCAGCAGTGTCCAAAGAGTCAGTAACATTAAGTTGGGTTCAAATAGGACAAAAAGAGAGCATGTGGCTTTCATGCATCGGTTCTTGCACATCGTCCTTTGACCTCTGTCAGCCACATGGTTTGGCCTACTTCCAAAAACTTGAATGTGTTTTACACACAGGGGCATGCAAAAGCATGAATAAAAATATCAAGATTACAATGTGAAATATTATTATTTTGTAGGCTATATCAAAAAATGCATAATAATAAAAGGGTCCATAGGTCAAAGACCACATACCTGTCCCTCAGTGAAGGGGAATGCCGCATTAAATTGCTTTCAGCCCACTCCATCAACATCCAGGCGATGTGCGATGGTATGTGTAAGGTTACATGCATAGACTATTCGCAATTATCCTGGATCAAGCTATGACAGCCTATATTTTCCAATAATTCCTGTAATCTTCTGGGGGGACAATCTTCTGTTACGGGACAATAGCTATCCATTACAAACTTTGCTGATAACACCTATATCAAGCCTAATGCACAAATTGTCATTTACACCTATTGCGTGAATTGTCATTCAATGGAAAACTTGCGCACTGCAATAGACGGACATTTGAGTTCTGAAAATGCGCTTCAGATGTCATTACAATACAGCTCTGTTCATCTAGGCCTACAGCCTGTAAGTAAATAGAATGGTTTTGACTGAAAAAAGTTCTAAACGTTGTCCGGTGAATATTGCATTTATTGTTTTTAAAATAGCCTAGGCTACAGTCCCCGGGATTCGCTGTGCATAAGGTTTTTTCGATAGCCTACGGTTAAAAAACTGAGATAAATTTCACCATGTTAACTGAATTTTAACCTTATTCTTCGTCCTTCATATTTTTTTAATTACAGTGACCAGGTTTCCATACTCTCAGCTTATTATGCTGATTTAACCTGTTATTCCATAACTGAACAAAATGATTTTAAAGTGAACTAAGAGTCTAATTAGAAACAAAAAAAATATTTGCAGCACATTACACAATTAATTCACAATGAATTTTAATGCCATTCTGTGCATGTGCGCTTTAACTTCATGCAGGAGCAGGTCTGTTTCCCCTGCTGTATATCGCACTGTTTTTTTTAAACATTTTATTTAACCTTTATTTAGACAGGTAATCTCATTGAGACACAGGGTCTCATTCTCAAGAGAGACCTGTTCAAGACAACGGCAGCAATACAACACAAAGTTACAGACAGACAGGACATTCAATACAGAGACAAAATAGAACACAAATCATAAAAGCCATAAGTGCAAAAGTGCCTAAGTGCAAAAGTGCCAAGTGGTAGTCAGATTTTAACTGTTCACGGTCTTTCTTGGAAAGTGGACTTGTTTTAAAGTATTACGCCATACCAGTAAAACAGGTTGGTCACATTTCCATAAGCAGGGCATTATAAAACAAAGGGCAATATGCGTGAACCTCTGGGTTCTGAACCTGATAGTTTTAGTGTATTAAGGCAAAATAACAGTACTTATGTTATTAATTATTATTAGAATGCACATAATGTACTTCGGATGAAGCTTGAACTTTGAGAAATCCATGAGAACAGCCTCATCGAGTTGATGTTTGACAATGCTTCATTGTATAGCTAATCAAATGAAATACGTTAAACAAGCAGGCAAATTTTTCCGTTTTCTAAGGTGAGACTGAAGCCATATTCTGGTAGCTTATTTTCAGCTGTTAACAAAATTGAACCAAATATATTTTCTAAAATAACAGCACTGTTGGGAATTACCGGGAACATAATGTTAAAGTGTAACGTTTGTGCTTCCACTCCATCACACGTTTCCCCGTGTTTTCGGTGATTTCGGGATGCAAGCAGAAGCCATGTGGCGCATCCCGGGCAATACTGAAGACAGAAACTGCACCACAGTGACTGACTGAAGTAGCCAATTCTGCAACCACCGACCGTCAACGACAGTCAAGTTTTTCCCCATGTGAGCCACAATGCCGGCATTAGTAGTAACCTCAATCAATGTGGAGGGATACACTAGAACGAAGGCCGATGTGCTAGCTAGCCACTGCAATGGAAGTGACATTGTCTGTATGCAGGAGACCCACCTGGGTCCGACGAGCAACCGGCCAACACTACCAGGTATGAAACTGGTAGCTGAGATACGTCATCCCAAGTACGGATCAGCCATGTTTGTGAAGCCCCTGTTGGACATCAGGGACATCCACACTAACAGCTCAGACACCAACATAGAGACAGTTACTATCTGCCTGCCAGAGATTTCCATTACCTCGTTGTATAAACCACCTGCTAGCCCCTTTGTATGGCCTGACCTACCACCTAAGTGCAGGAAGAAGTATGCTGTTATGATTGGGGATTTTAATTCCCATCACACAATGTGGGGCTATGATTCTACCAACAGTGATGGTGAACTAGTCGAAAGCTGGATGGAAAACACATGCATGCAGCTGGAGTTGATTGACAACGCTAAACTCCCCAAGTCCTTCAACAGCTGCCGCTGGAGAAGAGGCTACAACCCTGACCTGTGTTTTGTCAGCCGGAGACTAGCACACTTAAGTGAGAAAGCGGTGCTGAACCCGCTCCCCAAGTCACAACATCGACCAATCTCAGTTACGATCAAGCCTGCCATAACAAAGTCGGAAGTCCCTTTTCGACGCCGCTTCAACCTCAAGAAGGCCAAATGGGCTGAGTATAACAAAGGGATGGAAAAAGCACTATTAGTCGTTGAACCCACACCTGACAACTACACCATGTTTGTACAGGCTGTAAAGAAGACTGCTCGCGCTCACATCCCTTGTGGATGTCGAAAAGAGTACATTGCTGGCCTCACAGAGGAATCATTGCAGCTGCTGGAGTGCTACGAAACAGAGTTTGGAAATGACCACTAGCGAGCTTGGTGATGCACTCATGGAATCCCTGGGAAAGGAGAGGCGGAAAGCCTGGCAGGATCTTATAGAGAACATCAACATGACCCAGAACAGCAAAAAAGCCTGGTCCACCATTCAGAAACTAAATGGTGATAAGATCACACCACCTACTATATCCGACATAACACCAAACCAGGTCGGGAGCCAACTGGTGGCCAACGGGAGACGAGCAGAAAGGCGCAGGGCTAAAGGAAACCATCATTCCACAATCATTCCGGGCAATCAGCAGAACATGTCCATACTAACCAAGCCCTTCACCTTGGAGGAGTTTGAAGCAGGACTTAGCACCATGAAGCTGGGAAAAGCTGCGGGTCCCGACGACATACTGACCGAAATGATGACTCACCTAGGCCCAGTCGCCAAACAATGGCTTATGAACATGTACAACACATGCCTCCAGACCCAGCGCATTCCAACTATCTGGAGGAAAGCTATTATCATTGCTCTACTAAAACCTGGAAAAGATCCCAACCTCTCCAAAAGCTACCGGCCCCCTCCCTACTATGTATGACCTACAAGCTGTTAGAGAGACTACTCCTTAGCCGACTATCCCCTCAGATAGACGCTAAGCTAATCAAAGATCAAGCTGGATTCAGATCTGGAAAATCATGCACAAGCCAACTGCTAAACCTCACCCAATACATCGAAGACGGCTATCAGAAGAAGCTGATAATGGGTGTTGCCTTTGTCGATCTGTCAACAGCTTATGATACTGTCCAACACAGGCCGCTGATCAAAAAACTCTTCGACATGACAGCTGATGCCAAACTATGTAACGTTATAAGATGCCTTCTGAGCAACCGGATGTTCCACGTTACACTCAACAATAGGAAAAGCAGATGGTTCCACCAGACCAACGGGCTGCCGCAGGGCAGCGTCTTGGCCCCTCTCCTCTTCAGTGTCTACACCAACGACCAGCCCCTACCGGAAGGATGCAGCAGGTTTATCTACGTAGATGACCTAGCCATGGCAACGCAGCAGCATAACTTCCCAGAAATTGAGTCAACCTTGGAACGAGGCCTCTCAGATATGTCAGCGTACTATCTGGAAAATCACCTGCGCACAAACCCTGGGAAAACCCAAATCTGCAGCTTCCATCTTAAAAACAGAGAGGCTAAACGGGAGATCGACGTAACCTGGGATGGTATAAAGCTCGAAAACTACCAGCACCCAGTCTATCTGGGAGTAACTTTAGATCGTACCCTTAGTTACAAGGCACACATCCAAAAGACGAGAGCCAAGGTCTCCACCAGGAACAGCCTTCTACGACAACTAACAAACTCAAAGTGGGGGGCTCACCCAAGTACACTGCGTACATTTATTTATTTTTTTATTTATTTATTTCGGCATGCATATAGTTACACTTTATCACAATTTCTGTAATATGCCCTGACAAAACACATTTCTTGCCGAAAAGGGATACGGGAAAAAGCAGCCTGCTTATCATAGTCCCGCCCCATTTTCCTCATTATTTTACATGTTCATAATATACATTTGTTTAAAACAAATTTTTTGTATCACAACAGCATAACTGAATTTTCTTTATAACAAAACAGTTTGAGAAAGAAAAAATAAGCTAAAGTAAAATAAAATAGACATTAAGGTCCAAATAAGTCGAATTTGAATATACGTCATACATTAGTCAAAACAATTTGTTTCATTTGTTTCATTTCAACAGCAGACAGTCCCCATTTAATAATTTCCTACCATCTTACTTCTTATCTTACTCTTGAAGGTCTTTAGGTTTATAGACATTTTAAGCTCATCGTGTAAACCGTTCCAGAGCTTAACCCCCACAATGGATAATGAATGACCTCTGAGAGTTGACTTTATAGTTTTTTGTTTATATATCATGTTTCCTCTTAAGTTATGCATGTCATCTCTCTTTTGAAACAGTTTCTGTATATTTGAGGGTAAGAGATTTTTGGATGCTAAGAATAATATTTGTATGGTATTATATTTAATTATATCCTGCCACTTAAGAAACTTTGCCTTAATAAACAAGTTATTTGTATGGTCTCTATATGGGACACCATATACCACTCTCAATGCCCTTTTTTGAAGTTTAAACAGCATCTCTGTAGTTTCTTTATAAGTGTTCCCCCATACTTCAACACAGTAGTGCAGGTGAGGTGTTATGAGTGCTGAGTAAATTGTCCTAAGTGAATGTTGATTTAGTAATTTCTGCATTTTCCACAAAATAGACACACTTTTGGCCAACTTACATTGAACTAGCTTCACATGTGGTTTCCATGTCAGGAGGCAATCTACCGTAACCCCCAGAATCTTATGTTCGTTCACTCGTTCAATATTTATACCATTTACCTGTAAGTTTATGTTTTCCTTCATGCCTCTTTTCCCAAATAATATGAATTTTGTCTTTGAAAGGTTTAGTGATAGTTTATTAATATTAAACCACGTGTGAAGCTTTGACATTTCATTGTTCACTGATGTGACCATTTGATTAAGATCTTTTCCTGAGCAGAGGATGTTTGTGTCGTCCGCGAATAAAATTAATTTTAAAACGTCAGATACTTTGATTATGTCATTGATATATAGTATAAATAATTTTGGTCCTAAGACTGAACCCTGTGTGACCCCACAGTTGATGTTCAGGCATGTTGATATGTTGTCCCCTATCTGTACAAATTGAACTCTATTTGATAGGTAACTCTTAATCCATTGTAATGCGATTCCTCTAATTCCATATCTGTACAATTTTTCGATCAATATGCTGTGATTTATCGTGTCGAAAGCTTTTTTCAGGTCGATGAAAATCCCTATGGTGAATAATTTACGGTCTAGCGCGTCTTTGATAAATTCTATGGATTCTGTTAGGGCCATTGCTGTTGAATGTTTTTTCCTGAATCCGTATTGGCTGTCACATAGCAGCTTGTGTTTATCAATGAACTTATCTAATCTAACATTAAAGAGCTTTTCAATAATTTTTGAGCACTGTGGTAAAATTGAAATCGGACGATAATTTGAAAACTCCTGTTTGTCTCCACTTTTGTACAGAGGAAGAACTTTTGCTATCTTCATTTTATCGGGAAACACGCCATTGCAGAAAGATAAATTACATATATATGTTAAAGGAGGTATGATCGCTTTTGATATCCTTTTTAATAATGTCATGTCTATCTGATCTGCGTCAATGGATGTCTTAGCTGTACAGTCTCTCAGGATTGTTTTGATTTCATTTTGTGTGACAGGATTTAAAAATAAAGACTCTTGTTTTGTCTCCCCGCCCCTATCCCAGTGATCCCACTGTTGGAGTGAGGATGGAATGGCCTTGGCTAGCTCTGAGCCTACACTAACAAAGTATTTGTTGAAGCTCTCGACTATCACTTTCTTATCGTCTTCCCTCCTGTTGTTTATATTGAAATAGTCGGAGAATGTCCGTTTGGCCTTTCTGCCTGAGACGGAATTTATTATTTTCCAAAGATTTTTGTTGTAGTTCTTGTTTTCTGTTAGTAACTTGTCATAATAGTCTTTTTTATGTTTCCTCAACAAATATGTCACTCTGTTTCTATAGTGTTTGTACTTTGCATATGATTGTACATTCTTTTCCTTTAAAAACTGTTTATATAAGCTGTTTTTTTTCCTACAGGCATTCTCTATGTTCTTGGTGAACCATGGCCTATTTTTTTTGACTTTGACATTGTTGTCTTTACTCGAATATTTGACTACCGGGCAGTGCTTGTCATATATTGAGTTTATTGTGTTTAAGAAGGCCTCATACGCTTTGTTTGTGTCTTTTTCCGTCCATATGTCATTCCATTTTTGATTTATCATATCTTGTTCAAAATCTTTAAGTCTCTTTTCGTTTTTAATTCTTTTTAAGATATTTGTCACTGGTTTCTGCTCTAAAGTGTGTTTCCAGTCACAGATGGCGAAGACTGGAAGGTGATCAGAAATATCATTTATCATAATACCACTTGTTATTTCTTTGTCCAGTATATTTGTATAAATATTGTCAATTAGTGTGGCACTATGTTTAGTGATTCTGCTTGGCTGGGTGATTAGTGGTCGCATTCCGCTCGCATACATTGTGTTGACGAAATCCTCAATCAGCTTGTTATTGTTTGGATTTAATATGTCTATGTTAAAATCTCCACATATAAAAACATTTCTCTGGTTTATTTTTGTTAATATTTCTCCCATGCAATTGTTGAATATGTCTATTTTTGAGCTGGGAGCTCTGTAAACGTTGCATATACCAGTTTTTTTACCTTTTGGCGTTGAAAATTCAATTGTTACACACTCCATTACATTTTCAATGACAATTGACAAGCTTTCCAGTATCTCAAAATTTATGCTCTCGTCAATAAACAATGCTACCCCTCCACCAGATTTGTTGATTCTGCTCTTACACACAAAATTATATCCTTCCATGTGGAAATCCATGCATTTCTCAACGTTAATCCACGTTTCCGACACAGCAATGATGTTAAATGGTTTGACAAATGTACATAGATACTCCTGTATCTGCTCAAAGTTCGCGTATAGACTCCTGCTGTTGAAGTGGATTATTGACAGCTTTCCATCCATGTTAAAATTCTCATTGTACTGATCTTCCAAGTAATATCCACATTTGTTTATTCCATTATAGTAAAAATGTCTGTCTGGATCAACTTCTTCATTCGGGTCTTTTGATGTTAGGTTCTGGTGAGGTCCAACTGTAAAGTTACTCCCTTTTTCATAGTCAGTAATTTTGTCCATCAATTCATTCATTTTAATCAGTGCAGTTTTACTTTTTGGTTGTACTGAGTTCATGGCGTTTTAACTTGGTTTTCACGTACCTTACTATTCATATTTCTCCAGCTCCTCCAACGCCCTGATCAGCACCGGTCTGATGTTTTCTGAAGACCCATTTGGTTTGATGTAAACTTTACAATTTGCCGTCCAGGTGTTCTGTAATTTTTGCCCTTTCTTCAGTTGACGCGCTTTCCACGCGATGGTGGCGTTTGTTTTGTTGAGATTTTCATTAATGAACACGTTGGATCCTTTCAGATTTTTACCCTGCTTCAGTAGAGCAATTTTGTATTTTCTACTGATGAATCTCAGCATCACTGCGCGGGTTTCGTTGTCCCTGCCTTCGCTGGTTTTTCTTTTGGGAAGCAAATAGCAAAAATCCACATTGGTGAGATCCAGGTCGATGTTTTTGGAGTTTAGAAACTCCTCCACCTGTATTTCCACGGATTGGATATCTGCCTCGTTTGTCTCATCGTGGGTCCCCATCGCCCTGGCATAGTTCCTTGGTTTTATCCTGAGACCCGTGATGATCACATCATTGAGCTTCCCTTGCTGGTCAAACTCCTCCACTTTGTATGTTAGAGTCTTAATTTGCTGGTCTTTCTTGACATTTTCCTCTTTGAGTTCTTTTAACTCCTTCTTTATGTCTTCATTTGTCTTCATTATTTCTTTCAGTTGGACCTTGATATCTTCTAGGCTTTCCAGAATTTCTGACAAGTCCGATGGATTGGACTGACTAGTTTTAACTGTCTTTTCTGTCTTGCCCATTTTCTTGCTCATTTTCTTGTTTCAGTGGTTTTAAGGACTTGTTATATTGTTTTATTGTTTCGTTGAGCTTATCATTCTCCCCCCCCAGTTCCTGCTGCAGCTGTTGCCTTGAGCTGTTGACTTGAAACGAGACGAGACGGTTTTAGAACGTTTTTTGAAGAAAGCTTTAGCGGTGTGTACTGTCCAGTCTTAGAACATCTGCTCTCAGCCAGTGGCGTCTCTCGGCACTAGCCTTGTGCTTCTCCACCGCCGAATATGCCTGCCCAGCATGGAGCAGATCGTGCCATGCACATAAACTAGACCCTATCCTCAACGAGACCTGCAGGATAGTGACTGGGTGCATCAAAACAACCCCGTACACTGCCTTTATGCCCTCTCTGGCATCGCTCCCCCTGACATCCGCAGAGCAGTCATCACAAAAGCCGAGTGCACAAAGCAGGCCAATGACAATCGGCACTCACTCCATGAGCACTCTGCTGCCCAGAAACGGCTCAGCTCCAGGAGCAGTTTCCTGGACACCACTGAAGTACTGGAGACCACCCCAACTGATGCCAGGATTACTGAATGGCAGAACCAGTGGAACAGCCTTGGCAGCCAGACAACCCAATGGATGGAGAGAGGCATCACCCCAGACGAATGCCTTACTACCGGCCACGATCAACGTTGTCTGGAAAACACTGAACCGCCTGCAGGTCGGCAAAGGACGCTGCAAGGTGTCCATGAAGAAATGGAAAATAACAACTTCCGATGCATGTGTGTGTGGCGAATCCCAAACCATGGAACACATTATGAGATGTAGCCAAGCTCCACAATGTACCGGAGATGACCTGGCCGAACCAAATGCCGCTGCGCTCGCCTGCGCCAACCACTGGAAAGACGTGATACAGAAGATGGCCGGACACAAGGAAGAAGAAGGTGATTTCGGTTTTCTCTGTATTTTCCTGCCATTTCCTTCTTTCAGTTCTAATGATTACTAATTTACTAACTTCATAGAATTAAGGTTTACTAATCTACTAATGATTAACTTCCTTGTAACGTTTGGTGATACTAATCTACTAATCTCATAGAAATTATGGCTTCTACTAATCTACTAATTATCTAACGTCATCGTCTCTATTCGCTACAGCTGTCTCTCCTTTCCGCCTTTGCTGTCACTATTCTCTTTCCTGATTTCCTCGTTAACGCTTCTACTCGCTACAGCTGATTCTCGTTTACGCTTTCTGCTCTCTCTAATTTGTTGCACCTGTCTGTGAGTGTATTTAAACCCTGTCTTGGCTTGTGTTCAGTGCGAGATTGTTGCCTCAGTTTACTGTTTGCACTTTTGAGCGGTTTTCCATTGTTTTGATTCCACGTTTTGACCTTGTTTGTTTACGACCACATCTTCTGCCAGTTCTATTCCTGACCCTGTTTTGTTTTCTCGACTACGAGTTTGCCTAGCGTATATGTGTACCTTTGCCTTCGCGGATTGCCTACCTGTTATGAACTGCCTACCTGTTCTCCTACTGATTACGAGCCTGCCTGCCGTTTTCAGTACCATGCCTCCGCTGACAGATATCCTGGATCTCGACCCTTACCTGGACGAGCCTTGCTTTCTGATTTTTGTACTTTGCATTTATTGCCTGCCTGTGCTTTTGACCTTTACATTGAACTACCTGCATTAATTTATTGCCTGCCTGTGTTTTTGACCTTTGCATTGAACCTACTACGAACTGCCTAACGCTCTGTACCGTGCTACTGTGTGTAATAAAATCTCCTTCGGGAGTTTTATTTTACGTCTGGCTTCAAGTCCGCCAATTGCTATACGATTCACCCGATATGGATGTAAAAACCCTCAAATTAATGCTGAAAGTCTGCACTTTAACATCAGTCACTGCTCCATTTCAAATCCAATGTGCTGGAGTACAGAGACAAAAACAACAAAAATTGTGTCACTGTCCAAATACTTACGGACTGCACTGTATGTCACTCATTATTTCATTGCTAAATAAAGAAAACAACTTGTCTAAGTCATCAAGGGTCTGAAGTATCAAACAAGCCTTAAACCATCGCTCTGCTCCCAGAAATACAGTAGATATGGATGGATAACTTGAAGGGTTTCTTCTCCTGACTTATTTTTCCATAGAGTTCAATAGGAAAATTTGTCAGGAGAAACAACCCTTAAAGTGATCCATGCATATCTGGCAGCAGAGTCATGGTTTGAGGCTCGTTTGATACCCCAGACCCTTGATGACTTTCAGCCATTTTACCAATCATGTATTCCATACTGTTCCAGCATAATTTACAGCTAAATCTAGTCCCACCCCCCAATCCCCATAGAGATCCATTTAAATGCAGTGACGTTATAGTATCGCTTGTAAGACCAGAAAATAAGATATCAAGAGTCTTTTGATGTTGTTGGGCCAGACATCAGCAAGTCATGGCATGCAAAAGATATGTGACCAAATATAAAAATTTAAAGGCACAGTCAACTTAGTGTATGTAAACTTCTGACCCACTGGAATTGTGATATAGTGAATTAAAAGTGAAATAATCTGTAAACAATTGTTGGAAAAACTACTTGTGTCATGCACAAAGTAGATGTCCTAACTGACTTGCCAACACTATAGTTTGCTAACATGAAATCTGTGGAGTGGTTAAAAATGAGTTTTAATGACTTCAACCTAAGTGTATGTAAACCTCCGACTTGAACTGTACATAAAATAAATATAAACTGAAGGCATATATATCTCAGACTATCAAAAGGGTAAAAACAAAGAATAGATAAAATAAGTAGATAGTTCAAATAAATAGAAATTGAAAGAACATATATCTCCGACTATCATACAAACACAGCAAGGATGACATAAACTAATCATAGACTATTAAAAAAAAAAAGTTTTCAGCCTAGTCTTAAAATAATTTAAAGGGATAGTTCGGAATTTTGGACATAATGTCTCAATTACGACTTACCCATGATGTAGTTGATTGATGGAAACCATTTTCAGATAATTCCATGCTGTCCCTTCTTTTGGACATACACACATTGCTAATGCTAGCGCAACTCCTAAGGAAACTAGTAGCATCCACGACCAAACGCACTTAAACACTCCACAGTGCACCCAAAGCAAATAAAATACGACGACAGTCTATCAGGGTTATTTTCAGTGATTATACCATCATTTTTCAAGTCAAACTATCGTTGAATCCTTTACTTTGTGCTCACCTAAATTCTCAGTGGAAGTACGGCGTTAGTTTAGTAGGTAACGTAAAGTAGCCTATAGCTCTGCCGGGCCAAAAAAACAATATCGCGCGTGTGAAAGAATCAGACTCGTAGTATTGTTAGCTAACGTTCAAGTAAGATGGTATTTCGTTGTGTATTTCAAGGTTGTTGAAATCATGCAAAACAAATGGGCACCACAAAGTTTTCACCGATTTCCAGTGGAAGATCAACAAAGAAAACAGCTGTGGCTTCTTGCTGCTCGCATGGATGTCACCAATTGAGACTCTAAAAAAGTTTGTAGTGACCATTTCACGGAGGATGACTATGTGAAAATCAAAAAAGGACGGTCGGGACACCCTCTACTGAAGGAGACTGCTGTGCCATCACCTGTTTTTCTTCATGCACCGAAAACAACTGACGAGCAGGTAACTAATAAATGATTGCATGCGTGATCTATCTATTCAATTTAGCTAGCTAGTTGCCACGATTGGGAAGTCATGGAAGTGCTCAAACTTTTCCTGCAAATTGGTAGCCAGTGTGCTTGCTTGTATATACTGTGTTATTCTGTCGCATGTTTGTGTTTAGCTGACTTGTTGTCTACCAAATATGTAACTTTACGGCAAAACGGATTGTGTCGGCAACTGTGCAGTACAGCAGATAGCCTACAGGCAGATACCCTGGCTAGTCTACAGCTAGCTCCGCCGCCGTACTTCCACTGAGAATTTAGGTGAGCACAAAGTAAAGGATTCAACGATAGTTTGACTTGAAAAATGATGGTATAATCACTGAAAATAACCCCAATAGACTGTCGTCGTATTTGATTTGCTTTGGGTGCACTGTGGAGTGTTTAAGTGCGTTTGGTAGTGGATGCTACTAGTTTCCTTAGAGTTGCGCTAGCATTAGCAATGTGTGTATGTCCAAAAGAAGGGACAGCATGGAATTATCTGAAAATGGTTTCCATCAATCAACTACATCATGGGTAAGTCGTAATTGAGACATTATGTCAAAAATTCCGAACTATCCCTTTAATGTTGGGGCTTTTCTCAGGTCCTCAGGTAGGACATTCCACTTGCTTGGTGCATAGAAGCAAAAAGCTGCTTCTCCAGCTTTCAAATTTGTCTTAGGAATGGATAAGAAGCTGCTGCCTGAGGACCTGAGAGTTCTAGCTGGTTCGTAGCTGACAAGCATGTCTTTTATGTACTGTGGTGCAAGGCCATTGAGAGCTTTATATACCAGAAGCAGAATTTAGAAGTTATTTCTCATGTCAATGGGGAGCCAGTGAAAAGATTGAAGAATTGGAGATGTCGTCTAATCTACTAGTAATGAAGACATTAACTAGTTTCACTGAATCAGATTGTGATGAAAATGCTCTTATTTTTTAAATGTTTTTAAGGTGGTAGAAAGCTGTTCTTGTAACATAGTTGATGAAGCTGTTACAATTTAGATCAGTATCAAAAATTACACCAAGATTTCTAGCTTCACCTTTCCTTTTAAAAGACAGAGAACTGAGGTGGTCTACAATTTTCTGTCTTTGAGCCTTTGCTCCAAATACAAGAATCTCTTTTTTCATTAATCAATGGTAAAAGGTTACGTGAAGGCGGCAGTGTAGTATAATGGTTAAGGAACAGGACTTGTAACCGAAAGGTTGCAGGTTCGATTCCCAGCCGGACACTGCCGTTGTACCCTTGAGCAAGGTACTTAACCTGAATTGCTTCAGTATATATCCAGCTGTATGAATGGATAAATGTAATAAGAAGTTGTGTAAGTCGCTCTGGATAAGAGCGTCTGCTAAATGCCTATAATGTAATGTAATGTGGCATCCACATGTTAAAGTCATTGATGCATTTAAATAGGGACTCTAAGGGACCTAGGTCATTAGATGAAATAGAGAATAATCTGCATAGTTATGGTAGGATATTTTGTGTTTTTGTATAACGTGTAAGTGGGAGCATGTACAGATTGAACAATAATGGGCCAACTTTGTGGGACTGCAGATATAATACTGTTTTTGTGATGCAAAGTCACCAATGGACACAAAGAAATCTCTATCTTGCAGATAGGTTGTAAACCAATTTAAAACAGGGCCAGATAGGCCGAACCATTTTTCCTGCCTTTGTAGCAATATGTTATGGTCAACAGTGTCGAAAGTGTCACTGAGGTCCAGGAGTATGAGAACAGACTTTGATAGATTGAATAATGTCAGAATCTGATTGGCTAATAACTCTAATAACTAACCATTTTTTTACCCAATCATTACACAAAACACAAAGCATACTAAATTTGGTGTCATTTACAGTTACGGTTCAGGAGGAGAAGATTGTCAAAGATTTCACAAAATGGTGGCGGAAAATCTACCCAGATGGACCTTACGGGTCCTTGAGGCAAATTTGTTCAGCATGCAAAATGACACCAATATACCAAGTTTCAAGTATGTAAAACTTACCTTTACTTGATCACATAGCTCAGACAGTCGGGCATCCATGTCCAGTTTCTCTGAAAAACACATTGATAATTTCCCCCTCATTAAATGCATCTCCATTCTTAAAATGAAAGGAAGTCACCAAGGAAAATATTAGCAAAAGATCTCCCACTTGTGATCTCTGTTATGATCCAAACCACTGCTAAATTCAGAGATGGAAAGAGTTCACATCGTGCCTGTGTGCAGTGTAGTGCGAGTGCAAGAGAATAATTGTAATTCCCACAGGATCTGGACCAAATTAAAAAATGATGCAAGAATAATCTCACTTAGTACTTACTCTGTTGGACAGCCTCTCAGGCTTTGCCAATTGATTGCTCAAATTAACTGAACATGTTGCATCACAAAATCATAGATAATCATAGTAATTTTCATATCAACAGTAGTGAATTTAATCATGAAAAAAACGACACATCATTGTTTTACATTAAAAAATAGTCATGTCATTAGTTTAAGTGGCTTTAAAGTGATGGCATCATTAGACACCGTAAATGAGAATCATAACCATTGATGAAAGTGAGAAGTGGTTTGAAACAGAAAAGGACAGTGGGAAAGAACAATGAAGTATATGGTCTGAGTCCAGATGAACAATTCTGCACTGACTGTGGAGAACCTCCCTGATTTAACTATAAAGAGAAAAAAAGATATACAAAGAAAATACCAAAACCAAAACTATGAAGAAGGGTAATAAATGAGAATTCCATGTATCAGATCATGCCTGGCTCATAAAAGGTTGTCGAAGAGGGAAATGAATGTAAAAAGAAAACAGAGAAACAATACATTTTTCAAAAAGCTGAAAGCAAGTAAGACACAAAGAACGTGGGATGAGGGACATACCTATGTAGATGTTTCTCTGGCTTCGGGGATAGGGTCTTCCGAGTACTCGCTCATAAGGGCTTGCATGCTGGGCTTGGCTAGTTATGGGATTATACATATAGGCACATTTACTTTTCCTTCACTGAACTTCCTGCTTAGCCGCATACTGGCAAACATAAGTGATGTGAGGTGTCAGATCAATGTGTGTTAGTATGGCGCTGGATAAGTGCCAAAAATAAGACTGCTGTGTGGCCGGCGGAGGAGTGTATATCCTTATCAAAGCCAGCGAACGATCCAGTGCCAGATAAACCGCCACTGGTAAATGAGAGGTGGGCAGTGGTAAATGAGAAGCCTGCTATTGATTCACAGAGACTGGTAAGTCACGTGCCTAGCTTAGCAACCCACTGGATTTGCAACTGCCTTGGCTGGTCGTTAGCATTTCTAGGTTGGTCACTAAGCATTCCTAGGCTGGTAACTGACATGCCTAGCTTAGCAACCCACTGGATTTGCAACTGACTTGGCTGGTCACTAGCATTCCAAGGCTGGTCACCCATTGGATTGGTGAATTTTATTTATTTTAGCAGACCAAGCAGCGCAGCTCCTGGTACCCTATTGTTTTTGTTCAGATTCTTTTTTCTTCTTCTCCCTTTCACCTAAAATAACCGTGAGCTGGTTTGGCCTATAATCACCAAACTTGGTAGGGTTGTTGGGATGGCTGAACTCTTGGATCCTTTAAATTATGATGCAGATTGTACACCTGGTGTGCTGTAAATGCATGTGACAACATTTTGACATTGACACGCCCAGTCCCGATGCCCCGTTTAGCCTGGAATCACAACATTTGGAGTCTGCCACGTTGGATTTTCTGCTAATTTGCATATTTTTGTAAAACGCTTAAAATGCGGCGACTCCTACAAAATTTGACCAATTTGCACGAAACTTGGCATATGTCATACAGCATTACTTCTCTAAGGCCTAGGTCAAAAAATGACCGAATGATGAGTCAATGAATTTTCAGTGGGCGTGGCTTGTCACAAACATGCTAATAATTCCAAAACCGTTTGACAGAAAGTTATGAAACTTGGTAGGTCTATTAACAGTCACATCAAGACTTCAGCCCTACAGTTTTAACCCAATCGAGCCACATGGTGGTGCTATAGAGATCCAAGTATAAATTCACTAATAATCACTGTTCCCTTGCAGAGAATTCAAACTTGCTACAGTGACAAAGCCCTCACAGTGCATAGAGCCTAGCTTGTTTAAACATAGGCGCTGTTCGCTAACCGGAACGCACAGGACGGATAGTGGGACAACGTTCCGATGGTTGGTTGTTTGACATTAGCTTTCTCTCCACATCATGGCAATTTTTATTTCCTTGGTGTGACTATTTGATCCTTACTGTGGCAGCCCGCCACTGACAGGCGTGTTAGCTAGCTAGTAAAGGCAGTGTATATGGAAAGCTAGCTAACGTCAACAAACACAATTTTATAAAACGTAGCTATTTGTAATGTTAACATTATCAAAAAGTGCATGAGCATAGATCTACCATTCCATTCCCTCACGTTTGTCTGGACAGTGGCTGTCCTGTGTGACTGGCAGCATGGTACTAGCAAGCGGGGAGGAATAGACTGACACAGAGGCGCAACCAAGTGTAAAATTCACGGGGGAGGCGGGGGTCCACGGTGGCCTGTAACAACACGGGGAAAAAAACAAGATTTGACGTATACTCGTCGTTATGCTATAATATTGGGGGGGGGGGGTCTTATTAGCCTGTTTGTGATATTGGGGGGGGGGGGTCGCGACCCCTCCATAAATTATGCCCTTGCCAGTAATAACGTAGAATTAACTTGGCTACCGCCACTTCTTGGCTACCGATTTTTTGCAGACACTCTTCATCTCCTGTAGTTCGAGGAGGCTTTGACAGGACACTGTCTCCTCATGTGCGCTCTCTACCTGGTGGTTTTCTGCTGTGCAGTGGAGGTTTAATTGATCTCGTGGACACCTTCCTGTAATGATAATAGAATGTTCAATTAGCATTTGTATGCCTCAATGTAATAGAATGTTCAATTAGCATTTGTATGCCTCCATGTTAAGTCAATGGCTAATTAATTTCCGGTATCATATAATTATAAAAGTTTGTTTAAAAACTGTACAATAAACAGAAATGTGACCCATCAAAAGCATTAGTCCATGTCATGCCCGGCATATCTCTATGTCTACTTTAGCGATTAGAGTTAGGTTTGAGCTAGGTTGTTGGAAAAAGTCTTAATCTTAATGATAATTTTTTTAAATATACCTCACGATATGGAAAACGGCTGAACAAATCTTTTCCATGTTTGTTTAATGGTGAGATATTGCTGAGACGAGTTAATCTGCCAAGTGGCTTGATAATTGATGTTAAAACAGCGGAGATATTGAAACACTAATTCTGGAACACTTAGCTTCAGCAGTGCCTAGCCAATATTCTAAAATGAGATAAGTTAAGTCAGAAATAGTAAAAAATTATTATAATAATAATAATTATAATAATAATAAACAATTAATAAAATCGCCAATCCTGCGGGTTACCAGCTAGGTATGCGAGTGACAGCGTATAAATCAGGGATGGGCAACTCCAGGCCTCGCGGGCCGGTGTTTATGCAGGTTTTTGCTGCCACTAGTTACCAATTATTTAATAAGCCCAATCATTTACATGATCTGGTATTTTAGCTACATTCCGTGATATGAACAGCAGCTGATGAATGTTCTTGAGCCTGCATGCATGAATTGTAGCGTTTTATTTGTGGTCTAATTTACAAGTGAGTCGGTGTTGGTGTATATGACTAATTAGCTGATTGAGGGCAGGGTAACTGGTGGCAGCAAAAACCTGCATATGTAGCGGGTGTAGCTCGGCTAGTTCGCTAGTAAGCACAGTGAGGTGCAGTAAAGCGAAGGCCTCGTAGCAGGTTACCATGACAACACTCTCTGGCGACTCAATCCTCAGGTTAAAAATAACGACGTTGCCCTTAGCTATCGGCGATTTCGCCTTTAGCTGATTGGTAACATGTTCGCTTTGGAATATTTGGACGAGTGAGAGGAGTGGGGTTCAAATCTCACCTTGGGCTTCTGAGTAAGCTTCTCTCTTTCCACACTCGTTACACATACACACCGGCCGTGAGGCCTGGAGTTGCCCATCCCCGCTATAAATGCTAGTGACCAGCTAAGTCAGTTGCAAATCCAGTGGGTTGCTAAACTAGGCACGTGAGTTACCAGCCTAAGAATGCTAGTGACCAGCTAAGTCAGTTGAAATCCAGTGGGTTGCTAAGCTAGGTATGTGGGTTACCAGCCTCGGAATGCTAGTGACCAGCCAAGTCATTAGTAAATCCAGTGGGTTTCTAAGCTAGGCACATGAGTTACCAGCCTCTGCAAATCAATAGCCGCATCTCATTTACCATCGCCGGCCTCTCATTTACCAGCAGCGGTTTATCAGTCACTAGATTATTTGCCGGCTTTGTTTAGGATACGCTCCGCCTCTCAGTAGTCTCCATCGACCTCTCAGTAGTCTTATTTTTGGCACTTATGCAGTGCCATATGATAGAACCAGCTTGGGCCTTTACTCCGTGTTTAAGGTTAGAGAGTATGTGCAAAAACTACAGAAATGCTTATGCAACAAAGCACAACTGAATATAAGAAAAAAATTAATAGAAGTGAAAAAAGGTCTTTAGGTTTTTTTGTGATGTTAGGCAGGTTTATTTTAATTGTAGGTTAGATTAATTGTTATTAATTAAAATTTTTATGTAAAAAAGGGGCTAAGCAGTGATTCATATTTAGAAAGTAGGAGCTGAGAGGTGCTGGGGGTTAGTAAAAAATAGATGATATCCTTTCGAAACATGTTGCATTACGTGAAAATTATGAAAAAACACAACCATGCATAAAGACCTGAAAACATCAGGCACTTTACTGAATGAATCTGAGTGATTCGTATTTTACACTTGACACTGAGACCTTTCTTTTAACCCCATGTCCCCTCACTTAAAAAGGCAATTTCCACCAGGTTTACCCCTCTCTTAAATAAAGCAACACACAGCAAAGACATGGGCGATGCCATTACTTGAAGGGCACAATTGTACCATCAAGACTAAACTATCAAAACATGTGAAATATGAGAGAAATTGTTCATGGTACACACATAATGTACATATAAATGTCAAAAAAACAAAAGCGCCTTATCATTTACTTGCTTGGCTGTTTATTTCACAAAATCCACATCAGCTAGTGGCCCAATTATTGTACACATCACCACTATTTCCCACCACTGGAAAAAAATTGTACAGATATCTAAAAGCAGTGAAATTCTGCAAGGGTTTTTCTGGAGTGTCCCCAAACGTCTCTAAATTTCACATTTTGGACAAGTTATCAACACCATAAAACAAGTTTACTTCACTCCAAATTACATTTTCAATGGATAACAGAGGGAAAATCAATTCTCAGAGGGAAATCAATTATTTTTGCGCGTATACATCTCATGCAATAGACCACTGTGTAGGCTGTCCAAAAGTCCAAATCAGAAAAATGCAGTTCTGTCTGTAATTACTTAACATTTTCGCATATACGCATAATGTATAAGTAAAGGATAATGACACACTTTGAATGCCAGACACGGAGGTAGTAAATTCAAACTGTGTAATGCCCAGCCCTCGTTATCCCACTTATTCTACATACTTGTAATCAAAATATGTTTTTAAAAATATGCAATTCTACTGCAATGGAAACTTTACTTAAGTGTTCCAGCAAATATCCCAAACCCTATACCACTTAGCAACAAACATGTCTTTCTATTCCCTGTCTCAACCGGGTAGCAAGCTAGCTTTATACATGGTTCGCCTTTACTCACGTTACCTCAAGTGTGACCAGATCCCTGCTTCAAAATGTGGCTTTTTGAGTAGTTCAACTCATGTTAAAGTACTGAATCAGAGATACAAAATTAGGTATCACTTGAGGGGTCGATCTTGGCGATCTTAGCGCTTGGTAGAAACGCATGGCATAAAGTGCATTTAGGATGTGTCCAGGTCCACTTTTGCTAGTTGGACGGCGAGTCTTTTGAGCGCTAAGCACAGCGCAATGTGCAAATGGCTGAACTTAGTCTCTTCATTAATTATAGGTGTGTCTCGGGCGTAACATGCAATAAACCAATCAAAATGTCATATCCCATTCCCTTTAAAAGCCTGCTTTTCCACCTTGGTGGATTGCTTATATGATGGTGAAACAGACATGCTAGTGCGTGTGTAGTGCGAGCAAGGAATAGGCTATATGGATCAATAGTATGATCAATATTATTCGGACTAACCATTATGAAGCATTTTGATATACACAATAATAATTTTTAACATTAGGGTTTTACACCGGCACGGGTTCCCGGTAATTCCCGACAGTGCTGTTATTTTGGAAAATAGGCTATATTCGATGAAATTTCATTAAAAGCACTTGCAACGGCTGAGAATAAGCTACCAGAATATGGCTTCAGTCTCACCTTAGACAACGCCAAATTAGCCTGCTTGTTTAACAAATTTCGTTTGATTATACAATGAAGCATTGTCAAATCAATTCCATGAGGCTGTTCTCATGGGGTTCTCGAAGTTAAAGCTTCATCTGAAGTTCATTATGTGCATTGTAATATTGATTAATAACATAAATTCTGTCATTTTGCCTTAATGACGACACTAAATACACTAAAGCTGTTAGGTTGGGAACCCATAGGTTCGTTAAGTTATACGTTATTGACCCTGTGGGGTAATTTGTCCTCTGCATTTGACCCATCCTTAGGAGAAGGTTCACGCATATTGTCCCTTGTTTTATAATGTCCTGCTTATGGAAATGTGACCGACCTGTTTTACTGGTAGCGTAATGCTTTAAACCACGTCCACTTTCCCAGGAAGACTGTGAAAAGTGTGATTTACATCAGGGGAAACAGACCTGCTCCTGCATGAAGTTAAAGCGCACATGCAGAGAATAGCATTAAAATGAATCATGAATTAATTCTGTAATGTGCTACCAATTTGTTTTTGTTTCTAATTACTCTTAGTTCTCTATAAAATTGTTCTGTTCAGTCATGGAATAACAGGTGAAATCAGTGGGGTTTTAATAAGCTGAGAGTATGGAAACCTGGTCACTGTAATTTAAAAAACATGAAGGATGAAGAATAAGGTTAAAATTCAGTTAACATGGTGAAATTTTAATGAATCTCCGTTTTTTAACCGTATGCTATCGAAAAAACATATACACAGTGAATCCCGGGGACTGTAGTCTAGGCTATTTGAAAAACAATAAATGCAATATTCACTGGACAAGGTTTTGAACTTTTTTCAGTCAAAACCATTCTATTTACTTACAGGCTGTAGGCCTAGATGAAGACAGCTGCATTGTAATTACATCTGAAGCGCATTTCAGAACTTAAATGTCCGTCTATTGCAGTGTGCGAGTTTTCCATTGAATGACAATTCACACATTAGGCGTAAATGACAATTTGCGCATTAGGCTTGATATAGGTTTTATCAGCTCCTTTTTAATGGATAGCCATTGTCCCGTAACAGAAGATTGTCCCCCCAGAAGATTACAGGAATTACTGGCAAATACAGGCTAAGTCATAGCTTGATCCAGGATAATCGTGAATAGTCTATATATGTAACCTTACACGTACCATCACACATCACCTGGGTGTTGATGAAGTGGGCTGAAAGCAATTTAATGTGGCATTCCCCTTCGCTAAGGGAGAGGTATGTGGTCTTTGACCTATGGACCCTTTTATTATTATACATTTTTTGATATAGCCTACACAATAATTATATTTCACATTGTAATCTTGATATTTTTAGTCATGCTTGTGCGTGCCCCTGTGTGTAACAGACAGGAGGGTGTACGCGTGTTGTGCACACGCCTATGTAGACGCACTTATATGCGCCTGTTAAAATAACATGTAAACGACTGCGACATGACTTTAGAACAAGCTTGCGGTGGTTTTAGCACAAGTGCTTTCTGCTGGCTCAAGACAGCAATACGCCAAAAATTATCCTGGCCACACCTCATCTTAAGACCAGCCCACCCAGTTCACTTGCTATGGGCGCAATATCACTTGGTATTTAAACGACGTGAGCGCTAGGCGCTATAATGAACCATGCGCCGGGTGTAAGATAGAAAAGACACTTGCGTTTGGGTTAGCGCCGCATAGCGCCGGGTGTAAGATAGGGCCTGATGAGCTTGAATAAATATTTCTGGAGGTATGACTGTTTGTGATTTTGCAAAACACGGTTTTAAGAAAACTGGCTTTAAAGATTTTGTTGTGAATTCTGCCTTCTCTCATCGTAAAATACACCCTCAGAACAGGAACGATTGTATGGAATTGGTATATTTGTGTAGTCTGTAACCCAGTGCTTGGTATGATTTTGAATAAGTTTAATTATAATAGTGTTTAAACCATAAATTCATAAAAATATTAAAAAATTCATACAATTGAAGTCAGAAGTTTACATACACTTAGGTTGAAGTCATTAAAACTCATTTTTAACCACTCCACAGATTTCATGTTAGCAAACTATAGTGTTGGCAAGTCATTTAGGACATCTACTTTGAATTAATGCTGCATTCATTTTTTTTCATTTCCAACTCGGAATCCCGATATCTGGCTAGGGAAAATTTAATAAAATGCCCTTCCAACTAGGAGTTCCATGAATATTCCCGTTTCCCTGCAGCAGGAACAAAAGAACAGCCAGCTATAAAAACTCAGGTGCCGTGAGATTACACAACTAA
Organism: Synaphobranchus kaupii; assembly: GCA_029718625.1. Taxonomy (NCBI): domain Eukaryota; kingdom Metazoa; phylum Chordata; class Actinopteri; order Anguilliformes; family Synaphobranchidae; genus Synaphobranchus; species Synaphobranchus kaupii. The sequence continues at coordinate 81,176,500 of CM056379.1, forward strand.
GGACAAATTTATTCTCCAAGACTCCAGGAACTGCTGTAGCACCAACTCGAACTCTACAGTTCTTCAAGGTCCAAACTTCTCCTTCAGCCTCCCCATAAATACCTTTCTCCCCAAGCATTGAGGATACGTGCCCTGATTGGGTGATGTCGAGGTAAGATGTGGAAGGTGGGAGGTGGGGGGTCAGACTCCTTTCTGACAAGGACTGGCTTATCTAAAAGCTGACAATTTACTAATTAAATTAAAGTGTACTTATGTTGTTGAAAGCAGGGCCAAGCACCATGGTATTATTATTAAAAGATTCAAGATATTAACATCTTTGTAACAAGACCAAAAAAGGGCATTCTCGCAGGTAAGGACAATAATTCAGCTCAGCTACTGAAAACCTCTACAAAAGAGACATGCTCCTGCTTTTGCAATGATTTTAGTACAATCATTAAATCTGGGTAATGATTACAAATCTACAAATTTGGGCAAAATATTACTTCCATGTGATAAGTTCAGTGGTAACACTCTGGCCCTTGAGATCAAATCTGATTGGTTACCGCGACACAAAGTTGGGCCACCTGGGGCTGCAAGTTCAATTTTGGCCATCTCCCCTGCCACTTCTCCAGATAGCCCTGCACCGCCAGCAGTCCCAACATGCCTTGCGGAGGCAGGCAGCCGCCTCTCATTTCTGTGTGCCATTACTGCTAGCGGCCATGCCGCCGGCGCTGTGAGATTGCTCAAAGCAAAGTCAGTCTCCAAAGTCTGCAGCTGGCGAGCTGGTTGTGAGAATGCTGGTGATATTGACGCCGATTCTCATGCCATCCTGTTTTGCTTATTTGTTTATCGTCTGTTGCTTTAATTCTTAAGCTCGCAGTAGATAATCAGTAACTGTACTGCTGATTTAGACCCCAGCGATAAAATAAGCGGATTTTGCCACAGTTGACCACTGATTTTGGCTATTATGCTTCCCGGGACCTGCCTCTGTAATCGTCCCAGACTGAGTGCTGTTTCCTCTGGCCAGTCTCCAATCTGCCTACAACAGAGCCGGCCTTGTACCAAGTTTCCCTCAGTCCCGGTGAGGTTAGCCTTCGCGCTGGGACCACATCTCACTGGCATCAGGACGGGACTATCCAGCAATGTAGATTACTTGAGTTTCGGCACTTGTCTATCTTCTGACAAACCTCAGATTCCCTCCTATTGGTCGCATCATCCTGAAAAGATCCAAGGCAGCGAGTAAACTGGCATAATTTTCGATCAATTGTTCGCTGCAATGTTTCCTCTGAACTGTCGCTGCCTCGGAACCATCTCAAACATGCGCTGTTCAACACACAATCACTGTCAAACAAGACATTCATTGTTAATGATTTTGTCCGTGACAATGCCTTGGACTTCATGTGCCTGACAGAGACCTGACAAAAAACTGGGGATTACTGCCCTTTAAATTGTAGGGACAACAGACTACATTTCCATTCATTCCACAGGCAACACAAGTGAAGTTTATAACATGGTCCCAGCGTGACATCTGTAGTTAGTGATCCAATCATGTTGCTTGGAAATACAAGACACTAAGGGTCATAAAACTCAAACAGACTGAAGACATTCCAGTCTGCCTCTTCCATTTTGCTTTGTGTCAGCAACATAGCTGCACAAATGTAGAACTCCATTTTGTCTTCCCCTTGCACTAGCTACACAGCTACACAAAGGTGGATCTCCACTTTGCCTTCAGAAAGCTGCAGAAAGCTCTGCAGGCCGCGGAGAGAGACGCAAGCGCCACGCCACAGCAACAGGTTAGCTTGCCTATCGGCACCTGACAGTAGAGAATGCAACTGAGCTAACACCTCTGACCGATGGTTAGCTCTCAACCCACGGAAAAAGACGACGTCGCCGGGCCGACTAGCAGAAATTCCAGCCAAACTCAACTCCAGGACAAATAGGCTAGAATCAACTCAACGCGGACTTCAGTAAGACTGATCAAACATCCCAGGCATAGCTTAGGATTTTAGTATGAATTGTTTATCAGGAATGTGATTGTATCTCGACTTTGTGCGATAATAATAGCTATAAACTTGTTGCACTGGTTAGCAAGCTAGCCCGCTGGCCTATCGTTTCATAGCTAATGTGGTAGTACTAACTAACCCTGGTTTGCTCCCCTACCCTAACATCTACTGCCACCTCCCCACCTCCTGTGGGAGTCAGAAGCACTACTCAAAAATCCCAAATTATTAGATAATCATATTATATATGTATGTGTAATAATATTATATTTAAAAATTATAATTAAATTATAATTTTTTTATATGCTAGGCCTATATTGTGATATCTGCGTTAACATGGCCACTGCACCTCTTTTTAATGCAATAATGTTGATCACTGTAGAAATACACACAATAACACACGCAAATAAAGGATGTAAATAAATAGCAAATTTGTTTTTGAACAAATTGAAACATAAAATGGTTAAACCTGAACACATTGCATCAAAAGGCTGTATGAAGCTGGTCTTGCTCGTCGCCAAGCAAAATTTCAGTAGGCTATTTCAAATGAACATAGAAATAACCAGCGTTTTGATTAAAATAATAATAGCCTAATAATAAAAGCACATTTCAACAGTGTATAGGCAAGTAGGTACTAGGTAGCATTCGTTGGAATTCAGAAATTACAGTAACGTTAAGTTCATCCATTCAAATTAGAGGAATTTTCTAACATTTTATTAACACTGGAATTAAAGCTCGAATTAGTGCACGCTTAGCCTGTAATGTTAGCGAAAACACGTGTTTAATTAAGTCCAGTTAACGTTAAACAGTGATATAGTGTAATAGGCTACAACTTATGTTTTTCATGCACACACCATATCGCACTGTCCATGAATTTGCAACAAACTAACCAAAACAGTCACACTGTAATTTACTTCTTTTCAACTTGTTTTTCGATTGCCCTGGAACATGTCGCAGTAGGCTAAACTCCCTGCAAGTAGCCTAATAACTCTATAAACTTCACCCCGAGTGGTTGAGACGGATACTTCTCAATTACAGTATTCATGTTTGTCTGAAATTATAAACTACAGCTTTAAGAAAATCCCTTAAATTTAGATTTTCGCCAAAGTCCCGTACAGTCGACATATCCACAGCGACCACCTATTGCATTTAGGGCTGAAATACGTTGCTGTTGTTGTGTAAAAACACACACGCTTTTGTATGTTTTTTTAAAAACTTATTTAAATACATTAGGCTATGTATGTTATGGCTATTATGTATACACTGTATGTGACTATTCTGAAATAAATGTATTCTGTTGCAAATTTCTGAATGATACAGCTTCTTCTTCAATCTTTAAACCATGGATGTGCAGGGAATATTTTTTGAGATATTGACATTTAAATAAAACTAGTAGAAACTAGGTGGAAATTGCCTCTGGAGGGCCAAAGTAAATAGTGTTAATAATGACTGATAGGCAGCTTAACCAATAGTGGTGTGCAAGGCGGTGTGAGAAGGCGGGGCAAAGGGGATTTATGGAGCTTTGTTTATGAAAATACTGAACAAATCGCCTCCCGTATTGATTCAATACGTAAAGCAACATTTAATTCTCAATTACGGGACGATTCTATAAGGGACTGGTGGCTACCCATGAGTATTCATATGGGTGCGCTGTACCCACGGCACCCCCACTAATTCCGCTGCAGACCCTTATGAATTATTAGTTATTAGTGCTTTGATGGAAATTGAAGTAGTAGTAATTATAATCCATAATAATCAAATGAGACTGATTTCATTTTCACCTAACTTGGGAATAATAAGGGTAAACCTCATCCCATGTGAGAGTTTATATATATTCCGTACATTATTGGTGCCCCATCCTCTGATGTCAGGAACTACCGTCCTGTATCTCTCTTGCCCTTCTTGTCCAAAACTCTTTAACGAGCTGTCCTTAACTGTGTTTTTTCTCCACCAAAACAACCTGCTCGACCCTCATCAGTCCGGCTTCAGAACTGGGCATTCCACCGAAATTGCTCTCCTGGCTGTGACGGAGGCACTCGCCACTGCTAGAGCCTGCTCCCTCTCCTCTGTCCTGATTCTACTTGACCTGTCTGCAGCGTTCAACATGGTCAACCATGAACTTCTGATCTCCACACTCGCTGAGATGGGCATTTCTGGGACTGCCCTCTCTTGGTTTGTGTCCTATCTGACTAATAAATCCTACCAAGTCTCTTGGAAGGGTTCTGTCTCTGCACCTCATCCCCTTTCTACAGGAGCCCCACAGAGATCTGTACTGGGTCCTCTGCTGGTCTCCATTCATACTAAGTCTCTTGGTTCATTTATACTAAGTCTTTTCCTCTCTTTCCCTCCCTCTACCCCACAGGTTAAGGAGAGGATATCTGCTTGTCTGGCTGACATCTCTGAGTGGATGGCTACCCATCACCTGAAGCTCAACCTTGACAAGACAGAGCTCCTCTTCATGCCATACAAGACCTCCCCACTACATGACCTCCATCATCGTTGACAGGACCATGGTGGCTGCCTCTCGCTCTGCAAGGAACCTGGGGGTGGTCCTGGACGACCAGCTGGACTTCAAAGAGCACATCAGGGCAACGGCACAGTCCTGCAGGTTCCTCCTTTACAACATCAGGAGGATTCGACCGTACCTGACCACCTACTCCACCAAGCTTCATGGTCACCTCACACCTGGACTACTGCAACTCCCTGCTCGCAAGCCTACCAGCCTGCGCCATTCTGCCTCTTCAACTGATCCAGAACGCAGCTGCCCGGCTTGTCTTCAACCTCCTGAGATTTTCGCATGTCACCCCCCTGCTGAGGTCACTTCACTGGCTACCAGTTGCAGCCAGGATCAGGTTCAAAGTTCTGACCCTGGCCTACACTGCAGCCAATAGGACAGGCCTCACCTACCTGCAGGACTTAATCCAGCACTATGTTCCTGCTCGACCACTTCGCTCTGCGACAGCAGGGCGACTCGCACTTCCCTCCCTCTGTGTCAACGGCTCTCGCTCGTCCCGACTGTGGAGCTTTTCCACCCTAACTCCCCATTCCTCTACGTTCTACTCAAACACTGCCTGCATTCCGCCGCGGCCTGAAGAGACACCTCTTCAGACTCCACCTTGACTGATATACCAAGGACCTTTTTCATAGTACTTGTTCCCTGTGTTTTTTGTCTGTAACTGTTTGATGTTATAGTTTAGAAGGTATAGCTGATTTACCCATAGCTTACTGTGTGAACTACATTCAATGTTCATTACTAGGGATAGCTGCTACATTATGGGAAGGATGTGCTTTGTCTTATGTTCTGTAGTTGCTTTGATGACCTTCTGTATGCACTTATTGTATGTCGCTTTGGATAAAAGTGTCTGCCAAATGATTGTAATGTAATATAATGGATATTCCTTACATAATTGGTGCCCGGGTGAAGACTGGCAGGACGGACATGTTTTATTTGTCTATCACCACTACTGCCAAATGTATTTGTAAACCCCTTGCATGAGTAATACTCCACATGTAAGAATATAGAGGCATATTACTTACAAAATGAAGCTACTCCCGCAGGTTATATTTACATTGATCAGGCACGTATCAGTGGACGTGGAGGTGGACTCACCGTGCTCTATCGCGAACGCTTTGATCAAATCGCTGTGTTGAAGTCATATGAATATTTAGCCTTCAAATGTACACTGCCTCAGTCTTTTACTGTTGTATCATTGTCTGTTTTCTAGATGTTTTTTCTGCCCTCATCACCATGCCGTCTCAATCCTTAACAACAGGTAAAACTGTTATTCTTGGTGACTTCAATATCCACATTGACCCCCAAGTGTCCTTTAGGCAATGATTTTATTAACCTATTGGCTTGTTTAAACCTTAAAGGGGAATTCCACCCAAAAATAAAATTAACCTTATTGAACAGATCAAGGCGCAACTAATTAAGTCTTTCTTTGTAGCTGGTCAAAAAAATAATCTGTTTCAATATAATATAAATTTTTCAATATAAATTTGCATCTCTCTAAACTTGCTCTTTTTGAAAGACTACAAGTGTTTTCAAGTGGGCGTGTAAATTACATCTGATCAAAAATGTCTCTGACGTAAAAAAAGCCAAGTTACTCACGCATAGCCTACAGAGCGCTGTCTATAGCCTAAGTCCTTAATTGCAACTTGCAAAAACTAGGCCTGCCTTTAAAAGTATTGATATCAAAATGTGACCAAGTTACAACTAACAATATTGCCTATCGTAGCTCACACTAAATAAACTAGCTCTATTCCAAAGCAATGCTATCCAAACTTTCCTAAATTATTTAATGCAACTTGGCCCTGTGTTTCTTCATCTTAGCATGTGAAGAGATTGTGCCTCATGGAACAACATATGATTTCAATGAATGAATATGATTTCAAAGTAGGCGGAGCCAGCGAGGGAAGAATTGCATCTCACTGTTCTGAATAGGGACCACAGAACGAATTATGTGGTAGGGACACATCGTAGATCAAGCTAGCTATCATTGCTATTTTATTATAATGTCAGAAAATGACATTGATAGGCTACGTTATTTCCTAAAAAGATGTTTTGGCAAACTAAACCAAACAGGACTTGCGTGCTGTCGGTTACAGAGTGGGGCTCCTCCGGTATTCCCGGATTCCCTGTAGCCTACATCTTCCTCTGCCTTATTGAATCACCAGGTAAGGAACCATGTCAACTAATGTTACATTATGATCCATGACCATTAAGTAGACTAACATTAGCTAGCTGACCATAACTGACGGTTTCGCTTTGAGCATTCAATTACAGAAGCAATGTATTTTTTCTGGGCTAGTGTGATAGCTGGTGTTAGCAACGAGTTTCTTGTCATAAAACAAATTGCTTTTTAAATATGTTTGCCATGGAGGCTGTAGCTAACCTTGCATTCGTTAATGGAAGGAGGTTGGATATCGGGGTGATAAATGCATCGTTTCCATGTTTATACCGACATTAGTGCGTTTGAGTTGCACTGGGGAAATGTTGGCTTTGCTAGCAAACGTTAGATAAAATGGCTAACAAGTAGCCTACAACAATGACGTTTTAACTTTTAATTGTATGTGTTCTGTAATATTCTATTCTAATATATTGTAATATTCTGTATCGGCATGTTGGTCGATACAAAAACATTTCATACTGAAAATCGGGAGGTCGTAGATTTTCCGACATGAAACCTGGGTGCGTAGCCTAGCTAAGTGTTACAGACTTCTGGCTAGGCTGGCTAATGTTTTCACGATACCAAACGTAGATAAATGAAGGGCCATATTTCCCCCGTTTTTCTGGAGACTGAGCTAATGATGGTGGTATTTTAGATTAGTGCAGTGGTGTCATTTGGGTATGGCAGAGTATGGCTCTTGCGATACCCTAGCCTCTGGTTTCAAAGGCGATTCGGGCACCACTTCTCTGCTGTCCTGCTACTCTGCCTGGAGAGGGAGAGTGCACCCTGTCCTAGTAAAATTCAGGCAAAACACCAGCAATAGTTTAAGGTTTACCCATTATGCTACTACTGTTGAAATATTTTGCTCATTCACTCAGAATTGGCGTTTGGTTCCTGTGAATCACTTTCGCCAGCACGTTAACCTATCCTGCTAACACTAGCTAACTGTTAGTTGACCAGCAGCTAGCTAGCAGACAGCAAAACTTTACAGGTGAGTCCTGAAAATCTTGCTTAAAAAAACTTAAGTGTATATAATTAACATTAGTCTAATGTGGGAATTGTTTTTGCATGAAGGGAATAGGAAAAATGAGCTACGACTACATATGCTATCCAGCAACAAGTGCACAGAGCAGAGACTAATGTCTCTGAAATGAACTAGTTTTTTGCTCATTTCAAGAATGTTTATTAACTCCTTTGCATAGATACATAGTGAAGGTGATGCCGGCGGGACCTTTTTGCTCAACTGAGACATTCGTTGCTCCTGCAGCCAAACTATTAGTGGAAACCACAAACTCTGTGTTTTAATTTTATTGGTAGACGATTCACAACGATTTCTGCCGAATACAGAGTTTCTAAGTGTCACTATTTCCCCGTAGCAAGTCCATTTAACAAGCAACCCCCCAACTAGTCTATGCCTACCCATGTGACATAGTGGACAATAGCGTCTATGTTTGAGTTCATAAATATATTTATTCATCATATAAAATTAGAATGCCGTCATAGCAACAAGATAAACCCAACAATAACCTGATCGTATGCCAGAAAAGCCGTGAAAAGCCCTACTCACCCAAATGCAAAAGTATTATCTCATTCTTCCATGTATTATACTAGCAATGTATGCTAATAAATATGACATAAACATATAATCCTACCATCGGTTTTACACATCGAGATGTTCCTTTCAAAATTCAGTGGTCATTTATTGTCTGGTATAATCGGTTTGAGAAATATACAACACTTTATACTGCTATTACACTATCTGAAACGTCGACTCATAATACCCCCATGCCCTGCAAGCCTGTCTCATTCATTACAGTTCATTGTGGTTTAATTGTCGGCTTTTTTATCCAATAGAGTAGATTATAACCTTAGCAACGGTATATGCCATGTCTTTTTGGGTGCTTTGAACAATTTACTACAGCCCAGCGTAACGGCAGTTTTCGTTTTAACGGTCTGGTATTATGCAAGCTCTGTAGAAAACGTATTAGGGAGGGGAGTTTCCCTTTCCCGATATGTATGTATTTTTGCGTCTAAAATGCCGTTGGTCTCGCTGGCTACATAGCCTATGTATCTTCGTGTTTCCACTCGAGCACTGTCTTTCCAATATGTTTCATAGCCCTAAATTTATTTTTGATGTAGGCTACCGATGTTCATTGAAGACAGAACATTTGGCAGCATTTTGCAGATGGTGGAATACTATTTTATGTTCATGTTATCGTACATAATATAGGCTATGGTGTATATACTTGTCACTTAGGGCATAACAAATGCTGATTCCAATTTACTGTGCGCTGATATGTGGTAGATTAAGGTAAAAATTTTCCTTGGAGTCATTATGAATAGGAACATTAAAAAAAGAAACTACAGAAAAATGCAATCCCTGGACAAAAGTATACATACTGTAGAGTACAGGAAACTGATGTTTTATTGAGGTACAAGAATGAATGATTAGGCAACATACGTATTTAGGTGTATGTAACACTGTGATATATCAATGTTTTTATCTTAAGCCATCAGAAGGAGCAAATGTATATGCTTTATAATGGACAAAACTAATTTTATTAATTTTATGACATGTTTTGCATCGGGGTTTTGGACCCATATATATCTACCCTCCTATACTGATGAAAATATAGTAATTCCCACTTGAAATTTATGCAAAAGTGAGCTTTATGAGCCAAAACTGTTGATTTTATTGATTTATTTATTTAGAGCAGTGCACAATTTAGCCATTTGGATAGATTTGGAGACACTAATGGACAACAGGGTACACTGCCTATATTTTGCATCATAGACCTTTAGTATTTTCATCCTCAGATTTAGCAAAACTTGTGGACATGGAGTTTATGATCCAGGAAATGTATTTATATTACCGATTTCACTTATGTAGCTCTCAGTATTTTGTTGCAAACTAAAGAAAAACATTTTTTTTTTCATTTTTACAAAGTTTCTTTGCATTTGTGCCAATTTATTTTGACTTAAATTATGAAAATAAACAAATCTAAGTTTGTATTGTAAATGGTACACCTGTCTTGTTTCATTTAAGCCATTTACCAAGTTTATGTGATGCTCACATCTGGAGTTATAAAGCCTTAAACAGAGCACCCCCTAAATAGGTGAGAATTGACCAAATTTGCCATCTGCGCCAAGGGGTTAACCTAGCTAATCATACATTGTTTAGTATGTTTTACCACATTAGATAGCTAAATGGTAATCGTGATTAGTTTACTAATGAGAGATAATTTTTAGAATAATCTTTCTTTAGAAGTCACCAAAATCCACTGTTTTATAAAACTCACTCGAGCATTTCACCCCCCTAGCTTACTTGCCATCAGAGTCCTGCATCGGGTCGGGTACCCGCGGCGGGTGACCCGCAAAAATGTCGTTAGCGGGTGATATTTTGTCTTGTTTTTATTTGCGGGTAAAACAAAGAACGTGCGGGCGGGTCGCGGGTGTGGGATAATAACATTTAAAAATATTATTTAGCTACTATGTGTTTTTTTTAATTTTGTTATCCTCTCACCTCATCAATCATATCTGGCTGTCGGTGGTCGTTAGCCCGGAAGCGTTGCAGCTGCTGCAGCGCGTTCAAAATTGAAATGGCTGATGAGCTGAAGGCAAAAATAGCTAGTGGAGAATATCAGATTGCTGACAATTCTTCTCCAAGAGCGAAGTCCAATGTATGTGGTGCTTTTGGTGTAATCATAGATGGTGAAAATAACCAAGTCAATGGGTTTGCTGCTTGTAAAAAGTGCCGTAAAGTGTTGGCTTACGATAGCCGCAAACTGGGTATGTCGTCATTGAAGAAGCACATTGAGAGCTGCAGTGCCAATGTTCCCACCAGTTCAACAACAATTAACCACTACTTTACAAGAACCGTTGACCTAAAAGCACCCAAAAGGGAAGACAAGGAGATGGTTGCCAAACTAGCAGTAAAATTTGTCTGCAGTGATGTCAGATCTTTTGATACGGTGTGTGGCGATGGTTTCAATGGATTAGCACAGGGATTGATTGACATTGGTGCGCGGGCTGGCCATGTTGATGCAACACAACTGTTACCAGATCCGACGACTGTATCTCGCAAAGCGACAAAAATTTGCCAAAGCATAATTCCTGAGCTGAGAGAGCAGTTGAGTGAGTACAATTGGGCAGTCACTTTAGCTATGTGGACCAAAGATTATAGAAAAATAAGCTACCTTTGTCTCACAGCACACTACATCAACGGAAAGTGGGAGCTAATCGAACGAGTGCTTTCTACATCAGAATGGGATAGTGCCTTGCATAAAACGGCTGATAACATCAAACCAGCTAACATCATCCAAGCCCTGCGCAGATACAATATTGACAGACGGGTTCAAACACAGTGGCAGCCCTTCGCACGGTTACAAGACTGAGCTGCGCTGCACATGTAATAAACATGTGTGAGGAAGATGTGTTCAAGGAGGAAGTGTCTGCACTTGTCAACAGGGCGAAGTCGCTCGTAACCTACTTCAAACAAACAAATCTCCAGAATCGCCTTCAAAAAACACTGAAAGCATCAGTGGAGACGCGCTGGAACTCACTCCACACAATGCTTGAGTCGATCAGCTGTTAGTACGAGGACATTCGTGCTCTGCTGTTGGAAAGGGGGGAAGAGAGTCGTCTGAACGACTTGAGTGAAGAAACTTTGGGTGAAATGGTGATGTTTCTTCAGAGATTTAAGGAGGCTACTAAGGCACTGGAAGCATCCAAAACTCCAACCCTTCACCTCAACACTGTGTGGTTCGACCGCCTCAAACGCCACCCGCAACCCTCCTCCACTGACAATCTGACATTCTCCTACCTAAAGGAAAAATGTCTCAAATTTCTGCTGGACAAATTCAAGATACACCTCCTGCACAAACTAGCCATGTTTTTGCATCCCAAGATGAAAAGTCAAACATGAAGCGGGAACAGTTCACAACGAGATGCGACGTCTTGTTAAAGGTAGGCTTCCACTAACCATCTGTTTGATCGCTTCTGTGAGCTAAACTAAGGTCTGAATGAAAACACAAGTAATTTCAGTATTTTGATTGTTTTTATTCACAAGCTTACTGTATTTAAATTAAATTGAGGTATTGTGTATTGCAACTTTTTTGTGGCTTGTCATTTTTGTCTTTTATAATTTCAAAATAAAAATGTAAATAGTAAAAAAAAAAAATAATAATAATAATCATTTTAAATAAAGATTAGGAAATGCATTTTTACAATGTTTATAAAGTTGCATAGGCCTAATATTGCTCCTTATATTATACCTCTCTAGACTTAAAAGACAACCGTGGATCTCCCCAACAATGTGCCTCTGGCCCCTGTCCGCCGCCCGAGAAGAGACCTCGAGCAACGGAGGGATTATCCAATGTCGAGGATTCAATTTCCACCGCACAGGATGAAGTTGGAGCATACATCGAATTCAAGGCAACGAGGGAGGAAATTTCGACATTCTCAAGTGGTGGAAGGAGCATTCAACAATCTTTCCGAACACGGCACACATCGCTCGTTCAATTCTCTCAATTCCAGCTTCAAGCGCCGCGAGTGAGAGAGATTTTTCCACTGCTGGTCTTGTGATCCAAGAGAGGAGAAGCCAATTGAAACCAGGGACAGTGGATGACATTCTTTTTCTGCATAGTAATCTAAAGAAACACTAAATGGTGTTGCATCAACCAGCCTGACTTTAAAGATATCAGTCTGGTAAAAAGTGTCATTTTGTTTTAGCACAGCTAGCTACCGTTATTTGCTGCCGTCGCTGTTAGCTAGTCTGTCGATAACGAAATTGCCAACAGTTGGTCCATCCAGAATGTAACTTTCTAATTACGATGGCTGGTTATTGATTTGTCCACTGTTTTTTGCATACACTACTCACAAAAAGTTAGGGATATTCGGCTTTCGGGTGAAATTTCAGGATGAACCTAAAATGCACTATAACCTTTACAGGTGAAATTAATTTGACCTTCTCTAAACTTTTGAATGCACATGTCCAACTATTCAATGTTTCAGTACTTTTTGCACAACTTGCTATTCTCTAACAAGGAGCTGAACGGCAAAATTCACAACAGGTGTTTGATCCATGAATCGACCAATAAATTTCCTGGTTCAATTAGAATTGGTATTTAAACAGTCCTCTTCATCATGCTGTTCACATTTTGACATCATGAGACCAAGACGACACCTAACAATTGATCAACAGTACCTCGCCATTGCGAGGCTTCAAACAGGATGTTCTCAGAGGGAAGTGGCCACTGAGCTTAGAGTGTCACAGAGTGTCATCAGCAGGTTGCAACAGAGATACAGAGAGACTGGAAGGGTCACAGAAAGGCATAGAAGTGGACGTCCTTTGGCCACATCCCACACTGATGACCGCTTCATTGTGAACAGTGCCCTGCGGAACCGGATGATGAATGCCACTCAACTCCAGGCACATTTAAGGGAGGTGAGAGGCACCCAAGTGTCACGTCAGACCATTCTAAACCGTTTACATCAGCGTGGTCTGCGTGCTAGACGACCTGCAAGGGTACCTGACCACACCACCAGGCACAGGCGTCATCGTCTTGCATGGGCCAGGGAGCATTTACGCTGGACGAGGGACCAGTGGGCCTCAGTGCTGTTCTCTGATGAAAGTCGATTCACGTTGAGCAGAAATGATGGCCGCCAACGATGTTGGAGACGTCAAGGAGAGCGCTATGCATCAGCCACTGTTGTCACCAGACGACCCTTTGGTGGTGGCGGTGTTACAGTGTGGGCAGGTGTGTCTAGTCAATACAGAACTGCCCTACACTTTGTGAATGGTACAGTGACAAGCCCATACTACCTGAATAACATCATTAATCCAGTCATTGTGCCCCTGCATGAACAACACAGGCCTAATTTCATCTTCATGGACGACAATGCTCCAGCTCATCGAGGTCGCATCATTAGGGAAAGGCTGCTGGAGACTGGGGTACCTCAAATGGAGTGGCCTGCACTTTCTCCAGACCTGAATCCCATAGAAAACCTATGGGATCAGCTGACTCACCGTGTAGAGGCTCGTAACTCTGTACCCCAGAACCTCAATGACCTGAGGGCCGCCCTTCAAGAAGAGTGGGATGCCATGCCTCAGCAGACAATAAGTAGACTTGTGAACAGCATGAGACGTCGTTGTCAAGCTGTAATTGATGCTCAAGGGCACATGACAAGTTATTGAGACATTGACATTTTTGTTGTGGTATACCCACCACTGTTGTTGGCTTTTGTTTCAATAAATTGTTTGAGATGAGGAAATCACCATTGCATGCTTCTACTTAAATGCCCTACTTTCATGATACGTATAATATCACTGTAGCGTGAACTTACATTTTCCATAAATTTCACCCGAAAGCCAAATATCCCTAACTTTTTGTGAGTAGTGTATGCGAGAATCTGCGCATATTTAGCTTACACAAGCACGTCCTGCATCATAGCACTGCGAGACATGGCATGGCACAGCTTGCAACATCTCTCCTCTAATAGTATTTTAGTGTATCTCAGATGTGATATGTGTTTAATACAAGCACCAGAATTATACATGAATTGTCAACGTTATTGAAAAACACTGAAAACCTAAATACATGTAGGTTTAGTGACTCATTTATTACATGGTTATTATTATATATGTGATTTTGGGTTTCGGGTTGGGTCGCGGGTCTTGTATCAACGGGTCGGGTCGGGTTGCGGAAGTAATGGGTTATATGTGCAGGTTGCGGGGCGGATACGGCATTGCAGGTTGCGGGGGCGGGGCGGGTGCGGGTCTCGAAAAACAGACCCGTGCAGGACTCTGTTTGCCATACCCTACTGTTTGCTGAAATTTTGCCACTGCATTAATGGCTAACTTGCCACCGAGTTACATGGACTCTCTAATCTCGGAGTCTCGAAATGCAGCAGACAGGCAGTACACTAGCAGTAAAATGCCCAGCCCCTTGGCCTCTGCTTCTGTAACGTCATTCAGTGGGCGTGGCAACCTGTTGTAAGCTTTGTGGCTGTTGTAATTCATTCTAAGGCAAGTATCTGGTACGTGCGCAGTAGTTTGGGGCTATATATTTGCTCTCACTACAGGAAGAAAGTTGGCTGAGAGCTCATTTTAATCAGGAGGAGAGCTACTTTTCTACAAACCAAACATTATTTTTGGGTGGAATTCCCCTTTAAGCAGACATGTGTCCCTACACACAACCTTGGTCACACTCTTGATCTTGTGATAACTGGTGACATAACTGTCTCAGATCTGGATGTGGGGATGTGGTGGAAGTTGGTGTGTCTGATCACAGGGCTGTGATAATGAATTTGGCCATTCCAATCACCCCCCACAAGCAGCGCACCATAACATTTAGGAACATCTAGGCTATTAATAAAAATTAATTCCTTGAAATAATTATCCCACAATTGTCCAAAGTGGATGCTTTCCCATTGGACGAGATGGTGAATATTTATTTATAACGATATCCTGCACGCCACCTTAAACCTTTTAGCCCCTGAAAAAAAGCATGGTGACTCAGGGACGTTAACTTGAATGGCAATGGCGCAAGTCTGCTCTGACTGTCCATTTATTGGCATTCAGAACAACGTCTATTTTTCTGGGCTAATTGCTAGCAAGACGCCAAATTTCATCAATTGTCACCTATTTAGAGGGTGTTTTATTTAAAGCTTTATAACTCCAGGTGTGAGCATCACAGACTTGGAACGTGTCTGAGGTATGAAACAAGCCTCAAACGATCACTCTGCTGCCAGATATGCAGTAGATATGGATGGATCACTTTTCTCCTGACTTATTTTTCCATAGAGTTCAATAGGAAAATTAGTCAGGAGAAACAACCCTTCAAGTAATTCATCCATATCTACTGCATATCTGGCAGCAGAGTGATGGTTCAGACCTTCGCTTCGTGTCACTTGAAAGATATCGAACCCTCTGCCTGCCAATGAAAAAGATAGTGTTTAGCATTGTTACTCTTTGTAATTACTTTATGGTCGACCACAATCCATTATCGCTTTCATTTTAACTGGAGAAATTACGTAAAAGAAAAGCACAGGGCATTCATGTTGCGTAGCTTAGCTAGCGTGTTATAGTGAAGGGGGGGGAGAGATCTGCAGGTGAGTCGAGTGACAAATAAATAAATAAACAGTTTTTTTTAATAATGTAAAAAAACTTGATTTTGTTCTGTACAAAATATACAAAAATAAAGGATATTCTTAGAAAACATTGGCCAATTTTACAATCTGATTAAAAAAGAATTGGCCATCTTTTTCAGGAATCTCGTCTTGTGGTATTCAAACGTGGGAAAAATATTGGAGATGCCTTAGTTAAATCGGACTTACCCCCAGCCCCTACCCAGACATTTCTTGCACCTACAGTCAAGCCGGAAAGTCTCCCCACCCTTTCACCTTCTCCACGTTTTATTAGGTTACAGACTTATACTACAATAGATTGAGGATCACTTTAAGGGTTGTTTCTCCTGACTTTTTTCTCCATAGAGTTCTATAGGAAAATGAGTCCGGAGAAATAACCCTTGCAGTGATCCATCCACATCTACTCCATATCTGGCAACAGAGTGATGGTTTGGGGCTCGTTTGATAGCTCAGACCCTTGATAACTTACAGCCATTTAGCCAGCCATGTGCTCCATACTGTACCAGTGTAATTTACAGCTGAATCTAGTCTCACCCCCCAATTTCCATAGAGATCCATTCAAATGCAGAGAGGTTATAGTATCGCTTGTAACAGTACCTGAAAATAAGATATCGACAGTTTTTTTTATGTTGATGGTCACAGACTTCAGGAAGTAACAGCATGTAAAGGATATGCGACCAAATATGAAATATGATACTTTAAAAATACGTTAAAGCAAAGGGTATGAATACTTATGTAAATGAGAAATTTTAGTTTTTTATTTTTAATAAATTTGCAAAAATCTCAAAAAAACTTTTTTCACATTGTCATTATGGGGTGTTGTGTGTAGAATTTTGAGGGAAAAAATGAATTTAATCAATTTTGGAATATGTCTGTAACGTAATAAAACGTGGAGAAGGTGAAAGGGGTGGGTGAGACTTTCCGGCTTGACTGTATACCCTAAGGTAATTATAAATGTGGTGTGTGTGCACAGTGCCATAGCACAACAAAATGCCAATATTTGGGCATAATTTCTTGTAAAACTTCATGTATTATATATATTTAATTTCTTGCCCCTGTGATAAAACGTATGTGGGCAAGACAAGGATACAGTTGGAATTACGGATTGCTGAGCACCGAAGTTCCATTAGATACCGCAATCCCAACTACCCCGTGGCTGCTAGTCCTCGTTCACTGCAAACGACTTCGCAGATTTCTTTGATGAGATCGCAGACATCCGCAGCTCCTTCAGCCCCTCAGCCCCTCTCTCTATGCCCCCCCCCCCCGTTTCCCCACTCCCCCTCCCCTCACTATTTTCCACTCTCCTCCTCTCTCTACCCCTTCCGTGTCCCCCCCGCTTCTCCATCTTTTCTCCCCTGTCTGATACCGATGTATCCCACCTCCTACTCTCCCCTCGACCCTATCCCTTCATCTCTCCTCCAGGCAATCACCCCAGATATCCTCCCATTTGTGACCTCCCTGGTGAACTCCTCCCTGACCTCTGGCTGCTTCCCCTCATCCTTCAAGAGAGCCCACATCACCCCGATCCTGAAAAAACCCACGCTGGACCCCTCCAACATCCAAAACTACAGACCGGTATCTCTTCTTCCTTTTCTTTCCAAAACTATTGAACCAACTGTCTTCTTTCCTTACCCAGAACAACCTACTAGACCCCCACCAGTCCGGCTTCAGACCTGGCCACTCAACGGAGACCGCACTCCTCTCCGTCAGCGAGATGCTTCACGCAGCTCGGACAGCCTCCCTCTCCTCGGTGCTAATACTCCTAGACCTCTCTGCCGCCTTCGACACCGTAGATCACTCCATCCTCCTGTCGTCCCTGTCTGCAGCGGGGATCGGCGGCTCGGCCCTGGCCTGGATTGAGTCCTACCTCTCGGAGTGCTCCTCCCAGGTTGCCTGGGCTGGTAAAGTATCGGCACCCCGTCCCCTTACCACAGGAGTCCCCCAGGGCTCAGTCCTTGGTCCCCTCCTTTTCTCCACCAACACCAAATCCCTTGGCCCTGTTATCACTGCTCATGGTCTTTCTTACCACTGCTATGCTGATGATACTCAACTCTTTCTCTCCTTCTCACCCTCTGACACTCAGGTGTCAGACCGCATCTCCGCTTGCCTGAGAGACATCCAGAGCTGGATGGACAACCACCATCTGAAGCTCAATCCAGGAAAGACTGAGCTCATCTACATTCCTGTTCTAACCTCTCCCCCTCTCCATTTCCCTAGGGGACACTCCACTGACCCCAACGCCCTATGCCAGGAACCTCGGAGTGGTGATGGACAACAGGCTGTCCCTCTCAGAGAACATCGCAGTGGTAACCCAGGCGTGCAGGTTCTTCCTGTACAACATCAGGAGAATCCGTCCCTTCCTCACCACCCACTCAACCCAGCTCCTGGTCCAAGCGATGGTGCTGTCCCGCCTGGACTACTGCAACTCTCTCCTGGCTGGCCTGCTAGCATCGGCCATTAGACCCCTTCAGCTTATCCAGAACGCAGCAGCGCGCCTGGTCTTCAACCTCCCCCGACACTCCCATGTCACCCCCCTGCTCATTGACCTCCACTGGCTACCTGTGATGGCTCGCATCAAGTTCAAAACATTGGATCAGCCCCTCCATACCTCCAAAAGCTCATCAGACCCTACACACCTACCAGATCCCTGCGTTCCGCCTCCTCAGGACGACTGGTACCCCCCCCCACTTCATACTAGCACCTGGTCTCGACGTCTGTCTGTCCTGGCCCCACGGTGGTGGAATGAGCTCCCCGTGGAGGTCAGAACAACAGAAAGTCTGACCACCTTCAAGTGCAGATTGAAGACTCACCTCCTCAAGCTGCACCTCTCTCCACCCCTCCCTACCTCCTTGTGACCTCCCTTGATTGTGTTTTTCTGAATCCTTGTTTAAGTGGTTCAAGCTGCTAGTTTAATACTTAAGGTTACTTATTGGCTTACTGTTGTACACGGCAATGATCGATATCGTGCCAAAAATCATGTTCGAATATTCCTTCTGAAAAAACACATAAGTTCGAATATATTCAAATATCTATTACAATTTTAAAATGTTACAATTTGACCAACTTTCGGGCTGTGTTATTGCGCGTTAGGTCCAAAAAAGGGCAAACAAATACAACGAGACACATAACTAGTATAGAGCTCCGTAGACCCGCCCCCTCCTATCCCTGGCTGGTCCCGGAAGACTGCCGGAAGCCATTACTTTTCCCCACTTCAGGAACAACCCCTCACCCTTATGATGATATATGACATTGTATGGACCAAACCAAAATTTTTACATATATGTGATACATATTCCATTACATATTCATCACTGCATTTAAATAAAATTTTAATCGTATAATTAACGGAGTTTGAGAAACATAACTACACTACCCAGAATCCCCGGTCGTACATAGCTAACAAAGTCGCTACCGGGCGGCCGCTCTGCTAGCGAAAATGGCTAACACTCGGTCTGCTCTTGTAACTTATTATGGAAGCTACCGGTCGCTCTGCTAGCGAAAATGGCTATCACTTTGTCTTATTATGGGAGTGAAACTAACAGTATCACCAAGGGTCGAGAATCACTATCAGTCTGGCCATGTCGAAAGTGTCATCTTTATGGCTTTCACTTCAGCAGTGTGAGCAAGTGAGTAGACCGGATGTTGTAGTCGTTTTGGTTGTTTATTTGAAAACGCTCTTGTTGTATATTTGTTGGACATAATTTCAAATGACCAATTTTATAAATTATTTAAAAATATGACAACCCCTCTCTTGGGTGTTTTGAATGTCTAGCTGCCTGAATATAGAAAAAAAACCTTTTCAGTCCATTGACTCCCATTATATTTTTTCCGAAAAGTTCATCAGAAGTTCATCACCAAAGTGGGCGGGACTACGGAGCTCTATAGGTACAAATTATTTGAACATAAACATGAACGAAGTCAAGTTTGAAAAAAAAACCCGTTAACATTCGAGATGGCTTTTAAAATCTACATACACACTTTTATAATGCTTTTCTTTGAATAAAATTAAGGCACACAATTTTGAGAAATGTTACTAAAAAGAATTTAGATCCTGAGGGATCATTTACAATAAAGTGCTATTAAAAACAGAAAAGTACCATCTTTGACCTTTTGGAGAGGGAATTGTGATCAGCATAGTTTTAACGTTTAACGTAGGCCATCTGTAGCTTACATAGCTTGCATACAACTTTGTCTCGAGGTTCCACAATTTTGCCGTTCACTGACCAAAAAGCGAAGTACTTCCAAACGGGGCTTTTTAGATTGCTCGGAGTGCTAATCACTCTCTCCGCGGCCGAGCTGGTTTCCGAACTCTCTGCCATGCTGCGCTGTTGAATTATATGCCTACATTTGATTTTCAATCTGCTATAGAGTACTCAAGTGACTACGTCACGCTGGTTTCGAAAGTAAATTCCCCATTCATTTAGAGCGTAGACATTAACTAAAGCTTACTTTTAAACCATTTCTACTGATTATGTCTTACCGTCAATTTCCCGGATTGTTCAATATAACGCCCGTTCGCAAACTGTCGTTTTTCTGGACCAGCTTCGAGTATATTTTACGTTTTAGTATTTTTTTTGTGAACATACCAGCGCTGGCACTGTTTAAAAACTCCACGTCCCATAATTCCCTCCGAACGTGCAGCCTTGTCTCCAGACGTTGTCATATAACGTTAGCCAGCAGTAGCGAACAGTTCAGTTTTTAAACACTTTTTTCTAACGTTAGCTAGCTAGCTTGAAGGACTAAAAGCTAGAATTGCTTTTTGTGGTTAACCGTAGCGCAGTTTCTGACCTTGTCGGGTGGGCTTCTCTACTTAGCAAGCTAATGTTCAGCAGTAGCCTACTCCCATCTGCCATAGTCAGACAGACGAGACGATGATATCTTATTGGTCGAGAACCACCCGTGCGTTGCAGTACTGGATATGTAGTCCGTTAAAGTGTACTACAAGTCAAACTACTTTCATTAATGCATTACTTTAAAAATTAAAATTGGAACATGCGATATATGGAATAAATCCCTGTACCACACAGGCTAATCCAGGAACGCTTCGGCTCATTCTATAAATCACATTTCAAGAAATAGTCGATAGTCTCCGAAGCCCATTCTATCTTCCACAGGGAATTTACTTCCGAAACCAGACTCCGCCCACGACTGACGTACTCACTTGAGTACTCTATTGATTGAAAGTGCAGTGTCCGTCCAGTACAAGCATAGCAATGACCCGTATGCAGCGTCTTCCGTTTTCAACAGAGGAGACGCTAAAAGTAGAGATTTATTTTTGGTTTAACATAACCCAAGTTGAAAGGAAGACTTTATCTGTGATAAAGAGACGCTGCTTTTTTTTTTTTTTTCCCGAATGTTAATTTTCAGATTCGAATGTAATTTTTTTTTTACAATTCGAATAGCATTCGAATATCGAACCATCGTATGACAGCCCTAGTGGCTGCACATTTTGTTGAGGCTAATCACCCCATCTCCTCTCTTAAGTACACACTGCAGGAATCAAGCATGTTACTCTTTCGAGGACAGGGGGTGATACACAGCAGTGTTAATTTTGGCAGTGTTTTAAACTGACTTTTTTGTTTTAGTCATGTGAGAAAAGTGCAAGTGAGTTTTAATCACATTTAGTCAATTTTATCTTTCATAGTTTTAGTTTATTTTAGTTGACAAAAAACTATCTGGACATTTAATCTCCTTTTAGTCATCAATAGCTATGGACATATGGTCTAGTTTTAGTCCACAAAAATTCTATGGACATTTTAGTCTAATTTTAGTCAAAAACAAATATGGACATGTTATTCTAATTTTAGTCAACAAAAACTCTGGGCATTTTAGTCTTGTTTTGGACAACAATAAATCATAACATTTTAGTCTAAAAAAACGAATTACTATTTTTGTTGACAAAAACTCAAGTCTAATTTTCATAAGATGTAAAAGCAGGCTGTTCAAATTGGACACAAAATGGTAGAAGGTTGTAGGCAGGTTGTATGATCAGGTACACTATTTTTCAGTGAAGGGGGATACCACTCATTTTAATAATTCAAATGTGTTACTTATATCACCATGGACAGCTGAAGTAAATATTTCTGAGTGTTTGCTACTTTCTCCATACAGCAAATAGTTAGCCTTGCCCCCTGTGCCCACCAAATGGTAAATATTATATTATATTTTATGTTCTCCTATAATTTTTGTCCACGCATTTAAACCCAAATGAACTTTATTTCTTACACTGCTTACACATTGAACTAAGGTAATTAAGGTAATTTGGATGTAAATGTTCAAAGGTTTAGCTCCCATTGAGAAAGTTCACACCAAGGGATAGGGATAACTATTTTCTCTGTCTTGAGGGATAACTATTTCTGTCTTGAGGGATAATGTAATACATATGCAGAAATATTTATTAAACTGTCCAACACTATATTTTTTATTTTATAGATTTCATGATATCCCCCTTTAAGTTGTAGGCTAATGCTGAGTAGCTAGCTGATGCAGCACATTTTATTATTAATAAGTTGAGACATGTAACATTATTTCTTTGGCATATTTGTATAGATTTATTGAATCCACCAAAAATGCCACACATCAGAATTAAAAAAAAAACCTGAAACATAAATCAATGAATCAATCAATGGCCTTGCAATGCCAACCACACCCAGTGCTCACACAAGTAAATTCCCCCACCACCAGTTCCATTCATTACCATTACTTCAGTGATTAATTTTAAGGAAAGCACTCCTTTCCAGGGTGAGTCTTGCCCTGTTTCGGTAGCCACAGGTAAGGCCACCTGTGACACTAAAAACCCGCTCTGCAAAGGCCTGGGATGCAGGCATCGCTAACAGGTCCAGGGCAAGAGGTTTTAGATGAGGATATATAGTTGAACTCTGCTTATATGCTACAGGAGTTGTCAAAATGTTTAGTTTTTAAAGTAGTAAATTAATTTATAATTTCAGAGAAATATGAATAGGCTACTATAATTGGGTCGTGAACTACTACCACTAGGGGATGACCGTGGATAGGGTAAGCATAATTGACAAGGAGTAATAATGAACACAAATCCATAGTTTTCTTATTCCAGGACATGACATTCTGCAGAAATATAGCCCAGCTATAATTACAAAATGAGCTGGAATTCTTAGAACAAGTTGCAAGTATTCAACGTGGCTTTTTCCATGTTTAGATTCCTACGCTTTTCTTATCAACTCATAGGCTACGGCTAAACGTCCCATTGCACAACAGTAGGTCTATAGCCTACATAGCTACAGCATTTGCTGATGTGTCCTGATGGAGATATTGTATTTATGCCAAAACATGAAGTTAATTTATTCACTTATATAATGTAGGCCTACTCACATTCTCAGTTTGTGCAGAAAAATACCTAGATTTTTTATTTAGGTTTTATTTATTTATTTTTTATTATTTGGCTTGTTATAAGGCCTAAATGCGGCCTAAATTTCTGCATAACACAGGTTACTTTATAAGTCACATGCACACTGCAGCAATTCGTGCAACAGTATTTTGGGGTAAAAACTCTGTCTGCCTCGGATAGAAACATGTGCCTTGTTCGCCCAAACTTCTTGTGGCAACAAATAGTCGAAATGTTTTGACATTTTAAGTGAAACATTACATGCAGTGAAATTGCGTCTACGTAGACCGTATTTCGCTTGCCAAAGCAATGACTTTTGAGAAATGCATGCACATTAATCAATTTACATGTTGTCTTTGAATTTGCAACTGATATGAAACTTATGAAATAAAATGTGTTATATATGGAACGTGTACGTTATAGACGCATTTTAGCCGGGCTAAAAAAAAAAGCTAAAAGATATCTTAGATGCTTAGATCTGATTTAGCGGCTCCTTGGATGATCTAATAGACGTCTAGTGCCCAGTGGGGATTATGATAAAAGCTATGGTAAAGGCATAAATGTATGGTAAACTTTTAAATGTTGGCTACGAGTTGGTAAGAAAAGTGAAGGTAGTCCTATCTAAACATATAAAAAGCCACATGGAATACTTGCAATTTGCTCGAAGAATTCCAGCTCATTTTGTAATTATAGCTGGGCTAAATTTCTACGGAATGCGATGTCGGAATAAGAAAACTATAGGTTTTGCGTTCATTATTACTCCTTGTCAGTTACGCTTACCCTATCCATGGTCGCCCCCTAGTGGTAGTAGTTCACGTCCCAATTATAGTAGGCCCTATATTTCCCTGAAATTATAAATTAATTGTCGTTTTAAAATATATAAATTGTTTCAACTCTGTGACATTTGGTCTTCCATATACAATCACTACCATATCTCGAAATCCATTCATAATGCGTTGAGTGAAAAAGCAGGTGGGATACTGTGCAAAAATAAATTCAAATGCAAACTGAAAGGCCTATTGAACATTGTTAGTGATGTCGACGAGACAATAAACAATGCCGTACAAAATACTTCACAAAACAATGAATAAATATGCCTAATACAAGATTTAGTACACTGCCCTAAACTCTGGACATCGGCTTGGGGAATCAGGGTAAAAGCAGACTCACCTCCACATCAGGGAACTTTACCATGTCATATCAGATAATATCTAACAAAACCAAACGTTGGCTTTATAGATACTTATTCCTTATTCCGATATGAATCCAATCATTTGCGCTATGCTACAGTACAGTCTAAAGCCGGCGTCACTATATAAACATTAAACATAGCCTACAAATATTGCATGGCCGGCAGATATTCTGACAATGTCGCATCCAGTGTTAGGTCTAATAGAAATAGATATTGCTCCTGCCCCCCCCAAGGTACCTTGGCATAAATATCTGCGTGATGTAACTTTAGGTGCCGCTTCAGATTCTTGGTGTTTTTCCCCATCTGGTTTATCAACGCATATTTCTTCTCCCGCTACAACAACAGTACATTCGGGTTTCCGTTCCTTCTCATCATATATGAAGTGAGTCCATATATCCATCATTTTCCTCCTTCCAACTTGTAACATACTAGTGTTGGCTCATGCTAGTTTTACCTGTCACCCCCTCACGTTAGTTGCTTTGCTTTTTTGAAGTTTGTGCGAATAACAGGCAGGTAGGCAGAAAGAGGAGTTTAAATTAATACAATCAATGACGAGAATGCATATTCGTCAATTGGCGTCACCTCTCTCTTTTGAGGTCTAATAATAATTGTGTGCCACAATTATTGGCACCCCTGCATTTAATACTTTGTACAACCTCCCTTTGCCAATAAAACAGCACTGAGTCTTTTCCCGTAACATCTAATAAGGTTGGAGAATACAGAGCAAGGAATCTGAGATCACTCCTCTTTATTACAGAATCTCTCCAGATCATCCAGAGTCCTAGGTCCTCTCTTGTGCACTCTCCTCTTCAGCTCAGTCCACCACAGGTTTTCAATAGGGTTTAGGTCAGGGGACTAAGATGGCTATGGCAGAAGCTTGATTTTGTGTTCAGTTAGGAACGTTTTTGTGTTGATTAGGACGTGCAGTGGGGACCAAAAGTCTGAGGGCAGTGACCCAATTTTTGTTGTTTTGGCTCTATATTCCAGAACATTGGATTTGGAATGGAACAGTGACTATGAGGTTAAAGTGCTGACTTTCAGCTTTAATTTGAGGGTATTTTGAACCGTTTAGAAATTATAGAACCTTTAGGACATAGTCCTCCCCATTTTTGGGCATCAAAAAATATAGGACAGTTTAACATAATGTAAAATAAAGTAATCATTTTTAATATTTGGTCACATATCCTTTGCATGCCATGACTTCCTGATGTCTGTGAGCCAACAACATCAAAAGACTCTTGATATCTTATTTTCTGGTACTCCTACAAGCGATACTATAACCTCTCTGCATTTGAATGGATCTCTATGGGAATTGGGGGGGTGGGACTAGCCTAGTCTAGACCAGACGCGTTTTGTAGATGTCCGTCTCTCGGAACAGAAACGCTCTTATTTTAATCTATGCAGCTGTCTGCACCGGCTCCGCGCAGGCTCACGTCAGGCTCACGTCTCAGCTCCGTCTCACGAACGTAAAGCGACCTGAAGCTTATATTTACGCTTCAAGTAAATTTTTTGACAATACGCGCGTAAAACGCGAGGTTGATGCCAAATAAAAAGGCACTTAATACATGTCAAACTTCGGGTTGTTGTCATTTTATCATTGTAATCATTAAACTTTTGTCATATTCGCTTATTATCTGACCTTGTTCTTTGTTTTCATTATTTCCGATGGCATGTATTCTCCCGGTTTATTTATTGATTCTATATTGTGTAATCAGTTTTGAAAAGTGGTATACAAATAAAGTTATTATTATTGTATATCTTTATCAGAGCCTATATGATTATCTGGGGGAAACATTGTTTATTGTGGTTCATCATCTAGCGGTCAAAACACACCTCTTTTGCACCAAGTTTGCTGAAATCAGCAACCTGAACGCAAGGAAAGTAAGTCATCAAGGGTCTGCCGTATCAAACAAGCCTTAAACCACCACTCTGCTGCAAGAAATACAGTAGATATGGATGGATAACTTGAAGGGTTTCTTCTCCTGACTTATTTTTCCATAGAGTTCAATAGGAAGATTTGTCAGGAGAAACAACCCTTAAAGTGATCCATCCATATCTACTGCATAGCTGGCAGCAGAGTGATGGTTTGAGGCTCGTTTGATACCTCAGACCCTTGATGACTTACAGCCATTTTACCAACCATGTGTTCCATACTGTTCCAGCATAATTTACAGCTAAATCTAGTCCCACCCCCCAATTCCCATAGAGATCCACTCAAATGCAGAGACGTTATAGTATCGCTTGTAAGAGTACCAGAAAATAAGATATCAAGAGTCTGTTGATGTTTTTCGGTCACAGACATCAGGAAGTCATGGCATGCAAAGGATATGTGACCAAATATTAAAAATTATACATTATGTTAAACTGTCCAATATTTTTTGATGCCAAAAAATAGGGGGGGCTATGTACAAAAGGTTCTATAATTTCTAAACGGTTCATCCGATATAGATGAATATACCCTCAAATTAAAGCTGAAAGTCCACTTTAACCCCATAGTCACTGTTCCATTTCAAATCCAATGTTCTGGAATACAGAGCCAAAACAACTAAAATTGTGTCACTGCCCTCCCCACTGTATGTTTTGGATCATTGTCCTGCTGGAAGATCCAACGACAACCCAGTTTTAGTTTCCTGGCAGAGGCAGCCAGATTCAGATAAAAAATCTCCTGGTATTTCATGGAGTTCATGATGCCATGTAACTAACAAGGTTCCCAGGGCCTTTGGAGGAAAAACAGCCCCACAACATCACAGAACCTTCACCATAATTAACAGCGGGGATCAGGTTATTTTCGGTATAGCCATCCTTCTTTTTACGCTAAACCTATGGAAGCATATCCGCGCCAAAATTCAAATGAAAATGCAAATCGGCGATTGCATTTCGTTTACATTCGATGTGCGCAAAAACCATGACATAATTCAAATGAACATGCAAAAGGTGCACTTTGCGTTTTCATTTGCAAGTTCATGTACCACTTTATCTGACAATTTGAAAATGTTTAATGCAAATCCATTTCACATTAAATTTTTCTCCCCCTGCCATAATTTTAATGAAAATGAAAAACCACATTTGCATTAGCAGTTTCTTGTTGCAATCGCATGATCCATGACAAAAAGGAAATGATAATTCAATTCGCCATTTAACATATCGTTTTCATGCTTTTGCGGCACAAGAGTGACATAATTCAAATGCAATGGCATTGCATCCGTTTGCATTATCATTTCCGTGTGGTCACGCAAAAACCCTGCCAAAAATCCAAACTGAACATGCATTTGCAAACTCTCAAAGCTGCCCATCAAGGCGGGGCCTCGAAGAAAGGGGCGTTACAGGGGACTGTTCGGATCAAACCACCACTGAACATATGATTCAATGGTTGCTGTGATTTCGGTTGTCAGGCAGTTACCAGGCTTGATACCGACATTTCCTAGTCCTCTGTGTTTGGGGATTATAGGCGAAATGATAGGAATTAAAAAGGAAACGAGGTAGCCTAAATGTTACGACTAGCCATAGCCAGCCCAATGTTAACTAAATTAATTTCACAATAGCCTGCTTTCGTTAATCTGGTGTGGAAACTAGCCGATAGCCTAATGTTACGGGTTTCCGTGGCCAAAACCAGCTGTGCCTGAAAAATGTGCTACCCTTTTCACCGTGGGCATTTCCATCACGATTTATATTCATTATTGTTTTCTTTTAGATAGCCTTACCCTTAGGCTATGTGCAGAGCAAAGGTAACGTAGTCCACAGAAAGCCTGAGACAGCGATCCGTACGTGACACAGCTTGAGCCTACAGCCTAGCTACCAAAAACGGTGGATTTTGTATGGCGTAACGTATAGAATCAAGGCTAATTAAATAAAAATATAAAATTGTGTAATTAGGCCTATTCCGCATAGGCTAGGTTGTGTAGTATGGACTGCCATGTCTTTACCCAGCAGATGGCAATAAAAGACTTGTAAAAACTGAATGACAGCTTCTTTTTTTATTTGGTGAAAACCACGTTCGTATATAGTTCTGTGGTGAAAACACTGGGGAAACGACCCCGGCGGGCACAACCAAAGATTTTAGATATATGACGCAACCGATTTTTATCTCCCTACTCACAAGGCCCATCAACCTTGGAAATTTACCTGTAGCCTCGCTATTGTAATAATCTACATTTAGCCTAGTCATGAAGCAACATAGCCTACAGATGATTAAATATTTTTTTTAAATAATATTTGTATTTAATTATAACGTTACACCATATAGGCTATCCTACAACACAATTCACCGTCTTTGGTAGGCTACTAGGTAGGCTATTCGCACAGTCTCTGGAACTTTCCAGATCTCAATGCTGTAAGATGAGGCGGTTAGCCTCTATGACACTGATTTTCCTGTTGTAGCCTAGCTTACACAAAACATAAAAATTTGTTCAATTTAAATAGGCTCTTGATTATTAAGAGAACGTAAAAATGTCTTTTTAGAGGGTGTGCGAATACACTGAGTTCCGATAGTAGCCTAGCCAATCCACATAGCTGTAAAAAATATATAATAAGCAGGCTATCAATAAAATAAGTGCTTATGTCTCTAATCGTGTCTGAGTGGTAGACCTATTTAGCTAAATGAAAATTATTCTGTAGCCTATGTTCTTAAAAGACTGAGCATAATGGCATTGTGCCAATACGGACGGATTATTTTTTTAGTGACATGGAATATAGGCTAAGCAAAGCCCAATGTTGGTTTATCACACAGCCCTGTCTAAGGCAACCCGGTGAACGGAAATCTATTGCCCCTTAGGCTACGCAAGTCCTCCCTGCTGTTAAGGTTAAGTTAGTAGGAACAATGGGCTGGCTAGGATCATCGTAACGTTTAGGCTACCTCGTTGACTTTATAGTTTTTAGCATTTAGCCTATAATCCCCAAACACAGAGGACTAGGAAATGTCGCTATCTAGCCTGGTAACTGCCTGACGACCGAAATAACAGACAACCATTATGTTCAGTGGTTTGAACAGTCCCCTGTAACGCCCCTTTCTTTGAGGCCCCGCCTTGATGGGCAGCTTTGACAGTTTGCAAATGCATGTTCGGTTCGGATTTTTGGCAGGGTTTTTGCGTGACCACACGGAAATGATAATGCAAACGGATGCAATGCCATTGCATTTGAATTATGTCACTCTTGTGCTGCAAAAGCATGAAAACTATATGTTAAATGGCGGATTGAATTATAATTTCCTTTTTGTCATGGATCATGCGATTGCAACAAGAAACTGCTAATGCAAATGTGGTTTTTCATTTTCATTAAAATTATGGCAGGGTTGTGCCGTACAGGGCGAGAAAAATTAAATGTGAAATGGATTTGCATTAACATTTTCAAATTGTCAGATAAAGTGCGTACATGAACTTGCAAATGAAAATGCAAAGTGCACCTTTTGCATGTTCATTTGAATTATGTCATGGTTTTTGCGCACATCGAATGTAAACGAAATGCAATCGCCGATTAGCATTTTCATTAGAATTTTGGCGTGGATATGCTTCCATATAAACCCACCTTGAGTGTTGGTTGCCGAAAAGCTAAAAGCTAAAGTGAGGTTTGGTCACTTTTATTCAGAGTTAATTATGTTCAAAACTCAATTAGAATTCTATGTCAGTAGAGCCCAACTTGGTGAAATAACGTAGACATGACAATGGGTTGGAAAAATGACATATGTTTTATTGGCTACAACTATGAATATGTGAATAATAGATACAATAATTGATATAACATGAGGAATATATTCAATTACTTAATCTTAATCAGAGGAAATTATAATTATGTGACGGCTAAATACAGAAGCTAACAGTCCTACCATTGACAAAGGTTATAGTTTGTGTTATAGGTTAATGACATGCTAAACTATATTTTGTGGTTAGCTTGTTTTATCAGTCTCATAAATATAAAGTTTTAACAGTGTAAAACTATAAGGTCAGGGAAATTGGCTATTCCCGACTGAAACCCGCATAGCAAAACAAAATACGGAGACTTGACCATCTTTACCATCAGAGCCAAGTTGGTAAAGTTTCATGGGTTTTTATGCTGAAAAGTCACTGACAAGACCAAACCCGTTCCTTTGATCCCATTTGGTAGATGGCTTTAGGGCACCTAAAGAAGGGGACAGACATTCCATTGTGCCTCAGTTGATCAGGAGTGTTAATTGTGAATGACTCCACAGGTGGCCCAGTCTCATGATCAGAAAGCCAGAGTCCCAAAATGTCCCTGTGTAACCATTAACTACACAAACATAGCTAAAACAGCTAACTACAACAATAATGTTTTAACTTTTAATTTTTAATGTTTTAACTTTTATATGTTTATCATTCAGTAGCCTAACGAAAAGTAAGCAGAACTACATTATTTTACAGAATTTGCATTAACATTTTCAAATTGTCAGATAAAGTGCGGACATTAACTTGCAAATGAAAATGCAAAGTGGACTTTTGTATTTAAATTTGAATTATGTCATGGTTTTTACGCACATCAAATGTAAACGAAATGCAATTGCCGATCTTTGGCGCGGATATGCTTCCATACACATCTGCCGTGTCAAATATTCCCCATTGGCTGCATACAGGCGTCCGGGCTGAGCTAGGCTTGCTTATTCTTGTTTATACCATATTGGAAATAAATTATGGGAGCAGAGAGTGTGACTTCCTTTGTTCAATTTATGAGTTTTCTCCAGCTTGTCTGCACCTGCAATTTTTTTGGGTGTGTGTCTCCAGCTCTTATACTTTATAGGATACAACACATTAACAAAGAACCCAGTGAGCAAAAAATGTCTAGAAGTCCAGAGGGATGGAAGTCTCAGGTTGAGAGATGTTTTATGTCAAAACGTGTCAATTTAGCCCTAATTTAGCTCAGGTTTTACCCGGATATAGCCTAGATACATCCTAGCCAGTTAAAAAACTTCATGCGAGACAGCGTTTCTCCGACTTTTCAACACCGACTTGTTCACTGGGAAGGAGCAGCTGCTTGACAATGACCATTTCTATCGTCTGTTTGAAATTGATAGTGTAAAATTTTCCTTTTCCATGTCTGCCTTATAGCAGGACTGTTGACAGCAGCAGTTACTATCCACGGAAAATGTAGTCTCTGGTTGCATCTTCACTTTTAACAAATTATTATTATCTCCTGCTCATTCAAACGCATAAGGGGTTCTCTCCCCAACAGGGAGGTTTAATTAATTAATCACGCATGTAACCTTCACTGGAAATGATTACCAGATGAAATTCAAAACATCATCCTCAAACAATTAATGTTATTAGATCAGATAATGGTGTCTAAAATGTTTAAATCATATTATCTATAACACTACATTGAGTATAACACCATAGGTGTGAGAAATATTCCACCTAAACACACTGCTATAAGCCCACATTCCTCCTGTATCGTATGTTCTCCCTGTGTACGCCTGGGTTTCCTCCAGTATTCTGGTTTCCTCCCACAGTCCAAAGACATGCAGCTTAGGTTAATTGGAGAGTCTAAATTCCCCATAGGTATGAGTGTGTGAGTGAATGGTGTGTGTGTGCCCTGGATTGGCGACCTGTCCAGGGGGTACTCCTGCCTCTCACCCAATGCATGCTGGGATAGGCTCCAGCCCCCCCGTGACCCTGACCAGGAATAAGAGGATTAGATGATGGATGGATGGAGACTAGCATGTGAATCCTTCAAAATGAACGATAACGTTACAACGTCTACGTTGGTCATATCAAAGCTTCGATCATTGTTCCATTGAACAGTTTTTAAATAATTTTTTTTATTTGTTTCAGATTTTTCCCGGTTTTCTTTCAATTTTGTACCCCTATGTTATTCAATTCCCCATGTAGCAACGGCTTGAGAATTCGCAGCTACACAAC
Organism: Synaphobranchus kaupii; assembly: GCA_029718625.1. Classification (NCBI taxonomy): domain Eukaryota; kingdom Metazoa; phylum Chordata; class Actinopteri; order Anguilliformes; family Synaphobranchidae; genus Synaphobranchus; species Synaphobranchus kaupii. Next base: position 81,208,710 of record CM056379.1, read on the forward strand.
CCCGTCAGCCGGTAGTAGGAAGGAGGGCGCCACGTCCTCTTCAGGGCACGACTCCTCTGAGCTCCTGTCCATGGTTCCAACTCGCCCGGGGACGCTTGTACGCAACGATTCTCCCCCACCAAGTCCTTCCCCCCACCGCGTGGTGGCCCAATTGCCGCTTCCTCAAGGCACCGGCTATACTCGGATCTGGCAGGACCAGGGCTCGAACCCCTGATCCTCAGTGTGCAACTGCACCGAATCAGTCTTTTTACTTTGAGTAGAAACTTTTACCGCTACGCCACCACGGCACCATAAATCTGACAGGCAACAGCAGTGTCCTCGCTGGGAATCGAACCTGTAACAAACCCCTATGTTATTCAATTCCCCATGTAGCAATGGACGGAGAATTTCAGTTACAAGCCCAGGTCCTTAACCATTATACTACACTGCCGTTAAGAAAAATGCCAGAAAGTGAACTATGACTAACACACACGCACACCAGTCAGCTGTGTAAACTGATGATCCTTACCTAGCTCCATTCTGAGTGAGGGGTGCAGGTTGTTGGTTACTGCAATGAAGTAGCTAAAAAGGCCCTGATAAGCCAGCAGGAGACTGGCACACAGGCTGTAGTGTAGACTGTAGGCGTGCTGCAAGCAGTGCTCTGACACAATGAATGTCCTTCCCTGTAAAATTAACCAGTAATTAGGAAGGTACAGGGGAAAAAAATCGTGCAAAGATGTTTTTTCTATATCACATAATTGCCATAAGATGTGCAATATATGCATTATTCACCGTGTTAAAACACTGCTTTTTGAATATTTGTAATAATCAAAGCCTTAGAAATATTACTGTCATTTACTGACCTGGAGCCAAGTAAATCAAATTCCATATAACCACTCAACACCTACCTTATCATGCATAACAGAAAACAAGAGAACAGTTTACATGTGTTTATGAAACAGGTGAAATAAAGGTGAAATCTACCTACAAAAAATGTAATTCACTCTTTTCTAACAACATTTACATATCGTCATATAGCTTCAAGAAATTCTGACAGTTTGGTTGTGCATATATTCTGCCTAAAAATGAAATGTTCATCAAAAAAAACTTGCCATCATAAATTTGCAGTCAATATTAAAACCATTTCAAAACCAAAACCAGCTCATGCTGGTCATTGCCCTTCCAAATTTACATTGGACCTTGTGATCAGTGGTGCACCATGAGAACGACTGGACGTTCCAAAAGGGGGAAAAAAGGCATTATACGTTGTCGTAGCACACTGCAGTGATGATAGCTTACATCCGAGGAGAGCTGTTTAATGTAGCTACTTCCAAACACAACACTCTCCAGGGTAGGGATGACGGATTCTTTGGTCTGCGCTGGTGCACTGCGGTTCAGCCAGGTACTTTTAACTGCCCGTGGGAAACTGCAAAACAAACAAAAATAATATCTGGACTTGGCTGATTGGAGAACAGTGTAAGCTAGAAACCTGATAGTTGGGAGTTGCTACCTTTGTCAAGATGATTGGGTTAGCAAGCTGCAGGTTGGTGAGGCATATAGGGCACTGAGATATGGAGGTATTTTTGTAGCAAAGGTCTTACATATCTGTAAATGGGTTCACAAATCTGTAAATTGTTTCACAAACCTGTAGAATGGCTTCACAAATCTGTAGAACTTGTACAACACACTGCAAACAAATCCATGCATTACAACACTAAGAATCTACGAGTGTAGATTCTGCGGATTCAAGTTATCGACTTTTGCACATAACCAGGACAGTACATTAAATTACAGACATTTAGCAGACGCTCTTATCCAGAGCGACTTACACTGCATTTAAAAAAAAAGTTTTTTTTTTTTTTTTTTTCATGTATTCATTTATACAGGTTAAGTACCTTGCTCAAGGGTACAACGACAGTGTCCTACCTGGAAATCGAACCTGCAACCTTTCGGTTACAAGCCCAGTTCCTTAACCATTATACTACACTGCCACCAGTACTTGTGAAGTTCACCGAAGGGCCCAACTGTGGCAAGTAGCCTGGAAAGAAAATATTTGTTGTGTTGTTTGTATAAAGTTTGTATGTTACACTGGTTAAGGGTTCCAGACACAGAGGCATAAGCAGTTTTGAGTGTGTGCTGTACGCTGCAGTCACATAGGCTGTGCATATTTGCGTCCAGTTCATCAAAAAGCTTTTGAGTGGGCGACTTTTTCTAGCAAATGGGGGCACTTAAAATACCACGATGAACCCCTTATTTCCGGGATTTTGTTGAGGGAATTCAGGAGCACACTCATCTGCAGAACGGTGCACTCATCCGACAATTTCAGTACGTAACCCGAAAGTAAAAACGTAAAAGATGTAGAGCGTATATGCATATCTATGGTACAAGATAGGTTCATATTACAAACTACTCTTTTTTTATTTTTGTTAATTCTATCTTCATTCATAATCTACACTTTGTAACAATCGTCATATCTTAACTGATTGATATTCTCAATACATTTAAAAAAAAAAAATATTACAAACTACTTCCTCACTATTTGTGGGATTTCTTTCGCACACTGCTTGCAAAGTCAATGGACAGTGGACACTGGACAGGGAAAAGGGGGCGTATTCAGACAACTACAGAGAGAGCTGTGAGCCTCCAGTTGGCAGTATGTCATTCTCTGGACAAGTGATTAGAGTCAAGCATACAGCATTGGCAAGTTGTTACAAAGGCAAGGAGTTCCTGATTTTTCCTGATACCTCCAGTATAACTGTGCTATTTAATTGAAGAACCACCTGTTGAAGCTAGATGAGCATGGTCTAGCCATGGTCTAGCCCCCCCCAACCCCCCCTTCCTGCACCAAATCCCATGCTGTAATAACTGACAATAAGGGTGGTAAGACAGCTGGCAGTGGTTGAATTGTAAACTGTTAATAAGGGGAATGGTATTTATTAGTTGGGGGGGTGTTCCTCAGTGAAAATCTTTCCAAAAAGCACTCCAAAATGGTTAATTCTGATGAATTCTGAGAGTAGAAAATGACTTTATTCAGTAATTACATGGCTGTCCAGGGCTCAAAAGTGTGACACTTTTGAGCAATGATTGAAGTGGAAAACAATATGTACCGGAGTACCACAGATCAATTTAAGGGTTACTTCTCCTGACTTATTTTTCCATAGAGTTCAATAGAAAATTGAGTCAGGTGCAACAACCCTTAAAGTGACCCATCCAGATCTACTGCATGTCTGGCAGCAGAGTGATGGTTTGAGGCTCGTTTGAGGTTTGATACCTCAGACCCTTGATGACTTTCAGCCATTTAGCCAACCATGTGTTCCATACTGTTCCAGCATAATTTAGAGCTTAATCTAGACCCCCCCCCCATTGCCATAGAGATCCATTAAAATGCAGAGAGGTTATAGTATTGCTTTTAAGAGGACCTCACAATATCAAGAGTTTTTGGGAAGATTCACCAGAGGAATAGAAAAATGTATATCTTGATCTAAATATTCTAACTAGAGCAAAAAAGAATGTAGAGAAATCAGAAGAGTGTCTGCGAGAAAAGGATAAAGACAAAAAGTAGGACGTTTTGGCTGAGAAAGCATGCGCTGTAATGGCAACTCATGAGGCAGGACATAATGAAAATAAGGAACTTACAGATGAAAAGCAGACATTAAAACAAGACCTATGTCGAGCCACAGAATATATTAAAAGCCTTGAACGTCAAGCTGCTGCATTGTCTGTCGGAAATCCAATGTCGGTGCTATCAGTTTGGGAGTTACACCTTCAACGCACACTGAAAAGTGCAAAACAGTATGGAGTACACCCCCCACTTCCCTACTTTGAAGGCATCAATAGTTCCAATTCAATTTAGAGCAAGAGTTAGAAACCAGGCAAATGTGGAAGGAATAGTCACACAGTAAAGGAGTGTAGATTTGGAAAAGGCCCAAAATCTGCATTTCCTGTGAGGAAAAAATCAGTGTCGTTATTTTTCAATAGAAAAATTAGCCAGGTACAACAACCCTTAAAGCGATCCATCCAGATCTACTGCATATCTGGCAGCAGAGTGACGGTTTGATAGAATGTCGGACCCAATAGGAGAACAAAAACGAAACATCTCCCAAGGACGACAGGCCCTTTTCAGAAATTGATTATATTGGACTACTGCCACAGACAGGAAGGAAAGCGCTTGGTGATGGTCGTTCATTAGCAGTTACTAGATGGGCAGACTTGTTCCCACTCCGTGAAGCTACATCTAAGGCAACTGCTTTAATAGCAAAATAAATTTGTCCCCAATTTGGAATTCCATGCGCAATAGAATCTGACCAGGGCACATATTCAGAAATTTGTAAAGAATTAGGAATAAATCAGAGGTTTCATTGCCCTTATCACCTGCAGTCATCAGGATTGGTAGAAAGAGTGAATCTATTGCTTAAAGAAAAGTTAACCAAAGCTCTTTTGTCTTTTCCAGGACCAGGGAGGAAAAGCCTGGTGAATCACTTACTGGCTGGTCTTGTGTCAAATGAGGATTAGGCTTGGGACGATGGTTGATGGAATCGACTATTGACAATGGTTGAACCCATCGGCGATGGCCATCTATCTTTGTCGATGCCTGGACGATTTTTATTTTTTTAATTCTTAAAATAAAAATAAAAGTTTCGCCTCTCATTCTGTGTTTTTAATAAATTTTCTACTCTACCATGCATTTACAATGTAACGTGTTGTCTGCGTCTTTGAAATGTGATCGCCTATGCAGCGGAACGGCGCTATAATTTACCTGGATTGAGCAAAATCACGCTGATAGCCTACCTTCTGTTAGACCACAGTGCAACTAACTATATAATTTCATTCAGACCTAATTAAAGAAATTATATTTCGTATTCAATAGTGCTATTGATAAACTATTGTTCAGTCTAGAACGGAGTGTAGGCTTAGGCTACGGAGTGGTGAGCTGTAGCCCTATATCCTATCCCTCAACAGCCTTTTTATTCTAACAGCACAACAAGCTTACCGGTGTCGGACTCGGGGCATGGAAACAAATATAGCCTAATATTGTACAATCTGACTGTAGATTAATGAAAGATGTGATCAGAGAAATAAACTAGATTGGATGAAAAGGTGGCCGCTATATTGATACACGGAACGTCTTCGTCACTCAAGCGAAACACTGAAACGATTTAGGAGTTGCTATAATCTCAAATTGATTCAACAGGTTTATGTAGAATAGTAAATAATGTAATTTACAATGTAATATAGCCTAGCTTAACCATTTCATCAGTGAAAAAAGTCCCCTATAACAAAAAAATATCTCAGTCAAACGTAAGCCTATATGTCTTGTTGTCTCTTTATTTTATAGGTTTAGGCTATAAATTGTTTCTGATTATCAATAAAAATAATTCATTTCAGGGTAAATTATGTATTTTTGATTACATTAGGTTAGTTAAAAAGGTCTAACCCGATAGTGCTAAGTGAGAGAAGTTACGTGCAGATGGAGATAGGCTGTGCGGGATGGCACGCAGCATAAAGGGGATCTTGTGAATTGCTCACTACAAGACAAAAATGATAATGGACGTGATGACTGCTCGTTTAGCTTCTTCACAAAATGAAAGAAATTAGTAAAATGAAACGAATTGCTATAAGACAGACGAGGGCGCAGAAAGGCTTAGGGAAACTATAGCTCCTGTCTTGTTGGACAGCGGCCAGGTGAGATAAATAGCCTCTACTAGCTAATCTAGAATAGACGTGAAATCTGTTGTATATTATTCTTTATTATATTTGGACGAAATAGTGAATACAATTCGCAATGGTATGCCATAATAAGTAAGCAAAAGACCCGCTGTTCAATAGCCCCGCCCCCACCCCCGCACACCCCTCGATAGAATCGACAATCGGCGATGGCTAGAGGGCTCGATGGGACGATGCTGCCTTGCACACGATGGCACAAGACTAATGAGGATAGAGCCCCTAATGCAGTTACTTCATTTTCCCCTTATGAAATGGTAACAGGAAGACAGATGTTTCTGCCAGGGACATGGTGCTCAAGAGGTAATGGAAAAATGCATCTTTTAGGAGATCAACTTGCTTTGTAGTCGCGTCAATGACCTTCAATATGCACTTATTGTACGTCGCTTTGGATAAAAGCGTCTGCCAAATGATTGTAATGTAATCAACTGACTGAATATTGAGTAACCCTAACTCAAGCTCTTATGTCTTACCATCTACGCGCAAAGAGCCAACAACAGATTGTGGACGCATAATTTGGCTAAGAGGGACCAGTGCCCACGTTCAAGCCAGGGGATCGGGTATACATCTGCAACCACGCTCCTGATGGACCATTCCATCACTTCAAGAACACTTATATTGGATACATTACAGCTGTTAATCTTTACTAAGAATGTTGATCGATTAATTTAATTGATTGAACAGTTAAATTTAAATAAACCATTTCAATGAATAATCATCATCAGTCATCAGGATTGGTAGAAAGAGCGAATCTATTGCTTAACTCCTTTGTAGAAGGTGACGCCGGCGGAACCTTTTTGCTCAACTGAGACATTCGTTGCTGCTGCAGCCAAACTATTATTGGAAATCACGAACTCTGTGTTTTAAATTTATTGGTAAACGGTTTGTGACGATTTCTGCTGAATACAGAGTTTCTAAGTGTCACTATTTCCCCGTAGCAAGTCCATTTAACAAGCAACCCCCCACCTAGTCTATACCTACCCATGCGTGACATAGTGGACAATAGCATCTATGTTTGAGTTCATAAATATATTTATTCATCATATAAAATTAGAATAACGTCATAGTAACGAGATAAACCCAACAATAGCCTGATCGTATGCCAGAAAAGCCATGAAAAGCCCTGCTCACTCAAATTCAAAATAAACTGTGAAAGTACTGTCTCATTCTACCATGTATTCTACTAGCAATATATGCTACTAAATATGAAATAAATATACAATCCTACCATCGGTTTTACACATCGAGATGTTCCTTTCAAAACTCAGTGGTCATTTATTGTCTGGTACAATCGGTTTGAGAAATATACAACACTTTATACCGCTATTACACTATCTCAAACGGCCACGCGTAATACCCCCATGCCCTGTAAGCCTCATTCATTCAAGTCTCATTCATTACAGTTAATTCTGGTTTAATTGTCGGCTTTTTTATCCAATAGAGTACATTATAACCTTAGCAATGGTATATGCCAAGTCTTTTTGGGTGCTTTGAATATTTTACTACAGCCCAGCGTAACTGCAGTTTTCGTTTTAACGGTCTGGTATTAGGCAAGCTCTATAGAAGGCGCATTAGGGAGGGGAGTTTCCCTTCTCCGATATGTAAGTATTTTTACATCTAAAATGCCGTTGGTCTCGCTGGCTACATATATACGTTCGTGTTTCCACTCGAGCACTGTCTTTCCAATATGTTTGATAGCCCTATTGTTATTTTCGCATTTTGAGTGCATTTCACATACTGTAGTGCAATCGTTAAATGTATTTTTGATGTAGGCTACCAATGTTCATTGAAGATAGAACATTTGGCAGCATTTTGCAGATGGTGGAATACTATTTTATGTTCATGTTATTGCATATAATATAGGCTATGGCGTAATACTTGTCTCTTCGGGCATGACAAATGCTCATTCCAATTTACTGTGCGCTGATATGTGGTAGATTAAGGTAAACAATTTCCTTCGAGTCATTATGAATAGGAAAATTACATTTTCTTTTTTTTAAACTACAGAAAAATGCAATCCCAGGACAAAAGTATACATACTGTAGAGTACAGGGCTATCACGTTATCTACTATCTACGAGAGGGCGCTCCTGCTGTACATCTGCAACCACGCTCCTGATGGACCATTCCGTCACTTCAAGGACACTTATATTGGATACATTACAGCTGTTAATCTTTACTAAGAATGTTGATCGATTAATTTAATTGATTGAACAGTTAAATTTAAATAAACAATTTCAATGAATAATCCCATGTTGGAAATTAGATTTTGTCTCATCAACTACTGTGAAAAATATCAACAAGCAAATGTGTAAACTCTTAAATTTAACACATGGGTGGTTAGGATCGATCAATGCGGCTGGTGATAGTTCCCCATGACGGAATTTTGTAATTCGGCTCAAGGTATTGAAATAGCTGTTTGAAACCATCCCTGGATGCTTCTGCATCATTCGACACAAATACCCTCGACTGGTGGGAGGTTAATGAGTCACGGTTCCCTTCACTGGCAGCATTAGTTAAACGTTGGAGCACATCTTCTCAGTTGCCAGTCTCACCTTCAACAGACTGCACACCAGACTGACCCCAATGTAGACATGCTCATATTCCTTACTTTTTACTTATTTTTTTGCCAAAAAATAAAACAACCCACAGAATGGGCAAACTCGCAGAATTAAGCAGCGCGAGAAAAATAAACTGGTAGCAAACCTCTAGCTCTGACAAAACATCAGAGACAAAGCAAGAGGCGAAAAACTAAAGCACAACGGTAAAAGAAATCGAAACTAGAGAAAATAGGAATCTAACCTAACTCTAGGAAGTTCCTGAATGTTTGTCAAAGACAAAAATCCAGTCCTCCAGCTATACCTTTTTACCTGGCTTGGTGAAACGTGGCAACAAAGACACACAAGCACCAGAAGGCGTTAACAGCGTGCTTAAATAGCACAAAGGAAACCAGGAACAGGTGTGCCAGGTAATGAGCGGAAGATGGGAAAACACGGAGCGGTCGGCGAAAAAGAAACCGGAGCACCAGCTCACGGCTGCAGAGAACCATAAATGCAGAGATGGAATGAATAATATTAAAACCGTGACATCGCCATTTTTGAAAACGGCGATTTTTCAACCTCGATATCGCTGCCATTTCTCCCTTTATTTTCGCATCTGCTCGTTATTCGAGTTCGCCCAGAGCTATTGGGGTTATTTGTTTTCGGTACTTTACAAGATTATTTTCTCTCTCAGTGTATCTCTCTACTCGAGTTTCGAGTATCGTCCTGTTTGATAAAGGACGTTTCATTTCGTTTGTTAGTTCGGGAGTTTTTGTCCCGTCTTTCTTTATATTTTTCTTTTCTAGTGATTACTCAATCGCGTGGGTAATTTTTCGTATCCTTTTCTGGTCTGATCCTCCTACCCGACCCCCCTTACAACACCAGTTTAGCTCGTTATCACACAACATCGAACGTCTGCGCGCAACTGTACCTGCAGCTCTGAAGTATTTCACGTGATTCCGGTTTTATTCACGTGATTTAACTGTTTTATCCGATAGAGGACAGTATATCCTTTTCAACTGTGTTTGTCATTTTTTATGAGATGCTTTGGCCAATAATTTGCAGTCCAGCGTAACAGAATCTTTAATCTAGTCAATGTACTATGACGCAAATAGCTACAGAGTTATTCTTCCGATATGAAAAAAAAACTGCTTGTATGCGGTTCTATTCGCTAGCTACATATGTACGTTTGTTTTTCCACTCGATTACTGTCTTGTCTAGTAGGCTATGTGAGATATGGTTATTTTCGTATTTTGTGTGCATTTCACACACTGTAGTGTAAGCATTCATTGCTCAGTCGTGTTTTCTGGTTGATGTACCGACTTTCATTGAAGTTAGAACATTTGGCAGCATTTTCCTGTTGGTGGAATATCATTTTATTGTAGTGTTATCATACATAATATAGACTATAGGCGTATCTTCCTGGGTTATACTTGTCACTTAGGGCATGGAAAATACTAATTCCAATTTACTGTGTGCTATATATAGATTAATGTAAAAAAATTTCCTTGGAGTCATTATGAATGGGAACTTTAGAATTTTTATTTATTTTTTAACTACAGAAAAATACCATCCCAGGGCAAAAGAAGACATACTGTAGAGTACAGAGGAAACTGATGTTTTATTGAGGTACAAGAGTGAATGATTAGGCTATATATTTAGGTGTTATATCAATGTTTTCATCTTAAACCATCACAAGGAGCAAATGTATATGCTTTATAATGAACAAAACAAATTTTATTTATTTTATGATTTAATTTAATTTAATGGATATGGTTTTGGAACCATAGATATCTAGCCCTCTATATGTAAGGGGATGGGAACGGAGGACCAGACGCGACCGTGATGGGTTCAAAAAGTTCCCAACGAAACCACTAGTTGAGAGGGGGAGGATGGAGCCCCGCGAACAGAACAGAGAAAGAAAACAGACAGGGAAAATAAGTCCCGGCGTATTAGCCAACAACCCTAAAAACAGGGCAAAAGGCTCGCAGACTCGAGCAGAAAATAGAGTAAGAAAAAGAGAGAATTTACCTCTAGCTCTAGTACTATGAAGAGCTTAAAATTAAGAGGCAAATGGAAAGAGATAAACAGTAAATAAGGTTACTGTCCCAGGGAGGACAGAAGGAAAACCAAGGAAAACCTTTGTTACGTTTTAGCAAACTGGCTTAAAAGCAAAGTGGTCGCCTTAACCTATACCTGATACCGGGCTTTACGTGGCAAAGCCAGGCACAAAAGAGATGGAAGAAGAAAGCACAGTGCTTATATAGCCAGAGGGACACCTGAAACAGGTGCGCCAGATAAGTACCGGGTAGCGTAAAAACACGGCATGGGCGGCGGAAAAAAAAGAACAGCAGGAGCGCCCTCTCGTAGATAGTAGATAACGTGATAGCCCTGGAACCCAGCTCTGGACGTCTGATCACAGCGCTTATGATGCAGATAAGAATGAGGTCACACAAACATCATATTTTGAGTTGGATGGCTGTTTTGGTTTATTGCCTGAACCCCTGAAAGGTAGGTAGGTAGATAGGTACTTATAATACATAGGCTAAGCACAAACTTTCTAGTTGGTGGCTTGTCTACTCTATCCCTGAAGAGCAGAGGTACAAAGTACGTGCCACCTGCTGGACAAATGTACACTACACTTAGAGCATAAATATATATATATATTATAAATATAAATAAATATATGGATAAAGAAGTGGGTATACTCCGTATACCTCCCTATACCCTCAACTACACCACTGCAAAAAGCACATACATATGAAACACATAAGGGTATACCGGGTCAGCTGCCAGTGTGTGGTGAATATGCGGCGGCTGGTGACAGAGCAAACAGGACAAAATAATGGGCAGAAAAGCAGTGATAGCTGAGGGCAAAGACAATTTTACCTTACATAACTTAATTTAACATGAGATCAGCTTCATTAAATTGTGATGATAAAAGCTTGATATGTTTATCCTTGATTGTGTTGACTTCTGATGCGGCTTAAATGTCCTGGATGGGAGCAAAGTTTCTGTGGCGGGGCTTGGGCTGTTCTCATCACTCGCTGGATATTGTCCTGAGCAGCAACCGTATTGTACATCAGTGTGTTAGAGAGAGTCCATAACATAACCTCAGAAACGAAGCTAGATGCAGGGCTTAGACGTAGATATCAGTGCTTGAGGCTAACATAAGAAGACCTGAGCCTGGCCCAACTAGCTAGAACATTTCCATATGAACAGAACCATCCCACGCCATGACATAAATTCATCTGTAATGAATACAGAATATTAACACACCGTTTCCCCATTACCACAGTGTTTCTCTCGCTAATAATAGGCTACTAACCACGAGAACCGCTTAAATCCGAACCAGAACTTTAGTAGATGTACAAATTCTCACACGTTTCAGCCCATGCTCTTATTTATAAAGGCTTATTGAGGAGGCGTGACATCACATAGAAAGAAATACCCCTGATTGGCTGACTACATTTGTGGATCGTATACACACTCTCCGCGGTAAAACAGTGTCAAAATTATTTGTAGACAAATGCGAAGCGATCCACAAGTACACTGTGATCCGCAAACACAGATTTGACACTTGAACGCTGAGCATTGCACAGAATTTGTACGCGTGTCTTGAAACAACAGGGGTTTGAAAATACAAGTTAGACTGTGTTTGTTTGCAAATTGTTAAGAGTGTATTTGTAGATTGTTACGCCCAAAAACAACGGAACAGTAGTGTCAAAATTATGAAAACAAATGTGAAACAATCTACAAATAGAATACCAGAATTTGAATGAATGCAACATGATTTGTCTGCGTGTGTGGGTCACACACGCAGACAAATCATGTTGCATTCATTCAAATTCTGGTTTTTAAGTACAAGTCACTGAATTCTATTTGTGGATCATGATGTGTTTGTTTGTGAATTCTGAATCTGTTTGTGGATTTTGAATCTATTTGTGGATCGTGTTTTATATTTGTGGATCATGAAGAGTTTGTTTGTGGATTTCAAATCTATTTGTAGATCATGTTTTGTGTTTACAAATTGTAATATATATTTGTGACTCATAGTCTGTGCATTTACAATAATTTTGACATCGATTTACCCCCATAGTATTTGCATTAACCCGAGAAAAACTCTGTACAGGACTCAATTTGTATATGCCAGTGTGGTAAACTCACCTTATCAAGGGCTGATGTAGAGCAACCAAGGATCCATGGACAGTAACAGAGACGACTGACAGGTGAAAATAATCGAACATGACATTGACATGCTGGTGAACACCACGGTAAAGGTTAAAGTGCAATTGGAGGGTGCGACTGCTGATCATTGGCAGGGAACTCATATCCTCTGGCCTGGGTACAGAGAGAGAAAGAGAGAGTTGGTTGTGTGACCAGCATAATGTAATTATAATCCCAGGTAGCCAAATCACAAGTTACAGTAATATTTTACTTTAATAGATAATCTCAAAAACATTTACATGCACAATGACAGAGCTATCTATTTAATTAAAAAGTTGTATTACAGCAGTATGTGTAATATGTAAATACTGCATGCACAATGTATACATACAATTGGTGTATATACTGTGCATTCCAAAAGTGTAAGGACAGTGACACTTTTTTTGTTGTTTTCGCTCTGTACTCCAGCACATAGAGTTCAATAGGAAAATGAGTCAGGAGAAATAACCCTTAAAGTGATCCATCCATATCTACTGCATATCTGGCAGCAGAGTGATGGTTTGAGGCTCATTTGATATCTCAGACCCTTGACGACCCTTATGGAAATGTAATATACTGCAGTATATTTTAAATATATTGTGAAGATAATTTTGATATATTTACAATATACTGCAGTATATTCTTTTTCCATAAGGGGACATACAGCCATCTAGCCCACCGTGTATTCCCTATTCCCTATGTAATACTATTCCCGTGTAAATTACATCTTAATCTAACCCCCCCCCCCCCCCCCCCCCCCCACTTCCCATAGAGATCCATTCAAATGCAGAGAGGTTATAGTATCACTTGTAAGAACACCTGAAAATAAGATATTTTAAGGGACTATGTGTACAAATGGCTACAATTGCTACACATTTCACCTGATATGGATGTAAAAACTCTCAAATTAAAGCTGAAAGTCTGCACTTTAACCACAAAGTCACTGTTCCATTTTAAATCCAATGTGTGATTTTTTGGAGTACAGAGCCTAAACAACAAAAAATGTGTCACTGTCCTAACACTTTAGGAGTGCATACATCTACACACGTACACACCCTCTTGATACATACGAATAATCCCCATCTGTGAAGTGCAAGTCTAATGAAAGTTGGAAGTCCATTTCCTTGAGTAAAACTTCAACCTGAAAAAGAATTAGAAAACTTCAATCAGGACTATACTGTACATGTTTGTATAAAAACAAACGTGTGCACTTTTTCACATCATACTTTAAAGAATGTTATTCATTCATTTTTGTACCTCAAGAAATTACTCTAAGCCTGAAAATTGCAGCTCCCTGCATTATATTTTTTCAGAACTGATTTGTCAATCAAAGAAGCATCACAAGGACCAAATGATGGACTAAATTCATTTGAAAATGTAAGCTGCAGGGAACTGTCACTGTTGAGCCAAAAGACACTTCTCGAGGAATAACATTCTTTTATAATAACAATTGTCCCTTCAAAACGAATGTGTAGCACATTGTAGTACATACAGTGGTTGGAAGGGCTGGCTATATTTGGAACAATCCAGAACAACAAAATACAGCAATTTCACTGACATATAGCAACTGATTCCTAAGCGAACACCAGGAATCAGTTCAGCTTGAATGACAAACAGCATGATCCTTTCTCTGAACATTTCAACAAATAATAGAAAAACATCCATTGTACATGAGGAAAACATTCTGGAGGTAGCCTAATTTTATTCTCAATGTGAATGTCAGTATTAGGGAATATAGAAAAAGGAGTGGCATTGTAATCATAGAGGCATTGCCATCAAAAAAAAAAAAAAGGAGGTTGTTTCTCCTGACTTTTTTCCCCATAGAGTTCTATAGGAAAATTAGTCTGGAGAAATAACCCTTGCAGTGATCCATCCACATCTACTCCATATCTGGCAACAGAGTGATGGTTTGGGGCTCGTTTGATAGCTCAGACCCTTGATAACTTACAGCCATTTAGCCAGCCATGTGTTCCATACTGTACCAGTGTAATTTACAGCTGAATCTAGTCTCACCCCCCAATTTCCATAGAGATCCATTCAAATGCAGAGAGGTTATAGTATTGCTTGTAACAGTACCTGAAAATAAGATATTGACAGTTTTTTGATGTTGATGGTCACAGACTTCAGGAAGTAACAGCATGTAAAGGATATGTGACCAAATATGAAATATGATACTTTAAAAATACGTTAAAGCAAAGGGTATGAATACTTATGTAAATGAGAAATTTTAGTTTTTTATTTTTAATAAATTTGCAAAAATCTCAAAAAAACTTTTTTCACATTGTCATTATGGGGTGTTGTGTGTAGAATTTTGAGGGAAAAAAATAATTTAATCAATTTTGGAATAAGGCTGTAACAGAACAAAATGTGGAAAAAGTGAAGCGCTGTGAATACTTTCCGGATGCACTGTATATGCATTCCTATCAAATTTACCATTAATATGTATTCAGGAGATTACTAAAGAATGACAGATCAGATGGACAACTTCCAGCTTAAACATCAGGGTATCTAAAAAAAATAACCTTGGTAACAGTAATAAAGCTAAGACAGAAAGTTGGGTAGATGGCACATTAACCCCTTCATGCACATGCCAAATTTGGTCAATTCTCACCTAGTTAGGAGGTGTTCTATTTAAGGCTTTATAACTCCAGGTGTGATCATCACAGAAACTTGGTAAATGGCTTAAATGAAACAAGACAGTTGTACCACTTAAAATACTAACTTAGATTTGTTTGTTTTCATAATTTAGGTAAAAATAGACAGAATGATTTATTTCAGCTTTTATTTCTTTCATCACATTCCCAGTGGGAGTATTTGGTAGAATTGCCTTTAAATTGTTTAACTTGTGTCAAACGTTTCGGGTAGCCTTCCACAAGCTTCTCACAATAAGTTGCTGGAATTTTGGCCCATTCCTCCTGACAGAACTGGTGTAACTGAGTCAGGTTTGTAGGCCTCCATGCTCACACATGATTTTTCAGTTCTGCCCACAAATTTCAGAAGGTCAAATTTTGGAGTGGCCATAACAAAGGTCAGGACTTTGTGATGGCCACTCTAATACCTTGACTTTGTTGTTCTTAAGCCATTTTGCCACAACTTCGGAAATATGCTTTGGGTCATTGTCCCTTTGGAAGAGCCATTTGCGACCAAGCTTTAACTTCCTGGCTGATGTCTTGAGATGTTGCTTCAATATATCCACATCATTTTCCTTCCTCATGATGCCATTTATTTTATGAAGCACCCCCACAACATGATACTGCCGTGCTTCACGGTTGGGATGGTGTTCTTCGGCTTGCAAGCCTCACCCTTTTTCCTCCAAAAATGACGATGGTCATTATGGCCAAACAGTTCAATTTTTGTTTCATCAGACCAGAGGACATTTCTCCAAAAAGTAAGATCTTTGTCCCCATGTGCAGTTGCAAACTGTAGTCTGGCTTTTTTTATGGCAGTTTTGGAGTAGTGGCTCCTTCCTTGCTGAGCAGCCTTTCAGGTTATGTCGATATAGGACTTTTGCTTTACTGTGGATATAGATACTTTTGTACCTGTTCCCTCCAGCATCTTCACAAGGTCCTTTGCTGTGGTTCTGGGATTGATTTGCATTTTTCGCACCAAAGCACGTTCATCTCTAGGAAACAGAACGCGTCTCGTTCCTGAGCGGTATGATGGCTGCGTGGTCACATGGTGTTTATACTTGCATACTATTGTTTGTACAGACGAACGTGGTACCTTCAGCCATTTGGAAATAGCTCCCAAGGATGAACCAGACTTGTGGAGGTCCACAATTTTCTTTCTGAGGTCTTGGCTGATTTCTTTTGATTTTCCCATGATGTCAAGCAAAGAGGCACTGAGTTTGAAGGTAGGCCTTAAAATACATCCACAGGTACACCTCCAATTGACTCAAATAATGTCAATTAGCAATTATCAGAAGTTTCTAAAGCCATGACATCATTTTCTGGAATTTTCCAAGCTGTTTAAAGGCACAATCAACTTAGTGTATGTAAACTTCTGACCCACTGGAATTGTGATATAGTGAACTAGAAGTGAAATAATCTGTCTGTAAACAATTGTTGGAAAACTTACTTGTGTCATGCACAAAGTAGATATCCTAACTGACTTGCCAACACTATAGTTTGCTAACATTAAATCTGTGGAGTGGTTCAAAATTAGTTTTAATGACTTCAACCTAAATGTATGTAAACTTCCGACTTCAACTGTATCTGAAACAGGTAAAACAAAGCTTACGACTGTAACCACGGTTTTATGAGTTCCGGATGACCATTAAGGTCGTCAACTTACGAATGTACTTTCTCACAGCTGGATGCATTGAGACTCTTATACCACTAACTTGTCATGGCCATGACCTCCGATGACATCACTTCCTCTATAAATAGGGGACATTTGAATGTGGACGTGTAGCACCCGATAATGTAATAATTTCCTTAAAATGTAATAACGCCTGAAAATGTAATAAAATTTGCACTTAACTTGATCGAATATGTAATAAAACCCAATAATGTAATAAAATGTCCTGACTGATATTGTAATAACATTTTTACCGATAATGTAATACCCTATTACATTATTGGGAATTTATTACATTTTCAGCTGGGTCATTTTTTTTCAAAACTGAAGATGTAAAGTGTGCAAGTATACAAAATTTATAATACTGTTAGTGTCATGTTAGCCTACTGAAAGCACTAACCTTTGACACTGATTTAATGTTTGGAAATGTAAATTCTAGGATTTATGTAGAATTTTAAATTTATAACAGATGGCAAGTAGTACGTTGTTATCAGGCAAAGATGCATTAAACTAAAATCCCTATCAATGGGAAATGAACTCGCCCATACCCATGCTGGTACCCAGCTAGAGCTCCACCTAGTGGCCAAAATGATTGGCTGTTGGTTATATTATTTTGACTTAACTAGTGCAGTGCCTGTTCAAAACGTGCGTCTCCTCATCTCGCACACGGCTGTGGCTTGCCCGATCCCGAGGTAGGTGTGCATCTCGTGCGGGCACGGTCACACATGCGCAAAAATAAACATTGGCAAATACTCGCCTCCCATTCACTTCCATTCTATGCAAGCGAAGGGGCGAATAAAACATTCGCTTCCGGTGGCGAAGCAAATTCGCATCTTCGCTTTGCGTGAAATTCCTGCCTTTATAGTTAGATGAGGAACACGCAGAACGACAAATGTCAATTGTCATAAAGTACTATGTAATTCTGATGCTGAAAGTGTCAAAACATATCAGTATGACAGTATATGTCAACTGACCACTATGTCACTTGACATAGAGAATGATGTCAATTTGACATTGAAAGTGACGTAATAACCCTTTATGACCAGGTGGAACAAACATTTATGACTGGTTATGTGTGTTTATGTCAGGTGTCGTTATGAATGCTTATGTATACCCCCTTCAAATGAAGTGTTACTGAAAGTTTGTGGTTGTTTTCATGAGGCAGTGTTTTGTTGGAAATCTGTGGTATAGAGAGTGAAGAGGAAGGTTTAGGGAACAGTTACCCGGGGACTCCAGTGCTGCTCAGAAGCTTATCTGACCTGGAATTCTGGATCCTTACATATGGTGGTCTCCCAAGGAGGTAGTCCATCACCCACTCAATAAGATCAGGATGTAGTTGCATGTCCCTGAGTTTCTGCCCATGTGCATATGGCTGTATGGTGCTCAAAGTCTGCACTTTAACCTAATAGTCATTCTTTCATTTAAAATCCAGTGTATATAACATTCTTAAATTCTTAAAACACAAAATGTAGAACTCTGGACTGAAAATGGTATTACATTAACCGTCAAAAGTATTACATTATCAGTTTTCAAAAAACATTACCCACCTGAAAATGTAATAAATTCCCAATAATGTAATAAGGTATTACATTATCAATAAAAATGTTATTACAATATCAGTCAGGACATTTTATTACATTATTGGTCAAGTTATTACATTATTGGGTTTTATTACATTTTCGATCGAGTTAAGTGTAAATTTTATTACATTTCCAGGCATTATTACATTTTCAGGAAATTATTACATTATCGGGTGCTACAGGACATCCTCAAAACCCTTCTCGCCCCTGAAAGGGTCCCAAGTGACCATGACCCCTAATGGTCATCCACAACTCTTAAAACCGTGGTTATAGTCGAAACCTTCATTTTATTTCGCTCCTTCAACCATTATCAAAATATCATATGTACACAAGTGTGCACACCCTTTGATATGACACCCAAAAGTGAGCTGAGGTGCATTTTGTTTCCACTGATACTGCTTGAGATTAGGGCTGGGCGATATACAACATCGATAATTATCGAATGCAATAACGGCCGTTGCCACCGTGTGGTGCGCCTTTCTTTTAGTCTTTTTTTCTTTAAGTATACCCAATATACGGCAGTAAACATCCAAACTTCAGAGGCCGCGTGAAATGCTTCCGGAAAAAAACATCACTGCTGATATCTATTGAGTGTTGATAAGACAGCCAACCAGCAGCAAGGTCGTACAGCTTTCAAGCGATCATGTGATGTGTTTTTTCAATCGCATTAAAGGTGCAACGCCTTTCTGTGATTGTCCATCTTATCAACATGCAGTAGACAGTGATGACGTTTTTTTTCCCGGAAGAATTTCACACGGGTTTTGAAGTGTAGATTACTACCGCACCAGGTATAATTAAAGAAAAAAAGACGAAAAGAAAGGCAATACCCCACATGCTGGCAACGGCCGTTATTGCAATCGATAATTATTGTTGCGATATATCGCCCAGCCCTACTTGAGATGTTTCTACAACTTAATTGGAGTCCACCTGTGATAAATTCAATTGATTGGACATGATTGGGGATTGCCAACACCTGCCTATATAAGGTCCCACAGTTGACAGTGCATGTCAGAGCAAACTCCAAGCCATGGGGTCTAAGGAATTAGCTGCAGACCTCAGAAACAAGATTGTGTCAAGGCATAGATCTGGAGAAGGGTACGGAAAAATCTCTGCAGCTTTACAGGTCCCAAAGAGCACAGTGGCCACCATCATTCATAAATGGAAGAAGTTGGGAACCACCAAGAATCTTCCTAGATCTGGCCGCCCGGCCAAACTGAGCAATCGGGGAAGGCAAACTGAGCAAACTGAGCCTTGGCCAGGGAGGTGAGCAGGAACCCGAGGGTCACTCTGACAGAGCTCCAGCATATCCTTGTGGAGATGGGAGAACCTTTCAGAAGATCAACCATCCAGGCAGCACTCCACCAATCAGGCCTTTATGGTAGAGTGGCCAGACGGAAGCCCCTCCTTAGTAAAAGGCACATCACAGCCCGCTTGGAGTTTGCCAAAAAGGCACCTAGAGGACTCTCAAACCATGAGAATCAAGATTCTCTGGTCTGATGAAACCAAAATTGAACTTTTTGGCCTGAATACCAAGCGTCACGTCTGGAGGAAACCAGGCACCGCTCATCACCTGGCTAATACCATCCCTACAGTGAAGCATGGCGGTGGCAGCATCATGATGTGGGGATGTTTTTCAGCAGCGGGAACGGGGCGACTAGTCCTGATAGAGGGAAAGCTCGATTACACCGAGATCCTTGAAGAAAACCTGCTCCAGAGCGCTCTGGACCTCAGACTGGGGCGAAGGTTTACCTTCCAACATGACAACGACCCGATGCACACAGCCAAGAGAACAAAGGAGTGGCTTCGGAGAAAGTCTGTGCATGTCCTTGAGTGGCCCAGCCAGAGCCCAGACCTGAATCCAATTGAACATCTGTTGTGAGCTGAAAATGGCTGTGTACCGACGCTCCCCATCCAACCTGACGGAGCTTGCAAGGATATGCCAAGAGGAATGGGCAAAAATGTCCAGAAACAAGTGTGCCAAGCTCGTAGCTTCTTTCCCAAGACGCCTTGAAGCTGTAATCGCTGCCAAAGGTGCAGCAACCAAGTATTAGGCTAAGGGTGTGTACAGATATGTAACCCCTAAATAACCTATTTTTGTCAGTAAAATAAAATTGCATATTTTCTAAAAACCTGTTTTCACTTCGTCATTATTGGCTATTGTGTGTAGATGTTTGAGGCAAAAAATGAACTCAATCTATTGTAGTATAAGTCTGTAACATAATAAAACGTGGAGAAGGTGAAAGGGGTGTGCAGACTTTCCGGCTAGACTGTAAATTCATACACCTATACCTATAAATGTTTACATATACGCGTGTGCATATATCTAGATTTTTTTTTTTTTCCTCAGGTCCAAAAAAAAAAAAACTAACCCCAAATCTTCATACTAAACCCAATTCCCCACCCAGGGTCCATTATCTCTATCTGCAGCGTCCTCTTGAATATATCATGATCATAGAAATTTAAATGTTAGCCCAAAACTATACTTAGTATACATGCCTATGCTATACAAATTAAGTATTTTATGAATTCATTGTGTGCCTAAGAGGTTTTTATATATAAAAAAGGAATAAGTATTCATATAAAATAGATAGCAGTCGTATTACAGACATACCTCGATCTTCTCTAACAGATTTTTCCAACAAGCAATATTATGGAGTTTTGCCTTATGCTGTTTAGCAATAGAAAACTCTAACTGAACTATATGTCTATAAGATAAGAGCCACTCTCTCCTTGACAGCTTCATAAACATTTGATGGTTTGAATCATTTGATAAAATATTTTTGCACATTATAAAGCACATACACATTCATACTCACTCCAAGGAAAATTTTACATTCATCTAGCACATATGCACAGTACATTTGAATTAGTATTTTCCATGCTCGAATTGCCCAGGGACATACTAATACGGCATAGTGTATATTATGTACGATAAGATTACAATAAAATAATATTCCACCATCAGAAAAATGCTGGCAAATGTTCTAGCTTAAGGGCAAATCAAACATAAAGCATGACTGAGCCACCTATGAATGCTTACAATACAGTATGTGAAATGTACTCAAAATGTGAAAATAACAAACATATGGCACAACACACTGTCTGCGGAAACAGTGGAGTGGAAAAACTAATGTACATATTTGAAATATCACAAGCAGTAATACTTACATATCGAGGAGAAAAATGTCCCTCATGCATATCCCGCAGGCATATTCTCCGACAGAATCAATGATATGGTAACTATGACCCACTCCCAAAATCCAGGTAAGCAGGTGAGGATTTTCTCTCACCATGCTGAAAAGTTAGTTAACTCGTAAAAACTTGTGAAAATAACAGGAAACAACTATTATGCCTTGGCGAGCGAATGTACATTCAAAGGTGTTTGCGTAAAACTAAACTAATTAAACTAGAAATTCTGTTATGCCCGGCTGTAATTTATTGTTCAAAGTGTCCAATAAGACATTGCAAACACCGTTGCTATAATGTCCTATATTGGATAAAAGAGCCATCAATTAAAACAGAATGAACTGTAATGAATGAGACAGCATTGCACAATTTAGCCATTTTGGATACATTTGGAATCAAAGTGACAGCAGGGTACACTATATTTTGCATCATAGATCTGTAGTAGTTCTGCATATCACCCTCAGATTTTGCACACTTGTGGACACGGAGTTTATGATCCAGAAAATTTATAGTTTTACCTGTTTCACATACAGTACCAGTCAAAAGTTTGGACACACCTACTCATAGAAGGGTTTTTTTTTTTTTACAGTTTAGAATAGTAAAGCCATAGAAACTATGAAATAACATGAATGTAATTATGCAGTGACCAAAAAAGTGTTAAACAAATCAAAAAAAATTTCTTTTGCATTTTTTCCAAGATTTCTTAGCATTTGTGGCACTTTATTTTGAGCTAAATTATGAAAATAAACTAATCTAAGTTAGTATTGGAAATGGTACAACTGTCTTGTTGAAGCCAATCCAAGTCTCTGTGCTGCTCACACCTGGAGTTACAAAGCCTTAAATAGAACACCCCCTAAATAGGCAAGAATTGACCAAATTTGGCATCTGCGCGAAGGGGTTAAGTTCTCTGTATTCTCTGTCTTGTCACTTGGCCTTTGCATTTGTTTGCTTGCTGTGTTACCCCGAGAGTTTCCGAGGCCCTCAGTTCGCGTTGAGATTCTGGAAGGCTATCTGCTCCTTGGTTGTATCCTCTGCTAGTCTGTCCTCGAGATTCCACCCCCAATCCAGTGGTCAGACTGATTGCACTAACCAGGATCTGGAGGATTTCCTGTGCTGCTATGCCTCCCAAAATCCCTGATCGTGGAGTCTACAACTTACGTGGGCTGAGCATGCATACAACACACTGATTAAAACCTCTACCGGTGTCTCCCCCTTTCAGTGCCAGTACGGGTTCCAGCCCCCCATGTTCCCTGAGCCGGAGAAAGCTTCCAACGTCCCTTCAGTGCAAGCTTTCGTACAGCGGTGCCTTTGGACGTGGAGTAAAGTGCGGAGATCGATGCTGTGAGCCTCTACCAGATACCAGGTGCAGGCCAACCCCCATAGCTGACCCACAACGCTGTTTCACCACGGTCAGAAGGTCTGGCTTTTCACCCAGGATCTTCCTTTGCGATGGGTCAACCCAGTGGCCTACCATCTCCGGCTTCACCGCTCCATGCGCGTGCACCCAACCTTCCACGTCTCCTGGCTGAAATCTGTTGTCACCAGCCCCCTGGCCAAACCTCCCCCCAACCCTCCGCCTCTATTTACCCAAAGGAATACATACAGCAGCCGAGACAAACCAACCGAGTGACATCACAACCTAGGTTGTTCCAAGATGGCCGCGCCCTAGTGCAAAAAAAGTTAACTTTAATTTATTTTTCAAGCAAATATGGGTCGATTTGAGATTTGAATGCAGGGCCATATCTTATCTAAAGTAAAAATCAAACTAACTGGAAATGGCCAATTGCTGCTAAGCATGTCATAGCATGGGTTTGTGATTCCCCAGTGTCCACGGTTTCATAGTATCAATGTGTAACACAGGGGTGGGCAACTTCAGTATAGGGGCGCCGGTGTGTATGCAGGTTTTTGCTTTCACCAATTGCCAATTGCCAATCATTTACATAATCTGATATTTTAGCTACATTCTGCAATATTTATTTACTTTTTTTTTTTAAATTTGTTTTATCACAAGTAAACTTAGTTATTCTTATAACGTCTACTCCTGCCTCCTGAGTCTTCTCTGCAGCTGGGTCCACACTATGACACTGTGACTCAATGAGTAACAAAAATAACTGCTGTAAATTAATAGGATTAATCAATATTACCCTTTACATAACCTCACCTTATTTATTAACCATATTAAGACAAAATATCATGAGAGGTAAAAAAAAAAAAGGTTTTGGGGGGAATATTGCCGACCGCTAGATGCCAGCCACAAATTATTTTCCCTTGAAAGTCCATCTTCAGGGCTTAAAAGTCCCAGGGACAGAGTTGCTCTTGTATGAGGAGATGAGGCCAAGCCCACTGACTAAAACCTTCTCTCATTGCATTAAGCAAAGCTACGGCTAATTATGTACCATCCTGTTATGTATGTGGAACACCAAGTTACTATGAAGATCACTGGCCCTTACCTTCTTTTCATCAAGCAGCAACTTTACTTTGAATACAAGGACATCATTGATCACAATTTCCTCATTCTTATAAAGGATTTGAAATGTTTTACTGCAGATGGTACCATTGTGTACTGTGGCAGGGAAGGCAAGATCAGACCCTGAAAAAAAGAGGAATGAAGTCAGAACATTTCATCTACATCACTTGTAGTCTCATCCCCTGAAAACTTGAGAATTCGGATAACCCACACTTGCGGAGCCAAATGCCAAATGATGTCAATATTGGATGCTCCAATATTTAATAGTGGGTGAGAAGTTACAAAGAATGATCTGTACTTTTTCGTCTTACACATCTTACACTTTCAAAAACTAAAATATTACAAACTAAGTTCACACGTGAAGAAGAACAGGCCAGATTTAATTTAAATCTAGTTAGGATAGTTCTTCCAGTGAATAGGATTAAAACAGGAGAACATTAAATCGTTGGCTGAAGAAAAGATGGCTTCTGACGAACCAGTTCAACTTAAATTAAAGAGCATGCTTGTTAAAAAAAAACAATTGTTAGTGTCTCTTGTTAAAAAGCAAGATTAGCTTGTCTCTTACTGTTCTTTTGGCCCTTAGGGGGCTGTGAGCATTGGTAACTTGCCTGGGCTATTATTATGAAACTGCAGGTGAGATACTGTGACAACATAACTCTCACTGTACATGCAAATTCATACCTGGGATGGAAATCATCTAGAATACGATGCCTGGACTTCAACCAGGCAGAGAAAACCCTGCACATATCCTATCATATCAGTCAAGCTCAGGCTCAGATTCTCATACTGTTTACATGCAGTGGAACTGAAACTGGCTCAGGACAAAGTAGCAGTGGATGCACAAACATTTTCTCAATTACACAGCGGAAGGCGGCAGTTCTCAGAACCTCACTCTCAGAGCTACTGATGAAAGTTTGCGATAGATTTTCAAACCATGCCTTCTGGTCTATTTAAAAAATGTGCTCCAGTCTCTAAAAAACAAATCAATAACAGCATTCTTGGTGGGACAATGAAAGAAAGTGAACACAGTGTTGGACAATGAATGCAGAGAGGAAACAGGATGCACTGAGTATACTGCTGCAATAGCAGGTGACTGACCTGCAGGAAGCTGCAGGCTTGTCTCGATCTTGTGAGGGACCCGTGTTGGCACTTTCATGCTCCCGCGGATCTGATAAAACCTGTGAAGACAACATTCAAGAAGTGAGACAACATGCACCGTAGATTTCATGTGCAAAACACTTAAAGCTGTTACAGAGTGTATAAAACAGGGAGCAGAAACGTACATGGACGGACAGTCCGCCGACTTTTGCCTTTTATAGTCGAGCATACCAACTCCCCTTTGTAGACTACATTTTCCATAATCTTTGCATAACAATTGCCATAAACGTATATTAACAGCCTGCTAAACAAGGCAGCCTGCTAAGCTGTTTGTTATCACAACAACAATTCCAAGGAGGACACATTTTTTGTTATTTTGGTTCTGTACTCTAGTACTTTGCGTTTGAAAGATACAATGGATCACTTTAAGGGTTGTTTCTCCTGACAAATTTTCTTATTGAACTCAAAAAAAATAAGTCAGGAGAAGAAACCCTTCAAGTTATCCATCCATATCTACTGCATATCTGGCAGCAGAGTGATGGTTTGAGGCTTGTTTGATACATCAGACCCTTGATGACTTACATTTAGCCAACCATGTGTTCCATACTGTTCCAGTGTAATTTACAGCTAAGTCTAGTCCCACCCCCCAATTCCCATAGAGATCCATTCAAATGCAGAGAGGTTATAGTATCGCTTGTAGGAGTAACAGAAAATAAGATATCAAGAGTCTTTTGATATTGTTGGGTCACAGACATCAGGAAGTCATGGCATGCAAAGGATATGCGACCAAATATTAAAAATCATTACTTTATTCTACATTATGTTAAACTGTTCAATATCTTTTGATGCCCAAACTATGTACTAAAGGTTCTATAATTTCTAAACGGTTCATCCGATATGGATGAAAATATTCTCAAATTAAAGCTGACAGTCTGCACTATGGTACTCACTGTATATCTAGCTTGCTAACCTTACATTAGCTAAGATATTCCTATTAGTCTGGGTGAATGGCACATTTAAAAATATTAATATGGTGAGGTATCTCTATAAAATGGTTTCTCTTGTACTAATACTAATGGTAATAATTTTCTCTTCCTAAGAGAGCATGCCACACTGCAGACACCGACTACATCTGGCATGCCTGAGCTAGAGTTAGTTAAAAGGGCAGTTCTCACTGAGAACTCACTAGTTTTGTAGATCCCGCTGCAGAATCCGTGCAAAGTATCATCCAAAGCAAGCCTGTATTCTAGGGAGCACTGTGTTGACATAAGCCCCAGAATACTGGTGCTTACAGACTTTTCGTGGATATAAACAGTTGGCGTACACAAACTTCAGATCCGCTGAGGTCCGTTCTATCAGAATACCTAATATGACCTACTTTGCCCGTACTCTACCTCTAGGTCACTGAGGTCTTCCATCTCCCTTTTTAAATCAAGACTTAAAACACACCTCTTTGTCCTCGCATTTTAATTGTTTAAGTCAAGCGCTAGGAGGAGTCGCACGCAGAAAAAGACGCAGCGCCCTCCTTCCTACTACAGGCTGACGCTGTTGTAGCGGAAAATTCTCAAGCGGTTGCTTGAGAATTGAATAACATAGGGGTAAAATTGGCCACTAATTTGGGAGAAAACGTGGAAAAATCTGAAACAAAAAAAAAACAAAAAAAGATAACATGTCTCTTCAGTTTGATTTGTGTAAAATCATTATTTTATATTGTTTCTAAAGTACATGCACTTCACACATACTTAATAACAGTCTTTTTATGTGGAGATAAAGTGTGTGCAATCTTTTTTTCCGGATGGGGTGGAACATCAGCCAGAACCTAGTCTGTTAAGGAGGCCTTGTCATGAATACGTTTGGGAACACCTGGGTTAGCCGATGGACCCGTTTATATTTTTGTGTATTTTTTGTGATATACAATAATAATATTTACCATTGTAATCTTGATATCTTTATGCATGCTTGTGCACGCCCCTGTATGTACCAGACAGGAGTGCGTCTCGCCTATGTAGACGCACATTACTATTTTAATGTTGTGCCCTTAGAGTAACAATGAATCAACTGCAATATGACTTAGGGCCTCATTTATAAAACTTTGTGCAGGTTCCACACTAAAAGGTTACGTATGCCCAAAAGGAGAAAACTGCATATGCTCAAAAATATCCTGATTTATAAAACCATCCGCACGCTCAACTGCACCCAATTTTCACACAATTAACTTGAAATTTTGCATACGTGCACAAGCCTAATATAACTCCCACAAATAACCATAAATGGTTATTGGATTGCCCAACGTGAATATGATATGCATATACAGATCCTTTCCAAAAAATTAGAATATCATGGAAAAGTTTTTTTTTTTCCATAATTCCATTCAAAAAGTGAAACTTTCATAGATTACAGATTCATTACACACAAAGGGAAATATTTCTAGCCTTTATTTGTTTCATTTTTCATAATTTTGGCTTACAGCTCCAGAAAACCCCCAAAACAGTGTTTCAAGAAATTAGAATAGTGTGTCGAAAATCAGCATTTACTTCAGTTATTTCAGAGAATGAATGTTTTAGACTGAGTGTCACACTATCATCTAATTTACTCAAAACACCTGCAAAGTTTATCTCAGTTTGGTTCAGTATGGGGAAGACTGCAGACTTGACAATTGGCCAGAAGACCATCATTGACACCCTCCAGAAGATGGGTAAGCCACAAAAGGTCATCGCTAAGGAGGCTGGCTGTCCAAGCATATCAATAGAAAGTTTAGTGGAAGGGAAAAATGTGGCAGGAGAAGGTGCACAAGCAAAAGAGATGACCGTAGGCTTCAGCGGATTGTCAAGCAAAGACGATTCCAAAATTTGGCGGAGATGCAGAGGGAGTGGACTGAGGCTGGAGTCAGTGCTTCAAAAACCACCATGTACAGACGTATCCGGGACATGGACTACAACTGTCGGATTCCTCGAGTCAAGCCACTCCACTCATTCTCTGAAATAACTGAAGTAAATGCTGATTTTCGACACACTATTCTAATTTCTTGAAATACTGTTTTGGGGGTTTTCTGGAGCTGTAAGCCAAAATTATGAAAAATGAAACAAATAAAGGCTAGAAATATTTCACTTTGTGTGTAATGAATCTATAATCTATGAAAGTTTCACTTTTTGAATGGAATTATGGAAAAAAACAACTTTTCCATGATATTCTAATTTTTTGGAAAGGATCTGTAAATTATCTCGTCAATTCAATTCAGTGTCAGAGAAAATGGAGAAGTCATACCGCAAAACAAAGAAGAGAAACTTTACGTTACGGAGGTTGAGGTCAGAAGGGCTATATTGTTTGGTGGAAATAGCTCAGTACAGAACAGTAGCCAAAGCATTAACTAGATACCTGATTTTCACTGTTAGCCAGCAATCTGCATGTACAGGTGTGCAGGACCATGGTGAAAAAATGTTCACAGACAACGTGATAAGATCTTGAGAAAATATTGATAAAATAAATTCTTACATGTGTTGTTAAAAATAGAAGGGGTGTGGCCAAAAGGAGCCATTCTTTCACTATTTTGATGTATGCACCTTCACCTTATAAAGTTGGACAAATGGACAGAAAAAATCCTACAAACAGGGTTCTGAGCTATGAATGCTCAAATACAGTAGTTGATAGGGCTGTGACGATTATGAAATTTTGACTCACGATATATTGTCACAAAATAAATGGCGATATACGATATAATTTTTTCATTATTGTTACAGTATTGCCTCATAACAAATGCTCCAATGACGAACACTCTTTCATGGAAGATTTATTTATCTAAAATAGATAAAACAGTACATCACATAAAATGTAAAATTTGGCAAAAATGCAGTGCTTCTGCCCTGATATAAAAAAATAAGTGTATCACTCTTAGGCTACTATTGCCTTGTAAACGAGAGAAAACATTGCATGTTTCACATTGAAAGAACAATATTGTATAAGAAGAAATAAAGCACACTCTAAAGTAGTGTTGCACGGTCAACCTGATCTCATGTGAATTCGGCAATATGTACCGATTGTTAGCGTCTCAAAAAACGGTACCTGTTTCCGAATTTTGCACAAGCGCCCCCATGAGCCTGCACTGGGAATTACTGACTAATGCTCAGTTGTAGAGTGTAAGGAGATTTTGTGAAAGATACATAGTGCGAGAGAAGCTTGTGATAGAAAAATATAGTTCTTTAAATCTTAACAGTTCGGGCATGAGCCCGAGTTACGTGAACTCCTGTGAGGTTATGTTTAGGGGTTGGGCGGGACCCTAGGAAATTTTTTTATTTTTTATAATTTCTTTTATTTCAAAATTGTTGGTAACAATATGGTAGCAAAAAGGGACACTATCTTAACAGTTCGGGCATGAGCCCGAGTTACGTGAACTCATGTGAGGTTATGTTTAGGGGTTGTAGGTGGGGTACGGGAATCACAAACTCACGCAGGGCGTGTCTTGCCAAGAAAAGCAGTGGGACGCGTGACGTCATATACTACTACCCTCACACGTGATGTTTTCGGCCTATCACAGCCTTTAGTCAGTAGTTCCCAGTACAGGCTCATGGGGGCGCTTGTGCAAAATTCGGAAACAGGTACTGTTTTTTGAGACACTAACAATCGGTACATATTGCCGAATTCCATGAGATCAGGCTCTGCACGGTATATCCATACTAGAAAGGTATCGATACCCTGCCTTTTAAAAACTGTACAATACTCCATTGTATTAGTACAGATACTTTAAGAATAACAGTGTTTTAATAAGAGCTGTATTTCCTATGAGTTGGGTGGGTGCGCAACCGTGGACAGTGTGTGTGTGTGTGTGTGTGTGTGTGTGTGTGTGTGTGTGTGCGTGCAGCGCTTTGCTTCCACTCCCTGCATGCATGGTGGGCGTGCCAACCATATTTTTTTTTTTCTCATACGCACACCGCGGCTTTCATGGTGACAGAACGAGAAGCTGCAAGTACAAGTGCTCTTTCCGACCGTCCACGGCTTGTTGACAAAACAGACGCACGGAGCGAAAGTATTGAGTGCAATTTATCCATCTCTTCTCCATGTTCTGGTTTTCACATGTCCATGTTCTGTGACAAAAATCTTTCTATTGTGAACCAATATTTATTTTTTAAACACAGCTATATAGCTCAGCAGCTGTAACAGAATATATTTTTATGTATTTATTTAGATTATTTAAGTTTAAACAGTGTCAGAATATTTTCTGTAATTTTTTTTATTAATAAAAAAAACATAAGGAATTTTAAGTTCCGTGTTCTGTTATCTACTATATTATTCCATTACTTTTCCTGATGTTGTAGGTTTTTGCCGTGTCGTTTCAGTATCGGTATCGAGATACTTAGGCAGGTATCGGTATCAAAGCCATAGTTTTGATATCGTGACAACACTACTCTAAAGTGTCTTGTTCTGAACAACAATTGTATAATTAAAGAAACATGTTCAACTAGGGCTACGGTCCAATCCGTTAAATGTTCTGCCCTCCTGCACTTCCACTCAAAAATACCTCTGAATCAAATATATTAATAAACTGCACTCAAATCGGTGTATGTATACTAGCCTAGATTGCTTTGGAGGTAGCACAGAAGTATAAAACATAAAAGAGGTGAGCAACCTGTATTGAATATGAAATCCAAGCTAAATATATTTTTAATAGGGTATTGCCCATAAGTTTGCACTGGCTCATTTGCTGGATACTGCGACAAGCTGATTATGTAGCTAGTTATTGTTAACTGGCCTGAAATAATCATGGGATAAGTTTTCAGGACAATGTCTGTAAAGTAATTGTTATCACAGCACATCTGTAATGTTAAGGACTGATTCGGACGGGATAAAGTATCTCCGTAATCAGCGTCTAGAAATGCAGAGATGGGAGTGTCTACTCCATTTTGTCAATTCGCACGGGATTGCTTTAACCTGGGGTTCATTTTACAGGGCATTTAACAGTAGGTAAAAGACGCCGGAATCTTTCCTGGCACGGGAGCGCGCAGTCCGTACAAGTTACAGACATGGCAGATTCGGACGGGACTAAAATAACAGAGATCCCCCGGTAATAATTACATTACTCCACCGCCCCCAGTAAAACTTATCCCGTCCGAATAGGGCTGAAACTATTAGCTAGAGACACGCTTTAAAGCGATTTTATCAAACCACTAAATCAATGTTATTTCCTAATTTATTCAACATTTCACTCCTGCAATAAAATAACTTTTAAAAGATCTCTTATACTTGGGTGCCGCTTTCTCTATTTTTAGGATTTTTCCCGGGAGATATGTAAAGGAATTACATTTAAACTTCCGAAACGGGAAGCTTGGGTTTACAGTAAAGCATTCTGGGCAATTTCACTGCCTGAAGTCTGCAGTCTTGCAGACTAATTTCACGTACTTCACTTGCATTTCTAACAGATTGGACCGCACTCGCCCTTGGCAACGCCCAACTTTCGGTTTCTAAAGGGATTCCCCCATGTGGAAGTGGCGAGGGGAAGTGCAGGAGGGCAGAACATTTAACGGATTGGACCGCAGCTACAGTAGCCTAAGCAGTCAGTCAGTGTGAGTTTATTTAAAAAAAAAAAATAATAATAATGACAGGCAGACAGCACACTAATTAGCATATCACAATTTTATTAAAATAATCGTCTTCAACTAAAAAGATCAATGGCACAGCCCAAGTGGTTGTTTAAATAATACATTTAGTCACTGACAATTAAGCATATCACAGCACACCATTATGAGAGCAAACATACTGCAAACATATTGTGTGGTCTGCCATTTATATCCACATTCCCATTAATGCCCTTTCATTGAGCCATTTCCAACCGAAGGGAGTGCGTACACTAAATATGTATTTATGATTACATTGTAGAAGCAATTCTGATATAATGCAAACACTCTGTTCTGCGATGTGTGCAATAACTAGTTCGACAAGATAGGAGTCCAAAGATTAAGATAAATAATGGTGTCCCACTTCTGTTTAATACGAACAGTAGCTATGCACATTGACACACATGCTCTCAGGTACACACATGCTCTCATTGTCTTTAAGATTTTAAATGTGTGGTTACTTGTCAATGGAGCACTCTGCCGGGTCAAGACAGTGTTTGCAGCCATTTCAATGTTTCCTTTGCTTTAGGATTTGATAGTTCATTGCAAAGTTACTGTCTTTGATGACTATGAAAGTTCCTTTGTGGGAAAATAAAAATTATTCTATTCTATTCTATTGTCATGATTTGTTAGCAAGTTGTCTGTGCTAATGTTATTAAGATCAGAATTCGTTATGGATGTTGAATGGAGTGATCAGTAGATGAGCATTTAGTTAAAACCTAGGCAAAAATTGCAACAGCATTTAAAAATATTTTTTGTTAACAATTGTGTTTGGTGACTTAGACAACAAAATGTTACGTGCTTTGTGATGGTGTTGATGTTCTTGTCAGAAAATATAGCTGCATTTACTGGATTACTATCGATTTTTTAAGTTCTTGTGACAGATAAATTAGACGAACCGTCAGTTTTCCACATGGTTTTCATAACGTTCTTAAAAAGCATTGCCTTTAAATTGTTTAACTTGGTTCAAACATTTCGGGTAGCCTTCCACAAGCTTCTCAAAATAATTTGCTGGAATTTTGGCCCATTCCTCCTGACAGAACTGGTGTAACTGAGTCAGGTTTGTAGGCCTCCTTGCTCGCACACACATTTTCAGTTCTGCCCACAAATTTTTGATTGGATTGAGGTCAGGACTTTGTGATGGCCACTCCAATACCTTGACTTTGTTGTCCTTAAGCCATTTTGCCACAGCTTTGGAAGTATGCTTGGGTCATTGTCCATTTGTAAGAGCCATTTGCGACCAAGCTTTAACTTCCTGGCTGATGTCTTGAGATGTTGCTTCAATATATCCACTTAATTTTCCTTCTTCATGATGCCATCTATTTTATGAAGTGCACCAGTCCCTCCTGCAGTAAAGCATCCCAACAACATGATTTGCTTCACGGTTGGGATGCTGTTCTTTGGGCAAGCCTCACCCTTTTTCCTCCAAACATAACGATGGTCATTAAGGCCAGTTCAATTTTTGTTTCATCAGACCAGAGGATCTTTGTCCCCATGTGCAGATGCAAACTGTAGTCTGGATTTTTTATGGCGGTTTTGGAGTACTGGCTTCTTCCTTGCATGACACCGGCCATGCTCGGATCTGGTAGGACCGGGGCTGGAACCCCCGATCCTCGGGGCGCAACCGCGCAGACAGAAAGCCTGCGCCTTTGTCCACTGCACCACCGCGGCGCTCTTTAGCTTATTCTGATTCCAACTACTGCCGCCAACCCCATAGCGCATGGATGCCTTTCATTACAAGGTAGAGAGACCGAATAAATATTATCGTTTCAGCACGGTAACGTTAGTACCGGGAGAGCCTTCGCGACGGATGGCTGATGGTCTGTTGATACGGGTATCTAGCCTGTCCTGAACCAAACTGCTAAATTAACCATTTCTAAAGAAATTGTAGGTGTAGTTGCTTCACAGTGGTATCAATTGCTGGAAATGGTATAGAAAGATGGTAATATTGTATAGTGTTACAATATGGTGATGTATTTTGTGGTAAGTAGTCTAAAGAACCTGGAAGTGATACAAAGAAGTAATGAATAGGCCTATTTCACAAGATGGCGATCTAGACCGGAAGGGAGGAATAGATACTTCCGGTGCTAGGGACGCCTGTGGCTCCCCATTGGAAACCATTAGCATGTGATTTGTGCTTTAAGATGTCATTGCTTACGAAACTGTCGTGTTTGTCTATGTGTTTGTGTGGCTACAATGTAGTCTCAAACATTGTTGCTTACAAAACTGTCGTGTTTGTCTGTGTGTTTGTGTGTCTACAATGTAGTCTCAAACATTGTTGCTGGGAAAGTTGTTGTGAGGGCAAGGTGTTACGGGTCCTTGAGGAAAAGAGAGGAACCACATCAGCTTGAGGTGACAAATCAGCTTGTGTCACAAATATCTGAAGATTGATAACAAAATGTTGGATTAAGAATGTCTTACTGAGGTTGCAATCAGCAGTATGCACCATTTCTCTACTGGAAGAAAGTATTCCTCCCTTCCAGTTTGCCTACCCAGAAATGTGAGATAGGCCTATTGTGATGAAAGCACAAAAAGGTAATGTCATCTGGGATAGTATTGTTGGGTCATAACAGTGTTGTAGAGGAAAGCATTGCGATGTCATAAGCAGTGTAATATGTTACAGCTTCCACATTCTATTGGATCGGTTTTCAAAATGCGCCCCTTGATTCCCATTCAGTTTTTTGGCGATAAAAGGTCAATTATCTGAAAAAGTGTATATGGTATAAAGGTAAAAAGTAATAGCAACCTGGAGGGTGTATAAAGGGATAATGTGAGGTATGAATGGTGTCGATGGTGTGAATGGTGTAGGAGGAGAAAAAGTGGCGGAATAATAAGCAGTATGGAGAGTAACAAAACCACACCTAATTCACAACCACACCTAATTATTTTAATAAGTATGAAAAAAAACTTACATTTGGTTGAATTATTACCACAATAAATAAAAATAATAAAAATGGGATTGAATAAAGTGCAGACTTTTTCCTTAAAGTTGCTTTGGGAGTGGCTATGTGAGCATTTTTAATGCTTAGCAATGTATACAACAGCACTTACCCTCTCTGAAACAGATCCACATTATAGAACTTGAGGAGTTCCACAGAAAATTCCACAGTGGCCTGGACCTCACTCATGATGTGGACTGAATGTAGACCTTGCGATGTTTACTCCATCAAGTGCATATCTGTGGACAGAATGCAAATTACATTTGCTAGATTAACTTGATGGACTCAAATCAATTATTTTTTCCAATTCAAACTTCAGGAGTGAACATGACTCTTATGGCATAAAGTGAGGACTACTTTTTTTGGTCAGTGATCAAATGCAGTAGTCAGTGTTCTAGACAACTGGTGAAAGAATTTGGCTTGCCACACAAAAGATAAAATACCTCTGAAACATAATATACAAGGAACTGCTTGTAAATATAGGCCCACATACTTAAGACTGTTATTGCCTCAATGACACAAGCAACTATTCCAGTAGATGATTCTGAGCACTAAACTAAGTAAATGAGTAAACTATGTAAATGATGACATAGTCATGAGAAAACTTAATAAACTCAGTTGAACAGAAGGTTTATATGTTCAGATCAGCTTCACTTGCATAAACATAGTGAAACCATTCCTTTGATCTCTTGCACATGGTTTGTCGATACTTAACAATGCTAAACAAAGAGATCTGGAAACATACCCGTACAAAATGCAAAAGGGAGGACAAATACTACACATGAATCACAATTTACTTCAATTTTCACCTCATCCTCAAGAAGATTTTTTGAATGCTTTTTCCCCTTTTTCTCCAAATTGTAAATGCCCAATCATTTTCATCAGTGCTCATTTCTGCAACCTCCGCTATCAATATGGGAGAACGCAAAAAAGCAAGTGCTCTCCTCCGAAGCATCGGATGTCAGCTGCCACTTCTCATTACACTGCAGTACACACTACACATGTTGGGCCCTGACTGCGAGCTGCAGAAAGACTCTTCATGGCTTGTGGGCAGCTGATGAACCAGAGGAGGTTGTCTCCCTCTGCAGGTTTTTTAAAAACAAGGGGCTCTATCTTGACAATCTTAGAGCATGGTCTAAAACAAGTGCATTTAGGGCATGTCCAACTCCACTTTTGCTAGCTAGACGGCGGATAATTTGAGCGCAAAGTAAGGCACAAGGCTCAAATGGGCTTCACTTAGTCTCTTCATTAATTATAGGTGTGTCTTGGGCGTAACATACAATAAACCAATCACAGTATCATCTCCCGTTCCCTTTAAAAGCCACCTGTGTTTGCACCTTGGCGGATTGCTAATAGAGTGATTTACAGCTGCAGAGAACATATGCCATAAAAATGATCAGAACTACTTGTGTAATGTGGTACAAAATTTTGTTTTGTTTTGAATTATTTATTTATTACTCAGGTAAGTTATATTGATGTATTAGTGTAATATTGAAATAAAGACCAACTTTTCATAAGTTATGGTATTCTTGACTTTTGATTGTAAATAATTGGTATTATTACTCACTCACTGCCGTACTGACGAACCGAGTGACTTTTAACTAGCTAGCTAGCTAGCTAACTTTACTCAGCAGACCTAATCAGACCACCTGCTTTACTGGTGAATACATTCATGAATGCTTCCGTAAAATTTAGAGATACGGTCGATTGAATTACATTGGCGGAAAGCTGTGGTTCTTGCCGTTCCGGGCACATGATAAACAGTGCATCCGGAAAGTATTCACAGCGCTTCACTTTTTCCACATTTTGTTCTGTTACAGCCTTATTCCAAAATTGATTAAATTAATTTTTTCCCTCAAAATTCTACACACAACACCCCATAATGACAATGTGAAAAAGGTTTTTTTGAGATGTTTGCAAATTTATTAAAAATAAAAAACTAAAATTTCTCATTTACATAAGTATTCATACCCTTTGCTTTAACATATTTTTAAAGTATCATATTTCATATTTGGTCGCATATCCTTTACATGCTGTTACTTCCTGAAGTCTGTGACCATCAACATCAAAAAACTGTCGATATCTTATTTTCAGGTACTGTTACAAGCGATACTATAACCTCTCTGCATTTGAATGGATCTCTATGGAAATTGGGGGGTGAGACTAGATTCAGCTGTAAATTACACTGGTACAGTATGGAACACATGGCTGGCTAAATGGCTGTAAGTTATCAAGGGTCTGAGCTATCAAACGAGCCCCAAACCATCACTCTGTTGCCAGATATGGAGTAGATGTGGATGGATCACTTTAAGGGTTGTTTCTCCTGACTTTTTTCCCCATAGAGTTCTATAGGAAAATGAGTCCGGAGAAATAACCCTTGCAGTGATCCATCCACATCTTAGTAGTAGTATCGCTTGTAACAGTACCTGAAAATAAGATATCGACAGTTTTTTGATGTTGATGGTCACAGACTTCAGGAAGTAACAGCATGTAAAGGATATGCGACCAAATATGAAATATGATACTTTAAAAATACGTTAAAGCAAAGGGTATGAATACTTATGTAAATGAGAAATTTTAGTTTTTTATTTTTAATAAATTTGCAAAAATCTCAAAAAAACTTTTTTCACATTGTCATTATGGGGTGTTGTGTGTAGAATTTTGAGGAAAAAATTAATTTAATCAATTTTGGAATAAGGCTGTAACAGAACAAAATGTGGAAAAAGTGAAGCGCTGTGAATACTTTCCGGATGCACTGTATACCTTTGTGGTGAGATGACGGTAAAGGTTTGAAACAGAGGTTAAAAACAGGATCCGCAAAAAATCTTTTTTCAGTTATTGCCCCATTGCCCATTGCTACAGTGGCCCATACCCATTGCCCATTGCTGGCAATATTGTACAATATTGCTGGCAATATTGCATGAAAATATTGCCCGTGTATCATCAGCTTTAGGTTTCTTTAAAATTGTTTTGTTCAGTTATGGAATAACAGGTGAAATTTGCCTGGGGATGTGGGAAAAAAGAAGATCCTACCCAAACGAAGAAGAAGGTGAAATTTTAATTAATCAAGTATGGAAACCTGGTCAGTAAAAAAATATGAATGAAGAATAGGGTTAAAAATTCAGTTAAAAATGGTGAAATTAAAATTAATCAGTTTTTTTAACCGTATCAAAAAAACCTTATGCACAGTGAATCCCCGGAACCATAGGCTATTTGAAAAACAATAAATACTATATTCCCTGGACAAGGTTTAAAACTTTTCTATAATCAAAACCACTTTTACTTACAGGCCATAGATGAAAAGATCTGTATTGTACTGTTCCACCTGTCTAATGATCCAGACATCTGAAGAGCATTTCCAGCACTCCAAATGTCCATGCGTGTTTTCGAGAGTTTTGAATGCCAATTCACGCGTTGTACAGTTGATGTACAGTTGAAGTCAGAAGTTTACATACACTTATTGAAGTCATTAAAACGCATTAAAACTCAACACTCCACAGATTTCATGTTAGCAAACCTTAGTGTTGGCAAGTCAGTTAGGACATCTACTTTGTGCATGACACAAGTCATTTTTCCAACAATTGTTTACAGACAGATTATTTCACTTTTAATTCACTATATCACAATTCCAGTGGGTCAGAGGTTTACATACACTAAGTTGACTGTGCCTTTAAACAGCTTGGAAAATTCCAGAAAATTATGTCATGGCTTTAGAAACTTCTGATAGGCTAATTGACATTATTTGAGTCAATTGGAGGTGTACCTGTGAATGTATTTTAAGGCCTACCTTCAAACTCAGTGCCTCTTTGCTTGACATCATGGGAAAATCAAAAGAAATCAGCCAAGAAAGAAAATTGTGGACCATCACAAGTCTGATTCATCGAGAAATTTCCAAACGCCTGAAGGTACCACGTTCGTCTGTACAAACAATAGTACGCAAATATAAACACCATGGGACCAAGCAGCCGTCATACCACTCAGGAAGGAGACGCATTCTGTCTCCTAGAGATGAACGTGCTGTGAAAAGTGCAAATCAATCCCAGAACAACAGCAAAGGACCTTGTGAAGATTCTGGAGGGAACAGGTACAAAAGTATCTATATCCAC
Organism: Synaphobranchus kaupii; assembly: GCA_029718625.1. Taxonomy (NCBI): domain Eukaryota; kingdom Metazoa; phylum Chordata; class Actinopteri; order Anguilliformes; family Synaphobranchidae; genus Synaphobranchus; species Synaphobranchus kaupii. The sequence continues at coordinate 81,247,435 of CM056379.1, forward strand.
AGTAAAACGAGTCCTATATCGACATAACCTGAAAGGCTGCTCAGCAAGGAAGAAGCCACTACTCCAAAACCGCCATAAAAAAGCCAGACTACAGTTTGCAACTGCACATGGGGACAAAGATCTTACTTTTTGGAGACATGTCCTCTGGTCTGATGAAACAAAAATGTAACTGTTTGACAATAATGACCATCGTTATGTTTGGAGGAAAAAGGGTGAGGCTTGCAAGCCGAAGAACACCATCCCAACCGTGAAGCACGGGGGTGGCAGCATCATGTTGTGGGGGCGCTTTGCACTTCATAAAATAGATGGCATCATGAGGAAGGAAAATTCTGTGGATATATTAAAGCAACATCTCAAGACATCAGCCAGGAAGTTGAAGTTTGGTCGCAAATGGCTCATCCAAATGGACAATGACCCAAAGCATACTTCCAAAGTTGTGGCAAAATGGCTTAAGGACAACAAAGTCAAGGTATCACAAAGTCTTGACCTCAATCCAATCGAAAATTTGTGGGCAGAACTGAAACAGCGTGTGCGAGCAAGGAGGCCTACAAACCTGACTCAGTTACACCAGTTCTGTCAGGAGGAATGGGCCAAAATTCCAGCAACTTATTGTGAGAAGCTTGTGGAAGGCTACCCAAAACGTTTGACCCAAGGCAATGCTACCAAATACTAACAGAGTGTATGTAAACTTCTGACCCACTGGGAATGTGATGAAAGAAATAAAAGCTGAAATAAATCATTCTCTCTACTATTATTCTGACATTTCACATTCTTAAAATAAAAAAAAGTTGTGATCCTAACTGACCTAAGACATGGAAGGTTTACTAGGATTAAATGTCAGGAATTGTGAAAAACTGAGTTTAAATGGATTTGGCTAAGGTGTATGTAAACGTTCGACTTCAACTGTAGGTGTTATCACCACCCTAACAGAAGATGTCCCCCCAGAATATTGCAGGAACTATTGGCCAATATAAAGTCATAGCTTCATTCTCTCTCTCCCATTCTACAAACCAAGGTATAAATCAGCATTTTCTGTGTCATTACATATACAGTAATGCCTGAAAGTATTCAGACCCCTTCACTTTTTGCACACTTTATTGTGTTGTAGATTTAATTTTACATGTTTTTAGAAATGTTTGCAAATTTATTCAAAATCAAAAACCGAAATCTCTCATTTACATAAGTATTCATACCCATTGATTTTTAATAAATTTGCAAAAATTTCTGAAAACAGGTTTTCACTTTGTCATTATGGTTTATTGAGTGTAGATTGATGGGCAAAAATGGCAATTTTATCCATTTAAAATTAAATTTACAACACAATAAAGTGTGCAAAAAGTGAAGGGGTCTGAATACTTCCAGGCGCCACTGTACAGTTTGGTAAAAATTGATTTAAAAAATTTCATCTGAAGGCATATATTTATTTTCTTAAAATATTATGCTAATTAATTAATGATTGTCATCAACCATAACAATCATGTCACTACTGATTAAGTATTGCTGTTCATTATGGTAGTGACAATTTTAAATAATTTTTAGCTAGCACCTGGCTGGTGATCATGGAAATGGACAGATGTGCCAACTATAAAACATCATATTCTGGCCTAAATATCCAAATGTTTTACTCAATATTAAAAAGTGTTTGGTAATGACACTTCTTAACCCCTTTGCGCAGATGCCTAGTGACCATGGCGCCGTTACCAAGATTTTGCTCAACTGAGACATTCGTTGCTCCAAACTATGAGTGGAAACCACAGACTCCGTGTTTTAACTTTATTGTGACGATTCGTGACAACTCTGCCGAATACAGAGTTTCTGAGTGTCACTATTTTCCCATAGCAAGTCCATTTAACAAGCAACCCTCCACCCAGTCTTGTCTGCAACTATACCTACCCATGCGTGACATAGTGGACAATAATGTCTATGTGTGAGTTCATATATTTATTCATCATATAACATTAGAATTCCTTCATAGCAACAAGATAACCCAACAATAGCCTGATCGTATGCCAAAAAAGCAGTGAAAAGCCCTGCTCACTCAAATGCAAAATAAACACGTGAAATTATTGTGTCATATACCAAGTCATTCTACTTTCAATATCTGCTACTAAATAAATATAAGTAAATATACTAAGTAAATATACAATCCTACCATTGGTTTTACACATAGAAATGTTCCTTTTAAATTCGTCAATCTGTTTCTGAGAAATACAAACCAGTTTAGCACGTTATTACACAATTTGTAACGGCTGTGGGCAATACCCCATACCTGCAGCTTTGCAGATTTTATTCACAATGGTTTCATACGATAGATGACAGTATATCCTTCTCAGCGGAGTTCGTAATTTTTTCTTGGATGCTTTGAACGATACTTTACAGCCCAGTTTAACAGCATTTTTAATCTAGTGAATGTACTATGACGCAAACAGCTACAGAAAATGCATTCGCTGATGGGAGTTTTTCATTCTCGATATGAAAAAGGTACTGCTTTTAATACAGTATGTGGTTCTTCTTACTGGCTACATATGCACGTTAGTTTTTCCACTTGGTCACTGTCTTGTCCAGTAGGCTATGTTAGATATGGTTTTTTATTTTATCTACTTAACCTTAATTTTACCAGGAAATAATCCCATTGATATTTACAATCTCTTTTACAAGGCAGTCCTGGCCAAAATGGCTTAAAACAAAACAAATCAGACACAGCAAAACACAGAGAAACATAGACAATATACAAACCATTTAGGCTGTAAAACAAGTACATACAGTGCCCAGTGTGTCATCGATAAGCAGTTGAAATTTATCTAAAGGTATCTGTTTTTTGAGCTGGATTTTTAGCCATTTGGTGACGCTAATGGACAACAGGGTACACTGCCTACATTTTGCATCATCTTTAGTAGTTCTGCATATCATCCTTAGATTTTGCATACTTGTAGACACAGAGTTTATGTTGTATAGATGTATACATCTTATGTACATCAAAGGTATAGATTTACCTGTTTCACATATGTAGCTCTCAGTATTTCATTGCAAACTAAAACGAAAAACCTTTATTTTATTTTATTTTTTGATTTTTCCAAAGTTTATTTTTCCAAAGTTTATTTGCATTTGTGGCACTTTATTTTGACTTAAATTATGAAAATAAACAAATCTAAGTTTGTATTGTAAATATTACACCTGTCTTGATTAATTTAAGCCATTTAACAAGTTTCTGTGATGCTCACACCTGGAGTTATAAAGCCTTAAACAGAGCACCCCTAAATTTCTTCCGGGTATCAGCTGTCCGCTCAACTCGACAGGGCCTTCACTGTCTCGTCTCAGGGCCCCGTGCGGCCTGCATGCCCGGGGAAGAGCCCTCGCTCCACAAGGAAGCACAGCCATCCATAACGCCCATCCAACTGAGCGAGGCGGGCTCATCTACCCCCAGCTATCGGAGGACCGGAGACGAGACGCAAGGAGACATCGCGAGCACCCGGTGATCAAGAAGAACCACCAAGCGGACCACGCAGCCCCTGATCCTACAGCATAGCACTGCCGATGAGTCCCCAAAGAGGCAAGCGGTCTGCAGTAAATTCATGCTGCATAGTTCGGGAGAAATAATGCGACCGGTTCCATTATCCACCCCTACGAACTGCAACCCTGGCAACGAAAAAAACTAGTTCCAGGGACCCAAGATGAGGCGGCCGGTTCCCCCATCTATCACAACCCTACGAATTGCAACCACAGGATTGGGCGACCAGCTTTCCCCTTTCGTTGTGAGTGTGCAATCCAACGGAGGAAACCATTTAAAGGACTTAGATTCAAGTAAGGCTGTAACATGGGCATAACTTATTAGTTAGCAACGCAACATGTTTGTGATTGGATGTATGTAACTGTACTATTGAATTGTTAATGTGTGTTATGTGAAAGTTTGTGTTACCGGTTTATTTGGATGGTTGTAAGCCATCCACCGCGCTGCGTTAGGTTTAATGCATCACGCACAGAACCTATCTTGCATGTGATCTGTCTTTAAACACTAACCAGTTGTAATATTAACACTGCACGCTGATCTCAACGCACCCGCATCGATAAGCTTACGGCTATCCCTAATGTTTATGGTATGATTCACGCGCCACCATTAGCTAGCTCCAGCGAAAGCTAGTTTCAAACCTCCCTCCATTTTAGTTTCTTTGTTCTCTCTGAACCCGTGTCCGAGGCAACCCCCCACACGCAGGAGAACATGGAAACCCCCACGTGCGCCCAACGCGCGCGCTCACACACACACACACACACACACACACACACACACACACACACACACACACACACACACACACACACACATAGTTTGTTGTACATTATAGTAGTGAATAGTGCTTTGCTCTGGTTGGTACTTTGTGTTCAATAAACTATTACATTTTCCAAGATTGTCTGTATTAATGTTGCTCTTGTGTTGAACTGAGTCAGCCAATGCTAATCGCAGGGATTCCCCAAAATGCCTTCACCTTCTAGCTGGATCATTTATATTAATTCGCTATTAACTGAGTACATAATATTGTGATTTTGCTAAGACAATTATTAATGTGTCATTTTATTGGTAATTCATTTAATTATTAATTCAAGTTACCCATTTTTAGTTAGCATATTGTCTTTTGAGAATAATATATAAATTTTATGAGACTGATTTATTATACAAAAACTATGCCACCAGTTGTATAAGGATGGTAGTGGCGTATTGCAGTACATAAGTGTATAAATAAAGAAGTATGTCCCCCAACACTTTTGGTGCCCCGTGTGAGGATTTAAATTAATATTCCCAGCATTTGCGACTGGCAACTTCTGTTAGCGAATCCACTTTAGTGCCCACTGTGACATGATCAAGCAGTTAGATAACATTGTCATTAAAGCGCTCTGTTCCTATCAATTTCGTGCTGGAGGTCAGTCGCTAGCATGTCTGTTCATTTCATTAGCCTATGTCCTCTCTTAAAACGAGACAGGCGTAGATATCAATGTCATCATACAAGTCCGGAGGGTGCAGTAGTCCATATTGCAAAATTTGTTGTCGATGACGAGGTTCATAGTTTTAAAGCAATTTGTCAATATATTCAAATCGGTCTGCCATTGAAGCATTAATTACGCCGTTATTCCTGGTCAATGACTTGCGCGTAATGTTTAATATTTAGTTCATAGGCTATGTAAGGTTACGTTCTAAATATGTTTTGTGATGCAACATGTTTTACTTTAGGAGAGCCAGTAAAAATAGTCTTGGGGCCAGTAGGTTTCAAACCCACTGGCCCGAGTCGCAAAAAATGTTCATGTTGAACCCTGAACCGAGATCGAGAATCCAAGGAGAGTTGGACGTTGAGACACGACGGCCAGCGTTTTTGAACTAGGAAGCATTGGAACCACTGTAACCAACCTTCCCGAATTGAGAACAATTCCAAAGTCTCCACTTGAGACAATGCCAAAGTCTCCCCAAAACAAAACCCCGGTCATTTTGCCTCCAATGTCCTATGCTTATGGATCTGCTCCGTTTCCGCGAGTCTCCATGTCCACATAACAACTTCCAGGTATCACACAAGTACATCACAAAATAAAAGTACTCCACAAAAACACAAGTAGCTTACACAAGACACATGCTGCAATACAGCAAAGTAGCCACACACCCACAAGCACCTTACTACCGGAATGTTCCTTCTAGAAACGAGTAGTTTGTCAACCAATTGCATAAACAAAGCGGCATACATAAATGCGCACCCCTATACAACTACAATTAAGGTAACTACATTAAGGCAACTACACAAACTACAATATAGTATGCGCTACATAGGCTACAACCTGAAACAAACACCACAATGCTACTTTAAAATAAGTTTCAACACATCAGCAAGCTGGCAACATGCAAGTTACCAAAGTGGAAAAATGAACCAACAAAGGGAAAATCAGAGTTAGAGAATGCTGCAAATACATATGCTCTTGGGAAATCCACAACAGGTGTCTGTAATGCAAGTCAAAATTCTGTTAAAATGTTGAAATATATTTTTGAATCATTTGTACCACTGAAAATACTAATTCTACATTTGTTAGTTCAAGTGACATTATGCCCTACTGGTGTTTCCATACAGTGCAACTGAGGTATTCACATGAGGACCAATAAAATGAGTCAATAGTCTTGAATTTGCTATTGGAGCTTTAGTGACTATTTTTATAACATTACGGTTCAATCAATATTTTTTTTTGTTGCTCTTTGCTTGTTCTTTTTCCTTCGCCTACCTGTCCCCTTAAAGTTGGGTTACCTTTGTTTACCTTTCTGTCGTTTTGCCTCTTCGTTAAGCTCATTCATTATTTATTGAGCTAGAGGCCTTTGTTTTTTTCCCCTTTCTATATATGTGCCCGAGTCTGCTTGACTCCTCGTCCTCTTATCTGGGTCGTTTTGTGTTGGCTATATGCTGGGAGTTTTCTCCCTAATCAAATGATTATTGCACTGGTATGAATAATTATTGCACTAGAATGATGAGAATTATTGCACAGAATGTGTGTGTGTATCAATTTTAATTGGTAGCCAGTTTGAACCAAACAGACATTTACACAATCAAAATGACTTTGAAACCACGCTACCGCTCTAACCTTACTATAAACAAATAACGTTAGACAAACATGTATCCGGAGACATAAAACCATCCACAAAAATGACAAGCAACAAGTCTTTAACGTAATTCTGTGCGAAACTTTCTAAAACAAGTTTTTTTTGTTGTTTTTTTTTTACCATGACACGTTATTAAAATATGGTGTAACAAAATATAAGAAAATAACTATTCTAATGGTCTGTGTCTCTTAGCCTTGCAACTGTACACTTGACTGTGGTTAACGTTATTGTTATAGCAGCACTTAGTGGTAAAAGTTGGTCCTAGGAATTTTAGGTTCTAAGTTTGGTTCGGATTTGTGGAACTTAGTATTCACCTGGCCCGACCAGACAATGCAAAAAGCCATGTCTATGCATTACCACATTGGTAAAAGATAGATAGAAAATATACAGTGAGCACCATAATTCATTGGACAGTGACACATTTTTTTGTTATTTTGGTTCTGTACTCTAGCACTTGAGGAAATGAGGTTGAAGTGCAGACCGTTAGCTTTAATTTGAGGGTATGTTCATCCATATCGGATGAACCGTTTAGAAATTATCGCACCTTTTGTACATAGTCCCCCCAATTTTTGGGCATCAAAAAATATTGGTTTAAAGGAGCTATATGTAACAAATTTACTGTACTAAATCATAAAATGACCATGATATGTCATCAGAGATTAACGAAACAAGTCGAAATACTGGCTTCTCCGACAACAATGCTACAGCCAGTATGTTCTCCTTTGAAATTTCCATTCCGGGTCGGAACGTCTGTATTTGTTTTGGCCTATGTGATTCACTATTCTCCGAGTTGACTCCGAGTCCACTGCCCATTACGAACAACCAGATGTACTCTGGCACTCCGGCAGCCGATTTACGAATTTCAACATCGTTTCCATTTAGCTAGCTAGTGAAAGATTTAAATATATATATGTATATAGTTACTCGCTAAACATACCACTAACGTTAGCTTATATGTGTGTGACCGTAAACATAGCCAGCCATGCATCTAGCTAACATTAACAAAAAATCCACATGAGCTGGTTTATAATTTGCGAACAATAAATAATAAACAAATTGCAAATGAATACATTAGCTGATCAACTTACAGTGTAGGACTCGTCGTCGCTTGTGATTGTCAAAATAGAATAAGCTCGTCTCAAAATATAGTGTTGCGCTCGGCTCGTCTTGTGCTCGTGTTCGTTCAGTGTCTCGACTCTCTCCAATATTGTGAATTTGGATTGCAGTACCTATTTTATACGCTCGGTGTCAATGTTACATATAGCTCGTTTAACATAATGTAGAATAAAGTAATAATTTTTAAAAAACACCCCGGATCAAACTGACAACACTACAGAAACAAAACACTCAAGGAGGACTAGAAGCACCAAACTTTTATCACTATTATTAGGCAAACCAACTACAGTATATCTCAAACTGGATTCATCCTAACCAACAGAACAACCAATGGATAGAATTACAACTTTCAATTTCCGATCTACCATTCCTCAACACCTCCATAAAGCGCCATAACTGCTTCAAAAACAAATATTTTTAATTCACAATGACACCATGTAAATACACTCCTATATGGCACAACCCCGACTTATTACTTAACAAAACACCACTTTCCTTCAACACATGGAAACAAAGAGGTATCACACACCTTCAACACATCTTTCTGAATAACACTTTCATCACATTTCAGGATTTGGCCCAGAAGTACAATATCGAGAAAGAACAATACCTTCAGTACCTCCAATTAAAATCTGTTCTAAAATCTAAAATTAAAATAATAACAACCTACAGCCACCCCCGCTAATAGAAGAAATTAATAAAATACTCAATACTAAGAAAATTCTTTCCAAATTATACAAACTAATATCGACCATAGACTTAACAATATCCCTCCCCATCCAAGCCTGGGAGCCTTATCACTGTCTCTCGATTCAGACTTCTGGGCTCAAATCTGTAGGAACACCTTTACAATGACTAACAATACTAATTTACAACTAATACAATACAAGGTAATCCACGGAACACATATCACCCAGCACAAGATGTATAAAATGGGATTCTTAGACTCACACACATACTCACACTGCACAATGAACATCCCAGATAATTATGTCCACTCCACCTGGCTCTGCCCACCAACTCATCACTTCGGGAAACAAGTCACTGACAGAATATCACTTATTATGAGCTGTAACATCCCACTCTCTCCATCTCTCTGTCTACTGGGAGACCTCTCTGTAATCAACCCACCAATCCAAAACACTAAACCCATACTCATCGCCTTAGCTATCGCCAAGAAAACTATCCTCTTAAACTGGAAAACAAGAAACACTTTAAACTTCACACAATGGCAAAACCTCATCAAAGAATAAATATCCATGGAAATAATTTCACACCAGCACCAAACTACATTTGGGCCCCTTTCATAAAATCACTAAATTTGCCTGTTAACTAATCCCCCCCCCCAACTCACAAACATATGCACACATACCCAAAACTAGAAGCACTCACCATACAATATCATATCCATGGAATGTATTCATTTATTTTTATTATTATTATTCATTTGTATGTACTTAACTATGTATTATTATTATTATTGTTATTCTTGTTATTATCGTTGCTATTGTAATCATTATTTTCTCAACACTATCTCTATTATTATTATTATTACTATTATTATTTATTTTTAGGTATTTAACAATGTATTGTAATTAGTGTTGTTGTTGTTACTATTATTATAGTTATTATCATTATTATCTTTCAACACTATCTCTACTATTCTTATTATTATTATAATCATTATTATCTTCCCCATAATATTGTTCATAACACTCCCTTGGTACTACTTGTCTTTCCTTTTCTCGTCTTTTTCTTACTACCTGCTTACCTATCTGCTCACCTGTCTGTCTACCTGTCTGTCTATCTGTCTAATTTGTGTTAGTGTGATCACGTTGGTGTTGGGGAGGCGGGAGGGAGAGGGCGGTGGGGAATTGACGGGTAGGGTTGGAGTAGCGACTTCACCACTGTTTGTAATGTATGTAAAACCTCAATAAAAAAAATAATAAAGCAATAATTTTTAATATTTGGTTGCATATCCTTTGCATGCCATGACTTCCTGATGTCTGTGACCCAACAATATCAAAATACTCTTGATATCTTATTCTCTGGTGCTCTTGAACAAAATGTATTTAGATGACACAAGACGTTTTATGCTATTGTAGTCAGTTAGTGTTTAACACATTTGCAGCAATATGTTTTATAAATCAAAATGATGGATGCCATTTGGATTTTTGTGTCAAAGCTTCTAAAAATAGGTAAATGACGGGAAATTCTCGGTTAACGCAACCCCTGCACTTCTTGTAAGTTTAATACTGCAGTGAAGTTAACACAGTCAACAAACTACGTTTTATGTGAGAAATGTATTGTCGAACTCATGTGTACACACTTCTTTCTACGTGCTAACGCTCCATTTTGCCCTCCCTATAAGAACTAGGCTATGAAGCTAGACAAATATTTGGTTATAATCGTCTTCCCACCCACCACCCCCGAGTATGTATGTGTAATGTAGGCTACAGTTTTATTTTTAATGAGTATCATAGCCTATGTGTATTGCCGTTATTTTTTTTATTCTTTGTGAGTAAATACATCAGAAAACAACCAATATCAATTTTATTTCAATGTGCGATAAGGGGATGAACGCACGCACAGCCATCGAGAATTGAATCTCGTCGTTTGTTGAGCTTGGACGCTGCCATCTGAGAAACCTGAGCGCGACGCCTACATTATTCAAGTACGTCTCTAAGAATAATGGGTTTTTAAGCAGCTCTGCGTTCTTGCATACTAAGTAGTATATTATTTTTAGTGCACTTGAAAGTACATACTTACACGTACTTACTCGGGTACGCAAGCATGCAATTTAAGGCACAGCCAAAGTGACATACATACTCTGAAAAAAGACAATTAAAACCTAATACATGTGGCTGACCCTGTGATAACATCAGGTATATTTATAATTGGTTTAAAAAAGGGTAATTACACCCAAAAATGATGTTTGGTTTGTAGAAAAATAGCTCTCCTCCTGAATAAAATGAGTTCTCAACTAACTTTCTACCTGTAGTGAGAGCAAAGATATAGCCCCAAACTACTGCGCATGTACTAGGTACTTGCCTTCCTATTAACTACAACAGCCAAGGAGCTTACAGTTTAGACAACAGGTTGCCACGCCCACTGAATGACATTACAGAAGCGGAGGCCGAGGGGCTGGGAATTTCACTGCTAGTGTAGTGCCTTTACTGCAGCGTTTCTTCGAGACTAGAGAGGCTACGTAACTTGCTGGCAAGTTAGCCACTAATGTAACAGTTATATACCACCATCATTAGCTCAGTCTCCAGAAAAACTGGAGAAATACGACCCTTCATTTATCTACGTTTGGTATCGTGAAAACATTAGCCAGCCTAGCAAGAAGTCTGTGACACTTAGCTAGGCTACGCATTTCTCACCCCATTTCCATGTCGAAAATTCAACCCCGAGTCCCCGACCTCCTGTTTTTCAGTATGAAAAGCTATTGCATTGACCAACATGCCGATACAGAATGATAAACATATACAATTAAAAGTTAAAACGTCATTGTTGTAGGCTAGTTGTTTTAGCTATATTTGCTAGAAAAGCCAAAACTTTCCTAGTGCAACTTGAACGCACTGATGTCGGTAATAACATGAAGATGACGCGTTTACCACCCCGATATCCAAACTCCTTCCATTAACGAATGCAAGGTCAGCTACTATAGCCTACTGCATGGCAAAAATATTTAAAAGCCTATTTGTTTTATGCCAAGAAACCTGCGGCTAACAACAGCTAATGCACTAGCCCAGAAAAAATACGTTGCTTCTGTAATCAAATACTCAAAGCAAAACCATTCAATTCTGGTCAGCTCAGTCTACTTTTCATGGTCATGGATCATAATGTAACGTTAGTTGACATGGTTCCTTACCGGGTGATTCAATAAGGCAGAGGAAGATGTACAGGGAATCAGGGAATACCGGAGGAGCTCCACTCTGTAACCGACAGCACTCGAATCCTGTTTGGTTTAGTTTGCCAAAACATCTTTAGGAAATAACGTAGCCTATCAATGTAATTTTCTGACATTATAATAAAATAGCAATGACAGCTAGCTTGATCTACAATGTGTCCCTACCACAGAACTCGTTCTTTGGTCCCTATTCAGAACAGTGGCAGATGTAGGCAGCATTTCTTACCTTGCTGGCTCCGCCTACATGCATATGTAATTTACACACCCACTTGAAAAAACTGTAGTCTTTCAGAGACCAGGAAGTGGTAGAGGTATGTGTCATTTTAAACTTTATATTCAAATAACTCTTTTTGGCCAGCCACAAAGAGAGACTTAATTTATATTAATAATAGTTGCGCCTTGATCTGTTAAATAAGGTTAATGTTGTTTTTGGGTGGAATTACCCTTTAAGCAGGGTGGGAAATTAACTTTCTGACCTACCAGCCACAGTGGCTGGTAGATGTGAAATTCTACCAGCCACCCAAAAATTTTACCAAACACCTATTTTTATTTAATTTATTTTTTTTAACATTATGCTAGAATAATGTTTCAGATACCTTACAGAAAATGCATACTCATTTTTAGTAGCTCTAATAAAATAGTAGGCTATTTATGAGGCTATATCATGTATTACGAGTCAAACATTGTGTGTAAATTTATTATATACATTTCATACACTGCCTGGCCAAAAAAAAAGTCACCGTTGCACCCGTCATGCATAGTGCCCACTGTACAAGCCTCTGGGGGCAGTGTTATGATCTGGGGTTGCTTCAATTGGTCAGGTCTAGGCTCAGCAACGTTAAGCAGCAATAAAATGAAGTCAGCCTGAATGTACTGAATGACCAGGTTATCCCATCAATGGGCATATTCCAGGACGACAATGCCAAGATTCATCGGGCTCAAATTGTGAAAGAGTGGTTCAGGGAGCATGAGGAATCATTTTCACACATGAATTGGCCACCAAAGTCCTCACCTTAACCCCATTGAAAGTCTTTGGGATGTGCTAGAGAAGACTTTACGGAGTGGTTTGACTCTCCCGTCATCAATACGAGATCTCGGCCAAAAATGAATGCAACCCTGGACGGAAATAAATGTTGTGACGTTGCATAAGGTTGTCGAAACAATGCCACGACGAATGCGCGCCATAATCAAAGCTAAAGGCGGTCCAACGAAATATTAGTGTGCGACTTTTTTTTGGGCCAGGCAGTGTATTATAGATAGATATAAATTATGTATTAGCCCTATCTAATACTATAGGCTACGTTAGCCAAATATCAAGATCCCTATTGGGAACAAATAAAGTGATGAATTAATACTGACAAACCCATGTGCCTCCTCTGGTCCCGTTAGCCATGAATAGAATTGAAAAATCTAAAGAATGCATGAACTAGGACAGTGTTATGCTAATCTATGCCAAAAAACTATAAATGCATAAAATTGGAATAGAAGCGGTATAGGTGTTAAGATAGCCGCAATGACCAAGTTAGACCGGCCGCTTTTATGCACCACCTAAGCCTCTTTTTGAGCCTGGAAAAACCCTGTATATACAGATCCTTTCCAAAAAATTAGAATATCATGGAAAAGTTTTTTTTTTTTCCATAATTCCATTCAAAAAGTGAAACTAACAATATAGCCCTTCTGACCTCAACCTCCGTAACAGGCGCCTCGACACTCCGTGAAGTTTCTCTTCTTTGTTTTGCGGTATGACTTCTCCATTTTCTCTGACACTGAATTGGAATTGACAAGATAATTTACAGATCCTTTCCAAAACATTAGAATATCATGGAAAAGTTTTTTTTTTTTTTCCATAATTCCATTCAAAAAGTGAAACTTTCATAGATTATAGATTCATTACACACAAAGTGAAATATTTCTAGCCTTTGTTTCATTTTTCATAATTTTGGCTTACAGCTCCAGAAACCCCCTAAAACAGTATTTCAAGAAATTAGAATAGTGTGTCGAAAATCAGCATTTACTTCAGTTATTTCAGAGAATGAATGTTTTAGACTGAGTGTCACACTCTGTACGTGGTGGTTTTTGAAGCACTGACTCCAGCCTCAGTCCACTCCCTCTACATCTCCGCCAAATTGTGGAATCGTCTTTGCTTGACAATCCGCTGAAGCCTACGGTCATCTCTTTTGCTTTTCACCTTCTCCTGCCACATTTTTCCCTTCCACTAAACTTTCTATTGATATGCTTGGACACTGCACTCTTTGAACAGCCAGCCTCCTTAGCGATGACCTTTTGTGGCTTACCCATCTTCTGGAGGGTGTCAATGATGGTCTTCTGGCCAATTGTCAAGTCTGCAGTCTTCCCCATACTGAACCAAACTGAGATACCTGTCCAATTTAACGACACACCTGTAGAAAAACTTTGTAGGTGTTTTGAGTAAATTAGATGATTAGAGTGTGACACTCAGTCTAAAACATTCATTCTCTGAAATAATCGACACACTATTCTAATTTCTTGAAACACTGTTTTGGGGGTTTTCTGGAGCTGTAAGCCAAAGTTATGAAAAAATGAAACAAATAAAGGCTAGAAATATTTCACGTAGGGCCCTATCTTGGCGATCTTGGCGCTTAGTCTAAGCGCATGGCGCTAAGTCCATTTAGGGCGTGTCCAAGTCCACTTTTGCTATTTTAACGGCGTGTTTTTTGGGCGCTAAGCACGGCGCAAGGTGCAACTGGGCTGAACCTAGTCTCTTCATTAATTATAGGTGTGTCTTGGGCGTGACATGCAATAAACCAATCAAAATGTTATATCCCATTCCCTTTAAAAGCCTGCTTTTCCACCTTGGCGGATTGCTTATGATGGCGAAACAGACATGCTCGTGCGTGTTTAGTGCGCTCAAGGAAATATAGATCAGTAGCAGTAGTAGTATTATGAGTTCCCGGTAATTCCTGACAGTGCTGTTTACAAAATATATGCTGTTAAATTTCGTTAAAAGCACCTGCAACAGCTGAGAATAAGTGACCATTTGCTTCCTTCTCACCTTAGAAAACGCCAAATTAGCCTGCTTGTTTAACAGATTTAGTTTGATTATGCAATGAACTCATGTTCAAGCTTCATCCGAAGTTCATTAGGCTACCTGCATTCTAATTTTGATTAATAACATAACTAACGTTATTTTGCCTTAATGATGACACTAAATACAACAAATCTGTCAGGTTGGCAACCCATAGGTTCAGCATATTTTCCCTTGTTTTATAATGTCCTGCTTATGGAAATGTGACCAACCTGTTTTTACTGGTAGCGTAATACTTTAAAACGATTCACTTTCCCAGGAAGACCGTGAAAAGTGCGATGTACAGCAGGGGAAACAGACCTGCTCTTGTAAAGCGAACATGCAGATAATGGAATAAAAATTAATTGTAAATTAATTGTGTAACAATTCGTTTCTAATTAGACACTTAGTTCTCTTTAAAATCTTTTGTTCAGTTATGGAATAACAGGTGAAATCAGCAGGGTTTTAATAAGCTGAGGGTATGGAAACCTTGTCACTGTAATTTAAAAAATATGAAGGACGAAGAATAGCTTTAGGTTAGGCTACAATTCAGTTAACATGATGACATTTATCTCCGTTTTTTAACCATAGTCTATCGAAACAATTATGCACAGCGAGTTCGCTGTAGCCTAGGCTATTTGAAAAACAATAAAAGCAATATTCACTGGACAAGGTTTTGAACTTTTTTCAGTCACAAACCATTCTATTTAGCCTACTTACAGGCTGTATTCCTAGATAAACAGAGCTGTATTGTAATGACATCTGAAGCGCATTTTAGGAACGCAAATGTCCGTCTATTGCAGTACGCGAGTTTTACATTGAATGACAATTCACGCATTAGGTGCAAAGACAATTTGCGCATTAGGCTTGATAGCTATATGTGTTATCAGCTCCTTTTTAATGGATAGCCATTGTCCCGTACCATCGCACATCGCCTGGATGTTGATGGAGTGGGCTTGAGAGCAATGTAATGTGGCATCGTTTCCCTTCACTGAGGGGAAAGGTATGTGGACCTATGGAACCTTTTATTATTATGCATTTTTGATATAGCCTACACAATAATAATATTTCACATTGTGATCTAGATATTTTAGTCATGCTTGTGCACGCCCCCTGTGTGTAACAGACAGGAGGGTATGCGCGTTGTGCACACGCCTATGTAGACGCACTTATATGCGCCGTTAAAAATAACATGTAAACAACTGCGACATGACTTTAGACCAGGTTTGTGGTGGTTCTAGCGCAAGCGCTTTCTGCTGGCTCAAGATAGCCATACGCCAAAAAGAATCCTGGCCACTCCTCATCTTAAGACCAACACGCCTAGTTCACTTTTGATGGCGCAAGAATATATGCTAGTTAAAGGACGTGAGCGCTAGGCGTTATTATGGACCTAGCGGCCAGGTGTAAGATAGCAAAGACACTTGCGTTTGGGTTAGCGCCGCTTTGCGCCGGGTCTAAGATAGGGCCCTTTGTGTGTAATGAATCTATAATCTATTAAAGTTTCACTTTTTGAATGGAATTATGGGAAGAAAAAACAACTTTTCCATGATATTCTAATTTTTTGAAAGGATCTGTATATATTACAGACGGAAAGTATTTAGGCAGTGACACAATTTTTGTTGTTTTGGCTCTGTTACTCCAGAACATTGGATTTGAGATGGAACAGTGAAATCGGCTTTAATTTAAGGGTTCTTACACCCATACCGGTTGAACCGTTGTAGCAATTGTAGCCCCCCCCCCCCCCCATTTTAGGGGACGAAAAGTAATTTGACAAATTAACATAAACTTAGTCATAATATTTTATATTTTGTTGCATGTCCTTTGCATGCCATGACTTTCTGATGTCTGTGACCCATCAACATCAAAAGACTCTTGATATCAATCAATCAATCAATCAATATTTATTTATATAGCGCATTTCACAACAAGTTGTCACAATGCACTTCACAGCAAAACAGCAAAACCCAGCCTAAACTCCCCACAAGAGCAAGCCAAAGGCAACAGTGGCAAGGAAAAACTCCCTGGTGTAACTAGGAAGAAACCTTGGAAGGAACCAGACTCAATGGGGGAACCCCATATTCTCTGGTGCTCTTACAAGCGATACTACAAAGAGTATATACTATACTCTTTGCATTTGAATGGATCTCTATAGAATTGGAGGGGGGAAGATTAAGCTATAAATTACGCTGGAAGAGTATGGATCACATGGTTGGCTAAATGGATGTTGGTCATCAAGGGTCTGAGGTATCAAGCGAGCCTCACACCATCACTCTGCTCCCAGATATGCAGTAGATATGGAATGATGGACAAGGGTTGTTTATCCAGACTAATTTTCCTATTTAACTCTATGGAAAATTTTGTAAAAAATTGAAAAAACTATTTGGCCCCTTTTGGAACTCTTTTAGTATCCTCATCTTGCTTTAGAGACTTACCTTGCAAAGTGCTGCTGGTTAGACCTTCTTTTAAGCAGACTCACAACGTAGTATTTTGTTGAGACTGGTTCAGATATGGATTGATTCAATTCTATGGTTGATTTTTAGAGCTGTAGTTCTGTGGTTATTAGCAACTATCCTACCAAGTGTCCATCTGTCCCTGTCAGAGAGCTTTGACTTGTGGCCACAGTTCTTTTTTTGCTGTTGCTGCTTTTTGATTGCCATTGCCTTCAGCTACCCTGTTGTCCATTAGTGTCTCCAAATCTATCCAAATGGCTAAATTGTGCACTGCTCTAAATCATAGAATAATGATACACTTAACTACAAATCAACTGTTTTGGATCCTAAAACTCACTTTTGCATCATTTTCAAGTGGGAATTATTATCTTTTCATCAGTATAGGGGGGGTAGATATCTACGGGGTCCAAAAACATATCCAAAACATGTCATAAAATTTATACAAATTTGTTTTGTCTATTATAAAGCATATACTACATTTGCCCCTTCTGATGGTTTAACCCTTTCATGCATGGAGTCCACTACAGTGGACAGGCTTTTTCAAAGTCTATTTTAACGTAGTCAAAAACATTTGTGATCCCCAAAAAATATCAGAGCAGATTCCTTGCATCTTTGCCTAAATTTTGATGTGCTCCATCTTGTTACGTTTTATTGGCTTTTCTAGTTTTGATACAGTGAAGGTCAAAATGGCAGGTGGAGGTGGAAACATACAAACTCCTCTGGTGTAGCTGTGGAAACCTTTTATTCCTAGAGAACACATCATGTTAAAAAATATATATATTCTTATTAGGGAAGATGCAAGGAGCAGAATTAGTTATATTTGTAACAAAAAATTACCGTAGTTCTTGTATTGTATATGAAAAAACCTTCTGTCCACTGAAGAGGACATCATGCAAGAAGACATCAAGAGTTGTAATAGCCTAATTACTCACTCTTCAATAAAACATAACTTTTTCCTGTACTCTAGTCTAAAGTATTATTTTGCCCTGGGATCGCATTTTTCTGTAGTTTTTTTAATGTTCCCATTCGTAATGACTCCAAAGAAAGATTTACATTAATCTAGCACATATCTGTGCACAGTAAATAGGAATGAGTATTTTCCATGCCTTCAGTGACAAGTCTAGCCCAGGAAGATACTAAGCCCAATGCCGGAGTGGCGAATCGGGAAGAATCTCGGTGGGCCGCTGGTTTTTGGGCTGGTGGCGAGGATCGGTAAACACTATAATAATTGTATTTAGATCATATACTTGCTGCAGTGTGGGCCGTGTGAGCTCTCTGAGAGTGGCCCCTCCAAAATTCCATAATTGGTTGAACCCAAGTTTGTTTTAGTTTATGATTGATCACCTGATGTAATTAGCTTAGTTTACGAGTTTGTGCCAGACGAAGATGCTATGGAGAATAAAATAAGGAAAGGAGGAGCAGAAAAGGCTAGGATTAAAAAAAAGAAAGGCAATGGAAGAAGAAGCGGCCAAATGTGCCAAATTAACCGACATATTTCGAACACGAACACAAACGCAGCTGATGATGAGAAAGGTAGCGTATAGTGTTAAGATGTCATAGGCGTGTAAAGCACAGTATCATTGCATGCCATCCACAATTAAAGTTTATTGTCAATGAATTTTAAAGCGATGACTGGCATATATACGAATAACTGCTTTGATAAATGCAAAATGATTATGGGATCATCTAATTGTGAAAGGCATTTTGCTATATAGGCTAGTCTCTGAGCAGCCAGGATTTAAAAAATATATTTTTTTAGTGAGGGAGGAGTTAATTGTGTTGGAAATTATTATTATTATTATTAGGCCATGAAAGGTATTATAATAATAATAAGTAAATCATTAAGTAACACTGTTTTAGATGTAGCTAACGTTAGCTAACATAGCCTAGCCTACTTGCTGTATCTTGCTGTCGCTTCTTGTTGGTTTTGTTAGCTAACGTTATTAACTTTTTATTTACTTGACATCTAATGTCACCCTTCAACCGTGAGGTAACGTTAGCTATCTAGCAAAAGTTAACAGCCCAAATGAAGTTAGTTTAACTTGATAACTTACTGGAGATTTAAATGTTACATTCAGAGAGCTAACGTTACCCGACATGAAAGGACGTTTTATATCTTTCTGGCCATTGTAACGAATGTGAACATCTGCCAAGTTAAGAGTGTTATACTAAATTAGAAAAACGATGACTAAAACAGCAATTAAAGGCCTTATGATAACGGTCACTTCTTAACGTTCAAAAACAATAGTTGCAGCAGTTTTTTATTATAGTCAGTTTAGGCTATTGTACGTGATTCAATAACGATTTCATATTGAGTACCCCTGAAAAATATGGCTTTATTACTTTCCCAGACATTAAATGCCTAACGTTAGGACAATATGCTTTATTTGCACAGCATTAGCCTACTTATTAAAGTTGTACATTAGTATTAGGTGATGAAAGGTATTATTCTTAATTATTATTATTATTATGTTTTAAGTGACAGAACAGAGTCTGCTGTTAGGCCAAGTCATCGATGAGGCAGTGCCAGGACCAAGCCATGAGCCCAGAAGGATCCCTGCTGTGGACAGCACAGGTAGAGCTGTACCACAGTGTGTGCAAAATCCAAAAAGTCCAGACAATTAGTTCTAATATCACCAATATACATACATATTTTACTAGTTATCTCTTGTATACGTATCTTATAATTGTTCTATATTTTAAAAAATGTATCATAAAAAGGCCATCAAAGGAGCTAAAATGGTCTATTTTTCATTGTGGAACACCCCCCGCTCCAAAGTGGGC
Source organism: Synaphobranchus kaupii (assembly GCA_029718625.1). Taxonomy (NCBI): domain Eukaryota; kingdom Metazoa; phylum Chordata; class Actinopteri; order Anguilliformes; family Synaphobranchidae; genus Synaphobranchus; species Synaphobranchus kaupii. The sequence goes on from CM056379.1 coordinate 81,267,363, forward strand.
TGCTGTGAGACATGAAACTCCCGGGCTGAAAATGAGTCCCACTCCGGCCCTGACTAAGCCTATAGCCTATATTATGTATGATAACATTACAATAAAATAATATTCCACCAACAGGAAAATGCTGCCAAATGTTCTAGCTTTATTGAAAATCGGTACATCAAATATAAACATGACAGAGCAATGAATGCTTACACTAGTGTGTGAAATGCAGTCAAAATGCGAAAATCACCATATCTAACATAGCCTACTGGACAAGACAGTGATCCCGTGGAAAAACTTACGTATCTAGCGAGAAGAACTGCATATTACAAGTAGTACTTTTTTCATATCGAGGACGAAAAACGGCCTTTTCTGTAGCTGTTGACTAGATTCAAAATACTGTTATTGTTCAAAGCATCCAAGAAAAAATTTCAAAAACCTCTGAGAAGAATATACTGCCCTCTATCGGATAAAACAGTTGTGAATAAAACCGGAATGACGTGAAATACTGCAGGAATATTAAGTACTCAGAATGTCTTAGCAGATACTGAGATAGGGGATAGAGAAGTACTAGATAAATTACATAAAGGCCTTGATAGTATATACCCAAGGGTACTCAAGGAGTTAGGTGAGATCATCTATAAACCACTGGCACATATTTTTTGACAGTCTAAAGACTGGAGAAATACCGGACGACTGGAAGCAAGGCGATATAATATCAATATATGAAAAAAGGGAACCGGACTGATCCAGGAAACTATCGGCCTGAAATTTAACTTTTCTGTGTAAAATACTGGAATCTATCATCAGAGAGAAGCTGGAATTATTTCTTGAAAATAACAACATCTTAAGAAATAGTCAACATGGTTTTCGCAGGGGAAGGTCATGCCAGACAAACCTTTTGGCATACTTTGAGGAAGCTACAAACCGTTTTGATTGTAAGTTGTAACATTCCACTTCCATCCTGTTGTTTCTCCGTGTTTTCCCTCTCCCCGTTTCGTGTTTGTCTCTCCATTGTCCGTGTTTTCCCCCGTGCTGCAGGTTGGGCGTGTTTCTCCCGTTTGTATCACTGTTTCACCACTCCTGTCTCAGCCTATCCCATTCCCCCGTTTCGCATGCATTCCTCACTCTCCACTCTGTTCAATCACCCTCGCATACATTCGCACGCTTTTCCTAATTGATTCCAATTAATGCTTGCATTTAGTCACCCGGTGTTTTCTGTCCTTTGCCAGTTCGTTAACGTTTGTAGTCTGAAACCTCTGGTCCTGTCTGGTTCTCTGTCTAGTTTCCTAGTCATACAGTTTAGTTCTGTTTCGGTGTTAACTCACCCTGCTAACCTGTTAAGTCCTAGTCTGTTCAGTCTGAACGGCAGGGGCCCAGATTAGGGTAAAAGTCATACTTGTCCAAGGACAAGTATCTTAGAAAAGATACTTGTCCTTCCTAAAAGTTACTTGTCCTACTCGCATCACTGCGAGCGCTGTAGGTGAGCAACAAAGAAGACTGTACGTAAAATACTTTCAAATGCTTTATTTTGAATACAGTATGTGTATGTAGGGCTCTGTCTCTGGTTGTGGTTCTCAACTGGAGGTACTCACAATGAAAGAAAAAAGGAACACAGAAGACAAACAAGGTTGAGACTGCTCTAAAACAAACACCTAACATTCAAAATTCCATCTTATCTGACATTGAGTGTGTTGGTGAGTCCGTCGATATCTTCCGCTGCAAGCCATGGTCTATTCACCTTCCAATTTTCCTGGAAAGTGCGATCTCTGCTCTCTGAATCATATTTTCGCTGAGTTTTTTGCTGATCTTCTTTGGTTTTAGCCTTTTTAGTGGGGGGTGGACTTGCACCCTCAATAAATCTCCACATCTTTGAAAATCCGATCACTACGTCGCATGTAGCCCAAAGATAGACACGACGTTATTCCTTTTCTCCACGGATATTTATGTTTGACTTGTGCAGCGTGTGCTCATGGGACTGTGTAGCAGTGAAGTTCTAACGGGTGCCTGCAGGTGGCGGGTAGCGACTAGTGTTCTGACTGTACAGTATATCATAATGTACACTCTAGTCGGGACTCGAACGAGAGAGATTTTTTCCAGTCCCAACTAGAGTGTGGTATGGTAGCTAACGTAATAACTAGCTAATAATTCCTAGATGTAACCGAGCAGGGATGTGATTTGTGCTTGGACTGTAGGACGGAGATGAGAAATCACTGCAGGAAAATCACAACGATTCTTCAGCCTGGCGAGAGGGCTCACTGAACTGAATACAAACAGTAACTAACGTTAAAGAGAATGCCAAACCCGGACTACTTCGCTAGGACTAACCCGAGATAAGGAGGACTGGAGCACACAGAGCTCAGAGCAAAACAAAATATTTTAATGCGACTGACGTTTCGACGTCAACGACGTCTTCTTCAGAGTCAAAATGGAAAATGTAACTAACGTTAGCTAGCTAGTGTTCATGGATGTTGCTTGCTAATTAAAGGCTTGGTAAGTGATAAATGCATGATCACTTACTAAGCCTTGTGTTGGCAAACAACTAGCAACAACAGATCGATACCCAATGTCCGTGAACGCTAACGTTAGTGAGCTAACTAACTAGCTGATATCGCTGTTGTGTCTGTGTGCTGCAAACTTGCTTGACTGCTGCAGTCTGGCATAGCAGCAACAACAACAACAACAACGCGGTGAGCACAGACAGACTGCGTGCGAGTGACAATGTGTGCCGCTTTTCCCATTTGGAACTTAGGAAATATTTTTGAATATCCGTGCATGACGAACGTGTATGTTACGTTATGAGTGTAAAACAGAAATAGTTCCAGTTAGCTAATTTAAAAAATAATAAAATCCTAAATTCACAGTCGTCAGCAGGACGATCACTTGGAAATCAAAGGTTGTCCTTCTTAATTTTTAGTCGTCTGAGACGATAGGACGACTGCTAATCTGGGCCCCTGGAACGGCATAACCCGCTGTTCATTATTCTGTCTCGCTAACCACCTTTGTCTGCTTAAAGTCTGCCAGTCTGCAGTTGTCCGTGAATCCCTGCCTGTGTTGCGGTTTCCCTGCCTTCCACCTGACGTTTGTGCATGCAGCTTGGGCTTCTGCTATTACACCCTGCGGCGGTCCCCGCTCACAGCCAATGCTGCGTTGCTGTTGATGTGCTGTCGCTCCTGCCTCTACTGTCGCTGCTGCCGCCCTGCTGTTGCCGCCCTGCTGTTGCCGTGCTGCTACTGCCGCTGCCCTGTTGCCACACCTGCGTCCTGACCGGGCTCCGCTGCACTGTCCTGCTCTACCGCTCCCGCTCATCCCCTGCTCCAAACAACCCGGTTACCTGTTGCCATCACCACCCCTGACTTTCCCTGCTCCCTCTGCTCCCTCTGCTCCCGCACATTCATAACTGGACTGTCTGTATTTATTGTTCTCCCTACGCTTCAGGGGTTTAGCTCGAAGCCTAATTTATTGGATGCTTAGCGCTCCCACTCTCTGTCCTGTCTGTCAAGTCCATCCTGTCCGTCAAGTCCAGTTCCGGCTTGGAACAATTCCGGTGTGACCTGTCAAGTCCAGCTCCGGCTTGAAGCAATACTGAGGTTCCGGTTGAGTCCAGTTCCGGCTTGGAACTTCTACTGCCTTTGCCTTTCTCCCCATGCTCAGGACTGCCCTGAGCATAAATAAATATTGAGTTTTTGCATTCCTGTCTCCTTGTCGTTGCATTTGGGTTCAGTCCTCTTCCAGGGTCGTAACAGAACGAACTGGCCCGAAGTATGGACCCAGCCGACTTGGAGCAGATCCATCACGCCTTCGCCTGCCAGACCGCTGTCAGCGATCAACAGAGCCGCCGCTTGGATGACGTTTTGGAGACTCTGAAGGGCCTAGCGGACCAAGTGAGTCAGATGTCGCTCCACCAGCCTCTCCCGAGGATCCAAGCGGTTCCGGCTCCGTCCCCATCTGAGCTGCAGCCCGAGGCGCCAGCGCCCTCTTCTGGCAGAGAGCCCCATGTTCAACACCCTGAGTTCTACCGAGGGGATCTGGGGAAGTGTCATGAATTCCTCCTGCAATGCGACATCGTCTTCCGCATTCAGCCCACCTCCTTCGCCAGACACCTGTAAGATCACGTTCGTTATGAGCAGTTTGGGAGGGAGTGCCCGGGAGTGGGCCACGACGCTGTGGGAGAGTCAGTCACCTGCCTGCTTCCACTTCTCCACCTTTACCTCTGAGATGCGCCGCGTCTTTTGTCCAGTCTGTGGGCGAGACGCTACCCAGCGCCTCCTTCAGATGCGTCAGGGCAGCCGCAGTGTGGCTGAGATGGCGGTCCAATTCCGCACCCTAGCGGCCGAAGCGGGATGGAACGACACTGCCCTTCAAGGAGCCTTCTTACAAGCCTTCTTAACGAGGAATTAAAAGACAACCCGCAATGAATCCAGTTCATTAAACAGTCTCATCCGCCTCGCCATCTCGATCGACAATCGCCTCTGGGCCAGGGCCTGGGAGAGGAAGAAAAACCCTTCACGCGGTCCTTTCTCCACACTCCACGGCAGTCACCCTGCCCCTTCCGTTAAAGCTCCTGCTTCATCACTCACCCCCTCTGACGAGGAACCCATGCAGTTGGGCAAAGTCTCCATCGACGCCGAAGAGCGTCGCCGAAGAATCCGCACCAACTCATGCATGTACTGTGGCAATCCGGACCATCACATTGCCGCTTGTCCGATTCGCCCAAAAGGCGTGGCTCGCCAGTAAGACTGGGCGCACTGGCGAGCCCTATCTCCACAGTCCATTCAGCCCAGAACTGAGTCAAACTGAAAGCAACCCTCCTCTGGAGGAGCCAAACCGCCTCCTCATTCTCCCTTGTCGACTCCGGAGCTGACGCCAGCTTCATCGATGCCACCTTTGTCAAGGAATCCGGAATTCCTGTTGAATCACTGTCTTCACCCATCACCGCACTCGCCTTGGACGGTAGGAGTCTGGGTTTAGTCACCCAGTCCACCATTCCCCTCCAGCTAGTGCTGTCTGGCAACCATCACAAAACCATCCAATTCTACCTCATCCATTGCAAACAGTCTCCTCTGGTTCTTGGTCAAACCTGGCTACGCCTCCACAATCCCCACATCAACTGGCGTTCCAGTCAGGTTCAGGACTGGAGCGTTCACTGTCTAGCTAACTGCCTTCGGTCAGCTCTGCCCCCCCCCAGGGGTTAAGCGAGCCCCTCCTAACCCATCCACACCTGATCTAACTGGTGTTCCCAATCATTATCACGATCTGTCTCAGGTTTTTAGCAAATCACGTGCTATACCCTTGCCTCCTCACAGACCCTACGACTGCTGTATCGATCTGCTGGCTGGAGCCAAACTACCCTCCGGCCGCCTCTTCAGCCTGTTGGGTCCGGAGAAAGCAGCCATGGAAACCTACATTCATGATTCATTGGCCTCAGGTATAATCCGACCTTCTTCATCTCCGGTGGGGGCAGGGTTCTTCTTTGTGGCGAAGAAGGATGGGTCGCTCCGACCCTGTATCGATTACCGGGGGCTCAATGAGGTTACAGTACGAAACAAATACCCACTTCTTCTAATTAATTCTGCATTTGAACCTTTACATCAGTCTGCCATTTTCACTAAGCTCGACCTCCGCAACGCGTACCACCTGGTCCGGATCCGCGAGGGGGACGAGTGGAAGACGGCGTTCAATACCCCTCTCGGCCACTATGAGTACCTGGTGGTACCGTTCGGGTTAACTAACGCCCCAGCTGTTTTCCAGAGCATGGTCAACGATGTCCTAAGTAACCTTTTGGGTAGGTCCGTTTTTGTTTATATCGATGACATTTTAATTTTTTCCAAGACTCCACAGGAGCACATTCTTCATGTCCGTGAGGTCCTCCAAAGGCTTTTGGAGAACCAGCTGTTTGTGAAAGCCGAGAAGTGTGCATTCCATACCACTACTGTACCCTTCCTCGGTTTTATCATCGAAGAGGGCAGAATCTGGGCGGATCCGGCGAAGATCAAGGCGGTGACAGAATGGCCCCAGCCGGCCACACGTAAGCACCTTCAGCAGTTTCTTGGTTTTGCCAATTTCTACCGTAGATTCATCCGTAATTACAGTGTGGCAGCTGCCCCCCTCACAAAACTAACATCCACCTCTATTCCTTTCCGTTGGAACTCCGAGGCTCAACAAGCTTTCGATCTCCTCAAAGCCCGGTTTCCACGGCTCCCATCCTTTGTCATCCTGACCCGGCCCGCCAGTTTGTCGTGGAGGTGGATGCCTCCGACACTGACGTAGGGGCCATTCTGTCCCAGCGATCCGCCCAGGACAACAAACTCCACCCCTGCGCCTACTTCTCGCGAAGACTGACCCCTGCGGAACGGAACTATGACGTCGGGGATCGGGAGCTCTTGGCTATCAAACTTGCCTTGGAGGAGTGGCGTCATTAGCTGGAGGGGGCAGGTAACCCTTTTGTTGTCCTGACTGACCACCATAACCTGTTATATCTTAAGTCTGCCAAGAGACTTAACGCCCATCAGGCCCGGTGGTCCCTATTCTTTAACAGATTCAATTACACTGTCACCTTCCGCCCTGGTTCCCGCAATACCAAAGCGGACGCACTTTCACGTGTTTTCTCCTCCCTTGCCAGACCTGCTGACCCTGAGCCCATTCTATCGGCTTCCTGCGTCGTGGCTGCGGTCTCTTGGGATATCGAGAGAATCGTGAAGGCCGCCCAGGCCTCCCACCCGGACCCCCGCAATAACCCTAATAATACCCTTTTTGTTCCCGACTCCGTCCGCTCCCAGGTCCTTGAGTGGGTCCACGCCTCCCGCCTGGCTTGTCACCCAGGGATCGCCAGGACCACCGCCCTGGTCAGGAGGAGTTTTTGGTGGCCCACTCTTAAGGGGGATACCTGTGCCTATGTCCTCGCCTGCCCAGTATGCGCCAGGAGCTACTGCCGCTGCCCTGTTGCCACGCCTGCATCCTGCCCGGGCTCCGCTGCACTGTCCTGCTCTACCGCTCCCGCTCATCCCCTGCTCCAAACAACCCGGTTACCTGTTGCCATCATCACCCCTGACTTTCCCTGCTCCCTCTGCTCCCGCACATTCATAACTGGACTGTCTGTATTTATTGTTCTCCCTACGCTTCAGGAGTTTAGTTCGAAGCCTAATTTATTGGGTGCTTAGCGCTCCCACTCTCTGTCCTGTCTGTCAAGTCCGTCCTGTCTGTCAAGTCCAGTTCCGGCTTGGAACAATTCCGGTGTCAAGTCCAGCTCCGGCTTGGAGCAATACTGAGGTTCCGGTTAAGTCCAGTTCCGGCTTGGAACTTCTACTGCCTTTGCCTTTCTCCCCATGCTCAGGACTGCCCTGAACATAAATAAATATTGAGTTTTTGCATTCCTGTCTCCTTGTCGTTGCATTTGGGTTCAGTCCTCTTCCGGGGTCGTAACAGAACTAGGCTTATGATATCATATTCTTAGATTTCCAAAAAGCATTTGATAAGGTACCACATGAGAGACTCATTATCAAAAATGAAAACAGTAGGAATTATAGGAAGCATTTCAGAATGGGTTTGGAACTGGCTATAGGGTAGAACACAAAGAGTAGTCGTAGGGGGGATCTTATCTGAGCATTGTACTGTGGGAAGTGGAGTCCCACAAAGTAATTGTGATCATAGGACATCTGTAATGTTAATGACCGATTTGGACAGGGATAAAGTATCTCCGTAATCAGTGTCTAGAAGTGCAGAGATGGGAGTGTCGTCACACCAAAAATGTTCCATGTGTCATACAACGTTACACATCCTATCTTCACTGCAAACTGATTGCTTCTGGCAGAAAATCGCTGGCAGGGAGCAATTGAAAAATATGCAAACTGTCCACAAAAAGCATGAGGAATCCTGCATTACACCTCTTTATTAATGTTAGCTTGAGGAAAATAGTACTGTTAGGCTAGACCCATAACATGTATGTAAGGCTATAGCTAGGCACCAATAGCTTACCTAAAGCTACCAGAAGCATTGCCCCACTGTAACCTGCTTTTCAGCCTCTTTTCTTTTTTTTTTTGGATTGTCTTCTTATTTAAAGTACACTTAACGTAGAGGTCAGCTAATAGTTTGCACTTTGACTGAAGAGAGCACAACCAAAGGCATCCTTGAGTGCCTCATACATGAAAAACCAGAAAAGACTGGAGAAAATTCATTTCTCACAGGAAATAACAGAATATTTACCAACACATGCCAATTCGCACAGGATTGCTGTAACCTGGGGTTATTTTTACAGAGCATTTAACAGTAGGTAAAAGACACCTGAATCTTTACTGGCATGGGAGCGCGCAGTCCGTAAAAGTTACAGACATGGCAAATTCGGACAGGACTAAAATAACTGAGATCTTCTGCTAATAATTACATTACCGCACCTCCCCTAGCAGGGCCGTCTCAAGGGTGGGCGGGGCCCAAGGCGAGTCAACCTACGCGGGGCCCAGCTGTTAACATGATGATATCATAGCTATCCCGTCAGAGGCTTAAATAGTATTATATAACTATGAACAAAGGATTTACAGACTACAACATCACACAAACCAACCATATACAACCAAACAATTGAAGAATTAGTAGGCTATATCCTTGAATTAAAATATTGTAATTAACAATAACAAATCGCCACACCTTTGCTTAATTTCTCCAGTTAAAATTAAAACAATAATACTGTGGGTTGTGGTACGATCATAGCTATGAACCATGAATTGTAGATTGTTCTATTGATTGAGATGCACTATAAAATAATTGCAAAGGTTCACGATGTTGAACACTAGCATTTTCATTGTGAAGAGAGGTAAAAAGCAGGCAGAGGGTGGAATATATAAATAAAAGTTTATAAATACTGACAGCATATTAAGAGATGCATCGCAGCAAGTCACACCTACCAGAATTTGATTCAGCATTTTTTCATGCATATGTCACGCAAAAACAGCACACTTGCCTCAGCAGCATTGACCTGCTCTCCCTCCTCTACGTTTTTCTTTACGAATCTATCCAAGGAACCTTTCAATTTTACATTTAATTAATCTCTTTTCTTTTTCTTGTTTCCTTTTTACGCTCCCGAGCTGTAGCCTATTTTCTGAATTTGTCTTGTCTCTGCTGTTTGAGCTTGCCACTTTGCCAGTTGCCAACCGACTCGAAAAAAAACAACTTTAAGCGAACTTGAAAATATCATAGCAGCACGTAGATATGCAGCGTAGGGACGTAAGTCTATAGCTACTTCCCACATAACGTCAACTTTCCAAAACGCCATTTAGGCTAAATGTATTTCCGTGTGTCTGGCTGTGCTTCACAAAGATATATAGGCTATTTTAGATAAATATTATTTTATATTAAAAAAAATAAAAAATAAATGGTTGTTATTGGTTGCCCCCCCTCCCAAAAAGATGGCCTTGTCCCCGTAAAACGTTAACTTGAAGGGTTTCTTCTCCTGACTTATTTTTCCATAGGGTTCAATAGGAAAATTTCTCAGGAGAAACAACCCTTAAAGTGATCCATCCATATGTACTCCATATCTAGCAACAGAGTGATGATTTGAGGCTCGTTTGATACATCAGACCCTTGATGACTTACAGCCATTTTACCAACCATGAATTCCATACTGTTCCAGCATAATTTACAGCTAAATCTAGTCCCACCCCCCAATTCCCATAGAGATCCATTCAAATGCAGAGATGTTATAGTATCGCTTGTAAGAGTACCAGAAAATAAAATATCAAGAGTCTTTTGATGTTGTTGGGTCACAGACATCAGGAAGTCATGGCATGCAAAGGATATGCGACCAAATATTAAAAATGATTACTTTATTCTACATTATGTTAAACTGTCCAATATTTTTTGATGCCCAAAAATGGGGGGACTATGTACAAAATGTTCTATAATTTCTAAATGGTTCATCCGATATGGATGTAAATACCCTCAAATTAAAGCTGACAGTGCACTTCAACCTCACTGTCATTGTATACTTTCAAAATCAAAGTGAGTAGAGAACCAAAATAACAATGAGATAATCAATGTTATTCACTTCACCTGTCAGTGGTTTTAATGTTGTGGCTGATCGGTGTATATACGTATATATATATATATATATATATATACATATATATATATATATATATATATAGTGCTCATAGTCGCCCCTAGAGGTGAAACATGATATTCATGTAGTTGGTCTATCTCTTTACTATACAAACTCTGGTAGAACCATGCCTGGCCAGTCGATAATCAAAACAGCGAGCAATATCTTTACCCTATAGAGTACTCAAGTGACTACGTCACACTGATTTCAGAAGTAACTTCCCCATTCATTTAGACCATACATTAACATTAACTAAAACTTACTTTTAAACGATTTCTAGTGATTATGTCTTACCATCAATTTCCTGGATTGTTCAATATAACGCCCGTTCACAAAATATGTCGTTCTTCTGGACCAGCTTCGAGTATATTTTACGTTTTAGTATTTTTTTGTGAATATACCAGCGCTGGGACTGTTTAAAAACTCGACGTCCCATAATTTCCTCCCGACGAGCAACCGTCGTGTAGCGTTGTCTCCAAACGTTGTCATATAACGTTAGCCAGCAGTAGCACACAGCTCCGTTTTTAAACACTTTTTTCCAACGTTAGCTAGCTAGCTTGGAGGACTAAAATCTATAATTGCTTTATGTGGTTAAACGTAGCGTAGTTTCTGACCTTGTCAGGCTTCTCAATTTAGCAAGCTAACGTTAGCTCATCTTCAGCGGCAGGACTGCCAAAGATGTCCAGACGAGATGATGATATCTGATTGGTTGAGAACCACCCGTGCGTTGCAGTAATGGATATGTAGTCCGTTAAAGTGGACTACAAGCCGAACTACAATCATTAATCCATTACTTTAAAAAATTCAAATTGGAACATGCGATGTTTGGTCTATATCCGTATACCACACAGGCTAATCCTGGAATGTTTCGGCTCATTCTATAAATCAGATTTCAAGAAATAGTCGATAGTCTCAGAAGCCGTTCTATCTGTCATAGGGAATTTACTTCCGAAACCAGACTCCGCCCACGTCTGACATACTTACTTGAGTACTCTATTGGCTGATGGAGCTCGCAATGTAAATAGTATGGTTTTCGGAAAACGGCATGGCGCAGTCTGGTGGTAGTGACCAGTCCCAAACTTAGGTAGCCTAAGTTTTAATATTTTATGGTTTTCTACCTTTACCCTGTTTTAAGATAACATTGTTTTGTTTTGTGCAGATCTGACTGCAAATTATAGCCTACCTCGCTAGCAAGACAGTTAGCCAGCTAACGTTCATAGCAATGACTTTTTTTTATTTTTTATTTTATTTTATTTTAGTCAGCTCACTTGTAAGCAACCTTACAGGCAGTTGCGTAAAACTCGCAAGGTTACAGACAATAAACCTGTGTTTAAACTTTTTAACAGGGACATGCTGACATTGAGTCAGCTACACATAGTCTAGTCTAACCACCCTCAGTTCAACAGGATATGGCTAGGTAAAGGAATATCAATGTTTTAGATCACACCTGTCATATCTGACTACAGGGCTGCCAACTCTCACGCAATGACTATGACTCATGCAATTTGGTCATCTCTCACGCTCTCACTATAAACGTTCATTTCTCATGCATAAAAATATGTTTCCATTTTAAAATAGCAGTTGTGTCTATTAACTACACTGTACATGTTATGTCCATTACATATCAAGCATCAGCTCAGTATCCGGAACGAAAGAGTTGATTTAGCAACAATGAAATCCCTTGTTGCGCACTCCCGTGGCCACTTGTGTGTACCTACCAAATAACTATGGTACCTATGGACTTTTCACGCACAGACACATAAAGCGCGAGCAACAGCCTGGCTTTGCTCGTGAGATCCAAGACGGCCAGCAGGTTAGTAACGGGCAAGAATGTGCTGGCTACGTGAATAAGGACATATGTACGCAAGTGATACCGTTGTATCCTCAAAGGTTGTCGCCACAGAACTATATAGAACTGTGGATGTATCCAATAAGCAGAGCCATAGAGAGAATGGCTCTGGAACCGGAAATAAGCAGAGGGAGCAGGCTGTGCAGGCCAGTCTGAGAGGCTCAGATAAGCCAGAGGGATCAAGCCTTCGCTGATCAATGATAGCTAGCTAGTAATTAGCCACAGTTAGCCTAATTGTAAAATTCAATGGATTTTTAGCTTTAATAATAGGCTATTCATTTTTAGTAATAGTAGCTAGCTAACGTTAGAAAAACATTTTGTGTCACGCAGCATGCTAATTTTTGTGTCTGCCAGGCCGGGCTGAGATCTGATCAAGCTGAGGGATCAGGTAAGGAATTTGCTTTTGTTAGGCTACTATTAGCCACAGTTACTTAATTGTCAAATTCACTGGATTTTACCTCCAACTGGTTTTGGTTTAATAATAGCTAGCGTTAACTTTATAGAAAAACATTTTGTGTGATTCAGCACGCTAATTTTTGTATCAGCCAGGTAGCCACATTGACAATTTTACCTGGCAAACGTTAGATTAGCTAAGTAACTTTAACGTTATTATGGGAGGAAAATTGGTGCGCGAGATTTCACTCTGAGAATTTTACACATTCTGAATAGACTTAGCCTACATGCAACCGCTGCGGCACCGAAAAACGGCGTAGTCTACAACATATTTTTAACCTAATTTACTGTTGTAGATTTTTAATTTTACTGTATGAATTCACTTTTATTAGGTTGGCAGGCATGCCATCCGCCAAGTTACGGCGGAGCTGTGTCCATCGTTATTTGCATAAATGAACGTACAATGTAGCTACAAATGATTTTGTATAATTCGGATCAAACTAGACGTTACACATCAAATATGAATCAAGATCCAGTAACTGCATGGCCTATTTCTCACCTCAAATATTTTCAGAAACATATTTTAGTGGACTATTTAGGTGGAATAAGAGAGTTGAACAGGACGCCACATTGTTCCGGTTTAAAAACGTGGAGCCGAAACGAAAGTAACGTAGTGGGTCTAACCAATCAGGTGCCGGCTGTTTCCATTGTGGGTGACAACAATTATCCATATGACGTAGAGGTACCTCCAAAGAGGTACTCTGACATCACGATTGGGGCGGGGGCAGTGTGGGGATCAGAAAGGAAATTTCAACCGTTAGGGGCAGCACAAAGACGCTTTTCTACTAGTTTCTTATGATTTTATTTCAGAATTGTTGAATTAACGGAATGCATGAATAAGTTCAATTATAAGGTAGGCATACAAACCCGTTTACAGTGAAAAAAAGTGATCTAGGGTGTACTTACCCTTTAAAAGTAATTTGCCACATGCATGTGATTACGCAAAGTAAAACAAACCACTGCAAGAAATATGTGTAATGTCATTATTGCCATTTGCGAACTGTAATAAATAGGCCTATTCAGTCTGAAATTGAGTAAATAGTGTGGTGGGGTGTAGGCACAACAGCGCGAGCACGGCGGCACGGGTATGGGTCATTGAAAATCTGATTTCTCACTCTTGCTCAAATCTGAAAGTTGGCAGCCCTGTGACTATATGGTGGTTCTTTAACTAAGTGCAATTACATGTTCATCTCATCCATAGGACCTTCCCGACGCTTTTCAGACAGGAGTCTGGGCGGGAGAAACAAAGTTTCCTGTTACAAGCCCCAAAAACAGAGTGGTGACAGAGAGAACTTTCACAGTAGGCTATATTTGTACTTGCTCCACAAGAAGGTGGACAAAACCGCAAAGGGTCGACGAACTGATGCTCAGCAAGCAGGCATACGCGCCGATATTTCTTTTACGCCGAGGTTTTTACTTTTTTTTACGTCACGAATAGAGGCGTGGCTCAAACGAAACTTTTCAGTTTGGATTTCAGCAAATGGCTCTTTTTTGACACAAAATGCGGTGGCACGTCTTAATTACATTTTTAGTTTTTTTTTAACAATAGGATATATGTGATTTATGAAATGGGGACAAGATCGGCTTTATAACTCCAAATATGTGATTTAGTGTTTATTACCCCTGTAAGCCTCTTAGTTGGAACTACTTACTTCCAGTCCCTTTACTGGAAATTAATGCCCACCCTCCAGCCAATCAGAAACAATAATTCAACGCAGCTGTGATTCAATAACTTTTCGTGATGACGCCCTAACGTTACCAGTTAGTACAATTTCGAACTAGAACTTTTAACAAATTTGTATAAGTGCGTCGCAGGCTGGTGGTGTTATAGTTATTATTGAAATGTCTTCTGAAGGCAGCATTGCAAAACTTACCCTAACCATAACCATAACCTTCTCGCTGCTTGGATGGCTGAGACAACCAATCACATGCAATGCTGCCCTCAGAAGACATTTCAATAAATATATACCAACCTGCAAGTGGGTCTACTAACCAGTTATTCTAACTCATAAAAGCTCCAACATTTAAAAAAATCATCAACGCTGGCAGACTCATTAAAATTGCAACTTAGGCCAGCAAAATGCAAAGAATGATTGCCCTGCTGCTTGAGGTGGCTCAGATGATGATGGGGAAAAAACAAGCTCGCTAGCTACCTCAGTAGCAGGTTTCCACATTCGTACTACTACTAGTATCCCGTAAACAGCTTGCATGCCCATGTTGGGTCAACCTTGCAGCTTGCATGCAATCGGTTTTATTATTAGGTGGTTATGCAACAACATACTGTATAATTCAGTGTAGTTTGGTAACGTTAGCTATCGCGACTGAATTATTTTCGAATGCCGCGTTCCCTGTAAAGTGTAAGATGCTAACCAAATTTAGCTAGTGAACAGTAGTAGCCTTCTAAAAATAACAGTCCGCATGCAAGCGTCTTGCTAGCTGTCTATAAAGCCACATAAATTTGGTTAGTTAAGCTACTTAACGTATATTTATGTAATGAGCGAAATTCATTCAAATCTTTAGCTGAAGTAACGTTACAATCGTTCTGATGCGAGAATTGTACTTGGGGTATCGTTAGCCAACTAGAATACACACAGTTGCTTGGTTGAGTTGAAATTCTGATCACAGACTAACGTTAGCTAACTTAAATGATTTGGAGAATTGACTTCGCTAACAAACTTATCTAGCAAATGTTGTGTAGATGAAAAATGTGGAGTCAGCCCCTGGCATTACTAGCTAAGCATTAACGTTACAGAAGTCAATACACACATAACAGACGCATATTATCAGACGCATATAGCTGACTGATAATGAAGCTGATGGGTAGTTCTAGCTCACGTTAGCATAACGTTACCTATTCCATCGCAGAGTACAAGGCCAAGACACCGGTCTGAATTTGTTTAGTGAAGGGCCGTTGAGTCTCCTGCTCCCGTCTCGTGTCTGTCGCAGCATACGGCTGGATACATTTTTTTTTCTCGGGATGAATGCTAGGTAGGCTACAGATATTTCTTACTAAATGCAGATTACAGCGACCGTCAACAAAATATCTTTGGTATTTTGAAACGACCATAAATATATTGCGATTTTGGCCATTTTATTGAAAGCCGGATTTAGCTATCCCCTTCTAGCAGCCATGGTCAATCCAGTTCGGGATGGTAACTAGTAGAGCTTAGCTATTGCTAACTGTAAGCACTTGGGTACCAGGAGGCGGGGGCACATTGGTATGGAAGTTGCATCCCTCGTCATTTTATCTCTTTAATTACAGGCAGCAAAAGCCTGCATAATGGTTATCCGATGTTGTATGTTATCTTTATTTTTGTCTTTATTAGACTACATGTCCAGTGTGTGGTTCACAAAGTTTGTGAAGTCCCTTTTTTTCTATTAAATCTGTGTAGCTCGGGTGATTTAAATGACACACACAACAGCAAGGTTAATGTAAAACACAGCTAGGGTGATTTAAATAGCCTAAATGACACACACAAAAGCAAGGTTAATGTAAAACACAACTAACGTAACGTTATATACCAATTAAACGAGCACAGCTGAAAGAAACACTGAAATCAATAGCTTACATTTTTGGTTCTAATAAAAACACAAACAATGGATAAAAAGCAAGTAATATGAAAATACAATAAAGAATAAAATCAAAGGGAAGGGATATGGATGTTCCTATGTAAAAACGAGGCTAAAAAGGTGGGTCTTGAGTTGACGTTTAAAAAATCTCTACTGGATCAGCTGCCATTACTAATGGCATTAGAGCAAATGGGAGACTATTCCAGAGGCGATGAGCTGAAACGTGAAAGCAACCTCGTCGTGGGGTTTAGACCTGGATTTAGGAATGAGTAAAAGAAAGTAAGAGGACCTGAGGGCTCTGCTAGGAACACATTTAGGAAGCAAGTCAGTGAAATTCAGGCGCAATCCATGGACATATTTAAGAACTAATAAAATAATCTTTAACCAGTGCAAGGACTTTACAATCTGTGTTTTTTTTTTCCTGGTTTTAGTTAAAACTCTAGCAGCAGTGCAGGGACCAACAGCCAGCTGTCGAGGCCTACACAAACCAGAGATGGGCCGTGACCAAATATGATCCCTTCACCCCTTTGAGGGTGCATGTTTGAGTCAAAAAGCTTTTGAGTGGGTGACTTTTTCTCACAAATGGGGGAACTTAAAATCCCAGAATGAAACCCTTATTTCCGGGTTTTTGTTGAGGATACAGAAGCACACTTATCCACAGAACTGTGCACTCATCAAAGATTTTAGATATGATATCCCTACAAACAAACAACGTTGCCAGAAGGTTGTGACAAGGTTGGTCGTGACATTACCTTGTGACAACGTTGTGTTAAAGTTATGGATTTGTTGGTGTCGAGGTGACGTGGTTACAACGTTGTACAAATACGTTGTGGCCTATATTTGTCATTTCTGACGTGATTGGGCGACATTGTACGTTGTACAAATACATATATCGTTTATAATTTCAGACGTATATGGGTGACGTTGAAACAACGTTGTTACAATATTGTTTAAATACGTTGTATTTGTCATGCTTGGGTGACGTTGTGACTAAACTGTAGCTATACATATTTATAATCGGCACGTGTTTGTGACAACGTTAAGCACAAATAGCTACTATGGATGTGCTTTTGCATGCTCAATTTTGTACCGTTTATTTGGATCCAAGAAATATGTAACGTTATAAAGAAGGCTTTGGCAAACAGTGTAGCAATGGCATACGCTTCCCATCTCACAGTCTGGTCCTATCACAAGTTCACAACAGTGTAATCCACCCAGAAAGCCACTGGAGCTGGCCCAGACCTGGCATTGAGTCGGCAAAGTTGGCTCAGTCGCACTCTGCAAATGATACGCAGCTAGCACATGGCCGACACCCCGTTTTTACAGTGAAATGCGAAGACATTCGTTTGATAGCTGGCAGACGATTGTAGGGTAGTGCAGTTGGGCGGTTCTAATATGGCAAATGACTGTAGTTAGCTAGCTAGCTTGTCACAACCTCACAACGGCTCGCGACCGAGATTTCAAACCTAACGGACTTTGTCAATCAAGTTAACGGTGCATATTCTTTCTGTATCTAAACACTGTAGTTAAACTTTGTTGTAACTAGTTTTCTTGCTTACTATTAGCAGCTATATATCTATAGCCTATTCATAAACTCCATTCTAACTACAATACATGGGTAATAACAAATTTGTAAAATACTTTGACAGAAGGAAGGAACATCTCATAGCCTACTCTGGAAAAGATCACCGAGGCACAACGTTTTTCGAGCTAACTTACAACGGAAAGTAGGCCTATACCTACAAGCTTGCAGGTAAAATAGCGATCACTTCATCATGTATTTTTGGCAGTGACTCACTGTCGGCTGTAAAATAGGCCTTCTGTAGCCTAGTCTTACATTAATCTTACATTTAACGGATGATCACTCTCAATCTGTTTCTGTATACTTTGCCTGATTGTCAATCAAACAATTGATTTGCTTAATAACCAAGACCAAGCAAATTATTAGGCTACCCATTTATTTTGAGATAGCATTATTGTTCTGTGCATCATAAAATTATTTTGCATTTTTAACTTACCGAAGTTTATTAAAAGGGGCAAAACAGCAATCAAAAGTAAAACAGGCAGGGTCGAGATCCGGGAAGGCACAGCAACAGTACAGAGACAGAGTCCAAAAATCAAAGTCACCGAACGGGCAGGGGTCAAAACTGGAAAGGCACAGCAGAAGTACAAAAACAGAATCCAAAAACTCAGGGTCGTGAGAACACAGGCAGAAGTCCAAAACCAGGGAAGCGTAAAGAAACGAAAAAAAACAAAACAAAGACAGAATACAAAAATAAACTAAAGACAGGAGAAGGACTAGGGATAACAAAAACTGACAGATACTAAGAAAACAGAACAGGAAGCAACAGGTACTCGAAAAAAGGCTTGTAGCAACACAGAGCCAAAACAACGGTGACAAACTCGCAAAGAAAAGACTTAAATCACAGGGGGCCCTATCTTGGCGATCTTGGCGCTTGGTCTAAGCGCATGGCGCTAAGTCCATTTAGGGCGTGTCCAAGTCCACTTTTGCTATTTTAACGGCGTGTTTTTTGGGCGCTAAGTACGGCGCAAGGTGCAACTGGGCTGAACCTAGTCTCTTCATTAATTATAGGTGTGTCTTGGACATGTTCAAGCTTCATCCGAAGTTCATTAGGCTACCTGCATTCTAATTTTGATTAATAACATAAATGATATTTTTTATATAAAGGTCACATAAAGGTTATTTTGCCTTAATGATGACACTAAATACAATAAATCTGTCAGGTTGGCAACCCATAGGTTCAGCATATTTTCCCTTGTTTTATAATGTCCTGCTTATGGAAATGTGACCAACCTATTTTACTGGTAGCGTAATGCTTTAAAACGATCCACTTTCCCAGGAAGACCGTGAAAAGTGCGATTTACAGCAGGGAAAACAGACCTGCTCATGTAAAGCGCACATGCAGATAATGGCATTAAAATTAATTGTAATTTTGTAATGTGCTGCAAATTTCGTTTCTAATTAGCCGCTTAGTTCTCTTTAAAATATTTTGTTCAGTTATGGAATAACAGGTGAAATCAGCGGGGTTTTAATAAGCTGAGGGTATGGAAACCTTGTCACTGTAATTTAAAAAATATGAAGGACGAAGAATAGCTAAGGTTACAATTCAGTTAACATGATGACATTTATCTGTTTTTTAACCATAGGCTATCAAAAAAAACCTTATGCACAGCGACTCCGCTGTAACCTAGGCTATTTGAAAAACAATAAAAGCAATATTCACTGGACAAGGTTTTGAACTTTTTTCAGTCACAAACCATTCTATTTACTTACAGGCTGTATTCATAGATAAACAGCTGTATTGTAATGACATCTGAAGCACATTTTCATAACTCAAATGTCCGTCTATTGCAGTGCGCAAGTTTTCCATTGAATGACAATTCACGCATTAGGTGTAAATGACAATTCTTGCATTAGGCTTGATATAGGTGTTATCAGCTCCTTTTTAATGGATAGCCATTGTCCCGTACCATTGCACATCGCCTGGATGTTGATGGAGTGGGCTGAGAGCAATGTAATGTGGCATCGTTTCCCTTCGCTGAGGGAAAGGTATTTGGACCTATTGAACCTTTTATTATTATGCATTTTTGATATAGCCTACACAATAATAATATTTCACATTGTGATCTAGATATTTTAGTCATGCTTGTGCGCGCCCCTGTGTGTGACAGACAGGAGGGTACGCGCCTTGTGCACACGCCTATGTAGACGCACTTATATGCGCCGTTAAAATAACATGTAAACAACTGCGACATGACTTTAGACCAGGTTTGTGGTGGTTCTAGCGCAAGCGCTTTCTGCTGGCTCAAGATAGCAATACGCCAAAAAGAATCCTGGCCACTCCTCATCTTAAGACCAACACGCCCAGTTCACTTGTAATGGGCGCAAGAATACATGCTAGTTAAAGGACGTGAGCGCTAGGCGTTATAATGAGCCTAGCGCCGGGTGTAAGATAGCAAAGACACTTGCGTTTGGGTTAGCGCCGCTTTGCGCCGGGTGTAAGATAGGGCCCAGGGTTATATACACTGAGGAAGACAGACAAAATGAGAAACAGGTGTGCAGAGGCGGGGAGGGGAGATTGCTCACAGGTGAGCACAATGAAACGATAAGGGAAGCTGATAATACTATTACAAGGGAACACATAAGATGCGGACCGGACTAGCACATAACATATAGACTATACATGACCTGGGTCGAAGAAGACCCGTGCACACAACGAGGTAAAGGAATGCGGAAATCAGATGCAGGTGAAGCGAGTAGGGAATCACAGAAAGATATTCAGAGATAGGACAGAAGAAACGAAAGACAGGTGCAGATGGAAACTGAGATTGCATTAGTAAATAAGTAGGTTAGTAGAAACTCTAATTCCCTGACGTTAGTAAATTAGTTGATTAGTATTATTTACAAGTTAGTCGTTAGTGTATTAGTAAGAAACCTAATTCTAAGCAGTTAGTAGCGATTAGTAGATTAGTATTATAAACAAGGGTAATTAGTAAAGAGACTGGCGGCGACAACTGCATCGCACTGGAGACCGGCGGCGAATGGGCGGCCGCAGGCTAGCCGGCCCAGGGACAGGAGGTGACCGCTGGCTAGGCGGCCCAGGGACAGGAGGCGGCCGCTGGCTAGGCGGCCCAGGGACAGGAGGCGGCGAGACGGCTGCTGGCAGCTAGGCTCAGGACTGGCGGGTAGCTCGCTCTGCAGCTCAGGAGTGGCGGTTAGCTCGCTCTGCAGCTCAGGACTGGCGGTTAGCTCGCTCTGCAGCTCAGGACTGGCGGTTAGCTGGCTCTTCAGCTCAGGAGGACTGCAACGTGGCGGGACAGGAGGGACTGTCACCCACTAAATAGGTGAAATTTGCCATCTGCGCCAAGGGGTTAAAAACCTATTTGTTTTATGTCAAGAAACCCGTTGCTAACAACAGCTAACGCACTAGCCCAGAAAAAATACATTGCTTCTGTCATCAAATGCTCAATGCAAAACCGTTCAATTATGGTCAGCTAGCTAATGTTAGTCTACTTAATGGTCATGGATCATAATGTAACATTAGTTGACATGGTTCCTTAACGGGTGATTCAATAAGGCAGAGAAAGATTAGTAGTAGACTACAGGGAATCAGGGAATACCGGAGGAGCTCCACTCTGTAACCGACAGCACTCGAGTCCTGTTTGGTTTAGTTTGCCAAAACATCTTTAGGAAATAACGTAGCCTATAAATGTCATTTTCTGACATTATAATAAAATAGCAATGATAGCTAACTTGATCTACGATGTGTCCCTACAACATAACCCATTCTGTGGTCCCTATTTAGAACAGTGAGTGCAGGCAGCAATTCTTCCCTCGCTGGCTCCGCCTACTTGCTATGTAATTTAAATGCCCACTTGAAAACACTGTAGTCTTTCAAATACGAGGAAGTGGTAGAAGTATACGTTGACGTATACCTCTACCGAATTTTCAACTTTATATTCAAATAATAATAATAATTAAATTATTTGATTAAAAGCATCTGCTAGGAAGCATGTATCTGGCTCATCGTTACTGCCGTCTCCGACGAACGCAGTTGTAATGTTCAGAACGTAAATGTTGTCAGTGGTTTCACGGATTTTAATGTGAAGCCTACTGTTTTCCTGGTGTGAGAGTGGATGACATAGGTTACAACATCAAGCTCCCCTTATCTTTTAAAAACACTCTGGAGCTGTAATCATTCGTGCAGGCAGAAATTACACTAGGTTGAGAAAATCATAAGTTTTAAAGACTGATTTTATTTCATTATAGGCCTATAACTGCATTAAACCCATTTGCAAGCTTAATTGTGATCTCAGGACTGCTTCCTGTTTTAAACCGTGGCAGGGAGAAATTCAACCAGCTCAGTGCCCTAAATGTCAATATCATCCATCTGCAGTGTGCAGGCGCTTAGGGAACGCCCCTTCTATGGGAACGCCTTTTCATACGTTACACGTCACTCAGAGGTAGTCCTCAGACAACTTTATTGTATGGGTTACAGCTTAGTACACGCACACAAAAAAGATCATAACATAAAACAATAAAAACATTATAGATGTGCTGTTCATGATTGCTTTAGAGCAAATCAGTATAAAAGTGTTGTTTTAATGTTGAAGTAAGAATTCTAGGAGTGCAGGGAAACAAAAACGGAGCAAGTCATTTTGTTTGTTGCAAAGCTATTTCGGAACTCCTGTAACGTTCCGTTCCCCTCCTGTCCGTTTTCCATGTTTTCCTTGTTTCCTTCCGTGTCATGTTGGATCCCATATCCGTGTTTTCCCCCTGGCTGTGGACTGGGCGTTTCTCTCGGGTTTATTTCGGCTCATTTTCCACTTTAGCTTCCGCCTATCACTCTCCCCTCTCGTTACTCACATTCCTCACTGCTGTGCTTCGGCAATCACTCCCGATTAAACATCACACCTGTTTCTCGTTTCTCCTTCATTTCCTGCACCATTTAAACCCCTGGCTGGCTGCTAGTCGGCGCCAGTTCGTTAACTAACCAACCGTGTTTACGTCATGTCACGCTTCTGGTCCTGTATTCGTCAGCTTGCTGTCTTGTACCTGTTTACCTGGTTTCCAGTCTGGTAGCTATCCCTCCGAAACATTCTCTGTTGCATGCTACTTACCTGTCTCCCTTCAACCTCCAGACGCCGCGGTTCCAGCCTCCCTGTAGCTGTGTCTTGTCCTCCCTATGTTACGTACCTCCCGTACTTGAGTTACGGTTCCAGGATCCCTGAATGTTAGCCGGCTTCAGCAAGAATTGCCCGAGCCACGCCGCACCTTCCAAATCGGCGGAGCTTTCTTCAGCTACAGTCCTGTCTCAGTACCCTGCTATTAACCTCTGCTTTCTACCCGATTATTCAAGCTACCTATCCAGTTCCAGTCCAGCTCCAGCCCTGGTCTTGTCCTGTACCGGTGTTTCGTACACCTCCGTTAAAGTCCAGTTCCGGCTTGGAATAATTCCGTGCCGGCTTCCGTTTCCCTGAGTGGACCTCCCGGTCCAGTTCCAGTCCAGTTCCAGTCCAGTTCCAGTCCTGTTCCAGTCCAGTTCCAGTCCAGTTCCAGTCCAGTTCCGGTGTTTTATACACCTCCGTTCAAGTCCAGTTCCGGCTTGGAACAAGTTCCGTGCCGCCTTCCGTTTTCCTGAGTGGACCTCCCGGTCCAGTTCCAGTCCAGTTCCAGTCCAGTTCCAGTCCAGTTCCGGTGTTTAATACACCTCCGTTCAAGTCCAGTTCCGGCTTGGAACAAGTTCCGCGCCGCCTTCCGTTTTCCTGAGTGGACCTCCCGGTCCAGTTCCAGTCCAGTTCCAGTCCAGTTCCAGTCCTGTTCCTGTCCAGTTCCGGTGTTTTATACACCTCCGTTCAAGTCCAGTTCCGGCTTGGAACAAGTTCCGTGCCGTCTTCCGTTTTCCTGTGTGGACCTCCCGGTCCAGTTCCAGTCCTGACCCGGTGCCGCTACTCCACCTTCCCTACCCAGTTCCGGCTTGGAACTGTAGGGCACTTCCGCACCCAGTCCGGCTTGGACTCCTAGTCCTGCACCCTTTTGGTTCCGGCTTGGAACCTACCTTGACTTTCAAGCCCAGCTCCGGCTTGGAGCAGTCCGTAAGGGACTCTACTTATGTTTGTTAATTAACCTGTTTTCCTTTCCTGTACAGCTTTGGGACTACCCCAACGCTTAAATAAAATTCCATTTTCTTGAATCTGTCTCCTGGTCGTTGCACTTGGGTTCGTCCCGTATCAGGATCGTAACAACTCCTTTGTAATACATTTACAAACACACCGTTAAAAGATTATTTCCATGGCTTCGTGTGTTAACGTTACAAACGATTGACAACTCTTAAAGGAGCCCTGTGTATTAAATAGACGTACTTCAACCAACATTTAAGGATGTAAGGTTAACGTTAGTTGTCAACGTTAACAAAGTATCCGATTAACCTTTCATTAGTTACCAGTAGTAGTAACAAATCTATTCTTTATGTATTTTATCCAAACAGGCTAATACTTACCAAATACACAACCTAACAAATAGCAGGCCTATAAAATTATTAAAACATGGATTAAACCTAATTATGTATATTTTTGTGTGTGCTTATATTCGCATTAAATAATGCAACTGTTATTATTGTTATTGTAGATTGTGGAAGTAAGCTGTTTTGTGAAACTGTTCCGTAGGCCCAAGAAAGCCTCATATGCAAACTTATATAAATAATTAAATAATACAGTCAAGATCTAGTGGAAAAGTACTGAGATGGGGGGTGTGAGAGAGTGCAGGATAGCTCTCTGTCAGCAAGGACAGGGCATCTAGCACACCAGTCAAAACAGGAATGTTTTCCTCCTGTGTTCCATAACTAAGCTGATTAAAAGGAGGAAAGGTCACAAACAATTTTATTTGATAGATCAAGAGTGCCCCCAAGCGCATAGGGTAAGAACAGGTCATATAACATATTAATGTTTTGCCTAATTTGTTATTGGATAAAATAAGATATTATGAAAAGGTGTTACCACATATCATTGGTGTATTAGCAACGGAAAGGAGGAGTTATGATATTGTAAAAACGAATGTTTGTTATTGTTCGGGGAATTCTGAATCCTCTGCGTAGGTTTGTGGTTTTCCCATGTTGAATCAACGTTTGACCATTTAATAAAAGATTAAATTTCTGCTATTTCCTTCATCTTTATCTTGAGAATTCTTCCACTCGAACGAAAACCCATCTCAAATTGAACTTAACGAGGAGGGAGTAAAGGCTTCCCTCCGCAAGATTCAAGCTACAATTAATGAATGATTTCTAAATATTACAGCATGAGCTAAACTGAACAATACAGTACTTTAATGGTTCATCATTTCAATCGGGGTAGAGAATTGACTAGGGCTGAGCCAAATGCCATTTTTTACACTTTGAAGCTTCGTTGGCAATTTTCCCCGAAGCCCTGAAGCTTCGTTTTAATATTAATCTATTAAAAATGTTTTTTTTTTTAGTCTTTGAAAACAATGTTACGATACGTCCAGTAGAGGGCGCGCTCACATCTATTTCAGTAATATGCGCGTGAAGAAAGAAACAACAGTTTTTTTTATTGAAACAACAATTAAATTGAAATGGAACAGAAGTTCAGGACATGAAACATAGGCCTAAATAAATTTAAAAGATAAATATAAGCCACAGTCTTCACAGTTATGTGCAGGCCTATAAACTCTCAGACTTCACGTAGCCTACATACTGCTTATGGTATGGGGAAAAAAAGTCTAAAGCCGAGTGTAGCTAGGCTATTCCCATATGAAATTGTGCAATATGCTTGACTCAGAACAGAACGTGAACCAGAATTAAACAAAGAATTAATCATGAAATGTAGCCTAGTCAGATCGGCTAGCTAATGCTAATGTTGCTAGGCTATTACTCTGACGAAGATATATAAATTAGGCTATTTACATTTTTCAAATGGTTTGTCAAATTCGTAGTTCCACCATGGTATGCCAATTTCTGCTGGCATATTTGTCATTCAACCTCTTTTGGATTGTCAGCGGATTGCTTCAGATTTATTTAGTGAACGGATAACAATATACAACATAAAAATAATCAGAACACAGTAAGTTATTATTATAAAGATTGTAATAACAGAAAAATTATAAATAGACAGGATAAAAAATAAAAAAAAGATTTTATCTATTTATTTTTTGTTAGAAACTTATCCCAACTAAAACCCAAAACTCCAAGCACATGCCAAACTGGCCAGACACAAACAAAATAACTTGAAGTCAAAATAAACATGGAAAGCGGTGGTGTTGTCGTGGTGTTGGTGGAGAGAGGCACCGAGGTCACTAGCCGCAGTCTGAGGTGGGGGGAGCATTAATGAGGGCCAAGCCAAAAGGAACAGAAGAGAATAAAAACTATTAATAATGGGTGAGCAAACAGTTTGGGTCCAGCAAACTCACAGTCAAGTAGTGGACAGCACTGCTATTGATAGCACAGTGAACTAGGAAATAGGGAAATGTGTGAGTGAAGACAATATCAAGTAAGCAAATAGTAGAAAAACCTTGCCTTCTTGGATCTTTAATCTGTAGCCCACTCCTCCATGCAGGACTGTGAGCACAGCCTTGCATATTTTTTCTCTGAGGTGAACCCCTGGCAAATCCCCCTTCTTCCAATCCCAAAATATCCTACAAGTCAGATATAAAACAGAGATGCACAAAAATACTCATGTGTTAATTCTTAATTAAAGGCTTTAAACTCAACTGGGACTGGTTGCAGCCCATATCTGATGATTTTAAAACATACTGTAACTCTATTAATCTAACACATGTTGGATTTTAAGGTTTTTATAGTAGTATCAGAGTTATAATCTGTTTAAGTCCCCACACCCATCCTGATTCAGTCCAGGGGTTAAGTACCCTTTCAAATGCAAGCTCTCCCCCAAGACTTACAGTGCCTTGCGAAAGTATTCACCCCCCTAGGCATTTTTCCTATTTTGTTGCAGTACAACCTGTAATTTAAATAGATTTTTATTTGGATTTTATGTAATGGACCAACACAAAATAGTCCAACAAATAGGTGAAGTGAAATAAAATAAAAAACTTGCTTTAAAAAATAATAAAAAAATAAAAAACTGAAAAGTGGTACGTGCATGTGTATTCACCCCCTTTGCTTTAATGTATTTTTAAAGTATCATATTTAATATTTGGTCGCATATCCTTTGCATGCTGTTACTTCCTGAAGTCTGTGACCCATCAACATCAAAAGACTCTCGATATCTTATTTTCAGGTACTGTTACAAGCGATACTATAACCTCTCTGCATTTGAATGGATCTCTATGGGAATTGGGGGGTGAGACTAGATTCAGATGTAAATTACGCTGGTACAGTATGGAACACATGACTGGCTAAATGGCAGTAAGTCATCAAGGGTCTAAGGTATCAAACGAGCCCCAAACCATCACTCTGCGGCCACATATGGAGTAGATGTGGATGGCTCACTGCAAGGGTTATTTCTCCTGACTCATTTTCCTATAAAACTCTATGGGGAAAAAAGTCAGGAGAAGAAACCCTTAAAGTGATCCATCCACATCTACTCCATATGTGGCCGCAGAGTGATGGTTTGGGGCTCGTTTGATACCTTAGACCCTTGATGACTTACTGCCATTTAGCCAGTCATGTGTTCCATACTGTACCAGCGTAATTTACATCTGAATCTAGTCTCACCCCCCAATTCCCATAGAGATCCATTAAAATGCAGAGAGGTTATAGTATCGCTTGTAACAGTACCTGAAAATAAGATATCGAGAGTCTTTTGATGTTGATGGGTCACAGACTTCAGGAAGTAACAGCATGCAAAGGATATGCGACCAAATATTAAATATGATACTTTAAAAATACATTAAAGCAAAGGGGGTGAATACATATGCACGTACCACTTTTCAGTTTTTTATTTATTTATTTATTTTTAAGACAAGTTTTCTTTTTCTTTTTTTTTCCATTTCACTTCACCAATTCAGACTATTTTGTGTAAGACCATTACATAAAATCCAAATAAAAATCAATTTAAATTACAGGTTGTAATGCAACAAAATAGGAAAAATGCCAAGGGGGGTGAATACTTTCGCAAGGCACTGTAGGTGCCAAGAGTCATTGATAAGCAACTTTGGGTGAATAGAAATTATAATATGTGAAGAGTCATTGATCTAGCCAGGAAATGGAACCAGGGAAGGAGTGAATTCTCACATGAAGCCTTTCCTCCTGGCTAGCCCCCATTTGTTTAGAGATTGTACTTAAGTTGTGCCATGTTACTGTGTAAGTCATGTTAGATTGGAAGCTGACATAAACACCATGCTAAGAAAGAAGCTATAGCTACTGTCTTTCATCACGGAACCGATTCAAGACCCTCTTATTCCTCGAACGTAATTGCAAGTACCGGAAACGAACGAAAGTGTAATTGAGAAATACGAAGCAATTCTTCACCCAGTTGATAAACTTGCCTACTCGCCCTATTCTTAAACATCCAGAGAGATCTACACTAATTAGGGCTGAGCCAAATGCCATTTTTTACACTTCGAAGCTTCGTTGGCAATTTTCCCCGAAGCTCCGAAGCTTCGTTTTAATAATAATCTATTAAAAAATTAAAAAATTTTGAGTCTTTGAAAACAATGTTACGATACGTCCAGTAGAGGGCAGTTTTTTTTAAACAGTTTTTATTTAAAAAAAAAATTTTTTTATTGAGACAACAAAGTATTAAATTTAAATGGAACAGAAGTTCAGGACATGAAACATAGGCCTAAATAGGTAAATAAAAGATAAATATAAGCCGCAGTCTTCACAGTTATGTGCAGGCCTATAAACTCTCAGACTTCATGTAGCCTACATACTGCGTATGGTATGGGAAAAAAAAGTCTAAAGCCGAGTGTAGGCTATTCCCGAGTGTAGGCTATATAAAGCCGAGTGTAGGTGTCGTGGTTTCCAAGTGACAAGATTTCTAAGTTTTCAGCTTACAGTCCCAATTTCTTCTAAGTTTCCAAATAAAGAGGATTCCAAATCAAGAATAATAGACTTTATTCCACAGATGCTCATAAAGCCGTAACGTCTCTGCAGAGATGTTCAAATTCAGTTTCAGTTACAGCTCTTTTTATACACATTTCTTATCACAAAGTTCTTCCCAATTCCCGGAAAACCCATCCCAATTCTCCGCCCAACAGGTGTCTCTTCTCTCCACACCACGATGGTTTCTCAGCCTCGCATCTTCTGGCATCTTCCTGATTGGTTTGGCACCAATTCTGCTGAGTCCAGGAAACCATGGTGGTTTCCACTTCTGTTACCTCCCCTTGTAACCTCCCCTTTACTTTGACTGTTAAACAACTGGGGCGCCAACTGTCAGTTACCCAAAAATAAAAATGTGTATATGTCAGCCTGACCAGCTAACTAATCGTGCTTGTCATTCCAACTATTTAGGCCTCTATTTGTTCCTTTATCTAAATATAACTCTATGAAACTCTATGAAAGTGCGCTTTATTCAGTGTGCTCCTACGTGCTTTTGTGCTCATACAGTGTTCTTTATATGTTTTAATACATGTTGTCACAGGTAATATAATTCACAGGTGACTAATGGAATTTCCAACAAATCCCCCCTTTGAGGCTCGATAAGCCTCACAATCACCTTCCATTATACATGTTAATTATGCAGTGCTGCGGGGGAGGGAGATAACCTCCACTCATCCCTGTCATATCTTTCCCTTTATAACGCCTGGCTCAATATTCCTTCTACTCACATTCACTGTGCACATGGCTTCCACTCTTGAAAATATCCACCATGGCAGGTGCCCTAGTTCACTGCGCAGTCCATTAAATGTGTGCATCGTGAGATTATATGATAAGATAAATATGTAACGTGTTAGAGGTATACGTGTGGTTAGTTATCCTTGCCGGGATGCCAGCCAGCTGGTCAGCCAAGGTGTCTGCACTCAGTCACAAAGACAGTAGTACCACTCTGCCTTCCGCTTTTCTCTGATGCAGTAACAGTCCCTGGCTACCCACCCAGCACAGCACCCGCAGCTCTGAAAAAAGTATATGATAATATGATGAATAGACTGATTATATTTCATTGGTTAGCATAAGGAGAATCGTACTTGTACACCATACCAGTGTTCCAAGCTTTATCCGGGGCGCGCAAACCCGGAGAGCTTGCCCATAGCTCATCATCGGAGTTTGTCAAATACATAATGGAATAACGCAATGGTAGACAGTCTACAGTTCTAAACATTGGCCTTGGCCACCTATCTCTCATACTAGGTGCAGCAGGTATTTGTATCGTGGCTTTAAAACAAAACCGCACCTCTTTACATATTATTACTCCAAGGTGGAATGTTCGTGTTCGTCTACTGTGTTTACATATGTCCAGAAGATAGGGTTCCTCACCCCAAGGGCATTGTAAGGCTATCCGCACTAATTTTGGATTGTCTATAATCCAATCAGTTCTAACAAATTCAGGGTGCGCTGCATATATTGGTGCTAAAAATTTATTACGATAAGGCATTACCTTCTCACACCTGCAGTCGAATGGGCATCCGTTCCTGCCCTTAATTGTATGCGTCATCTTACTCCTTTTGTCTTGTACACCTCAGAGGTGCACCATCCGCCATATGTTTTACACCGGCCGGATATTCTGGTTCCAAATCGTGTCGGCGGCGGTGCATGTGTATTATAAAAAGTGCAGACTGCAGGTCTGGTTGTAAATAAAACATCAGAATTCAACATAACACTCAGAAACACTTCCTTGGTGTTTACAGAGATCTCCGTATTGCAGTGATCAATGACGACCCTTACACATGCTGTGGCCCGAAACTGCACTTCCTTTACCAAAATACCCATAAGTCCTTGGGTCTCCCTACTCCTGTGCGCTGTGATCCTTACACGCTGCAGCTGGATACCAGGTTTACCTGTCCTCCAGCTTGGCAACAATGGATGAGACGCTCCTTTAAAGGGTAATATCTGCTCAATGTCCCTTGCAATACGTCAAGCTCTCTCTGCAATACACTGCGGAGAATGTGAATTATAACCTAATTTAAGTAGATGTTCGCTTCTACATCCTTTTACCCCATAAACACACTCTATATCTAATTCATCCTCAGCCATGTCTGGGGCAGGTTTCCGAAAGCATCTAAACTAAGTATATATTCTGCTATATAGCACAGTTTCCTAATTTGTCTACTTTTAATTAACTACAGCTCTCTGTTTGCCTGCTCCAGAAGTGACTAAAGTCCCTGAGATGCACAACCAAAAAACCTCCCACTCTCGTCTAGGAAGGAGAAAAAGATTGCACCTCTCTCACACCTCTCAAGCCCTACTCTTTATCCATAATAATCAGGTTGTTCATATGTAGGAGCTTGCACATTTTCATATTTCGTCAGCTTGACTGTGGTTACTTCAGTTTTCACTTTCTGATGTTTTACGAGTCCCAGGCGATGTTCCTCTGCTGCCTGGTTCACTTTTGTAACCAGTGGATATGCTCCCACAATTCTGGTGAGAAAAGATCTCAAAACAGGTAATAAACAACACAGCAGTATTGCCACGCGTATACAGATCCTTTCCAAAAAATTAGAATATCATGGAAAAGTTGTTTTTTTTCCATAATTCCGAATCCACGATTCTTCCATACTGCTCCAAACAAATGACATACTCCGTGTGCGTACGCTGAATCAATATATATGTCTGCTTTTTGTCCTGACATTTCACATGCTTTGGTCAACGCTTTTATTCTGCCAGCTGAGCTGAACACGGTTGAGAGCACCTTTCTGCTTCGAATGTTTTCCATTCTGTCCCTCTTTTTTCTATTATTGCATATCCAGCATGATTTCCCTCATGATCCATATAGCAGGAACCATCTACAAAGAGTATTGTCTTTCCCTCACCTTCTAATGGTTCTGCTTGTAGATCAGCCCTGAGTTTCATAAACTCCTTACTTTCTGGAACGCATTCATGAGGTGTTCCTTCATATGCTAACGGTATGTATTCCGCTGGATTTACCGTATCACATCTCGCTATTGTAATGTCTGGATACACAGTCAACATATAATAATTATGAATTCTTGCTGGAGTTAGTACAAATTTACCTTGTTCGATCATTTCTGCCACTTTATGGTGAGTATACTGTATATCGTTATTGGATATCCCATTGTTACTGCTACCGCTTTCTCATAGGCCCACCACACTCCTGCTAAATCCTGATAGCAGGGTGGATACCCTAATGCCACCTCATCTAACTTAGTACTGTAATAAGCTATAGGTTGTTTCTTTCTTCCTTCACAGGTTTCCTGTACCAGCATTGCTGTAGCAAATCCTCCTGTCCTTGTTGACTCATACATTTCAAATGGTCTTTCATAATTTGGTAAAGCAAGGGCTGGAGCTTGAGTTAGCTCCTTTTTAATGCTTTCAAATGCTGTATCCGCATCCACATCCCACTTTAATCTATTTCTTAAGTTATCCTGCCCTGCTTCTTTCATTATTTTCCTCAGTGGATGTGTTTTCTCTGCGTATCCTTCTATCCAATCTGTACTAAATCCTGTCATTCCCAAGAATGTCATCATCTGTCCTATTGTTTCTGGCTTTAGTACAGCTACTATAGCTTCCACTTGTTTTTCCGCTATACTCTTACATCCAAATGCTATCTTTCTTCCTAGATATTCTACTTCTGTTTGGCAGTATTGTAACCTTTTTCTGGACACCTTGTGTCCTCCTTGTGCCAGCCTTTCTAAGAGCTTTAAACTGTCCATTTCACACTGTTCACGTGAGGTTGAACATACTAATAAGTCATCCACATATTGTAGAACAACACTGTTTAGTTCTAATCCCTGTACATCTGCTCTCAGTACATGATTAAAAACATGAGGCGAATGTTTAAACCCCTGCAGCATCCTGGTATATGTATACTGCTGTCCTGCATAAGTAAACGCAAATAACTCCTGACTTTCTTTCGCCAATGGTACGCTAAAAAACGCTGAACACAGATCTATTACAGTAAACCATTTAGCTGTAGCCGGAATGTTAGTTAGCAACGTATGCGGGTTTGGTACCTCCGCTAACATATCTTGCACCGCGTCATTTACCGCTCGTAAGTCATGCACTAATCTCCATTTTACTCCATCCGCCTTTCGTACGGGTAGTAAGGGAGTGTTACATGGGCTTTCAGTTTTTCTCAATACTTATGCTTCTAATAAGCCTTCTATGGTTTCTTTAATTCCCTCTACTGCCTCCTTTTTTAAGGGATATTGGGGTCTGTACGGACCCCTACACCCTACTTTCAGTTTTATCTCTATTGGATTAGCTGATTTTACCTTTCCCACATCCGTGTCATGTTGTGACCATAGCTGATCCGGAAGTGTGTTTAGCCTTTCTTCCTTCTGCTCCTGAACCCATCATTTGGATCCTTCAGCTGAGATCTTCACTTCTTCTGGTATCCCTCTCATGTGCATGTCAGTTACTATCTTCATCACTTTCTGATCTTCTGACATCCAGATTCTCAGGTTTTCTGTGCGATAGAACTTCATGTTTTCTGCTCTTTTTACCATAATTCCTAAGTCTTGTGACTCGTATCCAAGATTGACTTTTAATGTCACATGAGGTGCTGCCCCCTCTACTTTAAACCATTTCTGTATCCATTCTGTCTCATCTACCCTTAATGCTGCTCCTTCTGGCCCAATGAGAATTGCTGTGGATCTAATCCATTGTTCCCCTCCCTTTTCCCGGGCCCATTTTTGTTCTAGCTCTGTATCCTGGGTTGGGTCAAATCTCATAGTACAATGTAATTCTAGCTCAGGCCATGTGGCTTCCGATATCTGCGCTTCCACATATTTTCCCCATTCTTTCCAGGCCTGTGCTTTTACTTGCTCTTCTAACCCTCCCAGCCAGTAAACATTTGCCCACTTATTTTCCTTTTCTTTCTGTACTCCGTACATTCCCAATAGGTTAATTCCTTCTCTTCCGCATTGTAATCGTAGCCCTAATTCTAATATAGCATCTCTACCTAATAAATTTACTGGGAGTATACTTACATACTATCAATGGTATTGTGGTCTCTTTTATCCCTATTCTTACTGACACTGGTACAGTTAATGGAGTCAATTGTGTTTTCCCTGAGAACCCTACTGTTTTTACATATTGGCCCGACATTGGTAAGTGGGTTGCATATTTTCTTTGAATACATGTAACTGTAGCCCCTGTATCTATCATCATAGGTACTATTTGTCCTGCTATTTCTACGTTTATCATGGGCTCCTGATTTGCGTTATTGGTTATCAATACATGCTGTCCCACTTTACCTGGGTTCTCTGGGCACCCCTATTGGTTTCCCCTGTAATTTACAGGACCTTGAGGCTGTACTGGGATCCAGGGTCCTGGAAGTCCTCCCTGATACTGCTGTGGTTGCTGCTGTGGCAGCGGCTGACCTGGCTCTGCCTGAAAATACTGCTGTTGCTGATATTGTTGCTGTGGGGGGCCATTACGGCAGAATCTTTTTATATGCCCTGTTTGTCCACACCCCCAGCATATTGGCGGACCCTGAGGGGGTCCCTGCTGATTCCGCATAATACCTTCCTGATCTTGTCCCCTGTTCTGATTCCCTTGCCCTCTATTCCCTGGTTGGTACCCAGTCCCCCCTTTGTTCCCTTGTCCCCAATTTTGTGGTGGGGCCCCCTGCACTGCCCCTTGAACGTACACCGGCGTCGGGAATGCTGGCGGAGGAACTCCAGCGAAATTATAGACGATGGTTGGCTGGGATCCGCTGGGGCCTCTTCCTCTTTCAGGCCGGGAAGGTTCTGGTTCCTCCCACATGAAATCCGCCATGATGGGAGCCATTTTCTTTGGGTCTTTCTCTTTCTCTTTATTTCTGTTCTTTTCTTTGCTTTTCATATCTTCCAGTTGCATCTGGAAGAGCTTTCGTTGCACCTCTCGTTCCTGGTTACTTTGTTTCTTTTCTTCCAGGTGGCATCTTTCAACTGCATGTATCACATGGTCCACAAACTCCCTGTGTGGCGCTGGGCTGCGCATGTGTAGTTTAACAAGCAAAGTTGTGAGAGTCGCTAACTCCTGCTATGCAGCGTGTACGTTAGTTGCAGAGGACAAAATGGACAAATTTCTTCAAAAGAAAGATCAAGAAAGCCGTAATCCAAAGAGAAATGAACGACAAAGCCCCGATCCTAAAAGAAAAGAATTAGACAGCCACAAACCCCCAGAATATGCAAAGCGACACAAAATCCGTAAGTACAGTGACGAGTAGCTGCAGTTTGGATTCACGTTTGCTGTTAAGGATACACATAAGCCCAAGTGTGTTATTTGTCTGGAGGAGCTGTCCAATGAATGTATGAAACCGGCATTTTTGAAAAGGCGCTTAGAAACAAAGCATCCAAGCGTAGCTGGAAAACCAGTTGAATATTTTGAGACGAGGCGTGCAAATTTCAAACAGCAACAGCAATTGCTGACTCGAAGTACGACACTTTCTGCGAATGCACTTAAGGCCTCCTATCTAGTATCACAACGCATCGCCAAGTGTAAAAAGGCACATACCATCAGCAAAACGTTGATTCTCCCTGCTGCCGTGGACATTTGTTTAACAATGTTTGGCAACGACCATACAAATAAAGTCAAGAGTATACCACTCTCTGATAGCACTGTTTCCAGGCGAATATCTGAAATGTCAAATGACATGGAAGCACAGCTAATCGAGAGACTGAAAGTTGTTCATTCATATTCACTGCAAGTTGATGAATCTGTAGATACATGTGGGAAAAGAAGTTAGTTGAGGACTTTTTTGGGTGTTTTTCATTGCCGAACAACGGCGGCAGATATTTTTTAAGTGCTTGACCAATACATAACATCAAACCTTCTGTGGGAGAACTGTACTGGTTTATGCACCGATGGTGCGAGGGCTATGACGGGCCATAAGAGTGGATTGGCAGTGAGAATAAAACAAGTTGCACCCAACCTAGTGTCCACGCACTGTGTGTTGCACAGAGAAGCACTCGCATCAAAAGAACTGTGCCCCGATCTGAACGATGTGTTACTTTCTGTCGTTAAGATTGTGAATTTCATCAAGGGACGACCTCTGAACTCCCGCATATTTTCGGCTTTGTGCGCTGAAATGGGTGCCGAGTATCAAGGGCTTCTCTTTCATACCGAGGTTCGCTGTCTCTCGCGTGGATCTGTGTTGCGCGTTTATTTGAATTACGCACAGTAATCACACAGTATTTGTTAGACCAAAAATCGGACTTTGTTAAATCCGACATGGGTTGCAAAACTGGCATACCTTGCAGATGTGTTTGATGAACTGAACAGACTAAACACGAGTATGCAGGGGCCACACACAAATACACTGGATCTCTCTGATAAAATCAAAGGATTCACAGCAAAAGTTGAACGCTGGCATGAACGAGTGAAGAGTGGCGTTTTGGCGATGTTCTCTTGCCTAACAGAATTCAATGATGTAGAATCTGAGCCAGTGAATATTTCACAGATAATTTGCACGCATCTAATAGGGCTTCTTGATCGATTCAACATCTACTTCAGTGAAATGGAAACATCTTTGAAAGTGGACAGGGACTGGATCAGAGATCCATTTTCAAATGCAACAAACAAGGCCATGCTGCACAGTTTAACCATTTCGGCAAACTGATTGAACTTAGCCATGACAGCTTTTTGCGTCAGAAGTATCAGAACTGTGGACGAGACATTGCAGTGTTTTGGTTGGATGTTTCAGCTGAATATCCAGAGCTCACTCAAAAAGCAATGAAAGTTCTTTTACCGTTTGCCACAACATATTTATGTGAGTCTGGCTTTTCAGCCCTCGCATCAGTGAAAACAAAGCACAGAGCAAAACTGGATGTGAAGGATGAAATGAGTGTGCCTTTCAAACATTCCACCAAGGATTGATGACCTATGCAAGACCCATCAGGCGCAAGTGTCCCATTGAAAAGGTAGACCTATTCTATTTCAAGCCTACTCTTGTGAGACTGAGTCTAAAGTGAGACTGAGAGTAGTTGTAATTGTTAGCTACAAATTAATGTGAAACCTTTTTACACGGCAATTATTGCTATTGCGCAAACACAAATCTTAGGGGGTACTTCAGTTGAAGCTTTGAGAGGGAAGGGGTTCAGCGCTCAGAAAAGGTTGAGAACCCCTGGTCTAGACCAAAGCCAACCATTGACCCTGCTTTCTTAGTTTGTTGATACAGTTGGCATATTCTCTTGTAATATTCCCTCCCCAACAAACAGCATATAACAAAACACTAGCCACAATGCTACTATAAAACATGTTCAACATTTTGCAACACACTTTTCAAAGTTTTTTATTTGTACTTGTACTGTTACGATCCAGATACGAGACGAACCCAAGTGCAACGACCAGGAGACAGATTCAATAAAGGGGTTTTTTAATTTAAGTTTTGGGGCAGTCCCAAAACTGTACAGGAAAGGAAAACACAATATAACACAGGGTATTAGTAGAATGTCCGGAACGGACTGCTCCAAGCCGGAGCTGGACTTGGGACTCCGGAACGGGTTCCAAGCCGGAACTGGACTGGACAGGTGGTGTAGGTAACACCAGGGCAGGACTGGAACTGGACCGGGAGGTCCACTCAGGAAACGGGTACGGGAACGGATTTGTTCCAAACCGGAACTGGACTTTGCAGGAAGGTGAACTTCACACCTGGACTGGACTGGAACTGGACCGGGAGGTCCACTCTGGAAACGGGTTCTGGAACGGATTTGTTCCAAACCGGAACTGGACTTTACTGGAAGGTGAACTTCACACCTGGACTGGACTGGAACTGGACCGGGAGGTCCACTCTGGAAACGGGTTCTGGAACGGATTTGCTCCAAACCGGAACTGGACTTTACTGGAAGGTGAACTTCACACCTGGACTGGACTGGAACTGGACCGGGAGGTCCACTCTGGAAACGGGTTCTGGAACGGCACTTGTTCCAAACCGGAACTGGACTTTAACGAGGAAGGTGAGCGACTCACTACGGCTGGACTGGAACTGGACCGGGACGACTACACCGGTACTGGACAGAAAGCAGAGGGTAGTTAATTTGGGAGTAGGTAGGGAAAGGACCGGGAGGTTCTCACAGGGGTACAGCGTTAAACAGGTAGGTAGTGGTGGTGTGGCGTGGCTCAGGTAGGTCCGGTTGGAGCTGGCTGAGTTCCAGAGCTCCCGGAACCGTAACCGTAGAACGTGGGGGCTGCTACGGCCGGACAGGAACAACTGGAGGGTAGCCAGGATATTATTCCACAGCGGATCCTACGCGAGCTGGAGTTGGAGGTACCGCAACACATACACACAAACACGGGGAAACGAACACTGCAACGGATGAATGGAAGCCGGGTAAGCTGGTGGTTAGAGGAAGACAGGTTAGCTGCATGCAAACAGAAACGTCAGGGGAGATTAACTACCATTCCGTAGTACGAGAGATCTAAACGCTGTAAGGGGATCTAATCCCACAACCAAGCGAACAGAATATAAAAGACCAAGAACGACAAGCATTAACAACGAGTGAGGTTAGTTAACGAACTGGCGCCGACTAGCAACCAGACGAGGGTATAAATAGTGCAGAGAATAACGAACTAAATAAGGCGCAGGTGTGGAAATTAATCGGGAGTGATTAGCTAAACACAAAGGTGAGGAATGCATGCAACGAGGGGGGAGGAGTGAAAGGCGGAAGCAAACGAGGAAAACCAAACGAACAAGTCAGAGAGGGAAACGCCTAGTCCGCAGCAGAGGGGAAAACACGGACAAAGGGATCCAACATGACACGGAGGGAAAAAGGAAAACACGGAAAACGGACAGGAAGGGAGCGGAACGTTACATGTACAGCACTTTTCTTAAAAGAAGTTTACAAAGTGCTTCACAGTCAAATAAAAACACATTAAATAAAAGGAGAATAGGCAAAATATCTTTTTTTTTAAAAAGTAAAATAAAACGAATGAAGGTAAAATACAGTACAATAAAATGCCTAAATACCATGGTTAATTAATATTCAGTTAAAGGCTTGTCTAAAAAAAATAGTCTTAAGAAGGGATTTAAAAGAAATTACTGATGTAGCAAGCCTGAGCTCCTCGGGCAAGGCATTTCAAAGTTGAGGGGCCCTAATAGCAAAGGCCCGGTCACGCTTTGATTT
This sequence comes from Synaphobranchus kaupii, assembly GCA_029718625.1. Taxonomy (NCBI): domain Eukaryota; kingdom Metazoa; phylum Chordata; class Actinopteri; order Anguilliformes; family Synaphobranchidae; genus Synaphobranchus; species Synaphobranchus kaupii. Next base: position 81,305,964 of record CM056379.1, read on the forward strand.
TAGCTTAGATTTCGGAGTGACCAGAAATTCCTTTCCCGAGGATCTCAGGCGTGTGTACGGGGATAAAAGGTCTGCAATATACACTTGAAAGGATCTCAGTTTTCTTAAGTAAAATAGCCTCTTTTGAGCTTTAAGAGCAATGGTGGTATTCTCCTTCCATTGTAATTGTTGTCTAACAACACACAAATACTTATAAGATTCCACAGAATTAATGACGGATGTGTTGATTACTACAGGTGTCACCAACTCGCTTTTTCTAAAATCAATAATTAGCTCTTTAGTTTTGGAAGTATTGAGTTCTAAAAAGTTAGCACTACACCATGAAACAAAGTGATCAATTTCCCTCAGGTACAGTGAATCATTCCCTTCAGTAATACAGGGGTTGGACAGTCTCGGAAACACCAGAAACTGAAAAAACTGTTTTTCGTAAAACAGCTGCTATATGTCATATTTCTCTTACCTATATTTTCTACACTCTTTTATGACTGGCATGCCAAACATTTTAGTTTCTGTCTTTTTTATTAGCTTAATAATTAATCATAATTAGCCATTTATCATATCAAATAATACTAATTTGTCAATTAAATGCTGCTTTTGTGTCAATGGGAACACTTTAGAGCCAATGTAGGACAAAAACTGAAAGCATTTTGGTCCATGACAACCAGAGATGTGCACCACTGCACAGCTGTGGGGAGTGAACACCTCTGTTCAAAGTGAACAGCTGAATTAAATAGATCTGTACTACAGTAGAGCTACAGTACACTGTACTACATAGAGGAGATCAATTCCAGTTGTTGGGGACCAAAATGTTTTCTGATTTCTTATACATTTGTTGAAGTGTACTAACTTATTACTGATGTAACAGTAACTGACATGTAATTTATGATTTATTAGCACTTCATAAAAAATATGACTAACAGGCAATTATGGTTAATTGGCATAATTATAAAGAAAAACAAGACATCATATAAAATGTACACATGGCACAAGATTCACAAAACAGCATAACCAATCAGGTTAGGAACAGAGGTTGAGGTTTTGCATAGCAAACATGTGCCAGTGTTTTATGTTTGACCACCCCCTGTATATCCTACAATGGCAGAATCATCTGAAAATCTTTGTAGATGACAGGAGGCATAACTGCTCCTGCAGTCAGCTTAGCTGCGTATAATGTAAAAAGAAAAAGTGAAAAGACTGTGCCTTGGGGAGCACCTGTATGTGTTAAGATGGTATCTTATCAAACATGACTAGGCAGTCTTAGCCATTGAGGCCTATTTGTAAGAGTCTAGAATCCACAATATTCTGGATGGGTGTAAGTGCATGACTTGTAGTTTTATAGCTAGTAGGTGTGGTTGAAGTGATATAATTTGCAGCAGGTTGTGCATCTGTCAAGTTGCAAAGTTGAATTTCCCTGCAGAATGGAACAATGCATCTGTTAAAAAAAAAAATCATAACAGTGTAAGTACAATAACATTTAAAATGGCTCTTTGTCGTGATTCACACAGATTCCTATGTCATATTTCATATTTAATACAGTACAATCATTGCCATATTTAATACAGTAATCATTGCCAATAATAACATTGCATGTTGACTATCTGTAATTATATTTTTTATTTCATGAATTGATTCTGATTGTGACTATAAAAGCATGAACTGGCTCACTCCCAATCACGTTTATATTCTTATAGGTAGCGTTGGGGATCCAATGTTGCCATTGCTTAAGTGACTATTGACTGACCAGGCCAAAAGGATACATTTATCACCCCCTCTTCCACAAAAAACATTGGTAGCTAGTAAGCTAACATTAAAAGACCAACTTGAGAACAGAGAGCTAGTATCCAACTACAGTAGGGGGCTCACGTTACATACATAACGTTTCATTAGCAACACACATAAAACTGACGTTATTTGAAGTGCTAATGTTTGTAAAACAAACAATATATCGTATTTTATATAAAGTATGTCGCTACTTAGCTGCCATTAGACAAACACTAATGGCTAGAAAGCTAGCTACTACTTAACTTTAGCTTACGTTAGCTAGTTACGTTACACAACCATCATCACTTCTCACGAATGTATACGTTTGCTGCGCTACAAATAAACAGCAATGGAAAAAACTGCACACAGGTTAGTAACATTAGTGCTAATTTGCTAACGTGAGCTAGCTAGCCAACTCCCAGTATTAAGTTGTTGTCTGCTGCTTAACGTTAACGTTATTGGTTTCAACATTACATTGGCATCATTTACCTTGATGGGAGATGTCGACTCGTTGAAATCCACTTATTACGGACAGAACAAACTTGCATCGACAAAAGAAGATGTGTCCAGCTCATTTGTTGTGTTCGCAAACAGAATGGGGAAGTAACAAAAAGGTCCTGACACGTGGTCGGAAGTGACGCCGGGGCACATGACACAACTTCCAGATCAACGCTCAGGCCCCAAGGGGCCTGGCGGTTGATGTGGGGCTTCACGGTTGATGTCTGCAGGAAGACTCTTCTCGAATCACACAGGCCAAAACAAAAACGGACGTTCCGACCCGGAATGGAAATTTCAAAGGAGAACATACTGGCTGTAGCATTGTTGTCGGAGAAGCCAGTATTTCGACTTAGCATGTTTCCTTAATCTCTGATGACATATCATGGTAATTTTATGATTTAGTACAGTAAATGTGTTACATATAGCTCATTTAAGCAATTGAAATGAACATAAATGCAAATTCATCATGAGGAAAAAGTAAGTACACCCATACCTTTACTATCAAATATATTGATTAAAATTGATGTCTGGTGCACAAAACGGGTGTAAATGATTGTCCAATTATTAGATAATAATTTGGAAGTTCTCTGCTTACATAAAAACAGACAATTGGTCTGGTTTGGTCCTAACCATCAAGGTGTGTGCCTAGGTCTAAAGAGCTAGCCGGAGCCCTGAGAAAAAAAGATTCTTGAAAAGATTATTGATTCTCATGAGACTGGGAGGGGTTACAAAGCCATTTCAAAGCAGTTTGAAGTACATCATTCAACTGTCTGACGCATCATATCCAAATGGAGGAGCTAACCGCAAGATGCGCTTAGAAGTCTCCAAGAACCCAAGGGTAACATCTAAGGACCTACAGACTTTACTTGCCACAGTTAACATGAAAGTGCATGAGTCAACAATCAGAAATAGATTGCACAAACTTAGGAAGGAAGAAGCCCCTGCTCTCCAAAAAGAATATAAAAGCATCACTGAACTTTTCCAAACAACATCTGGATAAAGTTCAAAACTACTGGGAAAATGTACTCTGGACTGATGAGTCAAAGTTGGAGTTGTTTGGCCGCAATGCAAAACGTCATGTTTAGCAAAGATGCAACACTGCCTTTGAACAGAAGCACCTCATTCCAACGGTGAAACATGGTGGAGGGGGCGTTATGGTTTAGGGCTGCTTTGCTGCCTCAGGGCCTGGTAAACTTACCAAAATAGATTCAACCATGACTTCAACTTTATACCAGACCATTCTTGAGGAGAATGTGAGGCCATCAGTTCAGATGCTGAAGCTTGGATCCTCCAACAGGATAATGATCCTAAACATACAAGCAAATCTACTACAGAATGGCTCAGATAGAAAAAATGGAGGGTTATGGAATGGCCAAGTCAAAGTCCAGACCTCAATCCTATCAAAATGCTTTGGGGGGACTTGAAGCAGGCTGTACATTCAAGGAAGCCCTCTAACATCACACAATTAAAGCAGTACTGCAAAGAAGAATGGCTGAAAATTCCTCCCAGTCGACGTAAGAGACTTATAGTCAATTATAAGAAACGCATCAAAGAAGTTATTGCTGCCAAAGGGGGCAACACCAGTTATTGAAGCCAAGAGTGTACTTACTTTTTCTTCACAGGATAATTGCACTTCTGTTGATTTCTGATAAATAAATCATTTAAAGGCATAATTTCTTTGCGTCCTTTGTCAAATTAGACAATCTTTAACAGTAAAAAAGCACTGGAATAAGGATCAAATATCCATGTGTCCATGTGTCTAAAAAGAGACAACTTATCTGGGGGTGTACTTAATTTTTCACATGACTGTATGTTGTTATAGCTAAGCAAGCCTGGGGAAAATTGAAAAAAGACAAAGGTTGCTACCTAAATTTTATTAGGAATTAACCATTCATACAAAAACAGTCAAGTATTTATTAAAATCTTTCTTTATTTTTTCCTCTTTTGTACAACCTTAGATGTCACCTTAGACCTACTTTTATTCACCAAGGTAGCATTAAATTGATCAGAAAATACAGTCAAGATAATGTTGCAAACTACTGTTTCTATTTCATTGTATTTCTACTTTTGCAATTGTAACCATTTTTACACATATTCCCCGTTTAAGGTACCAAAAGTAATTAACAAATTTAAATAAAGTCATCATAGTTAATATTTGGTTGCATATCCTTTGCATGCCATTACTTCCTCGTGTCTGTGACCCAACAGTGGTGGGTCACAGAGTCCCTGAAAATAAGATATCATGATGTTGTTGGGTCACAGACATCAGGAAGTCATGGCATGCAAAGGATATGCAACCAAATATTAAATATGATTATTTAAATTTATGTTAATTACTGTTGGTGCCCTAAAATTGAGGGGACTGGATACAATTGCTAAAGAAGGAATAGAATGAAACCGAAATGGTAGTTTGTAACACAATAAATGTCTTGACTGTATTTTCTGATCAATTTAATGCTACCTTGGTGAATGAAAGTATCAATTTCTTTCAAAAAAATAAAAATGTCTCAGTGATTCCAAACTTTTGAACAGTAGTGTATAATAAATAAAAAATACCATAAAACCTATGGGTATTTCCTAAACATGAGCAGTATAAAGTGTCTTACTGCCTTCCTTCCTATGCACTCGCTGTATAGAGAGACACTGAACATTGGAAAACACCGGTCTCCTGGTTAGTCAGGATGAGCAAAAAAGAACCAGACATCCTAAATAAATTAATTTGGCAAGGAATATAATCTGTATGAAAGGCCAGTAATCCACACATGTACAGAGATTTAGGACATCATTTATCATACCAAAGCAGTCTAATCTGTTTTCACCATCATGTTTTTAAAAAGACCATTTTCAAACAGGCAAAACTGTTTGGGTTTCAATAGACTGGTATCCACTGTAGTACATGTGACAAAATGAAAGCTCTTTGTCCATTATTGCACCTTAGGTGCACTTTTATTTTACAGAACAGAGAGGGATGAACTACAGCTAAGGTCAAACACATAATTTATCTTGGGGATTTTACAGACTGGTGAGCACCATAACAGAATAAAACAAAAACAACAGTTTAAAGAACAAATCTTGCTCTATTGTAAAAAATGTGAGGCTGTTAATGCTGTGCTAATGCTGTAAGTCTTCAATGGAGAGTTTTCCATTAGTCTTTCAGTTCTTTCTGCCCTGGACTCAGGGTTCAGCACTAGGCTCAGAAACATGCTCATGGGCCACCTGGCCCTTTCATGTTAGTGTCTTTAGCAGATTGTGGGGCTGCCACTGCCTGTAAATTGCATGAAGAGGGGTCACAATATCCATTGAGACCAGGGGGACCTGGAGGCCCAGGGATTCCAGGGATACCAGGCACACCAGCAGGACCTCTCTCACCATCACGGCCATCTGTCCCATAACCAGGTCTTCCGGGTTCACCTGGATCAGGGAAATAAGGAAGTTCTGACACAAGCACTAACTAACATCCTGGCTAATAGAATGAAACTGGACTATTTGGGGGGAAAAAATGTTTTTTTTTTGCAACCGGATAAAAAAAAAAAAAAAAAAGGTATAGCAGTTTTTATAGGGCTCTGGCACACAATTAATGTACGGCTTACACAGAAGACAAATTCACAGTATACGTATATATCAGCAGACCTGTGATCTCACAGACACTGACAAAGCTTTTAGTTTTGGTAAGCAACACAACCACAATTAAGGGGAATTCATAGTCACCAAAAGAAAGTATGCGTACAGCTGTTTTGGGTCTATTATGCTGTCATTAGGTCCGCGCAGACAAGGGTATGTGAGCAGTGCCGAGTTGCGTAACTTTGTCTGGAGCGAGGAGCGGCTTTTTAGAAAGCGTCGGCGTTCTCTCTCGCTCCAAGATCGCTCCGATACCGCTCCATCCCACGAGCAAACACATGTTAAACATCAGCATTCACCACATTGTTATACACTCTGTTAAGGTTAGCTGCAGTTACACATGGAATTTGCTAAATATTATCAGAAAGAAAAGGACAAAAATACAAATGTGTTGTAAAATGAATGACACAGAGGATGAACGCGGGTGTGGATAGGTGATTACTATGACCAGGGATTTGTTGTGGAATCTAAAAAGACGTGTCTAAAAAACATGATGGAGTTTTCCATGCGTACACGGGAAAAGAACTTGGGTAAGTGGGTAATAATGTCCCAGTGACAAAAAGCCGGAATCTAGATGTATAGAGGGGTGGAAATCTTGAAAGACGTTTTGACATAGATGGACTAGGTTAACCCCAATTTAGCTCAGGTTTTATCCAGATCCTAGTCGGCTAGAAAACTTTCACTTTTCAACCAAATGTAGCTGGTTTTTCAGCTGAACGCTATAGGCGTTTCACTGACTTTTTAGCATTAAAAAGGTTTGATGGGGTTTGTGTCTCCTCTCCCAGACGAGTAGCTGATGTCTCTGCATGGAACTGTCGTTTCACCTACAAGCGTACCTTCTCCTTCCTATCACCAGCCGACGGGGTTGTGTAGAGGCAGATTCTCAAGTGGTTGCTACACAGGGAATTGGGTTGCTATGGGGTGCAATTGGCTAGCAAATTGGGGGGGTGGGGGGGTACAAATTTTCTTCCATGAAGGATGCCATTGTTTTTTTTTTTTACTTTAAATTTTTATTTGTTTCATATTTTTTCCCAGTTTTTTCTCTCATTTTGGTAGCCAATTGCACCCCATAGCAACCCAAGTCTCGCCGAGTCCCTCCCTCCACCCTGGGAGTGGCCACCCAATTTGCCACTCCCTCAAGGCACTGGCCATACTCAGATCTGGCAGGACCAGGGCTCGAACCCTTGATCGTTGGTGTGCAACTGCACCGGCTAAAAGTCAGCGCTTTTACTTTTAGCGCTCAAATGATGCCATTTGTTCGTGATTTGCGCACAAAAATGATGGGAAATGTAGTGTTGGTACGCTCGACTATGAAAGGCAATCCGGAGGAATGTCCGGCCACGTACGTGTTTTAAACAATCTGTAACCACCTTTACAGTACATCTGATTGATATTGTTTTAGCGGTTTTGATTTCTACAGCTGTCAAAAGGTCTTTCTGACTATATATACAAACCAGGGGCTTTATTTATAAAACGTTTAGAAAAAATTTCAACGTGACTCCATTTCACCGTGGAAACGGTCGTAGCTACAGGTTGACGTACGCACATTACCTACTGGCTAGGCTTGAGAGCCGCACATGAACGGTTATTGGTGTTGAAAATAATCTGTGATGTTATCAGCCTACAAAATTAGTTTAATTCAAAATTTAAAAGGAAACTGATAGGCTTATTATTACATTTCTTCCTTATATTATATACCATTATGGTATGACATGTAGAAACTTGTAAATTGGGGCATGGTGACTCCGAGATTCCTTACAATTCACAATTGTTGCTCATTAAAGACAGGCTAATGTGTCCTATCAATAGTCTACTGTAAGCAAACCATTAATACTCAAAGCACATGCTAACTACAGCAGATAATACATCGATAAAAGAGAACACGACGGTGAAAAGGAACGTTTGATTACCTTTTAAAAGAAAAAGAAGATCCGGCAAAAATCTTTATTTTAACTCAGTGAAGAATCCTTGCATACGATAAAGTTGATGTCAATTCACCAACTGTAGCCTAGTACGCTACCGTTAGTTGTAGGTTTACGTCATAATAAAACTAAAAATCAAACTGCGGCTTGTTGTATTTCTACGCAGTAGCATATCCGAAAATAGTTCCACTATTATAGCTAATTTAAACGTGACAACATCTTATAAGCTCAAAAAAACACAGTTTCACCGTTGGGTTCTCTTTTATCGATGTATTATCTGCCATAGTTAGTGTGTGCTTTAAAACGATTCATTTTGGTGAGTTCCCGAAAATGAATGGGAGTGAATGGGGAGCCTGACAACCGGGACGCTGTTAACGGTCAGCAGGGACAGCTGACGTTGCTAGTATTCATGCTATGAAAATATAATGGGGTAGGCTCCACAAAATTACTTCTGTCACACGAAGGTGAAATATCCCTTTAAAGAAATGTGTCTACTTGAAAGTTAAAGATGACGTCCAAGTACTTTTATAAATTAGGCCCCAGAAGCATTTTTATCATTTTATCATTGAAACCAATTTCTTTTACCTTTGAATATTTCTGCTGATGTGTTTTGTTATATTTTGAAATGGTAAAGCCCCAGTGAAACTTGGACAATGGTGAGCTTGTTGTGTAATGACAGTGATGACAGGTGGTCTTTACTGTTACTCCGCAGTGACCCAGACACTCACCTGGTAGGCCATGCACCCCAGGTAGGCCTTTAGCTCCTTGTGCTGTTGGTCCTCTGTCTCCTCGGTCTCCCACCTCACCTATAAAACAACAACAAAAAACATTGAATATGTAAATAAATTCTTCTTTCAGTTCTATATAGTTGTGTTCAAATAAATAGCAGTGCGTTATAAAAGTGAATAAAGTGCAAATATTTTTAAATAGCTTTTAGTTCCATATTTCAAATGTAGTGGAAACATTACACATTCAATTCCAAATCAAAGCATTAACAAATTTTATCAAGTCTACGTTATTCTTTTACAGGAAGCAAAGAAAAGGAATATTAATCTGTTCAAAAAAATAGCAGTGTCGACATTTTTCTCTTCAAACTCAAACACTTACTGTATAAACTGAAGACATTTTTCAAGATTTAACTTCACTTTAAATTACTGAACTAATATTTAGTTGCATAACCATTGTTTTTGATAACTGCTGCGCATCTGCGTTGCATCGAGTCAACCAACTTCTGGCACCTAGAAACAGGTATTTCAGCCCAGGATGAACAAACTACATTCCACAGTTCCTGTGAATTTTTGGGTTTTGCTTCAGAAACTGCATTTTTAATGTCACCCCACAAGTTTTCAATGGGGTTGAGGTCGGGGAATTGAGCTGGCCACTCCATTACCTCAATCCTTTTTGTCTGGAACCAAGATGTTGCTCGCTTACTTGTGTGTTTGGGGCCGTTGTCTTGTTGAAACACCCATTTCAGGGGCATTTCCTCTTCGGCATACGGCAACATAATCTCTTCAAGTATTTTGATGTATTCAAACTAATCCATGATCCCTGGTATACGATAAATAGGCCCAACACCGTAGTATGAAAAACATCCCCATACCATGATTTTTGCGCCACCATGCTTCAATTGATGTGTTCCTTGGCAAATTTTAACCGATTCTGCACATGCCGTTTTTTCAACAATGGTGCTTTACGGGGGCTTCTTTCTGATAGCTTAGCTTCGATCAAACGTCTTCTGACTATAACAGCACTTACAGGTAATTTTAGATCATCTTAGATCTTTCTGGAGGTGATGATTGGCTGAATCTTTGCCATTCTGACTATTCTTCGATCCGTTTTAACAGTAGTTGCTCGTTTTCTTCCGCGTGTTTCGGGTTTTTGTTGCCATTTTAAAGCATTTGAGATCATTTTAGCTGAGCATCCTATAATTTGCTGCACTTCTTTATACGTTTTCCCCTCTCCAATCAACTTTTTAATCAAATTACGTTGTTCCTCCGAACAATGTTTGGAACGGCCCATTTTATTTAGCAATTCAGAAGGAAATATATTTTATAACAATGTGTGAAACATTTGCTTCCCTTCTTCCTTAATAAAGGACAATTAATGACACCTGTTCTTTCACAGAATGAATGAATTCTCTAATTAAACTCCACACTGCTATTATTTTGAACACGCCCCTTTCAATGAATGAGTCAATTACTCAGAACAAGCAGCGTGCATGTCATGACAGTTGGGTCTTTTGTTTTTCTATTACACTACTACATCTACAAGTAAATTATTTGCCATGCAGAAATATCACTACTACTAATAACAGTGGTTCATCAGGTTACCGATGTTGTACTGCTATTCTTTTTAACACAACTGTAGGTATGAAATAGACTTTTCAACGAGTTGACACAATTATGTTCAAATCTGCTTGTAAATAGAAAATATGAAGACTTTCTGCCTGAGCCTGATTTGTACTCGGAGGGATCACAGTGAATGCATGACCTGGGGGGTATATTATGAAGGAAGCTTAACATACTCAGGGTTCATTTGCATTAGCTGGCTTGACAAAAACTAACCACCGCAATATGACTTAACCGGTACTATGAAGGTGGTTAACAACTTGCTAAGTGAACACAGGCATTGTTAATCAAGCTCTGTGCATGTTCCCATAAAAGGGGTGGTGTCTGCAAACTATAGCGGTACAGCATGGGCTTTACTCAAGGCTGAAGCGGTTTATTTCTCTCCTGAGAAAAAAAGACTAATATACGGATGGATATAATGGATCGATACAAAGACCATCAAACAATGATAATGGCAAAAAGCAACACCCGTTGCCTCCAACAAAGCCAGGGAGGAGGTTTTGCAAAAAATTGTTCATCATGTAGGTTAAATTAATTTGTTAATACCTCATTTACCTCACCACTCACAACAAATAAATCTATACTCTCACTGTATTGTCCTACAGTTTATCAAAGTTTGTTAATAAACTCAGGGAAAGACAGCGGATTTTGTCGGTCTCTCAAGCCCTTTCCGGAAATCAACTTTTTTTTTTTGCGGAACTCATAATCTCGCCCTGCGAAGAGACCCCCTCACTACCTATACAAATGTACGGGATCCTATGGAATGGAGATGCCTTTTTACAAAGCCAAGGAGTTCATTGGTCAAAGGGCGGCACTTTTATATGTTTCAATCCGTTGGCCTGAACATAACCTGCCCCGGAGCCTGTAGGTTAGCCGCGCAGAGTAAGTTGCCATGGCAATTTACCCTGATTAAAAGTGAGTCAGCTTTGTGATACAGAAAACCCAGCAATGATACTTAAGTTAGCTTGCTAACCTCTTAATCTCGGTTCGTAGTACACCCCCCGAAAAATGTGCTGAGCACCTCAGTCCTGTACACTTGTTCTTCTAAGTCGATTTTTGTTCCAGATTCAAAATTGAAATGTGACTTGCAAAAAAAGGGCTAAAAGGCTTGATAGAAAACTGGTTTTGCTGAGCACAACAGAATTTTTAAGGTGCGATTTATAATTTAAATAATTAATTAATTAATTTCATTAATAACTCTAACTACAGTTGAAGTCGGAAGTTTACATACACTTAGGTTGAAGTCATTAACTAATTTTTAACCACTCCACAGATTTCATGTAAGCAAACTATAGTGTTGGCAAGTCAGTTAGGACATCTGCTTTGTGCATGACACAAGTAATTTTTCCAACAATTGTTTACAGACAGATTATTTCACTTTTAATTCACTATATCACAATTCCAGTTGGTCAGAAGTTTACACACACTAAGTTGACTGTGCCTTTACATTATTAATATTTGGTCGCATATACTTTGCATGCCATGACTTCCTGATGTCTGTGACCCAACAACATCAAAAGACTCTTGATATCCTATTTTCTGGTACTCTTACAAGCGATAATATAACGTCTCTGCATTTGAATGGATCTCTATGGGAATTGGGGGGTGGGACTAGATTTAGCTGTAAATTATGTATTATTATGATTGGTAAAATGGCTGTAAGTCATCAAGGGTCTGAGGTATCAAACAAGCCTCAAACCATCACTCTGCTGCCAGATATGCAGTAGATATGGATGGATCACTTTAAGGGTTGTTTCTCCTGACAAATTCTCCTCTTGAACTCTATGGAAAAATAAGTCAGCTTGTTTGATACGTCAAACCCTTGAGAGCCATTTAGCCAACCATGTGTTCCATACTGTTCCAGTGTAATTTACAGCTAAATCTAGTCCCACACCCCAATTCCCATAGAGATCTATTCAAATGCAGAGATGTTATAGTATCGCTTGTAAGAGTACCAGAAAATAAGTCTTTTGATGTTGTTGGGTCACAGACATCAGGAAGCCATGGCATGCAAAGGATATGCGACCAAATATAAAAAATTTAAAGGTACAGTCAACTAGTGTATGGAAACTTCTGATCCACTGGAATTGTGATATCGTGAATTAAAAGTGAAATAATCTGTCTGTAAACAATTGTTGGAAAAATTACTTGTGTCATGCACAAAATAGATGTCCTAACTGACTTTCCAACACTATAGTTTGCTAACATGAAATCTGTGGAGTGGTTAAAAATGAGTTTTAATGACTTCAACCTAAGTGTATGTAAACTTCCGACTTCAACTGCATATTTGGTTAAATTACAACTACATTTAACATAATTTTAGATACAGTGCATCCGGAAAGTATTCACAGCGCTTCACTTTTTCCACATTTTGTTCTGTTACAGCCTTATTCCAAAATTGATTAAATTCATTTTTTCCCTCAAAATTCTACACACAACACCCCATAATGACAATGTGAAAAAAGTTTTTTTGAGATTTTTGCAAATTTATTAAAAATAAAAAAATAAAATTTCTCATTTACATAAGTATTCATACCCTTTGCTTTAACGTATTTTTAAAGTATCATATTTCATATTTGGTCGCATATCCTTTACATGCTGTTACCTCCTGAAGTCTGTGACCATCAACATCAAAAAACTGTCGATATCTTATTTTCAGGTACTGTTACAAGCGATACTATAACCTCTCTGCATTTGAATGGATCTCTATGGAAATTGGGGGGTGAGACTAGATTCAGCTGTAAATTACACTGGTACAGTATGGAACACATGGCTGGCTAAATGGCTGTAAGTTATCAAGGGTCTGAGCTATCAAACGAGCCCCAAACCATCACTCTGTGGCCAGATATGTAGTAGATGTGGATGGATCACTGCAAGGGTTATTTCTCCGGACTCATTTTCCTATAGAACTCTATGGGGAAAAAAGTCAGGAGAAACAACCCTTAAAGTGATCCATCCACATCTACTCCATATCTGGCAACAGAGTGATGGTTTGGGGCTCGTTTGATAGCTCAGCCCCTTGATAACTTACAGCCATTTAGCCAGCCATGTGTTCCATACTGTACCAGTGTAATTTACAGCTGAATCTAGTCTCACCCCCCAATTTCCATAGAGATCCATTCAAATGCAGAGAGGTTATAGTATCGCTTGTAACAGTACCTGAAAATAAGATATCGACAGTTTTTTGATGTTGATGGTCACAGACTTCAGGAAGTAACAGCATGTAAAGGATATGCGACCAAATATGAAATATGATACTTTAAAAATACGTTAAAGCAAAGGGTATGAATACTTATGTAAATGAGAAATTTTATTTTTTTATTTTTAATAAATTTGCAAAAATCTCAAAAAAACTTTTTTCACATTGTCATTATGGGGTGTTGTGTGTAGAATTTTGAGGGAAAAAATGAATTTAATCAATTTTGGAATAAGGCTGTAACAGAACAAAATGTGGAAAAAGTGAAGCGCTGTGAATACTTTCCGGATGCACTGTATATGGATTGCACTAAGTTGGGTGAATTTGCTAGCTAGCAGGCAAACAATTGCAAATTGCCAACATGCCTACAATGAAGAACATTGAAATTGGCAAATAAATTTGCCACTACTTAAGGGTTATCACAAACCCTCCTCCTCGTAACTGCCATACAGTTGAAGTCGAAAGTTTACATACACCTTAGTCAAATTCATTTAAACTCAGTTTTTCACAATTCCTGACATTTAATCCTCGTAAACATTCCCTGTCTTAGCTCAGTTAGGATCACAACTTTATTTTAAGAATGTGAAATTTTATTTCAGCTTTTATTTCTTTCATCACATTCCCAGTGGGTCAGAAGTTTACATACACTCTGTTAGTATTTGGTAGCATTACCTTTAAATTGTTTAACTTGCGTCAAACGTTTCAGGTAGCCTTCCGCAAGCTTCTCACAATAAGTTGCTGGAATTTTGGCCCATTCCTCCTGACAGAACTGGTGTAACCGAGTCACGTTTGTAGTCCTCCTTGCTTGCACACGCTTTTTCAGTTCTGCCCACAAATTTTTGATTGGATTGAGGTCAGGACTTTGTGATGGCCACTCCAATACCTTGACTTTGTTGTCCTTAAGCCATTTTGCCACAACTTTGGAAGTATGCTTTGGGTCATTGTCCATTTGGAAGAGCCATTTGCGATCAAGCTTTAACTTCCTGGCTGATGTCTTGAGATGTTGCTTCAATATATCCACATAATTTTCCTTCCTCATGATGCCATCTATTTTATGAAGTGCAAAGCGCCCCCACAACATGATGCTGCCACCCCCGTGCTTCACGGTTGGGATGGTGTTCTTCGGCTTGCAAGCCTCACCCTTTTTTCCTCCAAACATAACGATGGTCAATATGGCCAAACAGTTCAATTTTTGTTACACCAGACCAGAGGACATTTCTCCAAAAAGTAAGATCTTTGTCCCCATGTGCAGTTGAAAACTGTAGTCTGGCTTTTTTATGGCAGTTTTGGAGTAGTGGCTTTTTCCTTGCTGAGCAGCCTTTCAGGTTTTGTCGATATAGGCCTCATTTTACTGTGCATATAGATACTTTTGTACCTGTTCCTTCCAGAATCTTCACAAGGTCATTTGCTGTTGTTCTGGGATTGATTTGCACTTTTTGCACCAAAGCACGTTCATCTCTAGGAGACAGAACGTGTCTCCTTCCTGAGCGGTATGATGGCTGTGTGGTCCCATGGTGTTTATACTTGCGTACTATAGTTTGTACAGATGGACGTGGTACCTTCAGGCGTTTGTAAATTGCTCCCAAGGATGAACCAGACTTGTGGAGGTCCACAATATTCTTTCTGAGGTCTTGGCTGATTTCTTTAGATTTTCCCATGATGTCAAGCAAAGAGGCACTGAGTTTGAAGGTAGGCCATCCACAGGTACACCTCCAATTGACTCAAATAATGTCAATTAGCCTATCAGAAGTTTCTAAAGCCATGACATAATTTTCTGGAATTTTCCAAGCTGTTTAAAGGCACAGTTAACTTAGTGTATGTAAACTTCTGACCCACTGGAATTGTGATATCGTGAATTAAAAGTGAAATAATCTGTAAACAATTGTTGGAAACATTACTTGTATCATGCACAAAGTAGATGTCCTAACTGACTTGCCAACACTATAGTTTGCTAACATGAAATCTGTAGAGTTGTTAAAAATGAGTTTTAATGACTTCAACCTAAGTGTAAACTTCCGACTTCAACTGTATGTGTTGTAATTTGTTTGTATAGAGAAGAACAAGGCATTTCTTTTTTGATCTTTAAATGGGTCAGAAACGGCACACACAGCTCAGTTCATTCTCAGCGGTGTTAGAAATCCCTGTCCTGGGACGCCTCTGCCACCGGTAGACAGTATGAACCAACTATGCAATGTACAATACATATATAATAGTTACATTTATTATGGGGCTGCCCTTGCCATGTCAGTACTCCACCCAGATTTGGCATTTATTAGCTGGAAACTCCTCACCTTTAGGCCCTTTGACTCCAATGAGGCCTGGTGGCCCTTTGAGCCCTGGTAACCCTCTTGCACCAACATGCCCAGAGAAGCCGCTATCTCCAGGGGGGCCAGGGGGACCAGGAGGCCCAGGTCGACCAGGTAGACCAGCAATCCCAGACTCTGGCCTCCTCAGACTGGCTGCTAACTGGGCCAATTGCTCTGTGACACATAACAGACAAGAGAAGGATATCAGGGAAATGTGGATGACTGCAACATTACAAGTCCTTTCTGCAAGTTCTCCCAACAAAGCTCTAGAGATGAATTCTGAACTTCAGCTATCAATCACACTAATATGAGTTGATTTGTTCTTCTGGAAAGTATAATCCTAGAGTAGTTGCTAATCTGGCAACAGTGGAATGCTGTCTGAAAGGGTACTCCAAGGCAAATTAAATAGCATTTATACAGTACTAGTAAATGGAAGGGAAATAAAGAATAGGTCATTAAATTCTTCATGAATTAAGAGTAACACAATTAATATGTTAAGGCTCTAAGCACAGCAGGTTGGATTTGGATTCCCTCTTGGATTCTTTTTTAAAAGTGACATATCTCCGCATATACACTGTACGTCCATATGGGTTGCCGCTATCTTAGCAGATTGATAGAGAGTAGCTCCAAACGCTACTTGACTGAATTTGGCACAAATTAGCCACACGGTAGCACTACGCCAGTTTATTGAATTTGAAGTATTTAAATAACTCCTGCCCCCTTTGATCTAGAGACTTGACATCAACGTCAATAGATCCATCTCCTAACTGTAAAGCTACGTTTAATAGGATACCCTTATGGAAATGTAATATACTGCAGTATATTTAAAATATATTCTGAAGATAATTTTTATATATTTACAATATACTGCAGTATATTCTTTTTCCATATCTTGGATATTGGGGCCAGAGGACATTATTATTATCTTTGACTACAGTGCTAGCCCTATATGGAAGCAATGCCCCCTATAATTTGTATATTTGTATATTGTATATAAAGTTTTAAAATTGAATTTGATTAAATTGAATTTCTATTTAATAATTAGAATTTGTATGAAAGGTTTTAAAACTAAATTTCAAAAACCTTTACTTGTCCCCCTGAAAGTCAGTTTTTTATTCAGTTTCTATTAAACCTTTTAACTCTCAAATTCGACTCTCCAAAAGTTTGTGAACATCCGGGCACTTAGTTTATATAAGTTAGACTAACTTTGATATCGTAGCTGCAGTAGGCTACTAGGAAGGTAGTTAGCCAGCTAGCTCGCTATCGACACAGTAGCAAGCTAGCTAGCAAGCGGTAATATGTGGCAAGCAAGATGGATAGGTGGAAAGATAACATTAGATACCCAGCTAGCTTGATAACTTGTTAAGTAACATTAGTCTCTGTATTTAAATATTGAAGGATTTTAAATGAATTAGCTAGCTAATATTGCAGAGAGATATTAGTGTTCTAATGTTACACTTAAATTGTTTATCTCTAGGCTAACTATGCAGTATGTATGTCTGGAATGCTAGCAAACTAATTCTTTTAAAATCCTTCACTAATTTAAATACATAGTCTCACGTTACCAATTTTTCCAGCTAGCTGGATATCTATCTCCACCTAACCCTGTGTCCAGTGCAGTTGGGTTGTTTCATGAACGCGGTTTGGGGAGACAATTGGACATTCCAAATTGGGGAGGGAATTGGATATAGACAGCCCCGTGTTGGGCGCCAAATTATAAAAAAATAATAAATAAAAAAAACTCTCAAAAAGCTATGATTTCAAATTCGACTCTCCAAAAGTTTGTGAACATCCGGGCACTTGTAAGTTAGTCTAACTTTGATATCGTAGCTGCAGTAGGCTACTAGGAAGGTAGTTAGCCAGCTAGCTAGCTTCTGCCTGAGGCAATCCCAGGTTGGCAGTGCGTTCAGCTCTGGATACAGCATGAGAAAATGCCAGCTAACGCCTTAGGCAAATCTAATCGGCCGTGTATTCGGCCTCAAAATGGTAGCCTTCCACCTCTGATTCAAGTAAAATTTCTCTGAAGGTGTCATCATCCAGAGCATAGTCCACAAAATAATATGAAGCCATTGTACTGGAATAATTGGTAACTTAAGCCCTATTTGGACAGGATAAGTTTTCAGGACAATGTCTGTAAATAAATTATTACCACAGGACGTCTGTAATGATAATGGCCGATTCGGACGGGATAAAGTATCTCCGTAATCAGCTTCTAGAATTACAGAGATGGGAGTGTCTACTCCATGTTGTCGTCACACCGATAATGTTCCCCATGAGTCATACAACTTTACACATCCTATCTTCACAGCAAACTGATTGCTTCTGGTAGAAAATCACTGTCAGGGAGCAATTGAAAAGATGCAGGTGCCAAAAAAAAAAAAAACTACGTGGAGACAATGTTGGCATGGCAAACATGTACACAAAAAGCGTGAGGAATCCTGCATTACACGGTACACCTCTTTATTAACGTTAGCTTGAAAAGAAACAGTGTTAGGCCATAACATGTAGTATGTAAGGCTATAGCTAGTAGTGTTGTCACGATACCAAAATTTTGACTTCGATACCGATACCAGGTTTAGTATCACGATACTCGATACTGAAACGGTACTTGAAACTGAAACGATACTGATTCGATACTCGGTACCTCTACTGAAATTACCTTAACCCTATTTACTTTGGCCCTTTAGAGGCAATTTCCTCCTCGTTTCTACTAGTTTTATTTAAATGTCAATATCTAAAAAAATATTCCCTGCACATCCATGGTTTTAAGTTCGAACTGAAGAAGAAGCTGTATCATTCAGAAATTTGCTACAGAATACATTTATTTCAGAATAGTCACATACAGTACAGTGTTTCCCCTAGATTTTTTTTCAGGCCGGGTGGTAGGCCCCTCGAAACTACCAGTGTTGTTGCGCGTACACGGTGTCATCAAACGCGCGTGCGGGGCCGAGGTAGTATCATCGCGCAGGTCGGGGGTACGGAGAGTCGTCGCACACATGGGGAGGGTGTTGGTAACAAAGTGGTGCATTTCTCCATTCTGAGCTAAAATAACATTTGCTCACAAAGGCGTATGGTAAATAAATATTAGTTATTTATAATATTAATAAACTTAAAACAGAACTTATATACAATAAACCCCCCTTAGCTTCACAAATGATATTCAGAACTATACAACTTAAACCCAGGACAAGGAGTTTGTTTCTACCGGTTTTTAAGGACTGTTTCTGGATCAGCTATCTTTGCAGCACTGTAGAGCTGCTTTTGAGACTCCTCCATAGTGCTGATCCATAATCAGTCCTTAAAAACAGGCAGAATCAAACTCCTGCCTCTGCAGTATTAGCTTTTACTCTACACTAAAATGTAAGAGTTCTGGTCAGATAGCGAAACGGACGAAAGTGCGCCATTTTGCGTAGAGGCGGAAACTATAATTACACCCTCATAATATCAGCGCTGCCAATGAACATTTTAATTACGCCTAACGGGAAACCGAAGCTGTTTTGGCAAGGGTTTTTCCATATGCTATTTTGATCATTCCAGCATTCTGTGGTAAGGGAAATATTGCAGCTACATAAAAGAAAAAGAAAAAAAATATTATATTTTAAAAAAAGAATAATATAATTTTTTTTTTTTAAAGTACCGAACGTCGGAAAATTCTAATACCGAACCGTTTTTTTTTTTAAGTATCGAAAAAGTACCGAAGTTTCGGTGTACCGTGCAACACTAATAGCTAGGCTACAATAGCTTACCCAAAGCTGCCACAAGCGTTGCCCCACTGTAGCATACTTTTGAGCCTGTTTTTTTTTTTCTCTCTGTCTTCTTATTTAATGTAACGTTAGATTAATTTAGAGGTCGGTCAATAGTTGGACCGAAGAAAGCACAACCAAAGGCGTCCTCGAGTGCTTACGTGAAAAACCAGTAGAAAAGACTGGGGAAAACTAATTTCTCACAGAATTTTACCAGACATGTCAATTCGCACGGGATTGCTTTAACCTGGGGTCATTTTTACAGGACATTTAACAGTAGATAAAAGACTCCGGAATCTTTACTGGCGTGGGGGAGCGCAGTCCGTAAAAGTTACGGACATGGCAGATTCAGAGGGGACTAAAATAGTGGAGCTCCTCCGGTAATTACATCACCCCACCTCCCCCTGTAAAACTTATCCCGTCCGAATAGGGCTTTAGCTAAGATCTCTTTCAGCTAGCTCGCAAGCTAATAGTGTTTACAGTTGTAGTAATAACAAGTTCCCTGCCTCTCTCTCTGTGAGTTTGGTCAACGCCTCTTTCACATAGCATGAGAGGTTGGGGGGAGGTATCTCCAAATTCAACTCAACCACCCACTGACACCACTGTAATACATCATTTTAACATAGACCGCAAGCAAATTTGCACCTTTACCTGCTGATATCTCTGTTCAGTGATTGTTTTGGCCAGCCACAGAGAGAGCTGTTAAATAAGGTGAATGTTGCACCTTGATCTGTTAAATAAGGTGAATGTTGCTTTTTGGTGGAATTCCCCTTTAACAATTAGCCACCCTATTTAAAGCTTGGTTTACACTATGGTCTTGCCTTTGTGACTGGGAACATACTGAGGGTTTCACACAGGAGGACTGCCCCCGTTCTGTTTATCTCCCTCTTGAGCTTAAATCCCAGTGGCTTCAGTTGCCGAGTTGGTCTCGGATTTCAATATTTGGCCAATTTACACTATGGGACTCACCCCGTTCACACAGTGAACGATTTGGTCACCCAGTTAACGGAGGTCCATTAATTTTCTATGAAGCTGGGCGCCGATAAATGTTGTCTGCACATCGGCCGTAACAGCCAATCAGAGTTCCGTGCTTCCTATTTCTCCAACCGATATGATACCATTTTGTGAATACTCGTTCTGCCCCGCTTCACTCATTGCAGCAATGGAAGAAAAGCTAATAATTATGCTCCAAGCTTACCCTGTCTTGTTCAACCCTAAAAAAAACATGTTTTATATACTACTAGATATATGGCTATCTATCTATCTATCTATCTATCTATCTATCTATCTTTCCAGAGAGAGAGATAGATAGATAGTGAGAAAGACAGATACGTATATCACACATGCTATCTAGAACAAATAATAATTATGTTTATTGTCATGACATAACTACAAAGAATATGCTATATGGAAAATACGTCTTTGATATATTCTGTATTGCCGTTGTTTCTCTTCATCAAAAATTTGTAGCTGCTCGAGCTGATTTAGAGAACACAACGGGAAGCTCTTACTCTGCTCTCAGCATAGTGGACTTGAGTGACCAAGTTGATCACTGTGTGAACGCAGTGCAAGTCTTTGAGTCGGCTGACAAAATCAAACTTTTTTTAGATTTAAAGATTTTACCCGTGTTGTGTGTCTTTTGATTTGTTGTTTTCCTGTCTTTATTTTGTTTATACAAATAAGTTGCTTAGCTGCTTGGTAGGTAGTCAGTGTTCTGTCAGTCATTAAATTTTTTCTCTGGTTTTGTCTATAATGGAATGCCAGGATAAATTAAGCCAACCACACAAGACTGCATTTTGTGCAACTCCCACCTCCGGACATTTTATTACATCACAAAGAACAAATTTGCATCTGACCTCTGATGTCATCCATATTGTATTTTCCAACACATTAACATTTATTGAACACTTAAAATGCTTGTCCTCCGACAAAAATTGACAAATTCACATAAAATTTGGACATTAATTTCACATGAATCTATGGGCCAACTTTATAGAGGACATTTTCTTTTGGCTATGTCAAAAGATGGCTGAAAAACAAGCTAAAGAATTGGCAGTGTGGCTTTTCAGAAAAAATTATATAAATTCCAACAGCTTGACCGAAAATAATTTTATTGAAAATCAAATTATAAGCTTCCCAATGGTGTTGTCTCATTTCAAGCTTCCAACAATAAAATACGACTGAGCGTAATATAAAGTTTATTTGTGTCGATTGGGATGGCAGGTATGCCATCCGCCAAGTTACGGCTTGGCGGGGCATGCCCCATACCTATACAGCACCGAGAGTTTGGCACTTTTCAGGGTTTCCTACAGAAGTAACCACAATGACCACAAACTCTCAGCCCTTAAAAACATTAACTTCTGTATGTTCTGACCTCATGTAACCACACAGCATTCAGATAGAACTTCACACATCCACACAATAAAGCCCCAAACGTGGGTTATTTTGTGGTTTTTCTCCTTTTGCTTCTTCTTCTTCCCATTTTTCCTGCCTACCCAGAGACCCTCACTACCTGCCTGCCTCCGTACCCTCAAAGAATAATCCTCCCCATTGGATAACAACATCGCATACCTGCTCTCCCAAGCTTATCGCCCAATAAAAACGCTTCAAACTAATCTGCACACATCCCAGAATCAGACAAAACTGCTATATGGCTTTGTGTATTTCACGAAGCTACTGTGGCCTACTGGTTAGTGTTGCTGCCTCTCAAACAAAGGATTGGGGGTTCGTGCCCAACAGGACACAAATTTATTTTCGACAAAAACAATGTGCAACTGTTCATTTATTACTTACTGTTATTATTTTCACAATAACAAACGTATTTTTATTGCAAAGGCAAAAGACATTTCCAATATTAACTGTTCAATGTTTCACTTGTATTTCACTTGTACTACAGCGAAATGGTGAAAGTCAGATGGACACTGACAAATGGCCTATAGCCTATATCACGTGACCGTATCCCTTCGGTCTTCTGGTTAGCGTCAAGCCTTAGAATGCGAGAGATGTGGGTTCGTACCCCGCCTGGTTGGTCCCAAAGTGTAATTTCATTTTGGACTCAAACAGTGTGCACATGTTCTGGTTTTCTCATACAAGAGTGTTTTTTTTATTGCAAAGGCAAAGACACGTTTACAATATTAACTGTTCACTTAAAGTAGCCGGTTAGTTAAACAATTCAGTCACTAGACACAGCAGTAATGCAATAGGCTAGCTAATGTTATGGGAACAGGTATCCCATGGCCATTTGTCAAGCAAAGAAAAAAGTTTCAACGCAGAATATCATCTGGTTAACATCACGTTGTTGCACTAATGTAAAAATAAAATTTCTATAAATAACTGTGCCATTGGCTACATATTTTAATCTCACACAAATTCCGACAAAAAAAATTGTCTGTGCTGCGCTCTTGTGCCGCGGTCCTGTCTAGACTCACTGTGGAAACCGAACCTTCAACTCTCGCCTTGGCCAACATTTCTTTATTATGTCTTCATTCATTTCTTCACTACAGCTCTGTTCAGTTTATCCTTTGCACACAACGCAACGTCACCATAAAATTAACTACTAGGAAAATTAAGAATTTACGAGAATACATTAAGAATTGATGATATAAACTGAACTATAAACTGAACTTCCTTAAGAGATCGGATTTATAAACCTCCAATTACCCAAACATATATGTTTCATGGTTAGTCACTTAAAAAAATTATAGAATAGCCTCCGAACATTGCTCTAGTCTACGCTACTCTGCAGACAATGTAGCTTACTGCAAACACTTTTAAAATAATAATGAAAAGAAGAATAATCTCTGGTAGGCTACTTTCTTAATAGTATCTATTGTTTTCTTTCTGGCTAAGATTCCTGGGAAATATGCATTGTCCAATGAAGCTTGTTAACCAACGTTAGTTTTGCCAGAGAAACGTCAGTCAGCTGCTAGTCAGGAAGTAGGTACAAGCTAGGCTACTACGAAGCAAATCAACATGCCTTATACATCCATTGCACTACAGAAAACTAAACTATTCATTGTATTTCATTAGACATTAAATACAGCTCATCTGCAAATCATTTTTATGTAATTGTGGGCTATCGGAAATAGGAGAAATATTCTCTTACGCGAGATTGCTTACGCGAATGTCTGCATGCATTTATTTTGAATGCATGTATTCTGTATGCATGTCTCTCTCGATGTCATTATCTTCATGCATTATTCATCATTAGTTAGCTATCAAAAATAAGTGATATCTGATCAAAAACGTCTCTGACATAAAAATTAAAAAAAGTTACTGATGCATAGCCTACTGAGCGGTGTCTATAAGTCCTTAATTCCAACTTGCAAAAACTAGGCCTGCCTTTAAAAGTCTTGATATCAAAATGTGGCCAAGTTACAACTAACAATATTGCCTATCGTAGCTCACACTAAATAAACTAGCTCTATTCCAAAGCAGTGCTAACCAAGATTTCCTAAATTATTTAATGCAACTTGGCCCTGTGTTTCTTCATCTTACCATCTCAAGAGAATGTGGTCAATTAAACTGTATGTTCCACATCAAACTGCAAAATGAGAATAATTTATAGTGGAAATACTCTGATTCAGATGTGTTGCAACTTGCACTTAGAAATTAAACAGAAAAATGACTACACTATAGGGCATGTTTGAACAATTGTCTGCATCCACTGCTTTGGGTCTATGAAAAGCACAGAATGAATAAAATGTATTATTATTATTATTATTATTATTATTATGTATTTGTTGATTTATTTATTTGGATTTCTGTCAAAACCTGTGTGGTCCTACACAGCATAGATATCCTTGTGTTCACAAAATTCTGTTTGCAAATATCATAACTATTGGATAGGTTAGAAAAATGCTATATGTACGCTATTTTATAGGTAAAAATATTACTCATTTTTATCTGCATTTATTTATTCATTCCCCCCCTTTCTCTATTGTACATGATGTTTCTTGATATAAATGTCTGTTTGTGAATTGTAATGAAATATGTAGCAGCAGTTAACATTTTAAAAAACATTTTCTAAAGTAAACTTGCCAACAAAGTATAACCATATCCTTTCTGGAATGTAATTATTCATAAACTGTTCATTCATAAACATTCATTGAAATCATATGTTGTTCCATGAGGCACAATCTTTAAAGTTTAAAGTTTATTTAGTGTGAGCTACGATAGGCAATATTGTTAGTTGTAACTTGGCCAGATTTTGATATCAATACTTTTATAGGCAGGCCTAGTTTTTGCAAGTTGGAATTAAGGGCTTATAGACAGCGCTCTGTAGGCTATGCGTGAGTAACTTGGCTTTTTTTACGTCGGAGACGTTTTTGATCAGATGTAGGTTTACACAAGGAATAGTATTGTTTCGATTCGAGAATATGCCTACGAACATGGCGATTTCCTCCTCAATATGTATTACTGCATGTAATATTTAAATTATGTACATTAGCTTTTCTACTCCACCACACTTATGCCATATGTTTCATATGAAATTGAGTGGTATTCTCTAATGAGTGCATTTCACATACTGTGTTCATAGGTGACTCAGTTGTGTTTTACGTTTGATGCACGAAAATGCTCAATCAAATTTACTGTGCACTGATATCTGATAGATTAATGTAAAATTTTCTTTTGAGTGATTTTACATAGCAAGATTTGTGAAGCACACTACAGACAAATTTCTTCCCAGGGCATGCAGCAAAAGTTTACATACTATAGAGTACAGAAAAAAGGGATGTTTTATTGAAGTACAAAAGTGAATGATTAGACTACATATTTAGGTGTGTGTACCAGTGTGATGTTGATGTTTTTATCTTAAACCATCGTAAGGGGCAAAATAAATGTTATGCTTTATAATGGACAAAACAATTCTATTCATTTTATGACATGATAGGTTTTTGGACCCATAGATATCTATCCCCCTATACTGATGAAAAGATTAATTCCGACTTGAAATGATGCAAAAGTGAGTTCCATCAGTTGCTTTTTCATTAAATATATGATTATTTTATTATTTACAGCAGTGCACAATTTAGCCATTTTGGATAGATTTGGAGACATTAAGGGACAATAGGGTATACTGCCTAGATCTTGCGTTATAGATCTTTAGTTTTTCTGCATATCACCCTCAGATTTTGCAGACTTTATGCAGAGTTTAAGATCCAGGAAATATATAGTTTTATCTGTTTTACCTATGTACAGTTGTGTTAAAACAAATAGCAGTACAACATCAGTAACCTGATGAACCACTGTTATTAGTAGTAGTGATATTTCTGCATGGCAAATAATTTACTTGTAGATGTAGTAGTGTAATAGAAAAACAACAGACCCAACTGTCATGACATGCACGCTGCTTGTTCTGAGTAATTGACTCATTCATTGAAAGGGGAGTCTTCAAAATAATAGCAGTGTGGAGTTTAATTAGAGAATTCATTCATTCTGTGAAAAAACAGGTGTCATTAATTGTCCTTTATTAAGGAAGAAAGGAAGCAAATGTTTCACACATTGTTATAAAATATATTTCCTTCTGAATTGCTAAGTAAAATGGGCCGTTCCAAACATTGTTCGGAGGAACAACGTAATTTGATTAAAAAGTTGATTGGAGAGGGGAAAACGTATAAAGAAGTGCAGCAAATTATAGGATGCTCAGCTAAAATGATCTCAAATGCTTTAAAATGGCAACAAAAACTCGAAACACACGGAAGAAAACGAGCAACTACTGTTAAAACGGATCGAAGAATAGTCAGAATGGCAAAGATTCAGCCAATCATCACCTCCAGAAAGATCAAAGATGATCTAAAATTACCTGTAAGTTCTGTTACAGTCAGAAGACGTTTGATCGAAGCTAAGCTATCAGCAAGAAGCCCCCGTAAAGCACCATTGTTGAAAAAACGGCATGTGCAGAATCGGTTAAAATTTGCCAAGGAACACATTGATTGGCCCAAAGAGAAATGGCGTAACATTCTGTGGACTGATGAGAGTAAAATTGTTCTTTTCGGGTCTAGTGGTCGTCGACAGTATGTCAGACGACCCCCGGGTACTGAATTCAAGCCACAATACACTGTGAAGACAGTGAAGCATGGTGGCGCAAAAATCATGGTATGGGGATGTTTTTCATACTACGGTGTTGGGCCTATTTATCGTATATCAGGGATCATGGATCAGTTTGAATACATCAAAATACTTGAAGAGATTATGTTGCCGTATGCCGAAGAGGAAATGCCCCTGAAATGGGTGTTTCAACAAGACAACGACCCCAAACATACGAGTAAACGAGCAACATCTTGGTTCCAGACAAAAAAGATTGAGGTAATGGAGTGGCCAGCTCAATCCCCTGACCTCAACCCCATTGAAAACTTGTGGGGTGACATTAAAAATGCAGTTTCTGAAGCAAAACCCAAAAATTCACAGGAACTGTGGAATGTAGTTTGTTCATCCTGGGCTGAAATACCTGTTTCTAGGTGCCAGAAGTTGGTTGACTCGATGCAACGCAGATGCGCAGCAGTTATCAAAAACAATGGTTATGCAACTAAATATTAGTTCAGTAATTTAAAGTGAAGTTAAATCTTGAAAAGTTTCTTCAGTTTATACAGTAAGTGTTTGAGTTTGAATTTGAAGAGAAATATGTCGACACTGCTATTTTTTTGAACAGATTAATATTCCTTTTCTTTGCTTCCTGTAAAAGAATAACGCAGACTTGATAAAAGTTGTTAATGCTTTGATTCGGAATTGAATGTGTAATGTTTCCACTACATTTGAAATATGGAACTAAAAGCTATTAAAAAATATTTGCACTTTATTCACTTTTTTTAACGCACTGCTACTTATTTGAACACAACAGTAGCTCTCAGTACTTCAGTACCGGAAACAGAAACACTAGCATTTTTATTGTAAAGAGAGGTAAAAACCAGGCAGAGGGTGGGATATATAAATAAAAGCTTATAAATACTGACAGCATATTAAGAGATGCATCGCAGCAAGTCGCACCTACCAGAATTTGATTCAACATTTTTTCACGCATTTTTCTCTGGATGATTCTAATTATTCCCATTATAGTAGGCCTACGTTTATGACAATGTTAGTGAAGACATATGTGTTCGACGTGTTAACATTGCAGAGTAATTTTCTTATGTCGCAGTGTCAGACCTTGCACTTTGCTTCGTGACACATTAATGATATCCCACCCTCTGCCTGCCTTTTGCCTCTCTTTAAAATGAAAAATATAGTGTTCAACATTGTGACTCTTTGCAAAAATGTTTTGCTCCACCACAATCAATAGGACAATCTACAATTTGTGGTTCATAGCTATGGTCGTACCACAATATTATCGTTTTTAAATGTTAACTGGAGAAATTGACCAAAATAAAATGAATGTAAGAATTAATGTAATGTTAGCTTGAGCGCATTCACGTGAAGGGGAGTTGAAATCTGCAGGGCAGTCAAAAAACAGCACACTCTATTGCCTCAGCAGCGTGGACCTGCTCTTCCTCCTCCACGTTTTCCTTTACGAGTCTATCCAAGGAACGTTTCAATTTTACATTTAATTAATCTCTTTTCTTTTTCTTGTTTCTTTTTTACGCTCCCGAGCTGTAGCATACATTCTGAATTTGTCTCGGTGTCTGCTGTTTGAGCTTGCCACTTCGCCACCCGACTCAGGGAAAAAAAACAACTTTAAGCGAACTTGAAAATATGATTGCTGCATGTAGCTATGCAGCGTAGGGACATAAGCCTATAGCTACTTCCGACATGACATCAACTTTCCAAAACACCATTTAGGCTAAATGTATTTCTGTGAGTCTGGGTGTGCTTCAAGAAGATATATAGGCTATTTTAGATAAATATTATTTTATAAAAAAAGAAGAAAAAAGAAATGGTTATTTAAATTAATTTCCCCTCTCACCACGGGGCCCTGTGAAGTGCGGGCCTGTGGCGGATTGCCCCCCCCAAAAGACGGCCCTGGAGTGTGTCATTGGAACTTTAGGAACTGCCAGGTTGCTGTACCTATTCTGTAGGAGTGGGCAGTGTAGCAGTCATAAGGGCTGCCTCCTGCCTTTTTTCACAGAAAATAATGTAGGTCATGAACAGGGCTCATGCGGAGTTGCTTAGCAAAGATGGAATTGAATGCCTGCAATAATGCCTTTGATGATAGAGAGATGAATTTTAAAAGATTGAAGCAGTTAACTATGAAGTCGCATACCATAGAAATGTTAACCAGGAGAGGTGAAATGGAAAGGCAACACAGAATTAAGAGAAATAGGACCATACAGAGTCATAAGACTTTTTTGACGCATACGTCATACGGTCACACGGGTGTTCCAGCGCTGGAGTGGTCCCTGAAGCGTGCGGAACACAAGCTTATAACATCTGTTTACGAATGACACAACAATAAACCTTTGGGTTAAACCTTGTTCTTTCGAGGACTAAACGCACTTATGTACCACAAATACATGGCACCAAATAAACTATTTATAGTTTTTGTGGTCTCAACGTGAGCATGCAGCCATTCACACTTTCTCAGAAGTAGCAACAGTTGAGACAGAAAATTGAAAAATTTAAATGTGAAAAGCATCAGCCATATTATTTTCAAGACCTGGCATGTAGGCAACCTTTAAAATGAGCGCACACACCAACACTACTTTTAGCTTTAGCTCCTGTGGTGCCAGGAAGGAAGTTGGAGTGCTGTCCACCAGGGGGCAGCACTGGCCCTACTCACAGGTATGGCAGCACCTGTAATTGATTGTAACAATTGTATCAATTCAGCAGCTGCCTATTACCTCATTAGTAGGGTTAATAAAAGGCCTGGCAATCGGGCCTAGAGAGGACAGCTTGGCAAACTGTTGCGGACTGGTTTGCTGGGTATCTGGAGGCCTATTTTCCGTTGTGGGTTTGTTTTGTGTATTTTTGGTTCCAGCTTTTGTTTGGTCGAGTAGTTTTCTGTTAAGTTTGGTACCCGGGACTAATAAAAGGCAATGAGCCAACGTTTCTTTTGTGTTGTACTCCTCTGTTCACCACGTGATGCAGCGGCCCTGCAGCCCTGCATCACACACCAGATAGCACACACGCCAACGACACTTTTAGCTTTAGCAGATTTAGTTTTAGCTCAAGATAGCGCACATACTAGCGCTGCTTTTAAGCTTTAGCTGCAGAGCACACACAAATGCTGGTTTTAGCTTTAGCACCGTTAGAAAAATTAAATGTGCAATCATGCAATAGCCTAGAGTAAGGCTGCTAACTAGTAATATGCAATGAGCAAAGAGCGAACTGCAAACAGTGGCGAGCACCATAACACTTTTCTGAGCTCTGGTTTGGTATTGCGGTGGCAAGTGAGCACGTAAACAGTTGTTGAGTTGACAGCGATAATTTTAAACAAGGATGACTGTTTTAGCCTGCTAGACACAGAAGCGTGCAGGCCTAAAGTGTTTGGATGTGGGTAACTGACTAGCTAGGAGGCTGACTGTCTGCCTGATCCGATGTTGAAAAGCATGTGCGTAAATTTTGAGTAATTACGGGAAAAAGTTCACTGTCTAACTCCCCATCTGTTACATCCTCATGCCGCCTCACTAGTGTGCCCTTCTAATTTTGTATGCTAACTCGTTTCCTTTGGCTCATCTGAGTCTTGATTGGAAATTGCAGTCACCTGTTTTCCTGAGAGCATATGTATTGGCGGAATTCTCTAGCTCGAGGTTGGTTAATTTCCACTCTGGGTCTATTTTCCCTCTGGCTAACTTCATGCACGTTGCCAGCGTAGCTGTCCTGCAGAAGTTAATTCTTAAATATTACTGTGGCGTTCAAGTTGTATGCAGCACTTACTATATGACAGTTTGTCGTAGTGTTGCCGGGCTGTAAGGGGTGCGCATTTGTTGGTGGTATTTCCGCGTGATTCCCCGTTTTAAAAGCCGGTTTTGCAACTTTGCTTTGTGCGAGCATATTCACGTCTCTTGTATGCTGCTTTGTTTATGCCAATGTTGACAAACTATTTTGTTAGTAAGCTGCTTGTTGGTCAGTGGCTACTTTGCCTTGTTGTCTGTCCCTTGTGTAAACTAGCCACTTGTGTTTGTGTGGAGTACGAGTTTGTGCTTGTGTGATACCCATAAGTAGCCTCGGTGTAAACACGGACTAGCCCATAGCCGTCTTTTAAAGAAATAGCCAAACACGCTTTTATTTATAATAAAAAAAAATTTATTTCTGATTTTTCCCCATTTTTTTCCAATTTAGTAGCCAATTGAACCCCTATTCTAATTCAGTTCCCCCCGTAGCAATCGCTAGAGAATCACCGCTGCACAACCCTGTCAGCCGACAGTAGGACGGAGATTGCCACGCCCTCTTCAGGGCGCGACTCCTCCAGGTTCCTGACCGTAGTTCCAACTCGCCCAGGGCTGTTCTATGCGCAGCGATTCTCTCCGAGCCCCTCCCCCCACCCGGAAGCAGCCGCCAATTGCTGCTTCCACGGGGCGCTGGCCATGCTTGGATCTGGCAGGAACCCCGATCCTCTGAGCACAACTGCACCGACTGAAAGTCGGCGCTTTTACCGCTGTACTACCGCGACGGCCCAAAAACACGCTTTTATTTTGAAGCAAAAATAAAAGCGAAACTAACCCTGTTTTATGGGACTCTGCGCCTAGACCCAAGTAGACCCAACACACATAGCGAGCCTGCGGAAGACATTTGCTATAGTGCACCTTTTGCTTTCCGGGTGAGCTAGATTTGCTTTTTTTTTTTTAAAACATAAAGATCCGGTGAGTTAGCTTGAGCTTCCTCTAGTGTTGTTACCACTGTTGCTGCTGAGTTCCTGCCAGTTAATAAAATCCATTTTGGTTTTAATTGACTGTTTAAATTTCTTACAGGCTTATTTGTGTTTAACACATTTTCTTGTTCGACCGTTTTAACCACTCAGTTATTGTAACGTGGGTGGGTTTCGGGTCATAACACCGTCCCCTTTTACTAGTACAAGTTGTAGCACCCAAAAATCATGAATGAACAACTGTGGATATGTTTAAAGATACAGGTCCATTGGCTGAAATGTATAATCTTTCTCGTAGTTGTTAACGCCCAGTCATTAGTATAGTATTGCCCAGTATTGTTTCACCAGCGGGAGGGGGACTTCATTGTTATTGAAATTTAACTCACAACTTTTTAGTTCAGGGAAGTTAGGCCAGATAGCTACACTCTCCAGTGGAAGACATTGCTCATGTTTTAAACTCAATCAGTGCCATCCTTCGCTGGCCAGCCCGGTTTAAACTAAAGGTAGAATGGAGGGTAACAGAATCTAATGAGGGATCTAACACAGTAAATAATCAAGTGCAATTAGCAAGGAGTTAGCAATATACAGAGGGAACAGAACACAATCCAGCCAGTGCAGCTCACAATATGTAGCAAAGCACATTTTCGAATTTCCACTGAGTGTTTCATTAAAACAACACAGCAATGATTTTTTGTGCAAGCAAACATATCCAACAATATGCAGACATTTGATTGCAATATCCATTCCAGGTCTGATTCATATAACCCCACAATTCTTACATTCATTCTGTGGCATCAGGATGGCATTTGCACATAATTTGTAAACTTAAAATTTTACTGTAGCCCCCCTAAATATTTTTTAGGCCACTTGTTTTAATCTTAATTGCACTTTTTTCTGATTATTATTTGACTCGTAAAGTTAGGAAGTTATGATAAAGCTACAAAAGTGCAAAGTGTTTTTTTTCTTCTAATGATAGGGAGAAGTTTACAGGAGAGTATAATTCTGAGGGAATCCCTCCCTCCACCCCCCAACATGATTCTCCGCTCATGAAGGGTGATCACAAGTTAAAACTGAATCAATGCGTACATGAACATTTAGATGTATGCTATGGAATCTGGTTTTTAATTGCAATAAAAAACGAATCGCTGGTTAAATTTAATCTACAGGCCAGGCCTAAATTAATTCCACTGCCATTGAGGCAATTTGCTATGTAAGCTGTCAAACTAGAATAGGCTACACATCGTCTTTGACATCACGATGTGTCAACCATTGCTGATGCCAATTAATTTTAGTTGATAGATGATGGTAGGGTATTGTAGCTTACATCAGTCCTATTGCTATATATCAAAGCAATTTAAAGAAAATTCTTTGCAACAACTAAATTATTTATTGATTTTTGGTTTATTTCTGCTCTCAAGACTCATGGGGAACAACCATTTTGTGACATCTTTTTTGAAAGATCTCTCCTGGGGGTGCATGCCCCCAGACCCCCCTAGTAGAGGCTTAGCCCCCCTAAACTTATACCTCTGGTAACCCCCTTGAAGACAGCGATGCAAATAGAAACCAATGGGAAGCACATCCGAACCAGGAAGTATAATTGATATGCTCAACAGACCTGTTCAGTTGTGTCCTTGGAAACACTTGTACAACATGGAAGGCGCAGACAGCGGCTGTGTCCAAATCAGCACCCTTCCATACTATTGAGTATGCTTGTTGAGTATATAGGACGCAAAAGAAGTTAAGCAAGCAAAGGTTTCTCTAAATGCAGAACACTTAAAACCCCCGGATGATACTTCCGTGGTTATTCGGGAACAGGGGCGCCCGCAGGATTTCTTCCCGGGGTACGCAACAGAGGAGGCCAAGCCATAGGCTACATGAAAACAAAGCCACTACTTAGGACTAACGTTACAACGTAATTTACCGATATATTTTGCACTCATAGGGTCGCATATTACAAGAAGTTCTAACGTAGGAGTAGGCCCAGCCTACGTTAAAGTCGGATCTTTCATCAGCAAAACCGGAGAGACTTACTTCACAATAGAATGGAAATGTTGCGCGCAAAAAGATGTTACGTGACTTACAGTAGCCTGATCTTTCATCAGGAAAACCGGAGACCTCACAATAGAATGGAAATGTTGCGCGCAACAAGCTGTTACGTGACTTACAGCACAGTTAACACAATGAAAACACTTCTGACAAGTCAATGTAACTATCGAACATGCTCAACAAAATGTATTCACTGCTTAAATTTCTAATAAAATATTATCACTGAATGCTCGCCAATTGTGTGTGTGTGTGAGAGAGAGAGAGAGAGAGAGAGAGAGACAGAAAACACACCACTGCAAATAAAAGAACATGTTGCCTCAATCACTTCATAAAAATAAATAGCATCTTACCCTTAAGCCCTATTCGGACGGGATAAGTTTTACAGGGGGAGGTGGGGTAATGTAATAATTACTGGAAGAGCTCCGCAATTTTAGTTCCCATGTCTAACTTTTACGGACTGCGCGCTCCCGCACCAGTAAAGATTCCGGAGTCTTTTACCTACTGTTAAATGTCCTGTAAAAATTACCCCAGGTTAAAGCTATCCCGTGCGAATTGACATGTCCGGTCAAATTCTGTTATTTCCTGTGATAAATTAGTTTTCTACTGGTTTTTCACGTAAGCACTCGAGGACGCCTTTGGTTGTGCTCTCTTCGGTCCAACTATTGACCGACCTCTAAATGAATGTAACGTTACATTAAATAAGAAGACAGAGAGCAAAAAAAACAGGCTAAAAAGTAGGCTACAGTGGGGCAACGCTTGTGGCCGTTTTAGGTAAGCTATTGTAGCCTAGCTATAGCCTTACATACATGTTATGGCCTAACACTGTTTCTTTTCAAGCTAACGTTAATAAAGAGGTGTACCGTGTAATTGCAGGATTCCTCACGCTTTTTGTGGACATGTT
Organism: Synaphobranchus kaupii; assembly: GCA_029718625.1. Classification (NCBI taxonomy): domain Eukaryota; kingdom Metazoa; phylum Chordata; class Actinopteri; order Anguilliformes; family Synaphobranchidae; genus Synaphobranchus; species Synaphobranchus kaupii. Next base: position 81,340,043 of record CM056379.1, read on the forward strand.
TGCCATGCCAACATTGTCTCCACGTAGTTTTTTTTTTTTTTGGCGGCTCAGTTTGCAGTGAAGATAGGATGTGTAACGTTGTATGACTCGTCGGGAACATTTTCGGTGTGACGACAACATAGAGTAGACACTCCCATCTCTGTAATTCTAGACGCTGCTTACGGAGATAGCTACTTTATCCCGTCCGAATCGGCCATTAACATTACAGACGTCCTGTGGTAATAATTACTTTACAGACATTGTCCTGAAAACGTATCCCGTCCGAATAGGGCTTTAGAATGTGAGATTGACCCTCCTTGTCCCGGTTGCGTCAAATTCCCTAAGCACCCGCTCTGTGTCGATTTCAAAGTCATTGTGAATGTTCATAATCGCCAATCGCGTCTGTCATGCTGTTCCGTAGGTATGTTTTCAGACGTCTCAAACAGCTGAGTGCTCGACCGAAGCAGTAGACACGGGCATCGTAAGAAGGACTTTCAGTATGCTATGAAGTATTCGTTTAAGTTAGTTATCTTGACTGATAAGATAACTGATTACTGATAAGTAAAAAGGCAACTCTAAACTTTTCCCGGTCTAAAGAAAAAGGTGATCCTCCAATCACTTTCAACAGTGCTAACGGCGGGATGGTGATCCTCCAATCACTTTCAACTGTGTCTTCCAATCACTTTCAAATGTTTGAAATATGCAAAACTTGGAAAATACAATAACCAGGCAATACAACGAAGACAATAAGCAAATATCATTCCTCAACATCGTAGAAACAGAGACGCAGAGACTTTGACAATTCACGTCAGTTTTAATGGAAATACTAATTTTTCTGTTGTTGCTAAGGTACGCAGACTGCGTACTCTGCGTACAGCTGGGGGCGCCACTGCCTCCCTGCTCCATCCCTGCGTGTCCTTGTTAATCATGAGGCTACCATGCTTACCGCTTCAACTACACTCTCCTCCTACTCACTCTGTCCCTCTGCCCTGTCATGCTCACACAGTCCCTCCTCGGCTTCCCTGTCACACGCCTGCTCCTCTGCCTGGCAGTGGCCATGGCCAGCCACCTCTCCTCCTTCAAGTTCCACCTGTTGCTGCACAATGTCGCGTACTGGAGATGTTGAAGCTACTGCAGCCCCTGCAGCAAACATGTCTGTTATTTTTGCACATTTGGCGGCATCCGTCTCTAGACTTTTAATTTCTTTGGCCCGCAACTTCTCCGCACCCCCCTTGCGCTTTTGTTTATCCATTTTGACGCCCTCATCCATCCACAGATTTTTGGTTCTGAGCCATGACATATTGACAATTTGACACAAGAAACAGAGAGGACAGAGAGGGAGGGGTGGGGCCTAATAAGAGATGTGATTGGGCCAGCCCAGTGTCAGTATAGAAAATGAACCAATGGGCCGCTGCTGTATGGGCCGGTCGTTGGCCAAATTTTTATTATTATTTATGTATAAATTTTTACTTTTGTATCCCCAAGGTGCGTAGGCCCACCGGGAAAATGCCCGGTATGCCAGATTACCAGTCCAGCACTGGTTCTGTGTGAGCTTGGCTGTGGACTGTGGTATGAAAAGAAGCAGTCTGGTGATGCCACGTGTATTGGAGGAGAACAGCGGCAAAGAAGAAGAATTTTTCTGTGAAGGTGAAATTTAAATTCTTCGGAATTAAATTGAATGCTTTCAAAGTGGCTTCCGAAAAAAATGTGTGCTTACTGGGAGCATTAGTAGTGGTGTGCAGCCTAGCTCAAAAGCTGCTATGTGGCTAACCAGGGCTCTAAATAGTGCTTCCTCTGGATAGAAAACTACAGCTGAGATAAAAGAAAATAAGCCTCCACAAAAAAGTTCTCATGGTACAGTTGGAGGAAAGGGCATCCCGGACCTCTCACCTGCAGACGAGAGGATGCGGTATATTATTGGGAAAGTGGCCCTTCAAGGGGTGATAGAAGACGCCATCTTTTTCCAGTTACACTGGAGGCATCAAAGATTATCTCATGCTGGGGTGCGGTGTTTGTTAGGTCTTATAATCTAATAAAGCTAGATAGAAAAAGGTTAAATTTTTGCGTCTTTCACACAACGTGACTGCTGATGTGTGATTATTTTCTTATGGCTGTCTCCAATAAATTATTTTACAGAGGCTATTTCCTGATTTCATCATTTTAACCGGCTCATTCTTCACTCCATTTAGGCTACCTGTGATGAGCAACTAATAGTGGTGTCTAATTAAAAATCAACTTAAATTGCACTACAGAACATAGTATAGAGCTGCAACGCGTAGGTTAAATGTGTTTTAAAATATTAAAACGGATTTTAATACTTTAATAAATGGAATGCCTTGGACATTATTTTGCACTTTTTGTTTTTCAGCTGTTGACTCCGCAGTGCTTCAAAGAAAAGCTATTCTTTTCATTATTTAAGCTTTATGTAGCTGTGGGCGGTCACGTTAGAATGATGCGGGTATGATAACCAGTTTTCAGTTGTGTTTACAGATAGGCCCTCATGACAACAACAGACTGGCTTTAGGAAGTTAATAATCATTTGCATCTAGGCTGCACAATAAAACTGTCACAAACAAAATTCCCCTATAAAATAGGTAGAATAAAGGCTGTATTATGAACAACATTTCATTTTAAAATGCGCCTTCGGAGAGGGCATTTAGAGTGTGTGGGCGCATTCTGGAGGAGAGACGGACCATGCTGAAACCACCATCAGTGAGTGACATTCTTTTCATCCACGGGAAACGTTACCTATGTCATTATGTTTGCCTTAGCAATAAACGGATTTTAGAGCTACAAGCCGCTTCAGTTTGCTTTCATTTTTTAATGATGTGATATCCTGATTAGATTGTGTATACCTATAGCCTAAAAAAACCCCACCAGAGATGAACAGTAAACAGCAGTATAAAGCTAAAATGGCTTACAATCTATTTAATTTTGCATCCTATGCTACTACCTCATTTTACATGGATTTGTATTTTATTTTAATGTGACCATTTTATTATATATTTATTAAATATTTCAGTTATCCATGCCGTAACATTTTTTTTCAAATAAACGTTACTTCATAAAACGAAAATGTTTTTTGTGCCAACTTTCAATTTAATTTAACTGTTAATAACAGTGCCAGTCCACCTCATGTAATAAAGGATTTGTTTATTAGGGGTCCAAGCACGTAGTGCTGGAACCCAATTGTTTTTGCTGGTTTTATTATTATTATTATTATTATTCCCTCATTTGTTACAATTGCAGCAAAACCACATGATAACTTTTGCTGAAACTTTGCACACGTAGACACTGCGGCACGACACATGTACAGTGAATTCCAACCCAATTAACCTGATGGTGGCGCTATAGAGACAAAGTGAAATTCTATAATCTTTTGGGCTATAACTTTTGAACTGTTTAGCCTATCTTCAATTCCTCAAATTCCTTGGTTCGTGGCAAATAACTTTGCCATTAGGACCAATGAGGTCCACCATATTGGATCTTTTGCAAATTTGCATTTTGTGAAAAACCTATAAAATCGAACTCCTCCGAGACCATTTGACATATCAACATGCAACTCACAACCTTTTGTTCAGGGGACGATTCTCTGAAAAAGTACGAAGCAATTTTCCTGATTTTCCAAATATCCTGATCGCAGTAAGCCAATAAAAACTGTTGTGGGCGTGGCTAGTCACAAAAACGCTAATAACTCTTCAATTCTTCAATGGATATTAATAAAATTTGGTTTCTATACTTGCACTAACCTTATGAGCCAAACTCTAAAGTATTGGTTCAATAGAATCAAATGGTGGCACTATAGAGCATAATATATTTTTTTAAATTCCTAAATTCATTAAAAAATCGCCATTATTTTTTAGACATTTAAAACTTGCCGTAGTGATCAATTTCCTCATCTGGAACATATGTATGTCCCATATATGTCGCTGCCATCTTGGATTGGCTGCCATTTTGGAAATGCTATTACAATTTCCCTCTGTCCCGGGTATTGGCCTAACCAAAAAACTGACAACTATGAAACTTAGCACCTTAGTAGGGGGTAGTTTAATACGGTCACACAGCGATTTTGGCATTGATTGGACACTTGGTGGCGCTGTAACTGTCATTTGAATTTCCAATATTCAAACAATCATAGCTTCTGCCCCTTTGCAGAGAGACTTACATTCTACATCAGAAGATGTGTCTCCCCATGGACAAATCAATTGCTTAGGAGTCATACGGTCCAACATTTTTTATTTATTGAAAAACCTTTAAAAAACATTTCCCCCTAGAGTGTTTGATACATCAACATGGAACTATCACCAATTTGTTCAGATAAAGGTCCTCTTAAAAGTTACGATAAAGAAATTGGATATTTCAAACAACATGGCCGCATGTAAGCCAATAAAAATTGATGTGGGCGTGGTTTACCACTGAAATGCTAATAACTCCAAAATGATTTGAAGCATATTGATGAAATCTGGTTGCTATACTAGCACTCACATCAAGAGCCAAACTGTAAAGTATTGGCCAAATTGAATCAAATAGTGGCACTATAGAGCACAATATGTATTTTTAATTAATAAATTCATGAAAAATCACTGTTGTGTTTTAAACATTGAAAATTATGTGTCGTGATCAATCACTGGGCAGCCACAGGTTATCTGTTATGGCTTAGTGGTAAGAGCAATGGCTTGGTATGTGGGAGACCCGGGTTCAATCCCCACCAGGCAGGCCCACCATAGGTTACTTTTCTTTTCGATGAAAACAATGCACAGTTTGTTATGCTTTTCACACTTAATAATGTTCTTTTCACATTATTGCAAAGGCAAGAGATTTTACTATATTAACTATTCACTGTTTCACTAGTACTTAAATGAGTGAAACAAATAAAGTTTTAATAAAGTTATTCTTTTTCCTGCCAAATTCTTCATAAAAAATGCTCCATACCCTCAAATAATTATCCCCATACAATACAACATCTGCAATGGCTTTGTGGTTAGAATGATTGCCTTCGATGTGGGAGACCCGGGTTCAAATCCCACCAGGTACCAAAGGTTCCGTTTCTTTTCGACAACAAAACATGCACTTTCTTATGCTTTTCACATCTACAAATCTTATTTTCACATTAATGGGGTAGGAAACACTAAAACACATTTTTTGAGTTAATATCTAGGCATTGCCTCAGACTTAAGGTCTCTTTCATGAATGTCTTCTCAAATTATTCAGTTTACCCAGAATTAACTGAAGGTGGTGGTCTGAAAACAGTTTGACCTTTTATACATATTCATGTTCAGACACTCGTCATGCAGCTACATGCGTCTCACATATACCTTCCGAGACTCCATTGTAAAAGGAAACCAATGTAACATGATTACAACAAAATTACAACCTTTTGCTTGGACCCCGTGTAGTCGCTGCTTGCAGCTATATTTTGCAAATTGTTATCTTATTGATATGAAAAACATTTTTTTTGTGTTGCGCTATACGAGCCATAGTTTTTACGCACGGTTTATGCTACAAATAAACAATTTGGTTATTGCATTACATTATCTATACATTGTCAATACATTCTATAAGTGTCAGGCAATAGGATTTTAAGGGGATGGGAACTTGCATAAGGGATTTTAAGGCGATGTGGCGAGTTTTCGGGCGGGTTTCGGACAAGGTCTTGCAGGAGCAGGTGGGTTTCGGCGAGAATATATGCGGCGCGGGCGGTTGCGGCATGAAAAGCAGCGGGAGGGTTCAGAATGACTAAAGCAGACCTTTGGTTCCATACTATTCCCGTGTAATTTAAAGCTAGTCCCACCCCCCCATTCCCATAGAGATCCATTCAAATGCAAAGAGGTTATATTATCGCTTGTAAGAGTACCTGAAAATAAGATATCAAGAGTCTTTTGATATACTTTTATACCCAGTCATGATAGCATCACCTGGTCACCTGTGGAATGTTCCAAACAGGTGTTTTTTTAACTTCCCAATCTTTTTTTTTTTTTTGCCCCTGTCCCAACTTTTTCAGAATGTGTTGCAGGCATCAAATTCAGAATTTACAAAAATCAATAAAGTTGGTAAGGTAAAACATTAAATATATTTTCTGTGTACTGTTTTCAATTAAATATATGTAAAAGAGAATTTACAAATCACTACTTTCTGCTTTTATTTGCATTTTACATACTGTCCCAACTTTTTTGGAATTGGGGTTTGTAAATTGTCAACCTTTAATCATTTCTTAAAATACTTACCCTGCATTACTCTCATGCAAACTTGCTTGATGTGCTGATCGTTTGGCTGTTTACCCTGGGAAAACAAAAATATTTTGTGAAAATTATATAGCAAAGCTTTCAGTGTTACATCAACCCTGTGACTCCAAGAGTGTACATCTTTCTGTGATAGAGTGCATTGCATCCTGTTTGGACTTTGTACAAACTCCATCACAGTTGAATTAACACTGATATTTTGGTGTGTATAAGTGTATAATAATAAAATATTTCCTTTAAATAGCAAGAATATAAAAGTAAATAAAATCATAAATTGCCACTTTTCATCAACAATAATGCATTGTTTATCTTTTCTTTGAAATGGAGGCAAGATATAAGACCATGGTTGTGACCTCAGAGTATATAATATGTCGACAGCGATGCCAATAGAAACCAATGGGAAGCGCATCTGAACCAGGGAGTTTTAATTTTGCGCTCATCTCACATGCGCAGTTGTGTCCAGTCAAGTCACATGTACATCGAGCTATGCCAAAGCCCATCCCCCTTCTCCACAAGTTCTCCATGGATGATAAACCCATATTATATACTCCGTGATAAACGCTAGAGATAAACGCAAAGCTGATCATATTGACAAGGACAGGCTACACTCATGTATGCGGGGGGGAAAAAACACGATTTCTCAGATTTAAACAACACTACAATATTGAGAAAAGTATTTTTGTTACCAAATCCAACGTTAACTTGTCTTGTTAAAACTGACATGAGCAAACTCCTAAACTTTTTAAGATCATCTGACAGCTAAAATTAGATACTGACACAGCTGACCAAATATTATCCTCACAGATGAAGTTAATTGTTGTTTATGTTGTATAATTTCAGACTACCGCAATAAAGTGCTTTTTTTGATTTATCTTCATTGTTCATTGGTTTTCAATAAAAATTTGAATTTCTCCAAGATTTGTTGTTTGCGTGTGTGCAGTTGCAGTAGGCCTATTTTCCATGCAACTACGACAAACACGCACACACATGGATTTCCATCGTATTGAATTAGCTACACACCTATCGAAAATTCCATGAACTTGAAATTATGACAGCTATCGGTGTAAGGATATGTAAACACACAGAAATGAACAATGTCCGCTTTAAATTAATTCACTCTATGGGTATAGTGCTAGCTGTCCAATTATCATTCTAAGAAATTATTTGATGCCACAAAGTGTGTTCATAAACATATATTAACATGAAGGTTACACGTTTTATTCAATAAAATAATAGCAAACATAAACTAATTAAGATTCAATTAAACAGAGATGGCAAAGCGCCTCAGCAAGTGCATTTTCCTGTATGTTGTTAGTGTATAATTGAATTTACCAATACAGGCGTTAATTCAAAGTTCACGGTAGGCTACAAGGTTCAAAACATAATCTAACTTAATATGACAGGCCCAGCTACAATGGGAAACGTTACTATAAAAGTTACTATATATATAATACCATTTTATTAAACAATTTAGCTTAGCTATTAAGGGAATCATAAATACCACAGCTTCACACGCTGTCCTGGATTTAGGCCTACTACCTGAAAAGGTGTATTCCCGAGATCGAACCTGAACGATTGGTACAGTTGTAAGCAGCACAAACTGCCATTTTGACGAAATAGCTCTGAAGGCTACAAATGTACCAACACTGCAGAAAGTTAATGTGATCATGATCACTCTGGTTAAGGTTAGCTGGCATGCGGGCAGTAGGCTATTCTGAACCAATCAGGATTTTGAATTATATTATAACATTTAAAAGAACAGGACCATACACACGTAATAAGCAGTTGTTTTACTTGAAATAAAGAAAAACGATTCCGAGGCACTCGTCTTTAGAAGTTCTTAAGTTTTAAAAATGCCTTTTATTAATCGCGGCATGCCCATATTGGGGAAACATGCCTACGTGTTTCAGCTTAGCCTATAGGTTTTATAATCATGTAATAAATTAATAAAAAATTCCTTAATTCATTAATTCATTCATCAACACAAGCGAAATCTGGCCACACTGTAATTATGACAAATAACCTTTGGGCTACTGCAGTTTTTCTTTCTGCCTGATTTTAACCTTCATTATCAAGGATAATAATGTTTATAGCCTATATAATAGAAGTAGAAATAAGTAAATAAATGATGACGATTATAAGTAAATAAATGATGCAATCGTGACATGTCCAAATGTTGTTTCATTTCAATTTACTCATATATTTTTCATCTCAATGGCACAGTATAGGCTACATGTTCTCGTAACTTCCTTCCATAAGCACACCTTACAATCGCAATCGACTTCGGCTTCTCTTTCCTAACACGGTGCATTACGTTATACGGCTCTCCAGAACCACATTATGTCATTAACCAACTCAGACATGCGCACTTGCCAACTACGGCACGAAAATGTGACGTAGGCCAAAATAAATAATACAAAAGATCATCTTTGTCTGTGTGGTAAGATTAAAAGAAATAACTTCGGAAAAATTATATGTATATTTTTTTAAGAAATATAATGCACGTCATTATATTAGTGGAAATATTTTTCATTTGCTGTCAAGAATGAATGGAGCCCAATGGGAAAACATAATCATAGATATCAGCAGAGGGCGATATTATATCCAGTGCTGAGGTTGAGAGCTGAAAGCTGGCCCATTGGTTGTGACATTGACACAAACTACCTCAACATTACAATGAAGGTATTGTATCAATGCAGACATCTATTTAGCCAGCTCCATATATCCATGCTATGTACCGTTTATGTGATGTTCTCACTCCCGTCCTATTGTTTCCCGTGTTTTCCCTTTCCCCCTGTCTCGTGTTCGTCTCTCCATAGTCCGGTTCCCCCTTGCTGCAGGTTGGGCGTGGTTTCCCCTTTGTGTCACTCTGTTTCACTTCACTTCTCTCAGCCTATCCCATTTCCCCGTTTCGCATGCATTCCACACTCTCCGCTCTGTTGGTCACTCTCGCATGCATTCGCACGCGGCACCTAATTGATACCAATTAATGTTTGCATTTAGTCGCCCGGTGTTCTCTCTCCTGTGCCAGTTCGTTGATGCTCTTTGTCTGAAACCTCTGGTCTTGTCTTGAGTCCTAGTATCCAGTCTAGTCAGTTAATCTAAGTCTTGTTCGGTACCGGCGTTATCCGCCTTACCTGTCTGTTTAAAGTCGAAGTCTGCTCCTGTCTGGAACGGCATTTCCCGCTGTTCAGTATTCCTGCCTCGCTGTACTAACTGTGTCTGCTTCAGTCTGCCAGCCTGCAGTTGTTTGTTATGCCTGTGCTGCGGTTTCCCTGCCTTCCACCTGACGTGTGTGCATGCAGCCTGGGCTCCTGTTCCTCCACTCTGCGGCGGTGCCCGCCTACTGCCAGTGTTGCGGTTGCTGTTGATGTGCTGTCGCTTCTGCCTCTGCTGCTGTGCCGCTACTGCCGCTGCCCTGCTGCAACGCCTGTGTCCTGCCCGGACTCCGCTCCACTGTCCTGCACCTCTTCTGCCACTCTGCTCCGCCCTGCTCCCGCTCCCGCTCATCCTCTGCTCCACCAGACTGGTTGTCCTGCTCCCACTGCTCCCCTGCAGCCTCAAACATGGACTGTCTGTAATCTGTGTTCTCCCTATGCTTCAGGAGTTTTGGTCGAAGCATAATTTATTAAGAGCTACGCGCTCTGTCTGTCTGTCTTGCTAATCCAGTTCTGGCTTGGAACGTTAACCACCTTTTGCCTTTCTCCCCTTGCTCAGGACTACCCTGATCAAGCAATAAAATATTGAGTTTTGGCATTCCTGTGTTCGAGTCGTGCATTTGGGTCTAGTCCATTTCCAGGGTCGTAACAGTTTACCTCCATTCTGTGGGACTATACCTGGCACGGTCAGGACTGAAAACCAGAATATGGTACCAGACTTGTGGGGTACTCCATATTCCATAACCCATTATCTTGATCATACCATGAAGCCCCTACAAATGTTTTTGTAAAATATTTCAATATTTCATCTCGGCAGACTCAAGTTAACAGGCTATAAATTGCTAACATTCAGTCTAACCTCACTCTTTCATCACTACCATCATCACACACAGAAGAGCATGTAAATCCAGAGAAGGATTAAAGGTATTGGTTTCTTAATCATGTCAGTTTGCAAGCTTGCAATAGTTTTTACAGCACTGTTCTGGATTTGTTAAATCCATTCCAATATCGTATATGTATGACAACAAACAAGATGTTTACCGCTGGTCCCTGTGACCCTGGTAAACCAGGCACACCCCTGTCTCCTTGCATCCCCCGGGGTCCGGGACTGCCGAGAGGTCCCTCAAACCCAGGCTGTCCACGGCTTCCCTCTGGCCCTCTGGCTCCAATTTCTCCAGGTTTCCCAGTCTAGAAACACGAAAAACAATCAGTGCATTCTCTTTAACAAACATTCAAACAACATGTATTGTCCTGCAGATATATGCTTGTCTCTATAGTATACCTGTTCAGTTTTATGCGTGCTTTACTTTGTGCAATTGTTGTGCTGTGTACGATATTATGTACAGTGTAGTCTGTAATGGACAGTGACACAATACATTTTTTTGTTGTTGTTTTGGCTCTGTACTCCAGCACATTGGACTTGAAATTGAAATGAATATGAGGTTAAAGTGTCAGCTTTAATTTGAGGACATTTACATTGGGTGATCCCTGTAGGAATTACAGGCCTTTTTATATATAGTTCAATATCTTTGCCCAATATGTGCACAAACTCATACACCCCCTACAACCAAGTGGGATACTGTGTGTGTGCGCGTTATACAAGTTTGATTAATCAAATTTATAAATTTAGTAATTAGTATTCATGAAAAACAAATAACATATGCATGATCCTTTGATAAATATTTTTTTTTTACAGATTGTACATTATAACATTTTATAATTGTATAATTAAATCGCAAAATAAACTTACTGCTCCTTTTGCTCCAGGATCTCCTTGGTCACCCTGTAAAAATATATTTCAAACTGAACAATTGATTACAACAACACCTCAGATTTTAAATGAAAAAACAACAACCATGACTATGCACACTGCAGTGTAAATTGAAGACAACTCTGTCCACTTGTGCGAACTCTTGGTCATAGGCAGGTAATGAAATAGCCCAGATTACATTTGCAGAATCTATGCTACACTGCCTGTATTTATTATTCTAATACGTTCTAGGGCGTGTTCAAGAAGCAGAGTCAACCTAGGATTTGTTTTCCTCAATAGCGACAACTGAATTTTAGCAACGTGGAGTTTTAGCAGCATGTTTTCTGTTGCACCTGTAAGTAACGTTACCTCTAGCTATCCATCTAACTATGGTAGGTACTAGCTAGATAGCCGTAGTAGGGTACATTGATTGGGCGGGCTTGAGGACGGAGGAGACACAGCAAGGCTAAAAATCCTGCATAGAGCAATTTTAACAGTACTCAACATTGCCCTTAGCAGCTCTATGTTGAGAGTAAAAGCAAGTTTCTGATAGTGAAAGTAGAGTTGTTTCAGAGTGAAAGTTAGTCAGGAAGCGTTGCAGTTAATCATCGGCTACCAGTTGTCAACTCCCGTTCCCGTCCATACTCACACAACTAAGGTCATTTGCATAGGACCAAGAGTCAACTTTAGTAGACACTACCCGTTTTGAGCAGAACTCATTACTACTAGTTGTAGTCATAACCGTACTAATTGTGAAATTGACCGTATTATGCACTAAAATGAGGAGCGACAACCGTGTTTAGCTGTGGGCTTATGTGAACGGGGCTACCTTTGCCAGCTAAGCCACTTTGGAGCCCAATAAATGGAATTATTTAATGTTCATCTGGTTGTTTCTTACTTTGTCTCCTTTGTCTCCTGGTGTTCCCTCTGCTCCAGCATCTCCCTTCACAATAAAAGAAAACATGGGATGCATTTCACACTTATGAACAAATTAATACTCAAAAGTACTGTATAATTAATCTCAGAAAAACATTTTCAACATACAAAAATGCCAAGTTACTCAGGCATAGCCTACAAAGCATTGCAAGTCATTAACATAGATATGGGAAGATTGGCAGTACCATACAGGATACATAAAATTAGTTATTTTTAAATCAGATTAATATCACTAATCATTCTGTAAGCAGGACCAGACTTTACTTAAAAAATACAAATAGCCTATGCAATTTTCAGCCAGGTTACATATCAATTTATTACTGAACATCTTATCAAATATTGTAACTCCTCAAATAAGCCGATTTACCAAGGAAACAAAATACAGTACATGTCGGAAACACAATTGACTTTATTGTTGACATTTGGTACAGTAAAAAAGGTAGGCTAGAGTAATCCATTCAGGCCCGGGATCTCTGTAACGCTGCTTTGTGACAATGGTCTATGTAAAAAACGCTAAGTTAACAGTCATAATGTTACAAATTCAATTTAATATAATCTTGAGCAAATGTGATTAACATTACTACCCCTGTTGCTACAGTGTTGTATTGCACTCAATGGGCTTAATTCATGAAACGTTCCTAAATATGCGCGTACATTCACGTACAAAACAAGTTAGTACAAAAAATTTACACCGGATTCATCAAACCGTGCGGGAAAGGCATATTTGTTCGTATTCCGTGCCGATTCATTGTAAGTGACAAGCGTGTTCACCTTATTTTGCAGTCCACACCCGTGTAAATCCACACCCATTAATTGCCTTTTATGGAAGTTGTCAATTCCATTTAAAGGTGCATACGAAGTCAAAATGGCCCAGAAAATGCAAAAGAAAGAATTTTAAGTTTTATTAGCAGGTATTCAATCAAGGGAAAAAAATAGTTTAGTATTGTCTGTTCCGGTGTCATAAAGTAAATAGTAAAATAGCCTACATGGTAAAGTAAAAAGACCTGACAGGATATAAAATACAGGAAATGCAGAGCAGGAAGGGGGCTGAGCATAGAGTGTATTGAGTTCAGTGCATAGACTGTGGTTCAGTGCATAGAGGTTCAGTGGGGCTGAGTCAGTTCACCAAGACACACGCTTTCACTCCTTGACCATATGAATATTGATAATATGACTACGTGGCATCATCGTCATATGACCACACCTACTCACGAGTTCCAGTTCAAATTGAAGCGGTAAAAAAGGCCTTAGAAAAGGCACTGCAGTATCTCTTTAAAGCATTACGCTACCAGTAAAACAGGTTGGTCACATTTCCATAAGCAGGACATTATAAAACAAGGGAAAATATGCGTGAACCTATGGGTTGCCAACCTGAGTGCTTTATTGTATTTATTGGCATCATTAAGGCAAAATAACGTTATGCAGGTAATGAACTTCGGATGAAGCTTGAACATGAGTTCATTGCCTAGCCCTGAATATTTTTGGTCTGCCCAGGATATGATTTTAATGTACTGTAGCAGAGCGGAAGCACCCTTGATATGGTTGCCCCTCTAAAAAAAAAAAAAGTTTTGTCGGAAAAACCATACTCCCTGGTACAATGACACTACCCGTGCCCTGAAGCAGTCCACAAGAAAACTGGACCGAAAATGGCGGTCAGCTAAACTAGAAGTATTTCGTCTTGCATGGAAAGATAGCCTCCTCCAGTACAAGCAAGCTCTTGCATCTGCTGGATCTGCCTTTTTCTCTAAATTAATTGAACAAAAAAAAAGCAAACCCAAAATGTTTGTTTAGCACTGTGGACAATTTGACGAAAGAAACAATATCATAATTTTCAACTTACCCCTTCGTTTACAGCAGTAATGATTTCATGATTTTTTTCAATCAAAAGATTGAAGCTATCAGAGACCAGGGGCTCTATCTTGGCGATCTTGGCACTTGGTCTAAGCGCATGGCGTAAAGTCCATTTAATGGCGTGTTTTTTGGGCGCTAAGCACGGCGTAGCGTGCAAATGGGCTGAACCTAGTCTCTTCATTAATTATAGGTGTGTCTTGGGTGTGACATGTAATAATCCAATCAAAATGTCATATCCCATTCCCTTTAAAAGCCTGCTTTTCCACCTTGGCGGATTGCTTATATCAGGGGTTCTCAATCCTGGTCCTGGGGGACCCCTGTGTATGCTGGCTTTCGTTGCAACCGCAGTTGCAATCCGAGAATTTTAACAAGCTGTTAATTTTTCTTAATTAGGTGCTTGTCATGTTTGGAGGAATTATTCACCCTCTTAAGCCACATTATATCAGAAATAGCTATGGATGCCATGTAGAATAAACACCCCATGTTCACATTGTGCTATATTATTTAAAAAAGATAAGAAAATTATTTAACAGATCCATTTAAAGACTGATTTGAATCAATAGGCTCCTAATTGGTGAAAGTGTGGACACATGGCCACTAAAATTAACCATTTCGTAGATAATGAAGAATTCAAACACAAAGCAAATGATAACGAGCCAAACCTGCATTGTCTTAAGCTTAAAGAAAAAATTGAGTTAAACACATGTGTTCAACAACCTAATTAGGAGCCTATTGATTCACTTCACTCTTTCATTTGAGTGAAAATACATTATTTTGTAACCTTTTCTTATGTAATTGTTGCAATATAGCACAATAAGCACAATGTGAACATGGGGAGTTTGTTCTACATGGCATGCATAGCTATTTCTGACATAATGTGTCTTAAGTGGGCGAATAATTCCTCCAAACATGAAAAGCACCTAATTAAGAAAAATTAACAGCTTGTTAAAATTCTGGGATTGCAACTGCGGTTGCAATGAAAACCAGCATACACAGGGGTCCCCCAGGACCAGGATTGAGAACCCCTGGCTTATATGATGGCGAAACAGACATGCTCGTGCGTGTTTAGTGCGATCAAGGAATAGGCTATATGGATCAATAGTAGCCTATGATAAATATTATTCGGACAAACCATTATGAGAATTTAGTTAAAGGCACCTGCAACAGCGGAGAATAAGCTACCAATGGCTTCCGTCTCACCTTAGAAAACACACAAATTAGCCTGCTTGTTTAACAAATTTCATTTGATTATGCAATGAACTCATGTTCAAGCTTCATCCGAAGTTCATTACCTGCATTCTAATTTTGATTAATAAAATAAATAATGTTATTTTGCCTTAATGATGACAATAAATACAATAAAGCGATCAGGTTGGCAACCCATAGGTTCACGCATATTTTCCCTTGTTTTATAATGTACTGCTAATGGAAATGTGACCAACCTGTTTTACTGGTAGCGTAATGCTTTAAAGAGATACTGCAGTGCCTTTTCTAAGGCCTTTTTTACCGCTTCAATTTGAACTGGAACTCGTGAGTAGGTGTGGTCATATGACGATGATGCCACATAGACATATTATCAATATTCATACGGTCAAGGAGAGAAAAGGGTGTGTCTTGGTGAACTGACTCAGCCCCACTGAACCTCTATGCGCTGAACCACAGTCTATGCAGTGAACTCAATACGCTCTATGCTCAGCCCCCTTCCTGCTCTCTCCAGTCCTCACTACTAAACAAACAACAGCTGTACTGCAGGGAGTTTTGAGGTGGAGGAGTTTGAAGTGGAGGAAGAGGATTCCTTTGTGGTGGAAGACTCTCCTCGCGAAGATGTTGCCATATTCATTCGAGCCACTGGCATCAGCAGCCACCGCCCCGGCCGTATTGGTTGCGAGGAGAGGACCGGGGATGTAACCGAATGGTAGAGCTAATGTTACCTAGCTAAGTTAACTTGTTTGTCTGCCTAAAGTAAGGTTACTATTGAATACATTCAAATACACAGCAAAACCCAGTCACACAGTAACGTTAGTATATTGAACATGGCTGGTTGCAGCGCCCTGATATAGCTCCACTTGGTCCGGAGAGAATTGTTATAATTTATTAGCTAACATTATTCCTAAATGATAGCTAAGGTAACTAGCTAGCTAGCCAAGTTAGTTCTCTCTTGAACAAATGGGGCTAAACTCACAATAGACTGCCTTGCATTACCTAACTTATCGATACATTCCGTCTCTTGGCAGATTATGAAAGCTAACATAGCAGGTGTTGTGCCGAAAAGAGTCCCCCCCCCCTGAAAAATGCTCCCTGTTATAACTACAAGTATGTGCTTTCTAGGGTACCATCCAATGACCTAAATATGTAACCACAATATGTCTCAGACTTTGCAAACAAGAGATGGCTGGGGGTGGGGGGGGGGGGATAAATAATATAATACATAAATGTATTACTTGTAAACTATTATGTATTCTAAGTGCTCTCGTAGTTTATTATCGTGGATGCCATTCTGAGGTTTGCACTGCGATGTGTTCATCTTAAAACCTAAAATATACGATGTTTTTTTGTGATGTTCTGGTCTTTGCTGAGTGGTAGAAACTGTATAAACACTAATTGGAAGAAGAGCGCAGATTGAACAAGCGAATGCACGTTCACGCGAGGGGGACGAATTCTGACAGGGGGACACTTTTTGGCACAACACCTGTTCGTGGCGTTGCGCCAAGGAACGATACATCTCTGACTCCTTGGCATAATGCAGGCAAGTTAGCTAAAGATACCAAATAGTAAGACATAGATTAATAACTCTCTATGTAGCTAGATATAAGTCGTAATATTAACGTTAGCAGTAATGCAAAGCAATTTGCATTTGAAGTTGAACTACCTAGTTAGCAGTACAAGGGTCTCAGTCTCAAAGAGGAAAAAAAAAAAAAACCTTGGTCTCTGCTTTTATACTACGTGCCCAGCCGAGACCACCCCTAAGACCACCTCAACTCCACCCATTTTTATGTTAAGGATCTCGTGACGTCACAAATCCCCGGAAACCAGCGTATTGTTAAGCCTACAGAAAAACTCAGATAAAACCATTTTGACTAAACATGAGATTTTCGCACATAAACAGTTGTGTATGATCATAATCTAACCCAAAACATCGGTTTTCAATGGGAAAAGTCGGTATTTGACTGCAGTATCACTTTAAAACAATCCACTTTCCCAGGAAGACCGTTAAAAGTGTGATTTACAGCAGGGGAAACAGACCTGCTCCTGTAAAGCGAACATGCAGATAATGGTATTAAAATTAATTGTAACGTGCTGCAAATTTGTTTTCGTTTCTAATTAGACGCTTAGTTCTCTTTAAACTCTTGTTCAGTTATGGAATAACAGGTGAAATCAGCGGGGTTTTAATAAGCTGAGGGTATGGAAACCTTGACACTGTAATTTAAAAAATATGAAGGACGAAGAATAGCTAAGGTTACAATTCAGTTAACATGGTGACATTTATCTCTGTTTTTTAACCATAGGCTATCGAAAAAACCTTATGCACAGCGAATCCGCTGTAGCCTAGGCTATTTGAAAAACAATAAAAGCAATATTCACTGGACAAGGTTTTGAACTTTTTTCAGTCACAAACCATTCTATTTACTTACAGGCTGTATTCCTAGATAAACAGAGCTGTATTGTAATGACATCTGAAGCGCATTTGCAAAACTCAAATGTCCGTCTATTGCAGTGCGCGAGTTTTCCATTGAATGACAATTCACGCATTAGGTGTAAATGACAATTTGCGCATTAGGCTTGATATAGGTGTTATCAGCTCCTTTTTAATGGACAGCCATTGTCCCGTACCATCGCACATCGCCTGGATGTTGATGGAGTGGGCTGAGAGCAATGTAATGTGGCATCGTTTCCCTTCGCCGAGGGAAAGGTATGTGGACCTATGGAACCTTTTATTATTATGCATTTTTGATATAGCCTACACAATAATAATATTTCACATTGTGATCTAGATTTTTAGCCATGCTTGTGCGCGCCCCTGTGTGTAACAGACAGGAGGGTATGCGCGTTGTGCACGCCTATGTAGACGCACTTATATGCGCCGTTAAAATAACATGTAAACAACTGCGACATGACTTTAGACCAGGTTTGTGGTGGTTCTTTCTGCTGGCTCAAGATAGCAATACGCCAAAAAGAATCCTGGCCACTCCTCATCTTAAGACCAACACGCCCAGTTCACTTGTAATGGGCGCAAGAATACATGCTAGTTAAAGGACGTAAGCGTTAGGCGTTATAATGAACCTAGCGCCGGGTGTAAGATAGCAAAGACACTTGCGTTTGGGTTAGCGCCGCTTTGCGCCGGGTGTAAGATAGGGCCCCTAAACTTTAAACGTTGTTTTAAAGTTTTAAAAGACCATTTCTTTATTTCATTCTCTCTCTCCTGCCCACTCTTCCTCAACTCCGCTAACAAACCACCCACTGTAATGTTCAGGAGAAATCTCTGCACTCTCTCGCACTCCTCTCTCACTTCCTCTGCTCTCTCTGCACTTCCTCCTCCTGCTTCCTTTGCTAAAGTGCCTGTTGATGTTGCCACCTCCATGTTTAACTCCTGCCTCTCTCAGTCTCTCAACTCACTATGTCCTCTTGTCCCTGCCAGTGGCTGACGGATTCTCTCAGAGAACCATGCTGCGAGCCGCTGAGTGAAAGTGGAGGAAATCCAGATTCCCAAATGACATGGCCTCCTATCACACTCTGCTGGCAGCCTTCACATCTGCAACTACATCGGCTAAGACTTTATTTTTTCAGTCTAAAATTAATGCATGTGTGTCTGACCCACGTAAACTCTTTTCCACCTTCTCCTCCCTGCTTATCCCTCCTCCACCCCCTTCACCCTCCTCCCTCTCTGCAGATGACTTCCTGACCCACTTTGAGGGGAAGGTGGCCACAATCCAGAACTCCTTCACGCATCCAGTGACACCCCACATCCCCCATACCGAACCCATTGCTACACTGTCGTCCTTCAAGACTCTGGAGGACACTGATGTGCTCCAACTTGTGATGCACCATCGCACAACCACCTGTCCACTGGACCCCATCCCTTCAGCAGTCTGTTTTTAAGATTGCACGTGTTACCCCACTCCTTAAAAAACCTAACTTGGACCCCTCTGATGTCAGGAACTACCATCCTGTATCTCTCTTGCCATTCCTATCCAAAACTCTTGAACGAGCTGTCCTTAACCAACTTTCTGTTTTTCTCTACCAGAACAATCTGCTTGACCCGCAGTCCGGCTTCAGAACCGGGCATTCCACGGAAACTGCTCTCCTGGCCGTGATGGAGGCACTCGCCACTGCTAAAGCCACCTCCCTCTCCTCTGTCCTGATTCTACTTGACCTGTCTGCGGCATTCGACACGGTCAACCATGAACTTATGATCTCCACACTCACTGAGATGGGCATTTCTGGGACTGCCCTCTCTTGGTTTGTATCGTTTCTCACTGATAGATCCTACCAAGTCTCTTGGAAGGGTTCTGTCTCTGCACCCCATGCCCTTTCTACAGGAGTCCTGCAGGGATCTGTACTGGGTCCTCTGCTGTTCTCTATTTATACTAAGTCTCTTGGTTCAGTAATTAATTCACATGGCTTCGCATACCAGTTAGGCTGACGATACTCTACTCTTCCTCTCTTTACCTCCCTCTACCCCACAGGTTAAGGAGAGGATATCTGCTTGTCTGGCTGACATCTCTGAGTGGATGGCTACCCATCACCTGAAGCTCAACCGTGACAAGACTCCTCTTCATGCCATACAAGACCTCCCCACTACATGACCTCTCCATCATCGTTGACGGGACCACGGTGGCTGCCTCCCGCTCTGCAAGGAACTTGGGGGTGGTCCTGGACGACCAGCTGGACTTCAAAGAGCACATCAGGGCAATGGCACGGTCCTGCAGATTCCTCCTGTACAACATAAGGAGGATTCAACCGTACCTGACCACCTACTCCATCCAGCTTCTTGTCCAGACCATGGTCACCTCACGCCTGGACTACTGCAACTCCCTGCTCGCAAGCCTACCAGTCTGCGCCATTCTGCCTCTTCAACTGATCCAGAATGCAGCTGCCCGGCTTGTGTTCAACCTCCCAAAATTTTCGCATGTCACCCCCCTGCTGAGGTCACTCCACTGGCTGCCAGTTGCAGCCAGGATCAGGTTCAAAGTTCTGACCCTGGCCTACACTGCAGCCAATAGGACAGGCCCCGCCTACCTGCAGGACTTAATCCAGCACTATGTTCCTGCTCGACCACTTCGCTCTTCGACAGCAGGGCGACTCGCAATAACCCCCCCTCTATGTCAACGGCTCTCGCTCGTCCCAACTGAGGAGCTTTTCCACCCTAGCTCCTCAGTGGTGGAACGAACTCCCCATTCCCCTACGTTCTACTCCAACACTGCATGCGTTTCGTCGTGGCCTGAAGACACACCTCTTCAAACTCTACCTTGACTGATATACTAATCTAGGACCTTCTCTCATGTTCCCTGTGTTTTCTTGTCTGTTTGTTATACTTTATAATAATATTTAGAATAGAATTATAGTATAGCTGATTTACCCACAGCTTATTGTGGACTACATTCAATGTTCATTACTAGGGATAGCTGCTACGTTATGTGAAGGATGTGCTTTGTCTTATCTGTTCTGTAGTTACTTTGATGACCTTTCTGCATGCACTTATTGTATGTCGCTTTGGATAAAAGCGTCTGCAAAATAACTGTAATGTAATGTAATGTTGTTTCCCCTGACTTATTTTTCCATAGAGTTAAATTGGAAAATAAGTCAGGAGAAACAACCCTTTAAATGATCCATCCATATCTACTGCATATCTGGCAGCAGAGTGATGGTTTGAGGCTCATTTGATACCTCAGACCCTTGATGACTTACAGCCATTTAGCCAACCATGTGTTCCATACTATTCCCATGCAATTTACAGTTTAATTTAGTACCACCCCCCAATTCCCATAGAGTTCCATTCAAATGCAGAGAGGTTATAGTATCGCTTGTAAGGGTACCTGAAAGTAACATATCAAGAGCCTTTCGAGTTTGTTGGGTCACAGACAGGAAGTCATGGCATGCAAAGGATATGCAACCAAATATTAAATATGATGACATTATTTACGTTTGTTAATTTGTCCAATTACTGTTGGTGCCATAAAATGGGGGGACTATGTGTAAAAATGGCTATAATTGCTAGACGGTTCACCCAATATGGATGTAAAAACCCTCAAATTAAAGCTGAAAGTCTGCACTTTAACCTCATAGTCACTGTTCCATTTCAAATTCAATGTGTTGGAGTACAGAGCTAGGGCTGCAGCTATCGATTATTTTAGTAATCGAGTATTCTACCAATTATCCCACAGAGTAATCGGATAAGACATACTTTTATTTTATTAAAATATAGTAAATATACAAAAGAGAAAATAAGCCAGGGGCCACATGTATAAAACTCTGAGTAAAAGAACGCTCAGGGTGAAAGTCGGAAATCTGCTTCAAAAACGTTTTGCACTTTCTATCTCTGCCTTTCTGTAACGGTGTCGCCATATCACACAGACTCGAAACATTGCGTACGTACGGTGTCCATCATGTGCAGCGGTACGCAGATTCTCACAGCACCTGTTATATTATACATCTGCGTGGAAACTTGCAGGGAATTTTTCTGCTCAGCACTGTTTATACATGTGGCCCCAGGTCTCTTAAAATGACCAATGAGAATTGGTTTCCTTTTTAGAAAAATCTACATTTTTATTGCTTAAATGGCATATCATATACAATACAAAAAATTATGTTTCACATTCCGGGTTTCAAGGAAAACATTTTCTGAAGTGCAAAAACAAATAAATTAAAAAATACAAAAATAAATTTCTAATTACTTTATAAGGTTGTTACATTCCTCTGCTTTCCGTTTCCCCTGCTTTGTGTTTCGTTTTGGCTTTGGGCTGCTGTGTTTCTTTGTGTCTCCCATACAGGTGGAGATGCTGACGTCACAGTCCTACGTGGAGATCCTGGGAGCTGCGCTGAGAGAAGACGCACGCTGTTGCCTGGCAACCATCTTCAGCCTACATGGAGACATGGACGTCGCAATGTTTGAGAAGATGCCGTAACTGGGGACGCCGAGGACCGTCGTGGAGCAGCGGGGTTGAAAGATGCAGGAGAATAAATACCAAATGTCTCGTCCAAATGTCGGTTGTTAGTGCAATGCTGTCAGTCTCCTGAACACTAGAAAGATAGGAGCGGTCATTTGACCGCTATTGGAATTTTGAACTTTAATATCTCCGAGCAGGAGAGTCGCACGGCGGCCTCCTTTCATGACTTTTCCTAAATATGTCATATAAACCTGGTCATGTTTTAAAATGTAAAAAATTACTTTCTGGAAAATAAATATAAAAAAAACAGGAAACATGGGGAAGTGTGCTCAAATGACCGTTAAAGCGAGCCCCCCGCCCCCATCCCCTCTCCCAGCCACTCATTCACACCTAAGGATCAGTGACCATTTTTAGTTCAACTGCTGAGCCCCATTGAGAGGACAACTATCCCATTTGCAAGTTACACCTGCCTCTCACACCTGCAAAGAAAGCATGTATACAAGCTGTGCTCCAAAGACTCCCGATGCATCAGAGCCGCCCTCGAAGAGAAGACAGTACAAAGTGGGCAAATGCATTGGAAACAAAACTTACCGATGTTCCAATTTTTACACGCAAAAATGTTATGGGTAAGAATAACAACTCATCCTTTTTTACAGCTGGTCCGTATAATGCATTTAACTCCCATTTTATCGTTGAAATTAGAGCAGCGGTCATTTGACCGCAAGCCGTCATTCTAGGTAGTTCGCAAGTCCCGTCTTCGAAGTGTTAAGGGTGTTCTTCAACTTGTCTTTGATTTCTTCATACCTTTTCTCCATCATTTTCATGAAGTAGGAAGAGTGTATCTGGGATTGAAAGTGGAAATCATCTTC
The DNA here is from genome assembly GCA_029718625.1 of Synaphobranchus kaupii. Lineage (NCBI taxonomy): Eukaryota > Metazoa > Chordata > Actinopteri > Anguilliformes > Synaphobranchidae > Synaphobranchus > Synaphobranchus kaupii. Next base: position 81,362,930 of record CM056379.1, read on the forward strand.
TGAAAGCCTTCATCCTCTACAATGGACAGTGGGAGCATGTCTGTGACAATCATGTTCAAAATGCTGTCTGTGAACATCTTTGCCAACTCAATTGAACACACAATTGTCCGCACAAAGCTGTCCATAAGGTTCACTGAAAAAGAGGTGAAATAATAATAATTATTGATATTTATTACTAGGCCTAAATATCATACTGGAAGTTCATAAGACTGCCTAATGTACATTTATTTACTATGCTGAAGTGTTGCCCTACACCTAGAGACCTTACACACTGCAATCAAACTAAACTGAATATACCTGATGTATTGGATTGGTGCATTTTAGGCTCCAAATGCTACTTACAATACCTGATATTTTGCTTTCTGGGGTATTTTATGCATCACTGTGAGTGTGTGTTTGTGGGAGGGAGGGATGGTGCATGTTCTTCCATTAATGTGTGTGCGTGTGTGTCTGCTCGCACGCCTCTGCCTATCATAATAATATGAATGAGGCTCAGGCTTTCACAATTGGACTGCAACATTTTATTTGCTGTGGCTATTTTCTTGAGCAAAACATAAGGTTAGCTAACTTAGGGACATCATAACTAGCCATCAAACTTGCAGCAAATATGTAGCGCATTTGCCACAAACTAAATAGTTTTCCACAAAATGTTGGCAGACTTTGGCAGTAGTGGTGAAATTCTGGTGAACTTCTTGTAACAATGTTCTACAAAGTTAATTTGCATGTGAAAATATGAGCTTGCCGCAAATCTGCAGGTCTATATTTTTGTAAGGGTAACTAGCCATCACATAGCAATAATTAACATACATTCTTTACTATCCTTCATTTTAACTAGCAATCATATTGAATTGCGTTAAATGCTAATGTTAACGTTACCTTGTTTTTTCGGGTCCACTCCATGTGTAGACGGGATGTTTTCTGTTGAGATGCTGTAGCATCGATGTTGTGCTGTTGTGGTACGCGAGTTCCGTTTTACAATGAACACATTGTACTGTATTTTCCTTTTGTTTAAGTTTGAAATGGTCCCAAACTTTGGACAATTTCTGACATTTTATAGAGCCTGTCTTCTCTTCGCTCCTCTGTCGTATTTTCTCTGCCTCTTGCAACTCGCGCAATCAAAACGTATTCATGGGGTGCGCCCTAATAGTCGAAAAATGCACCCTCTCTTCCTCCACTACCACCTCCTCTACTCCATGCCCCGGAAACGGATCTTTGTGTTTTAATCTAATGTTGCTGATTACATCTTAATTACGTATTTATGGTTACATATTAATTAATGTCTCGACGCAAACCGCAATGTCAGGTACATTGTATACTGTGCATGGTAATAACGTTCAGGCAGTTTTGCATATTTCCGGGTAGGAGAGGAGTGGTAGTGGGGGAGTGGAGGAAGGGATGTGGGGAGTGAAGAATATTGGGACACACCCATAATGTATGTCCACAGCGTCAATGCGTTGTGCGAAAAAGACCGTGTGAAACAGAGTCCCGCTTTAGGCTAGTTCTATGGATTACACGAAGCTTCGATGCAGAGAATTTTCATCGAGGATTTTTAGTAATCGAGTTACTCAAGTTTCTCGAGGAATCGTTTCAGCTCTGTACAGAGCCAAAACCACAAAAACTATCACTGTCCTAACACTTCTGGAGTGCACTGTAGGCTATGTCCAATTATTGATAACTCAGCATTCATGTGAATTAATTTGATTTGCATTTGGATTTCTTCACACTGAAGAAAGCTTGATACTGAAACGTTTGTGTAAAGTCCTCATCTAAAAAGTCACCACGAATGTGACTTTTTTTCTTTGATTATTATCTTTGAGCTCCATAAAGATTACATTTTAACTTGAATAGGTAAATGACCCCATTAACATCCCAAACTTCGAAGAGCAAGTGCAATAATGGCTAGTGGAAAACTTCATACACAGAATCAGTGCATTGTTGTCAGAAATCTGAATCTGCTGTGTAGTCAAGCCGGAAAGTCTGAACACTCCTTTCACCTTCTCCACATTTTATTACGTTACAGACTTATACTACAATAGATTGAGTTCATTTTTTGCCTCAAACATCTACACACAATAGCCAATAATGATGAAGTGAAAACAGGTTTTTAGAAAATATGCAATTTTATTTTACTGACAAAAATAGGTTATTTAGGGGTTACATATCTGTACACACCCTTAGCCTAATACTTGGTTGCTGCACCTTTGGCAGTGATTACAGCTTCAAGGCGTCTTGGGAAAGAAGCTACGAGCTTGGCACACTTGTTTCTGGACATTTCTGCCCATTCCTCTTGGCATATCCTTGCAAGCTCCATCAGGTTGGATGGGGAGCGTCGGTGCACAGCCATTTTCAGCTCTTTCCACAGATGTTCAATTGGATTCAGGTCTGGGCTCTGGCTGGGCCACTCAAGGACATGCACAGACTTTCTCCGAAGCCACTCCTTTGTTCTCTTGGTTGTGTGCTTTGGGTCTTTGTCATGTTGGAAGGTAAACCTTCGCCCTAGTCTGAGGTCCAGAGCGCTCTGGAGCAGGTTTTCTTCAAGGATCTCGGTGTACTTAGCTGCATTAATCTTTCCCTCTATCAGGACTAGTCGCCCCGTTCCCGCTGCTGAAAAACATCCCCACATCATGATGCTGCCACCGCCATGCTTCACTGTAGGGATGGTATTAGCCAGGTGATGAGCGGTGCCTGGTTTCCTCCAGACGTGACGCTTGATATTCAGGCCAAAAAGTTCAATTTTGGTTTCATCAGACCAGAGAATCTTGATTCTCATGGTTTGAGAGTCCTCTAGGTGCCTTTTGGCAAACTCCAAGCGGGCTGTGATGTGCCTTTTACTAAGGAGGGGCTTCCGTCTGGCCACTGTACCATATGCCTGATTGGTGGAGTGCTGCCTGGATGGTTGATCTTATGAAAGGTTCTCCCATCTCCACAAGGATACGCTGGAGCTCTGTCAGAGTGACGCTCGGGTTCCTGCTCACCTCCCTGGCCAAGGCCCGTCTTCCCCGATTGCTCCGTTTGGCCGGGCGGCCAGGTCTAGGAAGATTCTTGGTGGTTCCAAACTTCTTCCATTTACGAATGATGGTGGCCACTGTGCTCTTTGGGACCTGTAAAGCTGCAGAGATTTTTCCGTACCCTTCTCCAGATCTATGCCTTGACACAATTCTGTTTCTGAGGTCTGCAGATCATTCCTTTGACCCCATGGCTTGGAGTTTGCTCTGACATGCACTGTCAACTGTGGGACCTTATATAGGCAGGTGTTGGCAATCCCCAATCATGTCCAATCAATTGAATTTATCACAGGTGGACTCCAATTAAGTTGTAGAAACATCTCAAGCAGTATCAGTGGAAACAAAATGCACCTCAGCTCACTTTTGGGTGTCATATCAAAGGGTGTGCACACTTGTGTACATATGATATTTTACATTTAGATTTTTAATAAATTAGCACAAATGTCTAAAAACTTGTTTTCACTTTGTCATTATGGGCTATTTTGTGTAGAATGTTGAGACAAAAAATGAACTCAATCTATTGTAGAATATGTCTGTAGCGTAATAAAACGTGGAGAAGGTGAAAGGAGTGTTCAGACTTTCCGGCTTGACTGTATACTATATTTTACTGTCCACAAGTCTTTGCTAACACAGAGAACAAACATATCTGAGAAATCAGACTGAGAGCAACAGTGGTTTTAAGTTTACAGTTCAGCCTCCTATATTTCAAGATCACAAAGCTCAGGTCCTCACTTTACTTGCTACGTAATCAGCATTTATTATCATCTGCTCTCCACAAAATCAGATTGGGAAATGTGTATGACTTTATGACTGTTGCCTTTTTTCAAGGTTTTTTTTATTTTTTTATTTTCTTCCGGGACAGAACACAATAATAAAACAAAAAGATTGAAAGCGCATTGTTGGACCTCGCATTCAGCATTCAAATGTATTCTGAATTTCTGGGATAAAAGAGGGATCTTATGGCATGTACAGTACATATGATGTACATAAGGTAGTTTGAAACGTTGAGAGGTTTTTGTTTTAGCCTTCTCCCTGTTGGTGGAAGTGAACTATCTTGATTCTGACATCCTTGGACAACTGTTTAGGGGAACCCATGGTTGTTAACACCAGACAGAACAGCCACCGCAGTCGGATGCTTTAGATGGCATGGAGTTACTTCAGAATAAATAGTTCAGCCCTGCAATTATATTCACCTGACCCATTGAACCCTAACGAGTAAATCACCTGGGCCTGGGCCTTAGTAATCATCTTTTTAAAAAGTAACAAAGAATAATCCAAAAGGGTTCCCAAACTTTTGCACAGGGCCGTTTTCCTTTTTTTTATTATTTTGAAAATTTTAAAAATTTAAATAAAAAGTAATCTTTCTTTAAAATTAAAAAGAAAATGTGTCATGTTTAACTTTGTACCATTTAGAGGCCAGGTTAGCTTCTGTTCACTTAGATATTAATTGTAAAAGGCATTTTGACCAGGGGTGCCCAAATTTTTGCACCCCACTGTATGTACCATATTATACAAACAAGGCTATATTATAAAGAGATGATAATCAGAGATATGCTGCATTCCATTGCATTAGCGCCACTCACTGGGCAACTGGAACACCTGCATGCAGCTTAGCCAACCAAACTCTACAGACCTGAAAACAATGAGCTCAACAACAAAGCAAGCTTGCGCTCTGAACCTCGGGAAATATTGTTTGGAGAGTGTAAGGCAGATATGTCATTGGGCTAACTTACCTGTTCACCTTTTGGGCCTGTTTGGCCAACTGCACCCTGTGAGAGATATCAAGCATACTGAATTACTGTAATAAATGTAACAGTAGAAAGAATCATGAATAATAGTTTAACATATTTGTATTTTCTATCAATACTACTATATTCAATGGCAAGACATTTACAAGCTACACAAGTACAGTTTAAAAAGGGCCTTTTAGATGGCCACAAGCAAACAGGTAATACACTGCCTGGCCAAAAGAAAAGTCACAAAATTAGCACATTCTAATATTTCGTTGGACCGCCTTTAGCTTTGATTACGGCGCGCATTCATCGTGGCAGGTTTCGACAACCTTATGCAACGTCACATTTCATTTATTTCCATCCAGAGTTGCATTAATTTTTGGCCGAGATCTTGTATTGACGACGGGAGAGTTGGACCACTCCTTAAAGTCTTCTCCAGAACATCCCAAATACTTTCAATGGAGTTAAGGTCAGGACTCTGGTGGCCAATTCATGTGTGAAAATGATTCCTCATGCTCCCTGAACCACTCTTTCACAATTTGAGCTTGATGAATCTTGGCATCGTCATCCTGGAATATGCCCATTGGTGGGATAACCTGGCCATTCAGTACATTCAGGTACTCAGCTGACTTCATTCTATTGCTGCATAACGTTGCTGAGCCTAGACCTGACCAACTGAAGCAACCCCAGATCGTAACACTACCTCCAGAGGTTTGTACAGTGGGCACTATGCATGACGGGTGCAACGGCAACTTTTTTTTTGGCCAGGCAGTGTATATTTTTTCACTGAGTTGGAACACTTATAGAATAGTTTACCACTGTATTGAAGACAGCAATTAAAGGTTCTGTGTAATTAAAACACACTGTGTAAATCTAATGCCATTTCATTCAAGCACAAGGTGCCTCGAATTCAAACAATGATCAACGCAGCCAAGGTTTCATGTTCAAATGTCATATTCATGGGTTAACAATTTTATGTTACCAATTCAGCACTAGAGGGAGCCATTGACCAGAGCTTTTTATATAGGAATCCTTAATCTCTTTTCTGCCCTCTCTCACTGTTATTCTCTTTCACATGTAATGAAAATCCACAACTCTGGATTTTGTGCTATAACTTTAGTGAACTAAACAGAAAATGCCCCATTGTTTACCCGAGACTGGCTATGTGGCCACATGGTTATGTTACAAATTTTTTATCCTTTTATTTTACTTATTTAATATAAAATGCTTGGTAGGTGACGGTAAGCCTGTTTCACTACTGCAACATCCTCGGTCAATTCAGGAAGGTGCATCCAGCTGCCACTTTTGTCTCTTCAGTCCATCAACTGAAATTGCTGCAGTTATGAGAGAAGACATCCAACATGGCTGGTGGCAGCAGACTGCAGCAGGGATAATAAAATTGGGAAAAGACAACCATGATTCCACCTTACTTATAGAAAACAGAGAGGAGCTCCACCAAACATGGAGTAGGTAACAACTAATTTATGTTGATGGATACTATCTGGCTACTTCCTCAAAATTCCCACAGGGCTTTTGGAAGTACACCCAGAAAGTATCCATCAATCACCATAGGGCTCAGAAGTCGAATCAAAGAGGGTAGGCGGAGCAAGATGTCCAACTTCGGAGCTGGAACGTTCGCATTTGGAACTTATTAGACAGACAACAGGCGCTCATTGAATGACTGGAGGTCAATGGAGTTTTTACAAAACAGTTCGCTAATCGGGTCATTATCAGACAGACAAAATCAAGTCTCCTTTTTCTTTTTAGATTATATATGCAGAGGTTGTCAGGACCCAGTACTACTTACAAGCCGTTATGATTTTGACTATCCAACGAAAACCAACTTTAAATCCGGCTAGCGCCGGTCAGTTGCGCGCCACTCTAAGCATACGTTATTTAACTTTAGATGCTAAGCTAACTGAACACTACTGCGCATGCCTGATCACTTCCCCTTGTGTGGACGAAAAATCTAATGGGAAAAAGCGCCAATTGCGTATCTTCTCATATCTAAAATCCGGCTAAACACCCAACCTGTCATATTCATTGCAACGTTCTGCTATAACGTTAGCTAACGTTAACTTAGAAAACGTAGGCTATGTTATAAAAATAAGTCTGTAAACGTTACCTGTATGGTGTCATTTTATTTTTAGTTAGCTAGCTAGCAGTTGTAATGTCTAGCAGATCAAGTCTGTCTCAGCTAGCTAATAATAGTAAAAGTCAGTTAGCAATCTTGCTAACGATAGCCTCCACGAAGAGGGAGGTTGTGTAACGTTAACTTATTTTTTATACAAATAGACAGAACTAGCGAGCAAATGCATCTCATCTGGAGAGTTAAAACAACTCTCACCAGAGATCTCCAGAACTGCTACCTGTGACGTATACAGTATAACATGCGCAGCAGTGTTAGCTTGTGCTAGCTGAATAATTATGTCGCTAGAAAGCGGCATCAGAATTCAGTGGATCAGTGGATAGAATGCCAAACGTGTCCGGATAAAAACGTCCAAGCTTTAAACTGCAGCTTACAGACTGTGACAGGGACGATTACGTGAAACTCCATACATTTTCTCCATAGATAAATTTCGCTTTGATCCGGAATCCATATTTGGGCAAAGGTTTTTGCTCTACGTTATGTCAGACTTCTGAGCCCTATTGGCATCGTTTTGTGGTTGTCACAAATGTACTAGATGAGTGAAAAGTGGCGCTTCTCTGTGTTTCCTTCCAGTATGGTGATGTCACAACTATATTTTCCCGGTTTTATTATTCATGGGCTGCATTTGAATCCAATTTAACACGCTCCCTTCTAAACCATTGGGCACTACACTGTGTTGATTTGTTTTAGCTGGCTACACCTCCCAAGAGCCCCAGAGCAAAATATCTATGATTTGATCCATCAGGAAATGTATTATTTCTAAGATATATTTTAAAAGAAAGCTAGCAGATCTATTTTAAAAGATTTAAAAGATCTATTTTACAGATATATTTTAAAAGAAAGCTAACAGAATTTACGGTAACCATATATCAACAGTACAATTTATCTTGACTGCCTACTTGTTTGGCCAAAAAAAAATCCAACAGTAAACTTGTCTGTTCAACAACTCATTGTTCTCACAGAGAAGCCTTTTAGATAATTTTTTATAATTTGAATTATAATAGCTTGTTTGGTGCCATCACTTTCCACAGTGTACATTCATGAAATGTTCAAAGGCCCACCATCTTACCCTGTCTCCCTTCATTCCTAGCAGGCCTGGTGGGCCAGGAAGTCCAGGCAGCCCAAGGTCCCCTTTAGCCCCCTGGAAAAAAACAGAAATTACTGTGAGGTGTAGATACAAAGTGAACACTGCATTGACTGTGGCCTGTGGGACTGTTGCCTCGCCCTCTGAGTTGGCGACATCTGCAGAACATTTACCAGCTGAGCTGCAAAGGTAGTAGGAGAATCTATATGACTCTTTTTGCCATGATCTCTGCTTGCTAGTTTAAATATTTTGGGGGAACAAACGTCTCTTTCAGTTTGGGGGCTCCAGCTTGCCTTACTGTGAAAATGTGTCTTGACCAGGTTAACAAGAGCCCATTCATGCCCTGTTTCCTGTGGATTCCAATATTTCTGCAGACAAGCTGCCTGAAAGCCTCCCTCTGTTATGCAGGCCTTCCTGCAGGGAATGTGTGTGAATACCCTGAAACTAGACAGAGTAAAATGCCATTTTATTTTCTGATGCATTTTATTGCCATGGACTTTCAACAACTAACCCATTCAACAGCAATAAAATGAAGCTGCAAACTGCAGATGAAGTCGTTTTACTGTGAGCAATATCTGCAGCTTTGTTCTACTGCTGATCTTGGATATATGGGACAGAAGCAAGCGATAACTGGTTTCACCAGTTGGGAAATAATTTTATGCTATGGCTGAAGTGACAATTTTCCAACAACAATGCAGAAATATTATGCCTTGTCTGTTATCACATGGAAAATTAATCAAGCATTGCCAATGGCGGGAGTTAACCATGGTTTCCAGTTACCATGGTTTATTATAACCATGGTAATTGAAAAATATGGTTAACTTCTGCCAATTTACCATGGTTACCATGACCTATAAAACCACGGTAACATTTAAAAAAAAAAAGTATTACGATGGCTTATAACCATGGTTTTTTATTACCTTGGTTTACTACCCATAATACCTGGGTTAAATACTACTAGAATACCTTGATTACTATAGAGTGCATGGTGTTAACTGCATCTGGTGTTACCTGGCAGCTTTTGTGAGGTAGTTTATAGGCCTAATGGTTTAGTCCATCAATGTTTTATTATTATTATAATATTACTATAATGCTTCTTAGCAGACGGATACAGTTATCAGTATATGTAGTCCCCTGGGATCAAAGTTCAAACCCATAACCTTTGCGTTATTAGCACAATGCTCTACCAACTGAGCCAACTGTGAATATCTGGAGTGGGCTCAGTGAAGTGAAACCTGGGATCAAATTCTGCCACACCTGGCATACTCCCAAAAAAGGCTGTTGATTAACACACCAAAACTGTTGAAAAGGTACCTATTCCTTACTTTTACTACATAGATAAACTTATGAAATCAGTGCCCTATTTAATGCATTTGACCTTCTTTTTTCAGAAATGGTTTTGTACTATTTTATGAAATGCACTACACCATGCTTCAGAAAACTAAAAATAACAGTGAATTCTGCTTCAGTTTAAAACATTTTACCTCTCAACAACACCATCTTATTGTGTAAAAGTAAATGGGAAAACTGCAGTCACACTACTGTTAGTGACTAGAAAGGTGTCGAAATAAATGGGCTTGCCTCATTTTGAAATATTTCCATTTATTGAAATAATTATGTACATAAAAATTTTAATTGTAAATGGTAGTATCATAGTTAAAAGTATACTAACCATAGTTACCAGGGCCATGTAGACTTTTTGGGGGGCATATGCTAAGAAGGGGGGGGGGGGGGCAAATGTCGTATACCTGACCATATAGCTGAAATTTAGCTTCTCCGAGGAACGCCTTGGTAAGAGGTTAAACGTGGTGTTGTATAGTGGATGACACAGAGACTAGCTTTCACTGCACACACATGCATGCTTACTTGATATACATTTATGTTTCCATTCTTTTCTCAAATGGTCTTTGGCAAACACTCTTTGCTATGCAAATAAATAAAAAAAGATACATGGTCCAGCTTTAACAATTTATTGTGGTATACCTGGCTCGATCCATACTCTAATGGAGCTGCTTCCCTTTTCTGCCTGCTGTCCCATATGGAAAAAGAATATGCTGCAGTATATTGAAAATATATCAAAATGATGTTCACAATATATTTAAAATATACTGCAGTATATTACATTTCCATAAGGGGTAGCTCCCTGGCCTTTCTCAAGTCTCTCCTTTCTGGGCATTGCAGTGCAACCATCAAGAGTTGGTACAGCAGGACTATATTTGTTACCATTCAATAACTAGGACTGTATTGTAACTCTCACTAAATCACCAATTGACACACCTATTAGCATTAAGAAAGCTCTGATCATCTCTCCAACTATCACTTTAATTAGCTTAGTAGCCTAGTAATTTACTATATAGTACTATTAGGCCTATTAATATAATTAAGGGAAGAATTAATAGATTAACCTATAGTGCCAATCATGCAAGAACAATGAAACCATTTTCAAAGTCACCAGAACAAAATAACTGTAAAAATCAATATACATTTAATTTCCTATCACATTAATTACTATTCATACTGTTATATTACGATATCACAGTAAATATAGGCCTACTGATTACCCGGACCAATAAAAATGTATAATAAATATTCTACTATCTATAGGCTACTATTGAAATTAGTGCAATTATTTTACAGATATTCAATTGCCTTATTCCCAAATCACATTACAATCTAACAACGACAAAAAACCCTCCCATTATGTTTCTTTACTCACATTATTTATTTACATTCATGTAGGCCATCAGCTGGCCAGTTGCCGAAACACCAGCAATTTACCCAGCATGGCCGTTAGCCACTCGCTAGTGTTAGCCCAACAATAACAGCATTATGAAGGAAACATACAATAATTCCAATAATAACCACACGTTTCATCACACATTCATCAGGACAAAAAGAAGAGACACTTTAGTGACTGATCACCCACCTGAAAAGAATAATAAAAAGTATCTGTGAGCTGGCAGTGGTTTTATATGGGTTCTTTTGAAGGATTTTTGCCAATTGAAGGATGCAGCTCAGCCCAGATTTAATATCAACGGTTGCTTAAAATATAAAGTAAATTAAAAGGGGGTAGGTCTGTAGCCTATATTATGGTTAAACCAAAAAGGAGAACAAAACGTTAGTTAAATTCTATTTTATTACACAATTTAGTTTTCGAACTTTCCAATTGGTTCTACGATGTTACCGACAAAAGTGGATGGAGTGATTTTTTACCTTCAGTTTTAATTGGTAGGTAAATTTCACCCCCTTTGAATCTGGATATTTCAGCCTGTGTTTACCGGAATAATATGTGACAATGCAATACAGACGTTATTTTAACAGATGTACAGGTTCTGATAACTACAAAATACTAAAGTGAAAAAATTAAACATGAGCGAACTTAAGACGAGTATTCAGCTGCTAACTCCAAACATAGTTGGAACAATACTGGAACGTAAATCTGACAAAAATGTAAAGTAAGTTGCAGCCGTTGCAGCCTGTCTCAGGGCAGGGGGCATATGCTTCAGCATATGTTGGGGTCTATCTGTGCACGTGCCTGATAGTTACCATAGTACCACAGTAAAACCATGGTTAAGAGTATGATAACCATAGTTACCCTAAACTACTAGTTACCATAGTAAAACCATAGTCGCATCATGGTTACCATATAAAAACCATCGTAAACCATAGTTCTATTTTGTTCCTAAGACCATTAGGGTCACCAATATGGATGGCCTTCCAGGCCAGATGCATCGAGACTCTTATACCAGAATTTGTCATGGTACATGACCTCCGCATAGTGATGTAATTCCTCCCATAAAAGGGGGAGTGTCACTGCGGACGTCCACTTCAGTTTTCTTGCTAATGCATTTTTTTTTAGACTTGAGACTGTTTGTACCCTGTGTGAGATCCCACAGCGTCTCGTGATTGTGAGGCTGTACTGGCTGCTGCGAGCACGGCAGTAAGGCTTCCCAATAGGCTAGCGCGGTGCGATAGCGATTGGTTTATAAGGCAGAGTGCATGTGATTCGCTACACTACCAGCCTCAACTTCCCTTACTAAAGACCACTGCCACATTTTATCGTCTGCAGGTGCTCTGTATTGTACTAAGGTACGAAACTTTCTTGATCGAACCTGGGTGTGGAGAGTATACCCCAGTGAAATATGTCACATCGATTTGTTTGTAAGGCAGAGTACATGTGCTTCGTTACACTAGCTGCCTTGGTACTGTTTCCTACTAAAAGACCACCGCCACATTTTTCATCTGCGAGTGCTCTTTATTTTGCTGAGGCATGAGATTCCAGTGATCGCACCTGGGGGTGGAAAATGTACCCCAGTGAGATCAGCTACCATACAAGCGGTGAGCTACGGCTCTGCTGACTGATTCTAAGTCGGCCAGTGAGGCTTCCCAATCGTTTAGCGTGGTGCTACATCGATGGGTTTATAGGACAGAGTGCACGTGCTTCGCTACACTATCCACCTCGGCTTCCCCTACTAGAAACCATCGCCACGTTTTGTCGGCGAGTGCTCATTATGTGGCTAAGGCGGGAGCGCCTTGTGCACTGAATGTGGGAGAGCCATGGTTTGGTTTTGTATAATCTACAAGCTACGGCTTTGTTGATTGAATTTAAGTCTGTACTGGCTGCGGGGGCACCCCAGTAAGACATTTGGTTGTCCAGATCGAACCTGGGCTTGCGTGTGCCCCAGTGAGATCTGATTCCTTACAATCCACGAGCTACGGCTCTGGTGACTGATTTTTAAGTCTGTACTGGCCACAGCAAAAAATCCCAATAAGACGTTTCCAATCGGTGACCATGGTGCTACATCGATTGGTTCATAAGACAGAAGTATGCGTGATTCGCTACGGCTTCCCCCATTAAGGACCACCGCAACGTTTTATCGTCTGTGAATGCTCGTTATTTTTCCTCGGGCAGAACGCCAGCGGCAGTAGAGGTTGCGCCCAAACGTAAGGGTACTTCCGCCACCGAGGCCCCTGCATGAAGAGAGGGCAAGGCTGGCAAGGGCGGCAACCTGTCCGCGGAAGTTACGCAGCTGCGCGCGGCAGCGCAAAAGCTGACTCTGATGGTTTTGACGCCCTTTCTACAGCAGCGTCAAACACCTACTTTAGTCAGAGTCGGTGATGAACACATCGCAATGTTTCGTACATAAATGTACGCGCATATTTAGGAATCATATCGTGGGTCGAAGAATGTGAAGCCTGACGCACTTTCACATATTTATGATCGCGCTGATAGCGAACTGCTTCCAGAGCCCATCATTCCTGCCGCTCAAATCGTGGCTCCTGTTATGTGGGGAATCGAGGCAATGCTGCAGAGGGCGCTGTGCTCGGACCCAGTTCCTGGCGGGGGTCCGTCTCGCTGCCTATTTGTTCCTTCCCGGATCAGGTCCCGGGTGCTTCAGTGGGGCCACTCTTCTCAGCTGGTGGCTCACCCTGGAGTTCACCGCACTAGGGAATTTTTGGCGCGGCACTTTTGGTGGCCAAACATGGAGAGCGACGTCCGTGAGTTTGTCGCTGCCTGTTCGGTTTTCGCCCGCAGCAAGGGGTCACGACTCTCTCCATCGGGTCTTTTACGTCCCCTACCTATTCCCAGCCACCCTTGGAGCCATGTCGCCCTAGACTTCGTCATCGGCTTGCCCGCATCCCAGGGCAATCCTCCTTTTTTTTTTTTAAACAAAGTTGCGCAGGAAGAAATGATTAAGTGAAAATTCTGAATCCGCATATCTTGCAGACACACCTTCGTTTTCAGCATTCTCCGGCCCGTGCGCGTATATACTGGAGCGACACTTAAAACAACAGATAAGTCAAATATCTGAATCACAAATAGCTTCAACTAAGAAGAATTTTGTGAGTAAGTGCCATTTGTGCATTATTATCTCAACTCTGAATCTATGTTCCCTGGAAATCCACAGATGACATGAATAACAGTAAAGTCAGTATCAGTGAGGTACCACTTCAGTGAGGTATACAAGAAAGGGAGTGAGGTAGCCTAGTGCACAGAAATTATACTTGGCCCATTTATACCGTAGTCTACTCAACCCTTGAAAAAAGATGTTTGAACACGTACCCTGGGGCTTGGTTTTCCAGGAGGACCACTGGGACCCTGCTCTCCTCTTTCACCCTGGAAGAAAGAAACATTGACAGTTGAGACTCTTTAGCCATTACTGAAATACTGATAAATCAGCCGTAAGCAACATTACATCACCCATCATAAGCTGGCAGTCAGCTACTGACAAGCTACTGTAATAACCAGTTATAACAAGTTATATTCATTACTTTATTTTAATAAAGTGATAGCAAAGCCATTTTAATCATTTTTAATTTCCAGTTCTTTTTAGACTTTTTACTTAGTTATTACTAGAAACAAAAACTGCTGTAATATGATATTTTGCTGAACACTTGGAACCTTGTAAGATTTAATGAGGGAGTTTTTCTTTTTATGTTTCCTTTTTAAATTTATATATATTGTATAGCCTACCCACTGCGACTTGAGGTCCACCGCTCCACGCCAGATGGACTAGAAACTCGTTATAAATTTCAATATCGCAGTCATCGTCTCATGCGCTAATGCGCCCATTATGCAAATGCAGTCAATGTGTTCCTGGAGGGATAACGATTCACACTTAACTAGAAACTAATAAACTAGGCTACTTTTATAATTACAACATAGGCATTTGCAGTATTGCTATTACGGAGCAATTGGTGTCTAGCGACAAGAAAATGGTGAGTAAAATCAAGTTATGAAATGTAAAAAAGAGTTTCTTTAAAGATGGAATTTCAGTGTCCCTGCTTGCACGGTCATACAAGTGGATATAGACCACTGCGGCACATCTGGGTACTTGACTGTTCACGCCCTCTTTGGAGGAATACAAAGGGAAATGCGTCCATTCAACCCACTGGGGTCTGCGAGTGGTCCGTGGACAGACCTACTGGTCCGTGGACAGACTTAGTGGTCCGTGTGGTCTGCCATTGGTCTGTGGATAGACCTACTGGTCCGTGGACAGACTTAGTGGTCCGTGTGTAGAGACGTTTCAGGATCATCTTACTGTAGCGGTTAACGCTCAGACACTTAATATGCTGTATGTAAGTAACTTTCGTCGGTTAGCAACTGTAATTACTGAGTGGGCCTTTAAGTCCCCCAATTATAGTTACCCCTATTAACTTTGGCCCACAAAAGAAAAACTAGTTGGCTAGTTTCTACTAGTGTCATTTAAGTGTCAACATCTCAAAAACTATTCACAGCACATATGGTTAAAACCTTGAACTGAAGAAGAGAATTTACCCTTCAGATCTGCAACAGAATAAATTGATGTCAAAATTGTCACATACAGTAGGCCTATAGCCTATACGCATAAAAATACGCATTCTTAAAGCTGTAATTTATCATTTCAGAGAAATATGAATCCTATAACTAGGACGTCAATGACTACTACTGCCACTAGGGGGCCACCGTTGATAGGGTTAACATGTAATAGGTAGGCGAATAGCCTACGATAGGGAAGTGTGGTGGGTATCTTGCTTAATTATAAAGAACTGTAATGATATAGAATCGACTAGATAATTCCATGCGATATAAGACCATGTTCTGTGTGCATTGTACCTGTTGCTCCTCTGCCCGTCTGGCACGCTTTCTTAGGCAGCTTGAAAAACACTTGAGCGACCATCATAAGACATTCAATTGTAGGAAAAACCCAGAGTATACTTTCACATTGTGCAGAATTATGAGGTTTCCTGTGAGGTTTTGAGAAATCTTGGCCAATAAGAGATCACCGTAGCCCTCATGGCAATGAGAGTAACCATATTTAGTATTTGAGCACTGTTCACAGTACGCCCAGGTAAATATACTCACTGGCCCACCTCTTGGTCCAACAGGTCCAACTTCTCCTTGTTCCCCTTGCTCTCCCTGAAAAAGTCACAGTGTTTTCGCAGAGGCCCCAACAACTTCAAAAAATGTAAATGAACAGCTTTACTTCAACTTACTGTTTTACCAGAAGATCCCATTTTTCCAACAAGGCCTGGATCACCAGCATTACCCTTTGGTAGACAAGACA
Source organism: Synaphobranchus kaupii (assembly GCA_029718625.1). Classification (NCBI taxonomy): domain Eukaryota; kingdom Metazoa; phylum Chordata; class Actinopteri; order Anguilliformes; family Synaphobranchidae; genus Synaphobranchus; species Synaphobranchus kaupii. The sequence goes on from CM056379.1 coordinate 81,378,949, forward strand.
ATCAATGCTATATGTTTTGAATTCAGTGGACAACATGCATAAGGCTGTATTCACAACAGTCGTCTTGCACAGGTATTGCAAAGGTCCATGATGAATCAAGGTGTTCTGTGTCCTATGCAGCAATGCATGCTCTGTGCTTCAACTCATCTTGTATAATGGATCTAGTGATTATATTGTTTCCAGAATGAAGTAGGAAAGGATTATCCATTGAAAATCCATTCAGTAGCCATGTTATTACAGCATGTATGAATTTATTAAACTGTTTACAAGTCACATACCTTTTCACCACTGATACCTTTTGGGCCAGGTGCACCTGGCAAACCCTAATGGAGACAAATGTCATGAAATCTGTTAATTGACTTTATTGAGAATTATCTATCAGTATTCGCCAACTGTATTAAAAATATGGTCATGGGTTGCTGGGTATCTCACTCGGTAAAAGTGCTGCTTGCACCATGGACGGTCTTGGATTGAATCCCTCCCATGCCAGTGCCAACTGTAGCCGGCAGCCCTGCAGGGGCAGTGCATAATTGGCTTTGCGTCGTCCAAGGAATATAAGGGAGGGAATCGGTTGGTTGGGATAGCATTGTTCATTGCTCTAGTGACCCTTGTTGGCCGTCCAGACGCCCATGGTTTGCTCTCTGCATACGTGTTTGAGTGGGTTATCTCCACCCTTGTTCTCCACATGTGCGGCTTGTGGCTGCAGCGTGTAAAGAAGCAGCTGGCTGACACCACATGTTTCGGAGGAGAGCCCTGAGTGTCACTCTCCCGAGCCGGCATCAGGATCGTATATGAGCATGCTTGTACTTAGTTCATGAATTGGACATTACAAATTCTGGGGGGATTGGAGATGCCGAATAATTAAAAAAAAAAAGAATAATTAAAAAATGATTTTTTAAAAGTGATGTTTCAATAATGATCAATTTACAGCAATGTTTTAATAATTGGTCATCACTTTCAATTGTATTTCCATTGAGGCAATTCTCCTTCATATTAATCCAATTAGTACCTTATGTGACAACTTGAAGTTCTACAGGTTTTAACCCAAGGAAACCACTTTGTAGTCATATTTTATAAACAACTCCTTCCCCCTCGAGGCTTCAAGTCTCCATTTAGGAGATCTTAAGGAAAGCTGTTTTTCTATGACTGGTTAAGCAATATACAGAAAATGGCTCAGAAGTAGGGAAATCTCAGTGATATACTGAAAATGAGCAGAAAGATCATAGCTTAGATTCTAAGTAGGTATAACCCTTGTAGTGTTGGTATTTTTCAAAATGCATGCAATGACTTTTTTCAGTGCAACCTGATGTCACATTGAGAGCATTTTTTAATGTCATGGTACAGAACATCACCTATAGATAAAAAAGGTAAATGATTTTAAAAAAACTTAAGTGCCATAGTTTCACATTTTCATATACATGCATATTTATGCACTTAATTCCAAGCAGACACACTAGACTCACTCCTTGACCAGTTGTGCTTCCAGACTGACTTAAAGGGGCTATATGTAAGATTTTTACAAGCAGGAATCGCTTTCAATTGCCAATGTATGACCAGATTGTAACATACCTTAAAAAATTTAACCTTCCCAGACTTTCTCCTTTGCGTATAAGAGTATATGGGTTGATTTTTATGTAAAGAATTTGGGTCAGATTTGCCGGGAAAATCATTTTGTGAACGAAGGATGTGACGTCAAAGCGCGCTCCCGAGTGCCTTCCCTCTCTCTGGCTGGCCCGCCCCCCACAGCACCACAACATAAGGGCTAGCGAACTGAACAGTCGTGTAACACAACACTAGCTAGCTAGCTGCTGAGAAATGGACCAGTCAACCAGCAAAAGACTGGCTCCCATCCCAACACCTTCGTCGAGTCCACCAAAGGTGAAGATAAAAGTTTTATCGACGAAGCCCTTTTGGCCAAACGGCAGTGTGACCGAAATCGGGAAAAAACAAGGGTGAACATCAGCCGGGCATTCCAGCCATGGAGACCTACATTTGTTGTTGGGGATCAAAACCGACCCCAAGCTGGCATTCTTCTTATTGGACAGGTAACGTTACTGCAAAGCATGTGAAATATATTGTGATGTTCCTGATGCCGACATTAGCCTGGTATGTGTGAGATGTTGCTTAATTGATTGCTAAGCTGGCTAAGTTACGTTGAGCTGGCTAACGTTATAACTAGCAAAATACTGAGTGGATAATGTTAGCAAGCGAACATAGATTCAAACCCAACTCCCAGGGCTGATCTGGCTGGTAACGTTAGTTGGCTAGCTTTCCATTTACAAATGACTTTACCAGCTAACGTTACCAACGCTGGATCCAGGCCGGGGAGTAGCTAATGTTATCCAGGCACCAAATGTTTCTCACTCCGGTAGCGCGAGTGTGAGGAAACGCGCTAGCAGCAGGCTGCTGGCTGCAGTTCACTTACGGCCACCGGTGTCAGTAGTGAGAAGGATTTTCTGAACATTACATGTAGCCCCTTTAAATGTGGTCTTGGTTAAAAGCTCAGTACAAAGGTAATTTGTTATTGCTATAAAAGGTTCAGATGCTAAAAGAGTGGCCAGGTACATTTTTCAGGTTGGTGATTAGGTAAACAATACCTATTATTGGACCCAACAAATTAGTTGTTAAAAATGTTCTATATATATTTTTAAATGTTCTATATCCAGTCAGATAGCTATCAATATGATTTCAATTTGTTTTTTATGCTCCCTGTTAGCAGAAATCTGTTCAAAACTCTCATCAACAATCTCTCAAAGATTTTCTTTCCCAGCTGAAGTTAGTCTGGATTCACTGGATAAAGTTATAGATGGTCTACTTTGTCTTAAACAGAAGAGCATATTGGTAATTCTGGGGCAAATTAGAATTAATCAAACTTGTGAGGTGAATTTCTTGGTGCTACAACATGGGCTCTATGAATGTTTTATTGCTTTCATTTTAAATAAGCTGTGCATCAACATTTTAGCACAAAGAATTTTACAAAAGTCCACTGTTCCCTCTAATCAAAATTTATACTTACAGGAAGTCCCTGAACCCCAATCTCCCCTGGAGCTCCGGGTTTCCCAGTGATGCCCTGTAGTAGAGTTGTAATACATTTACTTGGAGGGAATGTAACAGTTCATATTTTATAGATTTCCTCAACGGCATTATCACTGTTCCATAAAGACTGTACCTTAGACCCTGGCATTCCAGGAATTCCTTCCCGGCCATCCACTCCTGGTAGCCCCTAGTAAGAGAGAAGCCATGTAGTACATACACTTGAATACACTAGAGTTAATTTTACTTGTACTGGAGTCCAGTTGAGGGGCCAAGCACTGATTCTGAAAGCCCCACTGTGGCCCAGGAAACCATGGTTCCCCATCCTGTATGGGATCCTGTTTCAGATCAGTCATGGGAACAACCAATCTGCCAGAAACAATTTGCTAAAGTTTTGGACTGACTTTTGAGCCCTGACCTGTTAAGCAATATATCTATCCAACTATAGAAGGATGCAGGTGACATTAGGCTTTACAAAATGTTTGTACTTACACCCTCTCCCTTGGGTCCAGGTAAACCTGTGAGTCCTCTTGGCCCTTGAGGTCCCTGTGATATGGCACATGAAAGGCAATGAACACTCTATCCAACACATCTTTCTGCACTCATTTCACTGTTTAAGCTTGAAATAGCTGATCTTAGAGATTTCATAACTTATTTTTTATCACTGTACATTATTTGCCTACATTTTGCTTTCAATTAATGAGGTGATTTATCTACAACTATCATAGCCATGTGATATCATGTAGGTACTGTATATCTTATCCGCCTCAGCTTTTGTTACCTGGTTATTGGATGACTATGTTCTGTACCAATGTTGTCCCTATATTATTTACATTGTAAAAACACTTACTTGGTCCCCCTTTGGCCCAGTCTCACCCACTGCTCCTCCTTGGCCTTGGTCCCCCTAAAAAAACATAATTTACCTTTGTCACTAAATTTGTATTTGCATTATGTGACTGCTATATACGGGCACATTTAACAAGGAGTTCATATATGGATATAGGAAGGCCAAAGCATTGGATTTCTTTAATATATCTACAAAATGCTGTGATCTGGTGAGGTCTGCAAAATTTGTAAAGTATATTTTCATGTCAATTATTTATTCTAAAGAATTCAGTCTATGTTTGAGAAATCTTTAGCATGTAGCATAATGACCCGGCATTATAGGTCATGGGACCCACACACAATTTGGAAACTCGTTTGCTAACTAGGGGGGAGGTAAAGTATAGACATAAATTCTGCAAATTCATAGTTTAAATAATTAAAATTAACCAAGGTTTTTAGTATATTTGTAAGGTCATATGTACTTGTCCAGTTACCTCGTTTGCTGAAAATGAAGTTATAATAAAATTAAATTGTGTCTTAATAAAAGACAGCTACGCATAGGAGTAGGTAAAGATACTTACAGGTACACCCTCAACACCTTGAGGACCTGGCTCTCCAATGTTGCCTCGAAGCCCCTGCCAGAGAAAGAAGTAAAAATTACACTGTTGTTTACACCTTAAGTCATTAAGGGGAGATAAATATTCGCTCAACAAAAACCCAAAGAGCCAACTAGAATGCACCATTATTGGCCACTAGCAAGGGTCCAACAAAATACAAAATTTTACCCCTTTTTGTACAAACCCCAATTACAAAAAAAAGTTGGGACAGTATGTAAAATGCACATAAAAGCAGAAAGCAGTGATTTGTAAATTCTCTTTTACATACATTTAATTGAAAACAGTACAAAGAAAAGATATTTCATGTTTTACCTTATCAACTTTATTGCTTTTTGTAAATATACACTAATTCCAAATTTGATGCCTGCAACGCGTTCAAAAAAAGTTGGGACAGGGGCAAAAAAAGACTGGGAAGTAAAAAAAAAAAAAACACCTCTTTTGGAACATTCCACAGGTATACAGGTGATGCTATCATGACTGGGTATAAAAGGATTTCAAAAGACTCTTGAAAATCTTATTTTCAGGTACAATCGATACTACAACCCCTGGAAAAAATTATGGAATCACCACACTTAGAGGATGTTCATCACTCAATTATGGAATCACTCAATGTTGAGGAAAAATTATGGAATCACCTTGTAATTTGCATTTCTAAAACAAATACCGGCACGAATCTAAAAATGTAAATTAGTCTGCAGTTAAAAGAGAATGCTTACAGACCTTAACGAGCTGTTGGACTTGGCTAATTGAAAGGAAACATGGCCCCAACAAGAGAGTTGTCATTTGAAACAATGGAAAGGATTATAAAACTCCTTCCAGAAGGAAATCCAACAAAAGATGTTGGTTGTTCCCAGTCAGCTGTGTCTAAAATTTGGTGCAAGTATAAACAAAATATGAAGGTTATAAAAGGTAAACCAAGGAAGACGATAGTAAACCAATAGAAAACTCAAAGCAATATGCCTTGAAAATAGAAAATGCTTGTGACAGAACTGTAAGAAATCAGCTGAATGAAATGGGATTTACATATAGAAAAGCCAAACGAAAACCAGCACTAACACCTAAACAGAAGAAAACAAGGTTACAGTGGGCTAAAGAGACGCAATCATGGAGTGTGGATGATTGGTTGAAAGTGATATTCAGTGATGAATCACAAATCTGTATTGGTCAAGGAGATAATGCTGGAACGTTTGTCAGTTGCCGTTCTAATGAAACATATAAAGATGACTGCCTGAAGAAAACAATAATATTTCCCCAGTCATTTATGATATGGGGTTGCATGTCAGGTAAAGGACCAGGCAGATGGCAATCATTACCTCAACAGTCAATGCACAGGTGTACATTGAAATTTTGGACACTTTTCTCATAGAAAATAGGTTTGGTGATGATGAAGTCATTTTTCAGGATGATAATGCATCTTGCCACAGAGCAAAGAGTGTTAAAGCTTTTCTTCAGGAAAGACATATCAACTCCATGACATGGCGAGCAAACAGTCCGGATCTCAATCCAATTAAAAATTTATGGTGGAAATTAAAAAAATTGGTCCATGACATGGCTCTATCCTGCAAAGCTGATCTGTCAACCGCTATTTGAGAAAGTTGGAACCAGCTTGATGGAGAATATTGTTTTTCATTAGTGAAGTCCATGCCTCAAAGAATTCAGGCCGTCATAAAAGCCAGAGGAGGAGCAACAAAGTACTAATTGTGATTTTTTTTCCATAATTTTTTCCTCAACATTGAGTGATTCCATAATTTTTTCCTCTACTTGATCTGGAAAAAAAAAATGCCATTAATTAAAATAATTTAATTTAATTTGTTTGAGGAATGTTTCACGAAGCCAGAATGTTCAGCTATTAAACAAAAAATTTTTGTTTTGTGTCATATCTGTGATTTGTTCATTTGCTACGAAGTAAAAAAGCTGGGTGAACATCCTCTAAGTGTGGTGATTCCATAATTTTTGCCAGGGGTTGTATAACCGCTCTGCATTTGAATGGATCTCTATATGAGAATTGGGGGGTGGGACTAGGTTAAGCTGTAAATTACATGGGAATAGTATGGAACCCATGGTTGGCTAAATGGCTGTAAGTCATCAAGGGTCTGAGGTGTCAAACAAGCCTCAAATCATCACTCTGCTGCCAGATATGAAGTAGATATGGATGGATCACTTTAAGGGTTGTTTCTCCTGACTCATTTTCCTATTGAACTCTAATGGTGCCTTCACAGATGTGCAAGTTACCCATGCCATGGGCACTAACACACCCTCATACCATGACAGACGCTGGCTTTTGAACCTTGTGTTGGTAAGAATCGGGATGGTCCTTTCCTCTTTGGCTCAGAGAACACAACGTCCATTATTTCCAAAAAATAATTTGAAAGGTGACTTGTCAGACCACAGCACACGTTTCCACTTTACATCAGTCCATCTCAGATGAGCTTGAGCCCAGAGAAGTTGGCGGCGTTTCTGAATGTTGTTGATATATAGCTTACGCTTTGCGTAGTAGAGTCTTAACTTGCATTTGTAGATGCAGTGATGAACTGTGTTTACTGACAACGGTTTTCCGAAGTATGTGGGGCATAGTGCATGTCGATTTTTAATGCAGTGCTGTCTGAGGGATCGAAGGTCACGGGCATTCAATATCGAGATTTCTCCAGATTCTCTGAATCTTTTAATAATATTATGGGATGTAAATGGTGAAATCCCTAAATTCCTTGCAATCGTGCGTTGAGAAACGTTCTTACGCAGTTTTCCGCAAAGCAGCGAACCTCCACCCATCCTTGCTTGTAAACGTCCGAGCCTTCGTGAATGCTCCTTTTATACCCAGACTCATGATAGCATTACCTGTTACCTATTCACCTGTTTACCTGTGGAAGGTGTTTTCTGAACATTCCACAACCTTCCCAGTCTTATATTGGTCCTGTCCCAACTTTTTTGGAACATGTTGCAGGCATCAAATTCGGAATTAGCGTATATTTACAAAAATCAACAAAGTTGATAAGGTACAACATTAAATATCTTTTCTTTGTACTGTTTTCAAGTAAATATATGTAAAAGATAATTTACAAATCGCTGCTTTCTGCTTTTATTTGCATTTTACATATTGTCCCAACCTTTTTGGAATGAGGGTTTGTATATCGTACTGTATGGTTAATGTGATATGGCTATAGGTTAGTCACCTCTTGCAGCAAATGCAAAATTGTTGTGTTAAAGAAAACTGAGAGACTTTGCTCGAATAAAATGGAAAGATTGGTTCCGGAATGATATACTGTACTGCTGACAAAATTAAATTTTGACCTTTGTGGTGGTTTAGTCCAGTGTATACTGTGAAGCATATTGTGACAAATTCTTTGAATAATGCGCCATATACTGCAAATACAGTTTGATTTGATTTGATGGACAACCTGAATGATTTTTGGTTTTGACTATGAGCATATGAGAAAAACAAGCACACTAGATCAGATAAAAGCTAACCAGACTGCACAAGAGGGAACTGTTTTTTACAATTAGTTAAGATAAATGAATGGGGGGGGGGGGTGATAAGAAATAATAACGTAAATGAACACAAGTGACTAAGGGAATTCAGAACAGTTCAATAACAGTTAATTACAAGAGCAATATAGCACATCACATACATTTTGCAATTCACTACATCATGGCATGGGTAATCCATCAAAACAGAGTGATTTTGTCCCAGTGACCTTGCATACTCTTGTCAAAAGCAAGGAGTAGGTTATGGCCTATTCCATGTTACGAGTCCAGATAGTCCTCCATCAATCTACCCAGTAAAAAGCAGGTTAGGTTGTGTTCGCTCCAGTTCAAAACAACTATTTTCTTGTAAGATACATAAATCCCAGAGAAAGGAGACAAGAAATTTGCACTAATAAAAGTATGAAGCTGAAATGATTTCCCTATTGCCGTTTTTCACCTGCACTTTACCTATGGTTCTTCACTACAGATTTCATACTCATTCTTTTCTATACATCTAAATCTTACATGCAGACTGTGAACAGCACATCTTTTCTAATCAAAGTTTTGAAATAGGACAGTAAATACTGATGTGGGAGCAAATACCCAACATTCCCATTATTGTGGATTCCATTCCACAATGATGCAGATGATACTCAACTATACATTTCCATCACACCAAATAATCTGCAAAAATTGGAGAAACTAGAGGCGTCGAACTTCCTGCTGTTGGTGCACTCACAAAGCGCACCCTGTCGGGAGGCTTCTATGTGTCTGCCGGCACCAGAATGGCTCTCGAGGCCTAAGTACATACAGTACAGTCAAGGACAACTATAGGCAGGGGCATAGGTTTCATTTGAACATTGGGGGGGGGGACCACAAACAGTAAATGTTCTTTGTGATGATAATGGAGGGGGGTGAATGGAGGACACTAATAATATAGCATCCAACAGTAGTGAACCATGACTATTGGACGGAGGCCCTCAACCATTCCCGTGAGGAAAGCAATACGAAGTATTGGGGGGTCTGGGGGTCCTCCCCCAGAAAAATTTGAGCCTTTTAAAACTCATTTCCTGCATTTCTACACAACCTCACCCAGGGCATTTTCTAAAATAAAATGTTTTATTTATGAACATTTTAGAGAAGTTTTTTATTTTTTATTTTTTTCCAAAGCACTAGGCGAGATTTGAGATGCTTTCATATAAATCTAAAGCCATGGTAGGCTAATCAGTACATTAGTGGATAAGATAAGTTTATAACATTTTAAACTCTGTGGTTCTCAAACTCGGTCCTGGGGGTCCCCTGTGTATACTGGTTTCCGTTCCAACCACAATTGCAATCCCAAAATTTTTAACAAGCTGTTAATTTTTCTTAATTAGGTGTTTTTCATGTTTTGAGGGATTATTTACCCTCTTAAGACAAATTGTCAGAAATAGTTATGCATACCATAAAGACTATCCCATGTTCACATTGTGCTTACAGTGCTATCTTGCAAACAATAATACAAGGTAACATTTTTTAAATCTGATCAATTTAAAGACTGAGGTGAATCAATAGGCTCCTAATTCAGTAGTTGAACACTTGTGTTTTAAGTTCCTTAATTTTTCCTTAAACTTATTAACACAATGCAGGTTTGGCTCATTATCATTTGCTTTGTCTTTTGAATTGTTCATTATTTACCAAGTCTCTAGTTTTAGTTGCCAATGTGTCCACAATTTCACCAATTAGGAGCCTATTGATTCACCTCAGTTTTTTATTTGTTTAATTTGATCAGTTAAAACATTTTTACCTCTATTTTGTAATTGTTTGCAATATAGCACAATGTGAATATTTGACTTGTATTATTCATGACATGCATAGCTATTTCTAACATAATGTGGCTTCAGAGGGGAAATAATCCCTCTAAACATCTAAACACCTAATTAAGAAAAATCAACAACCTGTTCAAATTCTGGGATTGCAATTGTGATTGGAACAAAAACCAGCATATGCAGGGGGCCCCAGGACCGAGTTTAAGAACCACTGCCTTTAGTGGCAGTCGTCGACATCCCAATTATGGTATTCACATTTCTCTGAACTTCTAAATTAGACTAATTAGTGTCTTACAGTGTCGCCGCTTGCGAATACATCAGCCTCTCATGTTGCACTGCAGGGCAATAAACATTTTAAGGAACCAAATAGCCTACATTTAAGAAGCTACAATTGTTTTCTGATGAACCCTGCAGAAATTATCTATTCAATTGTCCAGCAACGTCGACATTTCGACAGTGCTACCTAACGTTATCGCACTCGCGGCTGTAATACATTGCTTGTTGTTATGAAAAAACATGTACTTTTTTTAACGTATATATAAGGCATAGACTGTAGAAAAATAAGGAGTAGCTAGTTAGCTAGGTTAGGAACAGCGTCGACAGTAGCCTCGCCTACCTGAATGGGGAAACTTCTGGGTCGGCGGCTCTTTTATTCACTGTGGGGATTTTGATTTGATTTTCAGTTGAGAGGACTGTTTCAGGTTAAACGTAGCAAAGGCCTCCTACATACCAACAACCATCTGCTCTACCCCCGTAACGAGCGTGTCGATTTCATACTCCGTGAAGTTTCTCGTCTTTTTTTGCGGTCTGACTTCTCCAATGCAACCAACCTGATTATAACACATCCATAACGTTACACAAAACACTGGCTAAAACACTGGGTTATGGGAATTAAAGTCCATAGTATTAGCGGCTTGAGCAATCACCCCTAATTGTTGACTACATATCCCATTTGTGCTTTCATAAACTCGAACTTGTCGTGGCCATGAGATAAACCATTGCTACTGTTTGAAGTAGCGAGGGGGTGGGTCAATAATTCATACTATGTTTACGGGCGTTACATATCTCCGCATAAATTTAAGTCATTTTATTACCGTTGTTGCAGCCTTTATTGACTGTAAGCTTTACATGGGAGAGGGATCAATTATGGTTGGGGGGGACAATTTGACTCTTTCCAAACATTGGCGGGGACACATCCCCCGTTTCCCCCCATAATCCTACGCCCATGACTACGTTCAGATCCAAATTTAATTCTTTCTTCCTGTCGTTCCCTTCCCTTGATTCAAGGAAATTCACATTGAAGCAAGGGAAGGGAATGACAGGAAGAAAGCATTAATTTTGGATCCGAACGCAGTCCAGCACTTCAAAATGTTGTACATCTATGGCCTTCTCTCGTCAGAACAGCTGCATTTGCTAGCTAGCACTGGCCATACGACCTTGCTGAAAGTTAGCTTTGCTTAGAAAGTTTGGACACAATCGCATTTCAAATGAGTTTATTACAGCAACTTTTCCATGAAAGCGCTTTACGTTTAAAACGTTTTTACGTTTCTCTAAAACGTTTACAAGGCCGTTTAGCATACAGGGGACAATATCTTACACCCGGCGCTAAGTGGCGCTAACCCAAGTGTCTTTGCTATCTTACACCCGGCGCTAAGTGGCGCTAACCCAAGCATCTTTGCCATCTTACACCCGGCGCAGGAGTCATTATAGCGCTCACGTCATTCAAATACTATTCAATGGAAAACTCATGGAAGTTCTGAAAATGCGCTTCAGATGTCATTACAATACAGCTCTCTACATCTACGCCTGCAGCCTGTCAGTAAATAGAATTGTTTTGACTGAAAAAAGTTTGTCCAGTGAATATTGCATCTGAACAAAAACGTCTCCGACGTGAAAAAAGCCAAGTTACTCACGCATAGCCTACAGAACGCTGTCTATAAGGCCTTAATTCCAACTTGCAAAAACTAGGCCTGCCTTTAAAAGTATTGATATCAAAATGTGGCCAAGTTACAACTAACGATATTGCCTATCGTAGCTCACACAAAAAAAAATAGCTCTATTCCAAAGCAATGCTATCCAAACTTTCCTAAATTATTTAATGCAACTTGGCCCTGTGTTTCTTCATCTTAGCATATGAAGAGATTGTGCCTCATGGAACAACATATGATTTCAATTAATGTTTTTAACAGTTGATGAATAATTACACTCCAGAAAGGATATGATTATACTTTGTTGGCAAGTTTACTTTTAGAAAATGTATAGCTTCCATGTCTGGGCTACGAGCTGCCGAATTTCATAAGCACAGCATAATACCTTCGCAGGTTTTTTTTTCCGGTAGTGCAGTCTAACGTTGTCTGCGGGAAATCTTTTGGTACCGGACCATGTAGCTAGGTTTAGTTTAGTTTTCTGTAGTACAATGGATGTATAAGGCATGTTGATTCGCTTCGTAGTAGCCTAGCTTGTACCTGCTTCCTGACTAGCAGCTGACTGACGTTTATCTGGCAAAACTAACGTTGGCTAACAAGCTTAATTGGACAATGCATATTTCCCAGGAATCTTAGCCAGAAAGAAAACAATAGATACTACTAAGAAAGTAGCCTACCAGAGATTATTCTTCTTATTATTATAATAATTAAAAGTGTTTGCAGTAAGCTACATTGTTTGCAGAGTAATGTAGACTAGAGCAATGTTCGGAGGCTATTCTAATTTTTTAAAGTGACTAACCATGAAACTGATATGTTTGAGTAATTGGAGGTTTATAAATCCGATCTCTTAAGGGATTGCAGTTTATAGTAGGCTATCATCAATTCTTAATGTATTATCGTAAATTCTTTAATTTTCCTAGTAGTTAATTTTATGGTGATGTTGTGTTATGTGTGAAAAGGATAAACTGAACAGAGCTGAAGTGAAGAAATGAATGAAGACATAATAAAGAAATGTTGGCCGAGGCGAGCGTAGAAGTTTCGGTTTCCACAGTGAGTCTAGACATGACCGCGGCACAAGAGCGCAGACTCCACACAGACAAATTTTTTTGTCGCCATTTGTGTGAGATTAAAATATGTAGCCAATGGCAGAGTTATTTATAGATTTTTTTTTTTTTACATTAATGCAACAACGCGATGTTAACCAGATGATATTCTGTGTTGAAACTTTTTTCTTTGCTTGACAAATGGCCATGGGATACCTGTTCCCATAACGTTAGCTAGCCTATTGCATTACTGCCGTGTCCAGTGACTGAATTGTTTAACTAACAGGCTACAAGTGAACAGTTAATATTGTAAACGTGTCTTTGCCTTTGCAATAAAAAAACATTCTTGTATGAGAAAACCAGAATATGTGCACACTGTTTGAGTCCAAAATGAAATTACACTTTAGTAGCTACCAACCAGGCGGGGTACGAACCCACGTCTCTCGCATTCTAAGGCTTGACGCTAACCAGAAGATCAAAGGGATACAGTCACGTGATATAGGCTATAGGCCATTTGTCAGTGTCCGTCTGACTTTCACCATTTCGCTGTAGTACAAGTGAAATACAAGTGAAACATTGAACAGTTAATATTGGAAACGTCTTTTGCCTTTGCAATAAAAATACGTTTGTTAATGTGAAAATAATAACAGTGTAATAAATTAAAAGTATTTAACAGTTGCACATTGTTTTTGTCGAAAACACATTTGTGTGCTGTTGGGCTCGAACCCCCAAGCCTCTGCATGAGAGGCAGCAGCTGTAACCAGTAGGCCACAGTAGCTTTGTGAAATACACAAAGCCATATAGCGGTTTTGTCTGTGATGTGTGTAGATTAGTTTGAAGCGTTTTTATTGGGCGATAAGCTTGGGAGAGCAGGTATGTGATGTTGTTATCCAATGGGGAGAATTATTCTTTGAGGGTACGGAGGCAGGCAGGTAGTGAGGGTCTCTGGGTAGGCAGGGAAAATGGGAAGAAGAAGAAGCAGAAGGAGAAAAACCGCAAAATAACCCAAGTTTGGGGCTTTATTGTATGGATGTGTGAAGTTGTATCTGAATGCTGTGTGGTTACATGAGGTCAGAACATACAGAAGTTAATGTTTTTAAGGGCTAAGAGTCTGTGGTCATTGTGGTTACTTATGTAGGAAACCCTGAAAACTCTCGGTGCTGTATAGGTATGGGGCATGCCCCGCCAAGCCGTAATTTGGCGGATGGCATATCTGCTATCCCAATTCATTGTTTTTCAAATAGCCTAGGCTACAGTCCCCGGGATTCGCTGTGCATAATGTTTTTTCGATAGCTTACGGTTAAAAGAGATTAATTAAAATTTTACAATTTTAACTGAATTTTAACCTTATTCTTCATCCTTCACATTTTCTTTAAATTACAGTGACCAGGTTTCTATACTCTCATCTTATTAAAACCCCACTGATTTCACCTGTTATACCATAACTGAACAAAATGATTAGAGAACTAATTAGAGTCTAATTAGAAACAAAAACAAATTTGCAGCACATTACACAATTAATTCACATTCCATTCTCTGCATGTGTGCTTTAACTTCATGCATGAGTTCTGTTTTACCTGCTGTAAATCGCACTTTTCACAGTTTTCCTGGGAAAGTGGACTTGTTTTAAAGCGTTGGTCACATTTCCATAAGCAGGACATTATAAAAAAAGGGAAAATGTGTGTGAACCTATGGGTTGCCAACCTGACAGCTTTATTGTATTTAGTGTCATCATTAAGGCAAAATAACGGTATTTATGTTATTAATCAATATTAGAATGTAGGTAATGAACTTCGGATGAAGCTTGAACTTTGAGAAATCCATGAGAACAGCCTCATGGAATTGATGTTTGACAATGCTTTGTTGCATAATCAAACAAAATTAGTGAAACAGCAGGCTAATTTGTGTTTTCTAAGGTGAGACGGAAGCCATTGGTAGCTTATTCTCAGCTGTTGCAGGTGCTTTTAACAAAATTTAACCTCATATATTTAGTAAAATAACAGCACTGTCGGGAATTACCGGGAACCCGTGCCGGTGTTAAACCCTAATGTTAAAGATTATTATTGTGTATATCAAAACACGTCATAATGCTTAGTCCGAATAATATTGATCATACTATTGATCCATATAGCCTATTCCTTGATCGCACTACACACACACGAACATGTCTGTTTCGCCATCATATAAGCAATCCGCCAAGGTGGAAAAACAGGCTTTTAAAGGGAATGGGATATGACATTTTGATTGGTTTATTGCATCATACGCCCAAGACACTAATTAATGAAGAGGCTAGGTTCAGCCCATTAGCACCTTGCGCCTTACTTAGCGCTCAAATAATGTGCCATCTAACTAGCAAAAGTTGACTTGGACATGCACTTGTGCCTTTTAGACAATGCGCCAAGATCGTCAAGATAGAGCCCATTATATCTTAACTATTTTCACACATCCCTATAGATACAGAAAAAGCCATCCATCTACTCATGTCATCTTGAATTTTCTGAAAAAGACTGAGACCAGTCAAGTTGAAGATTTGGGTCACTGGTGAATTGATATTTATTCCTAGGTATTTCAAGCTTTTGAAAAAATCGCTATAGCATTTCACCCCCCCAGCTTACTTGCCATACCTTACTGTTTGCTGACATTACACCACTGATGCTAGGGGTTGATTTTCCAACATGGAACCGGGGTGCGTAGCCTAGCTAAGTGTTACAGACTTCTGGCTAATGTTTTCACGCTACCAAACGTAGATAAATGAAGGGCCGTATTTCCCCCCGTTTTTCTGGAGACTGAGCTGATGATGGTGGCATTTTCAGTATAATTGTTATATTATTGGCTAACTTGCCAGCAAGTTACGTGGCCTCTTTCGTCTCTAACTTAGAAACGCTGCAGACAGGCAGGCACTCCTTCTTCTTCTTTGGGTTTTCTATGGCGGGTTGCTACCAACTGTCAGGTGCATACCGCCACCTACTGTTACAGAGTGTGGAAAAGCGATAGCAGGGATTCAGACCCTCCCACCCACACCAATCGCATAAATAAAATTCAGCACAGCTCTACGAACGCCATATCCCACTGACCCACCCAGGAGCCCAGCCAACGTAAACTGCCCACCCTTATCCCCAACCAGTTTCCTAAGAATCTCCCTCTCCCTGACATACAGTGGGGATGGAAAGTATTCATACCCCTTCACTTTTTGAACACTTAATTGTGTTGTAGATTTAATTTTAAATGTATAAAGTTTTGTGGCCATTTTTGCCCATCAATCTACACTCAATAACCCATAATGACAAATTTTAGCAAATTTATTAAAAATCTAAAACTGAAATATCTCATTTACATAAGTATTCATACCCTTTGCTTTAACGTATTTTTAAAGTATCATATGTAATATTTGGTCGTATATCCTTTGCATGCTGTTACTTCCTGAAGTCTGTGACCCATAAACGAGCCCCAAACCATCACTCTGCGGCCAGATATGGAGTAGATGTGGATGGATCACTTTAAAGGAGCTATATGTAACAAATTTACTGTACTAAATCATAAAATGACCATGATATGTCATCAGAGATTAAGGAAACATGCTAAGTCGAAATACTGGCTTCTCCGACAACAATGCTACAGCCAGTATGTTCTCCTTTGAAATTTCCATTCCGGGTCGGAACGTCTGTATTTGTTTTGGCCTGTGTGATTCACTATTCTCAGAGTTGACTCCGCCCACTGCCCATTACAAACAACCAGATGTACTCCGGCACTCCGACAGCCGATTTACGAATGCCTAAGCTAAGTTCAACATCGTTTTCATTTAGCTAGCGAGCTAAAGATTTAAATATATATATGTATATAGCTAAACATACCAATAACGTTAGCTTATATCTGTGTGACCGTAAACATAGCCAGCCATGCATCTAGCTAACATTGACAGAGTTATAAAAAATCCACATGAGCTGGTTTATAATTTGCAAACAATAAATAAATTGCAAATGTATACATTAGCTGATCAACTTACAGTGTAGGACTCGTCGTCGCTTGTCATTGTCAAAATAGAATTAGCTCGTCTCAAAATATAATGTTGCGCTCGGCTCCTCTTGCGCTCGTGTTCATTCAGTGTCCTCAACCTGGCAACCTGCGTGAGCTTCGAGTCTGGGGAGGAGGGGGCGGGCGGAGACAACTCTCCAATATTGTGAATTTGGACTGCAGTACCCATTTTAAACGGTGTCAATGTTACATATAGCTCCTTTAAGGGTTGTTTCTCCTGATCTACTCCATATCTGGCCGCAGAGTGATGGTTTGGAGCTCGTTTGATACCTTAGACCCTTGATGACTTACAGCCATTTAGTTATTCAGTCATGTGTTCCATACTTTACCAGCGTAATTTACAGCTGAATCTAGTCTCACCCCCCAATTCCCATAGAGATCAATTCAAATGCAGAGAGGTTATAGTATCACTTGTAACAGTACCTGAAAATAAGATATCGAGAATCTTTTGATGTTTATGGGTCACAGACTTCAGAAAGTAACAGCATGCAAAGGATATGCGACCAAATATTAAATATGATACTTTAAAAATACATTAAAGCAAAGGGTATAAATACTTATGTAAATGAGAGATTTCAGTTTTTGATTTTTAATAAATTTGCTAGAATTTCTAAAAACATGTTTTCACTTTGTCATTATGGGTTGAGTATAGATTGATGGGCAAAAATGGCAATTTTATCCATTTAAAATTAAATCTACAACACAATAAAGTGTGCAAAAAGTGAAGGGGTATGAATACTTTCCGTCCCCACTATATATCTGACATTATAGCAGAATGTGCCTAACCGTTTCTTTATTACTACAATGAGGACAATTGCCGATGTCATGCTTCCCTATCCTAAATCAACTGTTATTTAAGCCAGAATGACCTAGCTAACAAAGTTTCCTCCCTCCTATTCCAGAAAGAGGAGACCTTCCAGAGACCACTAGCAGTAAAATGCCCAGCCCCTTGGCCTCCGCTTCTGTAACGTCATTCAGTGGGAGTGGCAACCTGTTGTCTTAACTGTACGCTTCATGGCTGTTGTAGTTCATTCTAAGGCAAGTACCTGGTAAATGCGCAGTAGTTTGGGACTATATCTCTGCTCTCACTACAGATAGAAAGTTGGCTCAAAGCTCATTTTAATCAGGAGGAGAGCTACTTTTCTACAATCCAAACATAATTTTTGTGTGGTATTCCCCTTTAAGGAAAAAGATGATAAAAGGCAAGTGGCGTATTGGTCAGGCTTCTAGGTAGTCACGCCACTAGATGGCGATATGCTACATACATTCTAAATCACTTTTGAGTTTGGACGAAACAGCGCACAGCATTGGATTACTTTGACTATTATTGACAGTGTACTTTACCTTTAAAATTTTGGTACCTGTTTTTAAGCCACCAAAGGTTTTTGTTAGGTGCATGATAACAATGTTTGATTGTCAGAAGCTTTTAACCTTGCCTTTTGTATCTGAAAAGATCTGTCTTAATAACACCTTTTTTAAATTAAGGTTTTAAATAAAGTTCATTTTGAATAGCAAAAAGTAAAATTTTATTCACTTGAGCAAATCAAAATACTGTACTGTATAACCAATTAATTTCAGTGTCGAATGAGTCCATTTGCTGTTGATGTTTCCACTCTCTTTCTGTTAAAGCAGAAAAAATGTAATAAAAACTAACAGAGACAAATACAAAATTGTATAGTAATCAAAACTATTGGAAAAGACAAAAGTAAAATAACCTTGCTACCGACTAGTCTCTCTACTCCCTTTTATAGCTAAGACATTTTCTGTCTCCAATCAACTCTCTACGTTCCTCAGAACGACCTGCTCAATCTGCTCTATCAAGTCTGGCTTCAGGGTTGGCTACTCAACAAAAATGGCACTTTCCATTGTTAGTGAGGCCTTCCAAGATATGTCATCTGCTCAGGTGACATATCTTGTCTCAGTTGAGGTTCTCCATGACATTTCTGCAGCATTTGATGCTGTTGATCACCACATTCTCCTGTCTTCCCTGTCTGCAGTGGGAATATGTGCCCTTGCCTGGATTGCAGTTTACCTCACTGGATATCCCTTCCAGGTTATTTGGGGTAGCACAGTGTCAACATCCTCTCTACAGGTGTTACTGGGTTGGCTTCTTCCAGCGCCAAGAACCTTGTGTTGCTAGATGACAAACTTAACACTACAAACATTGTGGCATTGAGTCAGGCATGCAGATTTTTCCTCTACTACAGGAGAATCTTCCCATTTCTGACCACCAACTCAAAGCAGCTCCTGGTTTAAGCTCTAGTCCTCTCACTAGTGTTGTCACGATACCAAAATTTTGACTTCGATACCGATACCAGGTTTAGTATCATGATACTCGATACTGAAACGGTACTTGAAACTGAAACGATACTGATTCGATACTCGGTACCTCTACTGAAATTACCTTAACCCTATTTACTTTGGCCCTTCAGAGGCAATTTCCTCCTGGTTTCTACTAGTTTTATTTAAATGTCAATATCTACAAAAATATTCCCTGCACATCCATGGTTTTAAGTTCGAACTGAAGAAGAAGCTGTATCATTCAGAAATTTGCTACAGAATACATTTATTTCAGAATAGTCACATACAGTATATATATAATAACCATAACATACATCGCCTAATGTATTTAAATACGTTTAAAAAAGAACGTACGAAAGCGCGTGTGTATTCACACAAGTACAGCAACGTATTTCAGCCCTAAGTGAGAGGGGTGGTCACTGCGGAAATTTCGACTGTACGGGACTTTGGCGAAATATAACAAGATAAACTCTTCAGGGTTCATCAGAAAACAGCTGTAGCTGAATATACTGGTAAGTACTTGGTTTCTTAAACATATTTATACGAGAGATTTTGGAGAAAAAAATTAGGTGTCTTCTAAACCGAAAGTGCATGAGGTACTGTATATAGTACAGTAAGCAAGGGAAAACGGCGAATACTCATTTGTACAACGTTTTAAAAATATATTATTGTTTCTATACGTGACATGATAAAATATGATGACAGTCTATCTGGGTTATTTTCAGTGATTATACCATCATTTTTCAAGTCAAACTATCGTTAATTCCTTTACTTTGTGCTCACCTAAATTCTCCGTGGAAGTAAGGCGTTAGTTTAGTAGGTAACGTAAAGTAGCCTATAGCTCTGCCGGCCAAAAACAATATAGCGCGTGTGAAAGAATCAGACTCGCAGTATTGTTAACTAACGTTCACCTTTCATCCTCTCAATCAGTAATGCAGACACATAACAGCAGAGCACACATTTGACCTAAAAGTACCGAACGTCGGAAAATTCTAATACCGAACCGTTTTTTTTTTTTAAAGTATCGAAAAAGTACCGAAGTTTCGGTGTACCGTGCAACACTACCTCTCACACCTTGACTAAAGCAACTATTTCCTCACTGGCCTGTTTCTGCAATCAGGCCTCTGGCAGCCCATTCAAGCTCCCAAAAGACTCACACATCACCCCCTTCCTCACTGCCCTCCACTAGCTACCTGTAAGCACACAAATATATATCAACCCTGGGTGCTAGCCTACCAAGTCAGCCTTTTCATACCTTCAAAATATCATCACACTGTACACACTAGGCAGACATTTCATCATCTCACCAAGCTTGGATTTCCTAGTCACATCTGCTGACTGTTCTGGGCGTTTGGTGGTGAATAAGCTTCTAATAGCAACCCAACCCTCCCTATCACCTTTACCTAGGCCCAACACCTGATTTGGTGTAACTTCTTTTACTTTTTTCAGAACCCATGCTTCTATGCTCTTTTTGTATAATGTAGTTTAATGGCATTCATTTTGTTATTGTTTGCATAACCTTTCAGTCGCTAAGGATTTTATCAAGTAGCATGGTAGCATCTACAAAATATATTTCATTTTCCCAAGCATTTCCCAGATTCACAAAAAAACAACAACAAATATTTTACTCAGTGATACAGTGTGACAATCAATTTGTGCATTCCCAGTTGATTGGTTGGAATTCTAAAATGGATAGATCCACTCCATTCCTCCTGTTGGGTCGTTGGGGAAATTGACCCTTTTGACCCTTTTGACCTCTCAGACCTTTCTGATATCTACACCCATAATGTAACCTTGGTATATTTTTGAGAAAAAAATACAAACCAGCATTACGAAAATTATGGACAAAATGTCAATTTTCACACCATTTTTGGCCTAACCACCTCTACACAGTCCGGTGTATACACATGCCAATTTACAGAGTGGGATATCTTTTTGTTTTACAGTACTATTACAAGGGATGGTTGACTTGTTAAAGCAGGAATGCACAGCTCCGGTTCTGGTTTTTGTTCCAACCAATTATCTTAGTTTTAGTTTTCTGACAGCTCTATAAACTAAAAAGCCCAGCAGGGGTTATAAATAGAACCCAGCAGGTCAGACTCAACTCCACCTTATCTACCGTGTAGCACACAAATACTGGAGCACCACAGGGGTGTGTTCTGTCACCTGTACTTTACACACTGTACACAAATGATTGTAAACCACTTGAAAATGGCCACCATCACTACATCTATAATGAGCGTCTGAGGAACTAAGGGCCGGATTTACTAAGGGAAACAGTCGCAGCGCAAACCAAAAGCTCTGTTGCGGTCGCAGATACCGCACATTAACGATTTACTATAACTGGTCCTAATTACGCAATCAAAGAAATGAAAGGCCCTCATTCACAATTTTTGTGGTAGGAGACATCTATAACAATGACCCGTCCAGATTACAAGGTGCTAATAAATGGATATGGAGGAACCAGGCACAAGTCGCGAGATAACCACAAGCAAAATTAAACTTTAATTTACGAGGTACACAACACTGTATTACAGCATATATGACACCAACGGAGAGGAGAACGTTTTGGAATGACATCACATACAAATAAAATTTATGAACAGTAGAGGATGTAAAGAAAAGATGGCGTGATTTTAGAACAAGACTAGGCAAGCCTAGCTCAGCCCGGACGCCTGTATGCAGCCAGTGAGGAACATGTGACAAGGCACGGTGGATATTGTATTACACTTCCACAGTGCGGTTGGAAAATAGTATGGCGGATATTTTTCGCAGACTGCTAAACAGTGCACATTAAACAGCACATTTCTGCCAGTGCACTGTACGCAGGAGACAGGGCGCAGAAGACAGGGCTCTGATTCGGACACAGCCCTGGAGCATGCAGGTTGGCCTGCATACCGGGGCGACGGAGTGAATCTGATTCTCAAAGGTATGTGTGTCACAGTATGTGAGCGGGAGTGAGTGAGGAGGGGAAGCGGACGTAATTTAAAAGAGATGGGCACTATTGGGACGTTACCACTCTGCAAGCTCCAGTTCGCTCCGGTTTATATATTGTGATAAAAATGAACATCGCATTTTTTTGTTTTGATAACGCATTAGTTTAGTTCATGAAATATAAATTTATTCATTTTATTGCAGAAGTTGGTATAAAATCCTGAAACGGATTGGCCCTTGTTGCGCACCCCTGTGTTAAAAGAACAGTTCACCCTTAGTTAAAGTTTATAAAGTTGTGTTTAGTTCATGAAAAATATGTGGAACTTTAAAAAGCACGCAACACGCCTTAAGTACCCACCCAGGCCAGCTAAATAGAAGTGTCAACCGCCCAGTTCACTTGCTATGGGCGCAAGCTCACTTGCTATTCAAACAACGTGAGCACTGGGCGATAAAATGACTACGTCGATCTGAAACTAGCAAAGACACTTGCGTTTGGGTTACCGCCGCTTAGCGCCAGGTGTAGGATAGGGCCCTATATCTTTGTTATTAGCTGTATTTAAATTTAACACCATAGACATTAAACCTAAAAAGTCAGTAAGACATTGAGCCTCAGGACACTTACCATTTCAGCTTTTGGGCCCATCATTCCAGTAATTCCCCTGATTCCCTGAGGACCCTGAAATCAAACCACATGGATTGATATATCACATTTTGTGGAATTTACTGGTGAATGAGTGCACGTAGACAGCAAGTTAACTTCACTTGGGTATGTAATTAATCCTCTGGGGTCGGCCATGTCATACGTTTTGTTGAATAACTTCGCTCTCGTTTCGCGTAGGAACTTACCGTAAATTGCGGTGTGAAGACTAGCCTTGTAGCTACAAGAAGAGCCCACCCCCGTGTTTCTAGACCAGAGGTTTCTATATCGACGAGCCAATTGGAGGCATTTTTTTGTGCAGTGGGATGCAAGCTACCTTGCTACTCGTTGTTTCCTAAAGGTGATAGACTATAGGCAGATCCTTTAGTAAGTATATTTATTTACCGTTTGTGAAATGAAAATGAAAATACTAAGGTTGTTCTGTAATGCTAATTTTATGCTTTTGTGGTCATTTTGCCATAAATATAGTCTCCTAAAAAGGATCTATGATAAAATACCACACAGGACCAGTTTGTGCTGAAAAAAAGATATGCAACCCCTGATAGTGCCATATACATACACATACAGTTGAAGTCGGAAGTTTACATACACTTAGGTTGAAGTCATTAAAACTCATTTTTACTCACTCCACAGATTTCATGTTAGCAAACTATAGTGTTGGCAAGTCAGTTAGGACATCTAATTTGTGCATGACACAAGTACTTTTTCCAACAATTGTTTACAGACATATTATTTCACTTGTAATTCACTATATCACAATTGCAGTGGGTCAAAAGTTTACATACACTAAGTTGACTGTGCCTTTAAGTGTTTAATATTTGGTCGCAGATCCTTTGCATGTCATGACTTCCTGATGTCTGTGACCGAACAACATGAAAAGACTCTTGGGGCCCTATCTTGGCGATCTTGGCGCTTGGTCTAAGCGCATGGCGCTAAGTCCATTTAGGGCGTGTCCAAGTCCACTTTTGCTATTTTAACGGCGTGTTTTTTGGGCGCTAAGCACAGCGCAAGGTGCAACTGGGCTGAACCTAGTCTCTTCATTAATTATAGGTGTGTCTTGGGTGTGACATGCAATAAACCAATCAAAATGTTATATCCCATTCCCTTAAAAAGCCTGCTTTTCCACCTTGGCGGATTGCTTATGATGGCGAAACAGACATGCTCGTGCGTGTTTAGTGCGATCAAGGAATAGGCTATATGGATCAATAGTAGCCTATGATCAATATTATTCGGGCTAACCATTATGAGTTCCCGGTCATTCCTGACAGTGCTGTTTACAAAATATATGCGGTTAAATTTCGTTAAAAGCACCTGCAACAGCTGAGAATAAGCGACCAATTGCTTCTGTCTCACCTTAGAAAACGCCAAATTAGCCTGCTTGTTTAACGAATTTCGTTTGTTTATGCAATTAACTCATGTTCAAGCTTCATCCGAAGTTCATTAGGCTACCTGCATTCTAATTTTGATTAATAACATAAATAACGTTATTTTGCCTTAATGATGAAACGAAATATAATAAATCTGTCAGGTTGGCAACCCATAGGTTCAGCATATTTTCCCTTATTTTATAATGTCCTGCTTATGGAAATGCGACCAACCTATTTTACTGGTAGCGTAATGCTTTAAAACCTTCCTTTCCCAGGAAGACCGTGAAAAGTGTGATTTACAGCAGAGGAAACAGACCTGCTCCTGTAAAGCGCACATGCAGATAATGGCATTAATTGCTGCAAATTTAGTTTCTAATTAGCCGCTTAGTTCTCTTTAAAATCTTTTGTTCAGTTATGGAATAACAGGTGAAATCAGCGGGGTTTTAATAAGCTGAGGGTATGGAAACCTTGACACTGTAATTAAACAACTGCGACATGACTTTAGACCAGGTTTGTGGTGGTTCTAGCGCAAGCGCTTTCTGCTGGCTCAAGATAGCAATACACCAAAAAGAATCCTGGCCACTCCTCATCTTAAGACCAACACGCCCAGTTCACTTGTAATGGGCGCAAGAATACATGCTAGTTAAAGGACGTAAGCGTTAGGCGTTATAATGAACCTAGCTCCGGGTGTAAGATAGCAAAGACACTTGCGTTTGGGTTAGCGCCGCTTTGCGCCGGGTGTAAGATAGGGCCCTTGATATCTTATTTTCTGGTACTCTTACAAGCGATACTATAACGTCTCTGCATTTGAATGGATCTCTATGGGAATTGGGGGTGGGACTAGATTTAGCCGTAAATTACACTGGAACAGTATGGAAACACATGGTTGGCTAAATGTTTCTAAGTCATCAAGGGTCTGACGTATCAAACAAGCCTTAAATCATCACTCTGCTGCCAGAAATACAGTAGATATGGATGGATAACTTGAAGGGTTTATTCTTCTGACTTATGTTTCCATAGAGTTCAATAGGAAAATTTGTCAGGAGAAACAACCCTTAAAGTGATCCATCCATATCTACTGCATATCTGGCAGCAGAGGGAAGGTCTGAGGCTTGTTTGATGCCTCAGACCCTTGATGACTTACAGCCATTTTACCAATCATGTATTCCATACTGTTCCAGCATAATTTACAGCTAAATCTAGTCCCACCCCCCAATTCCCATAGAGATCCATTCAAATGCAGAGACGTTATAGTATCACTTGTAAGAGTACCAGAAAATAAGATATTAAGAGTCTTTTGATGTTGTTGGGTCACAGACAGGAAGGAAGTCATGGCATGCAAGGGATATGCAACCAAATATTAAGAATTTAAAGGCACAGTCAACTTAGTGTATGTAAACTTCTGACCCACTGGAATTGTGATATAGTGAATTAAAAGTGAAATAATCTGTCTGTAAACAATTGTTGGAAAAATTATTCGTGTCATGCACAAAGTAGATGTCCTAACTGACTTGCCAACACTATAGTTTGCTAACATGAAATCTGTGGAGTGGTTAGAAATTACTTACTTACTTATTTAATTACTTCAACCTAGGTGTATGTAAACTTCCAACTTCAACTGTATGTAATAGTAACTATCCGAGGGTACCAAAAAATGGGGAAAATAGGCTTAGACCCCAGAGTGTTAATATCTAATTAGTTAATTAATACAGATACATTACAAAAAATTACATATTTATTGATTTATCTGGTTTGCTGTATATGTGTTATACATGAATCTGCTCAAGAAATGCTTCTTGTGGAGTTCAGCCATCCTGAGATAGATTCTTTTTCCATTATGAACAGCGATTTCTTTTCACAGTGTCTTTTTCACATCAGACACAAATACAACATTTGCCATTTAAACATTTTAATAAATGTACTTTAAACATGAGGAACAATGAGGGCAGTGAAAAATACTTTACAGGTGGGCCTTGTGTGCCAGGCTCTCCAGGGTTTCCTTGGTCTCCTTCTTCACCCTAATAGTTGGAGAAAGATTATACAAACTAAAAAAACAGTCAAGCACACATTGCCTTAACAATTTCACAATGTCAACCTACCACTGGTCACAGAATTATAAAATGATACACATTCTCATATGGTAGACTGTAGATTAAAAACAAACAAATGGTAATCATCTGTTGGTTAAGCAGGAAACTTAAAGTCTGTGAAAATGGATTCAGAAACTGTTACAAATGAAAAATGTTAATGACCCATGTTAGATATAGGCATAATTGATATTTTTCAGGAAACCACCATTATTTTACCAGTTGTCAGAAAAAGATATTATGAATAAACAATTTTTATGAATTTAGATCAGAGACATCATCACATCATGTTTTGCCATGTCAGCTTCTTGTATCCCAGAATAACATCACTGCAACCCTTTACTTATGAATTGTCTATCCCAGACAACACATTTGTTTCCAGTTATAACTATGGAATCTCAAGTGTAATGGTTACACAGGGACATTTTGGGACTCTGGCTTTCTGATCATGAGACTGGGCCCCCTGCGGAGTCGTTCACAATTAACACTCCTGATCAGACTGAGGCACAATGGAGTGCCTGTACACATTCTTCATGTGACTCTGAGATGAACACAGACTGCTTGATCGATCAGGCGCCTGTTTGGGTAGGAACACCCCCCCTCTGTTGAGAAGGAGAGGGGAGATCCAAATTTAACACACACACACACACACACCCTGAGGTGATTGCAAATAGCTGGTCCATCTATGTTTCATTGTTGGTTCCAAGGGAATGAGCCAATCTGTTGTATGGGTGCCATCTACCAGTGGGGATCAAAGGGATTTTCACCATAAAAACCCAGGGAACTTTACTAACGTTGCTCTGATGGGAAAGGCGCAGCCTTACCCCTACCAGATGCACCCGGACGGCTCTGATGGGAAAGGCGCAGCCTTACGCCTACCAGATGCACCCGGGCAGCTCTGATGGGAAAGACGCAGTCTTACCCATATCAGATGCACCACTGAAACCCTGACGAACTTCTGCGTTTCCCAACCCGCATCTCGCCTGATCACAGAGACAGAGTTGGCCTGCCACCGTCCACAGAATAACCCAAGCTGGTTTATTCTCAACAGCTGTTATGAGGACACGTTTATTCAAACTGTTCCTCTACTGTCTCCCTTGCGGCCGGACCCAAGTGGAGATCTGTGCATGTCCACGTCGACCTGACTGGAAACCTGTCACGACCCGACTTCGAAGAAGAAGTTTCCAGGAGTCCACGCACCTGTTGGGACCTTGGACCAGCTGACGAGCTGACATCACTTACGGAATCGGGACTGGCCTTCCCTTTGTTACCATTAAGTATTGAAATGTATTTTATTTAGCACTGACATCAATTGATAGGCTAAACCCTGTAATACCCTGTTGAGGTCATTTTACTGCTGGTTCCTACTGTTGTTTGGATTTTGTTTTGCTATGCGCGTTTCGGTCGGGAATAGCCAATTTCCCTGACTTTATAGTTTTACACCGTTAAAACTGAATATGTATGAGACTGATAAAACGAGCTAACCACAAAATATAGTTTAGCGTGTCATTAACCCATAACACAAACTAACCTTTGTAAATATATGGTAGAATCTATGCTAGACTAAAGGTAGAGTCTATGCCAAGGCGCATTGAAGCTGTTCTGGCGGCTCGTGGTGGCCCAACACCTTATTACGGCACTTTATGTTGCTTTTTCCTTTAATTTGTCACCTCCGTCTGTATATAAGAGCGTTCTCTTCTGGGGCAGGACCCCAGGAAATCCAAAGTTTGCAGTGAACTCCTGTTTTACCTGTGAACTCCTGTATAATACATTACCGTTCATTGTTAATTTCACAGCTACGGGGAGTGCATATAGGGATAGTAGGAATTAATCTCCAGTTCTGCTGCCAGGAGATGATAGAGGTTTGTTAAAACTGGGCGGGATAAACACAATTTAAGGCGGCATTCCCCTTTGCTGAGAGACAGGTATTAGCCTGACCACACCTAGGGCTGTAAAGTTCTGGGGAAATTTCAGTTTTTGAAGAATTTTGAGGTAATTTTGGGAATTTATGCTGTTAACAATATTTTTCATAAATTGTAATGTCTATGTCTAAGTAATCCCTTCCCTCTCACCCCCAGATATTTGTGGGGAGTGTTCTGATGCAATATGGCTGCTTCACCCTTTCAATATACCTTGCTTTATTTGACCATATTCATTGTATTTTTAAAGAAATGTTGAAAAATGTGAATTTTCATGAAAGCAACGCCTTCTAATTTACCTCTTCTCTAGCACCACCTTTTTTGAACACAAGCCCGAAAATACAATGGTTACTGTCCTTCAACCCCTTTGACTACAGGCGTAATTAATTTTGTAATTAATTAATTTTTTAATTAATTTTGTCTAATTAAAATTTAGTTCAATTGTAATATGTGTTAAGACCATAAATTAAGACAATGTTTCAGTTAATCAAGGAAAGAATTACTGGTAAAGTTCAATCAATTAAATCAATCAATTTGTGAAAGCATACCCATGTCCTTTAATTAGGACTTTTCTCTTGTCCTACCAGGCCTTCAGTGTCCATTATTTCATAATTAATAGTAGCATTTTAAAAAATGACATCTGCATGTTAATTTTATACACGATACAGCCCTTACCTTGTGTCCTTGTTTTCCTGGCTCACCAGATTCTCCTTTTATACCTTTGTGGCCCTAAATTAAAATTACAATCAACATTAACATGCACCTTAGACATTTCACCAATCATCTGTACGATGATATATGAATGCAATATCCGTCTAAATTGTACACAAAGAAAACAAACAAAATACTTTTTGGTTATTTCTGCTCTGGTATGCTTCCTAAATAACATAATGTCTGAGAAACACAACTCACCTTCATACCTGGTAGACCAGGATGTCCAGCTAGGCCAAGGGGGCAGGCGTTAGGACACTAGGTGAGAAAACACATACTTTGTAAGATCATTCTTGAATAGAATACTTATAGTGGCAGGGTTATTCTTTAGCAAATCTTACCAACTCTGTAGTTCCATCATGCTTTCCAGGAGCACCCTGAAAGAAGAATAACAAGGATTCGATCATTTTATCATCATACAAGAGGTCCTACTTAGTCTGACTGAGACCCACGGTAACTTTCCTCTTAAATGTTGGCTACATTCATATTTGTTCATTTGGGAGATTTTTTTTGCCATTGTTTCAGACAGCACCAAGTGAAAATAACAAGGGTTACTACAAACAACTGCACTATTGGACAACTATTGGAATTTAGTGGAAAGGTGACGAAACTCAATCACTACACAAGCGAATGAAATATATTAACAGATATTAAGTTCACAAAACCTTAACAAACTCTTAGTACTAATGAATATGCCAATAAAAAGAGTGAGATTAAATAAAAATGGATATATATTTTTTAAAAGTTGGGTCTACACTGATGAGATGCTATTCCACTAATTAGATCTGGATTCCAGGCCACCAATGCAAAACATGGCATTTCTGTATTCCTAGGTGGGTATGAGAAAGACAAGTTACTTTAGAGAACAGGGAACCAGAGCCATTCTGTCAATGACAAGTACTATCATCTAGCGCTCTGATTCTCTGTCACATCACAGCTTCTGCATTCTATTATTTGGAGGAGTTTGTTCACATATTCATTTGAAAAAGCTGAAGTGAATAGTACTCTTCTGTAACTGTGTGACTTGTAGTTGTGTAGAAAATACTCATTAGGTCATGAATGAGTGCATTGGAGCAAAGCATGCATTTCAACTGCAGGTCACTATAGAGGCCCAAGTGACTGTTTCATATTATTGCTGACAAAAGGGGAAAAGATGTGGCAGTATCTGTATCTGTCTCTCTCAAAGATAGCAACCTAGCACATTTACAATCATAGCTTCAGTGATATGTATATGTGGAAATGTACTGTGGTAACCTATTCTTCATCCTTCCCATCAACCAGGGTGTGAGCCATGTCAGGCCAAATATTCTTGACTGCTCAGTATTTCTGCAAAAATCAGAATACCATGTAATCCTCAAAGATATGGGAGATCATGAAGGTATTATTATTGTCCTTGAGCCAATAGAGCAAGCAGTGTAGCCACTGGTTTAAAAGGCAATAATGCACTAATCTCACATTGTCACAATTGTAGTAGTCACCAGATGTCACCTGTTTCCCAGTCCTAGGGCTCCATCTTGACGATCTTGGTGCATGGTCTAAAACGCTAGGCGCAAGTGCATTTAGGGCCTGTCCAACTCCACTTTTTCTAGTTAGACCGCGTGTTATTTCAGCGCCAAGTAAGGCGCAAGGTGCAAATGGGCTGAACTTAGCCTCTTCATTAATTATAGGTGTGTCTTGGGCGTAACATGCAATAAACCAATCAGAATGTCAACTCCCATTCCCTTTAAAAGCCACCTGCGTCTGCACCTTGGCGGATTGCTAATACATTGGCGGACAGTGAGACCATGAAAAGTGCGATTTACAGCTAGTGAAACAGACCTG
This sequence comes from Synaphobranchus kaupii, assembly GCA_029718625.1. Classification (NCBI taxonomy): domain Eukaryota; kingdom Metazoa; phylum Chordata; class Actinopteri; order Anguilliformes; family Synaphobranchidae; genus Synaphobranchus; species Synaphobranchus kaupii. Next base: position 81,409,492 of record CM056379.1, read on the forward strand.
CTCGTCCAAGTTAAAGCGCACATGCAGAGAATATATGGCATTAAAATTAATTGTGAATGAATTGTGTAATGTGCTGCAAATTTGTTTTTGTTTCTAATTAGTTCTCTTTAAAATCGTTATGGAATAACAGGTGAAATCAGCGGGGTTTTAATTGCTGAGAGTATGGAAATCTGGTCACTGTAATTAAAAAAATATAAAGGATGAAGAATATGGTTAAAATTCTATTAAAATTGTAAAATTTAAATTAATATCTGTTTTTTAACCGTTGGCTATGGAAAAAAACAGTATACACAGTGGGACTGTAGCCAGGCTATTTGAAAAACAATATTAAATGCAATATTCACTGGATAAGGTTTTGAACTTTTTTCAGTCAAAACCATTCCATTTACTTGCATGCTGTAGATGAAGCGAGCTGTAGTCTATTGTAATGATGTCTGAAGCGCATTTTCAACACTACAAATGTCCATCTATTGCAGTTCACGAGTTTTCCATTGAATAACAATTTACGCATTAGGTGTAAATGACAATTCGCGCATTAGGCTTGATATAGGTGTTATCTGCAAAGTTTTTAACGGACAGCCATTGTCCCCTAACACAGTGGTTCCCAAACTCGGTCCTCGGGGACCACTGTGTATGCTGGTTTTCGTTCCAACCACAATTGCAATCCCGGAATTTTAACAAGATGTGAATTGTTCTTAATTAGGTGTTTGTCATATTTAGAGGGATTATTTACCCTCTTAAGCCAAATTATGTTAGCAATAGCTATGCATGTCATGAATAATAAAAGTACAATATTCTCATTGTGCTATATTGCAAATAATTACAAAAAGGGGCAAAAAAAAAAACATTTTTTAACTGACCAAATTTATTTTATTTTATTAAATAAAATTAAAGACTGAGGTGAATCAATAGGCTCCTAATTGGTGAAATTGTGGATATATGGCCACTAAAACTAACCATTTGATAAATACTGAAAAAAATACAAAGAAAATGATAACGAGCCAAACTTGCAGTGTTAATACATTTAAGAAAAACTTGATGAGGGAACTTAACGACCTAATTAGGAGCCAATTGATTCACCCCAGTCTTTAATTTGATCAGTTTAAAAAAAATGTTACCTATTTGCAAAACAGCCCAATAAGCACAGTAGGAACATGGGAATTTTTATTCTTCATGGCATGCATAGCTATTTCTGACATGATGTGGCTTAAGAGGGTAAATAATCCCTCTAAGCATGAAAAGCACCTAATTAAGAAAAATGAACAGCTTGTTAGGATTTTGGGATTGCAATTGTGGTTGGAACGAAAACCAGCATACACAGTGGTCCCCGAGGACCGAGTTTGGGAACCACTGCCCTAACAGAAGATTATCGCCCCCTCCCCCCCGGAAGATTACAGGAATTATTAGCCAATATAAAGTCATAGCTTGAACCAGGAAAATTGTGAATACATGTGTAACCTTACAGGTAGCATCGCACATCGCCTGGATGTTGCTGGAGTGGGCTTCACATATATAACAGCGTTCTCTGCTGGGGCAGAACCCCAGGAAACCCAAAGTTCGCCATGAACTTCCGTTTTACCCGTTCTTGGCTGACAGGTGTGATGGGAACTTGAATGTATTCACTGACATGTCAGTTTAGGTTTGAGGTATGGCTGAATTTACGGCGGATTTTGATTTGAATTTAGCAGATGCTGGTACTCGCTGTTAATTTCACAGCAATGGGGAGTGCTTAGGGAGAGCAGGAATTCTATTCCAGCTCAGCTGCCTGGAGATGACAGAAATTTGTTAAAAATCTGGCAGGACGAAAGCTATTTAAGGTGGCATTCCCCTTCGCTGAGGGACAGGTATGTGGTCTTTGACCGATGGACCCTTTTATTATTATGCATTATGCAGAGCATTCGCACGGGATAAACGATGTCTGTATTTCACTAGGAATGTAGCCTACTGATCAAATCCCAAGGATTTTCACCGGATATGATTGAAACGTAACATTACTTCCACATTGTTAGTTCGCTAAGAGTTATTTCTGCACATTTAAGGCAGGGTATGCAGATTGGTCCGTTGACGGTGGCTATAGGGTTGGATACAATTCACTTTCAAGTTAGTCAATTCTGGAGTAGGCCTAGCCTGCATTTAAAAACCTTTGGCATAAGAACCGCACCCAAAATGTTGTCAAAATTAATAATGTGCCTAGTTTTTCTTGCGGAAGAAAAAAATATCACCCCAAATTACTGAGATGCTGATTCACACGAGACTAAGGCTACTGGAATATGACCCCTGTGTTTTGCGAAGTATGGTAGCATTAGGGCATTAGGCTTTATCAATGAAGCATAGTAGGCTAAGGGTAAAGTGCTCAAAGCTGCCAGACAGACTACACATTAGGCTATTAGGCTACACATATTAAAATGTTACACTCATCGTCGGTACGGGATGTAGCCTATTAGCTACTTCTTTTCCCAGTATAGGAAATATAAAATAAATAAAATAAATTAGGTAATATTTCAATACAGCCAATATTTCAATAGCCTACAGATTTTTTTTATGTCACAAAAAGACTGGATTGCGATTAGCTAAGGATCGGTAACTATCTTATGTTGTAACCTAATAAAAGTAAAGCAACGCTAGTAACAAAAAGCATTAAAGGGTAACTACACTCTAGATCACTTTTTTCCCGCTGTAAACGTGTTTGAATGCCTACCTTATAACGAAACTTATTCTTGCATTCCATTATTTCAACAATTCTGAAATAATGTATATCATAAGAAACTTGTAGAAAAGCATCTTTGTGCTGCCCCTAATGGTTGAAATGTCCTTTCTGCTCCCCACACTGCCCCCCCACCCCAATCGTGATGTCAGAGTACCTCTTTGGAGGTACCTCTACATCATATGGATAATTGCTGTCGCCCACAATGGAAACAGCTGGCACCTGATTGGTTAGACCCGCTACGTTACTTTCGTTTTGCCTCCACGTTTTTAAACCGGAACAACGTGGGGTCCTGTTCAATTCTCTTATTCCACCTAAATAGTCCACTGAAATATGTTTCTGAAAATATTTGAGGTAAGAAATAGGCCATGCAGTTGCTGAATCTTGACTCATATTTGATGTTCATTGTCTAGTTTGACAGTTTGATCTGAGTTATACGAATTAATTTGTACAATGTACGTTAATTTATGCAAATGATGATGGACACAGCTCCTCCGCCCCCACGGTCCCTACCCCTCTCCCTCGCTCACCCCACAAAGTATTTTTCTAAATTGTGTAGTAGGCGGAGACAGTGGGTGTAGTTACTCTTTAAGAGCAACTGATTTCAGCATTTTGGCGAATCGGCGCTATCTCGTGGAGTGAGGAGCAATGATGCGTCAAGGTCAAGATGAAATATAGTAGGCATCATATGAAACACGGTCAAATGTGTTTTAAGTAGTTTAATTATTTAATTGTACAAACGCAGAGTAGCGCCACGTTCACACCATCTACTTGCGACAAAGACAAAGCTATAAGATTCGTGAAGTGTCTATAGATAACGCGACAAACAGCGGGAGGGGTGGAGTCAGTACACAGCGACAAATAACCCATATGTTTGTCTCTCTGAGCGTATTCTCAGCGGTTGCAGGTGCTTTTAAAAAAAATTAAACCGCATATATTTTCTAAAATAACAGCACTGTCGGGAATTACCGGGAACCCGTGCCGGTGTTAAACCCCAATGTTAAAGATTATTATTGTGTACAAAACACGTCATAATGTTTTGTCTGAATAATATTGATCATACTATTGATCCATATTGCCTATTCCTTGCTCACACACTTTAACTACACAAGCACAAGCATGTCTGTTTCGCCATCATATAAACAATCCGCCAAGGTGGAAAAGCAGGCTTTTAAAGGGAATGGGATATGACATTTTGATTGGTTTATTGCATGTTACACCCAAGACACACCTATAATTAATGAAGAGACTAGGTTCAGCCCATTTGCACCTTGCGCAAGGGCGTCACTTTGTTTTGAAAAGTGGTGGGGACACTTTTTTCAGATTAAAAAAAACAACATTCGGTGGCAACAAACAACAAAATTGGCCATTTCAAAAAGTGGTGGGGACATGTCCCCAGCGTCCCCAGCGTAAATCACACCTATGACCTTGCGCCGTACTTAGCGCTCAAATAACACACCGTCTAACTAGCAAAAGTGGGCTTGGACACGCCATAAATGCACTTGCACCATGCGTTTTAGACCAAGTGCTATCGTCAAGATAGAGCCCACGTTTAACCATTGAATGAAATTTGCCATAAAATGACTTACAGGTCAGTATATACAGCCAGCGTTGCAATGGCTGATCTTGTGCTGTTGGGGGAGTTTACTCCTTAGGAGAGAACGCATTTTTGGGATCGCGCATAGGCTATTTGTTGGCTGAGAGCGATGAATGGCTGGTTCGTCGTTTTAATTTACCATGTAGGCTACTTTACTATTTATTTTATGACACCAAAAGGGATAATAGGCTACTCAGCTATGTTTTTTTTCCTGGATTGAACATCTGCTAATACAACTTCGATTTCAGTGTCGAAATAATTCTTTCTTTTGCCTTTTCTGGGCCATTTTGACATCATATGCACCTTTAAATGGAAGTGACAACTTCCATATAAAGCAATTCAAGGGCGTGGATTTATTGTCAATACATACAAACAAATCTGCCATTCCCGCATGGTTTGATGAATCCGGCGTAAATTGTTTGTACTAAATGTACACGCATTGTACATAAATGTACACGCATATTTAGAAATGTTTCATGATTGAGGCCCATTGTGTGATGATAGAAGTTTTCGTACATATTGTTTTTTGTATATATACTCTTTCCTCCCCCTTTTTCCCCCTTATATTAGGGATTCCACATCCACTGCTTTGTGCGGCCATTGTGATGCAATATGTTAATTATCCAATTTTGGTTGTTCCTGTATCTATGTTTTTCACATTGTTGCAATGGAATATCGTAGCACCCAAAGGGACATCCTGCCACAGTCATGACTGACACGGTCAGAATACAGATCCTGTGGGATCCCTTCCTGAATATCATATGTTCATATTTACAACAAATTTGCTGTCTGACAGCCTTCATCATGTGCGCAAACAGAAATACAGTGATACATACCCTGGGCCCAGGTGACCCGGGAAGCCCTGGTGGCCCTCCCAGTCCTATGTCTCCCTATATTAATTAAAAATAAATAAATTACCATACAAACACTCTTTCTCTCTCATACAACCAAAGCTACCTCTGTATGTCTCAAAAATGTTTTCAAAATAAAAGGCAAGTTTCTCATGTACACAAATATCTCTACAAGCCAAATATAATATCAGTGAAGGAACTGGTTAGACAGAGTTGTTAACGATTTTAACATGGATTAGACAAATACATGTTAGATGTGAATTTATAATGGTTCACTTTTTTTTTTTTAAACTGTGAATAAGAATAAACAAACTATTGAAGTCCCTGTTGAAGGTAATAATGACAAGGAAGGGAGGGGATGCTGAAGCATTACTCACAGGGAGTCCAACTTTACCCAATTCACCTGGCAGCCCCCCTGGTCCAGATGATCCCTGTCAATGGCAAAGGCAAAGGTCATGACAGGACACTGATTTAGAAAAATCCGCTCAGCAAACTTCTTGTGTGGAATGGTTTAATATTTATTGATTTATCTCCAGATCAGATACTTACAGGGGGTCCATCAGGCCCAACACCCTACAAAACAAGAAAGGAATCAAGTTAATGCTAAAATGGTGAGGTCAAAAAAATTCCATAATGGACACTAAAGGGTTGTGCCTTAAATGGGTGCAAACATTAAAAAATGAACATGGGATGCTTTCAACAAAGGGTTTCAACACTGCCACTTTGAGCCAAAAAGTAACTGATTACAAAAACGTGTATTCGTTTGTCTCTGATAGATAGATCTTTATTGTCATTGTTAAAAACAACGAAAAAACTGTTTAGCAGCTCTTCAGCAGTGTGCAGCATAACAAACACAATAAAATAAGTTAAGACGGCAAAGACACTAAAAATAACACTTAAACACCACTAAAAACAGTACAAAGTAACAAAGTGACAATAATGGCATCCACACATATCAATTATATTTAAAATAAAAATGCATGTCATACTAAAACAAGGATTGTGTGGACAAGGTTTGTTAAGTATTCCAACTAAGTCAACATTTTTTCCTTGTAGTTAGTTTTATGGATTAGGCTACTGTAAGGTCACTCCAGCTAATGTTCAAAAAGCTAACTATTTAGCTTATATAGCTAAATATTTTTTATACATGTAAATTGTTGAACAAGGCTACCCTCTATCTCAGATTACAGTTACCCAATACACTTAGCCCCAATTCGGTACACTCCTGGACATTTTAAAATAGGACATTTTTTTGGTTTTCATGACTGATAAATAAAGGAGAAAATAAATAAAGTAGCTAATGTTTCAGTGAGCCAGTTTTACTCAAACACTACAACAGTGATGGCTATCTGAATAATATAGCTAGCCAATTTTATAAAGACCCCAGATAGCCTATATAAACTTATGCCGGCCTCTTGTCACGTACAGCGATGCAGAAGCAGGTGAAACTCTCTCAACACTTGCATCTACTGTACTGTTATGTGAACGTGCAAAGTCAATCTCATTGTTATTTGGTTCACAATGTGAACTGGCTTATCTCTCTGATTGCTTCACGTTGTGAACCACTTTGTCTTGAAAACAAAAATTTGGGCAAAAAAAAAGAATTTGAGGGTATAAACCATTGAGATATAAGAACTGGAGACAGTCTACTCCTACATCACCAATGGATTCCTATGGGAGCTGCTCATTAAAGATGGTGGTTTATGGAACCACCATCACTGGGTTCCAAATGTCAAAGATCACGGTAAACAGCAAGCTAGTTAGCTTTCGAGCTGCTACTGAACAGGCGACCTACAGCCAGCTGTCTAGGAAGTACAAACCTCAATTCCAAAAAAGTTGGGACAGTATGTAAAATGCACATAAAAGAAGAAAGCAGTGATTTGTAAATTCTCTTTTACATATATTTAACTTAAAGGTTGTATCAGCGATTTTGGGTGGAAACATAAATTATTATTTTTTTCCTCACGATCCGCTAGCTGCCCGCCCCATAAGCAGGCCGTCAAAAAACCGCGTCTCTGTAGGCAGCCTATGCTCCGAGATCGTACACAAAAACAAATGGTACTACCAACCACTCAAAACCAAAATAAACAGTATTCCAACCAATCACAATGATCTGCACAAACGCTAATACTCTTATCTCGCTGAAATCTTGACGGATTTACAAACGGTTTGGTTTCTTACAAACGTTATTAACGTGGTTATAATTCTGGATGCTTGAACACTATTTTTTAAAACATAACATAATTATTCATAAGTATGTTTGTTTGGGATTTCGCTTCAGAAGTGATGTCACGTTTGTGCAGATCATTGTGATTGGTTGGAATACTGTTTATTTTGGTTTTGAGTAGTTGGTAGTACCATTGTTTTTGTGTACGATCTCGGAGCATAGGCTGCCTACAGAGACGCGGTTTTTTGACGGCCTGCTTATGGGGCGGGCAGCTAGCGGATCGTGAGGAAAAATCAGATGAATGTGATCATTTATGTTTCCACCCAAAATCGCTGATACAACCTTTAAAACAGTACAAAGAAAAGATATTTGTAGGGTCAATAGAACTACAATTCCATACAGTCCAAAGGAAACCCCTTCTCCATGTTGCAAGTGACGTAGTACGTTGTCCCAGTTGTGATTCCCGCACTGTAATGCGCCACTGACAATAAAGTTTATAAAAACAGCTACACTGCCTGTCGCTCTAGGCAGGGGCATCGTTAGGCCGATCATTCGGGGCTCGAACCCGAATATTTTGAACCTAGCCCCAAATATTTTTGGTCTGTAAAAGGTTTGTGTTGCTCTGCCCAGGAGCTGATTTTAATGTACTGTAGCAGAGCGGAAATTTAGTTGTACTTTCAATTGTTATTGGGGGCGCATTAAAGCGCTACACAAGCACTGTACTTTCATAAAGTAAAAAACAAATGAGACTTCTTGGCTTTTTCAGAGAAGAAAAGGTCACTAAGAAATAGGCCAATAATTTAAATTGCATCTAAAAGGCGATTATGCAGAAAGAGGTTGTTTTTCCCCACATGGCAGATAACGTGAATGCATTAATATTATCAAGCTAGCGCAGCTAAACGGAAATTCTGGTTATCTTTACTCATCCTCTTTCTGATGGACAGGTTGTTCACTATCTTTCTACACACATGCCTCCCTAACACACTTGGAAGTTGGAACTATTAATATTATAGGCCTATTCCCTCACAAGATGGCGTGGAGTGCTTATAAATTAAGAAATAGAATAACTTAGAAGATTATTGGCTTGAACCATGATAAAAACAAGACTATTGGAAGGCCCTCTACTACACAAATGTTTGCATCTGTTGCATCTGTGGTGTTTGACACTTGTTTGGGGCATTCATAGTATAGTATTGCCACTATTAGTCAGTCCCTCCAGGATTTTGCGATGTCGTGATCGCAACTATTAACGCAAAATCAACGAAATTCCGCGAAAGTTGTAAGAACTTGCATTTTTTTTCCAATCACCGCAACTTTCCCGTGAAAAATAGTCAAATCTTTGTGTTACGACCCTGGCTTGAAGGGGCCGCAACACAAATGATTTCAAACACAAATAGGCAACTTCAAAATGTTTTTAAAATCTCTCCTCTGTTGTAGCGAGTCTCATAAAGCAGGACAGTTTCCCCATCATTACTGAGTGTAAAAATGTTTTCATAATAAAAGCACGTTTGGGGTTTTACACATAGGCTAGGCTACGGGTAGTCTCCAGCCTCAGCTGCTTTGACGCACTTCGTACGCAGCGTCTGATGCATAGGCTTGCATAAGCTGGGTAGGACTGTGGGAAACTGACAGTCAGCAACTCATTGGCTAACAGCACTGTCAATCACAGGAGTGTGTGCGTATTTCCGGTACGACGTGGTGTATTGGGTTTTATCAGTCTCCCGCAAAACAAGTTGTCCTAACTACTGCAAATCCATAAAGAACAATGAGTGTTTCGGACCAAGACTAAAATCTTAAAGCTGGATTGAAGAAAGTTTTTGAAGTTCACAACATTTCTTCGGTGTGATGGGCTGTTTTACTGGAGATCGCCGTGCCATTTGTGTAAATCACATTTGTTTCACGAGGATATGTTCTTCTTGTAGCGCTGTTTCTGAATCGACCATAGACGGTCTGTGGTTGGTTATATTGCATGTCAATCAAATGCGCCATCTTGTCAAAGTGGGTGGCTTTTTACCGCGTTAGGCAAATCTATGGACCAGACTTTGGCTGTGTCCAAATCAGAGCCCTGTCTTCTGCGCCCTGTCTACTGTGTACAGTGCACTGGCAGAAGTGTGCTGTTTAATGTGCACTGTTTAGCAGTCCGCGAAAAATATCCGCCATACTATTTTCCAACCGCACTGTGGAAGTGTCGTAAGCAGGTCATAAGATGACCCACCAGTGTTGCCATGTCCGCGGTTTTACAGCTAAATTGGGATACTTTCAAAGTGCATGGGTAAAAATGAAAAGTCGCAAAGTACGCACGTACTTAAAACATGATGATTTCTATTTAAAATACGTTAGTTTCGGTTAAAAATAGCCTATAATTTGGGCTAGTTTTGACTCGCTGGAAAGTCTTACAAGTTCTGGCAACCCTGCGCTCCACTCTTGCACTGCCATGTCACGTGTTGTTTTTGTTGTATTTGAAGGAAAACGTCAGTGAAACTGTGCCTCATTTCAAGCTTCACGTCATATTTATGTGACCAAAATGTTCGTGTACTTCTTTAAGTGTGCTCCCAAATGTACTCAACGAAACCCCGGAAGTAAGTGTGTCATCCGGGTGTTTGAATTATACTGCAATTAGAAAATGTTTTGCGTACTCTACGACTTTCTGCTGATTCGGACACGGCCTTTGTGTTTATCACACTGCATGCTGATCTCGATGCACACGCACAGATAACCTTACAGTTATCCCTTATGTGCTTGGTATGGTTCATGCACCATTAAGTAGCTCCAGCTAGTTTCAAATCTCCATCCATGTTAGTTTATTTATTCTCTGAACACGTGTCTAAGGCAACCCCCCACACGTAGAACATGAAAACTCCCCACATGCGCCAAACGTACGCGCACGCACACACACACACACACGCGCACATAGTTTGTTGTACATTATAGTAGTGAAGTGTGCTTTGCTCTGTTTGGTACTTTGTGTTCAATAAACTTTATTACATTTTCCAAGATTGTCTGTATTAATGGTGCTCTTGTGTTGAATTGAGTCAGCCACTGCTAATCGCAGGAATTCCCCCAAATGCCTTCACCTTTTAGCTGAATCATTTATATTAATTCAATATCAACTGAGTACATAATATTGTGATTTTGTTACGATAATTATTAATGTGTAATTTTCTTGATAATTAATTTAATTATTCATTGAAGTTGCCCATTTTTAGTTAGTATATTCTCTTTTGAGAATGGTATATAAAATTTTATGAGACTGATTTATTATACTAAAACTATGCCACCAGTTGTATAAGGTGGGTCCCCTACATAATGGTGCTGCCCGTGTGAGGATGCTGATGATTCAGACATCATTTCACTAATCATCTTACTCACTGCCACCAGATTTGTACGTATTTCCTACATATTTAATGTTTTACCTTATCAACTTTATAGATTTTTGTAAATATACGCTAATTCTGAATTTGATGCCTGCAACACGTTCCAAAAAAGTTGGGACAGGGGCAACATAAGACTGGGAAGGTTGTGGAATGTTCAAAAAACACCTGTTTGGAACATTCCACAGGTAAACGGGGGAATAGGTAACAGGTGATGCCATCATGACTGGGTATAAAAGGAGCATCCACAAAGGCTCGGGCGTTTATGAGCAAGGATGGATCGAGGTTCGCCACTTTGCAAAAAACTGCGTGAGTGAATAGTCCAACAGTTTAAGAACAACGTTTCTCAATGCACGATTGCAAGGAATTTAGGGATTTCACCATCTACAGTCCATACTATTATTAAAAGATTCAGAGAGTCTGGAGAAATCTCCATGTGTAAAGGGCAAGGGCGAAAATCAATATTGAATGCCTGTGACCTTCGATCCCTCAGATGGCACTGCATTAAAAACCGACATGTAATGAATATAACCACATGGGCTCGGGAATACTTCGGAAAACCATTGTCAGTAAACACAGTTTGTCGCTGCATCTACAAATGCAAGTTAAGACTCTGTTACGCAAAGCGTAAGCCATAAATCAACAACTTCCAGAAACACCGCCGATTTCTCTGGGCTCATCTGAGATGGACTGACGCAAAGTAGAAACGTGTGCTGTGGTCTAAACATGGAGTCCACCTTTCAAATTGTTTTTGGAAATAATGGATGTCGTGCTCCCTGGGCCAAAGAGTAAAAGGACCATCCCAATTGTTACCAATGCAAGGTTCAAAAGCCAGCGTCTGTCATGGTATGAGGGTGTGTTAGGGCACCATTAACGCTGAAGGGTACATGTGCATTTTGGAGCAACATATGCTGCCATCTAGACGACATTCAGGGACATTCTTATTTTCAGCAAGACAATGCCAAGCCACATTCTGCATGTGTTACAACAGCGTGGCTTCGTAGTCAGAGAGTGCGGGTGCTAGACTGGGGCTCATTTTACGAAAGCGATTTGCGAGGATTTCACTCGCAGATCGCAATTTCTTGTCAAAACACGTTTGCAAATTGCAAATAAAAGTGCGATGACTACAGGTCGCTCGCACATCCAATTCTTTCCTTGCAAATATGGCATTTCCTTTGATTGTGCGAAGACGGAGGCACGCTCCAGAAAGAATATTCTTTGTGATCTCTCCCACCATTTAGATAACTACGGAGATTAGTTGCTCGAAAGATATCCCTTAGAAAAAAGTAGTAGCCTACATAAAACTTTATTTTTAAAAGTATACTTAAGTACATCAAGTTTATTTTAAAGTAGGCTATATTTTACAGAGACTACTTTATAAAACTAAATAGGCCTATGTATTTAAAGTATTTCCAGTATTTATGTATTTCTTGGAACTAAATGTTAAGTATAGGCTGCTACCATCTCTGAACTACTTGAAGTAGCCTATTTGAAACCATGATCATTTTACTTTGCAGAAGTAAATTCAGAAGTCCACTTTAAGTTGTCTACACTATCTGGGATTTAGTTCAGAAAAACGACATAGGCCTATTTTTATAAACTTCTTTTTTGTAAGGGATAGATTGCCACTGCATGAAATATTGCGCTTATGCAACCTTCTTGATCTTAGGTCATACACCAGGGCTGCCCAACCCTGTTCCTGGAGATCTACCGTCCTGTCGGTTTATATATCAACCCTAATTTGGCACACCTGATTCTACTAATGAGCAGCTCAACAAGCTCTCTAGCTGTTGAATGAGGTGTGCTTTGTTAGGGTTGGAGTAAAATCCTACAGGACGGTAGATCTCCAGGAAGAGGGTTGGGCAGCCCTGTCATACACTAACATGTTACAGAGCATGGCCGTACCCGTCTTGCTTCAAATGTTGACAGCTGTGCGCTTCCTGGCATCCGGCAGGAAGGGTTGTCTGGGTTGTCGGACATCGGACAACGTTATGGAATAAGCAACGAAAAGTCCAATTCATCCGTAAAGTGACGACAGCACTACACTTTGTAAATAGCCTACTGATTTAATTCAGCCCGCAACACAGACGTCAAGTGAAAGGAGACCTTTACGCACCAAGTGGTCTCCCAAAACTCCTTGGTGCAATTGATGGGTCGCAAATTCCCACCAGGGCATCGACTGAGAATGAACACACTTTTGTGTGTAGAAAAGTAGCCTAACACTCGTTAAACACAGCCTCACACGCACACACGACAGCTACATTTTGTATCACCGCTTCCTGACATTACTGATGGATGGCTTCTAGGTGACAATGGGTAGGTTTCATTTGAATATATAACAAATATAACTTTTTACTATAAAGTGTAGGCTATATTAGGCCTACTGCGGAGACCTAATAGTTCAAATAAAATTAATATTTCAAATTAAATTTTTATATTAGCCTACAACGCGTAATTCCAATGTAATCTGGCCGCAAGGTGAATTTTTCAATCCACCCCGCCCCCCTCCCCCAGATACCACTTGCAACCTTGGCTATACCCATGGCCAGCCCATTCAGAATGGAAGAGCAATACAATCTTGCTATGTATCCTTAATGGTCAGCATTCAGCAGATGATGCAGTTTATTGAACCAATTCCCATAGAGATCCATCCAAATGCAGAGAGCTTATAGTATCGCTTGTAAAAGTACCTGAAAATAAGATATCAAAAGTCTTTTGATATCCTTTTATACCCAGTCATGATAGCATCACCTGTATACCTGTGGAATGTTCCAAACAGGTGTTTTTTGAACTTCCTAGTCTTTTTTTTGCCCCTGTCCCAATTATTTTGGAACGTGTCGCAGACATCAAATTCGTCTTTGTACAGTTTTCAATTAAATATATGTAAAAGAGAATTTACAAATCACTGCTTTCTGCTTTTATGTGCATTTTACATACTGTCCCAACTTTTTTGGAATTGGGGTTTGTATATGAAAACATACACTGTTGACATACAGAGTAGTAGTCTATAAGATTTCAGTCATAGCATAACATGTAGGCCTAATTGTCTTGATATGCCATACAGTGGAGTTCAAATGATAGAAATAAAAACAATAGGTGAAAGTATACATTGACTAGCCTAATGCAGTCACAACATAGAATTATACGCCTCCTCATGTAGCTTTAGAATACTTCTAAAAAAGATAGCTTTAGAATACTTCTAAAAAGGATTTGAAATGTAAACAGACAAAGATTTTTTTCTTTCAAAAAGCTACCTAGCAATAGTATCACATGTTAGCTATCAATATTGGTATGAGGCATAAGTGGAATAGAGAAATAGCTTACACAAAAATGCAGTAGGGAAATACAAAGCCTTTTCGTACAGGTCACTATCATGAGTGGTAGCACTTACTGTAAGAGTATGCATTAGGTACTTTGAGAGAAGGTTTGAACCTAGCTGCCTAGTGATGAGTAGATGTTGTTTGAAATACAGTAGACCAACATAACTAAAGAACTGTATAGCAGTCAGATATTTAAAAAAAATACTGGAAATTTCTGATCGTGTAGAGAGCTGAAGTTTGGCTTGCTGGTGATCATTTGAATATCCTGACTTTTTGCCTTTGAGCAAGGCAAACTTCACACTTAAAACATAGTTTTTTGTTATTAATTATTTTATTGTAATCTTATCGTACATAATGCAAACTATGGCGTATTATGGCTCTATTTTCTGGCTGGCATGTGGTGTGTGGCGAGGCACTGGCGAAGTGGCAATTTTGTCATGGATTTTCATGTGCCTGAGCCTGTTTGACTCGCTTTGCACTGAAGTGTGAGGAGAGCCACTACAACTACAACAATAACATTTTAACTTTTTAATTGTATATGTTTATCATTCTGTATTGGCATATTGGCCGATACAAAAGCATTTCATACTGAAAAATGAAAGTTGAAGTGTTTTAAAAACTAAAATCGTCTAAAAGTCATGTTTGTTTACTGATCACAATGTGGGTCGCTGTGTGAGCTGCCATGATGATTTGGTGTCAAGTTATTCCTAGTCGGGAGTTTGGGGTTGATTTCCCGATCCCTGATTTCCGATATGGAACTCCTAGTTGGAAGGGCATTTTATTAAAAAAAAATTTCTTTAGAAGACCAGGGTGAAAAATTTGTAGCCTAAGGCCTCGTACACACTGGGGTTTTAGTATTGCAACGTTTCTGAAACATTGTTTTCGCTACCTTAACCTGCTCATACACATTACTCGTGGGCATTCTTTGGTTTTAGAATTCTCTGCGACGCACGTTTCCTTGACAACGGATTTGATATTTTGCGTTCCTTGGTATCCTTATCGACAAAATAAACAACATGGATCATTTGCTCCTTCCAAATTCAACCACGATCGGCAGTCATAATATAGAGATAAAATAATATAATAATCAGAAAATAAACACAAATGTTCAACTGTCAAATTAAATTCCCATGGAATTTGCGAGTACCACCAATGGAAATACGTAATTTATTTATGACGCAAGCAAAATTATTCTGTAGGTAGGTTTCGGCAACCAATCCTGTGCACACTCACGACTAAAACCAGTTAAGCGTTTTCGAAACGTTTCCGATCCTAGCTCTGAGGGGTTTTAAATTAAAATGTTTTGGAAACCCCTGACAGTGTGGATTTGACTGTTTTAAGGAGCAGGAGTTTCCCATTAATAAGAAAAATTGAATTTGCATAAGAACTTACAAAAATTAGTTTTTTTCACAAAAAATTCTCCTACATTACAGAAAATATAATAAAAACTCAGTTAGGCTAAATGCTTTCCAGAAGCAAATACTTGAAGATGTCATCCATACAACTTGGTAAAAATAGGGATAAAGGCGAAGAATACGGTCGAAACAGAAGCAGTTGCATTATTTATAGACTAGCTCTTCTCATGTTGAGCGTACTACAGCATTAAGTACACATCTAGAAAGCGACCCACCGAACATATTTGTGTTGAAAAGTCAGTGAAACACCGTCTAGGTGAAAAACTGTCTGGCTCCATTTGGTTGAAAACTGAAAGGGGTAATTTGTCCTCTGCATTTGACCCATCCTTACTATGTAGGAGCATTGGGCAGCCAGAGTGCAGCGCCCGGGGACCAACTCCATTTCTGAGGCCAGTGCCTTGGCAAAGGACAATGGTAGAAGTATACCTAACCTGACATACATGTCTTTAGTGTGGGAGGAAACCGGAGTACCCGGAGGAAACCCACGCGAACACGGGGGAAAACATGCAAACTCCACGCAGAGAGGACCCAGACCGGGGCTCGAACCCTGAACCTCCTTCTTGCGAGTGCTAACCACTACATCACCATGCCACTTAAGTCATGAGGACCTGGGTTTTCATATTGATGAATGAATGGACAATTTATTTTTACATCCTGCCATGAATAGATGGCCTATACATATTTCTTTTAGTTGTAATTCATACAACTAACATACCGGTGTGAGCAACAGGTTCAGGGTACAATGTACACTTTATTCTGAGCAATGCATCATGTTATTTGATAACTCCTTTTGGACATTAATTTGATTGTATGAGTATCATCAAACCAAGAAAAAATTAAATAAACTTAACAGGAAAGAGGAGTCCCTCAACATTATAAAAAAAAAAAAAAGCCTACTATGTTGCCAATATAATTCTGTACATACCAAAATGTTTGCAATGTGTTAACTTTTATATGCTGCTGGAGTAATGTGCTATACTGGACATATATGTAGGTAACATCAGAAGATGTAGAAGTACAGACAATGAGGTTATCAAAAAGTCAGATTATATTATTGGTCATGGTCGATGGGACCTCTTTTACTCTGTCTTGTTGTGAATAGGTTCAAAACCAATAGCAATATTGAAAGAAAATCCACTACAATTGCACAACAAAAGATAATTAGGCTGATTGGTATTCAATCATCATTTGATGCTATTTCTAGGCTTTACAACAGCAGTAATGATAATGGTTTAGCCGAAATATTGTAAAACATTGCAAATTGAGATAGATTGTTTCAGTGAATGGTTATTAATGTTATTTTCCATTAAAAGGCAACACAACAATACGTTTATTATAGAACATGTCATACACACTCACATCACAAGGTATTAATCTAACAACGAACAAAAGCTATTGGTCGCTGAAAGTTTGTACGTCAAGTACCATTTGTTTGGTATAAACGTAGAGTTTCTCTGAGATTGCACTGGTTTCTGGGACGTTCACAATGGAAAATAAAGAAAGACATAAACATAAGTGATTCTTTTAATTGCATAACGTGCCTGACGGAATTGTCGACCACTTGAAATATGGTTTTGACACACCCCCTTTGGTTTCAACACGCCCCGTACTCCGGTCTGCAGATACTGATACTTGAACTAGTCAGCTTTCAGCTTACCACATTGCTCTCCTGTAACTTGCATATCTTAGCATAGTGATTGGTTCTACAAATTACTGATTACTGTCATAAATTGCGCTTGTACGTGCACGGTACCAACTCAGATTTCTGAACAGTACGGAGAAGTTCACCCTTTACAGTGTACGAACGTGAAAACAGCGCTCAGGTGACAAGTTCTGCACAAATATCAATCTATAGCCAAAGTCATGCTTCCAAGAGGAGTTAACCAGTAAAAACATGTTTTTGAGCGGAGAGGGTCTTAAAATGTGTCAAAACATCTCTCAACCCAAGGGATCATGTGACACATCGATAGCGATACGGTTGTGGATTTTTATGGTCCATGAGAACTCAAATTTTTATAGAAAATTACCTAACTTCAACTCCCTTAGTTACGCAAAACGTTGATATGGCGACTACAGCTAAGTTTGGGAACAAAGGGGAGATGGAGTCTTCCCCTACTAAAAAGAAATTTAAAGATTCCGTCAGCATTTCCCGAGATGAACTTGACCTTTTGAGGGCCATTCAGCCAGCTTTAGCTGAGTAGCAGAGCAGCCTGGATACTGTGGTCGTAGCTTCAGTAAAACAGGCCCTAACCAGCATGCTCGCTCCTCAAATTGAGTCTGTTAAACATGAGATTAGGATCTTGAATGACAATTTGACTACTGTAAATGATGAACTGGGAAAACAAAACATCACGCTTTGTCGTTTGCAGTCCAGGATAGACTCAGTTAAACAAGCTGCACGCTCGGACAGGGCTAAAGTGGAGGATCACTCAGGGAAGATTGAGAAACTTTCTACAAAACTCACAGACATTGAGGGCAGAAATCGTCGGTCCAACATTAGACTGGTGGGTTTACCGGAATCAGCTGAAGGAACCGAGACTCCGTCTATACGGAGGAAAAGGCCGGAGCTCTCATCGCCCTCGCTCAATGATTTTCAAACTTCTCAATTATACGGACAGACAGGCGATCATGAAAGGAGCTAGGGCATGTCATCCCATCAGCTTTGACCATCACATGTTGCTTTTCTTCCCGGACTAGAGGTGACGAGACTTCTTGAAGAAGGAAAGAGATGTCTCACGTTAGAAAAGGGCTTGAAGCTACTGGGCTACAGCCATTTCTCATTTACTCGGCCACCCTTTAGCTCACGCACCAAGGCAAACAGCTGCTGCTTTCCTCACTAAAAGAAGTGGAGGAGTTTCTCTAAGCGTACACATCCAGAAGCCAAGGGGATGGATAACAACTCTCCACCAGAGGCTGCCGTTGGCTCAATGACGGACACAAGTAGATGCCCCGGTGGGAGGATTTGTATGTTTTCTCTACTTTATGGTGCCATGCATGAGGACTCTGATGATTCAGAAATCATATTACTAATCATCTTGCTCACTGCTACCAGATTTATATATATATTACTTACATTTATCTGCGCCCGGTCCGAGGATATTCTCTACATAATTGGTGCCCGGGTGAAGACTGGTAAGACGGACATGTTTTATTTGTCTATCACCACTACTGCTAAATGTATATGTAAACACATTGCATGAGTAATACTCCACATGTAAGAATATAGAGGCACATTCCTTACAAGTCACTGTCCATCAACATTTTTCTCAAGCCCTGAATAGTTTCGTTTCTGGACTTAATTTAGTTTCTTTGGTATATAAATAACCCCACAGTTAAAAAGTATTAATACTTTTCGCCCCGCTATGGATCATTCTCCAGAATTGACTACATATTTGTCTCACCTAGGCTATTCACCACTTTCTCAGATGTTGATATGCTTCCTATTTTAATATCGGACCACTCGATGCCAGGAGGTGGCGCTTTAATGACACATTACTGTCTAACTGATTTTATTCAACAACTTAAGGCTGGCCTCCAAGATGGCAAAAATGCCCTGAAATCTCTTTGGAAAGGTAAGGTTCCTGGAATGGATGGCATTCCTCCAGAGCTTTATTTAGCAATATAGGACATAGTACGTCCACTGATCCTTAAAGGGATAGTACAAGGGACTGGTAGCCGATCTGCAGCATTCAGTACATGCAGTAGCCGGTACATATTCTTCGCTGCTGAGCGCCCCTTAATGAAGCCAGATTGATCATAATGAATTAGCTTTCCCATAAAATTTTCCATATCTGTTACTAGGACCTTAAGCTTAACATTGCAGATCAAGGAGAGGATATTTCCCCTTTTTCAAGAGCAATGATACCAATGAAATGTTCTGATCTCTTTGAAAAGAACCATTCTCAGTAGCATAGATTATAGAATTAAAGGGATAGTTCGGAATTTTGGACATAATGTCTCAATTACTACTTACCCATGATGTAGTTGATTGATGGAAACCATTTTCAGATAATTCCATGCTGTCCCTTCTTTTGGACATACACACATTGCTAATGCTAGCGCAACTCTAAGGTATCGAGTAGCATCCACTACCAAATGCACTTAAACACTCCACAGTGCACCCAAAGCAAATAAAATACGACGACAGTCTATCGGGGTTATTTTCAGTGATTATACCATCATTTTTCAAGTCAAACTATCGTTGAATCCTTTACTTTGTGCTCACCTAAATTCTCAGTGGAAGTACGGCGTTAGTTTAGTAGGTAACGTAAAGTAGCTTATAGCTCTGCCGGCCAAAAACAATATTGCGCATGTGAAAGAATCAGACTCGTAGTATTGTTAGCTAACGTTCAGGCAAAATGGTATTTCGGTGTGTATTTCAAGGTTATTCAAAGAAGTGGAGTTCTTTAAAGATCTCCTTGCAGGGTAGAGTTTCGGTTGTGAAAATGAACGTTCTGCCTTGATTTAATTTTTTATTCTTTATGCTTCCCCTCTCCCTTCCTCCTGAATTTATTAAAGAGGCACATTTGCAGATCTCAGAATTTATATGGGATAATAAACGTTCCAGAGAGACATTTTCAACATTACAAGTCCACGGGGGGGGTCTTTCCCTTCCTGATTTGAGATTGTACCACACGTTGTTTCAGATTGGAGCAATGAAAACGTGGATGGACATTGACTCTAAAGTTCCCTGCTGCTCAATTGAAGTTGCATTAGTTCAACTTCATAGGTTTCAGGACAACACTGGTGTTGGTCAGAAAAATGTTAAACTAATAAAAAATTTTATTTCTGTTTTTTTCCCCATTTTCTCCCAATTTGGTAGCAAAGTGTACCCTATCTAATGAAATTACCCGTGTAGCAACCGCTTGAGAATTTGCCGCTACAACCCTGTCAGCCGGTAGTAGGAAAGAGGTCGCCATGCCCTCTTCAGGCCGTGACTCCTCAAGCTCAAGCGTGAGTCCAGCTTGCCCAAGGCCATTTTTGCATGCGACGATTCTCCTCCACCGAGTCCTCCCCCCACCCCGGGAGTGGCCGCCAATTGTCGCTCCTTCAAGGCCCCGGCCATACTCAGATCATTTTCAATAAAAGATTACATCAGCTATAGATGATATCCCAACCTTATACAGTAGATACACAAGTAGGTGGAATGCTTAAGCTTCTAAAGCTCTCCTGGCACCTGCTACATCTTAATGAGAAATGTCACCAAGCAAAATCACTGTTATACCAGAAATTACACGTTTTATATTTTTCAGTTTTTGGAATTGTCACCGGAGACATGACTGATACTGTCTTGCACAAGTTTTAAAGATAAAAAATGGCTGAATACTCACTGCTGGTCCGCGGGGTCCAATCTTACCAGGCTCACCCTAAAGATTGTTGCATAAACGTTAGTTTTTACACAAACTGCCAATCTACAAGGTCTAAACTAAACATATTTTGGTATTATTCATTTTGCAATTTCATTATTCATTTATCATATTGCAAATCACACATGCAATAAAATGGAACACCGACAGTGCCACAATGATAAATATATAAATAAATATAAATAAATAAATGTGGAAATATAAAAATTAATAAATAAAATAATTTGGAAATAAAAAATAATATATTCTAATATATTCATTTTTAGTATTTCCATATATATTTCCCAATTTATTTGCCTATTTACTTATTTATTTCCCTATATATTATTTCCCTATTTACCAACGAGAACAATCTGTCAATCAACTTGCTTTCCACCCACTAAGTTCGCCTTGTTCCCACCCTTATTTGGTTCCAACGTATATGTTCAGAGCATAGATTGAAGAAAAATGGTTCAGAGCTGCAGACAGCGTTTCTCAATGTGAGCAAAAACATTAATGGAGAAGTCAAGTCCTCACATACTGAGAGAAACGACGGATAGAGTTTTAGATTTAGCAAATCTCAAAATGACCTCTAGTTACATCTTCTCCGTCATTGTAATGTTACTTTAGCCGCAGATAGCTATCTAGCTTTCTCATCTCCAGAGTTGAAGATGTTGGGACTGATCCGGGAGTGCAGGCAGTCTTCGGGAGGCAACCAAAGAAGGAGAAGATAATGGATAATAAAGGAGTGAGGTGACGACTGGGAAGGTTGACGTAGTTCGGTACTCCGTTTCGGTGGTGTACGGGGACCGCAATACTGCGTGTATGTTGGAAATTGTGGAGGCGGAGTTTGTGTGTTGGACTGCTTAATGACACTGGACATCTCGGGACAGCGGGGGCTATTTTTAATCATGGCTGTATTTCACTTTAATTCACTTGATTAATGCAATGATTCTATTGAATGTCTTTATTTGATATGTTTGTTTGTGTGTTGTGGGTCTGCCCCACTGTCTATGTCTTTTTGTTGTTGCTGGGGCTACAACTGAAGTTGGGAAAATAAAAGTTATTTTATTCTATTCTATTCTATTCGTCGTTTCTCTCAATATGTGAGGAATTGGCTTCTTAATGTATTTGCTCACATTGAGAAACGCTGTCTGGAGCTCTGAACCATTTATCTACAGTCTATGCTCTGAACACATAAGGCAGTGTTGCCAGATGGCTGAATTAACCCCCCCCCCCCCTCCAAGTGGCGTAACTACATGATCAGCTCGGGGGGGGGGGTTAGGTCAGCAGTGGCCCTAATATGTCTCCAGAATACTGGAGAGGCTGACTGTTATAAATGCCGCTTTTGAATTTAATTTATAACATTAGTCAATCAAAAGTTTAAAAAGTTTACAGACCCTATGTCGGCATTGTGGAGAGCCAGAGAAATACAGAAATAGCCTAACTCATCTCTCTAAAATGCTGATATAACGTTAATCACTTCAGGCAAGTAATACACTCAGTAGCAATAGTAATTGATGTCTGCAAATAAAGATTTACAAAAAATGTTATTATTCTGAGAAAAACAAATACATTTGCTATGAAATTGCATGTAGTCCTATGCATTGAAGTCGTCATCTTATTCTGCTTCTGAAAATACAAAGTGTAGGCTAATGTTCCTGTCCATACAAAACAAAATCGTTCATTTTGAAACGGTAGGCCTATGTGAGAAATTGAATATTCAGTTCGTGCATTAATTTTATTGAATTCTTTTGCCCTGGCGTTAGCCTCATCCACCGAGTCAAGGACATCATTGTCACTCACTTCATTGTCTATTATAATATATAATTTTTTTTTTTTTTGTTCAGTGATGCCTACATAATTTTAAAAAAATAATAATTAAATTTTTTTTAAAATTTAATTTAATTTTTTGGTGGTGGCAGTGGTGATCACATCATGGTCAAGGGATCGTGGTATTTTGCCTCCAAGGCGGGTGGGTGGGGGGGGGCGCACTCCTTGCCCCCCGATAATTACGCAAAACTGACCCCCACCCAAAAAATCTGAAAATGCCCATCTTCAATTAAGTCCCATACAATTTTCTCACAATTTCCCCACATACCTCCTTTTAAAATCCCCCATCTGCCATTGACTCCCATACATTCTTTCTTTAAAACTTCCCCTATGAATTTTTAAAAGACCCTACATTTGGGGAAAATCCCCCAATCTGGTAACTCAGAACCATAAGGGTAGGAACAAGGCGAACTTAGTGGGTGGACCAAAGCAAGTTGATTGACAAAAGTAGGGAAATAACTAAGGAAATATATATGGAAATAAATAAACGAATATATTACAAAAAATATTTGAAAATAAATTTTTAAATAAATGTCATAACTTAAATTAATTGCAAATATATTTACATTTCTATATTCATCCCCAGATTTATTTATTTCCAAATAATTTAATTTATTAATTTTTATATTTCCAGTTATTTATTTAGTCTTTTATTTATTTATGTATCATATTGTGTCACTCTCTGTGTTCCATACATATAAGAGCATACACCACTAGGGGGACAGTAAAACTGCCACACTGGAAATATTTTGAATGGTTGCAGTGATAGTGTCACTGTACTGGTGTCTGGTTTCTGGGACAGTAAGCTCTGCCAATTTATTTGGTAATAATATGCCATCACTAAAGAAAGCAAAAAATGGGAGTTGATACCATTTAGTAACATAACTGTAGTGTCAACAGTGAAATACACTGGTATTGATTTCCAAAAGTGATGGCAGAATCATTCACTTTTGGCAATCAAACAGTCTTTCAGGGTCTGCTGGATGGCTCATTTGGTTAAGACACCATGCTGAGATTTGTGATAAGAAGGGTATTTATAGACACCTGGTTAAATAAAGGTGCAAAATAAAGGCATCAATCAATTTTTTTATTTTATTAAAGACCTAGATTTATTTTCCTAAATTCTATTTTGTCATCAGCTGCAGTACAATATAAAGTACCGTGTGTCAATCAATGGACTTACAGTTCCACATGCCAATCAGTCAGCTAACAGTTATTCACAAAGATTACTTGGAAAACTAAGAGACCAGTGTGAAACAAGGGCAGAATAAATATTACAGAGTCATGAGGAATTGCTTTACAAGCTGTGAAACCCAACATAATTCTCAGAGTGGACTACAGCTTTGCAGGTCCACACTAAACAATACTGAAACAGAATAATTAGCTGATTTGTGAATACTTACTTTCTGGCCAATGAGGCCATCTGGCCCAGACTCTCCTGCAGGCCCAGTCAAGCCCTTGATATAGAAAAAAAAAAGATAGATTTCTTGAAATACCTTTCTGGAAATATATTAATTTAGAAATTAGAATACAGACTATAATGCTTCTTCCACATTCACATGGCTGTCTATATTTAATTACTCATTTTAAACTGAAAAATACAGGGAAATGTGCAGAGGTTATTTCAAAGGTTGGGTGTGTTTTGTAACTCACACTTTGAACGACAAGTGCAAATCAGTGCAAATAATGAAATTGCAACTGTGAAGCAAAGAAACACACCTCTAGTTCTACTCTAGGAGGACAGACAGTGGAAACACTCTTTACAGAAAACTTTCATTACTTTTTGCCAATTCCAGGCTATATGAACTAGGTAATACAATCTATACAAAGTGTGGCAAACAGTGTTGAAGGTACTGATGGACTTCTCCAAGGGACTGAAAACTAATTTGTTATTGTTAGAACAGACTATGTTCTCATATATAATTCCTTTCTCCAACCATTCATGCACACAATATTTTAAGAAGCTCCCACAATCTATGTCCCACAGGCACAGAATAATTATTGTGAAGAAATATTTCAAACTACTTAGGATTTAACATGAGAAAATGTTTAGACTTAATTAGCTATTTAAAGACAAGGAAGAAGCAACAGTTTTTAATCATCACAACAGATATTCTTGCAGTGGCAAATGACCATCCAGGCAAAATTTAAAATTGGAAATCCATTATGCATTCAATGGAACTGAACTAAAACACTGTTAAAATAATTGCGCAAAAAATAAATACTTTTTTTTTTTCATAAATTGGAACAGTAAAATGTAATTGTAGGCTGTTTTTTAACTGAAATATCCAATGACAATTTGAGAGAGTGGGACAATTTTGCGAGTTAACATCCACTCTGACACTTTCAGCTAAATAAATGGCTTCGATTCTTGTGTCTCCTCAAGGTACAGTTTGTCATCTGTAACCTAGTACGTGCATCTATTGCGCCACACGCTGAAATAGGAAAGAAGATTTTTTCGTTTGATCCAAAGATGCATTATTTCACAGTGCTGTGGAATGACATATTCCATTCGACTGTTGTTATAGCTTCTCACATGTTCGCTCTCTATACTTTTGTCTTTGATTCCAAAAGTAGCACATCATCCATTCCAACAGTCACTAGCCGACCGCCTATCAACTGGGAATCCTACTACAGTTCACTGCTTCGTAAAACTTGTTCGTTTAACATCATGGCTCGGACTACAAATGGGCAGTGTACATTCGGCAGTTTACATTTAGGCTACATAACGCAGTCTAAAATTGTAATCTAAACTTCAACTCAAGAGGCGGCTATTTCAGCTCAACCGAAAAATGTTTTTTCAGGGATAGGTTATGTGCCAAATGCCATACACTATGCGGATGCTGTCTTCAAGAAAAGTTTGAAAAAAGTCAGCCCGGGAAACATCTCGTTAACCTGACGTAACGCGTTATCACAAAGCCCACTGAAGATATAGACGCAACTGCCACACGCTACGTTTGCCTTATAAAAGTGAACGGCCAAAACTAAATAAATAAATGAATAAAATTTGAATATTTACGTCGGCTCCGGGCTCTCCAGGCACTCCTGCAGATCCGGGTTTGCCAGGATCACCATCTGGACCCTATAATTAAAATTAGTTATGAAAACGTCTTGAATACAAATAAAAAATAGATAATTTACTTTATATGCTACTTACATGAATGGTGTCATCTGTGCCGTCGGGTCCCCTGTCTCCCTGAAATGAAATAAAATAATGCATTCAAAATGTTGCACACATGCGCATATATAGCTAGTTCTTCATCTAGATAAAATGATGAAATGTTTACATCTATGCCATCAACTCCAGGAACGCCTGCGGGTCCTGGGGGGCCAGGGGGACCTCGGGGACCAGGTAGACCTCTCTGTAAGGGAATAGTTAAATGTTATTTTTCAGTCCTTACGTAGGCTACCCCTTGCATACCCTGGCTAATAGCCTACTAATATAAATCATTGATTGATTTGATCAGCCATCATTTGACTGAGTCAGAAACAGATCCCACAAAATGAAACTGATTAGATTTTCGCCAATAGGAAAACGTTCGCATTTTAGTTATTTAGGCACGGCTGCAACTATGAAATAGCCTAATAAAGAACAACATATAAAACGGCAGAGAAATTATCCCTCACAATAGGCCTTGACACAATAATTTTAGACAGGTAGTAAGACTTATCAAACTCAATTAGGGTAACATCTTTGAAGATTAACATCGAGTTTAAAGTTGCCCTAACAATTATGCACAAATATTTACAGCTTCTAAGCAGAGTAGCCGACGTCAACAACGGTCTATATTAAACAAGTGAGGTCGTGCTTGTGACTGAAACATAACAATAGACTATTGCGCATCCATGTGAGGAGACTGTTTATTTGAGAATTAGCCAGGGTAGCCTATAGGCTACATATTTATTCTGCATATTTATATATCGGCATGTTGACTATATACAGCTTGTGAATAGCTCACATAAGATGGTGTCACCATGTATTTATCTACGCAAAATGCTAAATGAACTTGACTGTAAGGATTCGACAAAGAAAGTCGAACACTTAATTTGGCTGAGCAAATAAATACAACAATGAAGAAAGGGTAACGGAACGTTTTTTTTTTTTTTTTTTTTAAATGTAAAGAGTGAAACAAAACCCCTCACCTGAAGCATCATCTGAACAAACTGAACTTAGAAAATCGAACACTTACTTGGGCTGAGCAAATGAAGACAATCTGCAGAAAAAGCAGAACTAATGGTCCACGACAGCCTGCGCCTGTTGCCATGATCTCCCCAATGGCTAAGGGAGACAGAAAATGTTCTTTAGTTTGTGATCAGCTTGGCTCACGGTCCCGGACAGTATCCCCCTAAATGGAACCCTGACTACTAACCTATAGGCAAGCAGGGCTACAGACACACGAGTTCATGCCTAAGATTGGAGGAATCTTGGATTGTAGCCTACGTGGGAGGTGGGACCTCATAACAGACAGAATTGCCTGATCTGCCAAAAATTACATCCCTTCCAGAAAACGTTTAAAGTACACTTTTTCCGGAACCAAATCACAGGTAATGAACTTAAGGTGCACTTTCAGTTTCCAGAAGATTTAAATACACAGAAAGCAGACTTTTTTCAGAACTGAATCCCAGATAATATACTTTTACTTAGTTTACAGAAGAAACCCTGGCATTCAGTTTAGCTACTTGAAATATAAATTACATATAATCAAAGCACTGAATGTATACTCGGCGAAGTACTAACCCCAATTCCAAAAAAGGTTGGGACAGTATGTAAAACATAAACGCAGAAAGCAGTGATTTGTAAATTCTCTTTTACATATATTTAATTGAAAACAGTACAAAGAAAAGATATTTAATGTTTTACTTTATCAACTTTATTGATTTTTGTAAACATACGCTAATTCCGAATTTGATGCCTGCAACACGTTCCAAGATAGATTTGGAGACACGAATGGACAACAGGGTACACTGCCTATATTTTGCATCATAGATCTTTAGTAGTTCTGCATATCACCCTCATATTTTGCACACTTGTGGACACGGTGTTTATGATCCAGGAAATGTATAGATTTACCTGTTTCACATATGTAGCTCTCAGTATTTTATTGCAAATCTAAGTTTGTATTGTCAATGGTACTACTGTCTTGTTTCATTTAAGCCATTTACAAAGTTTATGTGATGCCCACACCTGGAGTTATAAAGCCTTAAACAGAACACCCCCTAAATAGGTGAGATTTGACCAAATTTGTCATCTGCGCAAAGGGGTTAACTTTTTTGTGATGCATTGGTTGTGAAAATAGTTCTTTTCATGATAATAACTTTTGAAATAGACCTAGCAGAATAAACTTTTACTAAATTGTGAAAATGAAATGGCAAGCTAGACACAATCCACATAATATTGCCTAAAAGTTGGTAAAAATAAATAAATAAATAATTCCTGCAAACAGTGTCATTGAGATGGGTTGATTTAGTCCAGAATGCATATATGCTATTAAACATTTACAACATTTTAGTAAGTATGCAAAAAGTATACTTATTTATCACCAACCATATATCACATCACTAACAAAACACATCTAAACCACAAATGCTGAAGGTTGAACCTAAAAATAATAATAAATACGTAAATAAACTATTAATACAGATGATGCAATTGGCATGGATTGTTTTGTTCGCCTTCAGCCCACCTCTTAGAAAACGCTTGAACTTGAACATATGCCCAACAATAAAACATTCCTGACAATGAATCCATCATTCACTCAATTTACTCTTTTTTTCTTCTTCTATTGCTTAGACCAGGGGTTCTCAAACTGGGAAGGAATGCCAGGGGGTCCACTGCGAAATGGGGAAAAAAGTTAAATAAATCAATTTAAATAATTCATATTAAAAAAAAATTTAATCGGCCTAACAATTATTACTCTAAATTATATTTAATTATTGAATGTGATATAATTGTTTAATAACCTTGGTTGACATTAATCAGTGATATTGCGATCATTCTGTTTCACTCACTCATCAATTAGCTTAGTTATTCCAAAACGTGTTTTTTTTAATAGCTCGTTGTTTGCACGCTTAGGGCATTGTACAGTTACCCGTTTCTGGCTTTTTTTTGAGGAAATATGAGACATCATACATAGGCTAACGTTTGGGTTTTTATCCGTCAAGAAAAAAGATGGCCTTGATTATCCCCAGTGCATGCTATGCCAAGACGTTCTTTCCAACAAATGCTAAAACGACTTAAAATATATAATATAACTTAAAATATATTTACAACTAAAACATGAAAATCACGCAGATGAACCTGTTGAATCCTTTGAAAGAAAAGCATCAGAGCTGGCTAAACAATCGAGTGGTTTCAAACAACACGCAACTGTCCCAGATAAGGCATTAAAAGGCATCCTTTTTTTGTGTTGTATCACATTGTCCATGAAAAAAACCCACATACAAGTGGGGGAAAACTTAAATTGACGTGGTTCCTTTTACAAACAAGACGGTTACTAGAAGAATATCGGACTAGGCATGTGCCGGTAACCGGATTCACGGTATATCTCGGTATACAGCTAGGGATGACACAGTAGAATTATTTCTTTTTACCATTTCCAATATATACAGTTGAAGCTGAACCTGAAGCTGAACCTTAGCCAAATCCATTCAAACTCAGTTGTTTTCACAATTCCTGACAGTTAATCCTAGTAAACATTCCCTGTCTTAGGTCAGTTAGGATCACAACTTTATTTTAAAAATATGTCAGAATAATGGTAGAGAGAATGATTTATTTCAGCTTTTATTTCTTTCATCACATTCCCAGTGGGTCAGAAGTTTACATACACTCTGTTACAGTGGCGTACCGTGGGAGTAGAACTAGGCCTTCTGTAAACTTACCTTTAACGGATGATCACTCTCAATCTGTTTCCGTTTACTTTTCCTGATTGTCAATCAAATAATCGATTCACTCAATAACCAAGAACAAGAAGTAAATTATTAGGCTACCAAGTTATTTTGAGATAGCATTATTGTTCTGTGCAACATAAACTTGTGTTGCATTTTTGTATATTGACATTTATGATGTTGTGTTATCATGCGAAGATTCTGACTTTTAAATGCTCCATGTTTAAATGTTCAACGTAGATTTTCGTAAATGAGTATTTCTAGCCTGTATTATGCGCTGCTCTCAACGATTTGAGGACACTTAAGAGGCTGTCCTATTTAAATTTATGCATTCTAATGTTTAAATCGCTTTGACTAATTTTAGTGTCGTCTTAAAATGAATTACATTCTTTAACGCATTCAGATTATTGCCTGATCCTTGTTAAACAATCTTAAGTTGTCTCTTTGTCGTTATCATTTCTAAATCATTATAGGCTACAAATTGGTCTTGAGTATTCAGAGAATGAATGGATTGATTGTTAGGCTACTGAATCTAAATAAACGGAAACAAGTAATCCCACTTTTTCCAACGCGCAGGCCGTCGCTACATATATTTAAGTGCTACCCATTTTATGACGCAAAGAAAAATACTAGTACAGAAAAACTTGATATATTCATTGATGTTTGTTATTCAGTTATTGAACTGCTTGATTGATAATTAAGAACTATAAGTAGAAACAGGTTGAGAGTAATATCCGTATAAAGGTAAGGTTACCGAAGGCCTATTTTACAGCCGACGTTACGCCACTGCTCTGTTAGTATAATAATAATAATAATAATAATAATAATAATAATACTACATTTTATTTATATAGCACCTTTCTCAAACCCAAGGACACTTTACAGAGTAAAAGAATAAAAACAACAAGATCTAACAAAGAACAACAGGAATACAAAGACAAAAAAGTTAAATCAATTTGTATATATGATAATAAAAAATTAAATTAAATACATTAATAAAAATAAGAAATTAAAGGAACAAGCAGACTAAGGAGAGGAGAGAAGTAAGAGAAACCTAGGGTGTAGAGTGAGGAAAATAGTGTTGGGTAAAGAGGTGGGTTTTTAACCCCTTGGCGCAGATGGCAAATTTCACCTATTTAGGGGGTGCTCTGTTTAAGGCTTTATAACTCCAGGTGTGAGCATTACATAAAATTGGTAAATGGGTTAAATGAAACAAGACAGGTGATCTCTCTCACAACATTTACAAACACAGGGGACATAATTTAAGTCAAAATAAAGTGCCACAAATGCAAAGAAACTTTGGAAAAAAACAAATAGTTTTTCTTTATTTTGCTGAGAGCTACATAAGTGAAATCGGTAATACACTACTCACAAAAAGTTAGGGATATTTGGCTTTCGGGTGAAATTTATGGAAAATGTAAGTTCACGCTACAGTGATATTATACGTATCATGAAAGTAGGGCATTTAAGTAGAAGCCTGCAATGGTGATTTCCTCATCTCAAACAATTTATTGAAACAAAAGCCAACAACAGTGGTGGGTATACCACAACAAAAATGTCAATGTCTCAATAACTTGTCATGTGCCCTTGAGCATCAATTACAGCTTGACAATGACGTCTCATGCTGTTCACAAGTCGACTTATTGTCTGCTGAGGCATGGCATCCCACTCTTCTTGAAGGGCGGCCCTCAGGTCATTGAGATTCTGGGGTACAGAGTTACGAGCCTCTACACGGTGAGTCAGCTGATCCCATAGGTTTTCTATGGGATTCAGGTCTGGAGAAAGTGCAGGCCACTCCATTTGAGGTACCCCAGTCTCCAGCAGCCTTTCCCTAATGATGCGACCTCGATGAGCTGGAGCATTGTCGTCCATGAAGATGAAATTAGGCCTGTGTTGTTCATGCAGGGGCACAATGACTGGATTAATGATGTTATTCAGGTAGTATGGGCTTGTCACTGTACCATTCACAAAGTGTAGGGCAGTTCTGTATTGACTAGACACACCTGCCCACACTGTAACACCGCCACCACCAAAGGGTCGTCTGGTGACAACAGTGGCTGATGCATAGCGCTCTCCTTGACGTCTCCAACATCGTTGGCGGCCATCATTTCTGCTCAACGTGAATCGACTTTCATCAGAGAACAGCACTGAGGCCCACTGGTCCCTCGTCCAGCGTAAATGCTCCCTGGCCCATGCAAGACGATGACGCCTGTGCCTGGTGGTGTGGTCAGGTACCCTTGCAGGTCGTCTAGCACGCAGACCACGCTGATGTAAACGGTTTCGAATGGTCTGACGTGACACTTGGGTGCCTCTCACCTCCCTTAAATGTGCCTGGAGTTGAGTGGCATTCATCATCCAGTTCCGCAGGGCACTGTTCACAATGAAGCGGTCATCAGTGTGGGATGTGGCCAAAGGACGTCCACTTCTATGCCTTTCTGTGACTCTTCCAGTCTCTCTGTATCTCTGTTGCAACCTGCTGATGACACTCTGTGACACTCTAAGCTCAGTGGCCACTTCCCTCTGAGAACATCCTGTTTGAAGCCTCGCAATGGCGAGGTACTGTTGATCAATTGTTAGGTGTCGTCTTGGTCTCATGATGTCAAAATGTGAACAGCATGATGAAGAGGACTGTTTAAATACCAATTCTAATTGAACCAGGAAATTTATTGGTCGATTCATGGATCAAACACCTGTTGTGAATTTTGCCGTTCAGCTCCTTGTTAGAGAACAGCAAGTTGTGCAAAAAGTACTGAAACATTGAATAGTTGGACATGTGCATTCAAAAGTTTAGAGAAGGTCAAATTAATTTCACCTGTAAAGGTTATAGTGCATTTTAGGTTCATCCTGAAATTTCACCCGAAAGCCGAATATCCCTAACTTTTTGTGAGTAGTGTATATATATACATTTCCTGGATCATGAACTCCATGTCCAGAAGTTTTGCAAAATCTGAGGATGATATGCAGAACTACTAAAGGTCTATGATGCAAAATATAGCAGTGTACCCTGTTGTCCATTCGTGTCTCCAAATCTATCCAAATGGCTAAATTGTGCACTGCTCTAAATTAAAAAAATGTATTAATTATGATATATTTAACTACAAATCAACAGTTTTGGCTCATAAAAATTTTCAAGTGGGAATTACTATATTTTCATCAGTATAGAGGGGTAGATATCTATGGGTCCAAAACCCCTATGCAAAACATGTCATAAAATGAATAAATTAGTTTTGTCCATTACAAAGCAGATACGTTTTCTCCTTCTGATGGCTTAAGATAAAAAACATTGATATCACAGTGTTACATACACTTAAATATGTTGCCTAATCATTCACTCTTGTACCTCAATAAAACATCACTTGTCCCTGTACTCTACTGTATGTATACTTTTGTCCTGGGATTGCATTATTCTGTAGTTGTTTTATTTTTATTTTCCTATTCATAATGACTCCAAGGAAATTTTTACCTTAATCTACCACATATCAGCGCACAGTAAATTGGAATGAGCATTTGTCATGCCCTAAGAGACAAGTATATACGCCATAGCCTATATTATGTACGATAACATGAACATAAAATAGTATTCCACCATCTGCAAAATGCTGCCAAATGTTCTATCTTCAATGAACATCGGTAGCCTACATCAAAAATATATTTAACGATTGCACTACAGTATGTGAAATGCACTCAAAATGTGAAAATAACAATATGGCTATCAAACATATTGGAAAGACAGTGCTCAAGTGGAAACATGAACGTACATATGTAGCCAGCGAGACCAACGGTATTTTAGATGCAAAAATACTTACATATCGGAAAAGGGAAACTCCCCTACCTAAAGCGTATTCTATAGAACTTGCGTAATACTAGACCGTTAAAACGAAAACTGCCGTTACGCTGGGCTGTAGTAAATTGTAAAAAGCACCGAAAAAGACATGGCATATACCGTTGCTAAGGCTATAATGTACTCTATTGGATAAAAAAGCTAACAATTAAACCAGAATGAACTGTAATCAATGAGACAGGCTTACAGGGCATGGGGGTATTACGCGTCGACGTTTCAGATAGTGTACTAGCGGTATAAAGTGTTGTATATTTCTCAAACCGAGACAATAAATGACCACTGAATTTTGAAAGGAACATCTCGATGTGTAAAACCAATGGTAGGATTGTATATTTATTTCATATTTAGTAGCATATATTGCTAGTAGAATACATGGTAGAATGAGACAGTACTTTCACAGTTTATTTTGAATTTGAGTGAGCAGGGCTTTTCACGGCTTTTCTGGCATACGATCAGGCTATTGTTGGGTTTATCTCGTTGCTATGACGTTATTCTAATTTTATATGATGAATAAATATATTTATGAACTCAAACATAGACGCTATTGTCCACTATGTCACGCATGGGTAGGTATAGACTAGGTGGGGGGTTGCTTGTTAAATGGACTTGCTACGGGGAAATAGTGACACTCTGTATTCAGCAGAAATCGTCACAAACCGTCTACCAATAAAGTTAAAACACAGAGTTTGTGATTTCCACTAATAGTTTGCAGTAGCAACGAATGTCTCAGTTGAGCAAAAAGGTCCCACCGTCGGGACCTTCTACGCAAAGGAGTTAAGTGGGTTTTGAATGTAGATATATTGGTGCAGATACGAAGATGTTGAGGTAGTGTGTTCCAGAGCTTGGGGGCCATGGCACTGAACGACCTGCCCCCCATAGAGGACAGTCTGGTTTTGGGAATGACCAGAAATCCAGTGCCAGAGGACCTGAGGTTGTGTGCAGGAGTGTATGGGAGGAGTAGTTTGGTGAGGTAGGAAGGGGCCAGACCGTTAAGTGCTTTGTAAGTGATGAGAAGGGTTTTGTAGTGTATGCGTGAGCAAATGGGTAGCCAGTGCAGCTGACAGAGGATGGGAGTAATGTGATCAGATTTTTCTGGTGTGTGTGAGTACTCTGGCAGCTGAGTTTTAGATATATTGCAGTTTTTGGAGTGTTTTGCCAGGGATACCACAGAAAAGAGCATTTCAGTAATCAAGACGGGAGGTTATGAATGCGTGGACTAGGGTTTCAGCGTCATTTAGGGTGAGAGATGGGCGGAGTCGTGCAATGCTACGGAGATGGAAGAATGCATTATTAGTGAGAGTGTTTATGTGGGGTTGGAAACTAAGTGATGGATCAAATATGACACTAAGGTTGTGGATAGTAGATGAGGGTTTGACTAACAGTCCATCTATGTTAATAGAGAGGTTGGTGATCTGTGAGGTCAAGGTTTTGACCTGTTAGAATTATTTCAGTTTTATCTGAGTTCAGTTTGAGAAAATTGGTGGCCATCCAGAGTTTTATATCACAAATGCAGGCTATGAGTGAGGGGGGTGGTAAGGCTATGATGTTTTTTGTGCTGACATAAATCTGGGTATCATCGTCATAACAGTGGTATTTGAGACCATGGCGGTGAATGATTAGACCTAGAGGAAGCATGTAGATAATGAATAGAAGGGGGCCAAGAACAGATTCTTGGGGAACACCTTGTGTGATGGGGGCTGAGGAGGATTTATGCTTTCCTAAAGTAATAAAGTGCTGTCTGTCTGAAAGGAATGATTTGAACCAAGCAAGAGCTGTACCAGCAAGACCAATGGTGGACTGTAAATATGAGAGAAGAATGTTGTGGCTAATGGTGTCAAATGCTGCACTAAGGTCAAGGAGAAGAGGATGTTTAATGAGCCAGTGTCAGCGGAGAGGAGGATGTCATTTAAAACTCTGATGAGTGCTGTCTCAGTGCTGTGGAATGGACGGAAACCAGACTGGAATGGCTCAAAAAGCTTATTGGTGGATATATGGGTTTGTAAAATCCTCTCCAGGATTTTTGCGAGGTATGGGAGGTTGGAGATGGGTCTGTAATTGTTAAATGAGGAAGCATCTAGACCAGGTTTCTTGAGTATGGGTGTAACTGCTTCAAGGATGAGGGGACAAGACCAGAAGGGAGTGCCATGTTAACAAAATGACAGATAGGGACAGAGAAGTTGGGAAGGCATGCTTTGAGTAAAGGAGTAGGGGCAGGGTCAAGCATACAGGTGGAGGAACTAGATTTTCTGATAATTTCTGTGATGGAGGCGGGGTCAGTGGGTGTGAAATTAGTGAGGGTGAGATCCGGGTCTGTATGAAGAGTTTCATGGGGAGTGTCAGATGGGTTGGTGGAGGAGATACGTTGGTAAATGTTGTTTATTTTTTCTTGGAAGAAGTGGAGGAAAGCATTGCACTGTGCAATAGAGCTGGGGGCAGCAGTGGTAGGTGGTTGGAGGAGGTTATTTATAGTTCCAAAAAGAGTTTTGGGGTTACTACTACCCTCATTTATAATGATGGAGAAAAACTGCATGCGTGTAGTGTTGAGACCATCCCTATATGTAAGGAGGTGATCAGCATAAGCAACAGAATGTACTGTGAGGCCAGTTCTTTTGAGTAGACGCTCAAGGCGTCGGCCAGTGGCTTTCATAGCCCTAAGCTCTGGGGTGTACCATGGAGAGGAGTGTGTGGATGGGACTAATCTTGTTTTCAAAGGGGCAAAATCATCAAGAGTATTTGAGATGATGTTGTTGTAGTGAGAGATTATTTGATCAGGACAGGAGAATGTAGTGATGTCCATAAGGGCGGATGCACATAGTGAGTTAGAGAATGATAGGGTCAACTGACTTAATGTTACGGAATGATATAGCACACCTAGGGCTAGAGTGTGGAAGTGGGATGTTGGGGCTGAATTCGATAAGCTTATGGTCAGAAATGCCAATATCTGTACCAGAAACAGAGAAAATGTCAAGGCCCGTGGAGCAGATTAGGTCAAGTCAGTGGCCATGAGTGTGGGTGGGGAAATTTACAGGTTGTGTAAAATTGAAGCAATCAAGTATAGATAAAAATTCAGTGGTGAGATGACAGTGAGAATCCACATGAATATTAAAATCACCAAGTAAAATTACAGATGGACACAAAAAGCAGGCAAATGTGAGTAGCTCATTTAGTTCAGATAGGAAATTTGGGGATAGCTTAGGGGGGCGGTAGATGAGTACAACTAGGAGAGGAACAGAGTCAACCATTTTAAAAACCAGATATTCAAAAGATATGACATCATGGATAACAATATTGTTAATTTTCAGGTTACTACGGTACACAACAGCAAGACCACCACCCTTTCCCACCGGACGTGGTTTACATAAGTGATGGTAGCCATTCGGAGTCAGCAGGTTAAGATCCATATAAACACCAGGCTTTTGCCAGGTTTCTGTTAGGATTAACAAATCAAGGTGTTTTTGAGTAATCAAGTCACTTAATACAAGTATTTGGTAGCATTGCCTTTAAATTGTTTAACTTGGGTCAAACGTTTCCAGTAGCCTTCCACAAGCTTCTCACAATAAGTTGCTGGAATTTTGGCCCATTCCTCCTGACAGAACTGGTGTAACTGAGTCAGGTTTGTAGGCCTTTTTGCTCGCACACGCTTTTTCAGTTCTGCTGACAAATTTGCAATTGGATTGAGGTCAGGACTTTGTGATGGCCACTCCAATACCTTGACTTTGTTGTCCTTAAGCTATTTTGCCACAACTTTGGAAGTATGCTTTGGGTCATTTTCCATTTGGAAGAGCAATTTGCGACCAGGCTTTAACTTCCTGGCTGATATCTTGAGATGTTGCTTCAATATATCCACATAATTTTCCTTCCTCATGATGCCATCTATTTTATGAAGTGTACCAGTCCCTCCTGCAGCAAAGCACACCCACAACATGATGCTGCCACCCCCGTGCTTCACGGTTGGAATGGTGTTCTTCGGCTCGCAAGCCTCACCCTTTTTCCTCCAAACATAACGATGGTCATTATGGCCAAACAGTTCAATTTTTGTTTCATCACACTAGAGGAAATTTCTCCAAAAAGTAAGATCTTTGTCCCCATGTGCATTTGCAAACTGTAGTCTGGCTTTTTTGTGGTGGTTTTGGAGTAGTGGCTTCTTCCTTGCTGAGCAGCCTTTCAGGTTATGTTGATATACGACTTGTTTTACTGTGGATATAGATACTTTTGTACCTGTTCCATGCAGCATCTTCACAAGGTCCTTTGCTGTTGTTCTGGGATTGATTAGCACTTTTCACACCAAAGCACGTTCATCTCTAGGAGACAGAATGCGCCTCCTTCCTCAGCGGTATGACGGCTGTGTGATCCCATGGTGTTTATACTTGCGTACTATTGTTTGTACAGATGAACGTGGTACCTTCAGGCATTTGGAAATTGCTCCCAAGGATCCCAGCTAACGGAATCGCGTTCTAGGCAGGTTCCCTGTATGTTATTAAGGTTGCTCTAAACGTTCCCTGGTTGTTGCAATGTTGAGTTTTTTTCGGGAAAGAACTTTCACACAACGTTTCTGAGGAACGTCCCTTTAACATTCCAGAAACATTCTAGGAGCATTCCTCTTAGGTTCTAGGCACATTCTATGTAACATGAGGGTATCGTTCTGGGAACCTTCCTCTTGTGCTCCACGAACAGTTTATATAACATCAGGGGAACATTCTAGGAGCATTCCATGTAACATCAAAGGGGAGCATTCTCTGGGCATTCCATAAGACATCAGGGCAATGTTCTATGTTACATGAGGATATCGTTCTGGGAACCTTGCTCTCCAAGAACAGTTTATATAACATCAGGGGAACATTCTAGGAGCATAGCATGTAACATCAGAGGAACATTCTAGGAGCATTCCATGGAACATCAGAGGAATGTTCTATGTAACATTAGGGTATCTTTCTGGGAACCTTCCTCTTTTGCTCTATGAACAGTTTATATAGCATCAGGGGAACATTCTAAGAGCATTCCATGTAACATCAGAGGGGAACATTCTCTGGGCATTCCATAAAACATCAGGGCAACGTTCTATGTAACATGAGACTATCATTCTGGGATCTTTCCTCTTGCGCTCTACGAACAGTTTATGTAACATCAGGGGAGCATTCTAGGAGCATTCCATGAAACACCAGGGGGACATTCTACGTAACATGAGGGTAACGTTCTGGGAACCTTCCTCTTGCGCTCTACAAACATTGTATATAACATCAGTGCAACATTCTAGGTGCATTCCATGTAACATAGGGGGAATGTTCTGGGAACCTTCCTCTTGTGTTCTTCAAACATTCAATATGACGTTCCAGGAACGTGCCAGGAACATTCTATATAACATTAGGGGGACGCTAATTTAAAATGTTTAAATGCAGGGTCTAAGTGCCTAACACAAGGGCTCACCAACAGTAATTTGTAGCATTTTGGCTTTATTAGACAGTATTTAGTGATGACTGATAGGAAAGCAAGGTTGGAAACCATTGAGAATCACAGCAGAGATAGGCATAGGCTGAATGTAAGTCCACAGCTTTCAGGTTATGGTACACAGTGCAATGCAATGAGGGTGTAAGGACACTCCAGGAGGAGTTCTATAACAATTTCCATACAACATTTACACTTACCCAATTTAGACTCTGCCGATGCCGGGACTCAAACTTGTGATCCTTTCGTCAAGAGCTTGCGCCTCTGCCTATTACACCACGGTCTTGTGACGATAGAGCTCAACGTCGAAAACACACTACCAATAACGTAGGACTTTGGTTGTACCAGACCTGTGCCAAAGAATAGAATAGAATACTATTTTCAATTGTATTCATAAATATTACATTACCATATAGGAGAACTAATGAGGAATGAAATCTCAAACGTTTGTGACGATGTCATTTTCTGTAGCTAGTGGGTTACCTTAACACATTTTATAGGTAGAAAATGTTCAAATCATAATGACATCTATCCGTGCAAAAGAAATATAATAAGTATCTTATAAGTCCCTTTTAGAGGAAATTAAAAAATTTGTTTTTTTTTTATCTTGAGAATTTTTTTGCTTTAACTTGAATTGGGTTTAATTGTGTTCAATTGGCTAAAACTATTTCTGGCCCTTAACTAAAACCTACAGAAGCCCTGAAAGGCAAGGTGAAAAAAAAATTGTACGTAGCCTAGCCTACCTACGAGATAAACTTTTTTTTTTTTTATTAAAAAAAATTTTTTTTTACCTTGTCTTTCGGGGCCTCCGCTGTAGTAGGCTACGTTAAGTCGTACGCACGACTTAGCACTGGCATTGGAGAAGGATTTCCGTATCCTAAAACAAACTCATGAAACCAACCTCAATTAGGTGGGATCCAGACGTCAGAGTGGAGAAATCTAGGTTGAGAGACGTTTTGACATAAACGGACGCTAACCCTTATTAGCATTCACCTGAACGCTACACGCTGACTTTTCAACACAAAAATGTTCACTGGGTAACAGAAAAAAGCTATGGTTATTTAGTCTTCAAATGCCCATTTTGTAATCATATAACCTCAAGATCCGCATATTTTGCTAGTGTATTGACAAATGCAGACTTCCCCTGATAAAATATGCTTGGCCTATAACTCGTTTCATATTGAACTAATTTTGTGTTATAAATGTGAGAAATATCTGCATAACACCTTATTTACAAATTTCCCAGAGAAGCTAGCCTATTTGTAAAACGTCCTTTCATAGCCTACAAGAGTTGTCAAAATGTTGTCAGAGCTGATTATGATATAAGCTATGCATTAAATATCTAAGTAGAGGGTTAATAATGCTAGACTGCATGACATATGATAGCCTATACAAATGTATTTCATAGATAACTGAGCAGTTATTGCTCCAAACTTTAATAATAATATTCATTTTTTATTGCATTATATAGCACGTTGCAGTTCAATATAGCCTCGCTATATGACTTGGTGCACATCTAATTCTATAACACTATATTCTCAGTCAAGCTGATCTCCTGGATAACGAAGCTATTTTTCCCCTGCTGAGTAGGTTAACCCCAGTAAAATTGCATAGCCTAGTTTGAAACGTAGGCAACCAGTTGGTAAGAAAAGCGGAGGTATCTAAACGTGTAAAAAGCCACGTGGAATAGACGACTGCAACTTGCTCTACGAATTCCAGCTCATTTTGTAGGCTAATTATAACTGGGTTATATTTCTGCAGAATGCGATGTCCTGGAGTAAGAAACTGTGGCTGTGCGTTCATTGTTAGGCTACCACTTGTTAATGACGCTTACCCTATGCACGGTACCCCCCTAGTGGTAGTTGTTGATGTCCCAATTATAGCAACCTATTCATATTTCTCTGAAATTATAAATGAATTTACAACAAAAAACCTCAACATTTTGACAACTCCTGTAGGCTATAATTGTTAAAAGACCTTTTGCAAATATGCTAGCTGCTCTGGGAAATTTGGCAATAAGTTACCTGTGTTATGCAGATATTTCTGACGTTATAACACGAAAATTAGTTCAGCATTAAGGGAGTTATAGACCTAGCATATTTTCTCAGGGGAAGTCTGCATTTGTCAATACACTACCAAAATACGCTGATCTTTATGTGACTTATATATGTATTAAATTAGCCTATATGTAACCTATGAAACAACGCATAAGTGAGCGGTATTTAGTTTTTTATATTTAAGAACTGAGCAACCAATGATCATAGCTTAACATAGGCTACCCCTTTCATGCCGACTTCAAATGTACAGGTCCACGACTTGAAATAAATAGGCCTACGCCTTGAAATACATACCAGTGGATATAAATAGGCTACCCATTGAAATAAATAAAAGAGACATAAAATAATGAATATTTATTTTGACACACGCCAATAACAGCTTGTTTAGCCTGACCGTCCGAGAAAGAACTCCAAGCGTGATTTTGAGGTTATATGATTACAAAATAGGCATTTGAAGACGAAATAACCATTGTTTTTTTCTGTTACCCAGTGAGCATTTTTGTGTTGAAAAGTCGGCGGAACTACAATGGTGGTGTCATCTGCATATGAGCACAAACCTATATAAACGTTAAAATGTTGGTGAAATATGGAATACCATCCAAGCTCTCATTTGGCCATTTTTAGACTGGCTAAAATCTACAATATAAATGTGCACATTTTATGTTATAATTTTCATATGTGATTCAGTTGTAAATTCAAAGACAAACAATATGGATTAATGTGGATGCATTTCTCAAAATGTCATTGCTTTTGCAAGCGAAATCCGGCCGAACCGGAGATGCAATTTCACCGCATGAAGTGTATCACTTAAAATGGCAAAACATTTAGCCAATTTGTTGTGACAAGAAGCTTGGGTAAACAACATGGCACAAGTTTCTATCCTAGGCAGACAGAGTTTTTACCCAAAAATAATGTTGCACGAATTTCTGCTATGCGCATGTGTGTGGACTTGTACATGAGTCAACAACTTGCCTGTCCATGCTCGTTTGTGATATTATTCATTAAACACTAAAACACACTGGTAAACACGTGGCCTCGATGGCTCAGTGGAAAAGCACTTGTCGTCAGATTCGAGGATTGTACGTTCAATTCCTACGTGCTGTGGTGTTTATTTACATGAAAAAATTTGGTTGAAACGTGGTCTAAACAAGAACTCTTGAAAGAGGCCGACAAATAGATGTAGAAAAAAAAATTACTTTGGAAAAATTTTAAGTTATTTTCACTGACTGCAGTAGACGTTTATTTTAGGGCTTTTAGCCTGAAAATTGCTAGTTGGGAAGGACAAGGTCTTGTAGTAGCTCAACCGGGTAAATCGCATGTCATCAACAATTCCGGATTTCCACAACGTGGGTTCAAATCCGGCTCAAGATAAACCTCAACGGCCATTCTCTCTTTCCCTCTGATTTTCTACTCTCATCGATTACTGTCCAAAAATGCCACAAAAATATATTTAAATGGGACTACTTATCACCATCAACTCGGCAGCAGAAGAACAGGCCTAAGATCTAATAATAGTTACACTATCAAGTTGTAGGAATGTTCTGAGGACTTGAGAGGAACACAACATCCAAGTAACACATTGCAACGTTTGTGACTTTTATGGGATGTTCCTGGAATGTCCTTTTGTAATCTTGGAGTAACATTCCCCTATATATACAGATCCTTTCCAAAAAATTTGAATATCATGGAAAAGTTTTTTTTTCCCCATAATTCCATTCAAAAAGTGAAACTTTCATAGATTATAGATAAATTACACACAAAGTGAAATATTTCTAGCCTTTATTTGTTTCATTTTTCATAATTTTGGCTTACAGCTCCAGAAAACCCCCAAAAAAGTATTTCAAGAAATTAGAATAGTGTCGAAAATCAGCATTTACATTTATCAGTTATTTCAGAGAATGAGTGGAGTGGCTTGACTCGAGGAATCCGACAGTTGTAGCCCATGTCCCGGATACATCTGTACGTGGTGGTTTTTGAAGCACTGACTCCAGCCTCAGTCCACTCCCTCTGCATCTCCGCCAAATTTTGGAATAGTCTTTGCTTGACAATCCGCTGAAGCCTACGGTCATCTCTTTTGCTTGTGCACCTTCTCCTGCCACATTTTTCCCTTCCACTAAGCTTTCTATTGATATGCTTGGACACTGCACTCTGTGAACAGCCAGCCTCCTTAGCGATAACCTTTTGTGGCTTACCCATCTTCTGGAGGGTGTCAATGATGGTCTTCTGGCCAATTGTCAAGTCTGCAGTCTTCCCCATACTGAACCAAACTGAGATAAACTTTGCAGGTGCGTTGAGTAAATTAGATGATAGTGTGACACTCAGTCTAAAACATTCATTCTCTGAAATAACTGAAGTAAATGCTGATTTTCGACTATTCTAATTTCTTGAAATACTGTTTTGGGGGTTTTCTGGAGCTGTAAGCCAAAATTATGAAAAATGACACAAATAAAGGCTAGAAATATTTCACTTTGTGTGTAATGAATCTATAATCTATGAAAGTTTCACTTTTTGAATGGAATTATGGAAAAAAAAAAACTTTTCCATGATATTCTAATTTTTTGGAAAGGATCTGTACACCCCAGAATATTCCCAAAATAACGTTTTGTAATGACGTGGCAAGAATGTATGGGGAATGTTACCAATGTACTCCAGTCTCACAGTAAGGGAACGGTAAATTCAAGTGTTACATAAACCCAAAGGGAATGTTTCTATTAACATTACGAGAACATTCCCTTAATGTTACATAGAATGTTCCTGTAATGTGAAGGGGAAGTTCCACAAACAAGTTGAAGGAATGTTCTGAGGACTTGAAAGGAACTCAACATTATGACATCCAGGGAATGCATTGCAATGTTTGTGACATTTATGGGATGTTCCTGGAATGTTCTTTAGTTATCTTGGAGTAACATTCCCCTATATGTATATACACCCCAGAATATTCCCAAAATAAAGTTTTGTAATGACATGGCAAGAATGTATGGGGAATGTTACCAATGTATTCCAGTCACACAGTAAGGGAACGTTAAATTGAAGTGTTAGATAAACCCAAAAGGAACGTTTCTACTAACATTACAAGAACATTCCCTTTACATTACATTTTAGTCATTTGGCAGACGCTCTTATCCAGAGCGACGTACATTAGTGCATAATGTTACATAGAATGTTCCTGTAATGTGAAGGGGAAGTTCCACAAACAAGTTGAAGGAATGTTCTGAGGACTTGAGAGGAACACAACATTATGACATCCAGGGAATGCATTGCAACATTTGTGACATTTATGGCATGTTCCTGGAATGTTTTTTTGTTATCTTGGAGTAACATTCCACTATATATACACCCCAGAATGTTCCCAAAATAACGTTTTGTAATGACGTGGCAAGAATGTATGGGGAATGTTACCAATGTACTCCAGTCTCACAGTAAGGGAACGTTAAATTCAAGTGTTAAATAAACCCAAAGGGAACGTTTCTACTAACATTACAAGAACATTCCC
This sequence comes from Synaphobranchus kaupii, assembly GCA_029718625.1. NCBI lineage: Eukaryota > Metazoa > Chordata > Actinopteri > Anguilliformes > Synaphobranchidae > Synaphobranchus > Synaphobranchus kaupii. The sequence continues at coordinate 81,453,813 of CM056379.1, forward strand.
TTAATGTTACATAGAATGTTCCTGTAATGTGAAGGGGAAGTTCCACAAACAAGTTGAAGGAATGTTCTGAGGACTTGAAAGGAACTCAACATTATGACATCCAGGGAATGCATTGCAATGTTTGTGACATTTATGGGATGTTCCTGGAATGTTATTTTGTTATCTTGGAGTAACATTCCCCTATACACTGCAGAATATTCCCAAAGTAACGTTTTGTAATGACGTGGCAAGAATGTATGGGGAATGTTACCAATGTACTCCAGTCTCACAGTAAGGGAACATTAAGTCCAAGCGTTAGAGAAACCCAAACGGAACGTTTTGACTAACATTCCTAGAATTTTCCACTTATGTTCCATAGAATATTCCTGTCATGTTCGTGGAATGTGAAGGGGAAGTTCGACAATCCTGTTATAGGAATGTTCTGCGGACTTGAAAGGAACTCAACATTATGACATCCAGGTAACGCATTGCAACATTTGTGACATTTATGGGATGTTCCTGGAATGTTCTTCTGTTATCTTGGAGTAACATTCCCCTATACACCCCAGAATGTTCATAAAATAAAATTTTCTAATGACGTGGCAAAAATGTATGGGGAATGTTAGCAATGTACTCCGGTCTCACAGTAAAGGAACGTTAAATCCAAGCATTAGAGAAACCCAAAGGGAACATTTTGACAAACATTCCTAGAATATTCCACTTATGTTACATAGAATGTTCCTGTAATGTTCGTGGAATGTGAAGGGGAAGTTCCACAATCAAGTTTTAGGAATGTTCTGAGGACTTGAAGGGAACTCAACATTTCGACATCCAGGGAACGCATTGCAATGTCTGTGACATTTATGGGATGTTCCAGGAATGTTCTTTTGTGATCTTGGAGTAACATGTTCCCAATGTAATGTTCTGCAATGACATTACAGGGCTGTATAGGGAACATTCTTTAAAGATCCCAAACGTTCCTCGTTACCTGGGATGAACCAGGCTTGTGGAGGTCCACAATTTCCTTTCTGAGGTCTTGGCTGATTTCTTTTGATTTTCCCATGATGTCAAGCAAAGAGGCACTGAGTTTGAAGGTAGGCCTTAAAATACATCCACAGGTACACCTCCAATTGACTCAAATAATGTCAATTAGCCTATCAGAAGTTTATAAAGCCATGACATCATTTTCTGGAATTTACCAAGCTGTTTAAAGGCACAGTCAACTTCTGACCCACTGGAATTGTGATATAGTGAATAAAAAGTGAAATAATCTGTCTGTAAACAATTGTTGGAAAAATTACTTGTGTCATGCACAAAGTAGATGTATATGTAAACTTGCAACTTCAACTGTTTATACCGGGGGAAGTTAAAACCGGGGAATCATGCAGCTGTTTACAACCAGCTGTTTTATGTTCTTAAAAAATAACGATTTTATTTAACTTTATGCAGTGAAATATTGTTGTTGTGCTTGCGTTAGATGACATGCTGTTGTTGTCGTGATCTAGTAGGAAGAAAAGATAAAAATACAGCATAAATATATGTATTATCCACGATTCACTTGTAATTTTTGAGTCATTGAAATACAACATGATTTGAGTGCACAAACGTTTTTTACCGTTGTTTCTCTGGAATGAGATTATTTAACGAGGGTGCTACGACCAATACCGTACATTCTACTGCATGGGTGGATTTCATATTTCAAATATTATGTCCCAGATGCACAGATTAAAATAAAAATTGCAGTCAGAGCTAGATTAAACACTTATGATCAGAATGAAACCGAAGTTCTTCGTTTGGGTAGGATCTTCTTTTTTCCCACATCCCCAGGCTCGGGGCCGAGGGGCTATCCTTTTACCACCCCGATCCTAGGGGGGGTTCACCCAGACTATATTTCAGGGCACACCTCCAGTAGCCACGTCACCGTGTCATCATCCAGAACCGACAGACTATGCATCCCATTGGGTGCCCGATAAATCGGGCAGTCCAGGATGACATGGTCTGCGGTTTGTTCCTCCGCGCCACACTCGCAGGCTGCGCAAGAAGCCAAGCCCCATCTGTGCATCGATGAGCGGAAGCGCCCAACGCCGGTCCAGAGGCGGTTAAGCCTCACCCATGCCAGTCTAGGCAGGTCCACCCCAATAGGGGGAAAACCGACGTCTGGGATGAAGTCACGGAGTCTAGAGGTGTTCTCCTCCCACTCCGTGCTCCAGATGTAATCCGCCCACCGTGCCGCACTGATGTTAAGATCACTGCATTGCTGCAGGAATTCCTGTGCGGCAGGCACAAATGGGTGTCTCGACTTAAGGCGCCGGGGAGGCTCAGCAATTACAGCGAGCCTTTCGTGGAGCAGATGGTTTGGCTCCACGGCCCGGCACGCGAGACGTGCTGTGGCTCCCGCGCGGCAAAGCCCAGCGGGCTGGATGCCTGCAAGAATGGGAAGATTGTCCACGGGAGTGGGACGCAGGCATCCTGTCACGATGCGCAAGGCTTCGTTGATGGGTGTATCGATGAGGCGGGTGTGGGCACTGCGACACCATACCGGTGCACAGTACTCACTAGTCGAGTAAACAAGGGCCAGGGCTGCCGTACGCAATGTTCTTGGGTCGGCGCCCCAGCCTGACCCGACTAGTCGCCTCATCAATGCCACACGAGATGTTAACTTCTTGCGCAGTGACTCAAGGTGTCGGCGAAACGTGAGCGACCTGTCCAATGTCACGCCGAGGTAAATTGGCTCAGCGCAGCATGGTAGGGGTGTTCCGCCAATATATATTCGGAGCTCACGTTTAGCCTCCCTGTTGTTAAGATGGAAGGCCGCCGACACCGTCTTTGCCTCGCTGAGCTTCAACCTCCATTTCCAGAGGTATGCCACTAGTGTCTGCATGTCCTGGCTCAAAGTCCCCTCCAATGACTGCCAGTCTCCAGCGGAGTACACCAACGCGAGGTCATCCGCATAGGCATACTTCCGCGAGACTGTATCAGGCAAGTCATAGGTGTAGATATTATAGAGGAGGGGGGCCAGGACAGATCCCTGGGGGACGCCGTTCTTGAGGCGTCGTAACCTGCTTTGCTGTCCGCTACCGGTGGTGAGGTTAAAGCTGCGATTTCGGACAAGCTCCAGGATCATACTGACCATGTGCCTGTCCGGCAGCAAGCGGAGCAGCTTGCAGGTGAGGCCGCGGTGCCATACGGTATCATAGGCAGCCGTCAGATCGACAAAAACGGCTCCGGCCTTCTTCTTGAACGAAAAGCTGTCCTCGATGTCTTGAGTCATCAAAGTGACTTGGTCTACGGTCGATCTCCCGCGTTGGAACCCGGCCTGCTCCCGAGGGAGCAGCGGGTCGATGATCGGTTCGACGCGGGCGTAGATAAGACGCTCGAGGATCTTGAAGGGGATGCAGAGCAAGGAGATGGGACGGTAGCTCTTAGGATCCCCTTCAGGCTTATTCGGCTTAGGGATCGAGTGCAAGCAGACCTGCGTTGTCAATCTACCGTCGGATAGGCTTAAGTATCGTCTTTTTCATTTGGTTCAGCTGTGCGTTAGCTGATTGAACTGTTTGTAGTGTAGTCACGGTTTAGTTAATGTAAATTGCAGCATTACCGACCACTTGTTTACTTGCTTTGTGTTTCTAGGTCTAGTAAATTGCTAGTGTTTTGTGTTGCTAATCGCAAATAGATTCACCTGAGTGAATAAATAGCGTGTTTTGCATTCCTAGTTCAGAGTGCAAGCAGACCTGCGTTGTCAATCTACCGTCGGATAGGCTTAAGTATCGTCTTTTTCATTTGGTTCAGCTGTGCGTTAACTGATTGAACTGTTTGTAGTGTAGTCACGGTTTAGTTAATGTAAATTGCAGCATTACCGACCACTTGTTTACTTGCTTTGTGTTTCTAGGTCTAGTAAATTGCTAGTGTTTTGTGTTGCTAATCGCAAATAGATTCACCTGAGTGAATAAATAGCGTGTTTTGCATTCCTAGTTCAGAGTGCAAGCAGACCTGCGTTGTCAATCTACCGTCGGATAGGCTTAAGTATCGTCTTTTTCATTTGGTTCAGCTGTGCGTTAGCTGATTGAACTGTTTGTAGTGTTGTCACGGTTTAGTTAATGTAAATTGCAGCATTACCGACCACTTGTTTACTTGCTTTGTGTTTCTAGGTCTAGTAAATTGCTAGTGTTGTGTGTTGCTAATCGCAAATAGATTCACCTGAGTGAATTAGCCCTGCAAGCAGCTGAGTGCATTCGAGAAATTAGCCAACTCTATAAGTTAAAGTAGAGGCTGCCGTGAAGACGGCAGCCTCATCGGTAATTTGAACAGTTTGTAATGATCTTCCCCCACCTAACCTGTCTTCTCACCCCCTACCATGTGTCTAACCCCCATTCCTCTGTGCTCCATGCCTCGCTCCTGGAGGCCCAACCACCGCAGACGCTGTCCGGCTAACCTGGTCTACCCACCGCTGTCCTCTCATAAGGAACTCTCAGTGGTGGGTGGACTATGGAACTGCCGGTCAGCCGTCCAGAAAGCTGACTTCATCACTGCATATGCCAAGTTGAAGTCCCTCCACTTCCTGGCTCTCACTGAGACCTGGATCACTCCAGATAACACAGCCACTCCAGCTGCTCTGTCTGCTGGCTACTCCTTCTCCCACACCCCCAGGGCCTCAGGCAGAGGCGGGGGTACTGGTTTGCTCATTTCCACGTCCTGGAAATTCTCTATTCCCACTGTACCCTGCCTGAATATCTCCTCCTTTGAGTTTCATGCAGTCACTGTAACTCACCCATCTGCACTTAACATTGTTGTTCTCTATCGCCCCCCAGGTCCGCTCGGCGCTTTCCTGGATGAACTGGACACACTCCTGAGCTCCTTCCCTGAGGATGGTACCCCAGTAATCCTACTGGGAGACTTCAACCTCCAACCAGACAGTGCCCAGCTATCCAGTGTCACCTCACTCCTCCAGTCCTTTGCCCTCACTCAGTCCCCATCGCCTGCCACCCACAATGGTGGTAACCAACTGGACCTTGTACTCACCAGGAGTTGCGCCACATCTGAACTCACGGTGACCCCCCTCCACGTATCGGACCATTTCTTTATCTCATTTTCTCTCTCCTGCCCACTCTCCCTCAAATCCGCTAACAACCCACCCGCTGTTATGTTCAGGAGAAATCTCCGCACCCTCTCTCACACCTCTCTCACTACTTGTGCTCTCTCTGCACTTCCTCCTCCTGCTACCTTTGCTAAAATGCCCATTGATGTCGCCACCTCTGTGTTTAACTCATGCCTCTCTCAGTCTCTCAACTCACTATGCCCTCTTGTCTCCAAACCAGCCCGACTATCCCCCCCTTTCCCCGTGGCTGACGGATTCTCTCAGATCCAGCAGAACCATGCTACGAGCCGCTGAGAGAAAGTGGAGGAAATCCAGATCCCCAGATGACCTGGCCTCCTACCACACTCTGCTGGCAGCCTTCACAGCTGCAACTACATCAGCTAAAACTTCATTTTTACAGTCGAAAATTGATACATGTCTATCTAACCCACGTAAACTCTTTTCCACCTTCTCCTCCCTGCTCACCCCCCCCTCCACCCCCTTCACCCTCCTCCCTCTCTGCAGATGACTTCCTGACCCACTTTGAGGGGAAGGTGGCTGCGATCCGGAACTCCTTCACGCATCCGGTGACACCCCACATCCCCCATACTGAACCCATCGCTACACTGTCGTCCTTCAAGACTCTGAAGGACTCCGATGTGCTCGAGCTGGTGACGCGCCAGCGCGCAACCACCTGTCCACTAGACCCCATACCTTCAGCAGTCCTCCAGTCTATATCTGCTGAGCTCCTTCCATATCTGTCCTCCGTTATTAACACCTCCCTAATCTGTGGCCATGTTCCTGCTGCCTTTAAAACTGCCCGTGTAACCCCACTCCTTAAAAAACCTAGCTTAGATCCCGCTGATGTCAGGAACTACCGTCCTGTATCTCTCTTGCCCTTCCTGTCCAAAACAATTGAACGTGCTGTCCTTAACCAACTGTCTGTTTTTCTCCACCAGAACAACCTGCTTGACCCGCATCAGTCTGGCTTCAGAACCGGCCATTCCACTGAAACTGCTCTCCTGGCTGTGACTGAGGCACTCGCCACTGCTAGAGCCTCCTCCCTCTCCTCTGTTCTGATTCTCCTTGACCTGTCTGCGGCATTCGACACGGTCAACCACAAACTCCTGATCTCCACACTCGCTGAGATGGGCATTTCTGGAACTGCCCTCTCTTGGTTTGTATCGTATCTCACTGATAGATCCTACCAAGTCTCCTGGAAGGGTTCTGTCTCTGCTCCCCGTCCCCTGTCTACAGGAGTCCCGCAGGGATCTGTACTGGGTCCTCTGCTGTTCTCTATGTATACTAAGTCTCTTGGCTCAGTAATCCATGCACATGGCTTCTCATACCATAGCTATGCTGACGATACTCAACTCTTCCTCTCTTTCCCTCCCTCTACCCCACAGGTTAAGGAGAGGATATCTGCTTGTCTGACTGACATCTCTGAGTGGATGGCTACCCATCACCTGAAGCTCAACCTTGACAAGACAGAGCTCCTCTTCATGCCGTACAAGACCTCCCCACTACATGACCTCTCCATCACCGTTGATGGGACCGTGGTGGCTGCCTCCCGCTCTGCAAGGAACCTGGGGGTGGTCCTGGACGACCGGCTGGACTTCAAAGAGCACATCAGGGCGACGGCACGGTCCTGCAGGTTCCTCCTGTACAACATCAGGAGGATTCGACCGTACCTGACCACCTACTCCACCCAGCTTCTTGTCCAGACCATGGTCACCTCACGCCTGGACTACTGCAACTCCCTGCTCGCAAGCCTACCGGCCTGCGCCATTCTGCCTCTTCAACTGATCCAGAATGCAGCTGCCCGGCTTGTGTTCAACCTCCCGAAATTTTCCCACGTAACCCCCCTGCTGAGGTCTCTCCACTGGCTGCCAGTTGCAGCCAGGATCAGGTTCAAAGTTCTGACCCTGGCCTACACTGCAGCCAATAGGACAGGCCCCGCCTACCTGCAGGACTTAATCCAGAACTATGTCCCTGCTCGACCACTTCGCTCTTCTACAGCAGGGCGACTGGCACTTCCCCCCCCTCCGTGTCAAAGGCTCTCGCTTGTCCCGACTGCGGAGTTTTTCCACATTAGCACCTCAGTGGTGGAATGAACTTCCCATTCCCCTACGTTCTACTCCAACCCTGCCTGCATTCCGTCGAGGCCTGAAGACACACCTCTTCAGACTCCACCTTGACTGATATCCTCACCTAGGAATATCAGTTCCCTGTTCCCTGTGTTGTCCTGTCTGTTTATTATAGTTTATAATAGTATAGTTTATAATAGTATTTGGAATGGTTTATAATAGTATAGTTTATAATAGTATTTGGAATGAAAGTGTGGTGTTGCTGATTTGCCCACAGCTTACTGTGAACTACAGTCAACGTTCATTGCTAGGGATAGCTGCTACATTATGCAAAGGATGTGCTTTGCCTTGTCTGTTCTGTAATGATGATGATGTCTCTGTACGCACTTACTGTACGTCGCTTTGGATAAAAGCGTCTGCTAAATAAATGTAATGTAATGTAATGGATCGCGACAACTAGGGCTCTTCTCCAGATTTTGGGGATCTTGAGTTGGCGCAAGCAGGAAGAGAGGAAAGCTCTTAACCAGGACTTCAGGGCAGGTGCGGCATGGAGTATAAGCTCCGGGCAGATGGAATCAGGGCCCGGAGCTTTTCCTGGCTTTAGGTGCTGGAGGGCGGCAGCGAACTCCTCCGGTGTGAATTCACCGGAGATGTTATCGCTGCTAGATGTTGGGGCCCTCCAGAGGTCAGACACTTCTTTTGCCACGAGTCGTGATGACTCGCGGTCTTTACCCTCGTATACCCCATTTTTCACAAATTGTGATGCGATTTTATTTGCAGAAATGGGGCAGTGATGAGGGGAGTGTCTTGACCTGCCAGTGAGGTTGTTCAGGATACTCCATGCCTTGCGGCTGGAGTGCGAGAAGTCGATGGAATTGACAGCCTCCTCCCAGCGCTCTTGTCTCCTCCGGCCGAGTCTTGACAACAGGGCTGTAGCAGCCCTGTTTGACTCGGTTCTGGCAGGAGCCCGAAGGAAAACGCGGTAGAGGTTCTCGCACTCCGCATCCCAGCACGGTTTGTAGCTATTGCGACGTCCGCGTGGGATGGATTTCTTGGCCGCTTTCACTAACATGCCGCAGAAGTCCCGGTATGCCTCATCCACGTTGTTGGTATTAGGCGATGGGAGACACCACGTGGATTTGTTAGTGAGGAGGCGGAAGCGTTTCCAATTGGCCTTACGGAAATTCCATCGCTTCACCGGCTCACTCGGGATAGAGTCCACGAGTTTAGGCACGGTTATCAGCGATGGTCGATGTTGGGACCGCGGGAACTTTCCGAGCACACGTCTGTCCGGGAGCCGGTTGTCTGCACCGACACTCGCAAATGCCACGTCAGGATTCGTCCCAGTGTTCCAGCGACCGGAGAGAAAGCTGGCTGCACCCTTTGGATCGTATAACAGGGCCAGGCAGTTGTTGGCTGCCCAAGCAGCCAGGTTCTCTCCATTGAGTGTGTTGGTATTGTACCCCCAGTCTTCATGCTGACAGTTAAAGTCGCCAGCATAGAGACAGGGGTGGGGGAACACCGGGACAGACACCGGCGTGAATCGCGAGGGTGGAGGCTTGTAGACGTTTACAATTTTAAAACCGACAATGTCCACGCACAACCACTCAATCTCCGAGTCAGCCGGAGATTGGTCGGCGAGAGTCCAGCTCAGCCTTTCATGGACAAACGTGGCAAGGCCGTGTTTCCTGCTTAGGATAGACCCAGCTAGTGTGAAATTTGGTAATACTAGCTTATCTGCTGAAACGCAATGGGTCTCCTGGAGGAGGATGACGAGGGCCTTGGTGGTATAGGCCAGCTGCTCGATGACGCTGATCTTGTTGGAGGTGAGTCCTTCGGTGTTCAGCTGCAGTATTCTGGGTTGGAGGCCAGTGGAGTAAGCAACCGAAGTTGAAGTATGAAATATGAATTTGACGTATGAAAAAAATGAAATATGAAATATTCTTAGTTGCCGGCACCTAAAACAAGATGGCCACTGCGTGAAGGGGTAAAAATTACAGAGATAATACCGTGCACCATGATAGTTTTGGCCAAAGTTAACGTACCCTCAAAAAATCATACCGGCACATGCCTATATCGGACATGCCCGATAACTGAGCAACTGCTTGTACAGGTAAAGGCCAGTCCCTTCTTTGCATTACAATTATATGAAAGTATCTAATGTGCAGCCCAACTTTGGGAGACAAAGCTAAAGGAGGGAATTTGCCTGCTGAAATGTTCCCACTATTTAACCAGGAACTTGGAACATCCAGCATGACCACTGTAAGGGAGGATTCAATGTAGGACTGTATAAGGTGTAGCTGGATCTGAATATAGAGCTGTAGTTCGCTCCCGGGGCATCTATCAGAATGCAGTAAGAATCCGGGGGAAGGTTTTAGGTAGATTTTAGAATAATTGCGTTTCTGTGAAATACAGTACAGCATAAACATAAGGCACTTCAAGGCGGGGATGTTGTGAATAAGACAAACAGTACAATTTACTTATACTACAAACACAGTACAAATCATATCTGTTCTCTATTAATTATCATTATTACACCCCTATGTAGTACACATGAATTGTTTGTGTAAATACTAACTTATTATTTAACTTATTAAACTGATGTATTCAATTCTGATGTTCTGTTAGTAGTAATCCTTTAATAATGATAACAGTCTGAAATAGCACAATAAATGCCAATGCTGCGGTGAGCTAGCTACGTAGCTGGCTTGTTATGTTGTTAATTCAGCTAAATATATGCAGGCTACATACATACTACACTCCCGAGTCTGCAATTTCACCTTTAAATTCGGTCTGCTTAATTGCGCATTGAACGCTTTATATGGATGCATAAATTAACTAGCTCTCTCGTGAGGTAATATTACCAGCTGCTTTTATTTAAATGGTAACGTTAATGACTGCTACTGTAACTAGCATTGACTCTGTAAAAAAGCCTGTAAACAATTCCAACACATTTTAGTAAAACCCTATATTGAACCTACGTAAATACCGTAGTGAGGGCTAATCGGCTAAGTAAGGAAATATATGGATATAAAGAACGACCTCCACGTAAGCATAAATCAGGTCAGGTACATATTTTAACTTAACCCGGGACTTACATTATCGCATGGACACACAAGTACTCTGAAAGGAAATGTGCTCAACAGCAGGATGGAGCAAGGGCCGAAACACAGCTGCTAGCCACCTTTCTCGTTGCTGTACTGTAATTGAAATAGGTTTACACTGTAACTAAGGGAACTGGGCTTGCTCCATAACTAAGGAAAAAGGCGCGCGCTCCACAAATGCTACAGCAGGCACGCATACTGTACATAGTTAAGCTAACATAAATAATTAAACTTAGTGAACCTTTCTAACAACCAGACAATGTCATGCCTGTAATACTATCCCATCTGACACACCTGAAGGAATATTTCAGTGGCTATTTCCCTGAGATGGACAATGGTGACTTGAATTGGATCAGAAATCCATTTCACTGGACGAGAGTCTTGATTTAAGGTCACAGGAGGAATTATTTGAAATTTTTTTTTTTTAAAATTTGTTTCTGATTTTTCCCCATTTAGTAGCCAATTGAACCCCTATTCTAATTCAATTCCCCCCGTGTAGCAACCGCTAGAGAATCACCGCTACACAACCCCGTCAGCCGGCGGTAGGACGGGAGGGCGCCAAGTCCTCTTCAGGGCGCGACTCCTCCTAGCTCCTGACCGTGATTCCAGCCCGCCCAGGGCGCTATGCGCGCAGCGATTCTCTCCGAGCCCCTCCCCCCACCCAGAAGCAGCCGCCAATTGCTGCTCCCACAGGGCGCCGGCCATGCTCGGATCTGGCCGGACCGGGGCGCGAACACCGATCCTCGGAGCACAACTGCACCGACTGAAAGTCGGCGCTTTTACTGCTGTACTACCGCGACGGCCATTATTTGAAATTTCTAATGAGGGAATTCTAAAAATAAACTTCTCTGCAGTTCACTGAAATTTGGATCTCTTTTAAAAAAAAAAAATTAATAGGCTACCCAGTCGTGGGAGAAAAGGCCATCTGCTATAATTTGCAACAACATAGCCTTTCTGTCTACACTGAAAGCACTCAAAACATAACAAAGAGTGTGTCTGCATGTGCAGGATGACATGCGATTGTCACTACGCCAGCTACAACCCAGAATCAAGAAACTATGCAGGAATGTCCAAGCACATCCATGTCACCAGTGAGGGTAATTTTTGTTGTGAGATTTGCACTTTTTGGCAGAGAGGTTTAAGTTAAAATGACTCTTCAGTTGTATTTGTGTAACATTGTTGATTTTATATTGATTCAAAATTGCATGCACTTCACACATGCTGCATAGCAGTCTATTTATGGGGAGATAAAATGTGTACATGTAAATGCGTTTAAATTCTTTGGATTGGGGGGGGGGGTCCTCAGACAGAACCTAGCCTGTTAAGAAGGCCTTGGCTTAAAGGTTAACAAAGCACTAAAACCACTTATTTTAGATGAGAACTGATACATTTGTTTTTTTTCTAAGTGTTACTGATTGATCCTGGCCCAAATCTTGACATTTTACTGCAGTCAGCGCAAAACAGCACAAACCCAAAGAATCTGGACCAAAAGTGTCTCTAGTGGCAAAACGTTAGGAACTGCACGTCCTGTCTGTCATTGGCCAGAAACTTCATCCAGCTGACGTATTCCTCCCGGTGACAAAATTGAAACCTGTACAGCTACACCCTGAAGTTTTGGAGCGAGGGCGGGCTACACCCCAGCTATAAAAGTGATTCTCAGCAGTTGATCTCACCATGTTTTCTATACAGTTCAGTGGTTGATCTGCGTGGACGGAGAGGAGATAGGAGAGAGAGAGAGAGAGAGCGAGAGAGCGAGTGAGCGATATATTTAGCTAGCTTACGGTTTTGCTTTTTGGAATATTCTAGTAAGTTATAGTAATTTTTTTTAGCAGCTATATATTCTTTTATAGTTGATAGTCCCTTGTTTTTTGATAGTTCGTTTTTCAGTCTAGCTTAGCAAGCTAGCTAGTTTATTTAAAAAAAAAAAAAAAACTTATTAAAAATAAATATATAAAGCATTGTTGAGCCAGGAGTTGTATTATATGCATGCTACATGTTTACCTTTGCAACGCCCCTACAACATTCTCTCTTGGAGGGCGTTCAGAGTAGCTAGTGACCACATGTGCACCCATTGAAATGGAAACCAATATTGTTGATATTGCGTACAGCCTGTGTAAAGTGAGTAGCCTACATGTCATGTGTAACTATTTGTACAGCGTTGTTTGCTGGCCGCATCATTATAAGCCCAAACGAGGCTATGCGTGTCGCCGCCTACCACTCCAAATCATTGCCAATCCTCTCATTCTCCACCATTGTTTCTGCCTCGGCTACTTGGGGCACGGCACAGCAGCTGGAGCTAGCGTGTTTGTGTGTATGACAGAGAGGTAGCGAGAGAGAGAGTGGAACAAAGCAGCCACTGTGAGTGATGTCCAGAGTAGAAATGAGCTTTTGGCTACTAGTGAAAAAAATAGCTGGGACATGGTTTGATACCTGGACTCCCCTATATTACCACCTTATCACCAGAGGTGGAAATCCAGGGGACATAAAGTAAAAGTCCTCCCCAGTATTTGTGCTCCAATCACCTGGATTAGCTAATTAACATAATTCTTCAGCGAGGAGGTAGAACTAATTAGTGAAATCAGCTGGCTGAGTCTATGGGTGGAAGAAACACGGTAGGACTTTTACTTTATGTCTCCTGGATTTCCACCTCTGCTTATCACGTCCAGACTTTGCCATTTTTCAAATTTCAAAAGTTTTCTGACCCTGGTCTTGGAGAAGCCCAGGCTTTATTTACAACCTATATTTACATTTGTGAAGTATAAAGAGCTCTTAATTGTTCTTAATTATAGGCTACATTTAATATCTACTAAGGGATGATTCACTTCCTTAATGCAACATTATGTCAAACAGATATAGAGTGAATATTCCAGATGAACATACATTTACATGATATGGAATCAGTTCTGACAACTAATATATTCATTTTCTGTAATGTGCTGTGCTAGGGTTCCAGTTTGATGTTAGTTTGTATTGCTGAATGTATGAACCAATATCTAAAATCAATGAACTCCTAAATTGTGAAAGTGTGGACAATTATTGAAGCTGTTTGTGCTAAATGAAGGATTCAAAGAAAAAAAACAAAAAAAAAACACTGGTAATAAGCCAAAACTGCATTGTTTTAAAATGCGTTTCAGCACAAATTTATGGAACTTAAACCCATTTTCACTTACCTTAATGAATTAAGAGTTTGATTGGAACAGAAATCAGCACACACAGGGGTTCTCCATGTATAAAATCTTATCAAATCAAGCAATAAAACTTCACTACTAAACCGGATCAGTGATGCCAACCTTCGGCACTGTTTTGGACATGGGCCAGCAGGAAAAGTGCTAGTTTCTCCATAGTGCTTGACAGCTGCCAAGTCTCTGACCCTTTCTCATACACAATCACTCTCAGCTGTCCTATAAATCCCACTTCCAATGAATGCTGCTACTGCTGCGTATCATCGTATTATTGACCAGTGACCTGAAAATTAGCAAAAATGTGCAGAACATACAACATATCCATGGTCATCTCAGCCACAAGAAAGCTTGGTCAAGCAGAACAGTGCATTATTGCCCAGAAAAATCCTTGTGTCCCCGTCATGAGTACATCTCGGACCTGTTGGATTCAGTTCTCAAACCACATTTAGATGACTGACATGGACACTTGGACAAATTATTCCTGGGCAGGAATATTCTTAGGTCTCAAATTTCTCTTTATTTTTTCCCGGATGCAGAGCGGGCGGGCCTAAACGACTGAATGTGGGTAACTGACTGACTGGCTAACTGCCTGTTCCCTCCCGTTGTTGAAAAGTGCATGTGTAAATTGTGAGTGTTGAAAAGCACATCCTGTTTGACCTAGAGTCACAAAATTTGGTGTACAGGTCCCTCTGCTTATGCCGAACAAATTTGCTTCAAGGACCCATAAAGTCCGCCATATTGGATTTTCCGCTAATTAGCATTTTTAAAAATAAAACACTTAAAATGCTACTCCTCTTATAAAATTTGACCAATTTGTTAAACTAGATAGGTGCTCATCTCACGTACCTTCATACATGCATTACTTTCCTAAGGCCTAGGTCCAAAAATGACCGAATGACGAGCTAATGAATTTTCAGTGGGCGTGGCTTATCACAAAAAAGATAATAATTACAAAACCGTTTGACAGAAAATTATGAAACTTGCTAGATCTACTTGCTAGTATGTTATACAATGTTGCACAGGGTTGTAGTAGGAAGGTTTCTTAGTTCATGTTACACTTGTAGCATTTGTCTGGGGCTTTTGTAAAATATTTCCAAAACTCAATCTTTCCCTGTTGAAATTAGAACTATCGGCAGACACAAAATATTCTAGGTTGAGCAGTAACGGAGCGAACTGGAGATTACGGAGTGGTAACGTTCTAATAGTGCTCATCACTCTAATTAAATTATGTCTGCTTCCCCGCCTCGTTCGCTCCTGCTCCCATACTCTGCCACACCCACCTTTGAGTATCAGATGCACTCCATCGCCCCGGTATGCAGGCCAACCTGCAAGCTGCAGACCACTATCCGCCGTGCCCTGTCACATGTTCCTCACTGCATACAGGTGTCCGGGCTGAGCTAGGCTTGCCTAGTCTTGTTTCAGACCAGAGAGAGGCTTGCATTAAGGACAGTCAAACTCAATTTCCAGGGGGCTTCATTGTCTGTGGGTTTTTGTGGTTTCCTTTCAATCAGCTTCCAATTAAGGCCTTGATAACAAGGTGTGTGGATTATTTTGCCAATCAATGAATTAAATGAACCACTGGGCCCAGTATTTCAAAACTTTCAATCCGGATCAGAATGATGGGAAATGTAATCACAGTAGCCTACTATCATTGTTGTGAAGTACTTGTGTCATGCCATGTATTATTAATTACAATTAAATGTCTCACTGGATGAAAAAAGTCAAAGAGAAATTGTCAGCACACTAGGGATGTGCGCAACGACTAATTTCACTGACGTTTAAACGATGTTTTTGTAACCGACTACACGACTAGTCTAAAATTAAGGAAACACTCAGAAAACAGCCCAAACTGAGGACATTTCGATCTATAAGGCCTAACCTCGTCGGAAAAAATATTGTGAGTATATAAAAGCCATTTGAAATGCTTAATATAATATTCAAATAACCAAATCTTATTTTAATTGCCGCAGAAAATCAGGGCATTATGCCTGCGAAGAAATGCGTTGATTCGGCAAAATGGTTTCATTTCAGACAAACATCACGTTAAAACAAACAACTAATTTAATGATTTCAATAATAACAGGTGATTGCTTTGAATGTTACAAATTAGTTGAATAGGCCTAAACGTTAGTGTAGGGTAGGCTATTTAATAGGCCTAGCCCAAAACATATAAAATACATTTTTTATAGGCTTACGAATTTCGAACAGACTGTCTCCGCTCCGCGCACACTTGTGGTGCTGAAAAGACAGCGCAGACACATGGGCTAAAAGTAAAAAAGCACAACAAATCTTTATAGATTCACGAAATGTTTATTTGTCAGAACGTTTTATTTTTAAATTGAAAAACATGCATTAACGTGGTCGGGTGAGACACGGGACCAATACTTTTTCGACCCAACATTTTTCACGCTTGCCTGTCTCAGTCAGTGACCGCAAAATGTGCTTATCTTGCAACCATGGTAACAATGTAACGGCTCGGGCTCGGCTCATACTTTTTTAAACATGTTATTAAGAAGACATGACAGTAATTCGGGTGCAAATTATCAAAATGTATAAAACAAAACGTAAATGTCTCAATAAAATATATTCTTTAAATAATAGTTTAACCGACTAGTATTTCCGTGTCGACTAGCAGGAGCAATACCGTTTAATAGACTAGTCGACTAGTCGCGCACATCCCTACAGCACACTACTGTTTTTATTGATCAAAAGAACCTAAGTGAAATAGTGGTTGACCAGAGCGTTCCTCACTGACCGTCCAGTTGGTCCATCTGTTTTGAGTGCTGGGACATCAGGGACATCTACTTGGGGCTGTGAATGATCAGCAATCTCATCCCAGTGAGGAACCTTGCGTTGTTCAGCAATGTTGTGAAGCACAATGCAGGCTAGAATGATGTTGCATGCTCGCTGTGGCTCTACACGTAGGTAGTTCAGGCAGGCAAAGCGCCTCTTCAACACCCCATTTAAGCGCTCAATTGTGTTCCGAGTTGTTCCATGTGCACAGTTGTTTCTCCCCTCTGCGTCATTGGTTGCCATGGCAAAAGGTGTCATTAGCCATGGTAAGAGAGGGTATGCGCTGTCACCCAATATGATGCCATCTGGGAGATTTTCCTGGAAGTTCCTGAAAAGTTGGCTCTCCCTCAAGATCAAGATCAAGCATCATGGACCGACCCAGGCCATTTCACCACACAGTTGGTTATGATGAGGTTTGCATTTCCCATAAGTTGCACATTGATGCTGTGCCATCCTTTTCTATTCACAAACTCCCATTCCCTCTCACGGGGTCCTTGGATGTGGACGTGCGTGCAATCTAATACTGCAATAGTATTTGGCATCCTTGCAATGTCATCGAACTTGCGCTTGACCTGCTTGATTTCTTCTGGATCTGTTGGGAACTTCACAAACTGGTTGAGAAGGCTGGCTAATGCAGATGACACTCTTTCTGGACACACACACCATCTCCAATGACTTGGTAGAATGATCCAGATGCATAGAAACGCAAAGCAATGAGTAACTGTTCCTCCACAGTCAATGCATGGCTCCTTTCAGTGGTGTGTTCCAGTTGTAGTCTAAGTAGACTGGCAATGAATTCAATGTGAGCTGCACCAAATCGGAACCCTTTGGCTGTATTTCCTCTTTTGCTGTAGACGATGAGTAATGGATGTCATGATGGTGTTGAGAATTGGAATGGTCCCTCGTTAGAGCCACAGTTTTAAAGACTCCACAATCAACCTTGACACCTGTACTCATTTTTAAGTATTGTGTATTTAGGTGTGCTTTGCTGGAGAGATAGAAAGAGAAAATGGACATGACAGCAAGTAGCTCAAAGGGGAGAAATTTTGCTCAGGCTGAAATGCATGCCTTGCTGGAGGGTGTAAGGGCACATTATGGAATTCTGAGGACTAAATTAGGATCCTCGGTAACAGCAAAAATGAAACACAAGATCTGGACTGACATCACAAATGGGGTGAATGCCACAGGTAGTGGTCAAATCAGAACCCTGGAGCAGGTGAAACTGCGCTGGAAAAATCTCAAGCAGAGGGCCACATCAGACAACAGTGAGTCAACTCAGAAACCTAAAACGGGCAACAAGCCATATCGCTGGGGGGAGTTTACTGATATCATTCTCGACATCATTGGTGGAGAAAGGTCCCAGGCTCTGCATGAAATTCAGTCAGTCTCTCAAGGTGGTGAGTCTGGACTGCCTGGGACTGAGACTAATACTGCAGACTCAGAGATGGCTGATGAGTTGGGAGAGTCTGAATCTTTTACCCTACATTTGGAGGCAGTGCCTGAAGACCATGTGGTCAGTGACGCACAACGGCAAGAGGACCCTCACTCTTCAAGGGAAGATCCACCCCGTAAGAGGCAGCGTCTGGAGAAGACCCCCAAGACTCAAGATGGCTATGGGGATTTGGTGAGAAAGGAAACTGAGAGAGCAGAGAAACAAATCTCTCTAGCTGAGGACCAGATTAATCTGACCTTGCTCCAACAGAGGGAAACAAAACTTCGGATTCGCCTCTTGGAAGAGAGGCTGAGAAATGATGGCATTGCAGTTTCGGATGAAGATGCGTGACATTCTTGGACCTAGCCTAGGCCTACCTATTTTCTAATTGAGAATATTTTATTGGTTGATTATTTAATTTAGAGAAGATATTGTTTTGGCATGGTCTGTGTTGCTTTATATGCAATCATTGAATAAAAACATGATTAGACATGTGCCATGTGTCCTACATGTCTCTACATCCATCTCAAATCCATGCTTGATCCACCCTTCCAGTGGGATCAGGATAATCCTGATTTTTAGCATCAAAACTATCCTGATCTCCACCTTAGAATTTTGAAATACCCAAAACAACATTTGATCTGGATTCTGGGTAGGATTGGATTACCAAATCCATATCCCAATTTTGTAGGATCAGGATCACATTATCCTGTTTTGAAATACCCAATTTTGACATTTAATCCTATCCAGATCATTCTGATCCAGATTAAATGTTTTGAAATACTGGGCCCTGGTAGACATGTTAGCAAGTTAAAGGTGGGTAGTTTTTTAGTGAGGAAATTGGGAAACAAATTGTATTACCTCACAAGGTAGCCAGCTATGTCCTCCTCCAACAAAACAATAAATAAGAGTGCCCTCCAGAATTATTGCCTCAATTAATGATCAAAAAAACACTGGATAGCATTCACTTGGGTTATCAAGTGTTTTCTATGCTCAGAAATATGAGAAAATCACATAGTATTGTGATACCGTTGCTCAGAGGAAAACAAAATCTAACCTAAACATTTTTATTCTGAAAATAAATTTCAATTATTGGCACCCACGCATTTAGTTCTTTGTGCACCCTCCCTTTGGCAAAATAACAGCACCGAGTCTTCTTTTATAATGCTTGATGAGGTGTAAGAACACATATAAAGAGACCATTCCTCCATACAAAATATATCTAGATCCTTGGTCCTCACTTGTGAACTCTCCTCTTAAGCTCATCCCAGATTTTCAATGGGGTTCAGGTCAGGGGACTGGGATGGCCATTGCAAAAGCTTGATTCTGCTGATCATTAAACCATTTTTGTGGATTTGGAGGGATGCTTTGGATCACTGTCCTGCTGAATTCCTAACCACAACCCAGTTTCAGCCTCCTGGCAGAGGCAGCCAGATTTTGATTGTAAATCTCCTTGTACTTTGAGTGCATGGTCCCATGGATTGTAACAAGGTTCCCAGGGCTTTTGGAAAACAGCCCCACAACATCAGAGATCCACTACCATACTTCACAATGGGGAATAGGTTCATTTCTGCATGACCATCCCTCTTTTTAAGCCAAACCCACCTCTGGTGTTTGTTGCCAAAAAGCTCTATTTTTGTTGTATATGACTATAGAACCAATCAAAGTTCCAGTGACGTTTAGCAAACTCCAGGCACTTACCTTTGTGGTTTTATGATAGCAGAGGCTTTCTTCTGGCAAGCCTTCCAAATAGCTTGTTGGCATGGAAGTGGCTTTTTCTTTTTGGAGACTTAGGATGCGACTAATTTCTGCAATTCTCCAACTATGATCCTTGGAGAAACTTTTGCCTCTTGAAACATCATCCTCACTGTGCATGGGGACAAAATACACTTGCGTCCTGTTCCAGGCAGGTTCATCACAGCTCCAGTTCTTCTGGCTTAACTTCTAACTTCTTAAATATTGCCATAATAGTGGAGATGGGTATTTTAAGACATTTATCTATTTTTTATAGCTGTTGTGTAATTTCTGAAGGTCAACAACCTTTTGTCTAATTTCATTTCTGTATGCTCTGATCTTCCCCATGTTGATGGATGACGAAGGGAGTTTGGTCCGTATGTAACCTCATATTTATGCTCCGGTGACACAGGAAGTCTTGATAACCCCTTAAGAGTTCCTAAAAACTCATGTACTTTAAAAAGTAAAATATGAATGGGAATATAGTACAATTGGTTAGAGCTGGTGGTGGCACCCAACCTGCCGTTTCTCTTAAAGGGACTGTAAAGGTAAATCCGTAATTTGCTTCAGACGACATTATATGGGGTTGTTATGGTATGTATTAAGCAATAATCAGCAACAGTATGAGATTTCAATTTCATTATATATATATATATATTTCATTATCTATATCCATCGATCCATTTCCATCTATTCAGATGTGGGGATTAAATTGGTTCAAATTATTACTGGGCTCAGTCCTATTGGGCACATGTCCTTCATGACGCCATGAAGGACCTGACGTAGCGGCCAATAAATGTTTTAACGTCATTGCATACACTGCCTGGCCAAAAAAAAGTTGCACTCTAATACTTTGTGGGACCGCCTTTAGCTTTGATTACCGTACGCATTTGTCGTGGCATTGTTTCAACAACCTTATGGGTCATCCCGTGTCAAATCAACCAGTTTTCTGAAAAGTTCCTGTATGACCATCATAATAATCCATTGTGTGAAAAATGAACACACACAAAAAATTAGCCTCATACGACATGTCGTTTCGGGGATATGGCCTCCTGAAATTTGCTCAAAACCTCCGTCTTTTGCGCTCGCGAGTCGTGAAAACATGCAAATGTGATTTTTTCAGACTTTGGAAGCTTATAACTTGGGATTGGTAACAGCTATAGAGCTGAAACTTGGTATCCTAACTTACTTTCTTCCAAATTGCAGATTACTTGTACCCCTTCCCTTTTCAAGTTATATGCACCCAAAGTAGCCACTTTGTTCAGTCGCACATGTTTTTGGTGATTTTCGAGGTCACCCTGTGCCCATACGAGTGGACATATACATCCCATATCACAGATGTATTATCTATAGGTGTATGTCTATGGTCACAAGCAAGTACAGGCTATAATCAATTCATTTGTAAAGGAATGACATCCATCCAAAGTTGGGTCTGGGTGAAAAAGAGTCAACACAACCGTCCGTCTTGTCAATGGATTACCATGTGCACAGCTAAAACTTTTTCTGAAATTTACACCAGTTAAACAGATATATTAGATCTACTCATCAACCAAATTTCAGCTTTGGTACTCAACTCCTTCATGGTTAGATAGCATTTTGAAAAGTACACATTTTAACATATCGGGAATTCACACAAGTCTTAAGAGTTACGTTACTACTTAAGTGTCAAATTATGTCAGACATCAAACAGAATAGCACATGTACTTTAAACCATACACTATAAATGTTAAATTACCACATATTCTGCCATATAGATGTGTAGTTTGTCGTTTACTTGATAAATGCTGGCAGTTTGACTTGAATGTTATTGAAGTCGTTAACAGTTAGTCTGTAGTGACGGCCTCCACGTCCCTGCAGCTCTGGAGCACTGATGACACAAACTACGTCCTGGAATGGTACCCAACACTCATTATGGACATCTTGGGGCCAGGAGAGTGCATTTGAGTTCTTTGCTCTTCTCATAAACTTTACAAACACATCATGTTGCTCCTCTGATCGGTCCACGATAGTGCCAATGTACCATATTAATACATTTATACATTAAAATTCATTATATTTAGTGTTATTAAATAAATAAAACTTACGTTGTATACGCTTCTTGTGATACCGAAATGGATCACAGCAATATCTTTGCTGACTTTCATACCATGATCCATACGCTTGATCATGGTGAAAGCATACACTGCTTTGGTCAGATAATGTCACTCCACTTCTCCATGCCAATAGTTTTATGTCCTCTTGTGACAACTCGGTTGCAGCCATCAAACCCCTTTCTCTTCTGAAGGTTGTTTTGTGGCAAGCATCATTTAACACCAAACCAATACTGCAGTCTGACATGGAAGATGTCCCTGCCATTTTGAGGAGTTTATGAATACTGTGTTTATGAATAAGTGTTATTGCATTGTAGGCCTAGGAAACAAAACTATGCATGGTACAGTAACAACAGCACATGCATGTTTCGCAGTTAGTAAATATAGTTGGGATGTATTCTGTAATCGACGAGGCTCACTGATGGGATCTCAATTCTTGAATGAGAGCTAGAATGAAATTGACCAAATATTGTTGCCTGGTAATGGGAAATCCCATCATTGCGTAATGGGTTATCCCTGTATTTACCTGACATGGGAAAATCCCAAATCTACCCTTAGCTCTAGGCCCTAGGGGGCATCTTAACTTTATTTTACCTATCTCCTGTGATAAATATGCATGTTGTGATCAGACCTTACGCACGTAGATCGGCTGATTTCAAGTTTTGTATCCCCGGAATTGTGCAAAATGTGGTCTAACCATGAAGGAGTTGAGTACCAAAGCTGAAATTTGGTTGATGAGTAGATCTAATATCTGTTTAACTGGTGTAAATTTCAGAAAAAGTTTTAACTGTCCACATGGTGATCTAATGACAAGATGGACGGTTGTGTTTTTGACTTTTTTTCACCCGGACCCAACTTTGGATGGATGTCATTCCTTTACAAACTAATTGATTATAGTCTGTACTTGCTTGTGACCATAGACATACACCTATAGATAATACATCTGTGATATGGGATGAATATGTCCACTCGTATGGGCACAGGGTGACCTCGAAAATCACCAAAAACATGTGTGACTGAAGTGGCTAATTTGGGTGCATATAACTTGAAAAGGGAAGGGGGCCTCTGAGGCCAGATTCGTGCAAGACGGAAGAAAGTAAGTTAGGATACCAAGTTTCAGCTCTATAGCTGTTACCAATCCCAAGTTATAGGCTTCAAAAGTCGGAAAAAATCACATTCGCGTGTTTTCACGACTCATGAGCGCGAAAGATGGAGGTTTTGAGCAAATTTCAGGAGGCCATATCTCGGAAACATGTCGTATGAGGCAAAATTTTTGTGTGTGTTCATTTTTCATACAATGGATTATTATGATGGAGTTTCATCAAAATCTGAGAGGGTCATGCAGGGAACACTGGTTGATTTGACACGGAATGACCCTTATGCAACGTCACATCATTTATTTCCATCCAGAGTTGCATTATTTTTTTCCGAGATCTTGTATTGATGACGGGAGAGTCGAACCACTCCATAAAGTCTTCTCCAGCACATCCTAAAGACTTTCAATGGGGTTAAGGTCAGGAGTGAAAATGATTCCTCATGCTCCCTGAACCACTCTTTCACAATTTGAGCCCGATGAATCATGGCATTATCGTCCTGGAATATGCCCAGTGATGGGATAACCTGGTCATTCAGTACATTCAGGTACTCAGCTGACTTCATTTTATTGCTGCATAATGTTGCTGAGCCTAGACCTGACCAATTGAAGCAACCCCAGATCATAACACTGCCTGCAGAGGCTTGTACAGTGGGCACTATGCATGACAGGTGCAACGGCGACTTTTTTTTTTGGCCAGGCAGTGTACCTCCTCCCATAGTTGGAGGCAAATAAAACTATTCTGTCCCACTAACGTTAAACAGCCTATTTGAGTCTGAGCAAAACAATCGTTTGCTATAGAGAACCTTTGTCTGCATTATCTATATTTTTGTAATCCTTAGCTGTAGTTATTTTGATATTTTTCAGTTCTTAATCCCTCTCCCAGTCTCTCTCCTTCTTCAACACACTTTAATTTCTCCCACCTTCTGTGTCCCTTCATGGTGGTGCTACCTAGCTGTCTAGCTAGCAAGGCTAGTTTAGCCCGAGAGCTAAGTTAAGAGTTATAACTTAGTTGTCGTTATCGCCTCCATTTGCATTGCAAGCATGCCGCATATACCCGTGTGTGTGCCCTCCCTGGATGCACAAACAGAGGATGAGGTCGAGGGTAATGCTACGTGTAATTTTTTTTGGTTTCTTCAAGATGCTGAAATTCGTAAGAAATGTGTGGCGTTTTTGGAAAGCTAACGTTATTGCTACAATGGCAAGCTCAGCGCAAACACCCGCTTGTGCAGCGACCATTTCACAAAACCGGACAGCTTTCAGAATTATAACAATTTGGCTCGGCCAAATTCGTCAAACTTGTTGCTGGGGTTGTGCCCTCTCTACCCCGATCCGGGATCATCCTCTGCCTTCCCTGTCGGTGGCCATAGCCGGGCAGATGAACCTGCTGCAACCGGTAAGTTGCGAGCTTGAACTGCTGCTAATTTACCAAAGCTGGTAGGCGTAATGTTAGCCATCTTTTCGATAAATAATAGAGTAGTCTGCTGCTGTAATAATATATGATTGATATTGTTGCCATTGTAATGTAGCCCATTGCTTTTCATCAGATTTTATGGACAACCTGACCTGCTGGGGTAGCGTCAGTCATCAACACCGTAGTTTAAAAACTACTTTTACAAGTGTAAAACTACAGTCTTTTGATTGGCGGTAGACTAATCTGACAATTGCCCGCTTGGCCACGCACAGATGAGTAGTCTAGATTTGGAAAGCGAATACTAACCTAAATTAGCTAAATGATAATCTTCAATCTTCGTCATCTTCAGCCAGCTTGCCTCAGGTAACGTTAAAGATCTAATCTTTCTTCCATGTACATATATAGGCTAAATGAGATAGGGGGAGAACGGTGAGTTTAAACTGTTCTGGTAATACAGAAACCAACGCAAACGTTACGGTGCAGCTTTATGAAACACGCCTAGAAGCGTAACTAACTCATAAGTAAAGTTTGCGATCTTCGTTACTGCTAAATATCCCAATCACAGAGCAGCGGTTAAACAACAATATTTTAGCAATCTTTTTTGACATAACGTTAAACTGATAATTTATCCTCTCTTCTCACGTCCTTTTTCATTATTTTCCGGTGTCTCTTATTTTCTTTGATGTCTGATATTTTTAAGCACTCGTATTAATCAAGCCAAATTACATTTATAATGCCACTTCAATTTACAGAATTATACAATTCTGACTGTTTTATTGGATGCTCTGCCACTTGTGCAGGCATAAATATAGCAGATAAATATTTTTCATGATATGACTAAGAAATATGAATGAAAAACAAATGCTTTATACTACTATATATTGTGTCATTGAAACCATTTTAGATGACCACCCGATAGTAATAGTTGGTCGTTTAATAGCCTGGGAGCAAATAATATTTAAGGAATCGATAAAGAATCGGATTGATAAGCGGAATCGATAATGGCATCGGTATCAATAAAATCTAACGATTCCCATCCCAAGTCCCGGAGGCCTAATTTTGTTAGCTGGGTATAAGGTTTCATCTCATTTCACTCGAAAAATGTCTTGGCTTTCATTATCTGCATGTCTTGATGTCAAATCCAATGTGAAATTATAGTTTTGAAGCATTTAAACATAATATGACAAGTTAACACCGGAGTTGTTTTTTCGGTTGAGACCCAGCCAAGTTTCTCTCCAGTAACGGTAACGCAACTTTCGCGGCTGAACTTTGAAGGGGTTTTTCTCAAAAACATGGTTTGATTGCATTCCAAATGGGATGTAACTCGCTTGATATTTGGATTAGAGAGGTCATTTTGGTATCATTAGAAAGCTTACATCCTCCTTCATATAAGCCCAACATGTTACATATTTAGTACGGATTCTACGCAAACTTTGATACATGAGCCCCAGGTCCGGTAAATCTGTTATGCTCAGTAGAGATTATACTAGCTAGCTATTTTTAGTTATCCTATACGATACTGAGCATTTAACAGTAGCCTACCAAATTCGATCAACCATGGATGCAGAATGCCAGTGTGATCCAATCCATGTGCCTGTAAGGGGGAGGTGAGGTGATGGCGCGGTCCCGACCACGCCCACACAATCTTGAGGTTTTTTCAATCCAGATTTTAAATAATAAAAAGTGTGTTTATTATAGTTGACATTATTTTTAATAGATATTTGGTGGATATGTAGTGGATACATCCCTCTGTGATAATTTATAGTTATTGTAACTACTTTACAATCCCTTTAATATTTGAGAAATTGACTTCTCCATAAATGTACTTGCACACATTGAGAAACGCTGTCTGTAGCCCTGATGGTTGGAATTAAACATTTGACCAAAGACCAAAGCAAGTTGATTGACAGATTGTGCTTGTCAACAAAAGCAGAAATAAATAAGTAAATACATACAGAATTAAATATGAAAATACATATGACAATAGAGAAATGTATACCAAAATTAAAGGATAAGTTCGGTATTTAGCATGTTAAGCCCTGTTCTAAGGTTATTTATGATCATATACAATGGTCCATATCAACATTTTGACAAACTGTGCAGTCGAGATATATTGCTTTTTGCTCACGTCACAGCTAACTTACACAATGGATCTGGATGGGCATATTGAAAATCCTACAAAAAACACCATAAACTCTCATTTTCAAAGACAGGAAACTCACCGAGTGGTCACTGGTGTCCGTTGATGTTCTGAGAAAAATCGTTGCAAAGTATGCTTCGTATCAGGTTTTATTTATCATTTTATTAAATCCATGGCTGTACGGTGACTGAAAATAGTTATATAAATCGGTTATTTAAAACATGTTTTAAATGTAAACGTAAATTACAAGAAGACACCAGTGACCACTCGGTGAGTGTCCCGTCTTTGAAAACAAGAGTTTATGGTGTTTTTTGAAGGATTTTCTATTTGCCCATCCAGATCCATTGTGTTAGCTGTGACATGAGCAAAATCTCAAGACTGCAGTTTGTCAAAACGTTGACATGGACCTTTGTATATGATCGTAAATAACCTTATAACAGGGCTTAACATGCTAAATACCGAACTTCTCCTTTAAGATAATCAAAAAGCTTTTAATAGAGAAATGTTAATAAATCTGTAAATAAAATTTTTAGAAATAATATAACTTGCAACTACATTTAGATTTCTATATTAACTTCAAGATTGATTTATTTTTGCATTATTTTATTTATACATTTTTATATACATTTCTAGATTTGCAGATTTATTTCTAGATTATTTATTCTTTTATTTAATTATTTAACATTGT
This sequence comes from Synaphobranchus kaupii, assembly GCA_029718625.1. NCBI lineage: Eukaryota > Metazoa > Chordata > Actinopteri > Anguilliformes > Synaphobranchidae > Synaphobranchus > Synaphobranchus kaupii. The sequence goes on from CM056379.1 coordinate 81,480,623, forward strand.
GGCGCTTTCGGCTTTCCATAATTTCCCAGTCAGGCTTGCATAGACATGAGTCAGAGGAAGACATTTCTTAACAGGCAGACTTGCGGGCCCGATCAAGCGGGTCATTTCAGATGACTGGAATCTTATTCCTGGGTGATGCTAGAGCCAATTGTGCATCACCCTGTGGGGCTACCAACCACAATCGCCACTGGCACACTCCAGATCCTATATCAGAACGTGGGGCCCATCCATGCACTAGAAGAGTGTCATGACAGGAAAAGCCACTCAGCAGCCCCAGAGATAACCGTTTTATCCAATGTCAATTATCTATGTCGGGTGTTTCAGCATTCCCAGAACAAGTGTTCCGTAATTATTTTCCATCTGTTCCAGGCCACATGATTATACAATATATTTATTGTACACTACTTGCATATAGGCAACACTGTTGGACATCAGGAACATTCAACATTGTATGAAAGTTCACTAATTTAAAATAATTACCATGACAGAGATGTGGGTACCAACATTATAAAAAAAAACATTCATCCATTGTCCTGGAGCTTTATAACTGCTCACAAACACGCTACTTAGAAATGAAAAACATTTAGTAAATTATTTAATATTTTCTAAAAACATATTTTTAAAATATCAGCTTTAATATGGTATGTAAATAATACACAGAAAACCTTTCTAATATACAAACATGACAAGCTGAAATTCAAATGACAAAAAAAATTAGGAACATATATGTTGTAAAACAAATCTGTTATAAAATGACATTAAAAATGTCTATCAGGGTCTGGCAGAGCTGCTTAAACTTTTTAAAGCAAGATTATGTTTTTCCATATCATAATTACATAAAATAATTGAACTATGCACTTCTACAATCCATTTAATTTTTGTGTCAATTTTTAACACTGGGCAATGTGTTACATTGCCTCATGCTACAGTGCCCTCCATAATGTTTGGGACAAAGACATATTGCTTTCTTGATTTGGATTTGTACTCCAGTTTTAGATTTTTAAGAAAACTATTGTAGATTCTCAGCTTTTATTAAAGCTGTTCTATTTTTATTTTGGTTTCACCATGTAGAAATTACAGCACTTTTTGTACCCTGTATGTGAAAGTTTTAACCCTAGATTTGTTTTCAGAGCAAATAGCTATATCTTAATTTCAGTCCTAAAGTTTGTGTGAAGTATGGAAATGTACATAGAAATGAAACTACTTGAAATGCAAACAACTTAAAGCTTGTAACATCTCTAATTAGTTTTTAAAAGCTTTTTTTTGTACCAGCCCGAGTAGATTTATTGAAATGTTACTGGACTCATTGGAAACTACACAACTGAATATTCAGAAGGAAGATGGAATAGCGGAATAAGAAAAAAACAATAATAATCATGAATATTTGCCAACAGTCTTAATTAAAATCTCCTGTGTTTTCCTTCCTTTCACCTTACTTGTCTCTGTTCTTGATGTTCTCTGTGTTGGCCTTAAACCTGTTCAAGGAAGCTTCTCCCATTACAGTTTTTTCCACTGATGTTGTGACTCATTGTGGAACCTCTTGCTTCCACGATGTGCGCCCACCTGCTTGTAACCATCCTCAGAGTGGCTGTGCTGAGACTCCCACGGATTACTGTAATGTCCCTCTGGTCTCCGGTTGTCTGTTATCTTGGGCGGCATGGAGAATCTCTGAGAATTTCCCAAAAACGTGGGCCCAGGAGGAGCCCGTTGAGAGGACAAGAAGCTGATTGAATGAGGAGCAGGTGTGGGCCTGGTTATGACATTCTGACCCTGGGTCTCTGGTTGTGAGAATATGGGTGGCAAAGTACTGGGATACTGGACATTAGGTGGCAAAGTACTGGGATACTGGACATTAGGTGGCAAAGTACTGGGATACTGGACATTAGGTGGCATCTGCTGGTACTGTGTCTGAAAGGTAGACAGTGCATTGCTTTGCAAGTGGAAATCAGGGGGGTGCTGCTGCCTGGTACTGGAGCTCAGGGGCGACAACATGCCCTGGGGGATAGGTGCCCTGGGGTGGTTCATGCCCCCCTTGAGGAAACACAGTGGCTGGGGGGGTTGGGAGTAGACCAGGATGAGATGGGTTATGATCCATTCTGTCATGGAATGAAAGAGCACTGGAAGTTCCCATGATATTTTCAACTTTTCCATAAACCATCTGTGGTTGAACTGAGTACCCTTGATGTGCTGGCGCTCCACTGGATGAACAATGACTTTCTGAAGATTTTGAACAGGCAGAGGGACCCTCTTCAGCAGGCCTGTTGCACACAGCAACAAAACCAGGATGCTGTTCAGGTTTAGGGTGTTCATGAACTGCACCATCCATCCTTTGCGAGACTGGGTTTTCAAGCCTTTTCCCTGATGGACCAGTGAGGAAAGGCTCTATGGAACAATGTGGATTTTCCCTAGGATAATATTCTAATTTAGCATTTGTCATGCTAGCGGTTTCTTTCTCTGACAGGTTCCTAGCTTTTGGCTTGTTGATTGGATTGGATGTTGCTGGATGTTTTTGGATCTTAAATGTTTTTGGATCCTTCTTCTTCACAATAAAACGTTCCATTCTGTTACTACTCGTACAAAGGTATTTGCTGGGTGTACTCCCTATAGCAATGCCATCACCGGCTGTAACCTGCTTGTCTGCATCCTTCTCTGTAGTACACTGCAAGCTCTGCTGAAGATCATCAATCAATCTTAATGTGGGCGAAGACAACACCCCTGGAAGAAACCGCAGTGGTTTAGCAGGATCAGGTAGACTGGCCTCTGTAGCTAATGCGGTCTTCTTGACAGGCTGTGCTGCTACTTCAAATTGAACGGACTGTTCTGCTTTAGCCACTTGCTTTGGACGAACTATTTTCAGTGAACTAAAGAAATCCATGTCCTCACTTCGGGCACCTCCATCCTCATTAGTGGAATATGACTTGACGTTTTTCTCAGGTAAGGATCTGGCGGTATACGTTTCAGGGATATCCACTGGTAAAACAACTTCAAAATCTCTTTTCACCCTCTGTCGAATGATTAATCCCAAGAGGAGGTTTGGACGTTTGGCTTCCAATCCTACGGAGTCACAAAGAAAAACTAAGGTAATTTCTAAGACAAGACACGATGGAGCACAGTAGATGAATTAAAAACATTGCTCTTACCAGGTCCATCGAAGGGTACAAGATGGTGTGGGATTTTTTCAGAGGACCCCAAGGGAATGAGATACATGTCTTTCACCTGCTTCATGTTATTGGCTACAACTCCATAACGTTTTCTGCTACTGAAATAGGCATAAAGCAGAGTATACGAAATCTCATCCTCTTCTGTCACAGGACTGAAGCGAATCAAACAGATCTCCTGAGGAAAAAAAGGGAGGAGATAATTTCAATTAGCCTTACCTAGCTAATGACAATTAGCTACCATCACAGATTTAACTTGAACCAGTAAATGTTATCAAGCTGCGGCACAAAATATTAGATTTTCTGTTGATTGGCTATGAATATCTTGAAAATCATATATACCCTGTGTTGAGCATAAATACTACTCTACACTCATCTGACACACTCATCCCACATGCTGGTGGCGATTCATACACTAAAAACTAGGTGTACGAAAATCAAATCTCTCTCACTGATGATGACAGGTCAACTGTTGGTGGCTGGGGTGTAGCTAGGAGCTGTACATGCAGCGATAAGATGAGGAAACCATGTCAACAAAAGTTGGGACAGGGGCAAAAAACGATTGGGAAGTGGAAAAAAACACCTGTTTGGAACATTCCACATGTAAACAGGTGATGCTATCATGACTGGGTATAAAAGGATGTCAAAAGACTCTTCATATCTTATGTTCAGGTACTAGATTAAGCTGTAAATGACATAGGGATAGTGGTTGGCTAAATGGCTGTAAATCATCAAGGGTCTGAGGTATAAAACGAGCCTCAAACCATCACTCTGCTGCCAGATATGCAGTAGATATTGATAGATTACTTGAAGGGCTGTTTCTCCCAACTTTTTTTCTCCATAGAGTTCAATAGGAAAATGAGTCAGGTTTGTTCGTTTGTTTGTTTTTTATTCAGATAAAAATCAATATCAAAAATACACACAATAAACAAGATAGTAGCCCACACAGAACAACAAACACAACTGGCTCATCGGCAAAAATAAACATAAAACAGTATACAGTTGATTTCATCTTGGATAACCCAAAAAGCCAATTAGACAGGCTTATTTCCATTGGGGTCCCGACCTAAATAAATAGACAATTGACAATTTGAACAATTAAATATCACTTTGGTACATTAGAAAATTACACATTACAAACACAAACAAATCACATTGGCCACTTATATTAAATATGGTCTCAAGGTCATATAAGTCAAATAGGTCACAAGATCCCAGAAGTAAAGACATTGTAACAATTCATTATCGACTATCCACATGTGAAATGCCTACATTAAAAACATTATATATTCAAAATCAGAATTTAAATAAAGTAAACCAAGACTAAACCTTGATTGAATCCTACGCCCCCCCCCCCCCCACCCCACCCCCTGCAGTAGCAGAGCGAAGTGGTCGAGCAGGAGCGTAGTGCTGGATTAAGTCCTGTAGGTAGGAGGGGCCTGACCTTTTGGCTGCAGTGTAGGCCAGGGTCAGAACTTTGAACCTGATCCTGGCCACGACCAGCAGCCAGTGGAGTGACCTCAGCAGGGGGGGTGACGTGCAAGAACCTCGGGAGGTTGAACACAAGCCGAGCAGCGGCGTTCTGGACCAGTTGTAGGGGCAGAATGGCGCAAGCTGGTAGGCTTGCGAGAAGGGAGTTGCAGTAGTCCAGACGTGAGGTGACCATGGTCTGGACAAGAAGCTGGGTGGAGTAGGTGGTCAGGTACGGCCGAATTCTCCTGATGTTGTACAGGAGGAACCTGCAGGACCGTGCCGTTGCCCTGATGTTGTGTTGACATTGAGATTGTGGAGTTCTTTTAACAGAAAGTCCTCGGTTATGGATGATAACTTAAAACCATTAAAAACAACCCCTTTGTTCGTGTAGTAGTCTTTAAAATCCTTTGAACTTGTCAAATTTGTTGATACCTGTTGGAAGTTTGCTAGCTAATCTGGAAGCAACATTAGTAAAAAAATTGTTGAAGTGATCAGCCACCTTCAAAGAGTCAAAACATAATTTGTCATCGATGCTAAGTCCAATATTAATAGTACCGTACTGACAAATCTTATCATTGTTATTACAAATGACATGATCCAAAATTGTAGATGAAGAGGAAGTGATCTGGGTAGGGGTATCAATAAGCTGTTTACAATTGAATAAATTCAAAATATTAGCCAACTTTCGAAAAAGTCCAGAATTCTTATTAAGAAAGTTGACATTGAGGTCACCCAAAATCATCAGTTCACAGTCAGATCGGAATTTAGATAAAGAAAAATTCACTATCGTTCGGAGGACGGTAGCAAGTTCCAACAATAATTGGTTTGGATTTTGGAAGTAACAATTCAAACCAAATGTCTTCCAGATGAGTGTTGTGCAGGTCCGGTCTTGCATTGAAGACCAAGTCGTTTCTGATAAATGCACATACCCCACCCCCACATCTAGATCTATCTTGTCGCAGGATGGAGTAACCGTCGACCTTGACCTCTTCATCCGGAACTGAATCATCTAGCCAGGATTCAGATACGGAGATAACTGCAACGTTAGTTTCAGCAGCTAAACATCTCAGTTCAGATATCTTCGGTATTAGAGATCTTGCATTAACATGAATAAAATGTAAGCCTTTTTTGTTTGAAGCATTGAAATTTTTCGTTGCTCGCTCTAGAAGGTAAATTAAGTTGGCTGCATTGTTCGGACACACTGGCATAAGCATCGATAGAATCGGTAGAGATCACATTAGCATTGTAATTGTAAAACGGGAGCTCAATGAAGGTACACTTGTTGCATATATAATTGAAATCGGTGTTTTCTGCAACCAGCTTGTCGTAGGTTGAATTGGACACAAAACTGGTACATCTACTGTGGACCCAGTTATTGCAAATGTCACAGCTAATCGCTTGGCTTCTGCTAATAACACCAATCTCGCAATGAACACAGGAATGTTTGGGTTTGCGATGAGACGTCTGGGTTGGGCCAGAAGAAAGTAGAGTGAAAGTAAAGGAGTGATCCATCCATATCTACTGCATATCTGGCAGCAGTGATGGATTGAGGCTCGTTTGATACCTCAGACCCTTGATGACTTAACAGCCATTTAGCCAACCATGGGTTCCATACTATTCCCGTGTAATTTACAGCTTAATCTAGTCCCACCCCCCAATTCCCATAGAGATCCATTCAAATGCAGAGGTATCACTTGTAAGAGTACCTGAAAATAAGATAGTCTTTTCATATCCTTTTATACCCAGTCATGATAGCATCACCTGTTTACCTTTACCTACAGTTTTTTTTTTTTTTTTTTACTTTCTAACTTTTTTGGAACGTGTTGCAGGCATGAAATTCAGAATTAGTGTATATTTACAAAAATCAATAAGGTAAAACATTAAAAATTTTATTTGTACTGATTTCAATTAAATATATGTAAAAGAGAATTTACAAATCACTGCTTTCTGCTTTTATGTGCATTTTACATACTGTCCCAACTTTTTTGGAATTGGGGTTGTATATAAAGTGTTATTTTATATAGTCTACCCAAAATAAAAAATATTTAAATTGATTGAAATGTGTTTTATTTTCCTAGAGGAAATACTTTTTTACATTTTTTAGTTTTAGCCTATATACGCTAGCCTACTGTTTACAGTTCCAAACAAACAGTGGCAGCACGATTTTGGAAACAAATTTTAAGCATTGTTTATGCTATAATTCTGTCCTGCCATGACTTTTTCAACATAGCAATACTGCAAACGCCTATGTTGTTACAATTATAAAAGTAGGCTAGACAATGTTTTTCTTGTCCGTAGATTGTTGAAATAACACGGGGCATATTTTCATATTATCAGAAGGGAGCCATGTAATTAAATCCACGGCAGTGGTTTTAGTTTTAAGAGACTTGTGTGAGCGTAAAGACAAATATCTCATTCTTCGTTATTTCCCAGGTTGCCCTATACTGGGTGAAAATTAGTGTTTATAACAAACTACTCAGCATAAAACAGAAATCACGTTAAATATACTTTTGTCCCTGAGGCTCGAATCTTTTCCACATAGTCCCATACAGTCTGAGGGGAGATCCTCCCTCCAACCTGGATGCTGTCAGGCAGATCCTGATGAAACAATAATAAATAAGACATTCATGCTTAGTAAATAGTGTTACTCAACCTGATGCTTATAATAGTAACTAGTACTCATTGATGTAACTGGATATTATTTTAACACTTCAACCATGCATATTTCCAACTAAATGTTCTTACCTCAGTTAGGTGGTCAAGAATACCTGATACTGGATATGCTTTTGTGACAAATTTCGCCACAGATGGCATATTGATAAAGCCCTTCCACAGGGACTGCAGACGTGCGAGGAACATGGCCTCATCCTCTCCTCCATTTGCACTGTCTGACCTGGAGTAAAAACATCCCTTAGAACAGAAACTACTTTTCCTTAAGCAAACTTGGGATGGTGCGTTTATCTACATTGCCTGTGAACCTAATTCTCATTGGTGTCCTAGTAAAGCCAATGTTAAGAAACAATCGGCCTATTGAGTTTAAAAGAAGATCAAGTTAGCAGAACTCACCTTCCCTCAGTGGAGATAGCCCTGGCAGTGGTGACATTTTCCACCACTCCACTGTAGGATTGGCCATCTGTGAGGTCAGCCATGGTGGGAGCCTCTCCATCAGAGCCAGCCTGCCTCCACATCACTGTGGTAGCCACCTTCATACCTTTGGAGGCTGCATCCTCGACTGGAGGAGCCATTCGTCCTTCACGGGGAAATAATAATAGTGAATGACACGGATTTCATACATATTAATAACAATATATTTTGATATGTAAGATATAGGCTACATCACAAAGGTATTCAATGTATGCCTTGTACATACGATACAATTCAATTAAAAATATTAAAATGCACTGGAGGGCATCAGAAGAATAAATAGGATTTTCTTAGGGGTGTGGTGTCGGATTAAAGCTTGGTAATGTCTGCGATTTAAAAAGAAAATCCTTTGTATTTTCTGAGGAGCAACTGGACATTTACTAAAGCATAGAACATTGCTTCATACATTGTTCATTTCAAAAGTCATGAGGTTAATTAATCATAGATGTATCCCATATAGTCTCTGTGTTGATTCTGTACTCTTTCTCCAAAAGAAAATTGTTACAGTTCTTTTAAGGTTAATGAAGTTATATGCGGGAACCATTCTCTGGAAATCAAACTCAAATGATTCTGACAACATTGGAACAGAACATTTTCAAGTACCTGTGCATATCTTGCAATCAAGATCAAAAAGGTGGTCCTTGTGCTGGCTGGTGGTGTCTTTAGCGTTCTCCAATTCCAGTTCTTGCTGGACTTCTGCAGGCTCTTCCACTGGATTGGGGATAGGCTCCAGCTGAAAAGACAAATACATTGAATGACATAAAGCTCATGAGATTTGTTTGTCCAAGTAAAATCCTTTACCTGTACAAGTGTTGAGAATAAAGCTCATGTAGACACAGTGACTTTGTGAGTAGACTTGGGACGATGGTCGATGGAATCGACTATTGACAACGGTTGAACCCATCGGCGATGGCTATCTTTGTCTATTTCTTAAAATTAAAATTAAAATTTTGCCTTTCATTCTGTGTTTTTAATAAATTTTCTTCTCTACCATGCATTTACAATGTACCGTGTCTGCGTCTTTGAAATGTGATCACCTATGCAGCGCAACGGTGCCATAATTTACCTGGGTTGAGCGAAATCACGCTGATAGCCTACCTTCTGTTAGACCACAGTGCAACTAACTATATAATTTCATTCAGGCCTAATTAAACAAATTATATTTCGTATTCAATAGTGCTATTGAACTATTATTCAGTCTAGAACGGAGTGTAGGCTTAGGCTACGGAGTGGTGAGCTGTAGCCATATATCCCTCAACAGCCTTTTTATTCTAACAGCACAACAAGCTTACCGGTGTCGGACTCGGGGCATGGAAACAAATATAGCATAATATTGTACAATCTGGCTGTAGACTAATGAAAGATGTTATCAGAGAAATAAACTAGATTGGATGAAAAGGTGGCCGCTATATTCTTATATTGATACACGGAATGTCTTTGTCGCTCAAGCGAAACATTGAAACGATTTAGGATTAATTTACAATGTAATACAGCCTAGCTTAACCATTTCATCAGTGAAAAAAGTCCCCCATAACGAAAAAAAATCTCAGTCAAACGTAAGCCTATAGGTCTTGTTGTCTCTTTATTTCAGAAAAACAAGACAATGGAATATCACATTTGATCCTCTATGGCCAGAAATAGAGAAAAAAAACACAATTTTTAAAACGGAGAAAAACATAACGAAAAACATTGTCAGCAGCGTGCAAGAAGAACAAGAACAAGATGCCAATTGTAGACAATTTTTAAATTAAAAATCTTTAATTAAAAACCGTTGGACAGCGGCCAGGTGAGATAAATAGCCTCTACTAGCTAATATAGAAAAGACGTGAAATCTGTTGTATATTATTCTTTATTATATTTGGACAAAATAGTGAATACAATTTGCAATGGTATGCCATAATAAGTAAGCAAAAGGCCCGCTGTTCAATAGCCCCACCCCCGCGCACCCCTCGATAGAATCGACCATCTGCGATGGCTAGAGGGCTCGATGGGACGATGCTGCCTTGCACACGATGGCACAAGCCTATTTGTGAGTTGTTAAACCACCAGTGACTAGGCTATTAAAACATGTTGTTGATTTGATTTACTTGAGATATGATAGTAAGTGCATAAAAATACAGTACATTTTACCTTTAGTAAACATGGCAACTCTTTCACCGCCAAGTTAAGCATGCAATAATGGCGTTAAATTGCTTTGACTACTCTCAACATGGATCATATTGTGTGCCACTTGCCACAATGGACACCTCAACTACCCTTGACAGGTGATTTTTCAAACACCCCTCAAATAAAAAGTCTAACATTCTGGTGTCAAATAAAATTAGTAGTAGATTACTGGATTGTAAAAGTCAGCAAGTGGAGAGATAATTGATTTAAAGGTAGCCCCAGTATGGGTTGGGTGCCATTTATTATACTTATTTGTAATGCCATTCAATACTGTGCAGATAATGCAACTGACCCATTCTTACAGCGTGTGATTTCACTTACCTCAACTTCCATAACTTCAGGCTCTTTAACAGGCTCCTGGTTCTCAATTTCAATTTCTCCTTTGTGTGTGATTTTGGTGATGGGACGCCTTTCAACCTCTCGCTGTTCTTTTTCTATCATTTCAATTGTCTGAAGAAAAATCATGCTCATGTTTTCAAATGAGCTAGATACATTCTAATACAATTTGCTTTATAAATAACAACAATAAGGTTATGCAGAACTGCAATATTTACATGATGTGTTCTATGCAGGTGCAAACAAGGAAAAAGAAAAACAGCTCTTCTGAGACAGACAAGTAAAGTAGCATTTTCCAGATGGCAACGTTATTAACTTGTATGCCAGCCATACTGACCTCCAGTCCACTGCCCAAGAGGGTTAGATACCCCTGCTCATAATGAAGTAAGATGACTGGCTCAGTCATTTTTTGACCAAGGAATTAAAGGGATATTTTATATAAACCCATTTTGAAAAATTTGATGTAGTTTTACTTACCCCCGAATGTAATGTGTAATAATGTGTAAGGCTAAACCTGAATTGTAACAATGCTAACAACTATCATCTTGCCATTGGATTTAATTGCCCGGGCTAACTTTTGTTTAAATAACCGCCTAAATCCACTGAAAATGTTTAGTTTGATGGTATGCAGTATAAATTTTGTATGGAAAAGTTGACAGTTGTCCAAAAGATTTTTTGCCAACGGTAGCCTTACTTTGTGCAGCAGTGTGCTGTTTTCGCGCAAGAGGTGCATGGGAGAGTGGATGGTTACCCATCACCTGAAGCTCAACCTTGACTAGACAGAGCTTCTCTTCATGCCATACAAGACCTCCCGCCACTATATGACCTCACCATCACCGTTGACGGTACCATGGTGACTGCCTCCCGCTCAACAAGGAACCTGAGGGTGGTCCTGAACGACCAGCTGAACGTCAAAGAGCACATCAGGGCAACAGCAGGTTCCACCTCTACAACATCAGGAGGATTTGACCATACCTGACCACCTACTCCACACAGCTTCTTGTCTAGACCATGGTCACCTCATGCCTGGGGCCACATGTATAAACAGTGCTGAGCAGAAAAATGCCCTCAGAAAGCTGTGTAAGCGAAATTCCACGCAGAAATTCAGATGTATAAAATAAGAGAACCTGCGTACCTCTGCACCCACTGGACACCATACGTACGCAATGTTTGGAGTCAGTGTGATATGCTAAACTTTGCGTTAGCAGTTGCCATTTTTCCCTGAGCATTCTTTTACTCAGAGTTTTATACATGTGGCTCTAGGACTACTGCAACTCCCTGCTCGCAAGCCTACCAGCCTACCAGCCTGCGCCATTCTGCCTCTTCAACTGGTCCAGAACACAGCTGCCCGGCTTGTGTTCAACCTCCTGAAGTTCTCGCATGTCACCCCCCTGCTGAGGTCACTCCGCTGGCTGCCGGTCGCGGCCAGGATCAAGTTCTGACCCTGGCCTACACTGCAGCCAATAGGACAGGCCCCTCCTACCTGCAGGACTTAATCCAGCACTATGTTCCTGCTCGACCACTTCGCACTGCTACAGCAGGGCGACTCGCACTTCCCTCCCTCCGTGTCAAAGGCTCTCGCGCATCCCGACTGCGGCGCTTTTCCACCCTAGCTCCCCAGTGGTGGAACAAAGTCCCCATTCCTCTACGTTCTACTCAGACACACCTCTTCAGACTCCACCTTGACTGATATACCAATCTAGGACCTTTTTCGTAGTACTTGTTCCCTGTGTTATTTGTTTTTTGTCTGTAACTTTTTGATGTTATAGTTTAGAAGGTAAAGCTGATTTACCCATAGTTTACAGTGTAAACTACATTAAATTTTCATTACTAGGGATAGCTGCTACGTTATGGGAATGATGCGCTTTGTCTAATCTGTTCTGTAGTTGCTTCGATGACCTTCTGTATGCACTTATTGTATGTCGCTTTGGATAAAATGTAATGTAATGAGAGGGGAGGGCGACATTTCAGCAAGAAGCAGTTTGCCACAACGTTCTCGCGCGGAGTGATACTAGAAGTTATTGGCTCTCTTACCGGATGGTCATAACTTAAAACTAAACAGAGGCTGAAACGACAATCAAAAACAATAATCTGAGCGAAAATATCGTCCTTGTGCACTCGGTAATCATATGTGGATTTTAGTTTCCAACAACACTTGTAAAGCTGTTGTTAAACCTTATTTGAGTGGATTTAGGTGGCTATTTAAACAAAAGTTAGCAGGGGCGAAATTATATCCAATGGCAATATGCAAATTGTTAGCATTGTTCCAATTCAGGTTTAGCCAATTTCAGCTCCAACGCTGAGACCAGGACAGCTTCACTACAACCTTACATACTATTTCGGGGTAAGAAAAACAAGATCAAATTTTTCAAAATGGGTGAACTATCCCTTTAAATGCAATGACTAAGATGAATGAAAGTATGAAAATATCCGGCTGGCACCCAGCCTAATTGATGTCCTGGTCAAAAAAAAAAAAAACCCTTGGTAAAGATGTGCAAAAAGGCTATGAAAGAAAGTGATTGATCTCGCACTCAAAATGTTAGAGAAGTATAACCTTTAAGTTTAAATTGTTCAAAGAAAATAAATTATTCTCAAACCATTTCTCAAAAACAAATGTGCCCCTAGAAATTGTTATAAACAAAATCTAATAAAAGTACATTGCCATTTATATTTTTTTAGGTCATCTGAGTCTTTATGAACTCTTAGAATTGGAGGCTCCTCGATGAGACTCCAGTGAGAATATAAGCACAGCCTTTGTGGAAGTAATTTTTCGGTAATGTATAAATGATCCACCTCTCCACATCTTCCACAGTTTGAAACATGGTGGGAAAACCCCTACACATGTGCTTGTAACATCCCATTCAGACACATTTTCTGCAAGTTCGCAAGGGAGGCAGGATCTCCTAAAAAAAAAAAAAAAAAATCATCCCATAACCTTGAATAAAATTCTTAGAGGCAAACTGCATTAATAATTAGTTAGTTCTCCAGTGAAATTGCATTCTGATGCTTTAGCACCCTCTCTCATCAATGATGCATCATTACATTCTGTTAAGGTTGTGGAAGGTAGGCAACTGGCTACCTACGAAATTGGGGTCATTGTGGATCTTCCAGAAGGGTTGGTGTTTAAAACCATGCCGTTTGCAGAGAAGACCCAAGCGAAATCTAAGGCTGACCTAAAGCAGTGCTTGATCCGGCTAAACTTATGAAGGGAAGGGGTTTCCCGCCACTTGGTACGATTGAGTGGGCTGGCTAACCGGGAGTCATTTGGCTAACAAGCTTTACCGCTGGCCCTGTGCTTTTTTTTTTTCAGCGAATCGTAATGCAACCTGGACAAAATAACGGTTTTGACGACATAAAAACTGGAAAGGACTACAAGTAATTTGAAATCTCGAGATCAGCAAGTAGTTGTCAAGTTTAATCTTTTAGGACGAATCTGAATTGAGCATGTGCTAGACAAGGGGGCTAAGCTTCAGGAAGCACAATGCTACTACTGTACGGAGATCTGAATAATCCATTGACAGGTAAAAACACACCTTCTTTTTTCATATAATGTTAGGGAGATTAAACGACAAATTCTATTAACTCTATAGGCTTTGGCCCCCTAGTGGTGGGACGCATGCGGTCCAATTTTTTATAGTGTTCATATTTCTCTTAAATTCTAAATTATAACGTTAATAAAACACGGAACTTTCGACGCAAAATTGTTAAAAACAGTCACAGCCTGCGAACACATTCGTTTATATGCTTATCAGCTCTCAGGTTACACTACAGAGCCATAAAGCAGCAGGGTGCTAATAGCCCAACCCACTTTTTTTATTTGTTTACAGCCTTCACCTCGCCGCAATCACAGGCAATAAAATGCGTATCACAAAAGCTCTTGGTACCATTTCAACACGCTAAAAAATCAAGATCCGATTCAGGAACAATTGTATATTATTGAAAAGTTGTATAAATAAACATTAGGTGTTTTTTTCCCGTGCTCACTTCAGTATGCATACAACCGATATACTTCCGGTTTTGTATAAATACATTTTATTTTCTACAAATTCTCTTGATAAACATGTTTAAGCAACCAAATACGATACCTGGTTATGCAGTTATAACCCTTTTCTGAAGAATCCTCAACGTTTTTTCGTAACCCATTTATCCATTATCCAGGAAAGTCTCAATTTCCACAGTGCGTACCCTTCGCTTTTGCGTTTGTACTACGTTACTACCGTTGCGTAAAAGCATTACTAGACTGCTACAGGAATGATCTAACGTAAAACACGTAGATTATCTTCTACGGGGGTTCCTGCCCTTTCAAACGAAGTAAAATATGTCATATTCAAGCGACTGTGAACGGCGCTGTATCCACGCGTAACGACAACCCATAGGGCAATCGGCTGTGCGCTCCTGACTGTCGACAGCATCAGATGACGCCTGTGGCCATTTTGACTGAGTTTATCCTGTAAGGGATGGGCTGGATTGCTGTTACAAGTAAGTTTGTAGTCTATCCAGATGTATTTAGCAATGTGTAGCTTTTTTGTGAGCTGAAAAAACGTCACAGACCAGTCTTTCTCTGTACGCAGACACGGGCAGCTGTATTGGTGCAATTGCGCTGGTGATGTCTTTGCTGCTTCAAAGTTTACGATTATTTTATACATTTATACGCGAACGTGGCAATCAACGGTGGAAAGAAGAGCGCTTATTTCACGGTTGCTCAGGTTTTGGAGGTGAAGAAGTGTCCCAGAGGCGAAGAAGTGTCCCAGAGGCGAAGAAGTCTGTTCTGGCAGAGCAATGACTCTGGCATGGACCCGTGCCTGGACATGTAAGTGTTTTAAAAAAATATATAATACAAATTATTATTATTATTATTATTATTGTTATTATCATCATCATAATCATCAACAGTATGGAGCGCTATTATCTAGAGTATTTTTAGTTTGGTGATAAATGGATTCTCGCAGGAGTTCGCTAGTTTCTATGGTGTCACAGGCTGGTAAGGAGCGCCTGCTGTTTGTTTGTTTGTTTTCTAGCGTTCATTCGCAGTTTCTTTGTGCAGCAACCAACACAAGGGCTAGTTGTTGAATTTATGCATGAAACGACATCCATTCTCAGTACTTTATTTCACGGTTCAGTCAAGACATTACAGTATTATAATAATGTAATTTAGTTCGTGCAAGCTGACAAACGAATTCATAAATCCTAGTTAGCTACGATTGCTAATTATGTTGGAGCTAATATCAGACGTACTGTGGATGTAAGATTTTTTAATGTATATACGTATATATAATATATATATATGTGTGTGTGTGTGTGTGTGTGTGTGTATATATATATATACACTACTCACAAAAAGTTAGGGATATTTGGCTTTCGGGTGAAATTTATGGAAAATGTAAGTTCACGCTACAGTGATATTATACGTATCATGAAAGTAGGGCATTTAAGTAGAAGCATGCAATGGTGATTTCCTCATCTCAAACAATTTATTGAAACAAAAGCCAACAACAGTGGTGGGTATACCACAACAAAAATGTCAATGTCTCAATAACTTGTCATGTGCCCTTGAGCATCAATTACAGCTTGACAACAACGTCTCATGCTGTTCACAAGTCGACTTATTGTCTGCTGAGGCATGGCATCCCACTCTTCTTGAAGGGCGGCCCTCAGGTCATTGAGGTTCTGGGGTACAGAGTTACCAGCCTCTACACGGTGAGTCAGCTGATCCCATAGGTTTTCTATGGGATTCAGGTCTGGAGAAAGTGCAGGCCACTCCATTTGAGGTACCCCAGTCTCCAGCAGCCTTTCCCTAATGATGCAACCTTGATGAGCTGGAGCATTGTCGTCCATGAAGATGAAATTAGGCCTGTGTTGTTCATGCAGGGGCACAATGACTGGATTAATGATGTTATTCAGGTAGTATGGGCTTGTCACTGTACCATTCACAAAGTGTAGGGCAGTTCTGTATTGACTAGACACACCTGCCCACACTGTAACACCGCCACCACCAAAGGGTCGTCTGGTGACAACAGTGGCTGATGCATAGCGCTCTCCTTGACGTCTCCAACATCGTTGGCGGCCATCATTTCTGCTCAACGTGAATCGACTTTCATCAGAGAACAGCACTGAGGCCCACTGGTCCCTCGTCCAGCGTAAATGCTCCCAGGGCCATGCAAGACGATGACGCCTGTGCCTGGTGGTGTGGTCAGGTACCCTTGCAGGTCGTCTAGCACGCAGACCACGCTGATGTAAACGGTTTCGAATGGTCTGACGTGACACTTGGGTGCCTCTCACCTCCCTTAAATGTGCCTGGAGTTGAGTGGCATTCATCATCCGGTTCCACAGGGCACTGTTCACAATGAAGCGGTCATCAGTGTGGGATGTGGCCAAAGGACGTCCACTTCTATGCCTTTCTGTGACTCTTCCAGTCTCTCTGTATCTCTGTTGCAACCTGCTGATGACACTCTGTGACACTCTAAGCTCAGTGGCCACTTCCCTCTGAGAACATCCTGTTTGAAGCCTCGCAATGGCGAGGTACTGTTGATCAATTGTTAGGTGTCGTCTTGGTCTCATGATGTCAAAATGTGAACAGCATGATGAAGAGGACTGTTTAAATACCAATTCTAATTGAACCAGGAAATTTATTGGTCGATTCATGGATCAAACACCTGTTGTGAATTTTGCCGTTCAGCTCCTTGTTAGAGAACAGCAAGTTGTGCAAAAAGTACTGAAACATTGAATAGTTGGACATGTGCATTCAAAAGTTTAGAGAAGGTCAAATTAATTTCACCTGTAAAGGTTATAGTGCATTTTAGGTTCATCCTGAAATTTCACCCGAAAGCCGAATATCCCTAACTTTTTGTGAGTAGTGTATATATATATTTTTTTTATAAAATAAAAATTTTTTTCCACTTAATTGTAATACTTGCCATATGTCTTTTTGAGATAATTTGTGTTCTCATTTTTTAGTGATTCTACTTAGTAATGTACTTGAATCTGTCTTTTTCAGGGAGGACAGTGAAGACACCCCTCCCCCACCTAACATCTCTGTCGTAGGAGGTGGTAACAGACAGGTTTGCCAAATAGTGATGTATAATTCATTACTTTTGCTGTAAAAAGTCAAGTTGAAGGCTTGTTATAGATAAACCTGTTATTCTGCTGGCTTATGGGGCACTGGTAAATCTAACTTTGAAGTACAGTGCCATTTTAAATGTAAAGCAGATTGGTTGGATAACATTAGGGTAAGTAATCCTTTTCGGAGAGGTATTTGGGCACTTTTGGGCACGCTTTGTAAGAGAATACCCTCATACACATAAACACAAAACATGTGTAGGTTAATTTTCTTCACATTCTGTATTACAAAAAATGTTTTAAAAGAAAAATAAAGTTTTCTGATGATTGACATGCCTAGACAGAAAGATATGCACGTTTTATATTTGGCGACGTTTGGAAACGTTTTGGGACACCCGGGCCCCGTTTTGGTAAAAATACCAATGCATAAGGAAAGCCTGTAGATATCTTTACCAAATTCTAAACCCAAGTGGACAACATATCAGTGCACTAGTGTAAGGAAGTCTGGCTTGCTCCAGTACTTTGAAGTTGAAATATTCAGTGCTAAACTGTAAAAACACAAGGCGTTTTGTACTTTTTTTTGTTTTTTTATGTGTATTATGTATAAACTGTATGTGACCATTTTTACATAAATTTATTCTGATGCAAATTTCTGAATGGTACAAGCCTCTTCTTTCATTGAAACTTTCAACCATGGATGTGCAGTGAATCGTTTTTGAGATATTGGCACTTAATTGACACTAGTAAAAACTAGGCGAAAATTGTATAAAATAGGCCAAAGTAAATAGGGTTAAGAAAAATCAGTTTTAATAACTAATTACACTTCAAAAAAATTATACACCACTCTCTTAACTACCATGTTAGTTTTCAGCACAACCTGCAATAAAGGCTATTTTAACAAAAACCTGGGCTTCAAGACTATTTAAATGACAAAATCTGTGCATTCAGATCATTTCTATGAATATTCTCGGAGTGTGAATGTGGAGAACATGTAGCCACAGTTTTAAATAATGTTGATGAAATGTGCACAATTTTGCGATGCAAATTTAAAAAACAATCATTACTTACCTAATAGCCAAATTGAGAACTGACTATATCTGATAGTATTGAGTATTATGTCAATAGGATGAGCTTATATCAATTTAATAATGTCAATGTTGAAGCTCTGCTCTACTGATGTATTTTTAAATTGTAATGACATAATACTGGTATTGACGGTGTGGAGATCACCGGTGTATGCCCACCTATATACACTACTCACAAAAAGTTAGGGATATTCGGCTTTCGGGTGAAATTTCAGGATGAACCTAAAATGCACTATAACCTTTACAGGTGAAATTAATTTGACCTTCTCTAAACTTTTGAATGCACATGTCCAACTATTCAATGTTTCAGTACTTTTTGCACAACTTGCTGTTCTCTAACAAGGAGCTGAACGGCAAAATTCACAACAGGTGTTTGATCCATGAATCGACCAATACATTTCCTGGTTCAATTAGAATTGGTATTTAAACAGTCCTCTTCATCATGCTGTTCACATTTTGACATCATGAGACCAAGACGACACCTAACAATTGATCAACAGTACCTCGCCATTGCGAGGCTTCAAACAGGATGTTCTCAGAGGGAAGTGGCCACTGAGCTTAGAGTGTCACAGAGTGTCATCAGCAGGTTGCAACAGAGATACAGAGAGACTGGAAGAGTCACAGAAAGGCATAGAAGTGGACGTCCTTTGGCCACATCCCACACTGATGACCGCTTCATTGTGAACAGTGCCCTGCGGAACCGGATGATGAATGCCACTCAACTCCAGGCACATTTAAGGGAGGTGAGAGGCACCCAAGTGTCACGTCAGACCATTCGAAACCGTTTACATCAGCGTGGTCTGCGTGCTAGACGACCTGCAAGGGTACCTGACCACACCACCAGGCACAGGCGTCATCGTCTTGCATGGGCCAGGGAGCATTTACGCTGGACGAGGGACCAGTGGGCCTCAGTGCTGTTCTCTGATGAAAGTCGATTCACGTTGAGCAGAAATGATGGCCGCCAACGATGTTGGAGACGTCAAGGAGAGCGCTATGCATCAGCCACTGTTGTCACCAGACGACCCTTTGGTGGTGGCGGTGTTACAGTGTGGGCAGGTGTGTCTAGTCAATACAGAACTGCCCTACACTTTGTGAATGGTACAGTGACAAGCCCATACTACCTGAATAACATCATTAATCCAGTCATTGTGCCCCTGCATGAACAACACAGGCCTAATTTCATCTTCATGGACGACAATGCTCCAGCTCATCGAGGTCGCATCATTAGGGAAAGGCTGCTGGAGACTGGGGTACCTCAAATGGAGTGGCCTGCACTTTCTCCAGACCTGAATCCCATAGAAAACCTATGGGATCAGCTGACTCACCGTGTAGAGGCTCGTAACTCTGTACCCCAGAACCTCAATGACCTGAGGGCCGCCCTTCAAGAAGAGTGGGATGCCATGCCTCAGCAGACAATAAGTCGACTTGTGAACAGCATGAGACGTCGTTGTCAAGCTGTAATTGATGCTCAAGGGCACATGACAAGTTATTGAGACATTGACATTTTTGTTGTGGTATACCCACCACTGTTGTTGGCTTTTGTTTCAATAAATTGTTTGAGATGAGGAAATCACCATTGCATGCTTCTACTTAAATGCCCTACTTTCATGATACGTATAATATCACTGTAGCGTGAACTTACATTTTCCATAAATTTCACCCGAAAGCCAAATATCCCTAACTTTTTGTGAGTAGTGTATATATATATATATATACAGTCAAGCCGGAAAGTCTGCACACCCCTTTCACCTTCTCCACGTTTTTTTACGTTACAGACTTATACTACAATAGATTGAGTTCATTTTTTGCCGCAAACATCTACACACAATAGCCAATAATGACGAAGTGAAAACAGGTTTTTATAAAATATGCAATTTTATTTTACTGACAAAAATAGGTTATTTAGGGGTTACATATCTGTACACACCCTTAGCCTAATACTTGGTTGCTGCACCTTTGGCAGTGATTACAGCTTCAAGGCGTCTTGGGAAAGAAGCTACGAGCTTGGCACACTTGTTTCTGGACATTTTTGCCCATTCCTCTTGGCATATCCTTGCAAGCTCCGTCAGGTTGGATGGGGAGCGTCAGTACACAGCCATTTTCAGCTCTTTCCACAGATGTTCAATTGGATTCAGGTCTGGGCTCTGGCTTGGCCACTCAAGGACATGCACAGACTTTCTCCGAAGCCACTCCTTTGTTCTCTTGGCTGTGTGCTTCGGGTCGTTGTCATGTTGGAAGGTAAACCTTTGCCCCAGTCTGAGGTCCAGAGCGCTCTGGAGCAGGTTTTCTTCAAGGATCTCGGTGTACTTAGCTGCATTCATCTTTCCCTCTATCAGGACTAGTCGCCCCGTTCCCGCTGCTGAAAAACATCCCCACATCATGATGCTGCCACCGCCATGCGTCACTGTAGGGATGGTATTAGCCAGGTGATGAGCGGTGCCTGGTTTCCTCCAACTTGGTATTCAGGCCAAAAGGTAAAATTTTGGTTTCATCAGACCAGTGAATCTTGATTCTCATGGTTTGAGAGTCCTCTAGGTGCCTTTTGGCAAACTCCAAGCGGGCTGTGATGTGCCTTTTACTAAGGAGGGGCTTCCGTCTGGCCACTCTACCATAAAGGCCTGATTGGTGGAGTGCTGTCTGGATGGTTGATCTTCTGAAAGGTTCTCCCATCTCCACAAGGATACGCTGGAGCTCTGTCAGAGTGACCCTCGGGTTCCTGCTCACCTCCCTGGCCAAGGCCCGTCTTCCCCGATTGCTCAGTTTGGCCGGGCGGCCAGGTCTAGGAAGATTCTTGGTGGTTCCAAACTTCTTCCATTTACGAATGATGGTGGCCACTGTGCTCTTTGGGACCTGTAAAGCTGCAGAGATTTTTCCGTACCCTTCTACGGATCTATGCCTTGACACAATCCTGTTTCTGAGGTCTGCAGATAATTCCTTTGACCCCATGGCTTGGAGTTTGCTCTGACATGCAGTGTCAACTGTGGGACCTTATATAGGCAGGTGTTGGCAATCCCCAATCATGTCCAATCAATTGAATTTATCACAGGTGGACTCCAATTAAGTTGTAGAAACAACTCAAGCAGTATCAGTGGAAACAAAATCACCTCAGCTCACTTTTGGGTGTCATATCATATATGATATTTTACATTTTGATTTTTAATAAATTAGCACAAATGTCAAATGTTTTCACTTTGTCATTATGGGTTATTTTGTGTAGAATTTTGAGACAAAAAATGAACTCAATCTATTGTAGAATATGTCTGTAACGTAATAAAACGTGTAGAAGGTGAAAGGGGTGTGCAGACTTTCCGGCTTGACTATATACCGATCAGCCACAACATTAAAACCACTGAGAGGTGAAGTGAATAACATTGATTATCTCATTGTTATTTTGGTTCTGTACTCTAGCACTTTGAGTTTGAAAGGATACAATGACAATGAGGTTGAAGTGCAGACTCACCTTTAATTTGAGGGTATTCTCATCCATATCGGAGGAACCGTTTAGAAATTATAGAACCTTTTGTACATAGTCCCCCCCCCCCCCCCCCCCCAATTTTTGGGCATCAAAAATATTGGACAATTTAACATGTAGAATAAAGTAATCATTTTTAATATTTGGTTGCATATCCTTTGCATGCCATGACTTCCTGATGTCTGTGACCCAACAATATCAAGAGACTCTTGATATCTTATTTTCAGGTACTCCTACAAGCGATACTATAACCTCTCTGCATTTGAATGGATCTTTATGAGAGTCTTTATTGGCCTCAAACCATCACTCTGCTGCCAGATATGCAGTAGATATGGATGGATAACTTGTCAGGAGAAACAACCCTTAAAGTGATTGATCCTTATCTACTACATATCTGGCAGCAGAGTGATGGTTTGAGGCTCGTTTGATTCCTCAGACCCTTGATGACTTACAGCCATTTTACCAACCATGTATTCCATGCTGTTTCAGCATAATTTACAGGTAAATCTAGTCCCACCCCCCTATTCTCATAGAGATCCATTCAAATGCAGAGACATTATACTATCACGTACCAGAAAATACGATTTCAAGAGTCTTTTGATGTTGTTGGGTCACAGACATCAGGAAGTCATGACATGCAAAGGATATGCGACCAAACATTAAAAATTATTACTTTATTCTAAGAACCAAAATTACAACGAGATAATCAATGTTATTCACTTCACCCGTCAGTGGTTTTAATGTTGTGGCTGATCGGTGTATATGTGGATGTTAGAGGTGTAATACACAAGTGATTCCTAGGTTTTTTTTGATAAAGCCAAGATGCCCAGTATGTGTTTGATGTAGTGATGACAGTGATGGCTACTCTTGGCTAGTTATGGAGGTATGCCCTCAAGTCACTCAATTTAATACCTTGCTTCCTTAATTTTGTCATCCACAACACACCACTGATCCCATTTTCTGTGCAAAAACAAACTCTGAGATGACAATATGGTACAGAAAAATCTATTTCAAACTGAATGACAGGTGATACAGCTGTGCAACACATCATTAGTAATTGATGTTGCTTCAAACTGATGCTTGACTGAGCAAGGACGGTTCCATTTGCCTAATATATGTTGCTTTGATTCCTCCGTCCTCATATCTCATCCTTATGACTTCCGGCAAGATGGCGGAATACCAAGGTGAACTTTTTTTGCTATGGACCAATTAACTTTTTTTTCCCCCTCACAAAATGCAGTTTTGAAGGACACGGTTACAATATCCTACTTTTGAAAACAAATGAATTCTATGACAAAAAACAATTTTGACAACATTTAAAGATAACTACGAGACAATATTGTCTAGAAGGCGCACCTGAGATAGCATCATGTCAACTTCCCTGGATCATGCCAATATTACTTTCAACATTGTTTAATATATGATATTGTCTGTTTTATTAGATAGCGAACGTTAGTCACATAGCTGCAACAGCAGCTTATAGACTAGTTAACGTTACTGTCTCTGATGACGTTCCTAGCTAGCTAAATTAGCTAACGTTAACTTACCTGGACTAACGGTAGCTCCGAAAGTCCTCGTCAGTCTGTATTGCTAACGTTATATCTCATATGCAGCAAAAGTTCGCAGAATGAATAATGTTCTTGTGACCAAAAATCAGATTTAGAACAGGGGGTGCGGGGCGCAGGGTGCAACTGGCGTTTCCATTATTTTGTCCACTCCTGTATGTATTTTCCAATTCTAAGTCTTATTTTAGCCATTTGCTTAAACTCTAGAATTTCCATTTGTTCATGTAAATCTTGGTTGGATCGCAGAAATCAAAGTTTTGAGGAAATATAGGTCACATCAAAATCCTTTCAGCATCATTCCATTAACAAGCTCATTTGTCTGCATATTGCTGTATTTAAAGGGAGTTTTGTACAAAAACATCATAGAGTTGGTTATACTTTGCAATAAAAAATTTTATTTTGTGCATTTTTGAAAAGTGTTTAAGTCTGAATAACATCCTGTTTCTGTGAAAGTTATTAATACATTGTATTATCTTTGTTTTCCTTTTGGAAGGTATGACTGAACTAGGGAAGGAAGGACAGAGTCATGAAAAATTGAGAACCAAAAAGTGGACCTGCACCTACTCTACTGTCTGAGTTTGTTATGATCTGAAAATAAATACACTTAATCGGGGCAGCAGTGTAGTATAATGGTTAAGGAACTAGCCTTGTAAATGAAAGGTTGCAGGTTCGATTCCCAGGTAGGACACTGCCATTGTACCCTTGAGCAAGGTACTTAACCTGAATTGCTTCAGTATATATCCAGCAGTATAATTGGATAATATATGTAAAAGAATTGCTAAAAAGTTGTGTAAGTCGCTCTGGATAAGAGCGTCTGCTAAATGCCTGTAATGTTAATTTATTCACAATATATTGGTCTCTTGTTTATCTGAGTATATTAAATAGGATTTACTATTAATTTAAGCACACAACACAGGCGTTTGTCACATTATCTATACGCTATTTGTCATATATTATTTATATGCCGTGACGTTCGACTTCGGGTAGCTCTATCTTTTTTCACATCTTTTTTTTTTGTGTTTGCATTTCTGTCTATGATCGCAAATAGAAAAAGACAGTCTTGAGTAATGGCAGTCTGTGACTGCTAGTTAGAAAACACAGTAACTGAAATTATCTGGAAAATAACCAGATTTAGCAAATATATGCTATTGCCTTTAATGTACAAATGTATCATGTACGAATTAAGATTTTTGCCCAGACGCAGAGCGTGCAGGCCTAAATGAGTCAATGTGGGTAACTGACTGACTTACTGCTAGGCTGGCTGGCTGGCTGGCTGACTGACTGATCCCGCGATGTTGAAGAGCGCATGCGTAAATTTTGAGTGTTGAAAAGTGCATGCCTAAATTTCCAGTAATTATGGGAAAAAGTTTGCTGTCTAACTCCCCGTCCCCTTTTATTAGTACAAGTTGTAGCACCCAAAAATCATGAATGAACAGCTGTGGATATGTTTAAAGATACAGGTCAATTGGCTGAAATGTATAATCCTTCTTGTAGTTGTTATCGTCCAGTCAATAGTGTTTCACCAGCAGGAGGGGGACTTCATTGGTATTGAAATTTTACTCACAACTGTTTACTTCAGGGAAGTTAGGCCAGATAGCTACACTCTCCAGAGAAAGACATCTATAACACCTTTGACAAAAAACCTAAACTAAGCCTTGCCTGTCTATGGATAGTTGGAAAAAGAATGTGCAGGCTGCAATATTACCAGTGTTAGGTTATGGTGACATTCTATATGTATGCCCCCATGTCTGTTTTTAAATCTCTGGATGCCATATATCATAGCGCGCTACGGTTTATCATGGGCGATGGGTTCAGAAGTCATCATTGTGACCTGCACCTACCGCTCAATGGGTTGGTTCTCTCTAGATCTGCGGAGGAAACGGCATAGTATTTTATTTGTTTATAAAACTTTACTTGGAAAACTCCCTCTCTATTTAACCAAGCTTCTTTCAATTAAAACCTCAAATAATTCTACTAGATCTCAGGGTTAGATCTCATTGGACATACAACGTTTTAGGACTGAGTTGAGTGGAAATGCCTTTTGTGTTTGAGCACCTTATATGTGGAATGAAATGCAAGAGTCATTAAAGCAGACCTCCTTGGTGTCTTTTGAACGTTTAACTCGTTCAGAATTCTATTTGAGAAATAATTGGAGTCATTTAAAGGGTAACTAAATGGGCGGTTTGAGAGCGACCACGCCTCCGTTTGTGGTTCAAAAAATGCCAAAATTGGGCGTGGGAAAGATACTCAAGAAAGGGTTGGGGTTCGAGTAAGGAAGCCACGCCTATTTTTTTTTTTTTCACCTGTATACTCATTCACAGCCATAATTTGTTTTGTTCAAGCCACTCGTTCCGGCTGCTGAGCCTGGAGCAGCGGCCGTGGCAGAGGCGGAGAACTGAAGAAAGGTTTTGGAATGGTACGGGATGATAGATAAGGATAACCCTGTTTGCCATAAGAAGAGACTTTTCTAGCAACAATTACAGATTGTAGGGTTGCCCATGCCAAGTCTGCCTACTAGTTTCCCCGCTTTCTATATAGCCTATCACATAGGCCTAGCTCTCAACCTCTGGAGAGAGCTGCCCTTATTTTCACGCCTGCAAAACTGTAGCCTATAAATTCACCAAAACCGTATAGAACATTATCTATCTATCATCTATTAAAATCACTAGCCAGCACAGTTATTTGTCTGATACAAGTTGACATCCCACATGACTGACCCCACACACTTACAACCCAGTGCAGTAGAGATACATAGATGGATACCACAATTTCCTAAATTATGTCGTGTTGTATGAGCTTGTGGCACTTTTTTTGTTGCAGTTTTGCCATCTTACTACAAAACAGCTTTGATAGCCTTAGATACAAATAGGCAACGTTAACATTATTGAAGGCTACATATAGTTATAAACTTAGCTCTCATCTTAATTTGGATAATGTTCTAGTAACAGTTAGCATTATTAAAGACTGCTAAGTTAGACATGAATTAATTTACAATGAAACCTGTAGTAACTTAACTAAATTGAGTCATATAGCCACATTGAAATGTCAAGGAATATTATCTCATTTCGGTCAAAACTACATAAACATGAACATTGTCAGTCATAACCATTTAACTGTTACCTAAGTTAACTAATGTAGGTATCTTGTGGGCTACTGTTTCTTTGTGGTTCGTTGTCATAAAGTGCATTTTCAGATCCTTCTTTTCCCATGGCCTCACAAATCAAGAGAATAGCCGAGAGGGAGAAAGAAAATGTGATTGCTGCGATTAAAATTAATTACAGGTTTAAGTTTATTTATTTAAAAAAGGGACAATGCACATTAATAAACATAACGTAAAATGTGCCAGATGGCAATTTTCATCTGTAGTCCCTGGGCAGGTTGATGGAGAAAAAAAAACATATTAGACTAGATTTCCCGTATCATAACTTTATACGCCTGTTTGCCTTTGAAAAGTTGGGAAAACCGTATTTCATAAGGGCAAACCGTATGGGTTGACACCTAGCTATCCTCCATCTATCAATAGCCTGTTGCTCACACAAATGCTCCTCTCCACAACTTGCTGGATTTGAAAATAAAATAAAATAAAAAAATAAAAATTATAGTGTAAGGTGGAAGGGTGTAGCCAGATGCACCCAGTTGGTGTGACATCACATGTACAGCCACGTCACATATACTGTACAACAGCCAATAGTAAATTACAATTGCTTACGTTTCACCACTGCGGCACTAGTTGGCCAAAATACACTACTCTTCCAATATGACGCTAAACATGCGATTTGCAACAGGATCAATCTCTAGAACATGGATATGTCCAAATATATCAGTAATTAGCTAAAAAAAGTTTAGCGTTTACTTACCCTTTAAATTTCAATAGAAACGCATAAAATGCTACTAAAATGGGAAAAAAAACTAACACAAAAAACAGCTAAATACCAGGAACATTGCTGCAATGTTGTAACAAAGTGTCTTGGAAAATGTTTTATTGAGATTATGTTTGAACGTGGTTACAACGTTGTAGAGCAATATTGCAGTAATGTTGCACAGGGTTGTAGTAGGAAGGTTTCTTAGTTTATGTTACACTTTGTAACCTTTGTCTGGGGCTTTTGTAAAATATTTCCAAAACTCAATTTTTCACTGTTGAAATTAGAACTATTGGCAGAAGCAAGACATTCTAGGCTGAGCGGTACGGGAGCAAACTGGAGCTTGCGGAGTGGTAACATTCTAATAGTGCTCATCACTCTAATTAAATGATGTCCGCTTCCTCTCCTCGCTCGCCCCCACTCACATACTCTGCAACACACACCTTTGAGATGCACTCCGTTGTCCCGGTATGCAGGCCAACCTGCATGCTTCAGAACAATATTTGCTGTGCCTTGTCACATGTTCCTCATTGGCTGCATACAGGTGTCCGGCCTGAGCTAGGCTTGCCTAGTCTTGCTTATAAGACATAATGGCATGAGCTTCATACTTATATGTGACTCGTAGGCTAGCCCGGTCTGCACATGCTAGGAATAATCTCAAACATTATCTCTGCTTCCCTGGATGTGCCTGAAGGCTCTGGTGCATTTTAATCTAATCCCAGAGGAACCGCTGGTGAACACTGGCTGCCGCTCCTCTCCTTGAATATATAGCTTTTAACTTGTCTGTTTGCTTGTTTGATGTTTAAATGTTAACTTACTCCTAGTTTTAAATAGTGTTATACATATAGGGCTGGTTTCCCAGACATGGATTAGGCCTAGTCCTAGACTAAAATAAAAATTCAATGAATATCTTTGTAAGATGGGAATTCACACCCCAGAGCACCTAAGAACACAATACCGGGAAGCGACAATCTTTGTGATCTTTGAGAGTTGTAAAGTCACGCTTCTGGTGCCAGGATGTTTGCTGAGACCATCTGGCCTAAGGTTTACGGTGTCCGAGAATGTCCTAGGATTTTATGATCCTGGGAGAGACTCTAATCTGTTTGAAACTCCCGCGCACGGACAATGCAAGACTGCCCCCACCTGACGTCACTGAGGCCTCCTTTCATTCAAATTATGTCCACACAGCATGGTATAACAGTACAGACTGTGTTGATCTTCCTAAAGCTTAAAAACCTTAAAATGTGATGAATATTTATGCTACATTGTACAGTATATACTGGAAATAGTCCTGACACTGGAACATACATTGTACACTCTTTTTCCAGAGGAACAAATATATATTGTTCAGTTTCTCAGTGTTACATGAATAAATACACACAGTTAATGTACCTGACTAAACAGGGGAAACTAGGGTATAATGTAATGTTCTTCAACAGGAATCCTGGGACTGTTTGTGGTATTAATATTAATCACATTTGAAAACTATGCGGAGATGGGAGTCTCATGACAACACGAACGTAGACCTATTCATGTTTGATATCGTTTTGATGGTCTTGGTGTGTGTGGTGCAATGGCATATATTTCCTACATGGTCAACATGGAGGAAATATATATATTTCATAACTCAGGAGTAAACTACCATTGTGGAATTATACCACAGGAAACTCTTTCTTCCAAACCCCCCTTGAAGGAGGGACGAAAGGTGCAATATTAGCCTTCTGGCCAGTTTATGGTTTTACGATCATCCACAGCCAGATCAAACAGAGTTTGGGCTTATAGGCATAGGAAACAAGGAACTCGGGGAAGCTGTAATCAGACTCTCCCGCACATCTCACTCTGTGTATTGTGTGTAGTGAATTGCCAGGTATGAATTAATATTTTTCTATACTCTATTT
This sequence comes from Synaphobranchus kaupii, assembly GCA_029718625.1. NCBI lineage: Eukaryota > Metazoa > Chordata > Actinopteri > Anguilliformes > Synaphobranchidae > Synaphobranchus > Synaphobranchus kaupii. Next base: position 81,509,836 of record CM056379.1, read on the forward strand.
TTAATATGTTGTGTTGTAATTTGTAACTATGATTTGATTATTTTAAAGTAAAGAACCTACCTGGTAAACTGTTAAACTTGATTTGTGTGGTTTCTCTGAAAAAGACATTCTATCTCTGTTAACACGGTAATGAGTTGATTGATTTCCTCAGTCTGGATTTCCCCCTCTGCTGATCTAGGGAGATTGACTAGTTAAGCTTAATGTATCACGGTGTATTGCACCCGTAGAACTCTGTCTTAAGTTAGATCATCTCCGCATGCCTTTTATACATGTTGAGAACGGACGTTGCCAATATTATCTTCTCGGGTCCCTGAGCCTTTAAGATAGGCTATACCTTATGAAGTGGTCTCCTCCGCAACCTCTGAGATAAATGGAGACATCTAGTCAGCCGTGAGTGGTGTACATAAACGGCCGTATGTAGCACTCGGTGGAACCGGCGCATCCAGTTCAGAGAACAGGCTCAAGAGTACGAGAGTACCTTAACAAATCAATTATAAATTCTACATCTTAAATTATATACTAATAATTAAATTGGAGTCAGATTTATACGAGTATGGAATCAGCGTTAGTGGCTGACCGTTAATAGAATATACACAGGCTGCCTTTTTGGGTAAGCTGGAGTCAGTCTGCAGACCAGACTAGAGCAGGAGACAAAGTGGTACTATTGTCTCTGACACGTGGTAGCTGATCCCGCGAATTTAAAGAAGCAGTCTCATCCGGTTGTAATAACAGTAACATTTCAACACTTTTACCTTTTCCCACAGCAACAGCGGAACATATCACGCTTAAACCTTCGCTCCGAGCTATTCCCTCATTGGTCTAGCTGCGCGGGATTTACATCTTCATTGAAAAGTTTTTAGTCTAGGACTAGGCTTAATCCATGTCTGGGAAACTAGCCCATACTGTATATAGCTGTATATCCCTGATTCCACCTGTGTTTGGATTACACTCGTATATTTCCACATGCTACCTACCTCCTTCAACTGGAATCTGGTCTCTGGATAACAGCACTGCCTTTTCCTGCTGAACTCTATCTCCTTCCTCCCTCTGTCAGCACCACCTCTGCCTCTCCTCTGTTTCTCTGAAGTGACCCAGGGAGAAATTGAAGCCATAATCACTCAGATAAAACCATCTACATCTGCCCTTGATCCTATTCCAACTGCCTTGCTCAAATCATGCACCTCTGCTCTCAGACCTCTGATCAACCAGGTGATCCACTCCCTCCAATCTGGCCATGTCCCCCCAGCACTCAAGACAGCTGTAATCAGCCCGTCTCAAAAGAACCCACCCTGGATCCGGAAATTCTGGCTAATTATAGACCTATCTCCAACCTTCCTATCCTCTCCAAGGTGCTAGAAAAAACAGTTGCAGCACAGCTCCAAGACCATCTAAACCTTTACAATATCTTTGAGAAGTTCCAGGCTGGTTTCCGGCCGGCCCACAGTACTGAAACAGCGCTACTTAGGGTCACTAACGACCTACTGATGACTGCTGATGCCGGCTCCCTCTCCCTCCTTATCCTCCTGGATCTGAGTGCAGCGTTCAACACTATTGATCATTCCGTCCTCCTTGAATGCCTCCAGAACTACATCGGATTCTCTGGACCAGCCCTGAACTGGTTCCGCACCTATCTGTCAGACAGCACTGAGTACGTCTCCCTAGGGGCGTTGAGGTCTCGGATGTGCGCTGTCACTTGCTGTGTCCTAGAAGGATCTGTTCTTGGCCCCATCCTGTTCATATTGTATATGCTCCCCCAGGGTCATGTCATCAGCTGGCATGGTATTTCCTTCCATTGCTATGCTGATGACAACCAGCTATACCTCAAAATTGCCCCTAATCCCTCTGCTGCATGCACACGGCTTAACACCTGCCTTGATGAGATAAGGGCGTGGATGAAACAACACTTCCACCAACACAACAGGCCCTGGGGCCCTACTTGTCGGTACCCCTCACCAGGTCCAGCACCCTCCCATAACCCACCTCACCACACTCTTCATCAGGATCTCTGGAAGGCCTTCAGAAGCTCCAGTACATCCAAAATGGTAGAATCACTTTTTATGACTTTCCAGTGTACGCAGGGAAATGCACCTCCGTACCTCAAAGAACTGCTTACTCCTCACTCGGTTTGTCATGATTCAATACGTTTTATTTACAGTGCGAAATTTGTTATGTTATGATTGTTATTAGGTTATAATATTTGTAATGTTATTTGGTCTTATTCTGGCCTATTAGGGCACGCCTGCGGCACATTGATTGAACCTTCTAGTAGTGTGTAGCTGTAAATTTTCTAGTGAATGTGTTAATTGGCAGTAATATTCAGTTATGTTTATTCAACGTTCAAGTGGATGTGTAGCAATAGTTACGATGATTAATTTTTTAAAGAAATGGACACCTCTGAGGAAAAAAAAACCCTGGGAATTATTATTATTATAGATTATTATATCATAGATAAATAGCATATGTCTAAACCTACTATAGTGAGACTTTGATAATGCAGCACTCGTAGGTCACTTACCACTTTGGGGAATATGAATTAGGCTCTTTGAGAGAAGGTTTGAACCAATTTGCCTAGTGATGAGTACACATTGTTTGAAATACAGCAGACCTACATAGCTACTGTATAGCAGTCAGATATTTAAAAAAAACATTTTTTTAATTATTGAAATTGTATAACTGTATACCATGTATAAGAATACCATGTATAAGAATACCATGTATTCTTGCGCCCGTTGCAAGTGAACTGGGCATGTTGGTCTTAAGATGAGGAGTGGCCAGGATTATTTTGGGCGTATTGCTATCTTGAGCCAGCAGAAAGCGCTTGCGCTAGAACCACCACAAACCTGGTCTAAAGTCATGTCGCAGTTGTTTACATGTTATTTTAACGGCGCATATAAGTGCGTCTACATAGGCGTGTGCACAACGCGCGTACCCTCCTGTCTGTTGCGCACAAGCATGACTAAAATATCAAGATTACAATGTGAAATATTATTATTGTGTAGGCTATATCAAAAAATGCATAATAATAAAAGGGTCCATAGCCTACCTTTACCTCAGCGAAGGGGAATGCCACACTGACTTGCTTTCTGCCCACTCCATCAACATCCAGGCAATGTGCGATGGTACAGGACAATGGCTAGCCATTAAAAAGGAGCTGATAACACCTATACCAAGCCTAACGCGCGAATTGTCAATTACACCTAATGCGTGAATCGTCATTCAATGGAAAACTCGCGCACAGCAATAGACGGACATTTGAGTTCTGAAAATGCGCTTCAGATGTCATTACAATACAGCTCTGTTTATCTAGGAATACAGCCTGTAAATAGAATGGTTTGTGACTGAAAAAAGTTCAAAACCTTGTCCATAGTAAATATTGCATTTATTGTTTTTCAAATAGCCTAGGCTACAGCGGATTCGCTGTGCATAAGGTTTTTTCGATAGCCTATGGTTAAAAAAACGGAGATAAATGTCACCATGTTAACTAAATTGTAACCTTAGCTATTGTTCATCCTTCATATTTTTTTAATTACAGTGACCAGGTTTCCATACTCTCAGCTTAATAAAACCCAGCTGATTTAACCTCTTATTCCATAACTGAACAAAACGATTTTAAAGAGAACTAAGCGTATAATTATAAACGAAAACAAATTTGCAGCACGTTACACAATTAATTCACAATTAATTTTAATGCCATTCTCTGCATGTGCGCTGCATGTTCTCTGTTTCCCCTGCTGTAAGTCGCACGTTTCACGGTCTTCCTGGGAAAGTGGATTGTTTTAAAGCATTACGCTATGAGTAAAACAGGTTGGTCACATTTCCATAAACAGGACATTATTAAACAAGGGGAAATATGCGTGAACATATGGGTTGCCAACCTGACAGCTTTATTGTATTTAGTGTCATCATTAAGGAAAAATAACGGTATTTATGTTATTAATCAATATTACTATGCAGGTAGCCTAATGAACTTCGGATGAAGCTTGAACTTCGAGAACTCCATGAGAACAGCCTCATGGAATTGACGTTTGACACTTTCATTGCATAAGCAAACAAAATTCGCTGAACAAGCAGGCGAATTTGGCGTTTTCTAAGGTGAGACTGAAGCCATTGATAGCTTATTCTCAGCTGTTGCAGGTCCTTTTAACGAAATTTAACTGCATATATTTTGTAAAATAACAGCCCTGTCGGGAATTAATAGGCTAATGGTTAGTCCAAATAATATTGATCATACTCCATTTAGCCTATTCCTTGATCACACTAAACAAGCACGAGCATGTCTGTTTCGCCATCAAGCAATCCGCCAAGGTGGAAAAGCAGGCTTTTAAAGGGAATGTGATATGACATTTTGATTGGTTTATTGCATGTCACGCCCAAGACACACCTATAATTAATGAAGCGACTAGGTTCAGCCCATTTGTACCTTGCGCCGTGCTTAGCGCCCAAAAAACACGCCGTTAAAATAGCAAAAGTGGACTTGGACACGCCCTAAATGGAATTTACGCCATGCGCTTAGACCAAGCGCCAAGATCGCCAAGATAGAGCCCCAGGAGTTATAAAGCCTTAAATAGAACAACCCCTAAATAGGTGAAAATTGACCAAATTTGACATCTACACGAAGGGGTTAAGGGTTCGAATTTGCAATCCCCTTGCCTTGGCGAAATAAAGAGCCCAGTTGCGCCATGCGCTCATCTGTGTTGCGCTCATAGAAACACTCAATATCAAAGAGACCGATAAACAACAAGCCATGTTAATGTTTTGTCTGAAGGGTATACCGTCCGTTACATAGACTAAAAGTTCATGTGTGGGTCATGCTTGGTTCAAACCTTCTCTCAAAGAGCCTAATTCATACTCTTCAAAATGGTAAGCGACCTACGACTGCTGCATTAGGCTACAGAAGTCCCAAGAGAGTAGGTTTAGACATAGGCTATACACCTATAATGCACAGTCGTACATTAAGGGCAGCACAATTGTATATATTGCTGTACGTGATACTGATTATTTTACACAGAAGACTGTGTACACACTTGTAAAATAAATATTAAAAAATCTTGCGATTTAAGGGGCAAACATATACTGTATCTGGATAGGTTTGTAAGGTTCAGTATTTATTCATACCCCCCCCGTCTGTTTGTAAATGTGAATCTTATATACTGCTAGAAAACAGAAATCTGATTCTATAGCAGAGCCGCAGTAAGCCACATACCCACAACATCTTCCCAATGGGCAAACTATCTCCAAGAGACTTGGGGCTATTTCCCAGAGATCAATGCCTACGTGCTAGGGGTAGCTATCGAACGTAACGTCCCGTCACATCACAAGGCTAACATTAGCAATGGTGAACATGGCTGCATTGAAAACGATAATGAAAAAGTTTTGGACAATACTGATATGCATTTATGGGCTATTGTGTTGTGCTTAAAAAATGGCTACGGTAAATTACATCGCTGAGACACCATGCTTTATTTGCTGGGTTCATTTGTTGAAACTATTGGTCAGATTCGCTATAGTTTTGATAATTCTACAATTGAACAGCACTAAATACAGTGTAAACCTACTACTGCATAGGCTAATGTGTAAAAAACATATTTTGAACAATGTTGTCTATGTCCTCAAAGCCCGGGTGAGGGTCGTGTTGCCAGAAAGGCTACTTCCAATGCTAAAAAACAGCAACAACGCAATAGCACATGAGCAGTGGTGTTCGTGTTCCACACCAGAGTGCAAAAGTGCCAATATTTACAGTGCAGACAAAAAGACAACAAAGAATAACTACATATAGCCAATACAGGAGCTTTATTAGCACACATTACTCCTACTTAGGGATGCACGATATATATCGGGCCAAAATTTATATTATGTATTATTCAGATAATAAAATTATAGCCGATAAATAGAGCCGATAATACAAAGCCAATATTGCTTTCATTAACAAGCGCAGCACGCTGTTGTCACACTCATGACGTCCAACTGCTGCACCAGGGCAGTGTAGACTAGAGAGCCAAACACGTCATCGCCGGTGTGGACGTTTTTCACAGTTTCAGAGGACAACACGATTGCAATTTGCAATACATGTTCCGCAAGGGTTCCGAGAAGAGGGAAAAGGTTTAGGGCTGCCCCCAAATAGTCGACTAAACCATTAGTTGATCAAAAGAACTTGGTCGACCAAAATTTTAATTGGTCGAATCGTCGCAGTGTGAAAAAAACGCGTGGAACTATTCATTCCGGACGTGCGCCTTGTGACAAACTATTAATTGTCTATTAATTAAGGATAGATCAGTTGTATAGAATGTCTGAGAGAAAATCAAAAGTATGCGAGCATTTTGAGCATCTAAAGGATGACCCCAAAAAAGTTAAATGTATACTCTGCAAGCAACAATTTGCCTATATCATTCAGCGCATCTTCTCAAAGGCTGGCTTCATTATCAGCAAAACACAGAGCTCTCTTCTCCCGAGCAACATCAACAAACTCGTGTTCCTCACGCATAATATGATAAGACTGCAATCGGAGGAAAAACAGCAGTGAGTAAGGCCTAATGTGACAAGGTTCGCTGCTCACAAGTAGGCTAAAATACACTTTTAGTTGCTAATATAGATTATAGCCTAATGAATCTTTCGTTTGGCCTGTTGTTGATATTTCTCTTAAAGGAGCTATATGTAACATTGACACCGAGCGTTTAAAATGGGTACTGCAGTCCAAATTCTCAATATTGGAGAGTTGTCTCCGCCCGCCCCCTCCTCCCCAGACTCGAAGCTCACGCTGGTTGCCAGGTTGAGGAAACTGAACGAACACGAGCGCAAGACGAGACGAGCGCAACATTATATTTTGAGACGAGCTTATTCGATTTTGACAATGACAAGCGACGACGAGTCCTATACTGTAAGTTGATCAGCTAATGTATACGTTTGCAATTTATTTATTGTTTGCAAATTATAAACCAGCTCATGTGGATTTTTTATAACTCTGTCAATGTTAGCTACATGCATGGCTGGCTATGTTTATGGTCACACAGATATAACGTTAGTGGTATGTTTAGCTAGTAACTATGTATCTTTAGCTAGCTAGCTAAATGAAAACCATGTTCAACTTAGCTTAGGCATTTGTAAATGGGCTGTCGGAGTGCCGGAGTACATCTGGTTGTTCGTAATGGGCAGTGGGCGGAGTCAACTCGGAGAATAGTGAATGACAGAGGCCAAAATAAATACAGACGTTCCGACCCGGAATGGAAATTTCAAAGGAGAACATACTGGCTGTAGCATTGTTGTCGGAGAAGCCAGTATTTCGACTTAGCATGTTTCCTTAATCTCTGATGACATATCATGGTCATTTTATGATTTAGTACAGTACATTTGTTACATATAGCTCCCTTAAGTGTTTCAGTTTACTGGCTTTTTTTATTTATTCATTTGTTTATATAATTTATAGCCTATTTATTTGCATTTTAAAAAGAAAAAGAAAATTTTTCTTCCATCTAATTTTGATAACCGTGAAGTTGTTAAATTATACATTGTTTTTGCTCTTTTGTAGTATCACCAGACAAAATGTATTTTTACAAAATGTAGTATTTTTAACTTGTGTGTTGTTATAAAGAGTGGAAATAAAAAATAACGTAAAATGTCGTATTGCTTGTTGTTCCGACATTCATTTACCGCCTTGTCAATGCCATTAATACAGCTGGCCCAACGTGGTCTCACGCGTACTCGTCACATAGCGACGCTTCTGCCCAAGCGTCGCTATGTGGCGCCAAAGGTAGCCTTTTGTGTCGTATATTGACGTAGCCTTTTGCGTCCTATATTGACGGTTGTGGCCACATAACTTTTCTTTTAAAAATCTTTTGTCGGGAGCAGCCCTAAAAAAGTCTACGAGTTTTAACACAACAAATATACAATTATACAAGTCACCTGAAAGATCATCATCGCAACGAAGATGGATTGAATGAATACGAAGCACTAGCAGCCAGTGTTGGCACACACAAAAAAAAGCGAGTGCGGTAGTGCCTATTCAACAGGCATTTTAAAACTGCAGGAAGTTTACTAGACAGCCCTTCACTTTTGTATTGAGTGAGGCACTTTACTACTAATAACCTGTATTTAATACATTGACATTTCTAATTTGACAGATTATGTCAAAGCATTTAATTTGAATTCTTAGGTGTTCTTAGGTTTGAAAATGCTCTAAAAAAGCCAAAGTATGTTTGAAAAGTTTTTTGAAAAAAATAAATTAACATTTGAAGAGTCAGAACTGTACTTTGTTTTTGTTGTGTTAACAATAGTGATGACAGTTAGATTTGGTTAGGTTAGAGCCATGGAATATTAAATCATCTTTGCTCACTACATCTTAGCCTTTCTTACCCTCAGGTGTGCATAAACTACAGGTTATGAACTTCTAAAATACAAAAATGTGAAATTATTGGTTATCTTATCGGTATCGGCCATGAGAAGCAGGCAATTATCGGTTGTCGGGATCGGATGAAAAAAAATCCATATCGTGCATCCCTACTCCTACTACTTTAAGTTAATTGATTCTTCTCTTGACATTTCATATTTTATAGTGGAACCGCAATGTCACTGCATATCTCTTGTTTGCACTGTATAGTAGAACCTAACATTAGCGAGTGTTCGTGTCCGCTCCACTTTTTGTGACAGCATGAAAACATCAGGAGATGTAAAGAAGTGTCTACCCTATAACATATTAAAAAATGAAAACAAATCAGAGTTTATGCACTTTTTGCTAATTATGATGCACTTTATGCAACTTTTTGTTTCAAGACAAAAATATCTCCTAATTTGCATATACACTGGACCAAAAGTATTTAAATTAACCCCTAGGCGCAGATGGCAAATTTCACCTATTAGGGGGTGCTCTGTTTAAGACTTTATAACTCCAGGTGTGAGCATCACATAAACTTGGTAAATGGCTTAAATGAAACAAGACAGGTGTACCATTTACAATACAAACTTAAACTTGTTTATTTTCATAATTTAAAGAGATACTGCAGAGCCTTTTCTAAGGCCTTTTTTACCGCTTCAATTTGAACTAGAACTCGTGAGTAGGTGTGGTCATATGACGATGGTGCCACGTAGTCATATTATGAATATTCATACGGTCAAGGAATGAAAGGGTGTGTCTTGGTGAACTGACTCAGGCCCACTGAACTCAGCCCCCTTCCTGCTCTCTCCTCACAACTAAACAAACAACAAAATGGCGAGTGACAGCAGTACTGCAGGGAGTTTTGAGGTGGAGGAGTTTGAAAGGATTCCTTCGTGGTGGAAGACTCTTCCTCGCGAAGATGTTGCTCAGGCAATATAGCCGTATTCATTCGAGTCACTGGCAGCAGCAGCCGCCGCCCCGGCTATATTGGTTGAGCGACGTCTTCGCGATCGAGGAGAGGACCGGGGATGTAACCGAATGGTAGAGCTAACGTTACCTAGCTAAGTTAGCTTGTTTGTCTGCCTAAAGTAACGTTACTATTAAATACATTCAAATACACAGCAAAACCCAGTCACACAGTAAAGTTAGTATATTGAACATGGCTGGTTGTAGCGCCCAGCTCCACTTGGTCCGGAGAGAATTGTTATCATTTATTAGCTAACATTATTCATAAATGATAGCGATAACTAGCTAGCTAGCTAAGTTACCAGTTCTCTGGACCAAACGGGGCTAAACTCACACACAATAGACTGCTTTGCATTACCTAATTTATTGATACATTCCGTCTCTCGGCAGATTATGAAAGCTAACAGAGCCGGTGGCGATACATCGAGGAACGATACATCTCTGACTGCTTGGCATAATGCAGGCAAGTTAGCTAAAGATACCAAAGAAAGACGTAGATGAATAACTCTATGGCTACGTTGACACTGCAGGTAAAAAGTGGCCCAGATCCGATTTTTTCCTCAAATGTGACACAGATATAATTTTTTTATGGAAGTGTGAACAGCGAAAATCACATTGAATCTGACATTTCCAATTCTCATTTGGGCCACTTTTGAATGTGGTATTAGATGCCGATACATTACCGATTGTGTCAAAGCGACCGCAGTCTGTCAGATCGGAATTAATGTGACTTTGTACGTCATTTTTGATGTAGCTAGCAGGGTTTTCTCATGTAGCTGCTTACCGAACGTTATGGTTGTCGGTCCAATAATGTGTCAATAGTTTAATCTAAGGGTGCGCAGTGATGTTAGGCTATACATTACACATGAAGTTGAACAGATGTGTCATGTGATAGCTTTTTTATATTGTGTATTTTAACACGGCTGGAGCGCTGTATTGACCAATCTGCATCCCGGAACAATCCGTTTTATAAATGTTATATCGACTGGTCTCACTAGCCAAATGGCTGAGTGTTCCATTTTCTTAACTCGCCCGTCCTCATAATCACACGCCCATTGATTACATTTTTGTCAATTTGCACGGGTCATTTGAGAAGAGCAATCGGTTCACACTGGAATCAGATATGGGCCACATCTAACCCAAAACATCGGTTTTCAACGGGAAAAGTCAATTTTTGACTGCAGTATCACTTTAAGCCAAAATAAGTGCCACAAATGCAAAGAAACTTTGGAAAAAATTGTTTTTCTTTAGTTTTCTGAGAGCTACATAAGTGAAATCGGTAATATATATACATTTCCTGGATCATAAACTCCATGTCCTCAAATTTAGCAAAATCTGAAGATGATATGCAGAACTACTAAAGGTCTATGATGCGAAATATAATAGTGTACCCTGTTGTCCATTAGTGTCTCCAAATCTATCCAAAGGGCTAAATTCTGCACTGCTCTAAATAAAACCAATTATGATATATTTAAATACAAATCAACAGTTTGGCTCATAAAACTCACCTTTGCATAATTTTTAAGTGGGAATTACTATATTTTCATCAGTATAGGGGGGTAGATAACTATGGGTCCAAAGCCCCTATGCAAAACATGTCATAAAATTAATAGAATTAGTTTTGTCCATTATAAAGCATATACATTTGCTCCTTCTGATGGCTTAAGATAAAAACATTGATATCACAGTGTTACATACACCTAAATATGTATACTTTTGTCCTGGGATTGCATTTCTCTGTAGTAAATTCTTTTAATGTTTTTTTCATAATGACTCCAAGGAAATTTTTACCTTAATCTACCACATATCAGCGCACAGTAAATTGGAATGAGCATTTGTCATGCCCTAAGAGACAAGTATATACGCCATAGCCTATATTATGTACGATAACATGAACATAAAATAGTATTCCACCATCTGCAAAATGCTGCCAAATGTTCTATCTTCAATGAACATCGGTAGCCTACATCAAAAATATATTTAACGATTGCACTACAGTATGTGAAATGCACTCAAAATGCGAAAATAACAATAGGGCTATCAAACATATTGGAAAGACAGTGCTCGAGTGGAAACACAAACGTACATATGTAGCCAGCGAGACCAACGGCATTTTAGACAAAAATACTTACATATCGGAAAAGGGAAACTCCCCTCCGTAATGCGTTTTCTATAGAGCTTGCGTAATACTAGACCGTTAAAACTAAAACTGCCGTTACGGGCTGTAGTAAATTGTTCAATGCACCCAAAAAGACATGGAATATACTGTTGCTAAGGTTATAATGTACTCTATTGGATAAAAAAAGCCAACAATTAAACCAGAATGAACTGTAATGAATGAGACAGGCTTACAGGGCATGGGGGTATTACGCGTCGACGTTTCAGATAGTGTACTAGCGGTATAAAGTGTTGTACATTTCTCAAACTGATTTTACCAGACAATAAATGACCACTGAATTTTGAAAGGAACATCTCGATGTGTAAAACCAATGGTAGGACTGTATATTTATTTCATATTTAGTAGCATATATTGCTAGTAGAATACATGGTAGAATGAAACAGTACTTTCACAGTTTATTTAGCATTTGAGTGAGCAGGGCTTTTCAGGAATACGATCAGGCTATTGTTGGGTTTATCTTGTTGCTACGACGTTATTCCAATTTTATATGATGAATAAATATATTTATAAACTCAAACATAGACGCTATTGTCCACTGTGTCACGCATGGGTAGGTATAGACTAGGTGGGGGTTGCTTGTTAAATGGACTTGCTATGGGGAAATAGTGGCACTTAGAAACTCCGTATTTGGCAGAAATCGTCACAAACCGTCTACCAATAAAGTTAAAACAGAGTTTGTGATTTACACTAATAGTTTGGCTGCAGTAGCAACGAATGTCTCAGTTGAGCAAAAAGGTCCCACCGGCATCACCTTCTACGCAAAGGAGTTAAAATGTTATGTTTATTCTTGAGGAAGATATCTGTGTCTTTAGGTAGGGTGGGGGGGGTCCAATATGGGTCAACTTTGAGGGTTTCTGTCCCCCGAACAGTCGGTCATTCTGGTTAATCAAACCACATTCTAACACTCTCATATAGGATAACGGATAAAAAAAGTGTTCAAATCTAAAAGGGTGAGGTCAGAAAGTGCCCCAATGCGGACTACAGTCTTTTGTCCTTTAAATATGCACCATTAGTCAGCACCTAATCAAACATGAGTGCATGTTCCTTACTTCTTGTAATTTGTAAAAATATACCAAGATTTATTACTATGATCAAAAAAGTTACTTACATGCTGATTTTCTCTTTTTCGCCAAGCAGCCAGCTCTTTTGAGGCTAGTTCCTCAGGACTCATACGAATTAAATTTTCTGGAGAAATTTCACCTTGCAGTACACGCTTGAATAACACCTGTGATAAAACATAAAATGAATATTTCACATTTTATGCCTGCTACTGTCCATGTCGACTGCATTAGTGAAAAATTTTAATTATTAATTCTTCACTACTTATGTTGATATGGAAATTGAACAACTTTTTCTTAAATTTCCATATCAACATGCACTTAGCTGTTCAATGTTCTAGTGAAACATGACAATGACAACTGACTAAAGACAGATATCACACAAGGAAATATACTCTACTCAAACTCCTGAAGCTCATTTAAGGGCTCTAAATGCCTGTTTGCCACTTCTTGAAATATTGTGTCCTACTCACATTATTCTTGCCATCCTTAAGGTTGAACATTAAACTTCGATACTTGCTCTTGTATTTGCTGTCAGTGTCCCGGAAAAAAGAAAAAAGTTCCTTCTCTGTTTTCATAGCCACCTTTGCAGCCCGCTCTGTAGAAACCTTTAAATTAGACTCATTTAGCCTGAAAAGAAAATGCATTCAGTCATATATTACGAACAGAGTACATTACAGAGTGAACATGTTAATTATTGAATATGACATTTTATGAATAATTTCTCTTCCAGGTCTTATGATGACGACACTTTTGTTTGTTCTAAAGGCTAATACCAACATGGCTAATTAAATAAAAAGTAGAATTTTATGGTTGCATACTCAGAAGTTTAATTAACAATAATAACATAAAAATAATATTATGTCATACGGGTAGTACAAGACACCAGTGTAAATTCAATATTTTCCTCCTTATTTTTTTATTTTTATTCAGACAGGCAGAAAGCAGAGAATGTAACAGAGAGAAGGGACCACATCTGAGAAAGTGCCATGGCAGGGTTTCAAATTTCATATAGCTTGAGATGGCTGGCCAGACTGCGCCACACATCTCACTGATTCACCGGTGTTTTTGATTAAACTGGCTTGACCAAGGCTGAAATTTGTGATCATGTTGCACAATTCTCTTGCCCTCTGCTGCACTTGTCCCTCAGAGTTCCATGCAGACATCACCTCAAACAATATTGCACATCAGTAAGTTGAGCCGTTTGGGCGCTGAAGCCTTTGTGGGCAAAATGGCTCCAAGCTACAAGTACGTGAAAATATCAATTGAGAATGACAACATCAGAATGCATTTTTAAAGTCAGTTGGTAAACCCAGCAACAATCATAGATTTCCCGCAGACCTAATTAGCCTTGACAGTGCAAGGGGACTGATTTCTCGTGAAAACAAGATTAAATGTCAAGAAAAAAAAAAAATCTTTTTTTTATAATAAATTCTCAAATTTGATGTAATGCTCAAAAAAAAAAAAAATCAACAGCGACATCTGGTGGTTAAGAACCAACATTGTGAATAACATTACAGTATGAGAAACAAGTGTGCCAAAGAACAGAGCCATCAGTTTTACATTTAGCCAACACAGAAGTTGCATGCGAGTTCCTTATCCTTCATCTGCCATGTTTTGTAAGTTTGCTTGTTATCTCTAACTTAAAAACCATAAAGATAAAAAGCCCTTCAGTGAAGGACATGGACGACGAAGGTTTTTCTAGAGACCCAGAAGACAGACATGCAAACCCAAAATGCATTGCAGGAAGTAGTGGGGGTGTATAGTATTTTAACAGTAACAATGTAGTGTGCATTTGAAAAAGTGGTGTAGTAGCACATAGTTTCTCATGGATTCCCACGGGGAACTGTGAGAGAAGTAAGCTGACAGCACTATTTCTTTTCTCTGGTTCTACCATTCTGTGTGGATGGGCAGGATTGTTTATAAAAGGATTTATTTTTTCCACCCATTTGAATTGCCCCAGTTTACCCTCCCCTGTGAGACAGGTAGCAATCCTTACCGTTTGAGGAGAATGTCCTTCAGAGAATCACACACATTCCTTCTGATTTGCTCCACTGAAGGTTTTTTCAATGCTGCAGGCAAGGATGACAGACACTTTGCTCCTTTTGCAGTCTTCATCTCCGCCCTCTCGTGCATACCTGAGGAAGTGGGAAAATTAAACGGCTGATCATAGAAACAATATTAACCAGTTGTGCAAATAACATCTATAATATTGATCCAAAAATGTGATCGCTTTACTAACAATAATTCAGCACATAAAGCAAATTCTTCCCTCATTTTTTCCGTCAAAATTAAATGAAATGAGCTTATATCAAGGTGTACTAAGAAGTTTTTTTTAAGTTATTGCATCCTTGCATGACCAGGAATTAATAACAAAAAGATCTCCAGGAACAGGAACAGGGTTGGGCAGCCCTGCACTACAGAATTACAATACAAACCTCAATTCCAAAAAAAGTTGGGACAGTATGGAAAATGCAAATAAAAGCAGAAAGCTGCAAGAATTGTAAATTCAGTTTTACATATAATACATACATATATTTAATTGAAAACAGTACCAAGAAAAGATGTACAAAAATCAACTTTATTTATATTTGTAAATCTACGCTAATTCCGAATTTGATGCCTGCAACATGTTCCAAAGCAGTTGGGACAGGGGCAACATAAGACTGGGAAGGTTGTGGAATGTTCAAAAAACACATTCCACAGGTAAATAGGTGAATAGGTAACAGGTGATGCTATCACGACTGGGTATAAAAATTTTTTTAAAGTATCCATGAAGGCTCGGGCGTTTACGAGCAAGGATGGTTCGAGGTTCGCCAAACAGTTTAAGAACAACGTTTCTCAACGCACTATTGCAAGGAATTTAGAGATTTCACCATCAACAGTCCATAATATTACTAAAAGATTCAGAGAATCTTGAGAAATCTCTGTGCGTAAAGGGCAATCAATATTCAACCAATATTGAATGCCCGTGACCTTCGATCCCTCAGATGGCACTGCATTAAAAACCGACATGCTTCTGTGATGAATATAACCACACGGGGTCGGGAATACTTCGGAAAACAGTTGGCAGTAAACACAGTTTGTCACTGCATGAACAAATGCAAGTTGAGACTCTACTACGCAAAATGTAAGCCATATATCAACAACATCCAGAAACGCCGCCAACTTCTCTGGGCTCAAACTCATCTGAGATGGACTGACGCAAAGCGGAAATGTGTGCTGTGGTCTGACGAGTCCACCTTCCAAATTGTTTTGGGAAATAATGGACGTCGTGTTTTCCGGGCCAAAAAGGAAAAGGACCATCCCGATTGTGTTACCAACGCCAGGTTCAAAAGCCAGCGTCTGTCATGGTATGGGGGTGTGTTAGTGCCCATGGCATGGGTAACTTGCACATCTGTTAAGACACCACTAATGCTGAAAGGTACATATGCATTTTGGAGCAACATATGCTGCCATTTAGACAACATCTTTTTCATGGACATCCCTGCTTATTTCAGCAAGACAATGCCAAGCCACATTCTGCACGTGTTAAAACAGTGTGGCTTTGTAGTCAGAGAGCGTGGGTGCTAGACTTGCCTGTCTGCAGTCCAGACCTGTCTCCCATTGAAAACATGTGGCACATTATGAAGCGCAAAACACAACAATGGAGACCCCGGACTGTTGAGCAGCTGAAGTCTGACATCAAGCAAAAATGGGGAAAAATTCCGCTTTCAAAACTACAACTAGTTTCCTCAATTCCCAAAAAATTACTGAGTGTTGTTAAAAAAAAAAGGTGATGTAACACAGTGGTAAACATGCCCGTCGCAACTTTTTTGGGACGTGTTGCAGGCATCAAATTTAGAATGCGCATATATTTACAAAAAACTAAAAAGTTGATTAGTTAAAACATTAAATATCTTGTCTTTGTACTGTTTTCAATTGAAAACAGGTCAAAAGGGATTTGCAAATCATTGCTTTCTGTTTTTATTTACATTTTGTCAGCTGTCCCAACTTATTTGGAATTGGGATTTGTACAATACATGATTGATGGTGATTATTGAAGTGAATCATTACTACAGTGAAATTTAATCCCAATACCAGTTTTCAGTGGCATATCCTCTGAGGACTGTCGTGGTCTCGCTGTCTGACCACTTCTACAGTCTGAGTCAGACAGCCTTCTGGTCTCAGATTTTCTGGTTGACTCCAGTCTCCTTTCCACAGAATCCTAGAATAGAGTACAAATGAAAAGAAAATTACAAGATATTTTAACAGGCAAAAAAAGTCAGATTTGCTGTTGAGCTTTGTTTGCGTACACATCAGATACACCAATTTATGAGCTATTCTGACTTTAGCACACAATACTGACTACATCACATTCATTGATACCTTGTTATATAACACTATTATACACATATTATGCAAATTTGTACACTTTTTTTTCAATAAGCTTGTAAATAAATTCTCTCCTCTGCTTCGGAAGGCATTCTGAAAAAGCCCAATCTTGGCTTGAGAGGTGTTTGGAAGTGTTTTTTTTTTTTTTCTTTTCCTATGTGCATCCTGGCTTAGGAGATTTAAAGGCATACTGAACTTTGTTAGAACATAATATTGTATAGCTACCTGGCGCCAATATGAGTCGTAATATTCACGCTCATCTCCATGACTTTGTTCACTGGTCAGCAACTGGCCAACTGAGAATGACGTTTTTTCGCACTCCATTCACTCCTATTGCATGGCGAAACAGGTCTCAAAAACACACTTAGCACATCAACGAATACAGACATTGCTGATATATAAAATCTCGACATTGTAGCTATACAATATTATGTAGGCCTTTAAATGGGGATATGATAGATGCGTGCCTGGGATGGAGTGTCCCTGAAAAGGTGTGTCCGATTGGATGCCAATTTAAGCGAATTCCAGCTTGAGATTTCCGGCATTTAAAAAAAAATATATATACAGATCCTTTCCAGAAAATGAGAATATCATGGAAAAGTTTTTTTTTTTTCCATAATTCCATTCAAAAAGTGAAACTTTCATAGATTATAGATTCATTACACACAAAGTGAAATATTTCTAGCCTTTATTTGTTTCATTTTTCATAATTTTGGCTTACAGCTCCAGAAAACCCCCCGAAACAGTATTTCAAGAAATTAGAATAGTGTGTCGAAAATCAGCATTTACTTCAGTTATTTCAGAGAATGAATGTTTTAGACTGAGTGTCACACTATCATCTAATTTACTCAAAACACCTGCAAAGTTTATCTCAGTTTGGTTCAGTATGGGGAAGACTGCAGACTTGACAATTGGCCAGAAGACCATCATTGACACCCTCCAGAAGATGGGTAAGCCACAAAAGGTCATCGCTAAGGAGGCTGGCTGTTCACAGAGTGCAGTGTCCAAGCATATCAATAGAAAGTCTAGTGGAAGGGAAAAATGTGGCAGGAGAAGGTGCACAAGCAAAAGAGATGACCGGAGGCTTCAGCGGATTGTCAAGCAAAGACGATTCCAAAATTTGGCGGAGATGCAGAGGGAGTGGACTGAGGCTGGAGTCAGTGCTTCAGAAACCACCATGTACAGACGTATCCGGGACATGGGCTACAACTGTCGGATTCCTCGAGTCAAACCACTCCACTCATTCTCTGAAATAACTGAAGTAAATGCTGATTTTCGACACACTATTCTAATTTCTTGAAATACTGTTTCGGGGGTTTTCCGGAGCTGTAAGCCAAAATTATGAAAAATGAAACAAATAAAGGCTAGAAATATTTCACTTTGTGTGTAATGAATCTATAATCTATGAAAGTTTCACTTTTTGAATGGAATTATGGAAAAAAAAAACTTTTCCATGATATTCAAATTTTTTGGAAAGGATCTGTATATATACATTTTTTTATTTGTTGGCACACAACGCAGGGCTGTATATATCCAATTCCCACCATAATTTGTCATGTCTAATTATCTGCAACCACAGCCGCGTTCATGTGCGAACCCCACAGCGAAATTGGGAAAGTAGACATCTGCGGTTCTCCTCTGAAACATGTGGTGTCACTTCTACCTCTTGTCACACCGCAGACTACAGCTAAGCCCACAAAGTGTGGAGTTGGAGGAAGACCTGCAGTCTTTAGGCTTCCTAATCAACTAGAGGGGGGTCACTAGGGAGCGATGAAACGTGGATCACTAACCAACTGAAACCCACCATCAGAAATTGCACGTTGCTCTATGGAGCTACCGGCCAGTCGGCACTGGCATAGTCCGGATTCGATCGGAGGCTGCGAGGCTCATCCATGCACAACGCGTGGTGCCTTAAAGCTGGAGTACACAACTTTTTTTTTTTTTAAATATACCGGGATCGGTCACGCTTAGTTGATAGCAATCATAGAAAGAACTGTTGTGAGAAATACAGCACCATACATACACGATTACCCAAATTTTGTTTTCAAAACAAAGTGGCTTTTGACATAAACTGATGAGATAGGTCGGTTCATGTCGTGGACCATTCAACAATGAGATTGGCCTTGCCAGTTCACCGGCTAGAAATTTTACCAATAATGGCGGAGAAGCTACCCATTACACCTGTGCCATTTCACGCAAAGAAAAGAAAAGGGAATTGGATAAAGCTCACTCGAAAACCACAGTAAACATAGGTGCTCATTTTAGAAGGTGGTGAGATGTTTGGGAGTGGATTAAAGACAGACGTGGAGCTCTCATATTCTACTGAACAGGTAGTCAAAAGTTTTAATACTAACTAATTTACCAGTGGACCTTTTGCAATTCAGCCAATTGTAATTACCTATAATGAATAGTAGGTAGGTTGCTATTATTGATAACATTGCTATTATGTTTGCAAACATGATATGCCATGTAGATTGTGTTGACTAGAACCGGCTACTCCGTTATAACCATGCATTCCAGCTAGCCAGATAATGCCTGGTTCAGACTAATATTACACAAACTGTGATGCAACACAAAGTGTGATGCAACAACTCTGCAACAACTAAAAAGATTTTGTAGTACCTGGACTCCTGTAGCTAACAT
Organism: Synaphobranchus kaupii; assembly: GCA_029718625.1. NCBI lineage: Eukaryota > Metazoa > Chordata > Actinopteri > Anguilliformes > Synaphobranchidae > Synaphobranchus > Synaphobranchus kaupii. The sequence goes on from CM056379.1 coordinate 81,529,421, forward strand.
TGTTACAGTAACAAACACTATACCAAATATTTATGGATATATGTAATCCTGCAACCAAACTTGCACCTTCACAACGAGGTCTGTGGAAGCAGCGGGTGGTGGGTGTCTCTTTCTCGGCGGGCAGGGCCAAGGGGTGTTATGACTTTGAAATGTCACGGTTGAGAAAGTTGCGTATTCCAGCTTAACTGAATGAACTACCTAACAGCCCAAACTTCAGGCTTTTAATCTAGGCTTTCGCCTTGTTCCTTGTCACCATTATTTTCTTTCAACAGCATTAACCCCTTCGCATAGACCCACTAGTGGCCATGCCGCCAGCACCGTGAGATTGCTCAATTAGACATTCATTGCTTCTGCAACCAAACTATGAGTGGAAAGAACAAACTCCACATTCTAGCTTTATTAGAACACTGTATATGGCACAATTGTCATGTATCGAGTTTCTAAGTGCCACCACTGTTGTGTAGGTGGTCCATTTAACAAGCAACCCCCATCCAGTCTCACCAACTATACCGAACCAAGGGTGACACATTGGACAATAGCGTCCATCTGGGAGTTCATAAAAATATTCTTTCACCGCCAAAAAATTGTATTCCGTCATAGCAACAAGATAAAGCCAACGATAGCTTGAATGTATGCCAATACAGCAGTGGAAAAACAGTGGTATATGCTTGTCTATGTATATGCTTTATAGTGGACAAAAAATGTAATTAATTTTATGATAGGTTTTTGGACCCACAGATAACTATTCCCCGATGCTGATGAAGATTCCCACTTGAAAATCAGCTTTGTTGATTTGTAGTTAAATATTATTCTTTTATGATTTACAACAGTGCACAATTTTGCCATATTTGGATAGTTTTGGGGACACTAATGGACACTGCTTGCATTTTGCGTCATCAATCAATCACACTCAGATTTTGCACTATTGTGGACTGGTGTGTCATCCAGGAAATGTATAGTTTTACCCGTTTTACATTTATCGCTCTCAGTATTTCATTGCAAACTAAAGAAAAATTGATTTAGCATTTTTTCCAATATTTCTTTGTATTTGTGGCACTTTATTTTGACCTATATTATGAAGATAAATTAATCTAAGTTAGTATTGTAAATGGTACAACTGTCATTTCCAAGTTTCTGTGATGCTCACACCTGGAGTTATAAAGCCTATAAAGTACATAAATAAGCAAAGACTGACCAAATTTGGCATCTGCACGAAGGGGTTAATGCACTCCAAATATTAAAAGATAAACACAGACAATATCCCTTTAAAGCATTTCCCTTACCCTTCTGACAATTCTGACTCCTGTTGTAGGTGGCTTTGCCTGCCTCTGCTTATCTTGTTTTGCCAATGGGTTACTTTCCAGGCTGTGCTCAAGCTTAGATAGGTCCTCTGTGTGAAGCTGCCTCTGTGCGCTGGACTTCCTGTCCTCCTCAGCGCAACACTTGAGACAAATGTACTCCTGGTCCTCCTGCTCCATCTGCTGGGCCTTGGCCAGGTCAAGACCAACACACTCCCCATGAAACCAGTCGTCACAACGACCACAGCCCACCATGAACCTAAATGAATGGCAGCCCCACAGTACCATTTGAAATTGACAGTGTAGACGTATTTACTGACTTTACTTCCCTGTCTATGTCTACATTAATAGCAGTTACTATGAAAGAATGTATTTATTATTGAATACCTCATTTCCTTAAATACACTACCATAAAATGTACAATTAATGCTAGAAATGAGATATGGTGCATCTTTGTTGTGAAGTATGGATGCATCTACAGGAATAAGAAGCCCATGTAATATACCTGCTATTATGAGGCTTTTTGCAGAAAACGCAATTCTTGGTAGGATCCCATACAGTCTCACTGTCAGTCGAGTCTTCCTCATGGGCCTTGTGCTTCACTGTGGGGGCATTATCAGGAATAAACAAAGGGGGCTCTTCTAAGGAGAGACTTCTACCACTCTTGCTCCTCTGTCTTTGCAAAGTCTTTTCCGTTTTTTTTATTTTCCCCTTTTCTTGTTCTGCTGCCTCCAAGCACTCCAATTGGGGATTGCTGGATCTCGAGATTGCTGCATGTGGGTTCTGCAGTCTGGGCACAACATGAGACTTAACAGATCTGGAAATTCCAGGCTGCAATTCCAGACATTCACCCCTGAAACTGTTTGGACCAGCAGCAGGTGGTAAAGATCTGCTGACCAGAGAAGCGTTAGACATCTCAGGAGGTTGCTGGCCTTGGTCAAGAAGCTGTAGCGGTTTCTTTTGCGAGTTGCTGGAAAAATGAACTGGTCTCCCATCTTGACCGGCCAGCATTCTCTGCTTTTTGGAAGGCGGGTATGTTTTCAGTTGATCGGTTTGCCGTTTCATAGACATCACTAATTGCTGGCCTTCAGTTGTCTGTAGGTTTTCAGTGTCCATTAGTGTTACCCTTTTTGGCTGGAGAGGTGAAAGGCCTCTTTCTGCACTTACTGGGCTGCTTGGTTTCTGCTCCTTCCTTTGCATTGCAGGGGAATAACTTTGCTTTGATGTGAGCAACTTAGTCAGATCATTTTGGTCTTGAACTTCTTTGCCTTTAGGTAAACACAGTAGTTCCACTTCACTGTCCTCTGCATTCTTCAGGACTGCACTTGTATCCAGACCTTTGTCAGCATCAGATTTATTTATGCCACTTAAAGCAGTTTTTTGAAACTGGATGTGGTCCCTGCTCAGTTTCTCCCCCCCAATTGAATCGGTACCTTTGCAGCTGCTCAGTAGAATTACACGGCCCTCTTGGACTTCACTGGGATTAACAAAGGGTCCTAGCTCTGGTAGCCTGTCTTTAGCTGCACCCTCACCAAGCTCTAGTGATGCTTTAAAGTCTCCCACCAAATCCAAATAAGTTGAATCTAGAGTTTCATCTTGTGTAAGTGTATCTTCCACAACCCGACCACAAGCTGAACTCTTCTGGGATCCCAGGGAATCTGCCAAACCCTTAGTAAGGTGTGGTAGCTTTGTCTTGTTCAACTCTACACTGATGGTTGTTGATTGTAGAGCAGGATTCATAGGCTGCACTTGCTGCTCACTGCCTGCCCCATTCCCTGGTACCAGTTCCTCTTTCATTGCTAGGGAGATTTCTCCTGATGTCTGGCCTGGACTTGGCTTGTGCTTCTGCATGTTTTCTCCTTTTCCTACAGGGTCTCCTGGGTATTTATTGCTAATGGATTTGCTTGCAAGATCCAACTGCCTTGTTACTGCACACTGTACACTCCTAACTGGGTCTGAAAAGACAACAACAGTGTGTTAAATAATAATTAAATTTCCCATCCAGCAACACTAAATGAAAGTAGAAACAGGTAACTTTTTTGTTTTGCCTTAGTACTTGGCACACATAGGACAGGCCTTTTTATGTAGCATACACTAAAATAACCATTGCAAATTACATGACCTTCATTAAGGGATAATTCTTTATTTTAAGGGAGGGTTGACAACCCTACACAATTCCCACTAAAGTCACAGATGACACACAATTAGCCCATAGACATCAACACAGAATAATGCAAGTACTCCTTATGAGGAAAAATTATGTTCTGCTGACCCTACTATCGAGCCCCCACAACTATTTCCCTCTTGGTGGCGGAATGTCTGGTCATATGAAACCCGAAATCACTGCATTACTGAAAACAAATGTTGAGGTAACTTTTTATTTTCACAAAACCTTTCCAAAACCTTACCACATTAAACAACAGATACAGTCAAGCCGGAAAGTCTGCACACCCCTTTCACCTTCTCCGCGTTTTATTACATTACAGACATATTCTACAATAGATTGAGTTCATTTTTTGTCTCAGAATTCTATACAAAATAGCCCATAATGACAAAGTGAAAACAGGTTTTTAGACATTTGTGCTAATTTATTAAAAATCTAAATGTAAAATATCATATGTATTGATATGACACCCAAAAGTGAGCTGAGGTGCATTTTGTTTCCACTGATACTGCTTGAGATGTTTCTACAACTTAATTGGAGTCCACCTGTGATAAATTCAATTGATTGGACATGATTGGGGATTACCAACACCTGCCTATATAAGGTCCCACAGTTGACAGTGCATGTCAGAGCAAACTCCAAGCCATGGGGTCAAAGGAATTATCTGCAGACCTCAGAAACAGGATTGTGTCAAGGCATAGATCTGGAGAATGGTATGGAAAAATCTCAGCTTTACAGGTCCCAAAGAGCACAGTGGCCACCATCATTCGTAAATGGAAGAAGTTTGGAACCACCAAGAATCTTCCTAGACCTGGCCGCCCGGCCAAACTGAGCAATCGGGGAAGACGGGCCTTGGCCAGGGAGGTGAGCAGGAACCAGAGGGTCACTCTGACAGAGCTCCAACGTATCCTTGTGGAGATGGGAGAACCTTTCAGAAGATCAACCATCCAGGCAGCACTCCACCAATCAGGCCTTTATGGTAGAGTGGCCAGACGGAAGCCCCTCCTTAGTAAAAGGCACATCACAGCCCGCTTGGAGTTTGCCAAAAGGCACCTAGAGGACTCTCAAACCATGAGAATCAAGATTCTCTGGTCTGATGAAACCAAAATTGTACTTTTTGGCCTGAATACCAAGCTGGAGGAAACCAGGCACCGCTCATCACCTGGCTAATACCATCCCTACAGTGAAGCATGGCGGTGGCAGCATCATGATGTGGGGATGTTATTCAGCAGCGGGAACGGGGCGACTAGTCCTGATAGAGGGAAAGATGAATGCAGCTAAGTACACCGAGATCCTTGACGAAAACCTGCACCAGAGCGCTCTGGACCTCAGACTGGGGCGAAGGTTTACCTTCCAACATGACAACGACCCGAAGCACACAGCCAAGAGAACAAAGGAGTGGCTTCGGAGAAAGTCTGTGCATGTCCTTGAGTGGCCCAGTCAGAGCCCAGACCTGAATCCAATTGAACATCTGTGGAAAGAGCTGAAAATGGCTGTGTACCGACGCTCCCCATCCAACCTGACGGAGCTTGCAAGGATATGCCAAGAGGAATGGGCAAAAATGTCCAGAAACAAGTGTGCCAAGCTCGTAGCTTCTTTCCCAAGACGCCTTGAAGCTGTAATCACTGCCAAAGGTGCAGCAACCAAGTATTAGGCTAAGGGTGTGTACAGATATGTAACCCCTAAATAACCTATTTTTGTCAGTAAAATAAAATTGCATATTTCCTAAAAACCTGTTTTCACTTCGTCATTATTGGCTATTGTGTGTAGATGTTTGAGACAAAAAATGAACTCAATCTATTGTAGTATAAGTCTGTAACGTAATAAAACGTGGAGAAGGTGAAAGGGGTGTGCAGACTTTCCGGCTTGACTGTACATGGCCAATGAAAACTTACCACTAGAATCTTTACTTTAGCAGAATTAAGTATGAGAAAACAAAACCATGTGGAGGATTCAATATAAGCACCAACACTTGGCTGCAGCTATAACTAGCCTACACATAGGTAACTTACAGGTTAATCGTTGGCAAATGTATGAAGGCCAGATTAGTAAGAGAACTTAAAAAATTAACATACAGGGAAGGTGTAGCATTAAAAATACTTCAGGCCCTTTAGACCTTCCACTATTAACACATCCATTATTTCACATGGGTTCCAATCTGCTTCTAAAGTTTATCTGAATTAACCATGTAGCGAATACAGACAAAACACAGACAGAATCGCCAGCTCAATTCTCTCTAAGTAAGGGTCTTAACATTACCATAATTAATGTCAGTGATGACAAACGACTGACTGCTGTTGCAGACATACTGTGTTTAAAATAATAATGTGAAATCATCACTTACTCTGAATAAATCCTTAGCAAAGTAGTGTTGATCTCTAAAACAAAATCTCTAAAAAAATCTCTAATTCTGCAATTACGTTTTTAATTTTGGAAAGCTATGCATGATGTCCTGAATAGTTATAAAGTAAAATAATGCATTGACTATGCATGATGTTCTGAATGGTTATAAAGTAAAATAATTCATTTTTTATTTATTTATTTTTTTCAATACAGAACTGGTCCAAAAGCGTACCATCACAAATATGTGATTGGAGCGTATCATTCGAATGTTCAGTTGAGAATGTCGTCACAAGGATTGCTGGCCTTCTAAAGTGCAAACATGACTCCAATAGACCCATTTCTTGTTTGTAAACAAAAGAGGATGCACGAGCAAACCTTGGGGGAAAAAGGTGTGTGACGGTGGGAGGCTATGACAATGTAGAAAGGGTTGATCATCAACGATTTAACTAATCTAGTTTTGTTTCTGGTTATTTTATTTCACTTTCATCCTGGCAAAACTATACAAATTATAGCTAGCGTTAGTTCTATTACAACTTCTCTGTACACTAACTTTTTTTGTTGTAAGCTAGTATCTAGCTGTATTTAGGCTACGTTATGAGAGCAAGCGAACCGTCATGAACCGTAAATGTTAAACTGTAAATCTGCGGCAAGTTAACTTAATTTTTAACATTAACGTAGTCCAACTCAAGTTTTTTTCATCATGCGCTGTGTGACTATTATGGGAAGTGGGCTGGAGATTTGTCGGGGCACTCCTGCTGCTAGTTTTTATAATATTGACGAATTGTATATTCGGGATAATTTTGTTTGTGGTCGTCACCATATGCCCGGGAATGTCCGTTGAATCTGCAGCCACAAAGTTTACCATCGTTCTTCACCAGAGTTGAAGATGTCGGGACTCGGGACTGATCGAGGACTGCAGGCAATCTTCGAAAGGCCACCAGGGAAGAGAAAGGAGAAGATAATGCGAGGGAGGAGTGAGCCGACGACTGGGAAGGCTGACGCAGTTCGGTGCTCCGTTTCAACATTGGACAGAGACCGCAACACTGCGTGTATAGTGGAAAGTCGTGGAGGCAGAGTTTGTGTGTTGGACTGCATAATAATGACACTGGACATGACATCTCGGGACAATGGGGGCTATTTTTAATCACGGCTGTATTCCACTTTAAATCACTTAATTAGTTTGATTAATGCAATGATTATATATTGAATGTCTTTGTTTGATATGTTTGTGTGTTGTGGGTCTGCCGCACTGTCTGTCTTTTTTGTTGTTGCTGGGGCTACAACTGAAGTTCCCTAGCGGGAAAATAAGTTATTCTATTCTATTAACCATGAAGCCTACTTTTTAGCTAGAAAAGAAAAGGCACCAGCCACCAGCATTTTCTTCTGTAACAGTTAGCTAGCTAAATTTCTTATTCATCTTATTTCTTTTATCCAAGTGTTCACTCGTGTAAATGTGTTTTTTTGGGGAAATACGTTGGCTAACTCGAAGATGGTTGACGTTAGTTTGCTTTCTTTAGATTGTACAAAATTGATGATTATTTTATTTTGTTTAGTAGGAAATGACTGCCCATGGATGAAAATCTAACAGTTAACAGTTCGCAAATGTTAGCAAACTAGTTTAATGTTCATGTGAGATGCAACCAAGACAGTAACGTTACGGTGGCTAGTTCGTTTGTGGGCCAACGCTACACAGACAGACCACAACCCCCGGTTTAAAAACACAGGGTATGCCAAAAAAAGTGACTATTAGACCCACCTCAGCTCACCGACGCTTGAAAACTAACGTTAGCCCACTTATACACAATACAATTATCTGGAAAGCTAAAATTATGAATGTGCCTTTGGGTACTGGCCAAACCAGAGATATCTAAGTAACTAACAGTAACAGCAGCTTGGTGATCAATATCAACCTGTGTATTTACGACATAAACCATGCAGCAAGACCTCTTACTTTTAAATCTCATGGCCAGCTCAAGTCTCTAAATTGTGAGCTAGCTTGCTAATTAGCTAGCTCGCCAGCTGGGAATCCCACATAAGAGCATGCCAACATTATGCAAGGTTTGCTGTCACTTGTATAACTTAGTATTGAATTCTATTTGATTTTGTGTCAAAATAGTCTCACAGTATGTTTTCTGTAATAGATAGCTAGCTAGCCACCTACTCCATTTGCTTTCAAAACTGCAGCTATATGGTCAAAGCTGTCTTCATTCAATTGAGTGCCTAGTTATATTATGAGATGGGAGCCAGCACAACATACTTCCTGGTCACTTGCTAAATTGAAAAAATAGTACACATATTTACACCAAACGGCTTAGCTAGCTCAGTGTTGATGTAACGAAGATATTCGATGTCAAACAAGAGTCCTTCATCATCCATTTCAGCTTATGCAAATACAAGTTGATTTCTTTTGCAATATTGAATATTCTGCCCCAGCGTTGTGTGTGCACCTCAACTGTGACGCTGCTGAGAAACCAGTCTATGTGGTGCCTACAAGTCGTTTATTGTTCTACTATAATACAAAATATGTTACTATAGTTATCAGGGATGCACTGATAATGATCCTGGTATCGGTATCGGGTCTGATACTGTTCTCATGTACTCATACTCATAAAAATGCTCCGATACACAAACCAATACCAACAGAGAATTTTATAGGTCTACAGCCAACAGGGTGCAAAGTGAAAGAAACTTCAAATTACAATTTTGTGTTCTATTTTTATTGTTGATCAATTAACGCTTCGAACGCGGGACTCGAACAACCAAGAACGACGGCTTGCGGTGAAATTAAGCGAGAAAATGGGAATGAAATACATTACATGGACCAGCTTATTATTCTTACCCATAGCATTTTTGCATGTATTTAAGTCAAATTTACATTTATAAACAGTTTGTGGTCAGACTTTGGAACTTTTACAATAAGTTAGTTTACAATTACAATAGCTAGTCATTTGATTTTGATCAAAGTCCAGTGTTTCCCCTAGGATGGAGTTGTAGCAGCGGAGGTGAAGCACTTATATACATACAGATCCTTTCCAAAAAATTAGAATATCATGGAAATTTTTTTTTTTTTTTTCCATAATTCCATTCAAAAAGTGAAACTTTCATAGATTATAGATTCATTACACACAAAGTGAAATATTTCTAGCCTTTATTTGTTTCATTTTTCATAATTCTGGCTTACAGCTCCAGAAAACCCCCAAAACAGTATTTCAAGAAATTAGAATAGTGTGTCGAAAATCAGCATTTACTTCAGTTATTTCAGAGAATGAATGTTTTAGACTGAGTGTCACACTATCATCTAATTTACTCAAAACACCTGCAAAGTTTATCTCAGTTTGGTTCAGTATGGGGAAGACTGCAGACTTGACAATTGGCCAGAAGACCATCATTGACACCCTCCAGAAGATGGGTAAGCCACAAAAGGTCATCGCTAAGGAGGCTGGCTGTTCACAGAGTGCAGTGTCCAAGCATATCAATAGAAAGTTTAGTGGAAGGGAAAAATGTGGCAGGAGAAGGTGACAAGCAAAAGAGATGACCGTAGGCTTCAGCAGATTGTCAAGCAAAGACGATTCCAAAATTTGGCGGAGATGCAGAGGGAGTGGACTGAGGCTGGAGTCAGTGCTTCAAAAACCACCACGTACAGACGTATCCGGGACATGGGCTACAACTGTCGGATTCCTCGAGTCAAGCCACTCCACTCATTCTCTGAAATAAGTAAGCAATAATGACCGAGGAGCCGGGCATTACACAGTTTAAATGCCCGACGCGGAGGTAGTAAATTGCCCGAGGCGCAGCCGAGGGGCGAAGGGCATTTAAACTGTGTAATGCCCGGCTCCGAGGTCATTATTGCGCTTATACCATGGTTACCAACAATTATTATATATAGTTACATTTATATTTATTGATTTTTATCTACTTTATCAGCTGAAATTTAAATATCCTTCCGAGGCCATTTTCACATTACTAGTTCTATTTTGTCCGTAGTTATGCAAAAACCTCTCGTTGGTAGTTCTGAAAACAATTGATTCTATATGGAAGCAAATAGTTCCTTCTCAACTTTATACCATAAAATTGGCATCAATTTTGGTTATTTTTGTCATTAGTTAGATTATTTAAGAAAATTGCATGAAACCGCAACTCAATTTACGTCCCTCTCTCCGTCTTGCTTTTTAAAAATGCTTTGGTCACGCAGCCTATTTTAAACAGCCCAGGCTGAGGAAATTGCATTTCACGATCTGCATCATGAGATGGGAACATCTGAAAAAAATAGCCTACTGTAGATACAGAGTTTGTTACTGTTAGATGTAACTTGTCATATCTAAGACATTTCGCTGGATAAAATGTTTTTTTAAATATACAGATTAACGTGCTTTGTGAAGTAACTTGTTCACAATCGCAACCAGCGTTGCTCACGTCAGCGTTACATTACATTAGGTAAAGCCCTACTGTGTTACGTTCACATTTCCAAACTGAATAAATACTGCACCTCTAACCACAAAACTTCTTTGCTAGATTAAAGTTGTTGTAACTAAGATATTTGGCGAAGACAAACTTTTCAAATCGGCGGATTTAGCGTTATTTGCCGGCTTTATTAATCAGCTGTTGGTGTTGCTATGGATACCATTCATAAAAGTGTCGACTCTAATGGCGCTGGCAGCAGATAACGTAGACGGCGTATTAATTTAGAACGGTGATTAAAATGTTGCCAGCGCTACTTCATTGCCGGGCGGTTTAACGAAATAAATGCCCACCCTCCAGCCAATCAGAATCGAGTATTTAGCCAAGCCATGGTATAACTGAAGTAAATGCTGATTTTCGACACACTATTCTAATTTCTTGAAATACTGTTTTGGGGGTTTTCTGGAGCTGTAAGCCAAAATTATGAAAAATTAAACAAATAAAGGCTATGATATTCAAATTTTTTGGAAAGGATCTGAATATATATATATATATATAATTAAAAATAATTTTTTTGTGGCACTCACAAAGAGCACCCTGCCGGGAGGTTTCTATGTGTCTGCCGGCACCAGAAGGGCTCTCGAGGCCTAAGTACATACAGTACAGTCAAGGACAACTACAGGCAGGGGCGTAGGTTTCATTTGAACATTGGGGGGAGGACCACAAACAGTAAATGTTCTTTGTGATGATAATGGAGGGGGACACTAATAATATAGCATCCAACAGTAGCGAACCATGACTATTGGACCGAGGCCCTCAACCATTCCCCCCCCCGCCAGAAAAATTTTAGCCTTTTAAAACTCATTTCCTGCATTTCTACACAACCTCACCCAGGGCATTTTCTAAAATAAAATGTTTTATTTATGAACATTTTGGAGAAGTTTTTTTTATTTATTTTTATTTATTTTTTTTCAAAGCACTAGGCGAGATTTGAGATTCTTTCATATAAATCTAAGGCCATGGTAGGCTAATCAGTACATTAGTGGATAAGATATGTTTATAATATTTAAAACTCTGTGGTTCTCAAACTCGGTCCTGGGGGTCCCCTGTGTATGCTGGTTTCCGTTCCAACCACAATTGCAATCACAAAATTTTAACAAGCTGTTAATTTTTCTTAATTAGGTGTTTTTCATGTTTAGAGGGATTATTTACCCTCTTAAGACAAATTGTCAAATTGTCAATTGCATACCATGAAGACTATGCCATGTTCACACTGTGCTTACAGTGCTATCTTGCAAACAATAATACAAGGTAACATTTTTTTAAACTGATCAATTTAAAGACTGAGATGAATCAATAGGCTCCTAATTCAGTAGTTGAACACGTGTTTTAAGTTCCTTAATTATTCCTTAAACTTATTAACACAATGCAGGTTTGGCTCATTATCATTTGCTTTGTCTTTTGAATTGTTCATTATTTACCAAGTCTCTAGTTTTAGTTGCCAATGTGTCCACAATTTCACCAATTAGGAGCTGATTGATTCACCTCAGTCTTTAATTTGTTTAATTTGATCAGTTAAAACATTTTTACCTCTCTTTTTGTAATTGTTTGCAATATAGCACAATGTGAATATTTGACTTTTATTATTCATGGCTATTTCTAACATAATGTGGCTTCAGAGGGGAAATAATCCCTCTAAACATGAAAAACACCTAATTAAGAAAAATCAACAACCTGTTCAAATTCTGGGATTGCAATTGTGAACGAAAACCAGCATATGCAGGGGGGCCCCAGGACCGAGTTTAAGAACCACGGCCTTTAGTGGCAGTCGTCGACATCCCAATTATGGTATTCACATTTCTCGGAACTTCTAAATTAGGCTAATTACAGTGTCTTACAGTGTCGCCGCTTGCGAATATATCAGCCTCTCATGTTGCACTGCAGGGCAATAAACATTTTAAGGAACCAAATAGCCTACATTTAAGAAGCTACAATTGTTTTCTGATGAACCCTGAAGAAATTATCTATTCAATTGTCCAGCAACGTCGACATTTCCACAGTGCTACCTAACGTTATCGCACTCGTGGCTGTAATACATTGCTTGTTGTTATGAAAAAACATGTACTTTTTTTAAACGTATATATAAGGCATAGACTGTAGAAAAATAAGGAGTAGCTAGTTCGCTAGGTTAGGAACAGCGCCGACAGTATCCTCGCCTACCTGAATGGGGAAACTTCTGGGTCGGCGGTTCTTTTATTCACTGTGGGGATTTTGATTTGATTTTCAGTTGAGAGGACTGTTTCAGGTTAAATGTAGCAAAGGCCGCCTACATACCAACAAACCATCTGCTCTACCCCCGTAACGAGCGTCTCGATTTCATACTCCGTGAAGTTTCTCGTCTTTTTTTGCGGTCTGACTTCTCCATTGCAACCAACCTGATTATAACACATCCATAACGTTACACAAAACACTGGCTAAAACACTGGGTTATGGGAATTAAAGTCCATAGTATTATCGGCTTGAGCAATCACCCCTAATTGTTGACTACATATCCCATTTGTGCTTTCATAAACTCGAACTTGTCGTGGCCATGAGATAAACCATTGCTACTGTTTGAAGTAGCGAGGGGGTGGGTCAATAATTCATACTATGTTTACAGGCGTTACATATCTTTCCGCATAAATTTAAGTCATTTTTTTACCGTTGTTGCAGCCTTTATTGACTGTAAGCTTTACATGGGAGAGGGATCAATTATGGTTGGGGGGGACAATTTGACTCTTTCCAAACATTGGCGGGGACACATCCCCCGTTTCCCCCCATAATCCTACGCCCATGACTACAGGGCTGTGTTCAGATCCGAATTTAATTCTTTCTTCCTGTCGTTCCCTTCCCTTGATTCAAGGGAATTCACATTGAAGCAAGGGAAGGGAATGACAGGAAGAAAGCATTAATTTTGGATCCGAACGCAGTCCAGCACTTCAAAATGTTGTACATCTATGGCCTTCTCTCGTCAGAACAGCTGCATTTGCTAGCTAGCACTGGCCATACAACCTTGCTGAAAGTTAGCTTTGCTTAGAAAGTTTGGACACATTCGCATTTCAAATGAGTTTATGACAGCAACTTTTCCATGAAAGCGCTTTACGTTTAAAACGTTTTTACGTTACTCTAAAACGTTTACAAGGCCGTTTTCCAGCATTTTGAAGGGGAGAGAGTGGATTGTTTTGTTTTGTTTACAAAAAAGCTTTTAAAAAAAAAATAATCCAGCAGCGGCGGTCATATTTCTGCAGCGGCGTAACGCCGCTGCTAGGTGCATATAGGGGAAACACTGCAGTCTATCATGTGATCCATGTTAATTTCACTTAAGGATATACAGTTGAAGTCGGAAGTTTACATACACTTAGGTTGAAGTCATTAAAACTCATTTTTAACCACTCCACAGATTTCATGTTAGCAAACTATAGTGTTGGCAAGTCAGTTAGGACATCTACTTTGTACATGGCGCAAGTCATTTTTCCAACAATTGTTTACAGACAGAATTGTTTACTTCACTTTTAATTCACTATATCACAATTCCAGTGGGTCAGAAGTTTACATACACTAAGTTGACTGTGCCTTTAAATTTTTTATATTTGGTCGCATATCCCTTGCATGCCATGACTTCCTGATGTCTGTGACCCAACAATATCAAAAGACTCTTGATATCTTATTTTCTGGTACTCTTACAAACGATGCTATATCATCTCTGCATTTGAATGGATCGCTATGGGAATTGGGGGGTGGGACTAGATTTAGCTGTAATTTATGCTGGAACAGTATGGAATACATGGTTGGTAAAATGGCTGTAAGTAATCAAAGGTCTGAGGTATCAAACAAGCCATTTTTTCAGTGTGAGATTAAGCTAATTTACCAAACGGTTAATTTTTTATAACCCTTTTTACTCATCTTTACCAGGGGTGCCAATAATAATGGAGGGCACTGGAGATATATACGTACATTACCAGTCAAAAGTTTGGACACACCTACTTTTTCATTATTCTTACTTTCCACATTTTAGAATAGTAAAGACATGAAAACTATGAGATAACACGAATGGAATTACACAAAGACAAAAAAAGTGTTAAACAAATCAAAAAAGTCTTATATTTTAGATTATTCAAAGTAGCCTTTGCCTTGATAACGGCTTTGCACATTCTTGCCATTCTCTCAACCAACTTCTGTGGTAAACAGGTATTCCACAGGTATACAGGTGATGCTCTCATGACTGTATAAAAGGATATCAGAAGACTCTTCATATCTTATTTCCAGGTACTCTTATAAGCGATACTATAACCTCTCTGCATTTGAATGGATCTCAATGGGAATTGGGGGGTGGGACTTAATATGCAAATTACATGAGAATATTACGGAACCCATGGTTGGCTAAATGGCTGTCAGTCATCAAGGGTCTCAGGAATCAAACGAGCCTTAAACCATCACTCTGCTGCCAGATATGCAGAACATATGGATGGATCTTTTTAAGGGTGGTTTCTCCTGACTCATTTTCCTATTGAACTCAATGGAAAAGCAGTTTTTTCAGTTTGAAAATAATTCTTTTGAGATTTTCTCTTCTGTAACACCTGCTTTCCCATTATTTCCCAATCTTGATTAGAGCTCAGTCTAAATTAGGGATGAGTCAAAATAGTCGAATATTCGATTTATCGTTCAGGGGCACACAATGGACGTTTAATTTTTCAAACGTCACTTGCAAACGGCCCTCTGGAGGATGTGACGCAGCACCAAAAGAACACGAGAAGACACTTGAACCGATGGGGATGAGCAATGGAGGGAGCAGAATTATTTTTGAATTGGACTGCACTTGCACTCGGAAATTCGCCAGCAGACCATTGACAAATGAGTTTTGCAAAACTTTCCAATAAACTGCACAATTAATTTATTGATAGACAGCACTTTAAAATACCTCATAAGCAGTAATGGAGAATAATACACTTGTATAATACCTCCCAATCAAATATATTAATAAACTACAATCGAAACAGTGAATGCATAGATTGCTTTGCAGGTGGCACAGAAGTATAAAACATAAAAGAGGCATGCAAACTGTATCAAAGCTAGAGTACGCTACTTTTCCCCTCAATGGTCGCATTTGTTGTCAAAACATTTCAAAGTCATAACATCCATTGGCCCTGATCGCAGAGAAAGAGACACCCCCCCCACCTCACTACTTCCACAGACCTCATTGTCAATGTGCCTTTTCGTCTTTTTGATACGACTGCAGGATTAGACTGGTATAGCTAATGTTACAGTAAAAAAAAAAAGTCATATAAAAGTCCAGGTCAAACAACGGAATCTTTTCTGTTGTTGCAGAGTTGTTGCATAACACTGAGTTTGTGTAGCATTGTCTGAACCAGGCATTATCTGGCGACAGCAGAGTAACGTTAGCCGGTTCTAGCTAACGTGATCGATACAACGTATAACGTGAGCAAACATTTCCTTCTTCCAAGAACGAGCCGCCGAATAAAGTAACGCTATCAATAATAGCAACCTAGCTACTATTCATTATAGGCAATTCGTTGATTGGCAAGCAGAAAGTCCAGGCAACTTCGTCTTAAAACTTTTGACCTACCTGTCCAGAAGAATATGGGAGCCCCACATCTGTCTTTAAACCAATTCACTCCTGATCCCGCCACCTTCTATAATGAGCACATACTCATTTCACCCTACTCTGGTTTTCGAGCAAGCTTTATCCAATTCCCTTTTCTTTTTCTGTGCGTGAAATAGCGCTGTAAGGGGTCGCTGTGAAATTTCTAGTGGGTGAACTAGCAAGGTCAAGCTCACTGTTGGGTTCGTGATGTGAACCAACCCATCTCTTTGATTGGTTCTATGGTCATAAGCCACTTTGTTTTGAAAACAAAATTAGGGCCGAATTGCTGGTTTTAGAATGCAGAATTTGACGGCATAAACAGTGTATGGTGCTGGATTTCTCTCACAACCCGTTCTTTCTATGATTGCTACCAACTAAGCATGACAATTCCCCAATATGTTTCTATAAAAAACCATGTGTACACCAGCTTTAAAATGTGTTTGTAATATTGCCCATGCTTATGAGCCTGCGCTGGCTCATTTTCTGGATACTCGCTGAACTGCAACGAGATTATGTAGCTAGTAATCGTCAACTAGTCTGACATAATCACTGGAGATGAGTTTTAAGGCGATTTTATTGAACCACTAGATAATGTTATATCCTAATTTATTCAACATTTCTGCCTTTGAACAGCACCTTAACAGGGTTTTTCCTGCATTGAAACGTCTTAGGTGGGCCGCCTAAGTGTTTTTTCAAGCCACCAAAGAGAAATCACGCAAAGAAACACCTGTAAAAACAATTTGAAATGGTCCGTGCATTTATTTCTCTGGACAACTTTTACATTCTAATGTTGCATTTCGCTCTCCCTACTGTAATGCCACAAACTACAGCCAGACGTCTGCCCCACCCCCCACTCCCCAGTGAAAAATGTAGACTATAGTTTTAATGAACGTCATAGCCTATGTGCATTGCCATTGATTTTTATTATTTTTACGTGAGTCAATAGGCCACACCACAAAACAACCAATATCTATTTTAGTTTATTTTTTATAAGAAATGCTTAAACCAGGGCTGAAAGTGTGACTTTTGGTCGCATATGCAACCTAAATTCAAACTTTGCAACCTGGAATTTAAACTGGGAGCACTGGTACCACCATAAACAATTGTCCTGGTGTGACTTTTTTTTTTTGTTTTTCAATAATGTGAGCAACCTATCGCAATCAGACATTCTACCATGTTTTTCCCCATGTAACCTTTCCAACCAACCAAACGTCAGCTGCTCCTTACCACTATGCTGCTTTTAGATTGACTAAACTCAGTCAGAGCGGTTCTTTCACTGACAGCTGCCAAGCGAGCAGCTAGCATTCATGTACCTAACGTTAACTAACTGAACCGGTTTTTTCCTCATGGATAATACAATCAATACAATATAAATAAAAAATGCACAATCACGTAATTTTTTGACAAAAGAAAAGTGGTGAAGTGAAGCTGATCGAGACATCCACCACCAGGAAAGACAGAGAGGCTGTAGCCTACACCTTTCAAAATGTGGCTAAAAGAATTATCCTGGTTAAGGCACGAGGCAGTCAAAATGTAGTGTATGCACTGCAAGAAATTTGGATTGGAGATTGCGGGGAAAAGTTGTTTAAATTCAGTTGTTTATAACTTGTTTTTTCCTAAGACAAAATATTTGGAAATTAATTGCGTTCTGCATAGAATGATTTGTGGATTATACCCGATATACGGCAGTAAACATCCAAACTTCAGAGGCCGCGTGAAATGCTTCCGGAAAAAAACATCACCGCTGATATCTATTGAGTGTTGATAAGACAGCCAACCAGCAGCAAGGTCGTACAGCTTTCACATGATCATGTGA
This sequence comes from Synaphobranchus kaupii, assembly GCA_029718625.1. Classification (NCBI taxonomy): domain Eukaryota; kingdom Metazoa; phylum Chordata; class Actinopteri; order Anguilliformes; family Synaphobranchidae; genus Synaphobranchus; species Synaphobranchus kaupii. The sequence goes on from CM056379.1 coordinate 81,547,081, forward strand.
TGTGTTTTTTCAATCGCATGAAAGGTGCAACGCCTTTCTGTGATTGTCCATCATATTAACACGCAGTAGACAGTGATGACGTCTTTTTTCCGGAAGAATTTCACACGGGTTTTGAAGTTTAGATTACTACCGCATCAGGTATAATTAAAGAAAAAAAGACGAAAAGAAAGGCAATACCCCACATGCTGGCAACGGCCGTTATTGCAATCGATAATTATCGTTGCGATATATCGCCCAGCCCTAATATGCTATTCAAAGTAATGCTGCTACTTAACCAAAACACATAATGACCTTTGTCCAACTCTACATCTGAAGGAGGACCCCATGTAAACACTTTCACAACGGGAAATTAGCACCCGCCACCTGCGGGTAGATTTCAGAATTGTCGGGTAAATGTATCAGACCTACCCACCACAGTGGCGTGTAGCAAAGTGGATACAAGCAGGAATAAAAGTTAAAAAAACTTCAGCTTTCTTTCTCTGATTGCCTAAACATGACAGAAAAAAAGCGCTTGTTAGAATATCCCGAGGCGAGCCCGCCTTACACCTCGTTCACAACTCATCCGTTGTTTTTACGTAGCCTACCATAAATCCTCAACACAATCCCCACCCCCAGAGCAATGCAGCGCCATATAGGGTTGTCACAATATCCGATAATATCGCAACATTTGAAAATATCGCTGACTGTCTATAGCCACAATATTTAAAAAAATATATTATTTAAAAACATTATTATTATCATTGTTATTGATATTCTAAGGACAAAACATACGTACATGATTTTAAATAATAATATTAGTTGGAAATAAATAGGTAAGTTAATAATTCAAAATCTGTATAACTCATATACGATGGTACCGTATATACACTAGCGTTCAAAATCGCAGACATTTTTATGTTTTTGAAAGAAATAGATACTTTTATTCACCAAGGTAGCATTAAATTCATCAAAAAATACAGTCAAGACATTGATAATGTTACAAACTACTATTTCAATTTCATTCCATTTCTACTTTAGCAATTGTAGCCATTTTTACACAGTCATTACACATTACACATTTTAGGGCACCAAAAGTAATTAACATAAATTTAAATAAAGTCATCATATTCAATGTTTGGTTGCATATCCTTTAGGGCTGTCAACATTGGCCAAAAATCACGTTCGAATATTGCTTCTGACAAAACACAAATACGAATATATTCGAATATCTATTACAATTTTAAAATGTTACAATTTGACCAACTTTCAGGCTGTGTTATTGCGCGTTAGGTCCACAAGTGGGCAAGCCAATACAATGAGACACATAACTAGTAGCTATAGGTAGCTACATTTTATTTGAACATAAACATGAACGCAGTCAGGTTTGAAAAAAAACAAAAAACATGTTAACATTCGAGATGGCTTTAAAATCTACTTACACACTTTATAATGCTTTTGTTTGAATAAAATTAAGGCACACAATTTAGAGAAATGTTACTAAAAAGAATTTAGATCCTGAGAGATCATTTACAATAAAGTGCTATTAAAAACAGAAAAGTACCATCTTTGACCTTTTGGAGAGGGAACTGTGATCAGCATAGTTTTAACGTTTAACGTTTAATGTAGGCCATCTGTAGCTTACATAGCTTGCAGACAACTTTGTCTCGAGGTTCCACAATTTTGCCGTTCACTGACCAAAAACCGAAGTACTTACAAACGGGGCTTTTTAGATTGCTCGGAGTGCTAATCACTCTCCGCAGCCAAGCTGCTTGACGAATATGCCTACATTTGATTTTCAATCTGCCGTGTCCGTCCAGTACAAGCATAGCAATAACCCGTATGCAGCGTCTTCCGTTTTCAACAGAGGAGACGCTAAAATTTGAGATTTATTTTTGGTTTAACACAACCCAAGTTGAAAGGAAGACAGACGCTGCATTCGAATAGTCAAATTTGAGCAAGCAAAGATCCCTTGCTTTAGATCGTATGAACCAGAAATAGTTTCCAGGCAGCCATGCTAAGGACCGTTCAAATTTCTTATATTGAGAAGGAACGGAGCTTCACAATTCCTTTTATCCGTCCTTTCACAAAGGATGCTCTGGACTATCCTTTTCAAAAGGAAGGTAGTATTCGCGCCCACAATGCAATGCCGCCAATGTTTTCATAAGCATCGGAGTTTTCCGAACCTACCGAATTCAAACAAGGCGAACATCTGAGAAATGCCAGAAATCTAAATGTGAATAGCTAGTATTGTTGGTTAGAATTGGCTTATAATAGAAAGTAAACAAACAATGACACAATCAGACAATACACCAAATTTATTAAGACACTAAATTTCGCAGAAATAAAAACGGTTCAAGAGAAATGCAGACGGCAATGATGTGCCTTTTGTCGTAATTTTTTGTGAAGTTGTAGTTCGCAATGTTGAACATTCACATCAATATGACTGGACGTCACACCATGACGCAAGGTAGAGAAGGAGGTTCGGATTCCACAGTTACGCTAGATTCCTTGTAAATCTCTGCTTCCAACTTTTTCTTGACCCCCATGACCTTTTCTGGCGAGGTCAAGGAAAAGTTGCAAGGAAAGGAAAAAGGAGTTTGAATGCAGCCAGACACTTATCTGCGATAAAGAGACGCTGCATTTTATTTTTATTTTTTTTCCAATGTTAATTTTCAGATTCGAACGTCATTTTTTTTTTTTTACAATTCGAATGGCATTCGAATATCGAACCATCGTATGACAGCCCTAATATCCTTTGCATGCAATGACTTCCTGATGTCTGTGACCCAACATCATCATGATATCATATTTTCAGGTACTCTTACCAGCGATACTCTCTGCATTTGAATGGATCTCTATGGGAATTGGGGGGTGGGACTAGAGATGTATATTACTTGGGAATAGTATGGAACACATGGTCGGCTAAATGGCTGTAAGGCATCAAGGGTCTGAGGTATCAAAAGAGCCTCAAACCATAACTCTGCTGCCAGATATGCAGTAGATATGTATGGATCACTTTAAGGGTTGTTTCTCCTGACTCATTTTTCTATAAGAACTCTATGGAAAAATAAGTCAGGAGAAACAACCCTTCAAGTGATCCATCCATATCTACTGCATATCTAGCAGCAGATCCCATAGTGATCCATTCAAATGCAGAGGTCATAGTATCGCTTGTAAGAATACCTGAAAATAAGATTAAGAGTCTTTTGATATCCTTTTATATCCAGTCATGATAGTATCACCTGTTTACCTAGAGTTACGGCGGATTCCCGCATCCCCCTATTAAACCTCATTGATTAAACTAAATGTTTGGACCTGTTTCCTCTCTCACGCTGACGGAGTGATCCACTAATAAAGTCACATCGAGACATTTGAATCTTATAAGTGCCGAGGGGGAATTCCCTCACGGCATATCACGTGTTTAAGGTTGATAAAGGGTGATCTATAGTGACTTGGGTTCAGTATTCAGAGTACTGAGCTGCTAACAGGGCAACTGAAGGTGATCCCTGAACAATAGTTCATAACTATTGTGTTGTAATTTAGAATAAATTGGTTAATTAAATAAATTCTAATTTAATGGATAAAATCATTCTGAATTACATACCATCAATCTGACACTTTGCCGGTATATAGAAAAGAGAAAAACCGGCAAAATAACTCAAGTTTGGGGCTTTATTGTGTGGATGAGTGATGTTGTATCTGAATTTATTGTGGTTACATGAGGTAAGAGCATACAGAGGTTCATGTTTTTAAGGGCTGAGAGTCAGTGGTCATTGTGGTTATTTCCATATTAAACCCTGAAAAGTGCCAAAATAGGTGCTGTATAGGTATGGGGCCACATGTAGCCTATAAACAGTGCTGAGCAGAAAAATGCCCTCAAAAAGCCGACTTCCTCCCCGAGCAGTCTTTTACGCATTATTCTACTCAGAGTTTTAGACATGTGGCCCCTGCCATCCCAATTACATTTTCCAAGAATGTCTGTATTAATGTCGCTCATGTTGAATTAAGTCAGCCACTGCTAATCACAGGAATTCCCAAAATGCCTTCACCTCTAAGCTGAATCATTTATATTAATTTGGTATCAACTGAGTATATAATATTGTGATTTTGTTAAGATTAGGGTTGCAAAATTCTGGGAATATTCAAAGGTGGAAACCTTCCATGGGAATTAACGGGGAAAAAACTGGAAATGTTGGCGTTATTTGTACTAGCTGTATTTACCTCGTCATATGCAGACAAATTCATTTTGTCATAAGCAGACATCCATGCAAACATTTGTGAGTAGAACTTTAATGGATTCTTTCATTGAATCAAAAAACATGAATGTTGAATAAAAGTAATGTATTTCCTAAGCCCCCCCCCCCCAAAAAAAATGTATTCAAAATGGATGTAGTCCTGGGGCTCAAATGCAGTAGTGTGGCTTCAATAGCCTTGTTGTAGTGTGCAGGATGCTGGGAATTATTTCTCAAATTGTTCTTATATTATTTTAACACAATACTTGCCCATCCAAATTAAGCTGAACTTCGGTCATGATATTCTGCATAGTTGTAGAGATGGAGGGGTCCAAATAGGCCAAAAAATGGCTGCCATTATGGGGGTTGGAACCCTTTATGTGGGTGTATTTCAGGCATATAAATCTGATTTTTGGAGGGATAATTTCATAGAACTCATAGAACACATTTATCTCAATATTAATGCTGTGGTTTGTCTTCAAGGATAAAAAAAATACATATTACTAGAATCTTGAAACTTTCACAATTTAAGTATTGTGACATGTAGCAAATGTGTACAGAAAGCCATCATCCTTATGAAATTCCTTCATAGTGAAAATTATTGTTCAATCATAACTCTCACATTAGACCAGTGTGATGTACTACACATATTGGACACTAGGTGGCAATTGACATCATAATTATATTCAAAGACCCAATGGCTGTTGTTTAACACTAGTTCAGATCTCAGTCATCAGATTCAATGAAGAAGAATTACTAATACATGTCCCTCAAATCATTGGATCACTGGGTATGATGAGAGTGCAGCAGCATGCATGTTTCACAGTGAACATACATTTAAAGAAGTTTGGTATTTAGCATGTTAAGCCCTGTTATAAGGGTATTTACAATCATATACAACGGTCCATATCAACATTTTGACAAACTGTGCAGTCTTGAGATATATTGCTCATTGCTCACGTCACAGGTAACTTACACAATAGATCTGGATGGGCATATAGAAAATCCTTCAAAAAACACCATAAACTCTCATTTTCAAAGACGGGAAACTCACCAAGTGGTCACTGGTGTCTTCTTGTAATTTACATTTAAAACATGTTTTAAATAACCGTTTAAAGATTTATATAACTATTTTCAGTCGCCGTAAACTTACGTTTTGTTTAAAAATGAGTGTACGTTTACACGACTGATTCCTTCACTGTGAGCGCACATGACCGCTAGTGAGATGAAAGGCGTTGCATACAAATGAATGCATTCAATACAATACCTATTCACATCATAGTTATCAACCATTTGTTGACTTTAACCTATTATTTATTGGTTTAAATGAATATTTTACCTGGTCGCACCACCTGACGATTATCAGTTGTGCCACCTGACAACATTAGTAATGACAGGAAATATGCTGAATAATTGCATTTTTATTTCAAATACAAAAAAGTTTTAGTCAACAGTAGTCTATTGAAGTAAAAGTAGTAAACTGATCAAAAACAGGATATTTCACGAGATCACATTCGGTACATAGCAACTGGAATAGGCTACAGTGCAATAGATTGATTAGATACACTGTAATGAAAGATTTCATACAATTAATGGTATATTCCACTTAAAATTTAAACTCTTTTAAAGTCAACTGGAATTATTGGATGGGTAAAGCTTGTGCGTTTTCTACTCGTTCATGGTTTTTAATAGAACTTGTATTCATTCAGTTCCATTCAGCTTTCAGTTCATATAGCCTATTTCAGTTCAATATGCTCAGACTAATCTGGAGGAAATGACGACACGACTTCTGAGGCCTATGCACTCTAGCAGAATTATATGCTTTCTTTGTACCACATATTAAAACCCTAGGAATCGCCTGGTAAGACCCGAGAAACTACCTAGTAACACCTTAGCAGCCACCTAGTAATACCATGGAAACCACCTACTACACCCTAGCAACTGGCTAGTAACCACCTCGTATCACCTTAGCAACCAGCTACTACACCCTAGCAACTACCCAGTAAGACCCTAGCAACCACCTAGTAAGACCCTAGCAACCACCAAGCAATCCCCTAGTAACAACCTATTAACAAACAGGAACCCTAGCAACCAACAAGTAAGACTATAGCAACCACCTAGAAAGACCTTAGCAACCACCTCGTAAGACCCTAGCAACCACCGAGCAATCAATTAGTAACACCCTATTAACCAACAGGGACCCTACCAACCAACAAGTAAGACCATAGCAACCACCTAGAAAGACCTTAGCAACCACCTCTTTGTCCATTTTGAAAGATTTCATACAATTAATGGTATTCCTACGGCTGGCCGATATAACGGCAATGAAAATTATCGATTGCAATAACGGCCATTGCCAGCATGTGGGGTATTGCCTTTCTTTTCGTCTTTTTTTCTTTAATTATACCTGATGTGGTAGTAATCTAAACTTCAAAACCCGTGTGAAATTCTTCCGGAAAAAAAACTCCATCACAGTGTATGTCTACTGCATGTTGATAAGACGGACAATCACAGAAAGGCGTTGCACCTTTCATGCGATTGACAAAAACACATCACATGATCACGTGAAAGCTGTACGACCTTGCTGCTGGTTGGCTGTCTTATCAACACTCAATAGATATCAGCGGTGATGTTTTTTTTCCAGGAAGCATTTCACACAGCCTCTGAAGCTTGGATGTTTACTGCCGTATATCGGGTATACTTAAAGACAAAAAGAAAGGCGCTCCACACAGTGACAATAACGGCCGTTATTGCATTCGATAATTATCGATGTTCTAAATCGCCCAGCCCTAGGTATTCCACTTTTTAAAAAACTGTTTTAAAGTCTATAGGAATTATTGGATGGGTAAAGCTTTTGCGTTTTCTACTCGCTCATGGTTTTTAATAGAACTTGTATTTATCCAGTTCCATTCAGCTTTCAGTGCATATAGCCCATTTCAGTTCAACATGCTCATATTAATACATGGCATTGGTAATAATGTCTATTGTTTGTTGTGTAATGCCTAATTTCTATTACCAAAATATAGTGTTATCTGTCCTTTGCTTTTTCAAGCCAACTTGAAGTATGTGTTCAAACCTATATTGTCTACGGTCTTTCTGTAGGGAAGGCCTGTACTAAACCTTATCATGTCGTACCACACAGGACAATGCATAAATACACATCACATTATACAGTGAAAAGTTCAATAACATGCAAACGCAGAGTTCAGAAACTCTAAATCTAGAATTATAAATCATGAAAAAGGTTTGAAAGTGTATAACATCATTAACATAAAACTAATACAATTTTTAGAAATGTAATAGATAATTTTAGAGCTTTAAATAACATTATTTCTTTATTTATAGTGACATTCCATGCAGTTGCGCAACCTGACTTTTGCAACTAATTTCAAATTAAACAGGCTTCTACTTGGACGCCTGTATTAGCTTTTGCCATTGCTATCAAATTCATGCATATAATTTTTAAATAGAATAGAATAAAGAATTTTATGATAAAATAACATTTTCCTAGTTTTACATTGGTTGTACCACCTGACATGGAAAGTGTACTAGCCTACCTACGAGTTGAAAGTAGCTATTTTTATTAATATTTGAGAGAGATCTACAAACCTTTTCACTCAGCCATAAAGGTCACTTGGGGTCCTTTTGATATCCTGTTTACTGTTATTACCCCTTCACTTCATAATAAAGTCCCATGTTTATGGTTGTGCCACCCTGACATTTGAGAACATATAAATTGCTAGACAAAAGTTTTTAAATTATCTCAACAGCTTTAAGACTATTGGTATTTGTAAAATTGGTTTATTTGAAAGGTTTCAAACATAAAATCATGCCATAGTATTTTATTTAGAATTTATTATCATTAAAATACCATTTTTAATAGTTTTCTTAGTCATTTTGGGGGGTTGAGATGCCAGAACATAAAATAATATCTGAATGTACTGAAAATGTATTCAAACTAAATAGGTTTTATAGAATAAAGTGATACATGTCATGAATTGATAAAATTATTTTAATTTAATTATTTAAGGAAATAATGCACTCGGACACAAAAATATGCATGTCATGGAGCACCATTCAGATTGTGTAAGTTAGCTGTGACATGAGCAATAAGCAATATATCTCAAGACTGCAGAGTTTGTCAAAATGTTGATATGGACCGTTGTATATGATCGAAAATAACCTTATAACAGGGCTTAACATGCTAAATACCGAACTTTTCCTTTAATTGCCATTTCTCCTTGTCTTCTTCTTTATTGAATTTCATAACTGAGATGTGACTTTAACTCCTTTGCGCAGATGCCTAGTGACCAGTAACTTAAACGCATGACCAGTGCATACTCCAAGATAGCCTACCGACATGTCGGACCATTTCATTAAGTGTTCATTGTAACAAATCACGGAATGTCCAGACAAACGGAGTTGGTTAAAGTGTCGTCTTTACTTGGCTACTCGTCAGGTTACATTACCACAGCTACTACGTCCACTGTCGTAACATTACCGTATTAACTCTAATACTATGACATTAATAAGTTTTCCTTATGCAATATTGATAGTCACATTATATAACATGCATTTAGGAAAAGTCACGAAAGGCATATGGATTTCATGATGACAGATCTATAGATTACAACCGCTGTTATTACCTAACGTTGCTTTAACTACCTTGCAAACCCCACATTTTCAGTTAGCTGTAGTGCGTTGTAGGCTATGCATCAGTAGCCTAACTAGGCTATGTCTACCGTGTATACAACAAACACTATAAAAAGATATGATCTCAAAAACGTTTTCAACGTAAAGAAAAATGTGAAGTTACTCACTCATAGCCTACAAAGCACTGTCTAAGTCATTAATTCCACCAGGCAAAAACTAGGCCTGCCTTTTAAAGTATTGATATCAAAATGTGGCCAAGTTACAATTAACAATATTGCCTATTGCAGCTCACACTAATGAAACTAGCCCTATTCCAAAGCAATGCTAACCAATCTTTCCTAAATTATTTCATGTAACTTGGCCCTGTGTTTTTCTCAGTTGCTGACTTGTGGCGAAAGTTCCGCCGTGGTAACTTCAGCCCAAGAATGTAAACAAGTCAGAGGGATTCTTCACGATAAGAAACAATTTTATGACAGCTTTCGCTAGCCAACTAGCAAGTTAAGAACACAAAGCAAGATATTTCCACAATTTAGCTAGCCAAATATAATATAGCTCACGATAACTAACTTAACAGTCAACAAACACTCCCAAGTGGAAATAAGTTCGATTAGTCTGTTATCAAGTAAGCTAGAAAGCTAAACGTCAGTTATCGCTAGTAACGTTAGAGTATATTTCTATCTAGCTGGCTAGGTAACGTTAGCAACATACAACTGAGTATAGTCTACTACCACACAATATAAGCTGCCTTGGGTTTCACTAGCGAGATAACTAGTGTTTGACATCACAGAATAATAAATTAAATAGGTGGCTAAATCCGACGCACAAATACACGTGCAGTGTATGAGAAATGACCCCATGAAAACAGTGTAGCTAGCCAGCTAGTGCAAGCTACCCTGCCGGCTTGTGTAGGCCTGTTCATTAGGCACATAGCTAGCAAGCTAACGCTAGACACAATAAGAAACGCTTTCAGGGATTAAAAATAACTCGAAATAGTAAGATTTTACCTTCTCGTTTCGCATTGCCGTGGATTTAGGTCTACATCTGCCAAGCTAAGCAGTACAAACACATCCCCATTTCATGCAATCCAAGACGTAGAGTCTTCCTATCGTTTTGACCGCAGCGCAGCCATTGAGCTAAAACGTGACCGCCCACTTTTTTCAGCGGCCTAGGATCCTTCTTCGTCGTCTTCTTCTTCTTAGTGTTTAATGGCAGTTGCGAAAAACGAAATGGTGCATTACCGCCACCAACTGGACTGGAGTCTGGATCGGGATTATTAAAGGGCAACACGCGGGTTAAATTTCTTAAAGGGTAACAGAGCACGAAAACAACTTATTTTAGATGATAACTGATACATTTGGTTTTTTACTGATTGATCCTTGTTACGTTCCACGTGTGTGCCTGTCTCTCTCTCTGTCTTCTCTGTCATTTTCTGCAGGAGTCCACATCACCATTTGTCCAATCTGCTGTCAATCATCATTACACCAATACCTCAATGTCCTGCCTCCACCAATCAGAGCTCCACACCACTCTGGCTCCTCCAATCAACGGCTACCCCCTCTATATTTAAACCCATGACTTCCTGTTTTGTTGGCTGCCATTTTTCATATCTTTCTTGCTGCTTACCATTCACCACTTGTTTGTGACCCTTTTTGTTACCTGAACTGTTTTGTCTTGTGTTTTTGTGTGGCCACTAGTGATGGGCAGACCGAAGCTTTCCGAAGCAATGACACAGTTGAAGCAATTGCTTTGGTCAAAGTGTCGGTATCATGAAGCATTTGACACCCGCCTCTCTAGTGACATCTCCTGGTCATAAAATATACCTGTCATTACTTTTCACAGCAGTGATAAATAGAAATTAGTGAAACATTAGCCTACCTGACTGTAATATTTAGTTTTAAAATATGAATACTATTGCCATGTATTCTCAAAGCCCTCTCTGAGTCTATTCATAAAAAGTGTACAATTAAAAAATATCATAATGATAAGGAGATGACGATTATCATTATTGAAGTGAAATAAAAAAGTGTTTTGTGTTTCATGAGCATGACTGTGCTTTTGTACTTCCGCATCATTAAAGAAGGAATTGTGTTTGGGATGGCATTTTATTCATTTTGTTTGAGAGTTAGTGTTTGGATAAAATACACAACACAACACACAATATGTTCAATATTATATTTGGTGCTCTATTATACCTCGCTTAGATGGTCCAGCTTGATTTACAGCAGTATTAGATGGTGCTGCTGTAGTATCGGGATGCGTTGACCGCAAGTGGCGAAGCATTGACAAAGTGTTATTTGAATAAGACAGATGTCGGTCGCAAATCATGCACCGCACCTTCGATGGGGTCTCTTTCTGGAAATGATCCCATACAAAAGACCTCTTACGTGAACTTTCCATTATCTTTACTTCGCTACAAAATCACAAACGCACTCTCAAATGGACCATTTTTATACATTTTGGAAGTTCGTGGGTGGGAAAGGAAGGAGCTGATCTGGAATCAGGTTTTAGTAAGTAAGTAAGTAAGTAAGTAAGTAAATTTTATTTATATAGCGCCCTTCCCAGCACGGATGCACAGGGTGCTTTACAAACCATGAGTAGAAAATAAAAACATATTAAAACAGGAATAAAACAATAACAGTCAGTCAGGACCGAGAAGTTGGCAGTGAGGCAACAGCAATAAAGTCAGTGAGAGCCTATGAAGGTCCGAACGCCTGCCTAAACAGGTGCGTCTTCAGCTGTTTTTTAAAAAGAGTCTCTGATGGAATGTTTCTTAGGTCCAGGGGGAGTGCATTCCAGAGCCTAGGGGCCGCCACCCCAAAGGCTCGGTCACCTTTCGTCTTCAGCCTGGTCCTGGGCACCATCAGGAGCTCCTGGTCGGCTGATCGTAGTGACCGGCTGTTGGTGTAGGGGCGGATGAGGTCCATGATGTAGGCTGGGGCTAGACCATGACATGCACGATGGGTGAGAACCAGAACCTTGAACTGTATCCTGAACTGCAGAGGGAGCCAGTGCAGGGCGGCGAGGATGGGGGTGATATGGCATGATTTCTTGGACCTGGTCAGCAGTCTAGCAGCGGCATTTTGGACAAGTTGGAGTTTGTCGACAGATGATTTGTTGAGGCAGGTAAACAGAGAATTACAGTAATCAAGTCTAGATGAGATGAAAGCATGAACAGACATTTCTAATTCAGTGTGGGATATGATATGATGCGATATTTCTAAGGTGGAAAAAACAGGTGCGAGTCAGGTTTAGTACATGTTTGTCCAAAAGCATAGACTGGTCAAAGATGACACCCAGATTCCTCAGGTGAGGACGGACATTTCCCTCAAGAGACCCCAGGTGGGCAGCAACCCTGGCAGGACTGGTTGGGCAGCTACAATTAGCACCTCTGTCTTTGCTCCATTGAGTTGTAGGAAGTTACTCCCCAACCAGGACTCAATGGCGGATAGACATTCCTGGAGGATGCTCAGTTGTTCTAATTTGCCTGGCTTGCAGGAGAAATGCAGCTGGATGTCGTCCGCGTAAAAGTGGTAGGAAATACCCTTGAATTTGCTGATCAACAGGCCTAGAGGAGGCATGTACAGGGCAAACAGGATAGGGGCCAGCACAGATCCCTGTGGCAGACCACATGAGAGGGGAGTGGGGTCAGATTTAAAAGGGCCTACAGCCACAGAGAAACTTCTATCTACAAGGTAGGAGGCAAACCATTTAATGGCGCTCCCGGAGATGCCCACCCAGTCCCTGAGCCTGTCTAACAGGATGGAGTGGTCTACCGTATCAAATGCGGCACTGAGATCTAGCAGGACCAGGACTGAGCATTCACCAGCGTCAGATGAGAGCATGATGTCATTGGATACTCTGAGGAGGGCCGTTTCAGTGGAGTGTCCCTTACGGAAACCGGATTGAAATTTGTCTGAGATGTTGTGGGTTGTAAGATGGGAGATGAGCTGGGTGGCTACCACCTTCTCTAACATCTTAGAGACAAAAGGAAGTTTGGAGATGGGTCTATAGTTTTGGGGCAAAGAGGGATCCAGGTTGGGCTTTTTAAGGAGGGGCTGAACGGCCGCCTGCTTAAAAGAGGATGGGACTGTGCAAGACGCTATGGACATGTTAATGATGGCAACTAGATTGGGGCCAACAGTGGGCATAACCTGTTTTAGCATGGAGGTGGGCAGTACATCTAGGGGGCTGGAGAAGTGGTTTTGCACAAACACAGGTGTCGCATGCTTTTCCACATACACCTGAATGGAGGTTCATATGTGAGTGAAATAACCACTGATCCCAGATCTGCCGTAGTTGACGCATCAACAGGTATTGGTTGAGCAGGTTTAAAATGATGGCGTCACTATGACGTAGCGAAGCTTCGGTTGCTGTGATCACGTGACTTGAAGCAAGCGTCGGAGCAGTACTTCGAAACATGAGTGTTATGGAAACTCGACGCAGTGTCGACACGTGAGTATCGAGCGTCCCATCCCTACTATCTCCTCTTTCCATTTCGGCATGCATTCCTCACACTCCGCTCTGTTCAATCATCCACGCATACATTCGCACGCTTTCCTAATTGATACCTATTACACTCCCTATTTAACCCACCTGCTGTCTGCTATCCAGTGCCAGTTCGTTAACGTTGTTTCGTTTGTATCCTCTGGTCATGTTATCCCTTGTCTAGTTATCTTGCAGTTTGGTTTCGTATTTGGTGTTCGTTCACCCTGCTTAATTGTGCTAACTACCTTTCAACAGTTTGGTTCTGTCTCGGTGCTTAAGGCACTCTGCCAACTGCTGATTATCTAGTCTGTCCAGTGTTGGTGCGGCTCTACCTGCCGCGCCTTATCTGCCCTGCTAACCACTACTCTGTTGTTGTCTGCCAGTCTGCAGTTGTTTGCTATTCCCTGTTTGTGTTGCGGTACCCCCGCTTTCCACCTGACGTTGTGCCCGCAGCGGGGCGTTCTGCTCCTCCATTCTGCAGCTGTTCCTGCATCCGGCCGTGGCAACCGCCAGTGTTACGGTTCCGGTTGCACTTGCTGCTGTTTGCCCTGCTGCCTCATCCGGGCCAACCCGAGGTCCGCTGCACTGTCCTGCCCTGCCGTATCTGCCGCTACCCCTTCCTCTGCATCAACTACCCGGTTGCCTGTTACCAGTAACACCCCGGTCTTCCCTTCTCTAACTTCATGCATAACCATAACCGGCTTGTCTGTTATTTATGTCCTCCCTCGCTTCAGGAGACAAGTTCGAAGCATAAATTATTGGATGCCTAGCGCTCCCCCTATCTGTCCCGTCTGTCCAGATCCGCCAAGTCCAGTTCCGGTTTGGAACGATTCCTGAGTGACCCGCAAAGTCCAGTTCCGGCTTGGAACGACTCCCGGGTGATCCGTCTAGTCTTGTCCCGGTGTGGGGATATTCCTGAGTGACCCGCACAGTCCAGTTCCGGTTTGGAACAACCCAGTGTTCCAGTCTAGTCCAGTTCCGGTGTGACCCGATCCAGTTCCTGTCCAGTCCAGTTCTGGTTTGGAACATCCAGGGTTCCAGTACAAAGTCCAGTTCCGGTTTGGAACTATCCAGGGTTCCAGTTCAAGTCCAGTTCCGGTTTGGAACATCCAGTGTTCCTGTCCAGTCCAGCTCCGGCTTGGAGCAAATTGAAGTCCCGGAGAATCTCCGGACTTTCATTATCTGTGTTTATTCTGTGTACAGCTTGGGACTGCCCCAAGCTCTAAATAAACAACCTTTTCTTGTACCTCTGCCTCCTTGTCGTTGCACTTGGGTTCAGCCCGTGTTCAGGTTCATGACATATATGTAACAAATTTACTGTACTAAATCATAAAATGACCATGATATGTCATCAGAGATTAAGGAAACATGCTAAATTGAAATACTGGCTTCTCTGACAATGCCACAGCCAGTATGTTCTTCTTTGAAATTTCCATTCCAGGTCGGAACGTCTATTTGATTTGGCCTGTGTGATTCACTATTCTCCGAGTTGACTCCGAGTCCACTGCCCATTACAAACAACCAGATGTACTCCGACAGCCGATTTACGAATGCCTAAGCTAAGTTCAACATCGTTTCATGCAGCTAGCTAACCTTGACAGTTATAAAAAATCCACATGAGCTGGTTTATAATTTGCAAACAATTAAACAAATTGCAAACGTATACATTGCTGATCAACTTACAGTGTAGGACTCGTCGTCGCTTGTCATTGTCAAAATAGAATAAGCTTGTCTCAAAATATAATGTTGCGCTCGGCTCGTCCTGCGCTCGTGTTCGTTCAGTGTCTCTACCCTCTCCAATATTGTGAATTTGGATTGCAGTACCCACTTTAAACGCTCGGTGTCAATGTTACATATAGCTCCTTTAAGATGTAATCAGCAACATTAGATTAAAACACAAAGATCCGTTTCCAGGGCACGGAGTAGAGGAGGTGGTAGTGGAGGAAGGGCGGGTGCATTTTTTCGAGTATTGGGACGCACCCTAGGCCCTCGATGGAACACCGCTGCCCTAGACCTTCCTGTTTCAGATATGAAATGACTCTGATAGGCTATGTGGAGCCTGCACCATATTGCTTTGACCTATCCATTTCTTTCTGAAAACATGAATGGGCCAAAATGGGTGTTTCTGGCCTTTTTTTTATGCCAGGTTGACGTTGAAAAATCACACACAGGTGGTGAAGTAAGCGGTGCATGTGACGCATGGTCTACTCCTGATTGGTCTAAATCTCATGCTACGAACAGACACACACACGGACACACGTCACGTATAGAAGCTGCTGCACTGCTTAAAAAGACCAAATTTTGGCATATATACAGTTGTGTTCAAATAAATAGCAGTGCGTTAAAAAAAGTGAATAAAGTGCAAATATTTTTTAATAGCTTTTAGTTCCATATTTCAAATGTAGTGGAAACATTACACATTCAATTCCAAATCAAAGCATTAACAAATTTTGCGTTATTCTTTCACAGGAAGCAAAGAAAAGGAATATTAATCTGTTAAAAAAAATAGCAGTGTCGACATTTTTCTCTTCAAACTCAAACACTTACTGTATAAACTGAAGAAATTTTTCAAGATTTAACTTCACTTTAAATTACTGAACTAATATTTAGTTGCATAACCATTGTTTTTGATAACTGCTGCGCATCTGCATTGCATCGATTCAACCAACTTCTGGCACCTAGAAACAGGTATTTCAGCCCAGGATGAACGAACTACATTTCACAGTTCCTGTGAATTTTTGGGTTTTGCTTCAGAAACTGCATTTTTAATGTCACCCCACAAGTTTTCAATGGGGTTGAGGTCGGGGGATTGAGCTGGCCACTCCATTACCTCAATCCTTTTTGTCTGGAACCAAGATGTTGCTCGCTTACTCGTGTGTTTGGGGTCGTTGTCTTGTTGAAACACCCATTTCAGGGGCATTTCCTCTTCGGCATACGGCAACATAATCTCTTTAAGTATTTTGATGTATTCAAACTGATCCATGATCCCTGGTATACGATAAATAGGCCCAACACCGTAGTATGAAAAACATCCCCATACCATGATTTTTGCGCCACCATGTTTCACTGTCTTCACAGTGTACTGTGGCTTGAATTCAGTACCCGGGGGTCGTCTGACATACTGTCGACGACCACTAGACCCGAAAAGAACAATTTTACTCTCATCAGCCCACATAATGTTACGCCATTTCTCTTTGGGCCAATCGATGTGTTCCTTGGCAAATTTTAACCGATTCTGCACATGCCGTTTTTTCAACAATGGTGCTTTACGGGGGCTTCTTGCTGATAGCTTAGCTTCGATAAAACGTCTTCTGACTGTAACAGCACTTACAGGTAATTTTAGATCATCTTTGATCTTTCTGGAGGTGATGATTGGCTGAATCTTTGCCATTCTGACTATTCTTCGATCCGTTTTAACAGTAGTTGCTTGTTTTCTTCCGCGTGTTTCGGGTTTTTGTTGCCATTTTAAAGCATTTGAGATCATTTTAGCTGAGCATCCTATAATTTGCTGCACTTCTTTATACGTTTTCCCCTCTCCAATCAACCTTTTAATCAAATTACGTTGTTCCTCCAAACAACGTTTGGAACGGCCTATTTTACTTAGCAATTCAGAAGGAAATATATTTTATAACAATGTGTGAAACATTTGCTTCCCTTCTTCCTTAATAAAGGACAATTAATGACACCTGTTTTTTCACAGAATGAATGAATTCTCTAATTAAACTCCACACTGCTATTATTTTGAACACGCCCCTTTCAATGAATGAGTCAATTACTCAGAACAAGCAGTGTGCATGTCATGACAGTTGGGTCTGTTGTTTTTCTATTACACTACTACATCTACAAGTAAATTATTTGCCATGCAGAAATATCACTACTACTAATAACAGTGGTTCATCAGGTTACTGATGTTGTACTGCTATTTTTTTGAACACCACTGTATTTTTTCATGATTCAAGGTATTCTGTTTTTAATTAACAAATATTTTTCTTTTTGCTTGACCAGACAGCAACCCAGTATTCAGCTACCCTACAATCATCATCATCAGTTAATTCTACCCTATTGCCTATGTTGGGATTTGAACCAGCAGCTCTCTGGTTACCAGGCCACAGTCTTAACCTCTAGGCTACAATGTAATAAACTGTTTTCAAAGCACTAGTGATCCAATACAATGTACCTCCGCTGAATGCCTTGTACACATTTGGCATAGATATGCCTTAGTTGAGCCAAGCTGTGAACAGCTCAGTTCGTTTTGCTGCAGATTGTAGTGCCCTTTGGTAAAAATGCCTGATTGATTGGACTTTATCAATGAATTCAACTCTTCAACAAAGCTTCATTCTCATTTGAACTTGCATCCTTCTCAGACTTGGGTTCAGTCTTTGACAGTCAAACATTTGTTGTACAGAGCTGAGGTGCCAGTGGCTCAGTAAATTAAGGAACAGGCCTAGTAACCACAAGATTGCATGTTCAATTCCCACTTGGTGATGCACTGTCTAAGGCTGCCTTTACACTACCTGGTAAAAGTGACCCAATTCCGATTTTTTGCGGAATGTGGCACAGATCGGATATGTATTATGAACGTGTAAACAGGAAAAAAGCACATGGAATCGGATATTCTCAGATCCGTTTCAGGCCTCAATCATATGTGGAAATAAATCTGATATGAATCGGATATCTGCCAATGCGACTGCCATCTAAACGGACAGATCGGATATTCCCTGTCATTGTGATTCGCACGTCATTGAAAATGCGACGATCTTGTACTTTTTTTGCATTTTAATGACGTATAACGTTACTTTCACGTGCACAACTACTCTCCGGTGGAAAAAAAACGGCGCAAGTGAAATTATATATATATATATTTTGCGGACCTCTAAAGATGCTTCGGAAAGCAATTGCTTGAATTATTATTTCGGTCTCGTTTGCGTCCATTGCGAGAAAGTGCCGGCTGGTTGTTTACTTTCGTTTTTTCGTTTCGGTAACCAAACCCTCTTGTACGCATGCGGGTTGTTTCAAGTGTTAAGCAAGTGTAAACACAGGTATCGGATATGGGTTACTTTCAAAAGTAGATGTAAACAGGCGGTCAAAAAAATCGGATATAGGCTAAAAATCGGAACTGGGTATCAAGACCTGCAGTGTAAATGCGGCCTAAGTGTCATTATTATTTTAAAAATGGCTTATTTGGGTTTGTGTTAGATTTTTTACTAGGCTCGTTTGGCACCTAAATGGAACTCAGACCTGTAGCATAGTGGTTTAGTGAGCAGGACTTTGGATGTCAAGTTCAAATCGCACTGCATCCCGAATTGAAGTTTGTGTTTTAAACATCTTTAAACAACACCTACTTGAAATGGTTGATCCTCTAGAAACATCTCTAAAAATGTTCAAACCATGAAATAAATTCTGAGATGTAGATTAGATTTGAATGTAAGACCTCCCTGCTACAAAAAACCATCAGACAATTCCTAATGGTTTTAATGGAATTTCATGTTTTTGTGATGGATTCTTCTGGTTTCTGATCTTTATTGGTAATCCAGTGGCTTCTAATGGTCATCTGGTGGTGCGCTGTTAGACTCTAATGGTATCTGCGGGGATTTTGATGGTCTCTAATGGTCTGTAATGGTAACCTGATGGGAGACCAAAACCAAGATGTCCCAATTCCCATCACGTAATGGTGTGATGGTTTCTAATGTTTTTTCTAGCAGGGCTGTCACTCAGTTCTGTTCACTAATCACTATGTTACTGATCTAAGACCTCATGCAAGGCAAACAAACCCAAAATCCCAAAACCTACAAAATAACACATTTGAATTCACAATTAGATTAGATTCCCAACAGCTGGGAATCGAACATGCAGGTTAGTAGTCCTATTCCGTAATCACAGAGCCACTGTCACTCAAACTCCAATGGACAAATGTTAGCCCTTCAACCCAAGTCTGAGTAAGAACAATGGTCTGACTGAAGAAAGTCCTACTGAGAATGAAGCAAGTCTGAATGAAAACAAAGGGCACAATTTTCAGGCTCTTACTCATGGGTGCTAAGACAAGCGGTGTGACATGGAACATGGGATGCTCTGAGTGTAATGTATGTGTAGACTCAGAGCATTCCATGCCATAGTCCATGCCACATTTTTACCACTCCGCCTGTCATAACGCACAGTGCACTGGAGTAAGAGCCTGAAAATTGCACCCAAAGTGTTCTAAAATGGATGCTGTATATTAGATTACTGACAAAACATCTAGGCTAATGTTAAAGTTTAAACACTGATCTACATTAACACTAACATTGACACCTATTTAAAATGAAGACAAAATAATATTTTTGCAATATACATGTATGAAAAAATAGTAAAACATGGTTCTATGTAGAACCCTTTCACCTTCCAAAGAGTTCCTTAAGAACCCTTTTTTCCAAAAGGGTTCTTCAGATGAAAAGGGTTCTTTGGAAGAAAACAATTCTAGATAAAATCCTGCCCCTCTGCTAAGAACCCTTTTTTTTTTTTAGAGTGCAGACATTGGCTTAATACATCCTGAAAGTTGTTTTGATGGCAGCTTAGGTCTGCTCTGGGGGCACATTCACTTCTTGTGCTTGTTAAGGTTAGGCATTGGAATAGGGATAGGTTAAATTTAGGGTTATATTTTTGGTATGTAGCTACAGGACTTATGTCAACTAATCGGCAAACCATTTTGCTGTACATCTCTTAACACAATTTATTGAACTTTATGATACTTATCTGTAGATCACTATGCCACTGCACAGCACATCTGAATTAAATACATTTTTTATGTATAACAAATGGAACAAACAAAAAAGGCCCAATGCCCGACAAAGACCTACCTCTTTTTCTGAGGTATACAACAATTAAAAAATAATATATATTTTTACAGTACACACTGTAGTAACGGTTTTGTCCTTATCATCGTAACTCTTAATCATCCCTACTAATGACTGATGCATTACTCCTAATGAACAACACTGACAATAACTTTCCATAATTGTGGGTTTCAACTATCAAGTGTTAAAACAAGGTTGAATGCAACTTGTTGTTCTGAGGGCAGATTGACCAAAACCAAAAGTCTTACCCTAAACATAACCAGTTACTGGTTGGAAAAAAATATGTCCGGGAAGACTACTGTCCCAATGGATAATTATGATTACCAATAACTGAGCTCTCTCAGTCTAGGTTACTTGACTATTTGATGTACTTGTTGCTGGTACTGTGTACTGACACTAATTCTTCTGGTGCAACAGCATACCAGACTGTACTGGCATACTTTCGCCACTGGATGAAATGGTACTTAAACCTCTTAACATGCCTACTTTTACTTGCAACAAGAGGTGCATTTAGCCTGTTAGGAGGCTTCCTCGATTTATGAGAACGAATTGTTCCCAAATATTCTCTACTATCTGGGGTTCGTTTCTCTCTTACCTAAATAATTATATAGTATGAAGCATATTTGAACCTGACTAATTGTTGTTATCTTGTTTTAATACTCGACATATGAATGTAGCACACTGTATGTGTAGACTGGCAGTTATTTATTTTTTTCTATTTTGTTTCCATGTTTGTTTTTTGTTTTTGTTTTTTTGTAGACATTTCTTGTGTTTATGTTTTGTGATAAATTGATGAATAAAATATTTTTTTAAATGTAATTACAAAATAAGAAAGGTATTATATGAATATACTATAACTACATGTATAAATACAATACCATTGGCTTACCCATTGGCTTTATTTCACCAGTGAAAGAAAAATGGTGGATTTCCGTTCTGGCTCGTAACTGATTCGGAGAAACATGTTAAGTCACGTGACGTAGAGCCCCTCATTCGTAAGATAATTCAGATTTTTAGGGTCCTGGAAGTTCATTGAATAGGTACGAATGGGTTGTGAGACCAGGTTGCACATTCAACTGCACAAACGGGCACATTCACTCAGGTTGTTCATATCGTTTGTTATATTTTCAATACTATCAAAATTAATTGTGTTATTGATGACTTGTTTGCCACTACACAGAGATGAGGCATATAGCAATCTCATCATCAGTGTGCCTTTTCTTTCTTCTCTCTTGAGAAGTGGGAAAAGATATGGGATACTCAAACGAAATGTGCATTTCAAGGTCAGCTCTGAAAAGGCAGACTAGTTTGTATTCAATCTTTTTTTTTTTTTTCCCCTGAGTTGCTAATGTCTATTACATTACAGATTTCCAATAGTTCCTATCATAGCAAAATATTTTAAACTGGCAGCTTCCAGCCAAATATTCATATAGACAGTACAATTTAACATAGGATTGAAGCTACTAATTTGTGAAAATGAATTTATACCTTTCAACAAATGTCGGGAACAAAGGCTACCAAGTCCATGAGTATTTTTGTTTAAAGTTGCAAGATGTTTTCCTTTTTGTCTGAATGGAATTAATTTCACAATGGAAACAACTGTATCATAGTTAATTCCAAAAAGGACAGAGATTTAACATTTAAACCCAGAGTATTATGTCCCAGAGGACTCTTCATCCTTTGCCAAATTAATAAATAATTACAGCCTGGAACAGTACCATTTAGAATTCTTATTAATTAGAATTATAATAAGGACATAATGAGCAGCAACCGTCATTGAACATAATACAATGACCTAAACAGAATACACTGTAACACAATGAACCTTCAATATCATTCACCATGAAAAAGGTACGAATGATAATGTTGTTTAAATATTGTAGACCATGTACTGGACCATGACAGTTTGACAGCTATCTGTAACGTTCCAGAATAGCACTGAATAATTCAGCTAGGAGCAAACACAAAAAGCTAAACAGTGTTTCTCCACCCTCACCCCCCTTCCCCTGGATACAATGCTGTAGCTTCCTGAATGGTTCTCATTCTGTCACATTTTGTTGTTACTGTGCTTTGATGGCCAACAGATGGTATGTACAGGTACTAATGTCCAGTGGGAGTCTAGGGGAGTGACCAGAGAATTTTCTAATACATCACCATTGTGCCATTTGTCTATAAAAAAAAGATGCACAAGCTTGATTCTAGTTTTAAATGGGCTGTAAAAATCATGTAAAAAGGAATGAACAAGTCAGGGGATTCCATTATCAAGGTAATATTTCTGAATTGTAAAAATATAAAATATCTGTTTTGCTGCAAGGTGTGCGTTACATACAGTACATATCTTTATCAAGCAAACATACAATGAAACTCAGGTTTGCATCATTATGTCATAATTTCTTTCATGTTGCATAATGACCATCTAGCTAAGAATGTAGATATTCTTAATCACTTTGTGGGTAGCCTTTGATTACGACTTATGCTTTGCTCTGCAACAGTCCTTTGAACGTCTTTTCCTTGGACTTCATGAAACATTCATGAGAAAGCACAAATATCAGTTCAGCTTATTCTGCTTCATCTGAAAAAATCCAAATAAATTGTGTAGCAAAGTCCATGTGGTGGCTAATTCTTGGGAATATACAAGTCCCCAGTGCAGTTGAGGATTTGATCCCCCACCGGGGCACTTTCTTTGCCATGATCCCTTCTCTGTCTGTTGCCCTCTGCTTTCTCCTGAATGAATAGAGCAAATACATGCAAAGGGAGGTTGGGCTGTCATTAAAAAGTAATAGTCTTCTTATAAAGCTTGGCCACACAAGCTCCTTATATATATAAAATGGGATATTCACTTGATGGATTTGTATTTTCACTTAAACTTTCAACCGATTTTAGATTCTGTTGATACTTTTCAGGAGACAACACACAAGAAAACAGACCAAATCGATGGAAACAGCATCACCCTGGACAAGAGAAAGGGAGTTAAGGTTAGTGGGAAGTACATAGCCCCAATGGACTGGGAGAGAGAACCATCTGTGGCTGTGGGGCAGTCTTATGTTAGCACCAGGTACCCTCCGGACACCCTGGTATCAATTGGCCCTCAAATACAGAGGCCTGCCAGCACCCCCCAGGCCCACCTACAGGAACATCACAGGGAGGGGGACAATGAGGCAGGAGAAGATTGGAACAGGGAGGGCTTCCAGGCTACAGCAGATGCCAGCATCTCCAAGCAGACACTGGAGGAATTAAAGAGCCTTCTGAGGGAGAGCTCGCTCCTGAGGGTGCGGGGAAAGGAGGGAGGCAAACCTGAGAGTGCTTACTCCTACCTGCAAATTACTAAGCCAGAGGGCAGGCAGGAGGATAGTAACAACAGGTCTTTCACCACCTTCAAACCCCAGAACAAAAGCTCTCAGAAGGGCCCCCGATCGAGGGATGGCCCTTCATCCTTGCCCACCACCAACCCAGACTCCCCTGGATCATACAGATCTGATGTGTCAGTGACCAGGCCATCCAGTTTAAGGCAACCTATTGTCGAGTGTGCCCCCTGGAGAGATGTGTTGATGTCACAAGCCGGTTAGTGTTAACACACTTTACAAAAAGATAATTTCAACCACATTCAATTTTAATATGTTTAATATGTTATTGTAGTAAAAATGAAATAGTAAATGCGATACATGTTTTTAGGAAATAATTAATAATAATACTGTATGTATTCAACCTAAAATGAAAGAAAAACCTTTTTCTCTTTAACTGCATGTTAAGCTTAGACTACTGAAACCAAAATCCCCCATAATTAATTTCTCTCTTGCCGACAACACTGCAAAAAAGAAACATGTTACAGTCTGGGAGATTGAGTCAGTGGGCAAATGAATATAATGTGTCATCTGTGTAGAATTAGAAAAAATGTGCAATTTAAGGAAATAAAACTATCATTGGACGTGCCATGTGATCCCACATTGCGACAAACTACATGCATTCTTGGATCTCTTGCCATGACTTACTTCCCCAAATGATGCATAAAACATAGTTAATTCACAGAACAGGTTAAGCTCAAAATTGTTTTTAGTCTTTTATTTACATTTGGTTTTTTGGGGCTGTTTTTAAAATGTATAAATTATAGAAGCAAATTTAGAAGTTAGAATCTAATTGTAAACTTTTCAAGTAATTGTCTTACAAATATGAAACATGTTTTTTTTGTCTTCACACACTTGAAATAGATAATAGCAAAGACATAAACATGGATACCCAAGGATCTGAAAGTTTCTCTAACTACAACTCAGCCATTGGGAACATAAAACAGAAAATTGCCCAGGAGAAAGTAAATTTTGTTCGATTTGAGGCAACAGATCTGCATGGGGTGTCCCGGTCCAAGACAGTACCAGCCCACTTGTTTCAGGTACTTCAATCTAAGATAATTTCCTTAAATTCTTGAGATGTCAAGAGGAGAATAAGAAACATTCACGTCTTACAGTTTATACTTTTATTTCTAAATCCATTCAATTAAATGTATTAACTGTCTTGTCTGGATGTTAAAATAGTGTGTATGCCAAGATTAGACACAGTCAGTCAGGTTATTGAATAAATGGTATTACATTTCCAAGCCAGATGGAAATAAAATAAAATCTATATCAAGGACATACGTACAGTGAGCACCATAATTCATTGGACAGTGACACGTTTTTTGTTATTTTGGTTCTGTACTCTAGCACTTTGAGTTTGAAAGGATACAATGACAATGAGGTTGAAGTGCAGACTGTCAGCTTTAATATGAGGGTATTTTCATCCGTATCTAAATCCATATTTAGAAATTGTATAACCTTTTATACATAGTCCCCCACATTTTCGGGCATCAATAGGAAAATTTGTCAGGAGAAACAAACCTTAAAGTGATCCATCCATATCTAGTGCATATCAGGCAGCAAAGTGATGGTTTGATGCTCGTTTGATACCTCAGACCCTTGATGACTTACAGCCATTTTGCCAACCATGTATTCCATATTGTTCCAGCATAATTTACAGCTAAATCTAGTCTCACCCCCCAATTCCCATAGAGATCCATTCAAATGCAGAGAGGTTATAGTTTTGCTTGTAAGAGTACCAGAAAATAAGATATCAAGAGTCTTTTGATGTTGTTGGGTCACAGACATCAGGAAGTCATTGTATGCAAAGGATATTCGACCAAATATTAAAAATGATTACTTTATTTTACATTATGTTAAACTGTCCAATATTTTTGATGCCCGAAAATGGGGGGGGGGGGGCTACGTACAAAAGGTTAGAAGATTTCTAAACGGTTCATCCGATATTGATGAAAATACCCTCAATTTAAAGCTGACAGTCTGCACTTCAAAGTCATTGTCACTGTATCATTTCAAACTGCTAGAGAACCAAAATAAGAAAAAATGTGTCGCTGTCGAATGAATTATGGTGCTCACTGTATATATCATTAAACAATTTCTCAATGTTTTATGCTCAAAAATATGGGAAAGGTGTTAAAGAGATGCGGGAGCTGATGTTACATATTTTCAGTTATAATGAAGTTATCTTTTACTGTAATATTTCAGGAGAAGGCTTTATATGGTGTGTCAATGCCAAGAAGCTACCTAGAGTTGACCCTGAGTCCTAAAGACAATGAGGTGGATCATGCCAGTGCAGCAAATTTCAACAGTGATGTGCTGCTTATACCTGACCTGGCCACGTTCAGGATCTTACCCTGGGCCAACCAGACAGCCCGAGTGATCTGTGACTCCTGCTCTGTCACAGGCTGCCCCTTACGCACATCACCTCGGCTCATTGCCAAACAACTGCTGGAGCAGCTACAGAGGCTTGGATTCTCCCTGTACTCCTCCTTCACCTATGAGTGCTGTGTCATTGGTGTCCCTGAAAGCATCAACTCCAAGACTCTCTTTTTCCCTGCTGCCACTTTACTGAGCAACCACAGCCTGCCCTTCTTCCAACACCTGGTCAGCAGCATGTACTACATGGGGGCTGATGTGGACAGCTTCGCCTCCGCCAATGGGCCTGGGCAGATGGAGATCTCCTTCCAGCCCGAGTTTGGGATAGGTGCTGCTGACAGCGCCTTTACTTTCCGCACAGGCATCAAAGAGATGGCTCGCAAGCATGGCTACATTGCTAGTTTCTTCACAGAAGATGGCTTCTACAACTTTAGCGTGTTCTCCCACAGCCTGTGGGATGCCAATGGCAGGAAAAACCTCTTCTACTTGGGTAGAGGAGAGCTGTCAGAGATTGGAAGGAAATGGTTGGCAGGGTTACTCCACCATTCGGCCGCCCTCAGCTGTGTGATGGCCCCTGGGGTGAGCTGCCGCCGTCATATCTCCAAAGATGTCAAAGACCCCAAACACGCAATCTACGCCACCTGCGGTTGCAATGACAACAGCTGCGCTTTCAATGTGAAGTTCCACGGTGGCAAAGGGATGCACATAGATAACAAGCTGGGCTCAGCTATGGCCAACCCGTACCTTGTGCTTGCCACTACTGTAGCGGCAGGTCTTGACGGAATCAAACGTAACCTCACCGTTGACCTAGGTCCCACTGGAATGCTGACACAGCAGAAGCAATTTGTCATTCCTGTGAAACTGGAAGATGCCCTGGTTGCGCTGGAAGAAGACCATATAATACGAGGGGCCCTGGGAGATTCATTTGTCCAGTATTTCATTGCTATGAAACGGTATGAAATTGAGACACAAGAAATGGATACAGAGAGGAATAAATGCTTGGAATACTTTATTTAGGGCCATAATTGTTCAGCAGAAATAAACTATCTACTGAGTCTTATGGAGTCCAGTTTGGATTATTTTTTTTACATTTTGTCAAATTGAAACTAATAGAAATACTTCCTATTCTGAATAGCTTTTTAGAAAATTCTGTTAAAATCAAAACAGTGGCTTGAGAAGTGCAGATTTGGTTTATGGCAGTAGAAGGCACAGAATGTTACACCATAAAATTTTGATTGAATGATTTCAAGTTACAGTTCAGAGAATGCCACATGGACTGCTGTGTTAACATTAAAATGCCATTTCCATTTCACATGGGTCTTTTGTTTTGTGCTATGACCATTTGTAGCTCATTTTGCCCAACTGAGAACACCAAATATTAATCTGAAAACTGATTATCAGAATATATAAAGCTGGTACTGAACCTTATAGCTGTATGGAGGTAGTATGTTGCTGTGAACATGTATTTGAAAGCTAATACAGTATCTTCTTTTTTTACTTATTTATTCTTCTGTCATTGGTCAAAATAAAGGATGAAAATGGTGAAATAATGTGGTGAACCACATTGGAACCAAATCGGTACATATTTTTGAGAAATAAAATCCAGTAAATACATTTTCTGCATTTCTTGTTTTGTGTGTGTATATTTAGCTCATCTTTCATTCATCCATCATTAAGATATTTTACTGAACTATGATAATGTCAAGGTTTAAAAAAATGCATTAAGAAAAAAATGAAGGCAATGTTTTAGAATGATTCAAATTTTCTATGTTTTACAGAAGATTTAACATTTTATTTGAGTATACTGGTGTAATATTAATGTAATTAGCTGCAAAGGTTATTTCAGTTGTTTGCTTCACTATTTGAGTGAACTGTTCTTGAATTATTTTAAATTGAGTCATCTTCTGCAATACCTGATATTTCATATACTAAAGTTGTACACATGAAGCTAAATTCAGCAACAGCAGTTTCATGATTTACGTAATTAACACCCATCGGTTTACCTGATGTTTAATGAAAAGGCATATTTAACCATAAAATTTATTATCTATAGAATAAATTTAACCTTGAATGGAAGGATAACATCAAACGTCCATTTTGTAACACTTATATAGTGTAAGATCATGAAGAAATAATGGTGTACTATATTGGAATACAGCTACATATACAGTTGAAATCGAAAGTTTACATACACCTTAGCCAAATCCATTTAAACTCAGTTTTTCACAATTCCTGACATTTAATCCTAGTAAACATTCCCTTTCTTAGGTCAGTTAGGATCACAACTTTAAGAATGTGAAATGTCAGAATAATAGTAGAGAGAATGATTTATTTCAGTTTTTATTTATTTTATCACATTTCCAGTGGGTCAGAGGTTTACATACACTCTGTTAGTATTAGTAGCATTGCTTTAAATTGTTTAACTTGGGTAAAACATTTCAGGTAGCCTTCCACAAGCTTCTCACAATAAGTTGCTGGAATTTTGGCCCATTCCTCCTCACAGAACTGGTGTAACTGAGTCAGGTTTGTAGGCCTCCTTGCTCGCACACGCTTTTTCAGTTCTGCCCACAAATTTTCGATTGGATTGAGGTCAGGACTTCATGATGGCCACTCCAATACCTTGACTTTGTTGTCCTTAAGCCATTTTGCCACAACTTTGTAAGTATGCTTTGGGTCACTGTCCATTTAGAAGAGCCATTTGCGACCAAGCTTTAATTTCCTGGCTGATGTCTTGAGATGTTGCCTCAATATATCTGCTGGGGCAGAACTCCCAAGAAATCCAAAATTTGCTGTGAACTCCCTTTTTACCTGTTCTTGGCAAAAAGGTGTGATGGGGACTTGAATGTAGGCTAGCCTATTCATTGGCATGTCGGACTAGGCTTGAGGTACGTAACTGCATGTACGGCTGAATTTACGATATGCATCCAGTTGAATTTAGGAGATACTGGAACTGGCCTCGCTCGCAAAAAATAGCATAGCACTATTAACATTAATTGTTACTTTTACAGCAATGGGGAGTGGATATAGGGGCAGCAAGCATTTGTCTCCAACACAGCTGCCAGGAGATGATAGAAGTTTATTAAAACCTGGTGGGATAAACACAATTTAAAGTGGCATTCCCCTGTAGGGACAACAGGAACTACAATTCCATACAGTCATCAGGAGGCTCCTCCTCTACGTTGGAAGTGACGTAGGATGTTGTACCAGTTGTGATTTCCGCACTGTAACGTGATACTGCACAGCGGAATGCGCGACTGGCAAAGTTTATAAAAGGGGCAACACGGCCAGTTCTTCCGCCAGTTTTGTTCTTCCCAGTTCGTCCGCTGAACTCGGCAGGGCCTTCACCGTCTCGTCTCACGGCCCCGCGGCCTACACGCCCGGGGAAGAGCCCTCGCTCCACCAGGAAGCACGGCCGTCCATGATACCGATCCAACTGAGCGAGGCAGGCTCATCTACCCCCGGCTATCGGCCACGGAGGACCGGTTTCTTTAGTTTCTTTGTTCTCTCTGAACACGTGTCCGAGGCAACCCCCCACACGCAGGAGAACATGGAAACCCCACATGCGCCCAACGCGCCCAACGCGCCCCACACACACACACACACACACACACACACACACACACACACACACACACACACACACACACACACACACACACACACACACACACACAGTTTGTTGTACATTATAGCAGTGAATCGTGCCTTGCTGTTTGGTACTTTGTGTTCAATAAACTATTACATTTATCCAAGATTGCCTGTATTAATGTTGCTCTTGTGGTGAACTGAATCAGCCAATGCTAATCGCAGGGATTCCCCAAAATGCCTTCACCTTCTAGCTGGATCATTTATATTAATTCGGTATCAACTGAGTACATGATATTGTGATTTTTCTAAGACAATTATTGTGTAATTTTATTGGTAATTCATTTAATTATTAATTCAAGTTACCCATTTTTAGTTAGTATATTCTTTTGAGAATAATATATAAATTTTATGAGACTGATTATACAAAAACCATGCCACCAGTTGTATAAGGATGGTAGTGGACGCCCCGTTTATAGATTTAAATGAATATTCCCTACATTTTTGGTGTCCAGCGTGCGGACTCTGATGATTGAGAAATCATATTACTGATGTTCTTGCTCACTGCTATCAGATTCATACGTGTTCCCTACACCCCTTTGCTGAGGGACAGGTATGTGGTCCTTGACCAATGGACCCTTTTATTATTAATTTTTGATATACCCAACAATAATATGTCACATTATAATTTTTATATTTTTATGCATGCTTGTGCGCGCCCCTGAGTGTGTAACACATACTACAGGGATTTACAACTGCTGGCCCGCGGGCCTAAAGCGGCCCTTTAAAAATATTACTTTGGCCCACGAATAGCCTCCAGGTATGTACCGATAGAGAAAAAAATAAATGTATCAAAAAAATATATTTTAGCCAACATATTTATATAGTATATTTTATGTATAGTACAAAAACAAAATTACAATTTTTCATTAAGTGATGCCAAATACGCATGTTTTAATGGTCTCTAATAGCCGAGCAGTTGAGGGCAAAGGGAGAGAGAAAACTAGACAGACTGAAATAATTAGTTTAATACAATCAGTTTCAGTTCAACATCAAAATGAACAAAATGATTTCAGTTTAAGTTTCAAACATTTACGTTTCATTCATTCATGAGTTTCACTCAATGTTATGAAGGCACAAATATTGCACGTTTATTGTGGGGGTATTCCTCATAGCATGACACCCAAAAAGAGCTCGGATTCGGCACTCCGGAATGCATTGCTGATTTGGCGGGATGCTTGAAAGCCAATAAGATTTATTTGGATAGCGGACTCATCCAAAAATGGAATCAGCTGCTTCGTAAGAAAAGATGATTCTCCACCAGGGTTGATTAAGGACGGATCGCATAAAAAAAAAACACTCAACAAAAACAGATTTGTTGAGTCACTCACGCATAGCCTACAAAGCACTGTCTAAGTCCTTAATTCTAACTTGCAAAAACTAAGCCGGCCTTTAAAATTATTGATATCAAAATGTGGCCAAGTTACAACTAACAATATTGCCTATCGTAGCTCACACTAAATAAACTAGCTCTATTCCAATGCAATGTTATCCAAACTTTCCTAAATTATTTAATGCAACTTGGCCGTGTTTTTTCATCTTACCATCTTGACCACCATCTCGAGAATGTGGTCAAAGAAACTATGTGCCACATCAAACTGTGAAGAGAGAATAATTTATAGTGGAAATACTCACTCAGATCTGTTGCACTTAGAAATTAAAAAGAAAAAATACTACACTATAGGGCATGTTTGAACAATTGTCTGCATCCACTGCTGTGGGTCTATTAAAAGCACATCATGAAAAAAATTGCAATAAATAAAATGCATTTATTCATTTGGAATATTTGGATTTCTATAGAAACTTGTGTGGTCCTACAGAGCATTGACATTCTTGTGTTCACAGAATTCAGTTCGCAAATATCAACTATTATGTTAAGAAAATTACTTATTTGCCATCATCTGACCCACATGCATGTCTGGATACGTTTGTAAAAATGCCATGTATGCCATTTTCTAGGTCAAAATATAAAATGGATTTATTTATTCCTCCCCCCTTTCTCTACAGTAGATGCTGTTTCTTCATATAAATGTCTGTTTGTGAATTGTAAAGAAATCTGTAGTAGTAGCGAACATTTTAAAACCTGTACATTTTCTAAAGTAAACTTGCCAACAAAGTATAACCATATCATTTTTGGAATGTAATTATTCATCAACTGTTTAAAACATTAATTGAAATAATTTGTTCCATGAGGCACAATCTCTTCACATGCTAAGATGAAGAAACACAGGGCCAAGTTGCATTAAATAATTTAGGAAATTTTGGATAGCATTGCTCTGGAATAAGGCTAGTTTATTTAGTTTGAGCTACGATAGGCAATATCGTAGCTCACACTAAACTTTAAACTTCCCAGTCTCTCTCCCCCCCCCGTCCCAACTTTTTTTGGAACATCTTGCAGGCATCAAATTCAGAATTAGCATAGATTTACAGAAAGTTGATAAGGTAAAATATTAAATATTTTTAAATATATGCAAGAGAATTTACAAATCACTGATTTCTGCTTTTATGTGCATTTTACACACTGTCCCAACTTTCTTAGGAATTGGGGTTTGTATATTTTTTGGCTTTAATTAACTTGCCCTTGGCTTAAAGACCACATTGTTATTTTTGATCCACTGAGTCTTCTCATTACAATGTTTCAAAAGCATTAGCAATTTTTGGACATCAGATTTCCCTCTCAATTTGGTTTCTGATCTTTGGCAATTAATCCAATTTTTAAATCGATCGGACTAACAGTTGTTTAGCACCTCTGCTTATTGCAACCAATCTAATTCAATTTATGATGGGATAAAAACTTTAATGGCAGCATGACATTCCAAAAAGAAAAATCTCTAATTCTTGTAATCCTATCAGTTGAGCGTGAGTTGAGTATGAGCAGAAAGCTTGTAAAAATATTTGTACATTTATTTATTCAAACATGTACATTTGCATTTTAGAGAGAAAAAAAACTTGGTATGGATAAAAAAAATTTAAAACCATTCATGCCATAAAACAAAAATATTGGCAGTTTGTGTGTACCAGCTACCCTTGTGTCAAAAATATTTAACAATACAGTAAAACCAGTACAGTTACAACCAATTAAATTCAAACTGAAAAAGAAAATCTCAGCTAAGCGTAGCCATTTAGGATTATTTGAAAGAAAATGCACATACAAAAGTTAATAAGCGTAAGTCCTCCCGACTTGTCCCCTCAAGTCACCAGTGTGAGTCTGCAACAGCATCATTTACAGATTTTAGCAATGTAAATACTCTTGGGGTTCTGTGGAAGGAGGTGTACAACAGAAGCCACATAATAATGGGAGGGAGACTGACATCATGGCAGGCCGGTGGAGAGGATGCTGCCCAAGAGGGTCCGGTCCTTCAGAGCATTCTCAACATCCGCCTCCTCAATCTTCAGAGACACCTACAGGACAAAAGGCCAAATTACATCTAGGCAAGTGTTGATTAGAATAACGTTCTCAACCCTAGTCCTGGGGCCCACTGTATATGCTGGTTTTTGTCTAAGCCTTTCATCAATTAAAGTTGTTGGAAATGTGTTCAAGTTCTACCATAATTGTTTGATTAAACTTATTTTAACACAATGCAGGTTTGGCTTGTTGCCTTTTGCCGTCAGTAAACTCCATTAATTTTACACAGATGGTTTAAGCCAGGGGTAGGCAACCCTGGTCCTTGAGGGCTGCGCAGGATCTGCTGGTTTTTGTTGTTACTCACCACTTAATTGATCAATTAAAGCAGTTGATTACACAGTTAACTCACCTCACTTGGTTTCTTTGGTCTAAGTAGTCATATTTAAGGTGAAAACAAAAACCAGCAGACCCTGCGGCTCTCAAGGACCAGGGTTCTACGAGTGGTTCTCAAACTCAATCCTGGGGACCTGCTGTGTATGCTGGTTTTCCTACCAACCACAATTGCAATCCCAAAATTGAAGCTGTTAATTTATCTTAAAGCACAACTGAACTTTGGGTTGTGTAGTTACCTCTCCACGATACGAGTCCAAATGTTGGCAATATACATTCGCTAGTTGCTCTGTGCTCCCTTGGGGCGATGATCCAGAATAGGGCATTTGTCGCTCTCCATTCACTTCTATAGGGCAGCTAAAACGGTCTCAAAAGGACACTTCGAGCATGTATACGAACGCGAACAAAGTGGATTCTGTCAATACAAACAATAACCAGTCCTCGTACATATTTATTTTTGAAAATGAAATGGCCCTTTCCTGGCTTTTTCGTATTTTATTTGGAACGTAGATCCGTTAGGTAATTCTTGCACCAAATTTCCAAGGACATAAGCGTTCCTGGTGGTATATATCTATGGTAAACAAATCGACCTGCCGACATTTTGCTAGTCTTTTCTGGTAGCTTGCCAACAACATTGAAGAAAATAATACTTGTAATTTTAATTACATACAAAAAAAAGATGTACAGAAAAATATGTACAAATATGTACCTTCTGTCTCTCTCACTCACTGACCCCCACAAACATCAAAGATAAGCCAGTCTTTGTCATAAATGACCCCCCCCCCCTCCCTTCTCACACATTAACCCAATCAGGACAGGGATGCTCTTCCTGTGGAGGTATTGATGAGTGCTGATAGAAGTAAGCCTTAGTCAGTTTTGGAGGTTGTTCGGAGAAGAAGTTTATCCTTTTTGTGGTGGTAGTTCCTTTCGTTCCGGTTCAGCTGGAGGGTAAATAATATTGGCAATTTTTGGCTTATCTCTCTCTTTACTGGTATTTTCTAATTAATGTCTGGTTTAATGTCTTCCCTTTTGTAAATTATAAGTAGTCAGCCTACATTCCTTAGTGAATGTATGACTTCAAGTCATTATTCTAATTGACTGTTTTTCATTTAATAAAATGATTTAATCTTAGAGATACTGCAGAGCCTTTTCTAAAGCCTTTTTTACCGCTTCAATTTGAACTGAAACTCGTGAGTAGGTGTGGTCATATGACGATGATGCCACGTAGTCATATTATGAATATTCATACGGTCAAGGAGTGAAAGGGTGTGTCTTGGTGAACGGACTCAGCCCCACTGAACTCAATACGCTATGCTCAGCCCCCTTCCTGCTCTCTCCTCACTACTAGCTAAACAAACAACAAAATGGCGAGCGACAAGAGTGACAGCAGTACTGCAGGGAGTTTTGAGGTGGAGGAGTTTGAAGTGGAGAAAGAGGATTCCTTCATGTTGGAAGACTCTCCTCGCGAAGATGCTGCGCGGGTAATATAGCCGTATTCATTTGAGCCACTGCCAGCAGCAGCCGCCGCCCCGGCTGTATTGGTTGAGCAACGTTTTTGCGAGCAGAGGACCGGGGATGTAACCGAATGGTAGAGCTAACCTTACCTAGCTAAGTTAGCTTGTTTGTCTGCCTAAAGTAACGTTACTATTGAATACATTCAAATACACAGCAAAACCCAGTCACACAGCACCTAAAGCACAACACTGACGCTGGGGGGGGGGGGGGGGGGGTAAATAATATAATACATAAATGTATTACTTGTAAACTATTGTATATTCCAAGTGCTCTCGTAGTTTATTATCGTGGATGTTAAAGCGTAGCCTACATTATGGGTCGCGTATCACTAGTGCCATTCTGAGGTTCGCATTGCGATGTGTTCATCTTAAAACCTAAAACCTAAAATATACGATCGATTTTTTTAATAAGTTGCTCCTCTTGTGATGGTCTGGTCTTTGCTGAGTGGTAGAAACTGTATAAACACTCATTTTGTCGGAAGAAGAGCGCAGATCGAACTAAATGAAAATATAAGCGGCACTGAGAACAGGCGAATGCGCGTTCACACGAGGGGGGACGAATTCTGTCAGGGGGACACTTTTCGGCACAACGCCGTCTCTCGGCAGATTATGAAAGCTAACAGAGCCAGTACGTGGCGTTGCACCGAGGAACAATACATCTCTGACTCCTTGGCATAATGCAGGCAACTTAGCTAAAGATACCAAACAGTAAGACATAGATGAATAACTATGTAGCTCAATATAAGTCGTAATATTAACGTTAGCAGTAATACAAAGCAATTCGCATTTGAACTTGAGGGTCTCAGTCTCAGAGGGAAAAAAAAAACCCCCCGCTGGTCTCTGCTTTTATACCACGTGCCCAGCCGAGACCACCCCTAGGATCACCTCAACTCCACCCATTTTTATGTTAAGGATCTCGTGACATCACAAATCCCCGGAAACCAGCGTATTGGTAAGCCTACACAAAAACTCAGATAAAACCATTTTGACTAAACATGAGATTTTCGGACATAAACAGTTGTGTATGATCATAATCTAACCCAAAACATCGGTTTTCAATGGGAAAAGTCGGTTTTGACTGCAGTATCACTAAGACCTGATTTAGACTGTTTTGGCTTGTTGGTTGATCCACCAGGTTACTGTTCGACTTAACTATCAAATAATTCAGCGATTTAATTGATGATTGTCATTTTTAATAATAATTATCAAATTAAATAACGTAAAACTTATTTTGAATGTAGGTTAAGTAGGGGTTCTAGCACGCAATATCACTTGTGTTCAGTGTTCAGTATTCAGAGTGCTGAACGCTTTAACAAGGGCATTGACTGTTGGAACTGCTGGATTCAGATAATACACATTTTACCTAATCCTCATTTACCCGACACTACAAAAGTACAAGATTTTTTTTCTAATCATAGGGAGAAGCTAACAGGAGCGTGCAACTCTTAGGGAAATTCCCTCACAACATGATTCCCCGTTCATTACGGGTGATCACAAGTGAAACTTGAATCAATGCGTACCTGAACATTTAGATGTGCGGAATATGGTTTTTCCATTACAAATCGCTGGTTAAATTTAATCTACAGGTCAGGCCTAAATGAATTCCGGTGTCATTTAGGCAATTTGCCATAAGCTGTCAATACTTCACAATCCTGTGTGTCCGACTAACATTGTGGTTGCTATTGTTGCTAAGGGGGACAGTGGGACTAAAACGAGAGCATGACGTCAGATTGGGTTGGGTCCCATCCAGCCATAACCACACACACGCTCCCCGCAAAATAACGTAGTTTTCACTATCCATTCTTTGCGGTCAAATGCGACAACTACATTATAAAAAATACCATTCGCATTTTTAAGTGTGAACGTGAACGTATTAAGCACTAAAATGAGGAGCGACAACCGCATTTGCCTGTAATTTGAATGGGGCCTGCGTCATTCGACTCAGCTTGTATTGTATTCCTGTAGTGAAGTGGAAAGACAAGTGTAAAGGATTGCATGTTGTTCCTGACTTTACCACCAAGTGACAGCAAAACACCTCTTGGTCAGTAAAATTCAAAAGAGGGGTGACAAACGCAAGTCCTGGAGGAAGGCAGGTTTTTGTGGTTTTCTTTCCATCGGCAGCCAATGAAGGCCTTGAGGAAAAGGTATGTGGA
Source organism: Synaphobranchus kaupii (assembly GCA_029718625.1). Lineage (NCBI taxonomy): Eukaryota > Metazoa > Chordata > Actinopteri > Anguilliformes > Synaphobranchidae > Synaphobranchus > Synaphobranchus kaupii. The sequence continues at coordinate 81,584,031 of CM056379.1, forward strand.
TTCTCTAACCAATTGGCTTAAATTAATCACTGGTGCTGAAATACACTGAAACGCAGCAGACACTGCAGGCCTCTAGGACTGGATTGACACCTGTGATTCAAAGGAATCAAGGGACTGGATTATCAGTTAATTGAAAAGTACACAGTACATTTAATTTCATCCAAAATATAAAAGCCATGCATATGGCGTATGACAGCAAAAAGGCACCACAAAAAGCCAGTCATAGGAGGGGCAATACCTTGTTAAGACGTGCCTCCTTGGCCTTCTTTATGGAGAAGATGCCACGACTCTCCAGCAGACTACAGAGGGACAAGCACTCTCCCTGGCCCACTCCCCCCACCTGCCTCTGGACACACAGCCGACTGTACACTTCGTGTAGCTGGGAAGAGAGGGAAGAGGGTTGAGAATAGGCTGCAATGTGCGAACCACACCTTGAATGCTCAACATGACATCCAGCATTCCTGTACGTGTGATCTTTCCTTAATCATCATTACAGTATGTCCACAAAAATGCACACATTTGGTTGTATGCTTAATGTAGTCAGTAAACCTCAACTTGTACTTAACCACAATGTACTAATTTTAAGCCATCTGCAGTCTGTCCTACAGAGTCCTGTAAACCAATTCACATAAGTCAGTGAACATATGTAGATACTAGGTGGACCCAAGTGTGAAACCTGTGATATCTAAAAGAGTGAGTGCGTATGCGTCACTGGTCCTTACCTTCCCTAGAGGGATCTCGCGACTCTTCCCGTGCCTTGTCAGCAGCAGCAGGCAGCAGACCAGGAGCTTCTGTTGGAGGGGGAAGCTTTCTCCCTCGCCACCCCTAGTGGCCATGCGGTCCCCATAAACCTCAGAAAGTACTCTTGCCACCTGGGGGACGCTCACACGGGACCCTGCAGAAACCCGATGGGGTTCAGTGTCATTGTCCTTTTTACTATACAGTACAGCTGCATGATATGGACAAAATATCATAATGTGATTATTTTGCTAGTATTTAGCAGTTGCAATACAACCCTCAATTTAACAGTCATTGGAGCAAACACTTGCATTTTCTTTTTGATGCGGTTAAAAACACGTTCTGTATTTAAGACAGAACATCAGAATGAATATCTGTACAATAGCTACTGAATGCATATTTTACATTTTAATGAACGGACTGGACTACTTAAATCTGAACAATACAGCCGTCATCACCTAGAATGTATACAACTCACATTACAATTTTTACTCTACAATGCCTCGGCATAATGCTCTTACTAGGGATCAGGGTGTGAAATTAACACCCGCCACTAGCCAAATGGTAGTGAAATTTTGATTTTTTAAAAAATTTTCTACTCTGGTAGCCAACCAAGTTGTGTTATATTGTAAAATATATTTAGAATCCACAAGCCACCCTGACCAGTGGGTGGGAAATGTCCTGCTAGGATGGGTCAGAATATTCAATATAGAGAGTTGATTTTTAATATTGGAGTCAGGAGAATTAACTAGCGGGTCAATATGCATGCACCACAAACAAACGTCTGGGCGTACAGGTTCAGAAATGCCATTCCTTTATTTTATTTTTAAAAGTTGTTGTGTGGATTGGAATGGAAGAGGGTCTAACGTCATTCAATTCAAACTGTTGTTTGTGTGTGTGTGTGTAGTTTCAGTGATGCCGTGCAAAAGCTCTGCATGGGCAGTATGCACACTTCAAAAAAGTATAAGATAATCTTGTCAAGTGTGGGATATGTGGAACAATGGTGTCCTATCATAAGTCCACATCAGCGATGCAATCGCATCTGGAAAAAATAAGCAGTAAGCGAAGATGACTCAACCAATCAAGTATGGCACAATTTGTTCCAAGTACACAAGCGTGACAGAACCCGCAATGAGAAAACTTTCACATTTCCAGGCATCATAACATCATGGATGGGTAAACTCTGCATAAACAAACATGGCACCAACTTCTAAGTATGACTGATTTTATAATTTGACTTATCTTTCTGCTCAAACGCAAAAGAAAAAACCTCAGCTACGTGCAATTTATTTAACCAAATATACCTAGGTGATACACATGTAGGTAGTATTAGGGGCATGCACTGCAAACATTAAATCAAATCATTTCCTAGGGGAGACTTCCTGTTTGAGTCCTGTTTAATTTTATCATTTTATCTTACCATTTTTACCTTTATTTTTGAATTACATTTATTTTTATTTGTTTTACCCAGTTGCCACGACTACTGGTTTTTACGTTTGTGTTTTATTTCGCTTTATTTTTATTTGGTTTTATTTAACCAAATGGCCGAAGCGTAGCAAAGGACCATCTCATCGGGGATTATTTCACTTTCCACAAAGCAGCCGTATACCTGTTGATCTACCCATAGATGTGACATACGTCAGTTTAGTAGCACAATCTTTGAGCCCGTACCCAGGTAACCATTGTAATAACGTCTCGTGCTGATACAACCAACTGTTAACATTAGCACTACTCATAGTAAGCGAGGGTTAGAAAGTAACTAGACAATCACAGTTCAAGTTATCTACTAACTACTAACTTACTAGCAGCACCAACAACACTAGCAAACATGTTTCCAAACCATACAGATTAACGTTCGGTTTAAGGTTAACCAAACTTTCAGCCAACCAGTTTAAACATCATCAACAAGTAAGGTTAGCCAAAGAACACACATACAAAACAAAGATTCAAGACACGAAAGTGAACGCATAACATTACTGACCATCTCTGCCCCATGTGACATGTCGGAGAAATCAATACCCAAATATGCCTCTTTCATCCAAACGCACAGCGGCGCAACGTTATCTAGCAGGCTTACTACAAGCTGAAGATGATAACATCACCACCACACCGCTAACAGAGCCTACCTTGCTTTACTTTCTATGTAGCCGTGCATCCAAGAAAATAATATACAACTCCGGTGAGGAAAAGTATAAATCCACGAAAGTATTGAAATAAGAATCCACATATTCCAGTTTCTCTGACGGATCGGTAGGTAACGTTAGCCAGTCAGTCAGTTGCAGAGTTCTCAACGGGCCTAAAAAATCGAGCCCAAACGAACCCGGCAAATCATTAAATCCGCCGACGTGAAAAAAAGCGGACATGGCAACACTGTGCGTGTGAATGACTGTAGTCCTGTGATAGGCTACATTGTATTCAGTTTTGAAATCTCAATTCTGTTGCCGGGCACCTACAGCGCAGCCCGTCACGTATCGTAGACTAATTGCTAAAAAATAATAGCACTAACCACTGGTTGTTGTTTAAAGTGGCAATATACGTCATCTTGTTTTAGATCCCATCGTTGATATTCCCATAAACAGTTCACAATAGTTAAAGTCGGAGGACAAGCTTTATTTTAAATACATATTATAAAAACGAGCGCGACATAGAATGCTACATTGAGATTGCCTAACTGAAACAAAGTGCAAAGATGGGATGAATAAATTTTATTTGCCGCATTGACAATGTGTTTTTGACAATTAAAAATAAGTCCTGAGGCGGCGCTCTGGCGCACTGTTATAGCACTAGCCTACACCCCTGACAACAACGTTGACAATTTTATGGGGAGTAAGCTAACATTTTCAAAATAGTTAATCTCTTTCAAATAGTGGACTATGTGATAATTTATGTATGCCAAATGTACTCTATATTCAGCCTTGACACTTGACACGTGTTCAGCCGAGAGCAAATTGTCGGGACTGGTCTTCACATGCATACAAAGCAGGTCTAAACGTAGGCAAAATCATAACTTGATTGTGAAGTAACACAATAGGCGGTATAGCAATAATAAATATCATCTTTTTAGTCAACGGAGCCAAAAGATCCAGCTCCTCGAAAAGACTCAGAATGCCCATAACTAATTTGTAGTTAAATACGATTATTTTATGATTTACAGCACAATTTCGCCATTTTGGATACATTTGCAGACACTAAAGGACAACGGGGTACACTACCTACATGTTGCATAATATATCTTTAGTAGTTCTGCATATCACCCTCAGAAGGCGTCTATTATCCAGGCAATGTATAGTTTTACCTGTTTAGATATGTAGCTCTCAGAATTTCATTGCAAACTAAAGAAAAACTTTTTTCTTTTTGTTGCATTTTTCCAAGATTTCTTTGCATTTGTGGCACTTTATTTTGACCTACATTATGAAAATAACTAATCTAAAGTACACGGTAAAAGGTACAACTGTCTTGTTTCATTTAAGCCAGTTTCCAAGTTTCTGTGATGCTCACCCCTGGAGTTACAGAGCCTTAAATAGAACACCCCCTAAATTGGTGATAATTGGCCCAAATTTGGCGTCTACATGAAGGGGTTAAGCCACACTGGTGAGCTGGGCAATAGCGACAGACTTGGTGGACCACGGAAGACGACTGTAGTGAACGACTAAGAATACTTTCAATTGTGAAGAAAACTGTCGAAGAGATCAAGAACACTCTCCAGGATGTAGGCATAAATGTGTCAGACTAACAGAAAGAGAAAACTACACTAGCATAACCTAACAAGGTACAAGCCACTGGTAAGCCTCAAGAACAGAACAGCCAGGTTAGAGTTAACTAAAAAAGTACATAAACTGCAGAGATATGGAACACAATCTTAAGGACAGATGAGACTAGTATTGCACCACACAATAGTTCCGATGTACATTTGAGTAATTACATTTGAAGTATTTCCACCTGAGAGGGGAACGTTGACAGCCCATTCCATTCCTCTATTACTTCAGCTAGCCAGCTTACTAACTGGCAACACAAGTTGGTATAATATTACCATATAATTGTGAGCATTAATGCAAGACTTTAGTTAATATACTAAAAAAAAAAAAAAAGCTAGTGAGTAATGTGAGAATAGCAAAGACATGCAAACGGTTCTTGGGAAAATAATTGTTTTGGCACCAAATAATCATTTATGCTCATATTCTCTTCAGCACTCTCGTGTAACTCCTCTCTTCCTTGTCTACTCTTGTTTTACCCACTCTTCTTTGGCAAAGCGGATGTTCCTGACTAGTCAGCACCTGCAGTCCATGCAGTGTGCATTTTGTTTTATCGAGTTAAACACATTTGCAGCCTTTAGCAATTATGAAATCACACTTCAACAAATTGCAATTTCAGTATGAATTTGATTAATGGTTCAGCCCTACTATGCAATATTGGATTATGCAGCCTGGGATAGTATTTACAAATGAACATTTAGTACACAAAGACTGCTTCAGAGCTGCTGCTCATACCTTTGGGTTCAGAGGCTAGATTCAGCTTCTTTCTTCTTGCATCAGACTCCACAATTTCCACTGCTCTCCTTTAGAAAGGTTGACAGAGACTGTGATCAAGTTCAATTCAAACACCTGTGTCATAGGGACTTAGTGGTTAACCCATTGCAATTCGGAGGTCTGCTCACAGCAAAGCCTCATTTAATATTTCACTTATATTTCAGTTATATTTTCAGACTAAGAATGTAACTTTCAGATACCATGTTTTCCCCAAAATCAGTACTGGGCATATGATCCATTTTTAGTTGCTTTATTGACAGCTTAAATGGTCTTTGCACCTTCAAAGAATGTTGGTGTGTAGCACCTACCTGCAAATGTCCAGTGCTTTGCGAGCATCTCCCGACACTGCTGACACCTTCCTGGCACAAAATTGCACTGCTGCTGAATCCAACACCGCCTCCCCAGATACCTGATGCACAGAGAGAAAAAAACCTAGTATTGCCCAAAGTAGCATACAGCCTTGTTTCAAACCAAACATTCCTTCAAAAAACTTAGGAAAACTGTAGCTCAGAGTAGCTTACACACTTCCTAGATTGTTAGTGCACACAAAAGTGACCTGCTTTCATGTGTTGCTTTCATGAATTGTGTCATGACAAAAAAGAAAAGATAATTCAATTCGCCATTTCCATATTGTTTTCATGCTTTTGCAGCACAAGAGTGACATAATTCAAATGCAATGTCATTGCATCCATTTACATTATCTTTTCCGCGTGGTCACGCAATAAACCCGGCCAAAACCCGGGCCAAAGCTGCCCATCAAGGCGGGGTCTCAAAGGGACGTTACAGGGGACCATTCAATCCACTGAACTTATGATTCAACTTCAATGGTTGTCTGAATGATTTCTGTCCTCAGGCAGTTACTACAATTTAGCCTACCAGGCTAGATAGCGACATTTCCTAGTTCTCCGTGTTTGGGGATAATATGTCTGTCGCATATATTTCCGCAATAAAGGGGGAAAATCTCGCTGATACATTTAGATAATAGTAAGCTACAATTGAAAATATAATTGTCCGCGCTGTTCTTTAGGCCGCATATAGGCCATTTCCAAGTAAATGGGTTGTGTGTGTTCTGCTTTAGCTAAACGTGAAAAAGATGATACGCTAGCCTATTAAAACAAACACTGAAGCCAATCACCTGCCAGCCAGCATAGGCTCCTTAATTCACGAGATCGATGGCAAGTTGAAGGCATGTGCAGCCTTTTACTGGGCTAATAGCCTTTACGGTAAATAATAATAAGTAAAATATTATAAGGCTTATAAGAAAAGCTCCAGCTTCATCTTGACAGACTGGGAGCCAGCAGAGGCAAGCGTGGGTGCGATTCACAACGAAACTAATGAGACGCAACTAAATGCACGTTTCAATTGAAATGGCCAAGTTTAGATACGTGGCTCGTTTTCAATGGCAAATAAATTCATTGTTTCATGTGCCATGGAGCTACACGCCACTGTGACGTTCGTGAGTCGCTTCATAACGTCGACTAATCAGACACTGACATGCTGCTTGTCAGAAATACGTGAACAAATCGCCTGCACAATCCCACAAAAAACGTAGTCTCCTAAAAACAGCCTTTCGTTGCAAAGAACGAGTTAGTAAATAAGTTCTCAAGAAGTGGACAGAGAAGTGGAAAATAAACACGAAGTGGGGAAGTAGCAAAGGAATAGTAATTTTTTATCTTTAACAAAATGTAGTGAAATTTATCCTGGATGTTGTTCATAAGGGGGGAAATCCCACTCAAACCAAAAAAATTTTTTCAGCCCTGCAACTGTGTGGCTACAGGCTACTGTCGGAACTCATTGTATTTGCACACCCTCTAAAAAGACCAGTTTTTACATTCTCTCAATAACCACGTAGCCTATTACTATAGAACAAATTAAAATGTTGTGTAGGCTAAGCCACAACAGGAAAATCAGCGTCAGGGGCTAACCGCTTCATCTTACAGCATTGAGATCTGGAAAGCTCCACAGACTGTGCGAATAACGTTAGCCTACCTACTAGCCTATCAAAGACGGTGGATTGTGTTGTAGGCTATATGGTGTAACGTTATAAAATAAAAATAGAATAAAACATTTTTTTAAAATAGTGTAAATGTCCATTTGTTTTAATCTGTAGTCTATGTTGCTTCATGACTATGCTAAATATAGATTACAATAGCCGAGGCTACAGGTAAAATTTCAAAAGATGATGGGCTTGTGAGTAGGGAGATCAGAGTTGGCTGTGCCCTGGGGTCGTTACCCCAGTGTTTTCACCAAATAAAAAAAAGTTTGCTGTCATTCAGTTTTTACAAGTATTTTACTGCAATCTGCTGGGCAAAGCCATGAATGACAGTCGACACAACATAGCCTATGCGGACTAGGCCTACGCGATTTTTAAAAAATTATACTTTTATTTAATTAGCCTATACACCATACAAAACAATAATAAAGTCTTTGGAAGGCTATAGGCTCAGGCTGTGTCTCGTTCCGATCGCCATCTCAGGCTTTCTGTGGACTACGTTAACTTTGCTCTGCACATAGCTGAAGGGTAAGGCTATCTAAAAGAAAACAATAATTGATAGAAATCATGATGGAAAAGCCCACGGTGAAAATGGTAGCATATTTTTCAGGCATAGCCTGCCATGAATAGCTAGCTGGTTTTGACCACATAAACAAAGGCTATAGGCTAGTCACCACAGCAGATTAACGAAAGCAGGGGAACTAGGCTAAAGTAACATAGGGCTGGCTATGGCTCATCGTAACTTTTAGGCCACCTCATTTGCTTTTTAATTCTTATCATTTAGCCTACAATCCTCAAACACAGAGAACCAGGAAATATTGCCATCTAGCCTAGTAACTGCCTGACAACCGAAATCACAAACAACATTTTGCATTTTCAGTTCAGTTCTGGCAGGGTTTTTGTGTGACCACGCGGAAAAAATTATGTAATGTAAACGGATGCAATGCACGTAAATGAATTGAAATTCCGTTATTTCTCAGTCATAGCCTGCAAGAGTGAGGGGAAAAAAGGTTTTGAACGCAAGGCAGCTAGCTGTTGTACTTAAAAACATGTGCCGCAACTGTAGTCTATTGCTTTAGTTATTTGCCGGATGCATTCAATGAACATAGGATAAAACGTGACATAATGGATAGGCCACATACGGCAAAATTAAATATTGTTTTGAAAGAGTTAACGTTAAGCATTGAAGGTTGTGTTTTCTGTGTAATAAACAAAAACGTCAGAACTATTATGCTTACGCGCTTAAATAGGCTATAATCTTTTTTTCTTTTTAGGGCACCCCCTGTTAAAAAAAAGAAATGGCACAACATCGGGACCACAGTCAAAAGATAATCTGCTTGGAAGTCTGCTTACTTTTCATTAGGCTACTGAATGATAAACATACAATTAAAAGTTAAAACATCATTGTAATTGTAACATCATCGTTGTAATTAGCTGTTTTAGCTATGTCTGCCAGCAAAGCCAAAACTTTCCTGCGAAGTGTGTCCATGATAGGGTTGTCACGATATCCAATAATATCGGATATGGCGATATTTGAAAATATCGCAGAGATGACCGTCTGTAGCCACGATATTTAAAAAAAATATATATAATTTTTTTTTATTATTGCGATTCTAAGGACAAAACGTATACATACTTTTAAATAATAATATTGGTCAGAAATAATACGTAACTCAAAATATTAGCATTACTGCATGTGCCGTGACCTGCCTGAGTGTTGCGTCCTTTCCCGCTCCATTTTCTATTTTAGTTCTGATGCCTCGCAACAAATTCTGTATGCAAATATGTATTCTTTGATTTTTTTTAAACATTTGGTTGTTATTATTTGCTCTGTATTTATCATTTTGTTACCATTAGCCTATTCGTATACTGGTACCAATTAATTATCTGATGCGCAATGTTAACAGCAGATTGAGGATGGTTATTACATCGATTTTCCAATTTCCAGTGGAAGGTTAGTGTAAGGTAGGATGTAGGATCAAATTACAACGTCGGATCGCTTGCTTTCATCCTTGCAGAGGGGGCTAGGGCAATACATGTAACAGCCACGGTGCCAAAGTATTATCCCATCTCGTGACTGATCGTCATCATTAGTTAAGAGAAAGTGAGAGAAGATGGCTGATCTTGTTTCAAAGAAAAACACCACTTCGCCAATCTGGGAATTTTTCGGCTACAAACCCAATGATAACGGAGAACCAGCGAATATCGACGAGGTAACATGCCGTAAATGCATTAAAAAGTCGTCACAACTAAGGATGGAAATACAACAAACATTTACCATAAAACATTTTTGCTAACTACACAGACATTATGAGAGCATTATAACATTATGCCTATGAGAGCCTACAGGAGATGGCAATAAATAATTTCATGGTAATTACTTCTGTTCACGTTGTCATTAATCCACTAAAATTATATACAATCGATAATATTGAATATCACAATATTTCTTAAAGGCATATCGACGATATGAAAATTGGATATTGTGACAACCCTAGTCCATGACGCCAAGTCCCCAGTTGTGCAGATCGAACGCACTGATGTCGGTAATGAACCACCTCCAATATCCGACCTCACACCATAAAGGCAAGCAAGGTTAGACAGCAAACCTTTTACCGTAATTACTCAATTTTACGCATGCGCTTTTCAACAACTGGGAACAGGCAGCCAGCCAGCCAAGTCAGTCAGTTACACACTTTCAGGGGTTTAGGCCCGCCCGTTCGGCGTCCGGGCAAAAAAATTGTTTAACCGACTAGTATTTCCATGCCGACAGCACCGTTTATTCGGCTAGCCGACTAGTTGCGCACATCCCGGTGGCTAGGCCTATAGTATCCAATCCAAGCGCTCGCTTGATCAGAGTGGAACAAACGTACGTTTCGTTCATCGCACATACACTAAACATTCATAAAAGAATGGAAATTGACTTTTTTTTAATAAAAAGATATGTGGAAATGTAATTCAATATATGTAATTTTTTAATAAAAGGATGTGTGGAATTTTTTTTATTTTAATAAAATTGCAAATATGCTGAGGATAATTTTTTACCGGACAATATGGCTGGCAAGATTTTTTATTTTTATTTTTTTTTATGTCAGACTTACCAGTAAAAAAACGGTAATTACCGGCTAACGGAAAGCCTGCTACTAAAGCTAGAACAAGGTGTTTGTTGTTTCCACTCAGTTTGGTTTCAGCAATGAATGTCTCAGTGCCGTCAACATGGCCATGAAGGGGTTAAGAATATCTGAATATATTTTTTATGTGGGTACTGAAAAACACTAAAGTTTGACTTGACAATTCCTATCCCAGTCCCAGCAGTATGATCCTTGTTGCATATTGTGGTGCCGTGTGCTCTAACCTGTGCAAGGCGATCCTGCATGATGGCTGTGAGCTCCTGCCTGTTATAGGGAGGGAAGTGCAGCAGCAGGGGGCGGCAGTGCGGTTGTGACTGCAGCCGAGGCAGAATGCGGTCTGTAAGGTCAAGTGCATTGGCGATACCTGCAAGTTATGCATATTAGGAACACAGTTAACCGTGATGTTGTCAGGAGTCATGCAAGAGTAAAGCAGCAACCAGCAATCCCTACACGTGGGACTCACCGATGAGACAAAGGCGAGATTTTGGTAGGTACGGCCATTCAAAGATGGTGTACAGTACATCTTGGGCTTTACTGTCCAACTGATCCATCTCATCCAAAACCAGCAGACTGGGAGAGAGAGATTATATTAATACCTGAAAAAGGAAAGCTGCAGCAAGAGGTACAGGGAATCATTTCTATGTCACACAGGCAGGGCACTCACACTGTGGGCCCTGTGGTGGTAAGAAGGTTCTCCAAACACCGGACATCATGGCCCCTCGAGGCCCCTAGTTGCTGAACCAGGAGGGGGAAAATGGACTGGGAGCTGCGCAGCCTCATGCAGTTGATGATCACCTTTTGTACAGACTGCAGCTGATCCTACAAAAGGGAGTGGAGCGATGGTTAATGCATTGCAGTAAAAGTAGGAAGAGCCTGTAAAATGCTGACCTAAAACTAGTTTGGGCTTTTACATAAATGTAGGGTGACTTTTGTTGGCTCAGTGAACTGTTCCATACAAAGATTCACTAAATCTGGCACCCAAACATAGCATGATGGTTTTGTTTGATTCTTTATCAATCAATCAATCTTCCAAGGCATAAGTATTTTACTTATGTGCATAAATTTTAATGTGACCATTTGACACTGGAATTATTAGCTAGGGGTGTGCAGAAAGGACCATCTCTATCTGGTCAATCAACCATTCTCCATCTGTATTTGCATAGAAAACCAGCTTCCACTGAAAAGAGTGAACAAGAGAAAATTTCTGTTTGCCAGCCTAATATACATTTGTGTTTTGAAAGCACAAAAGTTGCAATGCCAACATTGTGATTTAATATGACATACCATTAAGCATTAAGTAAAATAAGAATTATTTTAAAGCCACATTTTAAAAATAACTTGACTAGATGTTCTAAATAAATGATGAAGCTACATTTTTTAAGAAGAAAGTCCGCACACTGCACACTACTATTAGGTAGGCTTATTGAGTAGACGGGGCGAAAAAGTTGTTAAGTAGGCAAAATGTTCTAATATAGTATACTTTAAACCCTTGTATGATACACTTAGTTTCGGGGTTTCACTGAGTACGTTGGGCAGCGCACTTTAAGAACACCACAAACATTTTGGTCACATAAATATGACGTAAGGCTTCGTTTTAATAAAATGAGGCACAGCTTAATAGGGTAAGAACTTTTAGAATTACTCAACTCGAACCGCGGACATGGCAACACTAGTGGAACATCTTCCGACCTGCTCACGACACTTCCACATTACGGTTGGGAAATAGTATGGCAGATATTTTTCACGGACTGCACGTCGCGTGGTACACAGTGCACATTAAACGGCACACTCCTGCCAGTGCACTGTACTCAGGAGACAAGGCGCAGTAGATCGGGATCGGATTCGGACACAGCCCAAGTCTAGCTTCCTACCAAAACTTCCCTGAGGTAAGAAGTTGCAAGTACAATTTCAATATTAAAGTCCCCCTCCCTCAGGTGAAACACTAACATTATCATTGAGTTATAACTACATGAAAGACCATACTTTTCAGACAACTGCACTGTATCTTTGAACAGCCTACCCACAGTTGTTCATTCTTTTTGGTAGATTTTGTCTGGTAGGCTAAAACTTGTACAACTTGGTCCGTCCGTCCCATAAACCAAGCGAGGGAATTGTTCTAGTTTAGCAGATATGTGAAATGCTGGATGAACACACGCATTTCAATATTTTAGGATGCAGGTCAACCAGTTCAATGACTTCATTAACCCTATTTACTTTGGCCCTCCAGAGGCAATTTCCGCCTGGTTTCTACCATTTTATTTAAATGTCAATATCTCAAAAAATATTCCTTGCACATCCATGGTTTAAAGTTCAAATTGAAGAAGCTGTATCATTCAGAAATTTGTAACATAATACATTTATTTCAGAATAGTCACATACACCGTCGCGGTAGTACAGCGGGAAAAGCGCCGTGCAGTTGTGCTCCAAGGATCGGGGTTCGCGCCCCAGTCCTGCCAGATCCGAGCATGGCCGGCGCCCCGTGGAAGCAGCAATTGGCGGCTGCTTCCGGTGGGGGGAGGGGCTCGGAGAGAATCGCTGCGCATAGAACGGCCCTGGGCGAGTTGGAACTACGGTCAGGAACCTTGGAGTCGCCGCGCCCTGAAGAGGGCTTGGCGATCTCTGTCCTACTGCCGGCTGACAGGGTTGTGCAGCAGTGATTCTCTAGCGGTTGCTACGGGGGGAATTGAATTAGAATAGGGGTTCAATTGGCTACTAAATTGGGAAAAAATTAAAAAAAAAAAATTTTGAATAGTCACATACAGTGTGTATGTATATATATATATATATGTGTGTGTATATGTGTATGTATATATGTATATATATGTGTGTATATACACTACTCACAAAAAGTTAGGGATATTCGGCTTTCGGGTGAAATTTCAGGATGAACCTAAAATGCACTATAACCTTTACAGGTGAAATTAATTTGACCTTCTCTAAACTTTTGAATGCACATGTCCAACTATTCAATGTTTCAGTACTTTTTGCACAACTTGCTGTTCTCTAACAAGGAGCTGAACGGCAAAATTCACAACAGGTGTTTGATCCATGAATCGACCAATAAATTTCCTGGTTCAATTAGAATTGGTATTTAAACAGTCCTCTTCATCATGCTGTTCACATTTTGACATCATGAGACCAAGACGACACCTAACAATTGATCAACAGTACCTTGCCATTGCGAGGCTTCAAACAGGATGTTCTCAGAGGGAAGTGGCCACTGAGCTTAGAGTGTCACAGAGTGTCATCAGCAGGTTGCAACAGAGATACAGAGAGACTGGAAGAGTCACAGAAAGGCATAGAAGTGGACGTCCTTTGGCCACATCCCACACTGATGACCGCTTCATTGTGAACAGTGCCCTGCGGAACCGGATGATGAATGCCACTCAACTCCAGGCACATTTAAGGGAGGTGAGAGGCACCCAAGTGTCACGTCAGACCATTCGAAACCGTTTACATCAGCGTTGTCTGCGTGCTAGACGACCTGCAAGGGTACCTGACCACACCACCAGGCACAGGCGTCATCGTCTTGCATGGGCCAGGGAGCATTTACGCTGGACGAGGGACCAGTGGGCCTCAGTGCTGTTCTCTGATGAAAGTCGATTCACGTTGAGCAGAAATGATGGCCGCCAACGATGTTGGAGACGTCAAGGAGAGCGCTATGCATCAGCCACTGTTGTCACCAGACGACCCTTTGGTGGTGGCGGTGTTACAGTGTGGGCAGGTGTGTCTAGTCAATACAGAACTGCCCTACACTTTATGAATGGTACAGTGACAAGCCCATACTACCTGAATAACATCATTAATCCAGTCATTGTGCCCCTGCATGAACAACACAGGCCTAATTTCATCTTCATGGACGACAATGCTCCAGCTCATCGAGGTCGCATCATTAGGGAAAGGCTGCTGGAGACTGGGGTACCTCAAATGGAGTGGCCTGCACTTTCTCCAGACCTGAATCCCATAGAAAACCTATGGGATCAGCTGACTCACCGTGTAGAGGCTCGTAACTCTGTACCCCAGAACCTCAATGACCTGAGGGCCGCCCTTCAAGAAGAGTGGGATGCCATGCCTCAGCAGACAATAAGTCGACTTGTGAACAGCATGAGACGTCGTTGTCAAGCTGTAATTGATGCTCAAGGGCACATGACAAGTTATTGAGACATTAACATTTTTGTTGTGGTATACCCACCACTGTTGTTGGCTTTTGTTTCAATAAATTGTTTGAGATGAGGAAATCACCATTGCATGCTTCTACTTAAATGCCCTACTTTCATGATACGTATAATATCACTGTAGCGTGAACGTACATTTTCCATAAATTTCACCCGAAAGCCAAATATCCCTAACTTTTTGTGAGTAGTGTATATATATATATATAAAACATATGTCCCCGAATGTATTTAAATACTTTTTTTTTTTTTTTAAACGTACAAAAGCGTGTGTATTTACACAAGAGCAGCAACATATTTCAGCCCTAAGTGCAACGGGTGGTCGCTGTGGAAATGTTTACTGTACAGGACTTTGGCGAAATGTAATAAGATAAACTCTAGGGTTAATCAGAAAACAGCTGTAGCTGAATATATTGGTAAGTACTTGGTTTCCTAAACATATTTATATGAGATTTGAGAAAAAAAGTAGGTGTCTTCTAAACCGAAAGTGCATCAGGTACTGTATATAGTACAGTAAGCAAGGGAAAACGGCAAATGCTCATTTGTACGTTTTTAAAAAATATTATTGTTTCTATACGTGAACACGATTTTCTTAGCGTGTATAAACGGTGCATTTTCTGCATTTTACAGTCTATGGCTGTGGCGAGAGGAGGGTCGTAAGTGCATTAGGCTATTGATAACACCCTCCTATTTTATGGCACTGCAGAAGTTGAGGTTTTCACAAGCGGCTACCCTTTTAAAAAATACTGCATCAAAATTTACAGGGTTTTCTTAAAGCTGTAGTTTATAATTCCAGACAAACATGAATACTGTAATTGAGACGGATATGTCTCAACCACTAGGGGCAAAGTTTATAGGGTTAACTGCACCCGTCCCTACATCGTATACACAATAGGCCTACTCTTTCTTATTTATTCCAATAGATTTTCCTCTATTCCCTCCATGTTTATCAACACCAGAGAAAACCAAAATAATGAAGTGGAGCAAACAGCATTAACAAATTCCGGCATTGCCTCTGGCTGTTCAGTATGACGGTGCCTGCCACATAACAAAATTCTAGAGGTTACCTGACATTAAGGGAAAAGTGTTGTGCCACTTTTTCAGTTGAATGTTACATCACAAGACGACACTTGTTGAATGTGTCGTTCGACAAGATATAAATTAGGCTTTTCTGATTGCATTGTGGGGGGAAAAAAGCTTGCATTATAGAGAGGTTGACATTGCTTGTACCAACAGTAATAATTCTGATATCGCAGCCCTTTGCGATGTATTTGTGGATATTCATACCACAAAAATACATACAACATGCAGCCCTAGTTTAAACCCTGGATTTTAACACTCTAAAATGAAGAGACATGCATGAAATATTATCCAAATGTTTTTGACACAGAAATCTTACTCAACCAATGAGGCCCCTCCCACTCTCACCTCCATCTCCTGCAGTATGCAGTTAAGACATGCTGTCTTTCCTGTTCCTGGAGCGCCAGATATGTAGAGGCTGGCAGGAAGACCCAGCTTCACCTTGTCAGTCAGAAAGGAACGAATATAAGCGCGCTCCTTGTCTCGGGACAACAGCCGTTCAGGAACAGCTGTGTGGAGTGCCTGCTTCACGCTGTGGTAACAGGACACTGAGGGAGAGGGAGAGCAAAAACGAGATTGTACTTCTTGAAATTTAACTGTGAAGCTTCAAGGAACCTTAAGAAAATTCAAATTCAATCCAGGGGCAAGACTGCCAAAGAGACGGAATAGTAGCAACCACAATATCACACAGTTAGGACTCATCGTTTTTAAACTGCTACGTCATAAGCTACAGTCAAACTATTAATCGATTTATCCCATAACCAGGTACTCAGCATAGAGCAGTGCGTAATTTTAGTAACAAATACATGAATGAGTAAATTCAGTTAACTTACAAGGGACATACTGGAGGACACAAAGGGACGGTTCAATAATTGCACAGCTGTTGAAAGTGGTATATAGTCATTGTTCCAGCAGTGGTAGTGACAGTATGACAGGCAGTGAGGGAATCAGTAATAAGGAGACTGAAAGTGGGAGAAGAGATTTAGGCATGATTGCTCTCAGTAGCTTCAAAAGGGGGAAACTTGCCTTCTCCAGAGTACAGCTGAACCAGAGAGGCCTTTTTCTCTGAATGGGCAGAGGAGCTTGCAGGGATCTCCTGAGAGTTCCGGGGGGGGGAGTGAGCATTAGTAGAGCCCAGGACTGCAAGGGGGCGCTTTGGGGAGTTCAGCTCCTTGTGGATGGGTGACAAAATGGGGGTGTTCTCATCAAAGTTCAGCTTTCGGGGCGAGGACAACTCCGGGCATTTCTGCTTAGGGGGTGAGCCCAGGAGGGTAGGGGGAAGGTTGCATCCATTCTCATCTCCTAAAAGGTTAAGATTGTGAAGATAAGACAGTAAAGGTCTTTCAATACAGCAATAACAAAGAACAACTACAACCTATGAAATACATACAGAAGTGCAACTAGGGCTGTGATATCACCAAAGATAATAATTTCCAAATGAATGCAATAGAGGATTAGTCATCTTGCCTTATATTGCACAAACATAATTGGTAAGAAAAAATGGATATCAACTGGACAGTCAACAGGAAACTTGAAAACATTTTTTTATTTTTTATTTAAAGTGTACTGAACAAAAATAGTGCTTAATGTCGTTCTGGGAACAAAACATACATTTTAAGAGCTCAATACAAGGGGCTGTGTTCAAGACTGGGGGACGAGGGGTGAAAAAAGACCAAAAAGCTTTTGTCTTTCCACAGGAGAAATTGGCCAATGATGTGACAAACTGAAAAAGGTCTTGATAGCCAGTAAAAACAAGTTTAATCAATGTACAGGTAAATGCACACAGGTGACTGATAAAGACCTGAAACCAGTTCCATGACTGAAATACAGCCACAAAACATAATTCCCCATTTGATAGCTTTTAGCTGTGCATAAATGTAAAAATAAATAATATAAATGACTACGAGATGGTTCAAGGCAAATGCGCTGCCAACAAGGAGCAAGCAAACTACCGGTCTACTTCTAAAAACATTATGTAGACAGGGAGGAACTCTGACCTGACCAATGCTTACCCACACGCTTACGAGGGCTTAGTGGTTGAACAGCTGTCCAAGGGGACTCTAGGGCACACTTGGGGTTCAAGGCAGCAGATCTGTGGGAATGGGACTGCAACTGGGTAGTTTTAGGGTCCGTTGGGCATAGAGACCCCATCTTTGACCGAGTTGTGTCCTTAGATCTGGAGCCGGCAGACTTCCGCCTTGGGAACTGCAGAGTGGGCTGGTTCTGAGAGCGGGTGCTAGGCATCTTTGTCTGGACTTGGGTTCTGTAACTGAAGCACACAATATAATGTATTGATCTAAAAGATAACACAGCTGCACTTTTGTTGGTGCTTTAAAAAAAATTAAAAAAAGAAGTTGATCGACTTCACACGGTGAGGTTGCAATGAAATCTAAAAACAGGGATAAAACACAATGGACTGATTACGGAGCCAGTGATGCAAACTGGCTGAGGTCAGTTGCTCTACAGTATTGACAAGGCTGAAGCCAAATACAAAGGTTTGAGAGACATAGTTCTGAACACACATGACATACAAGGAGCAAAAGTTACAATTATCAACATAATGCCAGATGTTAGAAAGTACAAGTGAGAACCAGTCCTGCCAACCCTGGACAAATTTTATGAGTAGAACACAGGCAAAGTCTTCAGAGTCGCTGACTGGGGGGGTCAAGCTGGTTTAACACTTCTAGCAGGTTTTAGCTGGTCAACCAGTTGTTCACCAGCTGACGAGCCTAGAGTCAGCTAGTCCACCAGTTTGGCCAACAGCTTACTCTACAAGCTGGAACAGCTTTAACCAGATACAAGTGTTGAAAACACAGCTTTAACCAGCTTAGAATCCGAGTTAGTCTTAGCTTGAAATTTCCTGCAGGGTCCCTGCCTGCCACTGTAATCCATCTACACAAATGTAGATGGCCAATATTGCCTGTAAAAAGGATGGAGAAAAGCAAATGGGACAAATCATTGAGGAAAAAATGGTGGGCTCTAAGAAAATAAAGTATGGAGAAAAAATAAGCTACTATTGGTCACATTTGTGGGCGGAATTGCCCATTTGCACTGCCTCAAAAGGTTACCGGTGTATCATGACCTTTATGATTGTGAAGGCAATGTAAGGGTGGGCGATATGGCCTTAAATTCAGATCACGGTATAAATAAAATTTTGGACGGTAACGATATACATCATGGTATAGTTGTTGTTTTTAATATAATTTCATAAAATATTTTTATTTTTCATTAATGCAAGAATCTAGGATGGTAACAATTAGACCAATTTTGCCATGGGGAGTTTTTACTACTGTGCTGTTCCTTTAATATTCTGTATTCTGGAAAATTTACCAACTTGTGTATTTTAAGAACATTTTGTCGTGCAAAACTGCAATGTATTAAAGATGAAAAAAAATAAAATAAATGTTCAAGCATTCAAATAGCTGCTACTGCATTGAACAAACACAAGTAGGCTTGTTACGGTAGCCTAGCTAGCTTGGCGACATTAGAGGTAGATGTAAGACTATTAAGAGATATTGATATATCGGTCGACCGATATTTGCGTTACTGGACCATACTGTATCGATACTCAAGGATGACGTGGCCGATATTAGAGTTGTCACAATATCCCTTTTTCATATCGTCGATATGCCTTTAACTCCTTTGCGTAGAAGGTGACACCGGCGGGACCTTTTTGCTCAACTGAGACATTCGTTGCAACTGCAGCCAGACTATTAGTGGAAATCACAAACTCTGTTTTAACTTTATTGGTCGATGGTTCACGGTGATTTTTGCCGAATATGGAGTTACTAAGTGTCACTATTTCCCCGTAGCAAGTCCATTTAACAAGCAACCCCCACCTAGTCTATACCCATGCGTGACAGTGGACAATAGCGTCTATGTTTGAGTTCATAAATATATTTATTCATCATATAAAATTAGAATAACGTCATAGCAACAAGATAAACCCAACAACAGCCTGATCGTATGCCAGAAAAGCCGTGAAAAGCCCTGCTCACTCAAATGCAAAATAAACTGTGAAAGTACCGTCTCATTCTACCATGTATTCTACTAGCAATATATGCTACTAAATATGAAAAAAATGTACAATCCTACCATTGGTTTTACACATCGAGATGTTCCTTTCAAAATGCAGTGGTCATTTATTGTCTGGTACAATCGGTTTGAGAAATATACACTTTATACCGCCATTACACCATCTGAAACCTCAACGCGCAATACCCCCATGCTCTGTAAGCCTGTCTCATTCATTACAGTTCATTGTGGTTTAATTATCGGCTTTTTTTATCCAATAGAGTACATTATAACCTTAGCAACGGTATATTCCATGTCTTTTTGGGTGCTTTGAACAACTTACTACAGCCCAGCGTAATGGCAGTTTTCGTTTTAACGGTCTAGTATTGCGCAAGCTCTATGGAAAGCGCATTAGGGAGGGGAGTTTCCCTTCTCCGATATGTAACTATTTTTGCATCTAAAATACCGTTGGTCTCGCTGGCTACATATGTACGTTGTTTCCACTCGAGCACTGTCTTTCCAATATGTTTGATAGCCCTATTGTTATTTTCGCATTTTTAGTGCATTTCACATACTGTAGTGCAATCGTTAAATGTATTTTTGATGTAGACTACCGATGTTCATTGAAGATAGAACATTTGGCAGCATATTGCAGATGGTGGAATACTATTTTATGTTCATGTTATCGTACATAATATAGGCTATTGAAGGAGTGCGGGAAATGACCAAACTGAGACTTCTTTCCTGGTCGAGCCAACTGCAACGCAGCTGCGTTCTTTATTTATAAACCTCATTCAACCCAAAGAACACGTCATAGAAGTTACCGTCTATGACGTGTAGCCGCATTGACAGTAGGAGGTGAATTATATATGTATGTCCCAGAGGTAGCCGCCACACTATGGCGTATATACTTGACTCTTAGGGCATGACAAATGCTCATTCCAATTTACTGTGCGCTGATAAGTGGTAGATTAAGTTAAACATTTCCTTGGAGTCATTATGAATAGGAACATTAAAAAAATAAAAAAACTACAGGAAAATACAATCCCAGGACAACAGTATACATACTGTAGAGTACAGGGAAAAGTGATGTTTTATTGAGGTACAAGAGTGAATGATTAGGCAACATATTTAGGTGTATGTAACACTGATATCAATGTTTTTTATCTTAAGCCATCAGAAAGAGCAAATGTATATGCTTTATAATGGACAAAACTAATTTTATTCATTTTATGACATGTTTTGCATAGGGGTTTTGGACCCATAGATATCTACCCCCCTATACCGATGGAAATATAGTCATTCCCACTTGAAAACTATGAAAAAGTGAGTTTTATGAGCCAAAACTGTTGATTTGTAGTTAAATATGTTTTTTTATTTAGAGCAGTGCACAATTTAGCCATTTGGAAAGATTTGGAGACACTAATGGACAACAGGGTACACCGTCATATTTTGCATCATAGACCTTTAGTAGTTCTGCATATCATCCTCAGATTTTGCAAAACACGTGGACATGGAGTTTATGATCCAGGAAATGTATATATATTATCGATTTCACTGATGTAGCTCTCAGCAAACTAAAGAAAAACTTTGTTTTTTTCCAAAGTTTCTTTGCATTTGTGGCACTTTATTTTGACTTAAACACATCTAAGTTTGTATTGTAAACGGTACACCTGTCTTGCTTCATTTAAGCCATTTACCAAGTTTATGTGATGCTCACACCTGGAGTTAAAAAGCCTTAAACAGAGCACCTCCTAATAGGTGAAATTTGCCATCTGCGCCAAGAGATAAAGAAATATTGTAATATTGAACATTATCGTTCGGAAATAATTATAGTGGATTAATGACAACGTGAACAGAAGTAATTACCACGTGTGGTAGCACTGAGTTGTAATTGCAGTAGCCTTAGCGTTGCTTCTGGATCTGTGTACTTTTTGGCCAATCGTTTCCCATTTCAGAAACAGAAAACGAATGGTTATGCTATATTCATTTTAAAAACAAATTGAAAAACGAGAATCAAATGGTTATTCGTTTTGGATCCGTGTATAAATTAATGCCAACTGCAACATTCCGTATTGTCACTCATCTCACAAAAGTTTTTTTCTCGTAACTTAGTAGCTAGACATTTCATAGATCCCTCCAAAATGAATGTGATGATAAACATGATGACGATGAGCGGCCGTCAATTTATTACGTTTCAAACTATGTCCACAAAACAATGTTGCGATGCAATTTTGCTGCTACGTCTGCATATGGCAAATTATTTATTGCCATCTCCTGTAGATTCTCATAGGCATAATGTTATAATACACTCATAATGACTGTGTAGTTAGCGAAAATGTTTTATGGGAAATGTTTGTTGTAATCCCATCCTTAGTTGTGTTGTGTGACTTTTTAATGCATTTATGGCATGTTACCTCGTCGACATTCGCCGGTTCTCCGTTATCATTGGGGTTGTAGCCGAAAAAATTCCCAGATTGGCGAAGTGGTGTTTTTCTTTGAAACAAGGTCAGCCATCTTCTCTCGCTTTCTCTTAACTAACGATGACGATCAGTCACGAGATAGGATAATACATTGGCACCGTGGCTATAACATCTATTGCACTAGCCCCCTCTGCAAAGATGAAAGCAAGCGATCAGATGTTGTAATTTCATCCTACATCCTACTTTACACTAACTAACATTACTTGTTCAATCGAATGGTAAAAGGGAAACCGTTCGATTGTGGTCAGTAGTACCAAAAATTTCTGTCACACCTCGATAAACGGCAAAAGCTCCAGTAGAAGATGGAATTAAATCTTTAAAAGTTATATATTTTCAGAATCGTTATCAACTTCCCTTGGTCACTGTTGATGGGCCGATGTGATCTGGGCATAGAGTTCCTATGTTAGCTACATCAGAAGCATTCAGCCGTGTTATTTGCTACCTAAACATTATAGTCTGCTTTCTCTTAACTAATGATGACGATTAGTCATGATAGGACAATACATTGACACGTTGGCTGTTTCATCTATTGCACTAGCCTCCTCGGCAAGGATGAAAGCAAGCGATCAGACATTGTAATTTGATCCTACATCCTACCTTCCACTAACCTTCCACTGGAAAATCGATGTAATAACCATCCTCACTCTGCTGTTAACATTGTGCATCAGTTAATTAATTATTACCAGTATACGAATAGGCTAATGGTAACAAAATAATAAATACAGAGCAAATAATAACCAAATATTTAAATAAAACAAAGCATACAGAATTTGTTGCTAGGCATCAGAACTAAAATAGAAAATGAAGCGGGAAAGGACGCAACTCAGATTTGTCGGGGGCGGGCCACGGCACAAATGCAGTAGCTAATGCAAATATTTTGAGTTATACAAATTTTTAAATATAAACTCACGTATTATTTCCGATGAATATTATTATTTAAAAGTATGTATGCATGTTTTGTCCTTAGAATAGCAATAATACATTTTTTTCAAATGTCTATTTTTTTTTTTATATCGAGGCTACAGACATGGCGGCATGGTGGTGCAGTGGTTAGCACTGTCGCCTCACAGCAAGAAGGTACCGAGTTCGAATCCCGGCCGAGGGCCTTTCTGTGTGGAGTTTGCATGTTCTCCCCGTGTCCGCGTGGGTTTCCTCCGGGTACTCCGGTTTCCTCCCACAGTCCAAAGACATGCAGGTTAGGCTAATTGGAGACTCAAAATTGCCCATAGGTATGAGTGTGTGAGTGAATGGTGTGTGTGCCTTGTGATGGATTGGCGGCCTGTCCAGGGTGAATTCCTGCCTCTCGCCCGATGCATGCTGGGATAGGCTTCAGCACCCCCCGTGACCCTGACCAGGAATAAGCGGGTTAATGGATAATGGATGGAATGGATGGCTACAGACAGTCATCTCTGTGCTATTTTCAAATATCGCCATATCTGATATTATTGGATATCGTGACAACCCGAGCACCCACAGTTATTGAATGAGTAGCCTACAAATATTTTATGGGAATGAAAGCAAGTTGCAAAAACACAAAGCACACAAGTTACATCATAACTAGTGTTCTATGTCTGTCCATAACTACAAAGGTCAAAGAAAAGAAAGGAAATGTTACTCGCAATAAAAAAATGGAATACAAGAATCGTTGAAAACAAATACGAATTGCTATCTAGATAACGTATCTGGCAGTGGCTGTCTAGTGGTGGAAAATTTGTAGTGTCATCTCTGATAAAGAACTTCTTGCTTGCCAGCTAGCTATCGGGGCTAATGCCACAAGTCAATCCACTCGCAGTTTCTGGTCTTCATTGCTGCCAGTCTGAAAGGAGCGAGAAACCTATTTTTATCATATAATGTAGAAAAAAAACTAGCGACTAGCAATTGAAAGTGCATTTGATGAATTTTTCTTGTTTTTGCCCACATGTAGTAGGCTAGTCTACAAAAAATTATCTTATCTTGTGTACAGAAAACATCTGCATCATACAAATCAGAAGTTGCATTGCATCACCCCTCCTGATCAGAATATTAATAGTAACCTACTGACAGGAGCAAGCCTATATAGCTTGCTTTAACTGGCAGAGTTGGCTGGCATCAGCCCACAACAGTTCTATGCATCAGCCGTGCCCAACAGGGGACTGTATCACGCAGCAGGATTATGGAGTTAACTGGATAACTGCTCTGAGTAAACCCGGGAACCCTCCCAAATATGAAACATGGACTGAAGTAAAAAGAGCTGGGGTTTTACTTGGTGCAGTTTTCCAGCTATCTCAGTAATGCTGCTTTGTGATACAAGCCCCAGACATGGCCGTGCTGTTGCCGTTTAGTTGTTGGTAACTTCGCGCTGAAACCGGAAGTAACCACCCTCTCTGTGCTTTCACCAGCTGAACAGAGAACAGGCATCGGTAGGGTTCGGGAATTCTATTTTTTTAGGGATGCACAATATATATCGGGCCGATAATGGGAAATTAATATTATTATGTATTATTCCAATAATGAAATTATAGCTGATAGAGCCGATAATACGAAGCCAATATTGCTTTCATGCTGCACCTGGGTCGAGCCACGCAGTGTAGACTAGAGAGCCAATCATGTCATTGCCGGTGTGGACGTTTTTCAGTTTCAGAGGAAGACAACACGATTGCAATTTGCAATACATGTTCCGCAAGGGTTCCGAGAGGAGGGAAAAGGTCTAGGGCTGCCCCCAAATAGTCGACTAAACCATTAGTTGATCAAAAGAACTAGGTCGACCAAAATTTGAATTGGTCGAATCGTCGCAGTGAGAAAAAAAAGCAAGTGGAACTATTAATTAATTAAGGTTCAGTTGTATAGAATGTCAGAGAAAATCAAAAGTATGCGAGCATTTTGAGCGTCTAAATGATGACCCCAAAAAAGTTAAATGTAAACTCTGCAAGCAACAATTCACCTATGTCATTCAGCGCATTGTGATAGAAAAATTATTAGTTGTGCTAACAATAACTAAACTATAGTAAATTGCACAAAACCAACCCCATATAGGTTTCGCTCTGTCTCACATCTGTACCACATTCCATCACGGACGCATAGACACCTTTCCTCCTTAGCAATGGCTTGGATACACGGCCGCTATGTTTACATTCCTTAGATAACCCCTGCTCCAGGCCTCTGCTCCAGGCCTCTGAGCTACAGATCTTTGACAAAGTGGAGAACATCCCTGTTTCAGACTGGAATCTCAGCGTACGGTGTGGTGAAGGAGAGCACATTGAATCATATAAACTCATATGGAATACTTAAAAACACACACATTGATATTTTGAGCTGTTAGTCATGCATTAATTATGAAAACTTATTCTTGTTTTATATACTAGATAAAATATTAACCTTAACTTCTATGCATGCTACTGGGTGCCTTGTAAATCTGACCGGTCTACTTATAGATACGTAAAAGCTCTTCGCATTAAAGAATATATTTTTTATTCTTATACATGAACGTATATGGTGTAAAAACAATAGAAAGTACATTTTTCCACATTCCTTTTTTGAAACTTCTTTGTCTTAACTTTCCCCCTCCGCGAGATAAGGCGGAGTCAACTGACAAGTGACCACAGCATGTGAATTATGTGAAACAAGGACACCTCCCTGCATGAGTGGAAAAGTACTGAGAAGGGTGAAAGGGGTGTATATAACCTGGTGCTGAATGTTGCCAGACGAGACACTTCTTTGGTGCTCTGTGTAGAGCATTCAAGCAAGTCTCTCCTATTTCAGTGATTCCCCTACCATTATCTTGGCCGGGCGGACCGCCCGGCCAAACTCACGTGCCGCCCGGCTTGGACAAGAGGGAAAAGAAATAATTTTAATGAAAAAACATTTTTTTTTATATTATTCTTTTTTTTTTTAAATATCTTTTTTTAAATTTTTTTATGTAGCTGCAATATTTCCCTTACCGCAGAATGCGGGAATGATCAAAATAGCATCTGGAAAAACCCTTGCCAAAACGGTTTCCCGTTAGGCCTAATTAAAATTTTCAATGGCAGCGCTGATATGTGATGCGGTATGTCAAAACCAGGCGGAATTGGGCAAGAGGTCAATTTTGAGTTATTGGTATATTAGTAAAACATAGACCTTGCACTTTACAACTCCGCTTTCTTTTTTCAAATCGGATATTCCAAAGCGAAGTTATTAAGATTTTAAATTGGACCGTCTGAAACATCGAAACTGAGAAATAGCCCTTTAAAGTTTGAGTTTAAACAAAACAAGTTGGTTAACAATGTTAGCGTACCGAACCCTGTTATCCGGCGGAAACCAGACATTTTTGTGATCAACATACGATACTGATATTATTCTGGCACATACCATTGAACATATTATATTTATTAGGTTCACAAAACGATAAGCTAACTTTTAAGGCAATAACCATGTAGATGTGACCGGTAGTTTTTTTGTTTTAACGTCTTTTATATTAGAAAGTACTGTCAAAAAAGGGGCGCCCTTTATCGGGCGGCTCTTGTAGTGCATAAACAAGCTCACAATTATTGTTGTTTTAATAATCAATTAATAGTTTATTTCATCAAGAAAGATACCGTTTGAATAACCAATATGTTGGCAAAATAGCTGGCTAACTGGATAGTTTACCTGACAGTCCGAAAGATGTCGATATTGGGTTTATTTCTTCACAAAACGATAAACTAAGTTTTAAGACAATATTAAACATGTAGACGTGACCGGTAGTTTTTTGTTTTAACGTCTTTTAGATGAGACAGTAATGTCAAAAAAGGGGAGACAACTATCGTTTATTGGCTTAAAAGAGATAGGCTCAATCGCATTGGATTTATTTCTTTACAAAAACGATGTTAACTTTTAAGCCAATAACGTGTTTTTTTTTTTCGTTTTAACGTCTTTAAGATGAGACGAGACTGCCAAAGAAAGGGCGCCCATTATCGGGCGGCTGTTGTAATCCATAAACAAGCTCACGATTATTGTTGTTTTAATAATCAATTAATAGTTTATTTCATCAAGAAAGATACCGTTTGAATAACCAATATGTTGGCAAAATATCATCATGCGATTTTACGTTAGCAAGTGAGCTAGAAGTTACGCTAAATTTGGCGTCATTTCCAAGCAAAATCTCGAACAAGGCATCATTTTGTGAAATGACATGCCTCTCTAAAAGTGCTTAAAAAAATACTTTGTCGATGAAATTTCAGTTTGAAACTTTTACAGAACATTTTTTATATTTGTAGCATCATAAATGTTCAAAAATCTCAAAAACGCTAAAATTCACCCCCAAGGCATTTTGCAGCTTTTCCTCTGTTCGTAGCTCTGCCCAATTCCGCCTGCTTTTGACATACCGCGTCACATATTATGAGGGTGTAATTATAGTTTCCGCCTCTACACAAAATGGCGCACTTTCACCTCCCGGCCTGAAAAAAAATCTAGGGGAAACACTGTATTTGATCAAATAAATTTGGATTTTGACCTGATGAACACTGACTTATAAGAAAATAATTTTGTCTCCATTGATGACTAAGAGAAAATCCACGACAGCATCTTCTCAAAGACCGGCTTCATTATCAGCAAAACGTGGAGCTCTCTTTTCCCAAGCAACGTCTACAAACTTGTGTTCCTCACACATAATGATAAGACTGCGATCGGAGGAAAAACAGCAGTAGGCAGTGCAGGCCAGCAAATCGTAGCCTGTGCTTGTAGCTATAATTGATATTTTAAATGCTCATAATGACGGTTTTGTATTTCTCTGTAATATAGTAAACTTACTATAGATCAGATGGAAGATAAAGAAATTAATATCATATATGTGCGACGGTTAGTCGACTATGGGTTTAAACTAGGGCTGCAACTAACGACTGTTTTGATAGTCGATTAATCTATCGATTATTGAAACGAATAATCGACCATTCAGATTATGAATTGCACAACTCAGCGGCTCTTATTTAGCTATCAGCTTTTAAATTTAGCTTGAGGATGTTTTAGGCATGTGCTATCTAACAATAAAGATGAATACTTAATTCAAAAATACATCTTTTAAAGAACTTTGCTGCTGATACAAGAAATAAAAATTCCAATATCCATTTTTTCTGTCAAAATTTAAAACCAAGGACAGGCAAAGTAGCAGCAATAAAATATTACAAAACTACAGCAGTTTTCCCCCTTAATCAAAGCATATTTCTGGCATCAATACAACATAGGCTACATTTTAAATTTATAGCGCGGCTGCTGTACAAAAAACTTATTACTGGACTATCATATTAGGCCAACAGTAGTGGTGTAACAGACCGTAGTTGATTCCTCTCCCCCCCACGGTTCGGCACGCATGTGAACCGTGGATTAATTGCAACGTTTTTAACAATCATAGTGTGAAATACAGTTTTACTGCCGCTGTTACTTTTTAAAGTAATAATTCCCTAAATCTCGATGCAGAGTTGAGAGTGATTTGGTTATTTTAAAAAAGCAGTTGTGTGTTCACATGAACGGGGTATATTGAAAAAGCGAAGAAGAAAAAAGAAAAAAAGCGCAGTGACAGTCATGGCTAGCGGAGGAGCGGAAGAACATGAGGCCTCCCGGATAATTTAAGTCGTATGTTTGGGAGCATTTTGGCTTCCCTGTAACATATAATGATGACGGAAGAAGGGTGGTGGACAAAACCGTTATGGTATGTAGGCATTGTGCTACGAGAAAGCCAGTTACTCCATTAAAAAATTTAAATTAAAAAAAATCTACATTCAAGCCTTATTTTTGTTATTGATTCTAGAATCCTGTGTAGACATTAAAATGCATTCTAAATAAATGTTGCTCCTCTATATGTCCAGTTTCATGATAAATGGAGATGTGAGTTATTACGGCTGTCACTTTTTCCAAAAGTCAAGTTTGAACGAGATAATTCGAACGATTTATGGGTTCGTTTTATTTTGAATGCAACGCACATTGGGCATGCACGCATAGACAGTAGAATTTATTGGCATTTAGAAAGTATCAAATTCTCCGGTGTTCTCTAAACTTGTGCATTCGACAGCAACACATTCTCCGTAAACGTCGCCATGATGACAATGATGCAACGTTTAAGATTGTAAAGTTAAGGGCACATTTGGAATGTGAACTGGATCGCTGTGAATAATAGGTTATTATTTGCTACTGTATGTTCGATGTCATTAACAATTCATT